>CM033471.1:144292702-145687715 GCA_019447015.1 Hymenochirus boettgeri | reverse complement strand
ATATTTTCATAAATCTAATGTCTTATCAATAAACATTAAGAAAGAAAACGGAGACAACTTTAGAAGAAAACGCACTTTAAACACAAAAATCATAAGGCACTTTAAATTCACTAAGACCTTTAAGTATTTGAGTAATAGAAACTCCATGGTCACAGGTTTTAAAAAAAGAAACATTTTAATGAAAAAAAGTGTTGTTTTGTTTCTAAACAACTGGTAACTATTCAATATGATCCTCCCCTGAGGTTTATATATTCCATTCATATATTGTAAGCATGTCAAGTCCACTCTCCAAAGGGGAGTTTTGATCACACGTAAAGAGTTGCCCTTTTGAGTGTGTTGTGTTTCTTATGCACTCTTGAACTCGTGTTTTCACCATCCCCCCGCGGGACCACTCCCCGAGAACGTTCCCAGCTGCCCAGCCATGCGCTCACTCTAATAAAACATGATTCCATTTCGACTCAGTAAGCGTTTCACCACATACCCCGTCGTGCGTTCCTTCCGACAAGTGTAAAATGTATTTAATTGTAGTTCAAAAAACATGCAATCAGGGCCCTTTTTGCCCTACGTGCCCACTCCTCCCATCTTCCTTTTTTTTCACCGTAAAGAGGACATCTAGCCCACTTCAGCAACCTACTAATAAGAAAGGTGTGCGGGTGTAGGAAACCACCCATCATAATGTGAAGATTGCTCTTTTTTGCTAAAAACACTTTCCTGCTATCTATATATCTATCTAACTCTGCTAGCTATCTATCTAACTCTATCTATCTAACTCTGCTATCTATATCTATCTATCTAACTGCTATCTATCTATCTCTGCTATCTATATATCTATCTATCTAACTGCTATCTATCTATCTAACTCGGCTATCTATCTAACTGCTATCTATCTATATCTATCTATCTAACTCTGCTATCTATATCTATCTAACTATCTAACTCTGCTATCTATATATCTATCTAACTCTGCTATCTATCTATCTAACTCAGCTATCTATCTAACTCAGCTATCTATCTATCTATCTAACTCGGCTATCTATCTATCTAACTCGGTCTATCTATCTAACTCGGCTATCTATCTATCTAACTCGGCTATCTATTTATCTAACTTGGCTATCTATCTATCTAACTCTGCTATTTATCTATCTAACTCTGCTATTTATCTATCCAACTCTGTTATCTATCTATCTATCTAACTCTGCTATCTATCTCTGCAATCTATCTATCTATCTAACTCTGCTATCTATCTATCTATCTAACTCTGCTATCTATATATCTAACTCTGCTATCTATCTATCTAACTCTGCTATCTATATATCTATCTAACTCTGCTATCTATCTAACTCTGCTAGCTATCTATCTATCTAACTCTGCTATCTATCTATCTAACTCTGCTATCTATCTATGTCTATCTATATCTAAAAAACGGAGAAAAGAGCATACCGCACTCAGAAATTACTACATAAGAGTAATAGATCCTCAAGTCAGCGTTGCCTATAAGCTCGCAAAGGACCATATTCCGGATACTAAGATCATGGACAGTTAGAACTCAGATAGCGATCCAAATAGCAACATCCAAACCAAAAAGTCTATGAAGAAAAATCAGCAATCAGGACAAAAGGGATTAAATCAATTTCTTCATTTAAAACCACGGGATTTCGAGTTTTTAGGGTGAAAATACATCGAGTTTATGCTCGGAATAGTGCATTTTCCAGTCTCCACATTGATACTCATGCTCATCCTAACAACCCATACACTTAGACCCTGTGTTCTTTTTTGCTCGATGGGATTCCAAAAAATGTCGAGACGCTGGTAAGCGTGGGTCAGTAGTGTATTTTCTCTAGTCGCCAATCTAATATTAGACAGATGGCATGCCAATCTAGATTCATAGTTGGCTGGTATTCCCAACATAAATTTTGTTGCATGGACAAATCAATTCACTATATCAGATTTTCGATTACAGTTAAAACTTACTGACCTTGAATATATTTTCCCATATGAGCTAGAAACACTTGGTCAAGTGTCCATAAATTGGCAGTAAATGAACCCCCCCACAAGGGAGGTGCACGTCGTCGTATACCCCTCTGTAAAGCACAGGTTTCGGAAAAATGACTTTTTACCAGCTTGTACTATGATTTCCAAAAAGGTCCTACAAAAACTCTCCTGTTGAAACGGTGAGATTTATCATAAATACAACAAACAATGGGGTGATGGGAGAAAGTCGATACAAAAAATGGGATTTACTTAAAAGGATCAGAGTCTAACTAACTTCTTAACATCAAACCCTCTATTACAGCGAGGGAGATGTCCGAACATCAGAAGAAAGTGGTACAAAGTCATTTTCCAGAAAACCTGTTGCTGTTACAGAGGGTATACGACTGACGGGCACCTTCCTTGTGGGGGGTGCATCTTACTGCCCAATTTATGGAACAATCGACCAAGTGGTTTCTAGCTCAGATGGGAAGAATATCATTCAAGGCAGTAAGTATTTTAATGTAAATCGAAAAATCTGATATATGCATTGATTGTCCATGCAACAAAATTTATGTTGGGAAAACCGCCAACTATTTAAAATCTAGATTGGCATGCCATCTGTCGAATATTAGATTGGCGACTAGAGAAAATACTACTGAACCACGCTTACCAGCGTGGCTAGAACATTTTTTGGAATCCCAGCAGAGCAGAACACAGGGTCTAAGGTGTATGGGTTTGTTAGAGATGAGCATGGTATCAGAGGTGGAGACATGGAAAATGCACTATTACGAGCAGAAAATCGATGTATTTCACCCTAAAACTATAAATCCCGGTGGTTAAATGAAGAAAAAAAAAAAAAATGGATTTTATCCCTTGTTTTGTTGTCTGTTGCTGATTTTTCTTCATAGACGTTTGTTTGGATGTGGGTGCTATAAGTGGATCGCTATATGTGAGTTCTAACTGTCAGATGATCTGAGTATCGGAATATGGTTCCTTTGCGAGCTTTATAGCCAACGCTGAATATGGATGGATGCTTACTGAGTTCGGATCAACCTCCCTGATTGATTTCTGGATATGGTTCCTGAGCATTCATGTGATATGGTTCCCTGGGCGAGCTTATAGCAACGCTGAATATGGATGGATCGTACTTGATTTAGGATCAACCTTTTTGATTTGATTTTCTGCCGAATATGGTTCCTGTCATTACTTACAGCCGACGCCTGATTATGGATACGGATGTGACATGATTCCTATATGAATAATTGCTGAAAGCAACGCCAGATATCTTTGGTACCATATTGGGATCTTCTCCTGTTGGTATACTTCTTGGACTTATTTGGTTGAAGAATAGAAAGGCTATGTTTTTGATAGAAAGTGGACATAGATCGCGATATATACTGACGAACATTATCTGATTATAATGGACCTTTTGAAATACTTATATACAATATCGACTGTTATGTCTTCAGCGTAAGAAACCATTGGATAGATCCTATTGATAATGTGTGATTCTGCCTGTTATAAGGAAGACCGTCTGTTTTGTTGCCATGATGGATTAGCTGTTTTTTTTTAAAAGACTATGTGAACATTATAGTACAGGGATTTTGAAAAGATTTAGATTGAGTTGATTAATATGAAGTAAGGGTTAACTCTGAAGAGTGTTTTGGATTGGACTCACAGAGTGATTGGACGCCAGGTCACATTGATCCGTGACGTTCTGATCAGCTGACCGTATCTCGTACATTTAACTCGCGTGTCAACGCCGAAGTAGCGCCATTGAAAAAGCCCCTTTGGAGCGAAACGCGTTGGGGTGCTTCCCTCACCTTGGGTCTCCCTCATATCTCTCTCGAAAATTATGCATTGTCCATCTAATCTTACCTTGTTACTCTACTCAATGTCCTGACTGACGTGCACGGACGACACTGACTTTGTGAATGATAAGTATATGGGGAGGATGGGAGTCTGATATGAATTTACTTATAGTGTAGGTGGGGTTATAGGCTTGCTATACTAGCATGCTGAGTACTTGACATATTTGTACACTGATTATATAATTATATTTAAATTTGCTAAATTACCTTTTGATCTTTTTGATTTTTGATAAGATTGTATAAGATAAATAAATACTAAATTTTATATTAGCCGTGTTTCCTCGATCTGTTTTTCCTAGTTATTATTACTATTATTCATAGAGGTGGCTTGATATTTATGAGGGTATTAAGTTTTCTGATAAGTATTTGCCACAGGAGGGCTCCCACAGCCCCCCCCCCTTTGTGTATAGCTGGGCAGGTAGGTGTATGTAAAATAGGAGAGGAGAGGGCAAGTTGGTAAGGTTATGACTCCTACTGCTGAAGTGACCTAAATAATCCTTCCCTAGCTATACGTGTAATAGCTATGGGATGCTACGGGAATGGTTGATGGATTAAAATGATTATTCGAGCTCTGGATTAGGAAATGCTAAAACACGAAAAAAAAATAGCTTTTTTCATAGGAGTATGAGAATGAGGAGAACTACTGCTAAAAGAGAATGCTGGGAGTTGTAGTTTTCAAACATGTGAAGGTCAGTGAGAATATGTGTTATATGTTATAGTATTAGGGCAATGATATTATAAAAAACAATTAGGGCAACTTTTGTATAATAAGGCTCTATTTCATTTTATATTATACTCTGTAAGGAGTGTTTAGCCACCACACCTTAAAGGGGACGTTCGTGCAAATACATAAAAAGAACAGTAATTTTCAATCCCAATGAGCTTACCTGCCCATTCAACATTTTGTCTGTGTAAAAATAAATGAAAGCGAAAATGACTGAATACGGAACCTAATGGCAGCCTCAATAATGTAACAGCGGGAAAAGCAAAGGTATGAACTGCTTTTTCCAAAAGAATGCCTTCCACCATTCTACATTGATAGGTGGTTCTGTTCTGATTGAAAGAAACATAATGAAAATATTACTCAGAGGTGTGTGTGGAATTTGAAGATTAAGATGAGGCAGCGGAGTAGCACTAGTTAGCACTATCATGGCCATAGACGCAGTGATATTATATATCGCTTAAGTCCAAAATGGACCAGTACAAAATTGATCCATCTATGGTTCTGCCTTTACTCTAGGTTGGTGTGTGTTGCATGCCTTTCATCCAAATTACTTGATTTCCTAAGGCTTCAGTATCCCCCTCCGTTAACAGACACCTCCTTCCATCTGACCAGACTTTAAAGGGCAAGTTCAGCCTAAATGAAAACTGGCATTACAGGTAAATCACTCCAAAAACCCTAAACGGTAAAAAATTAATTTGAAAATCTGAAATATATAAGTCAACGGAGATCCTGCACAATGCCATGTTGACCTTGTTTCTGCTCAGAGTTTCCCGTAGCAAACTGTCAGTTATGGATTGACAGTGACATCATAGCAATAACGGAATGGTCCAAAGGAAATTATACTCCCCTTCCCTACGCTCCTCTTCTTTGTTCAGTAGCTTTTACCAAGGGCGGGACCTGAACCGGCAAGTCCTCACCCGTAGGTTCGCGTAACTTACGCAGAGTCTTAGAGCAACACTGACTCTTGGTAGGCTCTGCCCCCTCCCCCTGTCGGTGGACGAGGCCAATAGGAAGGCACGCTTGTTGCAGAGGACTTTTACCCAGGTGTGAGGACCCAGGGTGAGGACGCTGCCGGTTCAGGTCCTCACCCTGGGTAAAAAGCTATTAAACAAAGAAGAGGAGCGGATGGGCAAGGGGAGTATATTGTCCTTAATCGCCTATATGCCTAGCATACCAGGCTCAGTACGGCTCGGTACATAATTGACTCAGTTTAAAATTAGGACATCCAGAAGCATAGCAGGCATACAGTAATGAATCAAGGACAAAGTAGATACTCAACATATTTTAGAGGCCACTCTTTCTAAAAGTGTTCTTATGAGGTGGAGTGTCCTTGAAGGCAAGCATGCTCAGTAATCACTTTAAGCAGCATAGAAGAGGGGGAATTTCCATAAGTGCAATTCATACACCCAACCAGAGCAAAGGTGGCCAAAATGGACGAAAGGGTCATTATCCTAGTATCCTATTTGATCTTTGTATACAGCAGAAAACATTTATATGAAATGTAAGATATTCAGAAAGGTTTCAAAAGAAATAAGGGGGAGGATAGCAAGAATTTTAGTTTTTTAGTAGCTGAGCAATTTTACATTTCTGTTAGTAAAGATGTCCATTAACGGGAAACTAAATCTTTCAAAAAAACTGAATCCGAAGGACAAAGACAGAGCAATTTGATTTTAATGGTGATCATTTGATATCTTTGGATCCCGTGTGTAAGAATGAGAAATGCAAAAGTTGCTAATCGTAATTGAAGTAAAACAAATTTAAAAAGGTTAGACGTTAGGGACTCCAGACTGGGGTTACCTGACGTGGTTGGAACGGCTTTTCCAATAGTGCAAATCACAGTAAATGTATACTAAAAACCCCTTTGTTATAAAGTATGCCAGTGTGCAGATAATATGATATGTATGGGGCCTAGGAATGTGCATGATATCTGTTCTATGTTTCTATAAAATGTTTGGACCATATAGTACCCACTTCCAACTAAATGTAGTTGTAAATTAGCCTAACTGGAGTGCCTGGTCAGCTCCAGTGGTAATAAGCCACCCCCAACAGCCCCTTGTACAGGGAAGTCCTATGCAATGTAATATAAAGCATGGGTGGCCGCTTCCCTCATTTTAAAAGACAAAGGCCGGGGGGGGTGGGGGGGGGAGGAGGAAATGAGAGAGCCGGTTATATGGATCCCGTTGTGTAAGAATTAGAAATGCCAAAAGTTTGCCCTAATCGTAATTGAAGTAAAAAAATTTAAAAAGGTTAGAGTTAGGACCTCCAGACGTACCTTGCCGTTTGTTTGGAAGGCTTTTCCATATGTGATCAAGTTATGTATACTAAAAAACCTTTGTTTACCAAGTATGCCAGTGTGCAGTTTATAGTCGATATTGTAGGTGCCTACAGAATGTGAATTGTTTCTGCATTGATTATCTTTTATGTTTTATATTTGTATCTCCTTGACCATACAGCCACACTCACACTTTAAAGGGACAGTTCAGTGGAAAATTATCAATATTTGTTTAATTGTTAGTTGTGTAATGCCTTCTTAGTTATTCTACATTGCTCTCCCATTTTTGAAAAAATCAGTGGATTTCATTACCCTTTGCTGGTCCCTGATGTTGGACGTAGTGAAGACATTTAAGGTCTAACGGGCCTTCTTCTTCCAAGAGATTGAGGAATGTTCTCAACAGTAAATCTACTGATTGGCTGTTGGTTTCGAATGGGTCAAAGATGCTCAGATCTCTACTTGAGCACAACTGAATCAACCCAGGTGCTGGGTCGATGGGCAAGACCATAACCCATTTTCGTCGGTAACTTATGGGGTTCCTGCAACAGGAAGTCAGTATTAGGTTTGCATTTATTTATACACACAAATGCTGATGAATTGGCAGATTAAGGTCATGGGATTAAAAAATACTGCTCTTTTTTCTGAAAAGCTTACATGTATTTTCCACTGAACTTCCCCTTTAAGTCAATAAATGTAGCACTAGTACTAGGGTACTGCAGGAAATAGGAAAATAAAATGTGGCATGCCGAGAGGTGGGGAACAGCACAATTGGAGTTGCCAAAAGGTGCTCTTTATTGAGAAAAACACACTAGGACTTGACAGGAGGTTGGTACAGCAGGTCACCACCAACTAGAGGATGAGCAGTGACGGAATGGGTCAGGATGCTGTGGCCCTGTACACATACACAGAAAGGTGATACTGGAAAGCAAATATATGGTGACACAGACAGTTACCTACATCCAGTAACTCTACAGGTAAATGCTATGTAATGCAGTTGGTGAATGGCGTTTGCTGAATTGTATGTAATTGTTAAAAGTAAGACATTTCCATGCCAGCATTTGTCTTTTTTTATATTTCTAGGAAAGTGATACCATTATAGCCAGTATACGAAAATTCAGCAAGGTTTTGAATATATCTCTTGAAATTCAACCCAGAAGATATTAGTATGACAATATGAAGGTATTAATAAATGCAAAGTTAAATTATAAAGCAAAAAGGTATTACTTTATGTAGTTATTTAGCAGGTTAGATCACTAAAAACAGACTTACAATAGAACATTGGATTTTTGGTTCACAACGTACTGTTTGTGGCAACGTAATTCTCCCATTTTCTTTCTTGATTTCATCCATTAATTTAATCTTTTTTTTTTCCTTTATTTTTTCCTATCTGTCATTTTGCTTCGTCTAAAAAAAAAAAAAAAATATCTCTAAGTCATCGAAGCTGGTAATGTTGAAATTAGAAAATATAGCCTCTACTGAAATATTGCACTTAAGGTGCTAAAGCTATCAGCAAGGTGTCTGAGGCACGGATCAGTAGAGCCCTTTCCCCCTCTCTCTCCCTCCCGATCATCTGGGATGGCAGGAATTATATAATATAAATGCTTTTGCCACATGAGGGGATACCCTCCCACCCCCAAACGCTCCCATTGGTGTAACCCCCAAACCCCCAGTGTAAAAGTGCTTCAGTCTCTACTTAAAAGTCCTCGTTTCCTGCCATGGTTTACACTGAAGGCAGCGCGGCTGTGATTGGCTGCCTTCAGGCCAAATCCCAGCCCCCACAGCTGCGATCCGGTCCATGCCTTGCGGTTTTGGCGGGCAGGAAAGCTATGGACCAGAACAGCGCAGTCCAGTATCGAGGATGGGGTAAGTAAAGATGGGAGGCGCTTTACACTATGCCCAATAGAGCGGTTGGGGCGTGGGAGGGTTATCCCCTCATGGGCTGCCAAAAGTTTTTTTTATAAGGCCGGGGACATGCCCCTTTAGAACGGATTTTGAAGTGTTATTGTAAAGAAAGCGTTTACCCATGTGTCTTCCTAAAAATATATATATAGTTTGGGGTGGCATTTGATTGAGGTGTTTGTTTTAATATCGCTTTGTTTCAAGCCTAAATTGACTTTTTATGATTTATACATCTTATAAACTTGTAATCATCTATTTTTTCTTAATATTTTTCAGAACATCTAAAATAGTGAAGTCTATCCCAAACATACATGTGAACCAATGATCATTCGGTTAATATTCCAATATATGTAGTCTTTTTTGATGTTTCCCAGTAAGGGGGTTTAGTCCAAAAAAAAATTAGGCCGCAAAATTTACAGACACGTAGTTTTGAAAAGCCCATTGCCTAAATGAAGATAATCGTTTTAAGCTAAATGAATGACCACATGTCTCTGAACTATTGTTGAAAAATGCACAAGGTTTATTGTTAAGCCCATTAATATTGTTGTATAGTTATACATCCCCCATGCAAGCCACCGTTTACTCCAGTCAATCTGTCTGTATAATCACGGACTATCCTTTCCCATTACACGAATGCTTACCCATTCCAATTAGTCCCATGCGGACTTAAGAGAACAAACAGCCACAAAGTTATGTATTGGCTACCTTGGCGGCTATTTGCGGAACGCTGCCCTGTGTGCACTTGATTTGTGACATGTAGAAGATGATATTTAGGGAGAATTTTATTTGTTTGGCTGTTGTTCCTTTTTTCTAAGTTTTCGACTGAACTGTGGGACTCCGGAATTAGTCCCTGCAATCGGGACAATCAATCAAAATAGGGACACCTAGCAAACCCTGTCCAGAAAAGGACTTCAAGCATGCTCTGTGCAGACGATTCCCACACCTCTCCTGACCAATCCAGATCCATCTGTCTATGCCGATTTAGTTTTAGGGTAATCCTTTCTCCTGTAGTGAGCTTCCCTTTCCTCCCAATCCTAACCGCAGGTGTATGTCAAAAAAAAAAATAGCATACTACCAGCTCATTCCGCGCATTTTCAATAGTCAGGCAGCCCGACCTCTTAGTCTGTATGGCTGCAAGCGCCACTTCAAAGCACCTTATGTCACCTTCCTTTGCGGAAGTCATATACAGATAGAAGGCCGCCAGGAATGGGAAGGCTGTAAGCAAGTTATCTCTCAAACTTTCTCTTACAATGGGTTACAATAGGGTTTAGGGTTGGGGGGGAAGCTTACCACTACAAAAATAAACTATGGCAATTTTAGGGTGGCCATACCCTTTAAAGAGAAAATCTTGGTAAAAAGTGCAAATTTCTAAAAGAACTGCGGGCAGAATTCTGCCATAATAATTGTAGGAGTATTTCTGAATTTGGATATATTTTATGTTTTCAAGTTAAACACCCCTCAAACTACAAAAGATGGTATTACTGTGTTCCCCTTTGCACTGAGTTATGCCTAATAAAACACATAAAAAAATTCTCCACCTGAATCACTTCACTCCGGTATCTCCTTTTCAAACCCCCACGACTCTGATCTGGCCTCAGTGATCCGGCTCTAATCACCAACCCACAGCCAAAATAAACAGTGAAACTTAATATATACTATAACCATGGTGCTAGCCAAAGTTCTTGGGCCATGGAATCATTAACCCAGCATGCCACAATACCATGCAAAATTGTTTAACACAAAGAAACTAGATGAGGCCCAACAGTTACAGGGTTATTCAAAAAGATCTTACGTTTAAATGGTGCTAATTTGCCCCAACCAATCAGATGTAGCTTTTCCCAAATGATAATAAGTCTATTGGTGGGGTAAAAAGTAGCACCATTTAAACCATTAGAACTTTTATGATCTCCCGGTTAGTTTTTTCCCTCCCACCACAATCAAAGTTGGCAAATCACCCTAGAGTCCTGCCACAGTATTCCTTGGCTGTACGTGAATGTTGGGGAGTTGTAGTTTTTAAAGGGCATGTCCACCCCCAAAACTACACTCTCCCCCACTACTGGCCCCTACTGTGAAAGTTTAAAAAAATCCTTACCTGACCCTCTCGACTCCAAAAGGTTCTCCAGCAATATCTGCCCAAATCCTATAAATGAAGACCAGGAGCCAGGCAGAGCGTGAAACTGGTTAGAGAGATAAGGGATTTTCCGAGGACAAATCTAAAGTCCCCACAAAATGGCATACCATTTGCAGTAAGCTTAAAATACATTTATTGGACTCACAAGTTAAAATCAACACACCACTATACAAAGAAGCTAAAAACCAATACAAAAACTGGGCGTCCCCAGTATACCAATACAGGCCAACTGTCGAATCCGCCGGTATATACTTGTACCTTAAGTCATAGGAGATATGGGAACATCCCGGATATATCTCTCTTTTTATAAAATTAACTTGGCATGTTTTGTCTTTGGTGGTCCTGGATTTGATAAGCAAGTAGTATGGAGGAATGCCATTTCCGTAAGCGACACTCACACTCAATATAATTGTTGATATTTGTACGATTGATAATAGCGAATTGTCATACTCTCTTTAAGGCACCGTTAATAAGTCAGGTAAGATGATAACCTTTAGGGACTAGGCTATTTACGTGAACTTTGAGTTGCGAATCATGGGACCCTGATGAAGCCGCAGCAGTATTGGGCATGACGGCAAAACACGTGTAGGTCCGGGCAGGCTTCTGTAGATTTGTACCTTGTCCTCACTCCCTGGGGCGGCGTTTGATTGATGGAAGGTGGATACCTTTGGCTACCATAGGATTAGAAGTGACTACCTACCTGGAGTGAGGCGCTGGATCGTTGGTTGAGTGCAGAGTGGGGTCCGTCCGGAGGAGGGGAGAACCAGTCGCACTTAGGCTTCTCCAGTAAGTCCCGATTGGTGCCATCTCAGCTCTTTCCAATTGGAGGGGAGGTAGAGCCTAACTACGGAAGACCGGTGGTCCTGTATGGGTATACCCGGGACGCCCGGTTTTGGTATTGGTTTTAGCTTCATGTATAGTGGGTGTGTTGTTTACTTTGTGAATCCAATAAATCGTAATTTTATAGCTGACTGCATGGGTAGTGTCATTTGTGGGGGACTGGAGGATTTGTCATCGGTCCCTTATATCTCTATTTATTAATTGTAGTTTAGCCCCCTGAGCACACTTTAGAGAGTGAACCACAGCAGGTCCTGAAGTTGTGTACCTTCCTACCTCTATTTTTGAGAGCGTAAATGTTTCCGACTTCTTAGGTGTCACAGACACCTTACAGGCCAAGTAAAGCCCAAGATTTAAATACAAATTGTGTAATAAGCCCAGAAGAAAACCATAACTAGAACTACGAAGAAAGTTGATTAAAACATGATATTAACTTGATCAATAGCAAAACATTTCACTGTGGGACGGGGACATGCTGTGGTACAGAAGAAAACACCCTTACAGATACAATATCTCCCAGTGGTGACTACAATACAATATGATCCTATCAATAGGATAATTTTAGCAATATCAACACTTACAAATGTATCAGGTTGCGTTACACAAAAACTATGTTGGTCTGAAAAAATAAAATCACAATTCCCTAACCCGTACCTTAATCATTCACCAAACCTCCTCCATAGCGAAGACTATTTAGCAAGGATGCTCTGACACTATATCGCGGGGTTTACTGTCTATAAGAGATGTAAAAACTACAATGGCTATTTTCACTATCCAGACCCAGCAGGATGGTCTGCTTGTATATGTAAGACCGGAAGAGGAACCTTACTAGGCTGGACAATCATCTCAACCATCCAGACAATTCATACCACCAAGGTCCAGACTGAAATGTGACCCACCCCCTTTCACCCTAGCTCACCCATTACACAAATATACTTAAAAGGAATTGAACATTCAAAAAAATGACTTGCCTCACTTCAATTTATAAATGAATACATGTAAGCAGACGGTTGTCCTGCGTATATCAATCCCAGTATTATTTGTTGCCCCTCAAGCCAGTCCCCCATGCAAGACTATCTGTATGGGCAAGCATGCTCAGTAATCCCTATGAGGTATCATTGGTCATTGGTAGAGGGAAATTTCCAACCATTGCAGTTCACGTACCAACGTCACCATTCAGCTACAGCAAACTATAACATAACAGAGAGTTTTGATGATAATGATGAACTATAGTAGATAGCTGAAATGTTAAGTACCCACATAATCGTTCATTTTGAGCAATCCGATAAATTAGATTGGATGTGAGCAGTTATCAAAAAAACCAGGGGGAAAGCTGTGGAAGATAAATAGATCTAAGTTTCCAGGGCCAGCAGACTTTCCCCATTACCATTAGTTCCCGAGCCAGGCAGACTCCATATTACCATTAGTTCCCAGGGCAGCAGACTTTCCTTACATTAAAGCATAAGTACACTCAAAATTAAAGTCAGTTAATTTGAAGCCGCAGCTTAACTAATCAGAGTATTTCAGACCATTATTCCCTTCTCTAAACATTAATCAGACGCTATTGTACGTAGCTGAAAGTAGAAGAATCAACCATTTTGGCTAAAAACTATATGAACATCTAGATGGACCTTTTACACAATTTCAATACCTCCATGAATACCTGAAATTTGGTATGGGAAACATGTTAATGCATAATGCGGGGTCAACTACACTCACCTACTAGATCCAATGTATACCCCAAACAGGGAGAAAAAATATGTTAATGGCACAAACAGAGAGAACATATTCAATAGGAACTGCAACAACACAAACGGCTGGATCCAAACCCAACCCAGGGCTGGACAAATCATGCAATTATTTAAGGCCAGCTCTAAAAAGTAGGAGTGACCCACCCCTTTCCAAACTTAGCTCCACCAGTCCATGAGCCCAACCATTACACAAGTACTACTAACTTAACACAACATAAAACCTCCCCCTCCCAAAAAAACAATGGAATTGTACATGGAAAAATTGCTTTGCCTCATTTCATCTATAAATGAATACATTTCTGAAGATCAGTCAGTCCCCCAAACTAGACCCTGTGTGCAGGCAAGCATGTCAGTAATCTCTGTGGGCATCAATGGTAGAGGGAATTTCAACCTTTGCGTTCATGTACCAACTTGTCATCATCTAGCTACAGCAAAACTATAGCATTAGCAGATTAGTTCGATACCAAGGAAACTTGATTGACATCTTGAATGTTAAGCCCCCCCATTTACACAAATCGGTTATTTCTAACGCGATTGATAAAATTAGAGTGGTTCAAAAATTGATCGATGTAGTTTTTTTTGATCGCCATTGATCGAGCAATTTATTGGAAAAAAACAAGGGGATATTGTGGAAAGATTGAGCATCAAAGTGGTTCAAGAGGTTCTTTCCACAGACAGAGAGATATAGAGAAAAGGATAGATGGACAGCAATTGAGATGTTTGGGGGAGTTTGATGCGCTCCCCACTAGAACTAAGTTTCCCAGTGCAGCAAACTTTTCACAATGTCAGAACACTTTCCATTGTACCAGTAACATTCCAATGCCAGCAGGACTTTCCCATTACATTCAATTCCCAGTGCAGCAGACTTCCATATTCCAGTTACCGTAACTTCCCAGTGGCAGCGACTTTGCCATTACAGATTTTATCATCCCGGTGTTTGCAACTGCTCTTCCTGTATGTTTTAGCTGAGTCCTATTTCCCCTCCCTTCACCTGGTTTGCAACATTGTTGCAGAGTAGGGTGGATGAAACTTGCCCAGCCCTAGTCACAGCAAAAATTTCGCAAACGTTTTACATAAGAAGATAGTGAAAGGAGGGGAAAGGGAGCTTAGCTAAAACAAACGAGAGAGTTCTAAGGGACTCGTTCACACTACATCAGTTGTATCCGTTTTTTCAACGCAGGTGCGTTTAAAAAAATGTAGACAGTAAAACCCCATAGTATTTCATAATATTGTTCACACTGCTGCGTTAAATACGTTCAGTTCCAGTCAGTTAAAACCGCACTGCAGTGCAAGCAATTTCAGTACTTTTTTTCAATTGCATTTTGCTCGAGAAATCTATGGAATACACATTGTATAAAAAAAAGGAACAAATGTATGCAAAAAATGGATACAAAATGACAGAAACACATGGTGTGCGTTTGTCAGTTTCTTGTGGTGAACACAGCCACAGTGGGAATGAAAGATGTACCCGATTTTAACTCCAAGACGCTAGTAACAGTTTCAGTCGCCATGGCAACCAGGATTTGTCCAGCCCTGCCCAACACCAATATAATAACACGATTAGTCAAAAATTGCCAAAACAATTTTTACACTAGACAAACCTTTTTTGAACACGGGGGACACTGCCAAACTCTTAAATGTCCTCATTAAAGACCAATCCATCAAAACACTAGTCTTTCATCCAAACTTACCACAGGAATCCCTCACTATCTACCACCCGATACGAAACATAATTGCAACTTTCACGGCAACTCTAAAAATCCCGGCATACACAATGGGAAATTCATGAAAATCTCAAACAACTGATTCCCAAACCTAAAACCAGAAAGTACGAAAGCAATTAGATCTCATTTAACGCTAGAAGAAATTCAAGAAGCAATAAACGGTATGCCCAAAATAAATAAAGCCCATGGCCCAGATAGCTTGACCGATTGAAATGTATAAAAGATAATCAAAGCAGGCTATTGCACCAATGTTAGACATGTGTAAACATGCACATGACACCGAACTTCTATCACCATCACGGATACATGGCAACAGTTGTAGTCTACCAAAACCAGGTAAAAACCCAACGAGTGATGTGTGTATGACTGATCTCACTCCTAAATTCTGACTACAAAACACTAGCAAAGCCCTGGCACAAAGAATAAGGGGTGATCTATAATTAAGGAAAGGAAACAGCAAAAAAAGCGAGGGTAGCACGCCAAAAAACTTTAATTATTGTAGACCACACAACATTATCACCAATGTTTCGGGGGGAAAACTCTGCCCCCTTCCTCAGGTGATCAAGGTCTCCAACTCAGGCAACATGAGAAAAGCCTAGGGATAATGATGATAAATTTAATGTTCTTGATAAACGACATGTATACACACCAATATCGATTATATGACACAGTACTATGCAAATATACTTTCATGCACGAGATTTACTGGGCACAATGTATTGGTTGTATAATCCTAATATATGGTTATAAATAAACTTTTTAACAAGTGCAAAAATTCGGATCTTACAGTACAATTGCTTTGGGAAAAAAAAAGTGTTGTATATTAACAGTGGTTCTCAATTTTTCAGATTGTGGCGCACTGGGCAACGCAAATTTTTGCGAGGCATGCCTGTGTGTTTTAAGTGGGAGTAAATGTATTACCCATATTTTTCGAAAAAGGACAGTACACGATTATTCATTCAAATCAATAGTGGATATGTCACACTATATTGGCCTATGTTGTAATTTTATCATAAGACTTTATATATGGTTAAAATATTTCCATACCCAATCTGAGTCACACCAGTGTGCTCTGGCAACACATTTGAGAAACCCAGGTATAATATTCCCTATTACGCAGGTTTCCTAATGTAACCTGAACACTTTACTGGAAAGACAGTAACACTATTTGAAAAGCCATTTCCTAACTTGTCTTATAATCTTAAAGAATGCCCTCCTACGACAATATTGTGAAGAAAATGCACAGAGAGTAATGTAAGGCCATTAATATTTGTATACAAGTGATCATTCTCCGTGCAAGCAAAGTTTCTCCAGGTAATCTGTTTGCATATTCAAGCCTCGCCTATCCCCGTATTAATTTAAGATGCCATATCGAAACACCTTTCTAGTATAGTATTGAGAATGAATAAAGAATATACTTTCCATTTATACATAAGATGTCCCATTTATACAGAGGTTTCCAAACATGCACTGCATATTACTTAAAGGAGAAGACACTCAACAAAACACAAATTAAGTTTAAATGGAAACTGTATCCCTAACTAACCTTTTCCACATTCATGCACTGCACCACGTTTTCGTTGGACCATTACAATCATTGTTTGGAACCGCATGTGCAACTTGGCGGGATTTCCGAGCAAGCAGATGTTAATGTGCTAATTAATTCAATCAAGTATTGGCTTGCTCAAGCTCAGTCCCACAGCTAGACTATTGTGAGGGCAAAACATGCTCATTGGGAGAGGGAATTTCCCACAATGCAGTTATGTGCCAACTATTACTATTCAGCTACCGCAAAACTATGCATAATAGAAGAGTTGATTCTAAGGAACTTGAAGACAGCGAAAGTACGGGGAATGTAGTGAAAAATATTTTTACAAATTTATTAGGTTTTATTATGCATACCTAGTTATTCTACATATGCTCTATTTAGGAAAATATCGTCTGGAGGGACTGGTATCACCTTTATTAGCACTTTTTATTTTAAATAATTTATTACAATTTTTTATTCAAAAGGGGCTACCCTCCCTATAAAGAAAATCAGTCCGAAATGATAGCCCTTTGCTATTCCTAAATCAACCCAGGGCACTGGGTCAAAGAGCAGACCCCAAACTGGTCCCTATTATGTGAAGAATTTATTTCTAAACAGACAAAAAATGAATGGGCAGGTTTAGGGTGATTAGGCTGGAAATAATGACGCTTTTTGTCTAAAAGTATATGATTGTCATGGAAATTCCCCTTTAAGTCCCCATACATGCGATCGATATTTTTGAGGCAATCCGATAAATTTGATGGATTGACTTAAAAATATTGATCCCGTGCATGTCATGTTCGAGCGACACACTGCACTATGTAAGCAGTTTATCGAAAAAAACAAGGGGAAATGGTGGAAAGATTGTGTGAACCTGGAAGGTAAAAAAAGCGGGAGCTAAAGAATTAGACGAATATCTACTTACTATCTTAGTAGTATAGGGCACCTTTACGCTTTCAGTGCCCAGATACTGTCTATTAAACATTCAACTTACTTGCTCTCGATATTGAAGGTGCAGGATATGAAGGCAATTAATGGAAAACTTCGATAGCTGGTAATATATCTATTGCAGATCAGTGGGGAATTTAGCTTTCTCCTTTGTCTTAACTCACTTTTATTGTAGTCTGAAACTAAATGCATGGTAATCATCCTTAGATCACCATCTACCCAATTTATTAACCTTATACCAACCAGGGAAAACTTTAGGAAGCGATAGTTAAAATGTTCTGCAGCATTGAGGGCCAAAATTAATTTCCACAAAATGACGCAATACAGGATTTACTAGAAAGCCTCATATAAACAAAGGACTTTTGCCACTGCTGTTCATTAAAATAGTGTTACCAATGGAAGCGGAACATCACAAATCCTGTAGTTGTGTGCGCCGTGATATGGTGCAAAACACCAATGTGAACAAGATACTGCATTGAACAACTACAATTTATGACAATGATTATGGAGAGAATACCCCCTTATCAGGGTGTACGAATCACATGATGAAGGGGCATGTCCTTCTTAAATAGTTGTGATAAGTGTAGTGCTAATCAAATGAGATGGGAACTCTACCATATTGTGTACCCAATTGCATATGTCATTTTGGTATAAGAGTTTAAGTAGTATAGATATATATATATATTTATATATATATATATATCTCGCTAGATATTGTTTATTGTATTTTTTCATTCATGTGCTTATTTGTAGATTTAATAGCGCCAAAATCATCCTAGAGCTTACGATTACAGTATACATTCACATCAGGCCCGAAGTGCCCGAAGGAAACCCACGCCAAGACATTAGTGCTAACCAACTGAGCCACCCAGGTGTGATCACAGAAATATACGAAATATATTACATTACACAACTTTGTTTATACTGTATGCCAGTGTGCAGATAACATGAGTATTGTAATTGGGGCCTAGAAATGTGCTTTATCTTTATGGTTGATATAATTTTCTTGTAAGGGTTCCATGTGATATTAACGTATTTTGTTACTGTGATATTAATGTATAGTTCAATTAAGTAAACAACAGTTAAGAACATGACATAGGTTGGGAACACCGTAGGGATGAGAGGTCTGCAGGATGAGAGGCCAGTCCCCGCCACCTTGCCAACTGGTTTTTCAACTACACTCAGCATCAACCCCTTTCAATGGTTGGGAGAAGGTGACTGTCAAGAACCCTAACCACACAAATGGCAGACAAAGAGAATAAGAACCATAGAGGCAAACACAACACAATTAACCATATTTCAAACTGTCAGTACAAGGCAGTACTTTCAAACATCTGGGCACTGGGTAGGTACCCATTGTATACAGTAAAATGGCCCAAAACGCCAAGTCGAAATGGACATCAACAGCTGTTTACGTTCAAAGAACTAGTGGACAGGGGCACAATGAAAACATAAAGGGCCATAGGGACGGGGGGGCAATGCGTGCCATGGGTAGGGATCGGGTACCACTATTGACAGTGGTTATGGTGATGGAGGAACCACAAGGAATCCCCGCACCTTTCACCTGACAATGTTCCTCTGATAATCGCCCGCCGCCTTTAATCTCCTTGTCCCTTTTCTCTTTGGGCTTTCTCGGTTCATAAGTGTGGAGCGAGACCAGATACCGCGCTGGTTCCTTGGGTGAAGCTCCATTGTTACAGCGATGCTATGCGCGTCCACCTTACCGTTCCCGCCTCCTCCCTCACCTTCACACGCTTAGGTTTGGAGACCATTGTCTTCGTCCTATGCTCTTGGCGAGACGGAAATCATGAGGCCGATGAAAGAAAGCACGGGTTTTTTCGGCGACTTTGATCTACAATGAGACCTAGGGGTTTTGAGTTGTTGACGGTTTACTTGTTGGCATAGCAGTTTATTTGATCCTCACGCCCGCACCATTTCCGGGTCCGGAATGCCCTCTGCTCTCGCCGCCCTCGAATGCAGAGTTTTTGGTGGGCGGAGTCAGCGGCTATGCCCCTAATATAAATTAAACAAGGTTGGATAGCTAGACAGTGAGGGACGTGAACCGATCATCGTAAAGTAGTAAGCGTGGTGCCAATGGTACAATGAAGTTCATTTAAATTTAGAAATTAGAGTACTCATGTGTGTAACGGGTGTTCATTTTTTGTTTCCTGAATAGCTGTGGAGGGTTGCGGAGTTGTGTTTGGTGGAGCTCGCTGAGAGTCAGCTCGACTGTTCTGCTGAATCCTCACACGTGCTTGCTCGTCTCACCCGTTCCGATTCCCTTCTCCCCCTCTCTAATAGTTTAATATGTGGTTCTGCCGCTTGTTCGTGCCATGACTGATTCTCCGCACAGGTTCCACTCAGCCCCTCCCCACTACAGTGTCACCAAGGCTCTCCCGTGTTATTAATTGAACACGGAAATCATTCCCCCCTTTTTGTTTCTTTTTTCAATGCTGTACATCTTCGTGCTTGGTGGAACGACAGATCCGTTCAGATACATGGCGACTATTGCAGATTTCCTCATTAATAATTTTAGGAGCATGATGGCGAACATTGGATACGGATGTTTTGTAAACTATAACTCCCAGCTTGCTGCATTTAATGTTGGACATTGATGCAGCAAATACAATTGGTCCATATGTGTATTGGCGGCATTATTGCTCCACTAAGGTGCCCTTTGTCAAATTGGACGATGTATAAGGCGAATTTCTCTGTCGGAATGGGCAAGACTTTAGGCCAATTGTATCGCCGTGTCGATGCCCACAAAGGCAGGACTGTTTTAGGCAGCAGGAAGGTGACAAGGTGACAGGTTTTATTATGCAAATGTCAATAGATATTCAAACCTGCGTTTCGAATCGGATCAGTTTAAATAAGTCCGACGGAAACGTTGGAGTTACTAATAATGTTCAGAAAAGTGTTATTGGAATGTCAGAAAGTAGGAATCGAAAACTTTAAGAACAAGGGAATTGTTGAAAGATCTCCAGATACATGATTGTAGATCAATCACGCAGTTGCCAACCCCCAGGGTATAAAAGGCAGTGTTTTGTTAGTGTGGGCCAATTTATAAAGCATAGATTGCTTTACGATAAGACATTTTGCGTACAATTGCTACCACATGGTATTTAGGTTCCCACAAAAAAACAAGTTTTTTCAAACATGTACGAGCTGCGAATGTAGATTATGGCGTGGTCATACTTATAAAAGTGATAACATTTTTTTTAATATGTGTGTTAATCCTGTGTTGGAGAGTAAAGGGTGTCCCGTCCATTTCCCAAGGAAATTGTCATTCTGCAGGAAAAAATCACTATAACCGTGACCTTGCAAGGCTTACAGCTTTCAAAAAAATCCCCAAATGTACTTGCCCAGCCTTGGTTTCTCTCTGCCATTCTCTCTTTCGTGCCTTTCGGTGCGAGGTGAAGGACAAGCAGAAGCGGGTCGACCGGCATACGCTCTTTGATTGGCTAAGGCGCAATGCAATGTTCATCTTCTGGGGCCCAGCCGCTGGCTTTACAAAAATGGTAACCAAACTGCTGTGGGCCTGCTGTCTTTACTATGTGATGCTGCAAATAAATGGTTCCATCACTCAGTCCCTTGACAGGATGAATACTCTAAAGGTAAAGATGCTAGTGTGGTTTGCTACTTTGTCCAAGCCTGTCTGGCTTTGCCAAACAATGGTGGCAAACTGCAGTGGGCCCTACTCGGTTACTTTGTGGTGCTACAACTAATTTAGGTGTGCAGTAAATAAAAACAATGTTTTTTAGAAGAAATATTTTACGAAAATAAAATGGAAAAAAAAAATTAGATAAAAGAAATAAAAATATGTTGCCCGCATAAGAACTAAAATTATTATTTTATTCTTCTCTTTTAAGGGTTAGGTTGTTTTCAGTCTGTGTTTTTTGGAAAAAATTTTTTTTTTAGTCCCACAGACATATCAAAAGTGGCAATTCTGATCACACATGGACCAAAAGTCGTGCTGCATGCGGATAAAAAAGGACTGCTGATCTCACGATTCTATTATATTTAACATTGCTTGCGATTTGCAAAAACGGAAACAAAGCACCGTGGGACCTAGCAGTTTGAAAATAAATGGCCCTCTTTCATGTGGTCAACCTGTCCTAATTTTCTTTCTGTCCATCCCTTGGGCTGCTAGAGGATGTGGGATGTGGAGAATACAACAAGCATCTTAACACTGGGGGTGGTGAAAACCGGTGCTGAAGGAGAAGAGATAGAGGCAAAGATACAAGATAATGCCGAATTCACGATCCATAACAAATTTCCTCGTCGGTAAGTTTATATAAAAAAACACAAAAAAAAAAAACAGAATTATAGAAAGTGGTGCTTTTTACCAGCCCCGCTATATTAACACATAGTTAATGGCTGGGGTTTAAGGCCCTGTAAATGTGATTGACACACAAAAGATTCTCTCGCAATCATTTACGGTATTTGGTTACAAAAAAGTGCAGTTAATTAAAATGGTCTTGGATTTTTTTTTATGTTAACACAAAATTGGCCACTATCTCCGCTCAGACCACTTGAGAATAGGCCTATTCAAGACTCATATAGTAGGTCATAAGACAGTGGGTAGAAATGGGAATAGTAATCAAGACAAAAACTAGTTGATGGCAATTCAGAAGAAGTACCCAAATCTACAGCCAATTCAAGGGAAACCTTGAACTATTTTCATGGTTCTGCATTGAACATCGCCACCGAGATGCGAACGGAAGAAGTTTGTTTTAAGTAGGTTCTGGGTACTTGTAAGTGTTCCCAGACCAATTCCTGGCCACGAGTCATTTACTACTTATTTATTGCTTATATTATTATTACCTTATATTGAATTTGGAAAGTGAACATGAAACGTAATTTGCCAGTTTTGAAACATCTATACCTGTTCAAGCCTACAAGTTAGCTCAACTTGGAAGCATAGTTGCATTTAATCATTGGCCTGAAAGTAGTATAAGCTAACATACTATTCATAAATAATTAACTGTTATAGTGGCCAAAAATTTGGTTAGCTGTTAAAGGAAGATTCATTAAGTTAAACTGACCCAAGATTAACTCCAACATTTCCTGCAAGATAACAATACGATCCAGTTTATGATTGTAAACTGCAAAAAGTGACTGGTGTGGTCAGAAAAATTGGCAAGTTGTGGACAAAATAAAAGAAAAATATAAAAGTTAAAGGTTTTTAAATGTTACCTTTTTTGACATTTAACCAAAATCTAGTGAAACTCTGGAAGTTACAACAGTCTGCAGGGGCAGATTTTACACCTTGGAAAACCTGTAGGCACACAAAGCCTGGTGCTTTTAGCCAGACCCGTTAAATGCAGGACTGCACCTTCATTTTCTATTTTGGGGGGAGATTGACAGCACACCCTTTAAACCACAGTGCCCCTCAGGCATGTGCCTACATAAATCCTGGACTGGACAAGCAGGGGTGTATCTAGGGTCTAAGAAGATCAGGAGCATTTTGGGCACTCCTTTTTTTTAGGTCACGCTCCTTTCTCTGCCAAATTAGGCCACACCACTGTGCTTAATAGAGATGGCCAAAAAAAACAAAGAAGACAGGATAAGATAACCACCAAACATAGACACACAGGTCCTGATAGTGATAAAACAGACAGAAAGACAGTGTGAAATAGACAGACAGAGGATAGAGACAGAGAGTTGGACAGAGAGACACAAATTAATGACACAAGGCACAGTAAACTGGCAATTTGCATATATAATCGTTAGCAATTTGGTCATTTTAAAACTTAATGCCATCTAACTGTTATCTAATCTAAACTCTATCTATTATACAATATGATGGGTCTATGTCTAATTATCAACTCTGCTATCTAACTTGCTATCTATGTATAGTAGGTAGTTGAAGTTGAATAAAGACATTACGTCCAGTCCAGTCCAACCCAGCTAGCAATATCCTCATTCCTGCCTAAACTGTTGATCCAGAGGAGGCAAAAGCAAAACCACCAAATTTATGAAGGGGGAAAAAAATTCCTTCTGACTCCAGTGGCAATCGGGAATTTCCCCTGGATCAAACTCTAACTTATGTATTCAATACCAGTAACTTGCACATTCCTTTGTTGCAGAAAACTCATCCAGCGTTTTTTTTTTAAACTGACCAATGAACCTGCAGTAGAACGTCCACTGTGAAGACAGTTTCCATAGCCTTAAAGTTCACAGTAAAAAAACCTTTTACTGAGCTTGAAGCCTAAACCTTTTTCTTCAAGTCTTAAGGGCTGTCCTCGTGTCCTTTGAAATGTCTATGGGAACAATGCCCCAGATAGTTTATGTTTTTTTTGTTTTTTTATGGGCCCGTTTAATGTATTCTATACACAGTAATCACATCCCACGCAAGCGCCTTTCTCCAGGTACTTAATTGTAACTTTTCCAGTCTTCTGCATATTCTCAAGCTCCCCCAATCACCTTAGAATTTAGTTGCCCTTCTCTGACCCTTTCCATTTCAAAGATGTTCCTTTTGTACAAAGGATTCCAAAGTGCCACGAATTATTCAAAATGAGGCCTTACCAATGCTTTGTAAGAGGGAGAATTAAGTTTCCTCCCTTGAATCCATACCTCGCTTTATACAAGACAATACCATGGGCTCTGGTGTTGCCGCCTGGCACTGCTTGCTAACTTAAGTTTGTTATCCCCAAAACTCCAAGATCCTTTCCAACAGGGATCACTAACACAGAGCCATTATAGTATAAGTAGCCACAAGTATTTTTAAGTCCAAAATGCATCACCTTTGTAATTTATCAACATGGTTTATTCATGTTATGTGAGATATCCTTAGAGCCCAAGGTGTAATCTATCTAGATCCCCTTGCAACGATTGACATCCTCTTGAAGTTTTAATGGTCGACAACGTTTTGTGTCGTCAGCAAACACAGAAAACCTTGCTGACAATACCCACTTCAAATCTTAATAAATAGATTAAATAAGAAGCGGGCCCCACAACCCAACACAGAACCCGTGGCACCACTTAGCACTTTAGGCCATAATGAGAAGCACCATGAACAACTACCTCTGCATCCATTCTTTTTAACCAATTTCTATTCCATGTACAATGTGACGAATCACCGCCCAGACCAAAGACATTAGCTATCATAGCAGCCTCACCGCGGGGACTTATCAAAAAGCCTTTGCAAATCCAAGTAAACTAATCTACTGCTATACCAGAGTCTAATTCTACTTACTTCCTCATAAAAGCAAGCAAGGTTAGTTTGAAATGATCTATTCCTCATAAATACAATGTGGCTACGAATTCATAATGCCAGTCCTTGTAAACATACTCCCAGAAACATTGTTCCCTTATTAAACTTCCTCAGGATCTTCCCCACCACTTGAAGTTAAACTTTACAGGCCTGTAATTACCGGCTGGAAACGAAGACTACCCTTTTGAATATGGAATAACATCAGCCTTTTTCCAATCCAGAGGACACCAACGGACATGAGCCGGAATCAGCAAAAATAAGAAAACAATGGCCTAGATAAACTGAAACTGAGCTCCTTAAGTAACCGGGAGGTTATTTTTATCCGGTCCAGGAGATTTACTAAATATTCAAATTATTTAGTTCTTTCTGGACCATATCCTCGGTTAACCAAAGTGAACTTGAATCTGGTATACCTGTATTGCTACTATACTCTATGCTATCTGTACTTGGATCTTCTATAGTGTATACAGAGGAAAAAAAAAATTATTCAAGACATTTGCTTTATCGCCATCCTCCGTAATAACTTATCCCCATTAATTCACATGGTGCCAAATTCTCAGTCCTCATCTTCTCCTATTAATATAATAAAAAAAATTGTTTAGGACTTAGTGATGCTTTCTTCAGCTATCCTAACTTCATATTAATTTAGCTAGTTGATGCTTTCTTACACTCCTGTTACAGTTTTTATACTCCTAAAGGACCTTTCCGTTTCCCTTCGGCCTTAAAGGTTTTTGAATGCCTATTTCTTCCTTACCATTTGCTCTTTACATCAGAATTCAGCCACATGGGCCGGATTATTTTTTTTCAATTATTTCCCAAGGGTATAAATTAGAGGTGAAATGGCTTAAAATCCCTGGAACAAGTCCACTTCTGTTCAGTACCGTTACCTGATAATACATTATCCCAGTGACATTTGAAGCGCGCTTTTTACCCTGGGAAAATTTGCTTTCCTGAAATTAAAGGTTTGGTAACCACAGAGCACTTTCCTTTCGATAAAAAAGTCAAAATGCACTTTTTCATGGTCACTATTCCCTAAGCCTCCAGTTACATTTATATCTATAATGCGCTCCACAATGTTAGTATTACAGATCCAACAGAGCTCCTTTTCTAGTAGGAACCTCAACCACCATCTATGGTCTGATTACCTGCTATCATCTATCTACTATGCTATCTTTATATCTATCTAACTCGGCTATCTATTCTGCAATTATATATTATCCTCTGCTATCTATATAATCTATCTAACTGTAGCTAGCTATCTAATGGCTATCTATTATCTAACATGCTATCTATCTCGGCTATCATTATATCTATCTCTGCTATTATATATCTATCTAACTCTGTAGCTGATCTATCTAACTCTATCTATCTAACTTGTATCTATGATCTATCTATCTAAATGTATCTATCTATCCATGCTATCTATATATCTATCTATCTAACTTGCTATCTATTATCTAACTCGCGATCTATCTAAATGCTATCATCTATATTATCTATCTAAACTCTTTGCTACTAGATCTATCTAACTATAACTCTGCTATCTAGATATCTATATACTCTGCTATCCTATCTATCTAACTCAGCTATCTATCTAACTCAGATCTATCTAGTCTATCTAACTCGGATATCTATCTATCTAACTCGGCTATCTATCTAACTGCTATCAGCTAACTGCTATTTATCTATCTAACTCTGTATTTATCTCATCTAACTATGTTATCTATCTATCTAACTCTGTATCTATCTCTGCAATATATAGATCTGTCTAACTCTTGCTATCTCTATGTCATCTAACTCTGCTATCATCTAACTATCTATCTAAACTCTGCTATCTATATATTCTAATCTTGCTATATATATATCTATCTTGCTATCTTATAATCTGTCTATCTCTGCTATCTATTTACTATCTAAATCTGTATCTATCTATGTCTATCTAATACTATCTAAATCTCTATCAATTCTGATATCTATCTAACCTGCTATCTATCTAACTGTATCTATTTATAACTCTGCTATCTATCATGTCATCTGAACTCTGCTATCTATATTTCATCTATCTAACTGCTATCTATCTATTCTTAAAAATATGCTATCTTTATTCTATACTAACTCTGCTATCTATTCTCAATCTATATATCTATCTATCTCTGATATCTATATATCATTAACTGCTAGCATATATCTACTGCTATCCTATTTATCTAATCTGCTTATCTATCTCGGCTATCTATATATCTATCTCTGCTAGCTATATATCTACATCGAACTCTGGCTAGCTTATCTATCTAACTCTGCTATCTATCTATCTCTGCCCTATCTATATATATATCTATCTTAACTCTGCTATCTATTATCTATCTAACTGCTATCTATCTATCTCTGATATCTATCTATTAACTCGGCGATCTATCAACATCTGCTACTATAAAAATGCTACTATCTAATGCTATCTATCTCTGTATATATATCTAACGCTGATATCTAATATCTATCTAACTATCTTCTAACTATGCCCTATCTATATATCTATCTAACTGATATCGATCTATCTCTGCTATCTATCTATCTATCTAACTCTGCTATCTATCTATCTATCTAACTCGGCTATCTATCTATCTAACTCGGCTATCTATCTATCTAACTCGGCTATCTATTTATCTAACTTGGCTATCTATCTATCTAACTCTGCTATTTATCTATCTAACTCTGCTATTTATCTATCCAACTCTGTTATCTATCTATCTATCTAACTCTGCTATCTATCTCTGCAATCTATCTATCTATCTAACTCTGCTATCTATCTATCTATCTAACTCTGCTATCTATATATCTAACTCTGCTATCTATCTATCTAACTCTGCTATCTATATATCTATCTAACTCTGCTATCTATCTAACTCTGCTAGCTATCTATCTATCTAACTCTGCTATCTATCTATCTAACTCTGCTATCTATCTATGTCTATCTATATCTAAAAAACGGAGAAAAGAGCATACCGCACTCAGAAATTACTACATAAGAGTAATAGGGGGTTTTGAAGCAGGTAATGTTTTTTGTATAGAGGGGTGGACATTCCCTTTAAAACTAAAATAACTAGGGACAAAATAACGTCTTTTTTGTCATATGCCTTTAAAGGGTAAGGTCTCAAAACTGCATTATCCAATGGAGACATTGCTAGTGGGGATGTTATCTCCTCTGTGTTGCAGGGTTCTGGTGACACCCAGCTTGTGATCTAATGGGTGGTGGGTGTCAAACATTAAAGACAGGTCTGTATGGGATGGTTTTCAGTAAACCTCTACTTTCAGTTTGCCATTCTCCCTTACTTCTACCAAGTAGTCATAGAAAGCCAGTGTGTTGTTTTGTATCTTTTGTCTTCAGCATTGATGTGTTCTGTGAAGGCTTGTATTTCCTTCTGGTGGATTTTTACCCAGATGTCATCTACATATCTGAACCAGTGGCTGGGTGCAATGCCCTTGAAGGTATTAAGCACCTGTGTTTCCACTTCCTCTATATAAAGGTTTGCCACGATGGGTGAAACTGGAGATCCCCTAGCACATCCATGTTTTTGATTGTAGTACGTATACCTATGTTTAAAACAGGTGATATTCAGGCACAAGTCCAGTAGGGAACACACCTGTTCTGGGTTAAGATCTGTTCTGCTGTTAAGGGTGTTGTCTTGGCCTAGCCATTTTCTCACCATTTTAACAGCGTCCTTGGTGGGTATACAGGTGAAGAGAGATGTCCCATCATAGGACACCATATGAATGAGAACCAGGAAACCATAGTTTCTTCTGCGCCAAGTACTACATCTTGAATCTTGTTAGTGAAATCCTAGGAGTTCTGTATGTTATGCTTAGAACTTTCAACCAATGGCCCTCAGATGTTGGCTAGGTATTTCATCACCTTGTAAGTTACAGAGTTGATGCTTCTGACTATTTATCTTGGTGGGGCTCCTTCCTTGTTTATCTTTGGGAGTCCATATATACATGTGCCTCACAGGGGTAGAGGCAATGAAACATTTCTTGATCAATGGCTTAATCCTTTCAAAGCTGTTGTAGCAAGTCTATGATTTTTTTCTTGTAGCTGCTGGTGGGATTACTTGTTAAAGCCTCATATGTGTTGTTATTGGCCAGGCGGTGGTCACCTTATCATGGTAGTCCAAGGTGTTAAGTACCACTGTGCATTTTCCCTTTTTCCAGGCAGAATAGTGATACTAAAATCTTTTTTGAGGGATGTTAAGGTTCTTCTTTCCTGTGTGGTCAGGTTAGATGAAGGAGGTTTTGCACTGGCTAAGGCTGCAGATACCTTAAGGCAAAGTTGTTCTGCCTCACTCTGTGGTACCATATTATTGTGGATTGAGGCTTCTGTGGCTGTTATAATATCCATCACAGGGATGGATGGACTTTGATGGGCAGTGGTGTAGCTACAGACCTATGGGGCCTGGTGCAGAATTTGGTGATGGGCCCCCTGACCACACCACAAACACAAATTAGCTTTAAATCTTATCATGGCACAGCATACTAGTAATTGGTTGGCACTGCACACAGACAGTAACAGGCACAGATTACCCCCCTCCCCCAACAACATACACATGCAGCACAGATACTCTTCCCTTTGTGCTTATATTCAGATACTGTACTCTTGCTCTTATAATACACACACACGCACATGCTTATTTACACGCAAATGCTTTTATACACACATGTTCTTATACACACATATTCATTCACACACATGGACTCTTCTACAGACATGCCTGCTCTTATACATGTTGATTCATGCTTTTACACACAATCCATGTGCTTACACAAACACATGCTGTTATATATACACACGTACACTTATCCACACATACATGCATAATCTTATGCACAACATATACATGCTCTCTCTTATGCACAATACATACATACTCTTATGCACATAGATATTGCATACACAGAATGCACATACATACATACATGCACTGTGCACACTGACACAGTAAGATTTGAGCAGCAGTGCACTATGACCCAGCAGCTATATGCCTGTATTGTACTGCCTGTTTGATTTAGTAGCATCAGTGAAAATACTATTTTACTAGAGATGGCTGAACTTTCGAACTATATGAAAAGTTTGAAAGTTCGAAAATGGACCCATTAAAGTCAATGGGAGTCAAATAGTTTGAAAAGTTCGAATGAAATACAATTAGAATATCAATGGTAACTTAAAGTAAATGGCTGTGGGACCTGGGAAATGGTCTGGGGAACATGTTCAAATATCCAGGACTTTCAAAAACTCGATTTTACTCTCACACGCGCTACTTTCAAGCTCTCACATTCGAACATTCGATAATTATCCCATGAATGACTCGCGGATTCGAAAATTCGATATTTACTCGCTTATAGGTATAATAGACATTTTACTCATGGATTTGATGCTTGCGTATAGGTATAATAGACATTTTACTTCCTATACTTACTATACACATATTCGCATGCCTTGAACGTTCAAACATTTGATAATTATCGAAAGTCCGGAAAATATTGAAAATCCGGGTCCTGGATAGTTTGAGAATTCCGAGTCCGTTTAATCTCAAATAGTTCGGCTAGAACTAGGGTTCGAGTTCTAGTCCATCTCTATATTTCACTTGCTATGATTTACTGCACAGTCCGACACTGGCCTCCACTCCCTTCCCTTTGCTCTGCATTTTCCTGAAGCTGTGTGCAGCCGATCATTATCTGCATATGGAGATAACACATGACCTTAAAGGGTATGTCCACCGTTATTTTAACTTTTATGTTTCCAGTTTAACTGAAGGACAGGGGGTAAATGCGATATGTCTTACCTCCTGTCCTTCAGTAAAACTTACAGAAGACCAGAAGAAACTTACCCGCGTATTGCTCCAGCGCCGGCCTCACTGACAGTCTCCACCGCGTCCACGCTCCTATGCACTGTGTGCGCACGCGCACACAATGCAAAGGACTGTGGATCCGTCGGGGAATGTCAGTGTAGTCAGAGGCTGTCAGCAGCGCTGGATCGTTACGCGGTAAGTTTCTTCTGGTCTCCTGTAAGTTTTACTGAAGGACAGGAGGTAAGACATATCGCATTTACCCCCTGTCCTTCAGTTAAACTGGAAACATAAAAGTTAAAATAACGGTGGACATACCCTTTAACTTGGGTGGAGTACACATTCCCAGAGCCTTGGTCAAACCCCCATTGCAACACACAAAATATATAAAGATGGGATAGTATACATCAATTATAAAGTGCAACTAGTGACCAATTTAATATAGTATACATACAAAATAGAAGCCTAGTGCACACCACATTCAATTTGCTTACATGTTTAATCCCTCTATGATGCTGCTTTAAAAAGCCTGCCCTTCCCTCTGGATAAATAAAAACAGTTAGTTCAATAACTTGGCCAAATTATTTTAAGCCCAGCAACCACTTCTATCTATCTTCAAAGATAATCAAGTAGGTGATAGAAAAGAATATTAGAAGCAGATATTAGAAACAGAGGATGTTAGAATGATAGAAATAGAGAATATTAGAAATCAGGAATATTAGAAATATAGAAAGTAAGAAATAGAGAATGTTAGAAATAGAGATTAGAAATAGAGAATATTTGAATCAGAGAATGTTAGAAAAAGAGAATGCTACAACTAGACAATATTAGAAATATACAGGCTTATTCAATAAAAGTTCTTATCGTTTAAAATGGTGCTAATTTTGTCCCAATCAATCAGATGTTATTTAACATTTGTAAGCTAACATCTGATTGGTTGGGGCAAAATTAGCACCATTTTAAATGATAAGAACTTTTATTGAATCTCCCTGAAAGAATGTAAGGAATAGACAATATTAGAAAAAGAGAATATTTGAATTAGCGAATATTAGAAATAGAAAATGTTAGGAATAGACTATTTTAGAAATAGAGAATGTTAGAAATAGACAAAATTAGAAATAAAGAACATTAGAAATAAAGAATATTAGAAATATAGAATAATAAAAGAAGAGATTATTAGAAATAGAGATTATTAGAAATAGAGATTAATAAAAGTAGAGATTATTAGAAATAAAGAATATTAGAAATAGAGAATGTTTGAAATAGAGAATAATAAAAGTAGAGATTATTAGAAATAGAGATTATTAGAAATAGAGATTATTAGAAATAGAGAATAATAAAAGTAGAGATTATTAGAAATAGAGAGGTAAGTTTCTTCTGGTCTCCTGTAAGTTTTACTGAAGGACAGGAGGTAAGACATATCGCATTTACCTCCTGTCCTTCAGTTAAACTGGAAACATAAAAGTTAAAAAAACGGTGGACATACCCTTTAAGGGAATATATCCAGCGGCTTTCTCTACAGAGTAATCTTTTATTCAAGTCGCCACCCCGAAGTGTCAAGTTCACTTTTTCAAGACCAAAAAACTGGAGGTCTCTGTAGGACCCCCCATGTGTCGTTAGGAAGTGAGCAGCAACAGAGGTCAGTGTTTTACCGTCAAGTCTATTGCGGTCAGCCACACTGATGTCCAACAGATGTTTGGCCAGTCTCTGTTTTATCATTTGTTTGGTTTTGCCTTTATATAGAAGTGAACAGGGGCAGCGTATAGCATATATAACCCCTTCAGTCCTGCAGTTGAAGTATTGTGTCAATTTGTAACAATACAGCTGTATTCGTTACATCACCACATATGGCAGAGAATGGGATGGACTCAATAGGGCATTGGCCAAATCTTGGCATGTGATTAAAAATGACTCCATTGTTGGCAGATATCTTACAGACAGGCCATCTATGACCGCCCGCAAATGTTGTAGTCTTGCTGACATGCTTACCAACAGCCATTATACCAGGAAGACATCTGAGAAAACTGTAGGTGTTTCCTTGAATGGGACCTACCCGTGTGGGCGATGCTGTTACTGCCAGTTTATGTCTAAGACCACTGAGATACGAGACTCTAGGGGTATCAAATGTTACAAATTGACACAATTTGTGGATATATTCCCTTAAGACTATCCATCCAGGAGGTCTTAATGAAATGCTGGACTTTTTTTGTGAATCTCTGATAGTATCCTGAATTACTAACTTTGTGTTTGACATTCCTATTTATAGTTCAGTGGACTCTCCTCATCAAAGAGGTATACATTCACACTCAGGATTCGCTGGAGGAATATATCTATGGAGTGGGGCCCCACTTCGTATCTACAATCTGCTTACATTCCAGTTCAAATTTCAAAATTTATACTTACCTTCAGCCATTTTTTCATCTGATACTACAGATCATGGATCATGGATTCACTGTTGCTTTGGTCATCGGAGACTTATGTGTTCATTTACTTACCTGACGCAGGTTATATCAACTCTATATATAGCCTGTTGCTCCCACCATGGATCATTCAGTATTTGAATGGACTGTTCTTTGAATTTGTAACTTACCGTTTGCAGCACTTACCTATTCTTCACCAGCTATACATTCATCAACATTTATCTGAATTACATCATGTGGATGTCCTTATACATTGGATACTTTCCACTAACGTGGATCCGTTGGATATCTACATGTTCAGTTTCTGTATGGACTTGAACTATTAGGAGTTATTATTCAGTATTGATTATATTTATCCTCAGTGTGGTCCACCATTGTCACATGCATTTTCTGTCAACTTAATACTATCTAAATATTTGTAGATCGTTTATTATTTTCATTTTTTAATTTATTTATTATTACTTGTATTTGTGTGTTCACTTCCAGCCACCATATTGCTATGACCATTGACTCACGCACTGCCCATTTCCTTCCTTCTCCCCTTTCTCTCCATCTCTTCGTGGTACCGTACCTCCAGTACGCTGTGTCTGCAGTACGCACTGCTCATTACCGCGTCATCACGCTGTTACGTTTGCTACGTCATTGCGTATGCACGTAATGACGCGCATACCACATGACGTGTATTTTGTGCGCTTGGGGCCTATTTAGGGTGGTGGTGCTTTGGGTTGCATTACGCTGTTGAGAAAGTCCGTTCTTCGGACGAAACGCGTTCGGCGTTTACCTCTGCGGTTGGCTAGCTGGCGTCCCCCTCGTGTATGAGCTCTCTCTAGTCATGGACCCCCTGACTGTGTCTGCAGCATTTCTGAACAGATAAGTCTACACTGTATTGAGACTGGTTCCTGACTGACAGATACTGTGTGTTGAGGGCTTATACTGATGCACTGTTCACTTTACTATTTTCCACTTTACAAGTTTATTGAGTGGGACTCCTGTAGGTTTTGTGGTTTTTAATATTATTTTAACTTCTTATATGTCCTGTATCTGTGTACCCCATTTTTGACCTTTATGGTCCTCATAATAAAGGGTCTTTTATTATTACTCTTATGTAGTAATTTCTGAGTGCGGTATGCTCTTTTCTCCATTTTTTAGATTACTATTTGCTTTGCATTATCAGCACCTGGCTTATTTACGCCATTTTTTTGTCTATTATATTTACCTAGATCTTGTGCCTCATTAATATTGTCCTTGTGTATCTATCTATATCTATCTAACTCTATCTAATTCTGCTATCTATCTATCTATCTAACTCTGCTATCTATCTAACTGCTATCTATTTATCTAACTCTGCTATCTATATATCTCTATCTCTGCTAGCTATCTATCTCTGCTATCTATATAAATCAAATCAAAAAGAGCTTTATTAGCAGGATCAATTTACATTTTGACATTGCCAAAGCAAACAAAAAATAATAAAACATGTTAGTATTAGAGGTTCACGGTAGGGGGACATGGGTATCAATGGATAATTAATATATGGACAGTACTATAAAGGGTATATTGGGTTTTAGTCTTTAAGTCGATTGGGGAAGGATAAAGGGATAATTGGGCAAGTAATCCTTGGACATTGAGTTCATTTATGCTCCTCTCAGTCTGTGACATGCCGTTACATAGTGTGCCCCAATATTTACTGTGGCTTCATCCTCTCCCAGCAGGATAGTTTTCTCCCTCCATCTAAGCAGTTGAAGTCTGGGATAAAGTCTGACAGCATCTTGAAATGGGGGTCCCATATTGTTTTGTATTTGGGGCAGTGTAGAAGGAAGTGGGTTTCATCTTCTAAGGTTCCCTGGTCACAGTGCTGGCACAGTCTGTTCTCTCTTGGTTTATATGTCTGTCTGTGTCGGCCAGATTCTATTTCTAGGCTGTGTGCACTCAATCTGTAGAGACTCAGGACTTGTCTCTCTTTAGGGTTTGTGATATTCTCCAGGTAGGAGGCCAGTTTGTAGTCTCTGTCCAGTGCCTGGTATATAGTTAGTTTCTGGGACTTTTTTATTTCTTTCTTCCATTCATCCACGTAATCCAATTGGCTCTTGGTTATGGCGGCTGTGATTTGAGGTTTAGACAGGTTCTGTGAGTGTGGGTTTGATGTTAGTAGGGAGCTGATGAGTTGTTTCAGTGCACATGGCTTTTCCTGGTCTTTGTTGTGTATTGAGGCTTTATAATGGTAAGAGTTGGGGCTACTGTTCTGTAGGTGAGCCCAGAATCTGCCAAGCTCAGCCCGACAAGCGCTGTTTGATGTACTGCGATGGACCTGGAGGAGGTGCTTACAGAATTCGAGATGGAGTATTTCTGGTGGGCCAGATTCCCATTTTGAATGGTCTGAATAGGTAACAGGGCCCCATACTTCACTGCCATAGAGTAGGATTGGGGAAATGACACTGTCAAAGATTTTAAGCCAGACTTTTACCGGTGGATTGAGGTGATACAGTTCTTATTGCATAGAAGGTTCGGCTGGCTTTTGCTTTCAAAGTCTCTATAGCTGCCCTAAAGCTCCCAGAATGCTTCGCCGTGCTGTTACAGGCTTCCAACTTAATTTTACAGTTATACTTTTTTACAGTTATGTACTTATCCTGTACTAGGTTGTGAAATTGACTCAAGTTAAGGTTTATATTGTAGGGTGGGTTAAATTAGGAGGGCGATTCATTAAAGGGCAACTGTGGTCTCAAAACAAGTTAGTGTTAAATGAAAGCCTGTAGTATTTCCTTTAAAATGAGCTGACAATCACATTTCTGGCAGGAGCCTGTGAGACACTAGATTGGGGTGAATGTTCAAACTTCCTGCTTCCAGTAGGTTCAGTGGCATATCCTTAACTCTGCTCCGCCCGTCCGCCATGGGGGAGAAGCATGCTCAGTTGAGACAATGCTGGGGAAATCAGGAAGTCCCTGGGGAAAAAAATGACAGTTGAGAAGGAGAGCATATTAATGCAGGCAGAGGCTTGTCACATGGCTGAAAACAGGAAGTGTTCATACAGGAAGTAACATTGCTGAACCTTTCCAGCAATAGCTTCTCACAGATTTTATCTAGAGATGTGATTTAGGTTTTATTTTAAAGGTACAATGGAAGGCTTTTTATATAATTCTTATTAGTTTGGAAGAATTCAAGACCACAGTTACCCCTTAAGATCAGTTTAAAGGGTATCTATAGTGAAATGTATACATTTCTCTATTCCAAACATTAAAAAGGTTAGTGTATGCTGCCTTATTCCCACCTTCCTCGGTGGCTCTGTGTTTGCACACAGTCTGATTTACTGCAGTGCTCCCCCTCCCCTCTCATTTGCGACAATATTTAGTCAGTAAATTGAATAATAGTTCAAAAAGCTCTAAATGTAATATACCTTATGACCAATTTAATAAAATAAAGTGGGCTGCTATTGATATCTTCTATTGTTCCTGATGTAGTACCCAGGGAGACCAGATTTCTTTGTGTTTATCTAGAATGACTCTCAAGCAAGCAATCAAATGTTCCATATCTTTGCTATCTTGGACTCTCAGGATGAAATCAATATTAGTAAGAGTGTGGTGAGTTCCAGGACCTCGGAATGAAGCATCTGGCAGCAGTAAGCTAGTGTCTTGCCAAAGTACTACCCCCTCTAGGGTAATACTTTGGGAATTCCCAACAGGACATATTTACAGGTGAATGTCAGGGACAGGGGTGTCTCTAATGAGGCAATATGAGCATAATGCTCAGGGAGACAGTCCTGCTAAATATCAGAGAGGTGTCAGGCAGTGCGTAATTATTTTTTTTTTTTTAGGAAAGCGGCAGGCAGAGCAGAAGGAAAATAAAATCGCCAGTGCGTGAGCTTGTGCACGCTCGTGGACCCACAATTTTTTCCTCTTAGCTCTACACCAACTGCCACCTTCATGCAGGCATTAGGGAATGTTATACAGTATGTACCAGTGTGTTTGATCTGGGCATTAGGGCATGTTATATCTATGTATATGTGTGATCTAGGCATTAGGGCAGGTTATATGTACCTATCTGTGCGATCTGGGTATTAGGGCATGATATATGTACCGGTCTGTGAGCTGGGCTTGAGAGCAATTGGGTTAGGTTAGTTAGGGCCATGCTGAAAGGATCTACCTTGATGTGGTGGCAGGCTTACAAATCTTTTGGGAAAAATCTTTTATTCTACAGGAATAAATACCGCTGTGATGCAACTCTAGTTGCGGTGGCGAATTTCATGGTGCCTAGTGGTACATAGGAGCGCCATTCAAAAGTTTGTCTCAGGTGGCAAAAACCCTAGAGAAACCCCTGGTCAGGGATAAATGGATTATCAATTTACACTTGGTTGAAGAACGCACACTATTGACCTTCTAGCTTTTCAGTGTTATTAAATGACATGCTGGCACAACTTTCGGGGAGTGTCCCCTTCCTCAGGTGCTAACTACAACACACTCAGTGCAACTCTTTATACTTGTGATCCCTCCCCTTTGGGGAGTGACTTGACATTCTTACATTTTGTGATTACATTACATTTATAATTACATTGTTACAAAAAAAACACTTTTTTCATTAAAAATTTTAATTTTTTTTAAACCTGTGACCATTGAGTTTCTATTACTCCAATACTTAAGTGCTTAGTGATTTAAAGTGCCTAGTATGATTTTTTGTGTTTGAAAGTGCTTTTTCTTCTAAAGTGTCTCCGTTTTCTTTCTATAAAGTGTTTATTGTGATTAGACATTAGATTATTAAAATATTAAAATAATAAAAGATCACCTTTAGAATATTAATAATCAATGTTTATTTGTTATCTATTTTTAAATTTTAGCTGGTTTTTTATTTCTTTTCTTTCTTTTCAGGTGCTCCTCCCTTCTGTTTCCTGTGGATTAAACAACGTAGGTAAGTGTTCTGCAGATTTATATTTATCTCACAGTATTTATTTTAAAGAAAACATTTCAGATTCATTTCCTCATTTAGACCTTTGGGATGCATGGTATTCAGGTGGTGTATCCAGTGTATTTCTCTTTGTAGGAGCTTTTTTTCCATAGTCTCCCCCTCTGGATGCTTTTGTCACCACCTCTAACACCATCCATCTTACCTGGGCTGCATTGTGCCCTTGTGTTTTGAAATGCTTAGATATTGATGTTATTCTTTCATTTTTTTTCCTAATTACAATTGGTTATATCCCTTTTGTGTTCCCCTATCCGGGTTCTCACTTGTCTTTTTGTTTTCCCTATGTATGCTAGTCCACATGGACATTTAATCATGTAAATGACCCCTGTTGTTAAGCAGCTCGCAAAGTGTTTTAACTTAATTTGGTTACCTTGGGACGGGTGTGTTACTGTTTCCCCTTTTATTATAGCTGTGCAAGCTTGGCAGTTTAGGCATGGAAATGTACCTATGCGTTTGGTTTTGTTTTTAGCTTCTGTCTTAATTTCATTTGTGATGTCTGAGTGTACTAGTTGTTTGCCCAGACTACCTCCATTTTTATATGCAAAGATGGGTTGTTCTTTAAATAAGAAACCCACCTTCTCATCATTGCTCAACACACTCCAGTACTTTCTCATTATCTTTTTCACTTTTTCGGATTGTGTATTGTATGTTGACACAAACACTATTCTGTTATCTTTAAGTTGAGATGTTTTCCTGTGGAGCAATGTGTGTCTAGGTGTTTCCATTGCCTTATCTGCTGCTGCACTTACTATTTTTTATGGTACCCTCTTTGTTTGATTTTATCTGAAACTTGTTCAATTCTTTTTCTGCAGGTTTCTTCGTCTGAGACGTTCCTTCTAACCCTCAACATTTGCCCCAAAGGTATGGCCCTGATAGTATTTCTAGGGTGGAAGCTAGATGCTTCTAGCATGTTGTTTCTATCTGTCAATTTAACATACAGATCTGTGTTTAAAGTATTGCTTTCTTTTTTGACTTTTATGTCTAAGTATGATATTTCCTTAGGGTCATATGGTACAGTAAATTTTAAATGAGCATGTTTTTCATTTAATTCTTTTATGAATTTCTGTAATTCCAGTTCTGTACTTGACCACATAAGGAAAATATCATCCACAAACCTAGTGTAGTATAGGATTTTTCCTTTGTACATTTCATTCTTTTTTATGTACTCTTGCTCAAACTCCGATACATATATGTTGGCGTAGGCTGGCGCAAAAATAGCGCCCATACTTGTTCCACACAGTTGATTATAAAATGTTTTATCAAACCTAAAGTAATTTTTAGTGAGAGCTATGTTCAGTAAGTCCAATATAAAATACACTTTTGCTGTGGTTAAGTTCTGTTCCAATAATCTTTTTTCTACTGCTGCTATTCCTTCTTGATGGGGGATACAAGTGTATAGTGACTGAATGTCCATCGTTACTAGGTATGTACATGTTTCCACTTCCGTTATGTTTTGTATTTTATTCAGAAAGTCTTTTGTATCTTTCAAGCATTCTGGAATATCTTTCACTATTGGTTGTAGATAGTGCTCTATATAGGTACCCAATGGTTGTAGAATTGAGCCCAATCCCGCCACAATTGGTCTTCCTGGCGGGCTAGTTATGTTTTTATGAATTTTTGGCACGGTGTAAAAGACTGGAGTAACTGGATTTTCCTCAATCAGAAATTCTTTCGTATCTTGGTCTATTATACCTTGTGTCCAAGCTTCTGTTACTGTGTTATGTATTATCTGTGCTATTGAATGAACTGGATCTGTAGATAATTCCTTGTAGTTTGTTGTATCTGTTAGTTGCGGGAGGAGGCACCCTGAAAGAAAGAAAGATATAAGCTAAAATTTAAAAATAGATAACAAATAAACATTGATTATTAATATTCTAAAGGTGATCTTTTATTATTTTAATATTTTAATAATCTAATGTCTAATCACAATAAACACTTTATAGAAAGAAAACGGAGACACTTTAGAAGAAAAAGCACTTTCAAACACAAAAAATCATACTAGGCACTTTAAATCACTAAGCACTTTAAGTATTTGGAGTAATAGAAACTCAATGGTCACAGGTTTTAAAAAAAATGAAACATTTTTAATGAAAAAAAGTGTTTTTTTTGTAACAATGTAATTATAAATGTATATGTTAATCACAAAATGTAAGAATGTCAAGTCACTCCCCAAAGGGGAGGGATCACAAGTATAAAGAGTTGCACTGAGTGTGTTGTAGTTATGCACCTGAGGAAGGGGACACTCCCCGAAACGTTGTGCCAGCATGTCATTTAATAAACACTGAAAAGCTAGAAGGTCAATAGTGTGCGTTCTTCAACCAAGTGTAAATTTATAAGACAAAAAACTGCAGGTGGTGAGCAGTAAAGAGGAGCAGCACCTATAATAAGAAAGGTGTGCGGGGAAACCATCATAATTGAAGATTGTATAACCACATTCCCACAGCACCCGTGAAAGAAAATCTAAGGAAAATGTCCTTTAACGACATAGCAAGCCTAACAACACACAAGGCTGAAACATTCACCCTATCTGATGTGGACAGAAGGAGAATATTGGAATTGGCGGAGGCCAATAATAAATATGGTGCAGTACTCACTAATAATGACCTCACCAAAGACCTTATAAACATAAAACGAAAGGAAATATGTCTAATCCTACACAGCTCAACCATACTGAAATATGTAAAATCAGAAAGAATACCAAGAGGACTGAGAATTCTAAAGAAACCAGTCCTGTGCACAGATGATACGGAGTATGTAGGAAAATGGTACAAAATACTTAACAAATGTAGTTTTGACCTGATGTTGCTAACTATAGAACACCTCCAACCAGCAATTAAGACAACAGCCACAACAGCAAATAAAATGGAACAGGAAATAAAGGGAACCATGCAAACTACGGAATTCGATACATTTAGAATAGAAATGCAAGCCAAACTGGACGATTTCCAGAAGGAACTGCTGCAATTCAAACTAAGAAAGTTCAGGAGAGATACCATGGACTATGACCGCAATAGGATCTATCAACGGACGCCGGTAAGACCACGCGGAAGGCAGAGTGAGAGAGGTCCAGGAAAGATGACGTCATCGAGGAGCGCAACTCCACAAACAACGGACTCGGAGAGCTCACTGGAAAGACAGGAATTAAGGAACCAACAGCATTTTTTAGGGTCCCGGCGATCGGCCAAAGGGGAGACATCGCGGGAATTAAACCAAGAAAGGTCCGGAGAGGACAGAGGAAGAAAGCCGCTAAGAGTCCCCCCAGCACGGATCGCCAAGGAGACCAGGAGGAGACGCTGAAAGGTCAGTGCATGAAGGGGTTAAGGGAGACCCAGCTAATACAGGACAGCTAGTGGTAAATATATCAGGAATAGAACTGCAGGACGATGAAATTAAAGTTATAGAAAAAAGGTCTGAATTTTGTGCCCACCCACCCAGGAAATCTACTAGACACAAAAATTTAATTATACAAATTCATTTGTAAATTAAAACTAAAGGTTCAATTTAAAGATCAGGACTCCCCTAGAGAACATCCCTTCAAGAGGAAAAGTAAATACATACCCAATACAACAACAGAAGCAATAGACATGTTCCAAAAATTAATAACAGCAGAATTACAACAAATAAAATGGGATAAAAAAAAGTTCAAGAAAAATTTAAGTTATAAGGAGTGGAAAGCCATACAAAGTCTGAAGAAAAGGAATAATATAATAGTGAAAAAGGCAGATAAAGGAGGGGCAATTGTGGTACAAAACAGAGCAAAATATGAAACAGAAGTGATGAAACAACTAACAGATACAACAAACTACAAGGAATTATTTATAGATCCAATTCATTCAATAGCACAGATAATACATAACACAGTAACAGAAGCTTGGACACAAGGTATAATAGACCAAGATACGAAAGAATTTCTGATGAGGAAAATCCAGTTACTCCAGTCTTTTATACCGTGCCAAAAAATTCATAAAACATAACTAGCCCGCCAGGAAGACCAATTGTGGCGGGATTGGGCTCAATTCTACAACCATTGGGTACCTATATAGAGCACTATCTACAACCAATAGTGAAGAATTCCAGAATGCTTGAAAGATACAAAAGACTTTCGAATAAAATACAAAACATAACGGAAGTGGAAACATGTACATACCTAGTAACGATGGACATTCAGTCACTATACACATGTTATCCCCATCAAGAAGGAATAGCAGCAAGTAGAAAAAAAGATTATTGGAACAGAACTTAACCAGCAAAAGTTATTATATTGGACTTACTGAACATAGCTCTCACTAAAAATTACTTTAGGTTTGATTAAAACATTTTATAATCAACTGTGTGGAACAAGTATGGGCGCTATTTTTGCGCCAGCCTACGCCAACATATATGTATCGGAGTTTGAGCAAGAGTACATAAAAAAGAATGAAATGTACAAAGGAAAAATCCTATACTACACTAGGTTTGTGGATGATATTTTCCTTATGTGGTCAAGTACAGAACTGGAATTACAGAAAATCATAAAAGAATTAAATGAAAAACAGCTCATTTAAAATTTACTGTACCATATGACCCTAAGGAAATATCATACTTAGACATAAAAGTCAAAAAAGAAAGCAATACTTTAAACCAGATCTGTATGTTAAATTGACAGATAGAAACAAATGCTAGAAGCATCTAGCTTCCACCCTAGAAATACTATCAGGGCCATACCTTTGGGGCAAATGTTGAGGGTTAGAAGGAACGTCTCAGACGAAGAAACTGCAGAAAAAGAATTGAACAAGTTTCAGATAAAATCAAACAAAGAGGGTACCATAAAAAATAGTAAGTGCAGCAGCAGTAAGGCAATGGAAACACCTAGACACACATTGCCCACAGGAAAACATCTCAACTTAAAGATAACAGAATAGTGTTTGTGTCAACATACAAACACAATCCGAAAAAAGTGAAAAAGATAAGAGAAAGTACTGGAGTGTGTTGAGCAATGATGAGAAGGTGGGTTTTTATTAAAGAACAACCCATCTTGCATATAAAAATGGAGGTAGTCTGGGCAAACAACTAGTACACAGACATCACAATGAAATTAAGACAGAAGCTAAAAAACAAACCAAACGCATAGGTACATTTCCATGCTAAACTGCCAAGCTTGCACAGCTATAATAAAAGGGGAAACAGTACAAACCCGTCCCAAGGTAACCAAATTAAGTTAAAACACTTTGCGAGCTGCTTAACAACGGGGTCATTTACATGATTAAATGTCCATGTGGACTAGCATACATAGGGAAAACAAAAAGACAAGTGAGAACCCGGATAGGGGAACACAAAAGGGATATAACCAATTGTAATTAGGAAAAAAGAAAGAATAACATCAATATCTAGCATTTCAAAAACACAAGGGCACAATGCAGCCCAGGTAAGATGGATGGTGTTAGAGGTGGTGACAAAAAAGCATCCAGAGGGGGAGACTATGGAAAAAAAGCTCCTACAAGAGAAATACACTGGATACACCACCTGAATACCATGCATCCCAAAGGTCTAAATGAGGAAATGAATCTGAAATGTTTTCTTTAAAATAAATACTGTGAGAGATAAAAATAAATCTGCAGAACACTTACCTACGTTGTTTAATCCACAGGAAACAGAAGGGAGGAGCACCTGAAAAGAAAGAAAGAAAAGAAATAAAAAACCAGCTAAAATTTAAAAATAGATAACAAATAAACATTGATTATTAATATTCTAAAGGTGATTTTTATTATTTAATATTTTAATAATCTAATGTCTAATCACAATAAACACTTTTTAGAAAGAAAACGGAGACACTTTAGAAGAAAAAGCACTTTCAAACACAAAAAAATCCTACTAGGCACTTTAAATCACTAAGCACTTTAAGTATTGGAGTAATAGAAACTCAATGGTCACAGGTTTTAAAAAAAATGAACATTTTTAATAAAAAAGTGTTTTTTTTGTAACAATGTAATTATAAATGTATATTGTTATCACAAAATGTAAGAATGTCAAGTCACTCCCCAAAGGGGAGGGATCACAAGTATAAAGAGTTGCACTGAGTGTGTTGTAGTTATGCACCTGAGGAAGGGGACACTCCCCGAAACGTTGTGCCAGCATGTCATTTAATAAACACTGAAAAGCTAGAAGGTCAATAGTGTGCGTTCTTCAAACAAGGGTAAATTTATAGACAAAAAACTGCAGGTGGTGAGCAGTATAAAGAGGACAGCAACCTTATTAATAAGAAAGGTGTGCGGGGAAACCATCATAATTATAAATGGATTATCGCTTCTATGGTAGTCTGTATATTTCTCCAAAAAGGTAGATTCCTAAAAGATGTGGTTTATTGTTCCCAGATGCTTCCCACTTCTCCAACACTTATCCCACGTTCATCAGATGTATATTACCAGCATGTAATTATTTCGGAAATATTTTCTTAAAAGATAGTGCAGGTTTTAGAGGCCTGAATCCAAATTGCGTGTAGATTGCAATAAAACATTAATTCTGCCATACTGCATAAATGAACTGCTACCACAGCCTTGTCATATGTAGATTTCATGTGTTCAGACTCAATCTGTCGCAAACTTCACAAGATTGCTTTTCATATACCTCCGTATCCTCAATATTTTTTTTAACCTGCCAAAATCTCCTAATTGCTTTTAATCTGCCACAATCTATCACAGATTACCCCTTTAACAGTTACACTTATGGAAACAAAATAGTGCAGAGCTGCAGGAGGAGGATAACAAAGTAAACCTGATTTTTCCACAGCTCTGAGCAATGCATTTCTTGGAAAGGCAATCGATTCATCTTTATATCTTTATTAGCAGTTTCTGGTTTAAAGACCGTGGGTTTTTTTTTTATTAACAAAATTCTGGTCACTTGTGAAGGTTCCCATTCATCCAGGTCATGGTATATCTGTTGTATTCAGTTAGATCAACTGGACTGACTTATTTAAATTTAGTTCTTGAAGACGTTTCCACTAGTCTTCCGACTGGCTTTCTCAATTCAGAATGACTTGTACAAGAATCTGTTGGCAATTAAGTACCATGGAAAGTCCCAATTAGCATATAACAGCAAGGTGTGGGGACCTTCTGGATCCAAGGTGTGATTGCATTGAGGCTAAGGGGTGTTATCAAAACTGCCTAGGGTAAGGTGTCAAAGGTGTCTGCCATGCACAATGCTGTTTTGACACATTACCCTGTGCAGTTTCGATAACACCTCTTAGGCTGGGTACACACAAAGCCAATATTTGTCCCTACAAATGACTGTCAGCTGTGGCAATAGTGGCCACGGCGCGTGTCCAAACGACCGATAGGGAACCATGCGATCAGTCGCGATTTACCAACTGACCCGATCGCCCATTTGTCCGATTTGGACGAACAGGCAACTAAACTCGGTTGCCCCACAGATATTTTCGACTCACTGATCTATGGCACGATCAGACAGTCGGCCGGAGATATCTGCTGGTGTGTACCCAGCCTTAGCCTCAAAGCAATCACACCTTGCAGATTCTTGTACAAGTTATTCTGAATTGAGAAAGCCAGTCATATGAAAAGCAAAACATCTTTAAGAACTAAACTTTAAGTTCAGTTGATCAAACTGAATACAACAAATCAACCATCCAGTCATCTATTTTTTTTAATTTTCGGCTCTTATTAAAAGTAGTTTACAACTCCTAAAATATCGTTTTCAGTGCTATATATTAACAATAATAAAGAAAAAATAAGTCAAACCAACAAAACTGACAGTGTGTGATAAAATAAAAATCAAATCATATTTACCGTGATTTTGGTTTCCCAGTCAGTCATCATGGCAGCATTCACTTATGGGTTAACCAATCTCCCTCCGCCCACGGACAGGAACCTCCCCTTCACTGTCCCCCTACGTATTCATTTCCATAACTCATAGGGGGGGTTGTAGTGAATGCTGCCATGAAGACTGACTGGGAAACCAAAATCACAGTAAATATGATTTGATTTTTATTTTCCCCAGTCACATGGCAGCATCCACTTATGGGATATACCAAGCTACAACAAAAGAAGGGACGGAAACATAGTAACATAGTAATTAAGGTTGAATAAAGACATTCGTCCATCAAGTCCAACCTATTCCCTTTTTTTTTTTTTTTTTAACCCTACCTAACAGTTGATCCAGAGGAAGGCAAAAAACCCCAGCTAAAAAAGGAGGGAAAAAATTCCTTCCTGACTCCAAACGGCAATCGGAAAGTATCCCTGGATCAACCAGATCTATATGCATTAATACCAGTAATTCTCAATATTTTTTAGTTTTAGAAACTTATCCAGGCCTTTTTTAAAGTTATTCAATGAACTTGCCATTACCACCTCTGCTGGAAGACAGTTCCACAGTTTCACCGTTCTCACTGTAAAGAAACCTCTCCTAACCTGAAGATGAAACTTCTTTTCTTCCAACCTTAAAGGATGTTCACGAGTCCTCTGATATGACCTATTAGTGAACAATGCACCAGAGAGTTCACTGTATGGGCCATTAATATATTTGTATAAGGTTATCATGTCCCCACGCAACCGCCGCTTCTCCAATGTAAACAGCCCTAACTTGTCTAATCTGCCTGCATATTCAAGCCCCTCCATTGCCCTTATTAATTTAGTTGCCCTTCTCTGAACTGCCTCAATTTCCAAGATGTCCCTTTTGTATATGGGATTCCAAAACTGCACCGCATATTCCAAATGTGGCCTTACCAGTGCCTTGTAAAGAGGGAGAATAATATTTTTCTCTCTTGATTCCATTCCCCTCTTTATACAAGACAATATCTTGCTAGCTCTAGCTGTTGCTACCTGGCATTGTTTGCTACAGCTAAGTCTGTTATCTACCAGAACCCCCAAATCTTTTTCCATTTCAGATGCACTTAACACAGAGTTATTTATGGTGTAGGTGGCACAGGGATTATTAAATCCCAAATGCATCACCTTACATTTATCAACATTGAATCTCAGCTGCCATTCTGCTGCCCATTTTGATAATCTATCTAGGTCTGCTTGCAGCACTTGCACATCATTGGAAGTTTCCAAAGCTCTGCATTGTTTAGTGTCATCAGCAAATACTGAGACCTTGCTCTCAATGCCCCCTTCTAAGTCATTTATAAACAGATTAAACAGAAGCGGCCCCAGTACAGAACCCTGAGGAACTCCGCTTAGAACTTTAGCCCACATAGATGTAGCTCCATTAACCACCACTCTCTGTTTGCGGTCCAATAACCAGTTCTCTATCCATGAACAAATGTTTTCTTCAAGGCCAACAGTCCTCAGTTTATACATTAGTCGCCTATGTGGCACAGTATCAAAGGCTTTTGCAAAATCCAAAAATACCACATCCACAGCTGTGCCTGAATCTAACTTCTTACTCACTTCTTCATAAAAACCAATTAAATTTGTCTGGCATGATCTATTTCTCATAAATCCATGCTGACTACTACTAATAAGATGATCTCTGGAGACAAAGTCAAGGATATGATCCCTTAACAAAGTTTCCATCACCTTCCCTACCACTGATGTTAGGCTTACAGGTCTATAGTTACCAGGCTGTGAACGACTACCTTTTTTGAATATTGGTATTACATTGGCTTTTTTCCAATCCAGCGGCACATCCCCAGACAAAAGCGAATCTGAAAAGATGAGACACAGTGTCTCGCTAGAACTGAACTAAGCTCTTTTAAAATCCTAGGATGCAATCCATTCGGTCCTGGCACTTTATTGTATTAACTTTGTCTAATTGATTCCGTACCATATCCTCTGTTATCCAATGTGAAATTCTTCATTTCCTGCACATTGTTACAATCCTACTGTAAGGATTCTCAACAGTAAAAAACCGATGTAAAAAAACGGTTTAGCAGATTAGCCTTTTCGGCATCCTCTACAACCACCTCAGCTCCATTATTTAATGGTCCACATTCTCAGTCCTCATTTTTTTACCATTTATAACTTAAAAACATCTTGGGGTTGGACTGCTTTGTTCGGCAATCCGTTATTTCATTTTATTTTAGCTAGTTTAATTGCTTTCTTGCACTCTTTATTACAACTTTTGAAGTTCCTGTAAGCCTGTTCTGTGGCTTCTGCTTTCAAAATTTTAAAGCCCTTTCTTTTTTTCCATTTCCCTTTTTACCTGAGCATTAAGCCATGCAGGAGTGGACCTAATTTTTTTACACTTGTTTCCTAAAGGTACCGATTTGGAAATGTTTTAGTTTAATATCCCTTTAAAAGTGGTCCACATCTGCTCAGTATCTTTACCTAGAAACAGTTTCCCCCAGTCTATGAGCAGGAGCGATTCCTTTAAAAGCATAAAATTAGCTTTCCTAAAGTTAAAAGTTTTTGTAAGCGAGTGCACTTTAGTTTTCTGCAACCTATATTAAATGACACTATATCATGGTCACTATCCCTAAGCTTCCCATTACCTTCATCTCAAAATAAGCTCTGGGTTATTAGTATCACCAGATCCAACAACGCATTCTTTCTAGTAGGAACTTCTACCATCTGTGAAAGAAAATGCTCATATAGGAAATTTAAGAACTTTATACCTTTTGAGGTGCTGGCAGTTCCATTACTCCAATCTATTTCAGGGTAGTTTAAATCCCCCTAACCAGACATGCCCCATACCAGCAGCCTTCGCCAATGCATATGGAGATTCATTTCCACTCTTCCCCGGCATTTGGCGGCTTATAACACACTCCCAACAATTAATTTAACCCCTTCTTGCTTCCTGTACACAGTTCCACCCATAATGTTTCTGCCGCATCGTTTGCTCCCCCATCTATTGATGCTAAACAAAAACAACAAAAACAACTCTTTATTCTTGCAGAACTGCCTGCAAAACTTTTTTTCCAAACTTTGCCTCTTGGGAGGCAAGAATATCCAACTTGTAATGATTTACAAATGTTCTGGCTTATCATTCTCTTCGACGATTCGATTCGTCCGATTTTCTCCAGCCATTAGTGCAATCCAAGTATATCGAGATCGCTCTGACCAAGTCCAAGGTATGTAACCTCGTTTCATTTTCAGTTCTTGGCTTAGGGAAAAGGCTGGTAAGGAATCTCCAGTCCATGTGGAAATTAGTCATTACTTTCGGCAGAAAATTAAACGAGGGTCTAGTCTAACCTGATTGTCCAGAATTACCGTGGTCTGGAGGTTTGGAAGACAGGGGACCTCAATTGGCTACTCGGCAAGCCGAAGTTATTGGCAACCAAAAATACTAATTTTAAAGTGAGAAACCAGTCGATGCTGACTCCAAAGGCTCGAAAGGAGAAGACGTCAAGGCTTTTAGTACCAACGGTAAGTTTCATGCTGGAAGGCTATTAAAGGCTTTTGGCCAAACCCGGATCATGGCTTAAAAAAAAAATCTTTTGATCAATTTCTCCTCAGCAAAAGAAGTAGCTACTAAAGTCGAGATAGCGGATACTTGAGACTTTAATGTTCTTATATGTAAGTTCTTTTTAAACCCTAGATATAAGAATTTTACTATGTCAGCCGGGTCAGGGTGGAATATTGAAAAACGTTTTTTTCTGCTACATGGCAAATCTTTGCCAGACTTTGTAATACTTTTGGGAAGTTGTCAATTTCCTAGATTTTAACAGGAAGTCTACTATTTCACTACTTAATCCACAGCTTTCTAATCTTTTCCTCTAAATGCCATGCCATCAAAGAGAATTATTGTATCCTGGCATTGAACTGAACCCTGGGTCAACCATCCTTGCTGTAAGGGATTTTTATTGGTTTGTCTACAGCTAGCGACAGAAGAAGTGGGTACCAGGTCTGCGCGGCCATCTGGGATGACTGCAACACATCTGCCTTCTCTGTTGGATCTTCAGCAAAGACCTCCAGATTAGCGGGAAGGGCGGAAATAAATAATTGAATTCCCGGCTCCAGTCGTGGAGAAGGCAGATGTGTTGGCAGTCATCCCAGCATGGCCGCGCAGACCGTGGTACCCACTTCTTCTGTCGCTAGCTGTAGACAAACCAATAAAAATTCCTTACGAGCAAGGATGGTTAACCCAGGGTTCAGTTCAATGCCAGGAGTACAATAATCTCTCTTTGATGGCATGGCATTTAAGAGGAAAAGATTAGAAAGCTGCAGATTAAGTAGTGAAATAGTAGACTTCCTGTTAAAATCTAGGAAATTGACAACTTCCCAAAAGTATTACAGTCTGGCAAAGATTTGCCATGGTAGCAGAAAAAGAATCCATGGCTAGGGCCTCTGGGCAATAGACTAGAGAGTAGAAGAGACGGCACTTGGTGTTGGCCTTTGTCGCCATCAGATATATAAGTGGACGACCCCACTTCTTTGTTAACATGCAGAAGATTTCTTTGCTTAGGCTCCACTCTATTGCACTTATTTGCCTCCTGCTCAAGAAGTTTGCAACCTAATTGTTTTTTCCTGGAAGGAAAATCACTGACAGACTCTAGATGCTTTTGAGCAAACATAAAAATCGGCTCCACCTCTTTTAGTAGTGATTGGCTCCTTGTGCCTCCTTGACGGTTAATATAAGCAACTGCCATCTTGTTGTCGCATCTTAACACAACATTTTGCTGCCTTATACTTTTTTGAAAGTATTTTAGCGCCTGGAACATTGCTCTGATTTCTAATACATTCGATGAGGTGACTTTCTCCTCCCAGCTTCCTTGTGCCGACTCTTCCAAGGTATAAGCTCCCCATCCGGTCTCTGATGCATCTGTCATGATATAAATACTTTGAAAAGGAGTCAATGGAAAACCCTTTTCCAAATTTTTCTTTCTTGTCCACCAATACAGACTCGACCTTACTAATGGCGTCAAGGTAAGTCTCCTGGACATATGTCAATGAGGTTCTCTGACTCGGGTTAGAAGAAACAGCTGAAGAGGCCTTATGTGCAACCTGGCCCACTGAACAAGAAAAATTTCGCTGCCATGAGCCCGATCACCTTCAATAAATAAGAGACTGAGACACTTCTTTAATTTGAACACTTCTGTTTTCAACACTTTGATTTTTTCCAGAGGCAGAGAAACTAAGTTCTCTTTTGTTTGGAAGACAGCTCCTAGGTATTTTAAAGACTGAGTCGGAATTAAGTTGCTCTTCTGCCAATTTATAATCCACCTGTGTTCTTGCAGCACTCTGACTACTATGCTTGTGTGTAGGCGGCTCAGCTGTTCTGCCTGCGCTACTACCAACAGGTCGTCGAGATAGTGGTAGACCGCTATACCCTGAGTTCTGAGGGCAGCGAATACTGTAACCACGACTTTCGTGAAGACCCTTGGTGAGTGAGACAGGCCAAAGGGTAGGCAAGTGAACTGCCAATCTTCTCCGTTCACACTGAACCTTAAAAACGCCCTTGATTGCTGGTGGATCGGCACATGGAAATAAGCATCTTTGAGATCTATGCTGGTCAGGAAGACATTTTTTTCTACTACTCTTATGATGGATTGTAGGGACTCCATCTAGAATTTTTGTCTTGACAGATACTGGTTTAGCCCTCTCAAATCCAAAACTGGTCTTAGGGTTCCTGAGGTTTTCATCACTAGAAACAGTCTCGGGTAAAATCCTCTTCTTCTGTTCAGAAGAGGTACCAGCTCTATTGCTGCCGATTCTCTTAATTGGGTGACATATTGAACAATAGCTTCCCGAGCTTCCAACTCTTTGGGAACTTTGGTCACAACAAATAGATTCTTTTTTGGATACACACGAAAATGAATCCGATACCCCTCAGAAACAATCTTCAGTACCCACTGATCCTTTGTCGAGGCGGCCCAGACGTCCAGAAATGTTGAAAGCCTTCCTGCCACTTGACTCTGGGCCTTCGTGTCCCTATTGGTGGGACATTTTATTATGGAAAGCTGCTCTTGAAAGAGAAAAGGCTTGCTTGCCTGCTCTGTACGACCGCTGACTTCCTGTTTCTCTCCCTGCCTTGAACGTTTTACGAAAGGACCTGTCCCTCGCACTGTATTCCACTCGTCCTCTTTTGTCCCTTCTATCCTGCGGCAAGAAAAGGCTTTTTCCTCCTGAGGCTTTAGCTATTATATAGTCCAACTTCTCTCCAAACAACTTAGATCCTTCAAAGGGAATTTGGCAAAGATTCGCCTTGGAGGTTGTGTCTGCTGACCAATGCTTGAGCCATAGCATAGAGCTGAAGCTCTCGATGACAGTCTTACTAAGTCTACTGATGCTTTGGCGAAAAAAATCAATTCATTTTCTGATGTCAGCAAACATTTCTTTCAACTTCGGCCTCTTAACATTTGCATCAATGGCTTGATCCAAGTCTTGTGCCCATAACTTCATAGCCCTAGAGACTGATGTATGAGCAACTGCTGGCTGTAAAGAAGCTCCCGTAGCCACAAAATTTTTTTAAGATTAAATTCCATTCTCCTCTCCATTGGATCTTTGAAGACCGAGGCATCTTCTACTGGAAGTGTCGTCCTTCGAGCTAAGTGAACGACCGCTGAGTCCACTTTGGGTGGTGTCTCCCATAACTTAAGGTCAGCATCAGTAAACGGGCATTTCTTAGAGAACTTCCCTGTAGTGACCACCTTTTTCTCTGTCTTTTTCCACTCAGTTGCAATTAAATCTGACATGAACTGGTGGACCGGGAAAGTAGCAGTTTTCTTCTTTATAGATGGAAAGAGTTTATCCGCAGTGGAAACTTTCTGTTCTTCTGCCGACAGGGACAAAGAGTTCCTTACTGCTTTGATGAGAGGTTCTATGATGCTTAACTCCAATGTAGATTCAGACTCAAACTCCTCATCATCCTCAGACTGATAGAAGATAGACTCTTCGGACTCTGAAGAAATCTCCCCTTCGGACAAGTCTGACTCTGAAATACTTAAAGCCCTTTTGGATCGTTTTGACTTCCTTTTGGGCCTTTTAGAGTCCTGAATGGCCTGGGTAACTGCTTGCTTCAGAACAGAAACCAGTGAATCCAACTGGAAATTGGAAGTAGAAGCCGAAGGTCCCGCCGTGTCAGCCAATCCTGCAGCTTCGGTTTCACTGGGTTTCTTGGCTTTTTCTGACACTGAAAGGCTGCAAAACAAAACCGTTTTGAGCATTGAAAACAAAAATGCAATCTCTGAAAAAATAAATGGCGTCCTGCTAACCTAGATCCCCTGGGGTGTCCTTTCGTCTCATTCCCTGATTCCATAGCTGTAAAGAATAGGGAGGGCATGAGAAAGCCAGGAGCAAAAAACATAGAAGAAAACATAGCAAAAAACAAAGCAAAAACGCAACCTAAAAAAGAGCAAGGTACTTACCTTACATACAGGACCAAAGACTCCCAGATATGAAGATGCAAAAAGCTCCCAAAGCTGCCAAGCAGAAAAACAGGTCCGTTTCCAGCAGTTCCCCCACACAGGCAAAGAGATCCGGAACACAGCAGCACTGTTCAAATCAAAGGATTCCTGCAGGGGTCCAGGCAGGGCAGCAGAAATTTTCTGAATGTCCCGCGCCCGAGAAGCCGCCAACATGCTTTTAACTTTTCCCGGCGTGGCTGCTGACGTCATCTGGCCGCGACCGGAAGTCAGAGGCCACGTGGACGCGAACCCGGAAGTAGTCACACAGCCGGAAGAGAAAGGGAACTGCAGGAGAGCGATCCACACCAGATCCCAGGGACACATACTGGACCCGGCAGAGAGGGAGAGCCCGCTGCTCCTAACCTCCACAAAGGCCTCCAACTTCAGTTTTTTTTTTTGGAAGGGAGGGCCGAACAGCCCGACACCCAGTCCGACATCCCCACCGGCAAACCACTGGAGTGCAACATGGGGGGCATCAGGAGCAGAGATGCAGACTCCTGGACAGCGCCGTGATGGCAGGTAAGCGGCGGACAGGAAAAAAAGACAAAGGAGGACAGTGAAGGGGAGGCTTAAAAAGAAGAAGGGGAGGTTCCTGTCCGAGGGCAGAGGGAGATTGGTTAACCCATAAGTGGATGCTGCCATGTGACTGGGGAAATTGGTCTAATTGTTTCCTCATCAGACACGGATAGAAAATGTTTTAATTGAACCGAAAATTTAGGTTTAATATTTTTAGTGCAACGGTTTATTTGCGTGTATGACCAACTTAATATAGTGGGGGGACTTAAAGTGCATAAAAGCCACCAAAGATCTGTTGACGTAACTGCAGAGTTCTAAACACATTAACCCAAGCACAAAAACTGTGAGCTTCATTAATTTGGTTGCCATTTTCTGCAATTTAATTAATATTGTCCTTTCGGGGGCGTGGCTGACCTCGCAAAATCAAGGGCTCCTCTAACCTAACCGGAGCAGACAAGGGCAGAAGAGGCAGCCAACACCAGCCCAAAAACCCAAGGCTGACATCAGGCACCCCAAGGCAGCAAGACCTGGCCGGCTATTTCAAACCCGACCACGAGGATCTCGGCGCGCCGGGCGCCATCTTACCGGAACAGGCCCCTGCTCAGGGGATCGATCTGGGCCCAGCAAACAGGACCGACGCGTCCCAACCCCAAAGAGACCCTCGCCGCACTACCACAAGAGACCCGGCGCGGGGATCCGGAGGAGAGAGAGAGAGACGCAGAGTCCCCACACCAACTGGAGGCCGAACTACCCAGCAGACATCGCCGGCCCCATCCTCATGCTCCTGGCAGAGTTCCCCCACAGGACACCAGGTACCATCCCCCAAACCCACACAAGGGGAATCACCCACAAACTGACCTCAGCCAAACATGACCATAGGCCTAAAACAAGGGAAACCTACCCCTGACAGTTTTTGGGGGAGACCAAATACAAACTTTACTCACCAAATTACCTACAAAACAGGGCATACTAACTATGACCCAACAAATTCAAACAGCCTGCCGCTCCGAAATTTCCCTAGTGAGGGGGGACCTCAGAGCTATGCTGAATAGAGTGGAAACACTGGAAGAAGAACACCAGGCCACCAACCAGCACCGCCAAGTAGTCACCTGTGTAGTCAATGACCATTCCAAAGCTATCAGGGAATTATACCGCCATATGGAAGACTTAGAAAATCGTGGCAGGCGCAATAATATAAGTATAAGGGGCCTCCCTGATACCGTAAAAGACGGCGCACATACCGAAATGATAATTTCCCTTTTCCACACTGTTTTGGAATTGAACCCCCCTCTCCCGAACATTGAAATAGACAGGGCACACAGATCTATACACCCTAAGGGCACTTCCAAATTCCCAAGAGACATTATCTGTCGCTTACAATATTTCACAATGAAAGAAAACATTCTATCCTGCTACCGACAGGCAGAAGGCCTGACATACGAAGGCTCCCCCATACAGCTATACCCGGACCCCTCACCCTCAACCTTGGCCCACAGACGGCAGTTGCAAACCCTCAGGGAAAAAAAACTTCCATACCATTGGGGATTCCCCTTCCAACTGATAGTCAGGAATAATGGAGTCACCCACACTCTGAGCTTCCCTGAAGAACTCTCAGACTTCTACAAATCACTCCATCTCCCAAATATAGATCTACCGGACTGGAAACCGATACCACTCTTATCAGACGGCCCAAATACACTGTGGACACCAGCTACACCCCAAGGCCACAAAACTAAACGACCGGGGAACCCTGGACACTCTTGAACCACTGAACCGAAAACAAACCAGGACCCCACGGCTTCCCGCCTCTCCCCAGGATAAACAGGAAAGACCCAAAAACCATTTCTCAGGGGGAACAACCACTGGTACAAGGCACCCAGATCACTACCCCGACGGGACCCCACCCCTGAGGAGACCATCTCCTAAATCTCAGCACCTAAATCCAGATCTTGCACCCAACCCAATCAGATCAACCCCAAGGTTTACACCCTGAATAGACCAACTCTGACACTGCAAAACAAAACAAGGTGGGGAGGAGAGGGGTGGAAAAAAGACGTACTACCACTCACAACTCCATCTACCCCGACCCTGCCCCACCGATGGGACCACTCAGAAGGTGCCATACACTGTATATGGAACTACCCACTGTCATAACGGACATCATCCACCCCATTACCAACCAAACCCTCCTGGAGGAAAGAGAAAAACCAGAAGGACTAAGGATATAACCGCTCAATTAAAGACTGTTCCCACCAACCGAACAACAAGAACCCACATCTACATAGGATCATATTCCCTAACCCCCTTCTCCCCCTGCCAACAGTAGTAATACATAAAAATGTCTAGTATAATGTCACCATAATGTTTTGTAAACCTGTCTATAAGCTCTAATTTAAATGTTTGAATATTTAAATATTTGAATACATAAAGGTACAAAGCTGGATATTTATAACAATTGCTAACATTAACCTAAAATTGGAACTAAAATATATATGTCTATACTTGCTGAACTCTACTAATAATGTCTTTACAATGTTGGGTAAACATATTTATGGGACAGAACCAATACACACAAAGGTACAAAACCAATTGTTTGCAATAACGGATAACAACATCAAACTATAGGAGCTAAAACTACAAAATACAAAATTACACACAAAAACTCTTTCCAACAATGGAAGAACTAAACTATCTCTTGGCTAGGGCGAATAAACTCAATTAAAATGAATATACTTCCAAAGTTCACATACCTATTTATGACTCTTCCAATAGACATCCCACTACACATTCTCCGTCAACTACAACATGAGGTAATGAAATTTATATGGGAGAATAAAGCACATAGGATCTCTCGAAAGGTGGCCATGGCCAGACGGACACAGGGTGGTCTGGGAATCCCTGATGTAGTTAAATATTACTACGCTACACAACTAAGACATCTTACTCACTGGACCTCTATAAACCCTCAGGCCCGCTGGGCAGAAATTGAAAGTGCACAAATCTACCCTTCCCATCTACTCACCCTGATGACCCCACATACCACACCCACACGGAACAATTTACATACCAACCCTATGAAAACCTCATACGCACTATGGCGCCGAATAAACAAACAACATTCACTTACCCAGAATCCATCTCAGCTACTCCCTTTCGCCCAGACTCCAGATATTCCCACTAGTCTATTACCAGCATACTTTAAACCCTGGACAGACCTGTCACTGCTCAGATATTTCGATATAACAGACAAAATAACAAAGTGCCTAATCTCATTCGAAGAACTGATGTCTGAAAAAAAAGTCCCCTCCACTCTCTCATATATGTACTGTCAAATAAAACACAGGGTTAATACACCTTAACCAGAAACGGAGTATTCCCCCAATTAACACAATTTGAAACTATTCTACTAGGAGGACCACACAAAAAAGGAATCATATCCTCGGTATATTACATTCTGAACTCTCTCCCCTCAGATCCCCCACCCAGACACTCCTATATGTCCAAATGGGAAACTGCCCTCGGACACCAAATAGACATAGACACCTGGGAAGAAATATCGGAGGCCACAGCCAAAACCTTGATAAATGTTACACATAAAGAAAACGGCTATAAGGTATTAATGCATTGGTATTTCACACCCGTTAGACTTCACGCCATCAACCCAAACCTTCCAGCGACCTGCTGGCGATGCGGGAAAACAACAGGCACACTCTTCCATATATATTGGTCTTGCCCAGACCTAAAACCATACTGGTCTTTGGTACAAAACTTGGTGAACAAGATATTCGAAAGACCTATACCACTTTCCCCAGAAAACGCCCTCCTAAGTATCCCACACCCAGACCTACTAAAATCAGAGCGAGATCTGATTAGGCATATCCTAACAGTCGCACGGAGCTTGATCCGAAAACACTGGAAAAACACTCAAATTCCAACATACACTGAACTAATCAACAAACTTAACGAGGTACAAATAATGGAACACCTTACAGCACGCATCAGAGATAAACTGACTAAACATGAAATTACATGGAGCCCCTGGACCAACTATACCAGACAAGTATGATTTCCCCCCTGGTGAAAACTCCACAGGGCAACACTGTCCCTCTGAAATAGAAGGATACAAAACAGAAAGAAAAAAAAAAAAAGACTCAAAACCAGAGTGGACTTGCCGGACCGAAAAAGCTGTAAATGGACTTTCAGTGAGGCGGAGGGTGGATTAGAGTGATAAAGAGTGGGCGGGAGGAGGTGCGCGTTCAATCAACCCACGACAGTGGGGTAAATCTAAGTTTAACCTAAGGTAAAACCCAGGATCAGGATTAAGATAAATGAAAATAGTTTCTCAATTTTCCTGAAGACTAAGTTGCAGTTTGTAATTGCCTGTTTATTTTAACTATTCTTTTTATTTAACTGAAAAATGTAATATTGTATGCTAAACTTGTTATTATTTTATTATACTTTATCTTCAAAAAACGGAGATGACAATATATGTGAATATGTAATGCATTTGAAATCGTTCCCAATAAAAATCTATAATTAAAAAAAAAAAAAATATTGTCCTTTCTTACATTAGTAAAGTGTCTTTTCAAGGAATACAGCATGTTTGCCCCCATGAGAGGAGGCAACAGACAATCTCTTTTACTTTGCAAATAAGCAAAGCGTATATTTCGCTTGGGAACCAGAATGCCCAATGTTCTAAACTCGCCTTGGGATATATCCTGTTTTGTAATCGTGTTTAACGATTGAAAATTATTGTGGTATTATCCGGGTTGCGCAGTCCTCTGTTTTGATTATTGTGCTGTCAGTGTTCCATAGACTAAAGCAAAGAGTCTGGGGATTGTTGCACCACCCAGACTACAGACTGTTCACGGTGATACCTTACTTTTGAAATTCAATCTACCGATTTTTACACAAGGTGCGACAAGGGCTGGGAGTCTCTTCACCTGGCCCTCCTCTTAAATAAGTTGAGGGTTACACACTTATACACAAAAGGGGGGCTGTGGGAGCACTCCTGTGGCAAAATTACTTTATAACAAATAGTGGTGCTGATCTAACCAAAACATTAGAACAAACAAGAAAAGGATGATAAATGCACATTCCTGGGCCCCAGTAAACAAACAGTAAACAACAAACAGTAAAAACATGGGGGTTTTAGTTACAATTTTATGCATAAAAGTGAAAAGCCTTCCAACCACGTTAAGGTAACCCCAGTATGGAAGGTCCTAAAAATTTACCTTGGGTCATTTATCTTGGCTGACACTCCCTGCTTGGTTGCATTTTCTTGGGAAGGTTGTCTCTCTGACCTTGCATTGGATTAGTATTAAAGGCTATCACTTCCCCCCGCCTCATCCAATGCTTAGTATTCAAGGCATAAGACCTCCAATTAAAGGGACGTGTTGGGGGTGCTACTACCACATGGAAGCTTAGTCAATCTTTCTGCAGAGAAGCTCTGCTACAATATATACACAAAAGGGGGGCTGTGGGAGCACTCCTGTGGCAAAATTACTTTATAACAAATAGTGGAAGTGCTACTGATCTGACCAAAACAAGCCTTTTCACTTTTATGCATGCAATTGTAACTAAAAAGCAAGGAATAAAGCTGGAGGTGCACTCTTGTCCAATTCTGGGTGCAGATGCCTTAAATGGTTTTCCCTTCAACCCTTCTTCGAAGGGGGCACGTTATTCCCCCAAAACGTTGTTTGTGTGTGATGTGTGGTCCACAATAAAAATATAAAATTGATTGGAGTGCGATCCTCTGCTTCCTTAAGTTTGCTGAAACAATTGTAACTAAAACCCTCTATGTTTTTACTGTTTGCACTAGCATAGATATCATGATATATGGGGCCCAGGAATGTGCATTGATCATCTCTTTTCTTGTTTGTTCTAATGTTTTGGTCAGATCAGTAGCACTTCCACTATTTGTTATAAAGTAATTTTGCCACAGGAGTGCTCCCACAGCCCCCCTTTTGTGTATATATTGTAGCAGAGCTTCTCTGCAGAAAGATTGACTAAGCTTCCATGTGGTAGTAGCACCCCCAACACGTCCCGCGAGCTTCCACTCTTTGGGAACTTTGGTCACAACAAATAGATTCTTTTTTGATACACACAAAGAATCCGATACCCCTCAGAAACAATCTTCAGTACCCCCTGATCCTTTGTCGAGGCGGCCCAGACGTCCAGAATGTTGAAGCCTTCCTGCCACTGACTCTGGGCCTTCGTGTCCCTATTGTGGACATTTTATTATGGAAAGCTGCTCTTGAAGAGAAAAGGCTTGCTTGCCTGCTCTGTACGACCGCTGACTTCCTGTTTCTCTCCCTGCCTTGAACGTTTTACGAAAGGACCTGTCCCTCGCACTGTATTCCACTCGTCCTCTTTTGTCCCTTCTATCCTGCGGCAAGAAAGGCTTTTTCCTCCTGAGGCTTTAGCTTTATATAGTCCAACTTCTCTCCAAACAACTTAGATCCTTCAAAGGAATTTGGCAAAGATTCGCCTTGGAGGTTGTGTCTGCTGACCAATGCTTGAGCCATAGCATAGAGCTGAAGCTCTCGATGACAGTCTTACTAAGTCTACTGATGCTTTGGCGAAAAAAATCAATTCATTTTCTGATGTCAGCAAACATTTCTTTCAACTTCGGCCTCTTAACATTTGCATCAATGGCTTGATCCAAGTCTTGTCCCATAACTTCATAGCCCTAGAGACTGATGTATGAGCAACTGCTGGCTGTAAAGAGGCTCCCGTAGCCACAAAATTTTTTTAAGATTAAATTCCATTCTCCTCTCCATTGGATCTTTGAAGACCGAGGCATCTTCTACTGGAAGTGTCGTCCTTCGAGCTAAGTGAACGACCGCTGAGTCCACTTTGGTGGTGTCTCCCATAACTTAAGGTCACATCAGTAAACGGGCATTTCTTAGAGAACTTCCCTGTAGTGACCTTACCTTTTCTCTGTCTTTTTCCACTCAGTTGCAATTAAATCTGACATGAACTGGTGGACCGGGAAGTAGCAGTTTTCTTCTTTATAGATGGAAAGAGTTTATCCGCAGTGGAAACTTTCTGTTCTTCTGCCGACAGGACAAAGAGTTCCTTACTCTTTGATGAGAGGTTCTATGTTGCTTAACTCCAATGTAGATCAGACCTCAAACTCCTCATCATCCTCAGACTGATAGAAGATAGACTCTTCGGACTCTGAAAATCTCCCCTTCGGACAAGTCTGACTCTGAAATACTTAAAGCCCTTTTGGATCGTTTTGACTTCCTTTTGGGCCTTTTAGAGTCCTGAATGGCCTGGGTACTGCTTTGCTTCGAACAGAAACCAGTGAATCCAACTGGAAATTGGATATAGAAGCCGAGTCCCGCCGTGTCAGCCAATCCTGCAGCTTCGGTTTCACTGGGTTTCTTGGCTTTTTCTGACACTGAAAGGCTGCAAAACAAAACCGTTTTGAGCATTGAAAACAAAAATGCAATCTCTGAAAAAATAAATGGCGTCCTGCTAACCTAGATCCCCTGGGGTTCCTTCGTCTCATTCCCTGATTCCATAGCTGTAAAGAATAGGGGGCATGAGAAAGCCAGGAGCAAAAAACATAGAAGAAAACATAGCAAAAAACAAAGCAAAAACGCAACCTAAAAAAGAGCAAGGTACTTACCTTACATACAGGACCAAAGACTCCCAATATAAGATGCAAAAAGCTCCCAAACTGCCAAGCAGAAAACAGGTCCGTTTCCAGCGTTCCCCCACACAGGCAAAGAATCCGGAACACAGCAGCACTGTTCAAATCAAAGGATTCCTGCAGGGGTCCAGGCGGGCAGCAGAAATTTTCTGAATGTCCCGCCCGAGAAGCCGCCAACATGCTTTTAACTTTTCCCGGCGTGGCTGCTGACGTCATCTGGCCGCGACCGGAAGTCAGAGCCACGTGGACGCGAACCCGAAGTAGTCACACAGCCGGAAGAGAAAGGGAACTGCGGAGAGCGACCACACCAGATCCCAGGGACACATACTGGACCCGCAGAGAGGGAGAGCCCGCTGCTCCTAACCTCCACAAAGGCCTCCAACTTCAGTTTTTTTTTGGAAGGGAGGGCCGAACAGCCCGACCCCCGTCCACATCCCCACCGGCAAACCATGGAGTGCAACATGGGGCATCAGAGCAGAGATGCGACTCCGGACAGCGCCGTGATGGCAGGTAAGCGGCGGACAGGAAAAAAAGACAAAGGAGGACAGTGAAGGGGAGGCTTAAAAGAAGAAGGGGAGGTTCCTGTCCGAGGGCAGAGGGAGATTGGTTAACCCATATGTGATGCTGCCATGTGACTGGGGAAATTGGTCTATTTGTTCCCTCATCAGACACGGATAGAAAAGTTTTTAATTGAACCGAAAATTTAGGTTTAATATTTTTAGTGCACGGTTTATTTGCGTGTATGACCAACTTAATATAGTGGGGGGACTTAAAGTGCATAAAAGCCACCAAAGATCTGTTGGACTACTGCAGATTTCTAAACACTTAACCCAAGCACAAAAACTGTGAGCTTCATTAATTTGGTTGCCATTTTCTGCAATTTAATTAATATGTCCTTTCGGGGCGTGGCTGACCTCGCAAAATCAAGGGCTCCTCTAACCTAACCGGAGCAGACAGGCAGAAGAGGCAGCCAACACCAGCCCAAAAACCCAAGGCTGACATCAGGCACCCCAAGGCAGCAAGACCGGCCGGCTATTTCAAACCCGACCACAGATCTCGGCGCCCGGGCGCCATCTTACCGGAACAGGCCCCTGCTCAGGGGATCGATCTGGGCCCAGCAAACGGACCGAGCCCGTCCCAACCCCAAAGAACCCTCGCCGCCTACCACAAAGACCCGCGCGGGGGGGATCCGGAGAGAGAGAAGAGAGACGCAGAGTCCCCACACCAACTGGAGGCCGAACTACCCAGCAGACATCGCCGGCCCCATCCTCATGCTCCTGGCAGAGTTCCCCCACAGACACCAGGTACCATCCCCCAAACCCACACAAGGGAATCACCACAAACTGACCTCAGCCACCATGACCATAGGCCTAAACAAGGAAACCTACCCCTGACAGTTTTTGGGGGAGCCCAAATACAACTTTACTCACCAAATTACCTACAAAACAGGGCATACTAACTATGACCCAACAAATTCAAACGCCTGCCGCTCCGAATTTCCCTAGTGAGGGGGGACCTCAGAGCTATGCTGAATGAGTGGAAACACTGGAAAAGAACACCAGGCCACCAACCAGCACCGCCAAGTAGTCACCTGTGTAGTCAATGACCATTCCAAAGCTATCAGGGAATTATACCGCCATATGGAAACTTAGAAAATCGTGGCAGGCGCAATAATATAAGTATAAGGGCCTCCCTGATACCGTAAAAGACGGCGCACATACCGAAATGATATTTCCCTTTTCCACACTGTTTTGGAATTGAACCCCCCTCTCCCGAACATTGAAATAGACAGGGCACACGATCTATACACCCTAAGGGCACTTCCAAATTCCCAAGAGACATTATCTGTCGCTTACAATATTTCACAATGAAAGAAAAACATTCTATCCTGCTACCGACAGGAGAAGGCCTGACATACGAAGGCTCCCAACAGCACTTACCCGACCCCTCACCCTCAACCTTGGCCCACAGACGGCAGTTGCAAACCCTCAGGGAAAAAAAACTTCCATACCATTGGGGATTCCCCCCAACTGATAGTCAAATAATGGAGTCACCCACACTCTAGCTTCCCTGAAGAACTCTCAACTTCTACAAATCACTCCATCTCCCAAATATAATCTACCGGACTGGAAACCGATACCACTCTTATCAACGGCCCAAATACACTGTGGACACCAGCTACACCCTACACCCCAAGGCCACAAAACTAACGACCGGGGAACCCTGGACACTCTTGAACCACTGAACCGAAAACAAACCAGGACCCCACGGCTTCCCGCCTCTCCCCAGTATAACAGGAAACCCAAAACCATTTCTCAGGGGGAACAACCACTGGTACAAGCACCCAGATCACTACCCCGACGGACCCACCCCTGAGGAGACCATCTCCTAAATCTCAGCACCTAAATCCAGATCTTGCACCCAACCCAATCGAATCAACCCCAGGTTTACACCCTGAATAGACCACTCTGACACTGCAAACAAAACACAGGTGGGGAGGAGAGGTGGAAAAAAGACTACTACCACTCACAACTCCATCTACCCCGACCCTGCCCCACCGATGGGACCACTCAGAAGGTGCCATACACTGATTGGAACTACCCACGGTCATAACGGACATCATCCACCCCATTACCAACCAAACCCCCCTGGAGGAAAGAGAAAAAACCAGAAGACTAAGGATATCCCGCTCAATTAAAGACTGTTCCACAAACCGAACAACAAGAACCCACATCTACATAGGATCATATTCCCTAACCCCCTTCTCCCCCTGCCAACAGTAGTAATACATAAAAATGTCTAGTATAATGTCACCATAATGTTTTGTAAACCTGTCTATAAGCTCTAATTTAAATGTTTGAATATTTAAATATTTGAAACATAAAGGTACAAAGCTGGATATTTATAACAATTGCTAACATTAACCTAAAATTGGAACTAAAATATATATGTCTATACTTTGCTGAACCTCTACTAAATAGTCTTTACATGTTGGGTAAACATATTTTGGGACAGAACCAATACAACACAAGGTACAAACCCAATTGTTTGCAATAACGGATAACAACATCAAACATAGGAGCTAAAACTACAAAATACAAAATTCACACAAAAACTCTTTCCAACAATGGAAGAACTAAACTATCTCTTGGCTAGGGCGAATAAACTCAATTAAATGAATATACTTCCAAAGTTCACATACCTATTATGACTCTTCCAATAGACATCCCACTACACATTCTCCGTCAACTACAACATGAGGTAATGAAATTTATATGGGAGAATAAAGCACATGATCTCTCGAAAGGTGGCCATGGCCAGACGGACACACAGGGTGGTCTGGGAATCCCTGATGTAGTTAAATATTACTACGCTACACAACTAAGACATCTTACTCACTAGGACCTCTAATAACCCTCAGCCCGCTGGGCAAAATTGAAGTGCACAAATCTACCCTTCCCATCTACTCACCCTGATGACCCCACATACCACACCCACACGGAACAATTTACATACCAACCATTAAAACCTCATACGCACTATGGCCCGAATAAACAAACAACATTCACTTACCCAGAATCCATCTCAGCTACTCCCTTTCCCCGAACTCCAGATATTCCCACTAGTCTATTACCAGCATACTTTAAACCCTGGACAGACCTGTCACTGCTCAGATATTCTATAACAGACAAAATAACAAAGTGCCTAATCTCATTCGAAGAACTGATGTCTGAAAAAAAAGTCCCCTCCACTCTCTCATATATGTACTGTCAATAAAACACAGGGTTAATACACCTTAACCAGAAACGGAGTATTCCCCCAATTAACACAATTTGAAACTATTCTACTAGGAGGACCACACAAAAAGGAATCATATCCTCGGTATATTACATTCTGAACTCTCTCCCCTCAGATCCCCCACCCAGACACTCCTATATGTCCAATGGGAAACTGCCCTCAACACCAAATAGACATAGACACCTGGGAAGAAATATCGGAGGCCACAGCCAAACCTTGATAAATGTTAACATAAAGAAAACGGCTATAAGGTATTAATGCATTGGTATTTCACACCCGTTAGACTTCACGCCATCAACCCAAACCTTCCAGCGACCTGCTGGCGATGCGGGAAAACAACAGGCACACTCTTCCATATATATTGGTCTTGCCCAGACCTAAAACCATACTGGTCTTTGGTACAAAACTTGGTGAACAAGATATTCGAAAGACCTATACCACTTTCCCCAGAAAACGCCCTCCTAAGTATCCCACACCCAGACCTACTAAAAATCAAGCGAGATCTGATTGGCATATCCTAACGTCGCACGGAGCTTGATCCAAAACACTGGAAAAACACTCAAATTCCAACATACACTGAACTAATCAACAAACTTAACGAGGTCACAAATAATGGAACACCTTACAGCACGCATCAAGATAAACTGACTACATGAAATACATGGAGCCCCTGGACCACTATACCAGACAAGTATGATTTCCCCCCTGGTGAAAACCCACAGGGCAACACTGTCCCTCTGAAATAGAAGGATACAAAACAGAAAGAAAAAAAAAAAAAAGACTCAAAACCAGAGTGGACTTGCCGGACCGAAAAAGCTGTAAATGGACTTTCAGTGAGGCGGAGGGTGGATTAGAGTGATAAAGGGCGGGAGGAGGTGCGCGTTCAATCAACCCACACAGTGGGGTAAATCTAAGTTTAACCAAGGTAAAACCCAGATCAGATTAAGATAAATGAAAATAGTTTCCAATTTTCCTGAAGCTAAGTTGCAGTTTGTAATTGCCTGTTTATTTTAACTATTCTTTTATTTAACTGAAAAATGTAATATTGTATGCTAAACTTGTTATTATTTTATTATACTTTATCTTCAAAAAACGGAGATGACAATATATTTGAATATGTAATGCATTTGAAATCGTTCCCAATAAAAATCTATAATTAAAAAAAAAAAAAATATTGTCCTTTCTTACATTAGTAAAGTGTCTTTTCAAGGAATACAGCATGTTTGCCCCCATGAGAGGAGGCACCAGACAATCCTTTTACTTTGCAAATAAGCAAAGCGTATATTTCGCTTGGGAACCAGAATGCCCAGGTTCTAAACTCGCCTTGGATATATCCTGTTTTGTAATCTGTTTAACATTGAAAATTATTGTGGTATTATCCGGGTGTCGCAGTCCTCTGTTTTGATTATTGTGCTGTCAGTGTTCCATAGACTAAAGCAAAGAGTCTGGGGTTGTTGCACCCCCCAGACTACAGACTGTTCACGTGATACCTTACTTTTGAAATTCAATCTACCGATTTTTACAAAGGTGCGACAAGGGCTGGGAGTCTCTTCACCTGGCCCTCCTCTTAAATAAGTGGAGGGTTACACACTTATACACAAAAGGGGGCTGTGGGAGCACTCCTTTGGCAAAATTACTTTATAACAAATAGTGGTGCTGATCTAACCAAAACATTAGAACAAACAAGAAAAGGATGATAAATGCACATCTGGGCCCCAGTAAACAAACAGTAAACAACAAACAGTAAAAACATGGGGGTTTTAGTTCAATTTATGTCATAAAAGTGAAAAGCCTTCCAACCACTTAAGGTAACCCCAGTATGGAAGTCCTAAAAATTTACCTTGGTCATTATCTTGGCTGACACTCCCTGCTTGGTTGCATTTCTTGGGAAGGTTGTCTCTCTGACCTTGCATTGGATTAGTATTAAAGGCTATCACTTCCCCCCGCCTCATCCAATGCTTAGTATTCAAGGCATAAGACCTCCAATTAAAGGGACGTGTTGGGGGTGCTACTACCACATGGAAGCTTTAGTCATCTTTCTGCAGAGAAGCCTGCTACAATTATAACACAAAAGGGGCTGTGGGAGCACTCCTGTGGCAAAATTACTTTTAAACAAATAGTGGAAGTCTACTGATCTGACCAAAACAAGCCTTTTCACTTTTATGCATGCAATTGTAACTAAAAAGCAAGGAATAAAGCTGAGGTGCACTCTTGTCCAATTCTGGGTGCAGAGGCCTTAAATGGTTTTCCCTTCAACCCTTCTTCGAAGGGGGCACGTTATTCCCCCAAAACGTTGTTTGTGTGTGATGTGTGGTCCACAATAAAAATATAAAATTGTTGGAGTGCGATCCTCTGCTTCCTTAAGTTTGCTGAAACAATTGTACCTAAAACGCCTCTATGTTTTTACTGTTTGCACTAGCATAGATATCATATATATGGGCGCCAGGAATGTGCATTGATCATCCTTTTCTGGTTTGTTCTAATGTTTTGGTCGATCAGTAGCACTTCCACTATTTGTTATAAAGTAATTTTGCCACAGGTGCTCCCACAGCCCCCCTTTTGTTGTTATATTGTAGCATAGAGCTTTTCTACGGAAGATTGACCAAGCTTCCATGTGATAGTAACACCCCAACACTTCCCTTTATTGGGGGGGGTTAAAAAGTCTTATGCCTTGAATACTAAGCATTGGATGAGAGGCCTCTTCCCTCCTTGTTAAAAGCCAGTAGGCGGGGGAAGTGAGGGCCTTTAAGGGGAACAGTGGTTCCAAACAAGTTTAGTTTAAATGAAAGGCCAGTTTCCTACCTTTAAACGAGCCATCAACGACCTCTCTACGTGCTCCACAGCCCAAGAATACAGAATGACTGACCAGAAAGTTAATGGATGGTAGGCTGACATTGACATTCCTGAGGCTTCGCCTGCACAGTGCCGCCGGTGAGCACAGCCTCAACTCCCTGTGTGTGTGAGGGAGACAGGAAGTCCCCTCCTCCTCTCTGCTGTGTGAAGTCCTGCCAGAGAAGGTAGAGGGGGGAGTGGGTCTGAGTAACCAACGGCACCCGTGGGTGGGCGGGGCTTAGACACCCATGAGCGGGCAGGGCTTAGGCACCCATGAGTGGGTGGGGCTGTAAGATAATGGGTCATGGGTTGCCTGCAACTGGAGGGACCATGGGGTCCATGAGTGGGAGGGACCAGGGGGGCTGAAAGGGGAGGAGAGACAGGACAGATTGACTGACCTTTTCAGAGCAAGAAGTGCAGGGGACCTGGTGATGCTGCTGCCATATCACACACAATAATGTAAATCTTCAAAACTATGCAAAATAAACAATGGAAATAAATTGCAAAAATTGTCAGGGGAGCAATTCCTACCAATTTACCTCAATTTTCCTAAAGTCATTTTTGGACCACAGTTCCCCTTAATACTAATCCAATGCAAGGTCAGGGAGACCACCTTTCCAGGAAAATGCAACCAAGCAGGGAGTGTCAGCCCAGATAAATGACCCAAGGTAAACTGTTAGGACCTTCCATACTGGGTTACCTTGACTTGGTTGGAAGGCTTTTCACTTTTATGCATAAAATAAAAACCCCCATGTTTTTACTGTTTGCACTAGCATAGATATTATGATTATGGGGCCCAGGAATGTGCATTGATCATCTCTTTTCTGGTTTGTTCTGAGGGTTACACACTTGTATTGCCACTATCTGTGGTTGTTTGGCGGAACCTATTTTTTTTGATGCTTTATTGTTGAATCTCCGTTCTCCATTCCACCTCAGTCTAGGGTGCAAAGGGAAACCATACAGTTGTCCTTTAAAAGTCCATGTATCAGACCAATATATCATTACAAATAATTTGCTCCAACCAACATTTTCCACATGTCTGATAGCAACACTGACTGATATACAAAGAGTTATTTGATAGCTCCATCTCCCTTCCAGAATGCAGTAAAATTCAAAAACAATTATTTTTTTCATGATGTTGCGGATTTCGAAGGTGAGAAGCAGAGCAGGCGAATTCTAGAATCCATTTAGGCTTATTTTAAGGAACTGTAATACTATGTAAATTACTAATAGAGGAAACCAGCATAAAGCTGCAACTGGCAAAGAGAAATTCATGCTTCTATATTACTCAGACTGTCTGGTACTGGGACCATCAGAGAGTCATAAAACTGTACGGGTTATGTTGGTTCCTTTTCCCATTAAAATTTTTTTCTGTGACTGAGATAAGATGTAGCCAAGATAGGTTAGTTTAATTGCAGATTTTTCTTAAAAATCCTTTTCTAAAGGAAGAATGACAAAATCAAGACAAAGTTATATTTTAGCAATGAAATTGTGTAATATAAAAATAACCTTTAGCTTACAATTTACAAACTGTATAACAATCTCAACAGTTAACCTGCTCTGCTGGATTTTATGTTTTTACTGTTTGCACTAGCATAGATATCATGATATATGGGGCCCAGGAATGTGCATTGATCATCTCTTTTCTTGTTTGTTCTAATGTTTTGGTCAGATCAGTAGCACTTCCACTATTTGTTATAAAGTAATTTTGCCACAGGAGTGCTCCCACAGCCCCCCTTTTGTGTATATATTGTAGCAGAGCTTTTCTACAGGAAGATTGACCAAGCTTCCATGTGATAGTAGCACCCCCAACACGTCCCTTTAATTGTAGGTCTTATGCCTTGAATACTAAGCATTGGATGAGAGGCCTCTTCCCTCCTTGTTAAAAGCCAGTAGGCGGGGGAAGTGATGGCCTTTAAAGGGGAACAGTGGTCTCCAAACAAGTTTAGTTTAAATGAAAGGCCAGTTTCCTACCTTTAAAACGAGCCATCAACGACCTCTCTACGTGCTCCACAGCCCAAGATATACAGAAATGACTGACCAGAAAGTTAATGGATGGTAGGGCTGACATGTGACATTCCTGAGGCTTCGCCTGCACAGTGCCGCCGGTGAGCACAGCCTCAGACTCCCTGTGTGTGTGAGGGAGACAGGAAGTCCCTCCTCCTCTCTGCTGTGTGAAGTCCTGCCAGAGAAGGTAGAGGGGGGGAGTGGGTCTGAGTAACCCACAGCACCCGCGAGTGGGGGTCATGGGTTGCCTGCAACTGGAGGGACCATGGGGTCCATGAGTGGGAGGGACCAGGGGGGCTGCAAAGGGGAGGAGGAGACAGGACAGATTGACTGACCGTTTCAGAGCAAGAAGTGCAGGGGACCTGGTGATGCTGCTGCCATATCACACACAATAATGTAAATATCTTCAAAACTATGCAAAATAAACAATGGAAATAAATTGCAAAAATTGTCAGGGGAGCAATTCCTACCAATTTACCTCAATTTTCCTAAAGTCATTTTTGGACCACAGTTCCCCTTTAATACTAATCCAATGCAAGGTCAGGGAGACCACCTTTCCAGGAAAATGCAACCAAGCAGGGAGTGTCAGCCCAGATAAATGACCCAAGGTAAACTGTTAGGACCTTCCATACTGGGGTTACCTTGACTTGGTTGGAAGGCTTTTCACTTTTATGCATAAAATAAAAACCCCCATGTTTTTACTGTTTGCACTAGCATAGATATTATGATATATGGGGCCCAGGAATGTGCATTGATCATCTCTTTTCTGGTTTGTTCTGAGGGTTACACACTTGTATTGCCACTATCTGTGGTTGTTTGGCGGAACCTATTTTGTTTGTATGCTTTATTGTTGAATCTCCGTTCTCCATTCCACCTCAGTCTAGGGTGCAAAGGGAAACCATACAGTTGTCCTTTAAAAGTCCATGTATCAGACCAATATATCATTACAATAATAATTTGCTCCAACCAACATTTTCCAGCATGTCTGATAGCAAACACTGACTGATATACAAAAGAGTTATTTGGATAGCTCCATCTCCCTTCCAGAATGCAGTAAAATTTCAAAAACAATATATTTTTTCATGATGTTGCGGATTTCGAAGGTGAGAAGCAGAGCAGGCGAATTCTAGAATCCATTTAGGCTTATTTTAAGGAAAACTGTAATACTATGTATAAGTTACTTATATAGAGGAAACCAGCATAAAGCTGCAACTGGCAAAGAGAAATTCATGCTTCTTATATTACTCAGACTGTCTGGTACTGGGAGCCAATCAGAGAGTCATAAAACTGTACAGGGTTATGTTGGTTCCTTTTCCCATTAAAATTTTTTTCTGGTGACTGAGATAAGATGTAGCCAAGATAGGTTAGTTTAAGTGCAGATTTTTCTTAAAAATCCTTTTCTAAAGGAAGAATGACAAAATCAAGACAAAGTTATATTTTAGCAATGAAATTGTGTAATATAAAAATAACCTTTAGCTTACAATTTACAAACTGTATAACAATCTCAACAGTTAACCTGCTCTGCTGGATTTTCTGGTCCAGCTATGATGATAAAAAAAAAATAATAATAATAATAAAATTATTAGGGCCAATAATTTACACTCTGTATAGAGAACTGATTAAGACCATGCTGAGATTTCTTACATCTTCTGTTAATATTTCATGACTGCAATTTTGTCAAATATATACCTGCTTGCCCTATACATATACAAAAGAATGCATACAAAATAATAAAAAGTTAGCAAAAAGAGTAGTCCATAAACTATCATAAAGGTTTCACTATATTAACAAACCTACAAGCAGCTTGTGTAACAAGGTTAAAGGACGTTAAGGCAATAATACTTTAAAGTTACAAAATCATATGTAATACTTTCTTTCCTTAATTAAACATTACATAAGGCAGGTATCTGGTCCCAGCATATAAACATTTGCATTTGATACTGGAATTCCCTAATTTAAATAATATTAATATGTATGGAATTGTACAGTAAAATGTACCATAAAGTATGTTAATTTAGATTGTGATCAAACATCATGGTTGGAATAATTTGATTTTCTGATACAATAATATCTTGTAACAATGGTGAGCTTTCCACAAGCAAAGAGGTCCGTGTGTTTGTAGGTTAATTTATAGTCTTTTTTTTTTTTTCTTTTAAAGGTGGATTCAGGCAGTTGTCTACATAAGTACTGAGAATTTTTTAGACCACGAGTTCACATTTACATCATGCTTTTTGCAAAGGAAAATCTTCTAATGTTCTAGAACTATTGCTGATGATGGAGTCTGTAAATAAAGATAAAACGATTCAGAACAGTATAATATTTACAGCATGTTTTCAATAAAAAGAAAACATCCTTAAACGTCAGATCTAAACTGTGAGTGTAAATAATAACATTAAAGCAATCTGAGGAGCCAGCTAATATTACAGCTGCACAAATTAAGGTAGAGAAAGAAAGTCCACAAAACGTTATCCCCAGGGTGATAAACTCTGAATAATCTCTTAACCCTAGGTTAAAAAAATCAGATAGTCAGAAACAAAAATTGTAGCCCACCTATAATAGTGAAAAAAGTACTAAATTTATATTTTTATTGATAATAATGCCTAGGAAACATGATAAAATCCTAAAGATTACATAATAAACACAGAAGAATAATTTATATGAATATAAAGGTTTGTGGAAAGGATTCTGAAAAAGTAACAAAGATGCAACAATTTATGCTCATCTATTGATAATCTTTAGAAGTGCCTAAGGAACAGCAAGAAAAAGTATTGCCAAAAGGACAAAAGCAATTTATAGGCAAAGGTTTGCGCAACCCTGGCCAAATAAAAAATTTTGTTAAAATTAAGTTATTGTTGCATATACAAAATTTGGGCAGTAAACAAGTTTTGTGCACCCTTTAGCACAAAACAATCTCTAAATGCCTTTTATATCCAACAATGGTTTAACTGTCGTTGTATGGATTTTTGATAAAGCATGCACGTGCAAGTAAAGGAGAACGATAGTTTTTAGGCTTGATATTCCTATTTACCAATATCAGTTTGTTGAAGAGTGCAAACATGAAGAAATCTGTTTTGTGCACATCCAGTTTTACATATGCCAGGCTTCCCTCCTGGTATAAGCCTTTCTGGTTCCTTGATTCCCTACTATTAAAAGATTATTCCTGTAGTGTATCTCACCTCCAACCTTCAAGTTCATTTTGTAAAAAAAAGCACCACAGATGTACTCACACTCCTTCGTTCCCCCGGCTCTCTGCATTGCCGGCAGCTGCGTCTGTGATTGGCTGCTTCTCAACCAGTCACAGACATGGCTGACGATCTGGCCCATGCTTGCAACTTCTGGCAAGCAGAGGGCCGGGATCAGAGAGCCAGGGGGAACGGAGGACTGTAAGTACATTTGTGCTGGTTATTTTACAAAACAAACTTGGTGGTTGGGGATGGGCTACACTACAGAAAGTTTTTTTTGAGGGTGGAGATACCCTTTAAGGTCTGATAACAGATGTTTGTCAAGGTTATCAATCTACGGGTTAATGGTGTATCTGGTATTAAGCATGCTCAACTGGAGTTTAGATTCTAAAGCCATTTTTGCTGGTCATCAACAAGCTTTCTCAATAAAGGATGACTTGTACAGGAATATGTTGGCAATAAATTTCATAAATATTCCTCAATTAGCATATATATTAATTAGGTTTTAATAAATCCTCTTCGCTACAATGCAAACACCACCTTGCAGTCAGAAGATCTTTTACACTTTGCTGTTATATGCTAATTGTTACCAATAAAAACACTGGAATTTGTTTCAGATACTTGTACAAGTCATTCTGAATTGTGAATTACTAGCTAAATGTCTTTAAGAACTGAACTTCAAGTCCAGTTGATTTAAAGGAGAACTAAACTTAAAATTTTAAAAACCTAATGTGAAAGTTTTTCTCCCCAGAACACCTATACATTGTAAGATTCTTCTCTAGTAAGTTGCATTTAGTACATGTAAGAAATAGATTCTGTAAATAAGAAGGCTTCCATGTTGTTGCCAGTACAACCCACAGCCCATGAAGTCATCAATGAACCACGCCCCCTGACCCCAGTATTCACTGTCTCTATGGACAGAGTGTTTTCTATACAGATGTTTATACACCAATATGGAAGTCCCTGACAAGACTTTGAAAGCTGATTGTTACCATAATCTATTAACCATTCAGTGTGACTTTTTGGAAAATAAACTGCAGGGTAACAAGCAGCTTTCAAAGTCTTATCAGGGACTTCCATATTCCATTTTCTTTAGGAATCGTTTAGCAAAAAAAAAAAAGCTTCCAAATGTACCAGAGTACTTTGCTTGTTCAGTGGTGGCGCCGGGTAAGGCTCCAGGTTTAATAATACACAATTCAGAAGGTCATAAGTTCAATACCCCAGACTTCTTTTTTTGTTTGTTTCTATTATGTCCCAAGCAAATGATGAAGCTCCTAAATGTACCAAAGTATTCAACTTACTCAGTCATGCCTCACCTTGTAAGATGCCAATTATAGAAACTCACAGTCCAGAAGGTTGCAAGTTCTAATTCCCATAGTTTCCTTTATTTTTGTTTCCATTATGTTCATAGTAAAAGATTCTACATGTACCAGCTATCTATAAATAATCTCTATTAGCCTAGAGGTAAGAGCTCTGCTTTTAGCAAGACAGAGTAAATGTACAGGTTGCAGGTTCTATTCCCCAGACTTACATTTATTTTTTTTTATTTTTGCAGAAATGTTAGTATTCCATTTCTTACATCCATGCTATCTATGAAATACACTGTACAGATTACTTTTATTTTTGTAAAGGATTATATCATTGTTAGGACAGGAGCATTGAATGTGTTTGAAAACAAACAACTGAAATCTCTGTTTTGCGTCAGGGAGAGGGAGGATCTCTGTGATGTACTGTGATTGACTGTTAGCTTCTAGGAAGCAAGGCTGCAACTTCCTTGTTTTGATCTGTTGAGCACTACAGAGCATGTGCCTGTACACAGACACTTAGCTGGGGGTTTACCCAGCTAAGGTGGATTGTGGGAGCTGACCCCTAGTACTCACAGGTTGTTTTCATAAATCACCCAATGGCCACAGCAAAGGGAGAGGTGAGACACAGCTTGTTGTATGTTTGTGAATGTGCTCTGTCTATTGGGACAATGTTGTCTGGAGACTTTAGTTCTCCTTTAACAGAGTACCACAGACCTCTGTTTATCTTCAGCTTGCATTCTTGTAGCCCGTAGTGACTTTTGACATACTTAAGGATCATTTTATTGTAGAAGCCATTACCTTTAAAGCTACAGTTTTTGACCGACTGACTAACATTGGCATCCAGTTTTCTAGTGGAATACATTCTTCTCTGTACATGTAAAATGCTTCCTGTATTACCAAACCACTCATCATCACATTAGTTCACAGTTCATGGCATTTTTTACCAATCAGACACTGACATTTGTGATTAGGTCACATGCAAGGCTTCCTTCTGATAACTCTTAAGGAAGCCATACTTTAGTAAACATTCCCACATTGTACATACCTTTCAACCACCCTGGTTTGGCTGGGACAGTCCAGATATTCCTGGCAAAGTTGTATACATAAACAATAGGGAAATAGCAATAGGCAGAGAATTTTGCATATAAAAAGGCCCCTGCCAGTCTAAAACACTGCGTAAGGTAGTTTCGCAACAGAGCCACTAGGCTTCAATGAGTGGTAGATTAGGGGTTCCTCAAGAGATATTGACAGGAATTTGAAAAATAGATTTATTTATTGATCAGTTATATTTGTATGAATTATGGTGAATAATAAAAGAGAAACAAATAAAGATAAATAAACGAACAGGGTACTTTGGTTAGGGCCACAGAAAACACAATTATAAATGCATCCCTTATAAGATAAGACCACTATATTTAACTATTGCTAACTGTAGTCTAACAAAGTTTTGAGCTTAACATTTTGGAAAGAAGAATAGATAGCATCATGTTTAATCATTTAAAATACCTGAGCCAGATTCCAGTTGATCTTTTACACCTGTGGAATTTTCAAGCAGGGCCTGTGATGAAACATCACAATTCTGCTCTTGTGTAAGGTCTGAAAAAAAATATAAAAAGAAACATTTGTTTACATAGAGTAAATTTATATTTTAAACAGCACACTAGATAAAATATAAAGGTAATTATTTTATACACATTCAGAGGGTTGGGACAAAATAAGTCATGGGTGCAATAGGACTTCTAAACGCCTGTACACACATCCGATTTGGCAGAACAAAGGCCGACACAGCCTTTTTGTTCGATGATCGTTCAGTTTATGGGAGTTTGAAATACATGTAAGCATATGCCATTGAAAAGACCAATATAAGAAAACAAAGTAGCAGCAGCCAATATTTTACCCTTAAAGGGTATCTCCACTCTAAATTTATACTTCCCTTTTTAAGTATAATTGAAGAAGGGAGAGTCAGGACCTGTCAGAAGAACAGTGGAGGAGCATGATCGCAGGCAAGTTCTCTGTGTTAACCTCTATTTAACAGACAGGAGCGAAGGCATAGCTCCTTCAACTCCCATTTCTCAATTAAACTGAAAAAAGCCAAGTATTAATTTAGAGTGGATATACCTTTTAACTTCTGCATACTTCCATTTTGACCAAGTATAGCTATTTTGCAAATCTTAGTTACATCCAAGGGTCATTCCTGACCAATTACTCTTTTACACTGGTTGAAACCAACAATTGGACATGTTAAAAAAAATCATGGGAGATCGGGTCTGCATGTTTTAGGTGTGAAAGAATGCATGAAGAAATTATATCTGTTGCACACAGACAGGATGCAAAAATAAAAAGAAGAAAGATATTCCTAAAGATAAAAATATCTACCTGGCCAAACAATCAGGCCAAAATATTGCCCTTGTGAACCATCATATAATATCATATAATCCAAACTCTACTTACAGCCTCTTGCTCCAGCGCTGTTCTGATCAGACTATTGGATGGGGTTGGGTGTGACCCAGAGGTCTTTGTTCACGCTGGTGAAATTTACCTTTATATTATAGATATAAAGGTAAATGGAGGCTTAGGGAATAGTGACTATGAAATAGTGTTGTTTAGCGTTTGTTATCAAAAGGAAAAGTGCACTGTGTTAACAAATACTTAATTTCAGGAAAGCAAATTTTCCAGCATGTCCACTGGGATAATGTATTATCAGGTAAGCCATTTCACATCTAAATTTATACCCTTGGGAAATAAATGTTAAAAAAAAAAGTCTGCACCCATGTGGCTGAATTCTGACGTAAAGAGAGAAATGGAAAGGAAGACTGGAAATGAAGGATAACTGTATTGCCTCAATGCATTTTTTTTAAAACTGCTTTCAAAAGAGTAAAGGTATGCAGCCCTCCCTATATGTTTTTTTCCTGATTTCGAGCCTCTCTCTGCCTTCAATTAGCCACACTGTGAAGGGGGTGTAACAATTGTGTCTGCCTGAAACTGTCACTCAAACTCAAAACTAACACTCCTCCACCCATCCTTGATCAGCTTGATTATGTAGGCTGTATCCTAGCAACCAAACAGTTCAAGTTTGATTGACTGGCAGAGGAGGAGGAAAGAGGTTGTAACAGACATTCCCACCAGCCAATGACAAGTGATATGTTAATCATGGCCCTGGGCCGTCTAGGAGGCGGGCATTTAGCACTCATCTTTGCTGTGTGATATCTAAGGGAAGGAAGCACGGTTGTAAATGAGAGTAAGCGATTTCAGCTGCTGGAAGTGTGGACATGTAATGGGGGAGATGTTTTTTGGGGTATTGTTGTCCTTTAAGTATATTAATAGTAAGAAGATGAAAATGTGGCACCATTAACTAATAGGGCTAATTCGGTTATGAAGGATGGCGATAATGCAAATGTCTTGAATAATTTCCCCCCCTGTAGAAGATCAAAGATCCAGGAACTGATAGCTTAGAGTATTGTAACAATAATAGTGTAAAAAATGCAAGTGCACTTTGGTTAACTGAGAATTTGGTGCAGAATCAACTAAATAATGTTAATATAATAAATCCTCTGGACCAGATAAAATACATCCTCAGGTCCTTAGGGAGCTAAGTTCAGTTTTATTTAGGCCATTATTTCTTATTTTTGCAGATATTATGCTGATAAAATTTCAATATTCAAAAAGGGTAGTCTTTCACAGTCGGGTAATTACAGGCCTGTAAGTTTGAACATATTCTAGAGTATGTTTCAAGGACTGACCTTATAAGAAATAATCAATATGTATTTAGGAGCAATAGATCTTGTCAAAATAACTTGCTTGATTTTTATGAGGAAGTGAGGGAGTATTTAGTTTGTTAATAGATAGGCTGCAGAGAGTAGTTGTTAACGGGGCTTCATCAATATGGACTTGGGTGTGTTGGGACCACTTCTATTTAATCTGTTTATTAATGATTTGGAAGTGGATTGTCAGCAAGGTTTCTGTGTTTGCTGATGACACAAAACTTTGTAGACTATTAAAGGGTATCTCCACCCTTAAAATTATTTTTTGCTGTAGTGCAAGGCCTACTATCCCACCCCCAACCGACAGCTTCGATTTTCAAAAAAAGAATCAGAATGGTACTTACAATCCTTCGTTCCCCCGAACCTCAGACCTCGGCCCTCTGCTTGTCAGAACTACAAGCAGGGGGCCGGTCTGGCAGCAGTGTCTGTGTTTGGCCAATCACGGACATGGTTGACGGTTTTGCTGAACACCCGGGGATCGAAGGCATGTAAGTACAATTCGGATCTTTTTTTGGACAATTACACCTGGCAGTTGGGCGTGAGATAGGGGGCCCTACACTACAGAATTTTTTTAAAGCTAGGGCACCATTTTACAAAGATAGCTCAGACAGAAGGGAGGGAGGGGGTGAAGGGCTACTCTGCACGTCACAATCCTTGTGGATGTTAAGGAAATAGCAGGGACCGGATGACTCACAGGCAGCTTCTACACTAACACTTTTTGGTACTTTGAACAGGCACTGCAAGAGAACCATTTGGAGCAGAGATGTAAGGTAAGGATTTTTTAACACTACATAATGGGGCCAGTGGTGGGATAAATTTTAGTTTTGGGGGTGGACATGCCCTTTAAGAACTTCAGAGGATGTGCAATTGTTGCAGGTGTATCTAGATAGATTGTCACATGGGCTGCTTATTGGCAGATGAGATTCAATGTTGATAAATGTAAAGATGGATTTTGGACTTAGAAATCCTTGTGCTACTTATACTATAAATGGTGGATAACAAACTTAATGGGCATGTCCACCTGTTTTTTAAACTTTTTCTGTAGTGTAGGGCTCCCTCGCCCAACCCCAAAATTTATTTGCAGCAAAACTCTCCCGATCACTACTTACATTACCTGTTTTCCCCAACGTTCAGTCCCGGCCCTCTGCTTGCATGAAACTGCAAGCAGGGGGCCGGACCGGCAGCCGCGTCCATGAATGGCTGATAGGCAGCCAATCACGAACGCGGCTTCTGGCTGTACTGAACATGGGGGGGGGGGGGGGGGAAAAGGTAGCAAGCAGTGCCAGGCAGCAACAGGTAGAGCCTGCAAGATATTGTCTTGTATAATGATAGGTATGGATTCAAGGGAGAAAAAAAGTTTTTCTCGATCTTTACAAAGCATTGGTAAGTCCTCATTTCAAATATGCAGTGCAATTTTGGAATCCTGTATACAAAAAGGACATTAACATTTCAGAATTCATTTTGATTAACCCTTTGCCACACACATTAATTCTACATGTGTGCGCGTGTCAGAAAGATGTGTGCCAATGAAGGAAAAATCACTTTCTGGGAAACTTCCCGGGAAGTGAAATTTCTGATCTGCTTACTTTGGGAATGATAAAGACCCCTTTTAGTGAAAAAATGGTCTCCTTTTCAAGCTGCCCAAAAGTCCCTAGGGAACCATCAAAGTAAAGGCTGATTATTAGTCCACTAATTTTAAGGGGAAACTTAAAGGAGAACTGTAGTCTCCAGTCAACATTGTCCCAATAGACAAAACACATTCACAAACATACAACAAGCTGTGTCTCACCTCTCCCTTTGTTGTGGCCATTGGGTGATTTATGAAAATAACCTGTGAGTACTAGGGGTCAGCTCCCACAATCCACCTTAGCTGGGTAAACCCCCAGCTTAGTGTCTGTGTACAGGCACATGTTCTGTAGTGATCAACAGATCAAAACAAGGAAGTTGCAGCCTTGCTTCCTAAAAGCTGACAGCCAATCACATTACAGCACTGAGATCCTCCCTCTCCCTGACACAGAACAGAGATTTCAGGTTTTTGTTTTCAAACGCATTCAATGCTCCTGTCCTTACAATGATATAATTCTTTACTTTTCATACAAAAAGAAAAGTAATCTTTGCAGTGTATTTCATAGATAGCATGGATGTAAGAAACAGAATACTAACATTTCAGCAAAAATAAAAAAAGATAAAAGTAAGTCTGGGGAATAGAACCTGCAACTCGTACATTTACTCTATCTTGCTAAAAACAGAGCTCTTACCTCTAGGCTAACAAAGAAACTATTGAGCATTGGTACATATAGAATCTTTTACTATAAAAATAATGGAAACAAAAAATAAAGGTACCATATATACTCGAATATAAGTCGACCGAGTATAAGTCGAGGTACCTATTTTTACCTGAAAAATTAGTAAAAATTGATTGACTCGAGTATAAGTCGAGGGTAGAAATTATCACCACTACTGCAACCTGTATCTCTCCTGACAGCTGGGGATTCTGGGAGTTATAGTAGAGTAAGTCACATATTTCTGAGACATTGAGTCACATGCTGCTGCTGGCCATTGTGTCCAGTTGTAACACTTTTCAGCCCCAACCATGCTAGTGAGTGTCTGACTGTTTTAGCTGGGAACCCCAAATTCCTTGCCACTCCAGATTGTTGGAAACTACAACTCCCAGCATGCTTTGATTGCTGGGAGTTGTAGTTTCTATATATCTGGAGAGGCAAGGTTCAAGCACATTCAAGTTATCTTGCAAGCAGAAAAAAAAAAAGATCATTCCAACCTCTTGTAGGAGGTTCTGAGCTTCCTGTGGGCTCCTCCATTTTCCAGTAATGAGAAGTTCTGCTGTTCTTCTGATATACGCGAGGGGCTTCTATACGCGAAAGTGCTGCCTGTTCTGATCTGCGCGTGCACACCCGCGCCTACGTTCCGGTGGCTGCTCCTGGCTCAGTACTTGCTCCGGCTCACACTACCTTGCTCCGGTTTTGCTCCAGTCCTCTTCTGCGTCCACATCAGCAACTGCATGATACCGGGAAGGCAAACCGGTATATTATAGTGCCGGCAATGTTGTTTCCCAATGTTTTAGCTTCCTCCGGTCCTTAAAAACAGTTCTCGTGTATAAGCCGAGGTTTTTGGTTTTTATAATGGGCCCCAAAAACCAACCTCGGCTTATACTCGAGTATATACGGTAAGTCTGGGAATTTGAACTTGTGACCTTCAGAACTCTGGTGTTTCTAAAACTGGAATATTACTAGGTGCGCCACCAGTGCAGAAGCTTATTCTTTTGCTTGGAAGATAATAGAAACAAAAAAAGGGAAGTCCGGGGTATTGAACTTCTGAACTGTGTATTTGTAAACCAGGTGGCTTACCAGGTGAGCCAACACTAAATAAGCAGAGAACACAGGTACATTTGGAAGATTTATCTTTTACTAGAGAAAGAAAAAAAATGGAATATGGAAGTCCCTGATAAGACTTTGAAAGCTGTTTGTTACCCTGTAGGTTATTTACCAGCAACTCACATTGACTGGTAAATAAATTGCAGGGTAACAAGCAGCTTTCAAAGTATTTTCAGGGACTTCCATATATATATAAAACACTGCAAAGAGACAGTGAATACTGGGGTCAGGGGGCATGGCTCTTTGATGACTACATGGGCTGTGGGTAGTACTGGCAACAACGTGGAAACCTGCTTATTTACAGAATCTATTTCTCAAATGTACTAAATACAACTTACTAAAGAAGAATCTTACAATGTATAGGTGTTCTGAGGAGAAAAACTTTCACATTAGGTTTAGAAAAATGTAAGTTTAATTCTCCTTTAAAATTAGGGAACTAAAAATAGATGGAATTGAAAAAATGTGTGCATCCCTCAGTTCCATTTGGTTCTAAAAAAGGAGGGCTTGTGGTGTTTCATTAACAAATTCCACCAACCAAAAACAGGGAGAAAAATTGGGTCCTGACATACTCATCAGGCTGCTAAGCCTGCAGCCAACCACAGATGCAACAGCTGGAAATTCAGAGCACATGGGGAACAAAGGTCTTTAATTAACTTTCTCGGGATTTTCTTGCAAAACTAACTCGGCGGTTAGGGGTGGGATGGGATGGACTGCACATAGTAAAAATTTTAATGCTAGGAGGATGCACCAAACATAAGGGATCCAAGGGAGATGCAGTAAGGATTGAAGCACACCTCCTACCATCCTCTTTGCCACTACAGCTGTTACTGCATTGCAGGAGCATGAAAGGCAAGATGGCTCCATGCACATTCTTTGAGGCATTGTCCACATGAAAGTGTCTAGTACGCTATCCAGCAAGAAAGTAGCATTATTACTTTATAGATCAACACTGGCTTAATCAGCCTAAGTTAAAAAATTAGGTATTTATTTGTGAAATCAAATCACAGGATAGTAACACTAACATATACAGTATATATACAGAGGGGAACAGAGAGATGCAGAGAGGGAGGATAAAAAGCTAAATATTATTCTACAAAACATGCTATATCTCTTATTGAGTTAAGTCCGCTGCGGCTCCTAGTATCTATAAGGAAGATCCACTTAGCCTCCACTCCAATAGGGGAGTTAGTCTATCCTTCGTTCTCTTATTAGGGAATACTTTAGTTATTGCTTGAACCTGTATTGGCTTAGCTGCTTGTGTAATCCCTCTGCACATGTGTATATGTCTAGCCACAGGGCTTCTATCGTAATCGTTCTTAATGTCCAGGATGTGTTCCCTAATTCTGTTTTTTAGTGGTCCTGTTGTACATCCAATATATTGGATGTTACAACCACTACACGTTAGGATATATACCACGTAATCCGAATTACAGTTTATATATTGTTTTTTTTTTTTTTACCTTAAACGCCCTGCCATTGCTGGTACTGGTACATGTATCCCCTGCCATGGCCAGAATGTCATTAATGAAACTGTAAACCCCTTTTCAATACGCCATAATGTCCATTCCTGGAATGGATGGAATACCCACACTTACCTCTTGTCCACTGAACTGTGGGGGAGGGTGCTTGCCACTGCAGATGTTTGGAAACTACAACTTGGAGTACCAAGAAATGAGGCTTTAGTTGCCCTTTAAATGGCCAGCAGAATTCCCATACAGTAATAGCCAAATCCATTATGGCTATTACTGTATGGGAATTCTGCTGTTCATTTAAAGGGCAACTAATGTCTCAAAACTGTACAGATCTAGAAGGCAGTAGTGTTCATATTTTTTACCCCGGGTTTATATTCAAGTTACTTTTACTATTTCTCCAGGAAAAATAGGTACCTCGGTTTATACTCGGGCCAGTTTATACTATGGTACATATATAGTAGTCCAATATGGTAACTATCAAATTATCCAGACAGACACAACCCTGTCATCATGTACAGCTGTGTAAATTTATCTACCTCCGTGGGTAAGCATAGAGGTGGTGAACATGGAAAGTTAAAGGGCATGTCCAGTCAAAAATAAAGTTTAGCTATATATTATAATCACCCCCCAAACCTTGCTTTCGCATTACTAATATATTCCAAAGATGCCCTTGAAGTTTCTTACCTGACCTGGTTCCTCGCCGCTCCTTCTCTGCCCTTCTGCTGACAGCCGCTCCAATTCCTGTTTGCGACCGTCAATAAAGGCTTGACGGGATGTCATGCCCAATCGCCTGACAGTCGCAACCAGGACGTAGAGCGGCTGTCAGTGCAGAAGCCCTCTGCTCCGGTTTTTCCCTAAAGGACCGGGTCAGGTAAGAGACTTCAGGGGCATCTTTGGAACATATTAGTAATGTGAAAGATAGGTTTGAGGTGATTAACATTTATAGCTGATGGCACCATAGCTTCCCTTGCAGCGTATTTCTCCCGACTTATCACCAAGTCACAAGTCTTTAATAGCATTCATCTCCGAACATTCTGTAGGAGAGATTTCTATCTTGGTCCTCAGGTTCTCTGAATTTCAACAATGAGGTATGTTCTTCCACCCAATACAACGTTTCCATTAGCTCTTCGACGCATATTTCACCCACGTGACAGTGCGCTTTGTTATTGCTTTCCCTTCAAGGCACTCTGCATTGTAGTGCAAAACTTCAGCTAGTTAAAGAGGTGCGATTGTGGCCATGACCCGAGACTGCCTGACGAATGGCTGTCAATTAGTTTGTGTAAAGGTGTTTATTGATGGCTTTCTTCCAGATTGCAGCAGTCTCACTTTCCATAGTAGTGCAAAACTACTACAAGGAATGATTGTGGAGGTTCTCATTCATCCAGGCCATGGTATATCTGTTGTATTCAGTTCAACTGGACTTGAAGTTTAGTTACTGAAGACGTTTCGCTAGTCATCCGACTGGCTTTCTCAATTCAGAATGACTTGTACAAGAATCTCTTGGCAATTATGTACCCTGGAAAGTCCCAATTAGCATATCACAGCCAGGTGTCCTTAACACCTGGCTGTGATATGCTAATTTTATAAGGTAGCATAGGGTTTGTAACTAGTTTGGGATATATGACTCCTCATCTATATATATAAAATCCCAGAGCCGATTATGTGATTCTGTGTGTGTCACTGCAGTTCCTATGGACTCTCCACTAGAGGGGGATGGTAATATGGTCTCTCCAGTTCTATACTACTAGAGAGAGAAAAACACTGGAAACACGCAGGAGACAGAACACAGCAATTACACAGACCGCAGGTAAGGTTGCTTGGGATAGAGGGGGGAACCCTGGATTTGGGACAGAGGGGTGACCCTGGATTTGGGACAGAGGGGATTTGGGACTGAATGAGGGGGGGGGGGGGAAGACACCCTGGATTTAGGACAAAGAGGGGACCCTGGAATTGGGACAGAGGGGGACCCTGTATATGGGACAGAGGGGGGACTCTGGCCTTGCGACACTGAGGGGGGACTCTGGCCTCATGTCATAGTATTCTTATAACGCACAGTAAGGATGTGCATCTACATGTATTATCGGGTTAACGTGGAATTTACACTACTTCTGCAGTGGCAGTGCCATTTCAAAAACTTTTAGGAAATAGTGCTGCACAGTTGCTGAAGAAAAGGTTAAGTTAAAGGGTATCTAAACTGAAAAACTACCGGTATATTTTTTAAACTGCCCATTACTGGAAACCATAATTCTTCCAAACCACCACTGTGCCATGTTTTGTTAATCTGTCCCCTAATTCTTTAGATATTGAATCTAAAGCATCTTGTTTTTAGCTGTCAATCAAGTGCCTTCTTATGATAAACTCTTATGTGGTGGACAGTTAGGGGTGAGAGTTGGTATGTGTGAAATGCATTCTGGGAAATCCCTGCTCCCAGTGCTGGCTCATAGGGATTACAGAATATAAAACAGGACAGCACTCCCTGAATTTAAAGGTCAGTTCTGATAGCTTACCCTTTGATACATTTTTGCGCCTACCACAAGTATTGGCACCATATCATCATTCTGACCATTTTATAGGAGATAAACCAGATATATACTCTGGTATTGACATATGTGCACCTCATCAGGGTGCCCTGATGAAGTCAAGTCACGTGACGAAACGTACGTCGACGTTTGTTTGGTCAGACATGATGGCACAGAACCAGACACAGTTGAGCGTGATACCATACACATTTAAGATTAAGGTACCGGTAAGGTGGTACCATTCACAGTTGGTAGTAGGAGAGCTCTGGAGGTAAGATGGAGGGCGGTCTTCCTAACATAAGCCATCAGCACATTAGAAGGTACTAGAAACCTGTATTAACTCCGCTAACATGGGGAAGTAAAGATTATATGTTTGGTATCCGTTGCCAGCTGATGTTTTTGTTTATCTGGTAGTTATGGGTTGTGGGGAATTTAAGGAGCACATAGGTCAATACCAGTGTGTAAATCTGGTTTATCTCCTATAAAACGGTCAGAGTGATGATACTTGTGGTGGGCACGAACAAGGGCACAACCCTAACGATACGGAAAATGTAAGCCATCTGAAATATGCTTATGAAGGTTCTCATTCATCCAGGTCATGGTATATCTGTTGTATTTAATTAGATCAACTGGACTTGAAGTTTAGTTCTTGAAGACTAGTTCTTGAAGACGTTTGAAGCGAAACGTCTTCAAGAACTAAACTTCAAGTCCAGTTGATCTAATTGAATACAACAGATAAGCCATCTGAACTGACCTTCCAGGGAGTGCTGTCCTGTGTTATATTAAACAGCAATATATTTTTATTATAATGAAAGCTGAGGGTCTTGCTTTTAGTGATACCAACACCAAGTGCACAAATATGCAAGTGGTTCGGGATCTGTCTGCCTCTCCCTTATGCACATAATAGCTGTTAAGCCGTAGGACTGAAGAGGCTACTTAGGTCCCCTCAGCCAGTAGGCGTCAGTAATCTTTCCAAACTTGACCTCCCTTTCTGCTCCCAGCAAGCATCCAGGGGGAGGCCCAAATGGGAAAAGCCTGAATGTCCTAAAAATGACCCAGACAGTCCAACACACACACACCCTCCCTTACCTATTCCACCTGCCTGCCAGCTAGAATCCATGGGGTCTAAGTGGAATAAACCTGCAGGTCTGAGCACAGGCAATCCTGCCACAATGTGCAGTTCAAGCTAAACAGCACCATTGGGTAATCCCAGACCCTAACCAGTATCCAGATTAACATTCTAGGTTCATACTTAGTATTTACCACAGCAAGTTCCAGATTTACAGTTACTATGGGGTTAGGACAGCACAGGATACAGATTAGCTTTATAGTTTAGGGAGAGGTGTAGTTAAAGGAGCTAAAAGCTCCCCACAGAGTATAAAATGAAAGAGTCTTCTTATAACAGAAGGTACCTCAGAGCCTCATGTGATTACAATAGCGTTGCCCTTATAATCTAACAAAAACACATTTTTCATTCTCAGAGAAATGGACAGGGACATACAAAGTAACTCGTTTATAGCCTGTAGCTAAGGCATATGTCTAGATGTAATACAGCCTAATGGTATAGAGCAGGGGTGTTGAACTTGTGACCTTTCAAATGTTTGAAAACTACAAATCCCAGCATTCTCTGTTTGCAGTAAGTTTCTTCTTAATGTCTGTAGCTAAGGCATGTGTCCAGATGTAATACAACCTAATGGTATAGAGCAGGGGTGTTGAACTTTTGACCTTTCACATGTTTGAAAACTACAAATCCCAGTTACTTCTTTATGTCCATTGGTTAATGAATATATACAGATGCAATACAGCCTAATGATAAAGAGCATATGTGTTAAACTTTCCACGTTTAAAAACTACAATTCCCAGCATTCCCTGCACAGAATGCTGGAAATTTTAGTTTTCATATATCCTGGAATAAAGGCATTTTTCTGACATAGAGAGATTAAAAACCCACGGTCTTCCCCCATCCCCGTTAGAGGAGTATACTCAAATATAACTTAGGTACTCAACCCATATATAAGAAATGGTGCCGGAGGATGATTGCCCGCATCACCTCTCTACCTCTGCAGAAACTGCACTGTTGTGCAACCCCCTTAAATTACCAGAGATTTCTGGTGTTTATGTCTTAACGATGTTAGGTCTATCTCTTGGACCTTTGTTATTCCAGTTATTGTGTTTTTTTCTATGTTGTTATCTTTTCCTTCCCTCTCCCTTCCACGAGTCTGTGACACCTATACATTTCACCAGTAAGCGCGCCCAGCTCATGCTACGCTACAATGTTTTCAACACTTAAAGCTATTTCCTGGAATGTAAGGGGCCTCAACGACACCAAAAAAAGATTAGAGGTATTCTCTCAGCTGAGGTCCCTCAACCCCAACATAATCTGCTTGCAAGAAACCCATCTTCCACAATCCACAATACATTATCTGCAAAAAACATGGATTGGATGGACCGCCCATAGCACCCACTCCTCATACTCCAGCGGTTTCTCCATCCTCCTTAGTAAACAAACAAGATACTCTATTCTCGAAGTTGAATCAGATAGACGGGGACAGTACCTGTGTGTGGCCCTCACAATTGACTCCACTCAATACGTAATAGTCGGAATCTATGATCCCCCACCTGCATCCCACAGAGCAATCCGAAAGTCGCTTCCATTTATTTTTAAATATCCCTCTCCCCACCTTCTCTGTATGGGAGACTTTAATGCCCTAATAAACCCAGAACTTGATAAATTCACCTCACAAATAACTATACCCCTCCCCCTCCACACAACCCACTTCTCTCCGGAAACTAATATCCGAGCTAGGATGGATTGATGCGTGGAGATTCAAATTCCCCTATACCAAGGAATACACTTGTCACTCCAAGCCTCACAGCACTCTATCGAGAACAAACTATGCATTTGTTAATAAAACCGCTACCACCACAATACAAAGCGTCACCCACCTTCCACGCTGCACCTCCGACCACTCACCCATCCATATTATTATCAAAAACCGCAAGACCACCCGTTCCCGAAAAGCCTGGAGCTTCCACCCCTTTTGGCTGAACCTATTTCCCGAACAAGACCTTGTCCTTGAACATATCAATCTATACACTACACAGGGGATCACAACCCAGTTCCCATGAATACCCAATGGGACACGTTAAAAGCAATTTTGAGAGGCCATATACAAAATACTTTCTCATGCATTAAACAATCAGCCAACCAAAATGAACTCAAACTGACCCAGACGCTGCAGGAGGCTGAGGCCGCATACGTAAACTCCCCTTCCCCACAAACCAAAAACACGTGGCAAATCACCCAGTCCCTATATGATAAACTTCTTACGGAAAAAAATGCAAGGACATTTTTTTTCAATAAACAAAAATATTTCGAACATGGGCACCAATCTGCAAAGCTCCTTGCGCAATTAGCACATGGCCCATCAGAGCAAAACACCATCCTACAACTCCTAGACCCGCACAAGGGGCCAATAACCAACACCACTGACATCCTCCACCATATGGCACAATACTACACTAACATATATCAAACACAAACCACATACTCTCAGACCACCCTAGAAGAATATCTAAATACAATTAATTTTACGAAAATCTCCCAGACAGACGCCCAACTCCTTGAAGCAGACATATTACTGAATGAACTGCAACAAGCTCTCTCACAAATGGCGACAAACAAAACACCTGGCCCAGATGGAATCCCGACTGAAATTTACCGTAAATACGCCGAACCCATCCTTCCCTTTCTCCATAATACCTTAAACTATGCCTTCCGACACAATAAACTCCCCCTGTCCATGTATGAAGCCTATATTACACTAATTCTCAAGAAGGGCAAGGACCCTCAGGACTGTGGCTCATACAGACCCATCTCGCTTCTCAGTCTAGATTATAAACTACTGGCGAAAATACTAGCCAACAGACTCAAAAAAATTATCACCACTGTCATCCACCCTGACCAAACGGGCTTTATTCCTGGAAAATCTACTTCTATTAATATCAACCACGACAACTCCGGAACGAGAATTTTGCTCTCACTAGATGCGCGGAGGGCCTTTGACTCTGTCGAATGGCCCTACCTCTGGTCCTGCCTCGCTCATTTCGGATTCGGACCCAAGTTCAGGAAATGGGTTAGACTCCTATACTCCCAACCCCAAGCCATAATTAGAGTAAACGGTGACACCTCCCAAGCATTCCCCCTCGAATGTGGAACCAGACAAGGATGCCCATTATCCCCATACCTTTTTGCACTAGCATTAGAACCCCTGGCCATCAAACTCCGCTCCTCGCCCCAAATCAATGGACTCAGGCTAGGGTCACATGCGTCACTCCTAAGCCTCTACGCTGATGACATGATCTTATATCTTGCGGACCCTGACCTATCTCTCAAAACAGCCCACAATATAATCACGCAACTCGCCCCATTCTCTGGACTATATATCAACTGGGAAAAATCGGCACTCTTCCCGATATACCCGAATATTAATTTCTCTCAATTTGCCAGAGCCTTCGTACCAATAGTAGACAACTTCTGATATCTAGGCATTCAAATAACTAGATCAACCCAAGATTTTCACTCCCTTAACCTTGCCCCGATCCTCGAACTAGCCCGTTCTAAATCTGAACTATGGAAAGGCCTCCCTATCAATCTAATAGGTAGAATAAACTTAATAAAAATCATTCTATTACCCAAAATTCTGTATGTACTCCAACATAGCCTAATTTTCATCCCAAAGTCTTTTCTTTACTAAACTACAAAGTTTACTACTCACTCTTCTCTGGGGTTCCGGAAGGTCCAGGGTACGCCTCAAAATCCTTCAAAGACCAAAAAATAAAGCTGGACTAGCAATGCCAAACTTTTTGCTTTACTATTTAGCTGCCCAGCTAAAATATTATAAGACTTGGTGCGCACCGGACTCCACTGACCCTAACGACACCAGTCTCAGGCCCCAATATGATACTGAAAATTTTTTACAGGCCTACCTTCCATCTCACCCTTTGGTCTTCTTAGACTCCCGAACAAACACCTTGCCTTCTAGAGGCATCCCCCTCCATAAATAACTCTTTAAGGTTTGGAAATTAACCAACCACACCCTCAATCTCAAGGGAACCTTCGAATTCACCCCTATCTGGTATAACCCATCATACCTCTCCTTTGCCTCACTCCCAACAGCTAAATTCTGGATTGCCAAAGGAGTCACCCTCTTCTCCCACCTTATACAAAACGACAAGCTGATCCCATTCCAAGAACTCAAAGATACATTTAACCTCCCCAACTCATCCTGGTTTCAATATCTTCAGCTACGATACTGTCTCCTATCGGACTTTCAGAGTGACACCATTAAGCTACTAACCCACCCTATAATACATATCCTTAGGTCCGGAGAGGAGAAATCCTCAATATCCAAAATATATGCCTGTCGCCTGAACGCTACCCTGGAAACAGACTCTACCGAAATTCTCAACAAATGGGTTAAGCTCGTCCCCTCTCTGAACACAGGAGACTGGGAGGATCTGGCTGAGAGTCGCGTGCTGGTGTCCCCGTCAGCGCCAAATAAACTGATGCAGTTTTATATACTGCACCAAGCCTACCTCTCTCCATACCGACTCTCACGCATTTCTCCCTCACATTCCTGACTGCCCCAAATGCCACCAAACCCCAGCCGATTTCTGGCATCTGCTGTGGAACTGCCCGAAGATAGTCAGATTTTGGTACAAGGTCACGACCTATCTATCATCCAAATTGCCATACCCTGTCCCTTTAGATCCTAAGCTATGCACTTTGGGAATCATGGAAACCGAACCAAAGAATAAATACGAATTGATATACCTCCGGGAAACACTATTCTACGCAAGACGGGCAATAATACTCTCTTGGATGGCCCCAGTTGCCCCAAAACTTACAACCTGGAAACATATGATCTCACAAATGATCCCACTCCTAAGAGTTATCTATATAAGTAGAGGAAGCACTACTAAATTTGACAGAACATGGTCCCACTGGAATTCTGACCTCCCCTGAAATCTAACTGAAGAACAATTCCTAAATCTCGACCTGTATCCCCCCAGGTTAAACTATTCCTCCCTTTGTCACGGACTCGTGGACCACCCCCCCTCCTTTCCCCTCCCCCATGACCCTTCTTTTCTGTTACACTATATTGAAATTCTCAGGCATCAACTGACTCACAAGAGCCAACACTCTCACAATTTTACTTATTAACGATGTGACTGTATATTTATGTACAACAACAATTTTGCTATGTATTGTAAACCATTCTATTGATGCCTTTACAAATAAAACAAGTTTAAAAAAAAAAAAAAAAAACAACCCATGGTCATGCTTTAGCGATTCCTACCCAAGGACTTAAACATGCAAGTGATCCAGAAGGATTATATAGGTTACTTTAGGGAGCAAGACTCATGAACCTTACTAAACTTCCCCTCTCTTTCCTCTTTCCTATTCCACCTACAAGCAAGCTAGAATATAGAGGGTTGAAATGGAAGAAACCTGCAGATCTGAAAATTGACCCAGGAAATCAAGCCACAATGTGCAGTTCAAACTAAACAGCACCATTGAGCAACATGAGACCCTCAACAGGATCCAGATTAACATGCTAGGGTCATACTTAGTATTAGTATTTACCACATCAAGTCTAGATTTACAGTTTCTATGGGGTTAAGACGTGGGAGCAAGTCTCCATAGTACAAAATGAAATGGAGAATTCTTATAACAGAAGGTACCTCAAAGTCTCATAATAGCATTGCCCTAATAATCTAACATAAACACACATTTCTCTCCCCTCTTTCCTACATACACATAATTTCATGTGTAGCATACAGAAAGTTTTTTTTGATTGGCTAAGACTGTCATATGTTTTACAAAAGGAATTCTTTGACTGTTATACTGACAATACCTCTTCCTTTTAGTATTCACATGGAGACCTCTTAGCAGTCACAGGGGTGTGGTTTAACCTCCCATTTCGACTATCCCATATTAAAATAGGAATCTCAGTTTTGTAAGTAAGTTTATATATTTTGTCTTGTACCCAATGTAAGTCAGTGCTATACTTTTTACATTTTTTGATGGTCATTTAAATGTTAATAGTTACATAGTGCACACATACGTATATACCTTTCCTATATGTAATATCCTATACCCCACATCATGCATTAGCAATTAACTGCTGATCGATCATGCAACATTCAATCAGTTCTGCAATAACCGTCGTTGTGTATCTGGGTTATCATAATCCACATTGGTATCCCAGGAAGAGAGTCGCATAACCATGAAAGGTGACATGATTACACTAACCAGCTACAAACTTTTACTTAAAGTAAATGTGCTGGAAAGTATGCAATGTTTCAGATCAATATAAGGCCCTTTGTTAAGGAATCCATTCTTCTCATTTTGAGACCTTGATCCTTCATGTAAGAAAAATATCCTAAAAGCGATCATTAGATTAACGCTCCATATGGGATTCATCTCAGAATCCCCCAAAAACAGGAGTAGTCGAGCAGCCTGTACTGTACTATGAGGATGGAAGCAATAAGGTGACACCATCACCTCCACCATGACATTATTAAATGGTCCATTCATCAGCAAATACCCCACACATGCTAGATTGTCAGTAGAGATGGTCATTGTCATTTTCCATATTTCTATTATAACATTTATGGTACCTGGCAGTTAGAGACCAGGAAATATGTAAAAAGGATAAAAAAAAAACTTTTCACTTACTTGTTTCATCTTTTGGGTTTGACGTGGTGTGCCTGGCAATCGACATAGGTAATACTTTTCTTGCTGACAAGTTTTCAGTTACACAAGCAGCAGATACAGTGGCACTTGCGGTTGATATGTTAGACAAGCTTTTTGTCATGGTTCCATATGAATTCCCTTCCTCTATGTCAGAGTCATCAGAGTGCAAAGGGTTTAAAAATGACAGAGGTGCTTGATGTAAAAAAGCACTAGGATCTGCTTCCTGAGTTTGACAGGTCAAATGAGAGCTAGCTGAAATACTTTCAATATCACAAGGACACAAAACTAAAGTGTTCTCAGCAGTGGAAGACGCATTTTTACATTTTTCAAAAGAGTGAGAAGGAATTACAAGTTCTTTTTCAAGTGGCAGATGATCAGGCCTTAAGGGAGTATAAGCGTCTTTTTGATGTTGAATTTCATGTAAGACTGTAGAAGGTTTTGTACAATCAATGCTAGACAAACCCACTACAGAATCCAATGATCCAGATAATGGTATTTTAGATGACTGGTCAATTGCATAGGAGGAAGTAGATTTAATTTTTATGCCAAGCCCCCTCTGCAAACCTGTACTGGCTTCAAAACTTTTAGGACCCTCTTGGAGAGGTACTTTCTTTATTTCTATACTCAGTTTTCGCTCAAATTTCTTTTCTGTTAAAACGTCATTTTTCTCATTATTTTCTCCTGATTTGCTTAAGTTTTTATTCACGTCCACTGGGTTTTCTGAGGACAGGTGTAAAATTGGTTTGGGATGGTAGCGGTCACAATCCTGCCATACAGTGGTAACAGTTGGATAGGAAGAGGGAGGTGATGGTGTCAAGATTGGAGGAACAGGGTGAGATTCAGGAGGCTGCAGGATTTCTTCCTTCACATCTCCTTCTACAAGGCAACTGGAACATGTAAAAACAAAGTTACAATGATATACGCTGTGATTAGTGTGTAACAGAATCCAGGGTAAATGTACATTTTTTTCTTGGGATTGCAAGTTATATCAATGCCATTTTTAAAGTATTTTGGTGTTAGGGAAACAATTCATACATTATAATGCTCTTCTGTCTAATTATAAACAAAACGCATGAGAAAAGATTGCTACTCCAAAAAATCTTTATTAGTACAAAAAACTGTGAATGGATATCACACAGTGCACTGTATTTATAAACAACACACTGTCACTAAACTGGTTCAGTTTTACATGTGAGCCGGGTGAAGTACTGATAACAACTATATGCTACCTAAGAGCTATTAGGCATTCCATTAACAGAGGATAATCAGATTGACTGGACAAAGAGGTATATCGTGATGGAGTTCGATATTGGGCTCAAACACGGTAAGAATGGATCGAGATATCCGCGGCACCGTTGTGAAAAGATGCACCTGCGGATGTCCATGTGGTGAGATTGTTCCAATTGCATCTTACATTGATCTTCATACTATATTACGGAGTTTGGATTTGACCGATATTTAATCACTAACAGCCAGACTTCCATATTACAATCTGTCCTCCATACTATACTACGGAGCTTGGCCTCGCTTGATATTTAACCACTAACATTTTACGGGCTTGCCGCCAAACTACCTAATGCTATGTTGCTTAACACGCTCTTATACTTTGCACGTTCAATTCTGACCTCCCATGACATATGAGATCTTTATTTCTTGTAGTTGACTTACCATCAACTTTGGGCTACCAATGACTTTTAGTTGGTCTGGATAGGTTGTGGTTTCATGCAGGTCCTTACAACTATATATGTATATTTTTACTCATATAGGGGAGTATTTTTCTATCTGTGCTATTTGGAGTGTACTTTATGCTGCTAGTGTTTTTTGGTACTTACCTTATGGTATCACATTTGCACTTTATGTTTTTATCTAATGTCTACACTATGCCATATTTATGCTGTATTTGTAAATAAAATGAATTGTATTCAGATAACCACTGTGAGAATATTTGGGTTTTATACCCTGTTATTTTATATTTAGGGGATGTTTATGACAGAATAATGTGCCCGTCCATTTTAGGTAACGTTATAGGTTTTATCTTTTAACCCTGTCTTTGGGTTAAATGTTTTGGGATATTTATATAACGTTTAGCACCAACACCAAAGTGCGGGGTTTTTTTTTTGTCTCCCGTATTTATATCTAAACACCGTTTAATGTGCGCTTAATTCACACTTGTCACACTGTGTCACTAAGCACTACATTGGCTAGGGGGGAAAAAATAAGCCAATATCATAGCAAGAGATGAGTGTCTCACACACAATATATCAATCAGCTAAAATAGAAAAAGAAGCTAGGAGCACACAAATTGCAAATGTAAACAGCATTATTACTGCAGCACAGTGCAGACAACTTTGTCACTGTACATCCCCAGGGTGCTATTTTACTTAACTGAATTAAACAAAAAATGAATGCATAGACTCCTGCCACATAATGCAACAACTGCTCAACAAGCCAAAAAAAAAATTAAAAATGTACACAGTGTTAAATAGAACAAGAATGAGCATCATAACTAATGATGTTTCTGGAGGAACTTATCTTTGAGTTTCAATGCCAGTAGATCAATCATATTAAAAACATTCCATGTCTAGAGCCACAGAAAATACAATACTAGTTGCATTAATGCATCACGATTTCTATTGTTAAAACCATTTCAGCTGCATAACAGCTTCTTTAATCTAATGAAGGTTTTGGTCACTCATTGTTTAGGGTCCTGGGAGAAATCTCACCTTCTCAACAGAACAGATTCCATTGTGACAATGGAATGAGAAGGAAAATTCAACAGGGCTAAACTTAAGAGCACGGGTCATTCAAGAAATTGCATTTTTATCTCTTCATCACAAGAGACAATCTGTTATATATGTAGCTGCAGTGGAGTGGAGTGGCAGCATTTACTGAAATTCACACCATGCTTGGAACAATATCAACCCAGTTACATACTACAGATGTTCAGTGGTACAAAGGACTGAATTGAGAAGGATTAGCAAGGTTTCTGGCAAAAACTCAAGGAAAAACCCATAAGTAATTCACAATTCTTCCCAACTCCTCAGTGTGGGGCTTTGACATCAAATAAAATGGCAAAATTCATTAAATGCTGTAGATATGCCAAAAATAGAAAACTCGTAACTTTCTTCCAGCAAGCTAAAATAGAAACACTGAAGCATTGATAAAAGATGTGACAATAACTTGGCATCCCAACATTTTCAAACTCTTATTCTATGCCTAAACTCCTTGTAAGCACACTATGTTCAACCAATTGGGAATTGTTTAAAAATAAATAATAATAATTATATATATATATATATATAACAAAAAAGTAGGAGCACTCCAAGGGTCTCTTCAAAGTGCAATATTTATTTGCATGTTCTATCGACGCGTTTCGGCCTGCTAAAGGCCGTTCTCAAGATAACTTGAGTTATCTTGAGAATGGCCTTTAGCAGGCCAAAACACGTCGATAGACATGCAAATAAATATTGCACTTTTTGAAGAGACCCTGGAGTGCTCCTACTTTTTTTGGTTACTATTGCAGTCATAATTTATCATGGAAGCACCCGGGCAGTTGGCTCAAGTGGATTAGGAGTGCCGCTCCAACTTTGGTTATTTTCTCTCTATATATATATATATACAGCAATAGATGTTCATGCACACAAGGTCTTCTCACAAGTCGTTTATTAATTCATTAAAGTGCAATTACTGTGCAAACATAGTAGCAACGTTTCGGCCTTTGTGTGTGGCCTGTGAGTGGCCTTTATCAAGCTCAAACAAAAGTGAACAAAACTTTTGGATTAAATATCTTGACACATTGAAGCCAAAAGGACTAAATGAAAACTGCTCGTTCAAATGTTTTTTAAATGAAAGATAAGATATCTAAGTATACAGTCATGGCTGACATATATTGACAAACATGACTGGATACAATGTATTGCGCAATACAAAATCTTCCTGGTACTTACAATATGTTGTAATAATAATAATATATATTTTAAATAAAGGGTACAATGTTTGTTCATGTATATAAAAATGATAACTTTATTGGTAATAGGAGTAATTAGATATCTTAAATTTTTATATTTATTGATTGGTGTTGAATCTTAACTTTGTGAATCTTAACCTTGTGGTCACTTTATAGCCAATAAGAGTATTTTAGACACTGCAGAAAAATGTATCACTTTTTAATTTTAATTATATTTATGCTATGCACAGTCACTTTAATTGCACATTATTTTGCACATTCTATATACAGAAATAGGTATCACTGAAAAAATGCCTTTAAGAGTTAACCTATGTAATCACTAAGTGGGAGGAGTTTGTTGTTGGATAAAAAGAGGGTGTTTTGTTCACTTTTGTTTGAGCTTGATAAAGGCCACACACAAAGGCCGAAACGTTGCTACTATGTTTGCACAGTAATTGCACTTTAATGAATTAATAAACGACTTGTAAGAAGACCTTGTGTGCACGAACATCTATTGCTGTATGATTACTTACGTTGGTGGCACCAAGGCAATTTCAAGTTTGGAGGGAGCTGTGTGCATACTACACCTATCGTTTGTGTGTATATATATATATAATATATTCCCCCCCCCCCCCCCCCCGGGCACACTGTTTCTTTAATATCAATAAATTTTATATTACTTTTCGACGATACTCAGGTTTGTCTTCATCAGATTGTGCTGTCAACTACTGGGTGTAATTGGTGGAGTTACACTACCTGGTGGCACCTGGACTATTTGGACTGGATGAGTGCAGAAGTCCCATACAAAACATGTTTTATATCCCTTATATTATATAAATAAATTTATAGCTTCATGGGGAATACATTGGGTAATATACATAGGGACAGTGTTTATGTGTTATTTAAGCACTAAATAAATGGTTATATCAATATTAACAAATATGTAGTAATGACATTAAAGTATATAGAAATGTAAATAAGGCAAAATCTATAAATAAATAAATAAAAGTACTTAGTATTCCACACTCCTGTTTTGTAACGGTATCTTCAAAATGGACTGTTAAGCCACACCCCAGGAAGTTTTACAGGGAGGCAATGAAGCTTACAAATGAACGTATTTCTCACTTCCCTTTTAGTGTTGTATCCAATGGTGTGCTTAATATTAGATTGACAGCAGTGATAGAGAATTAAAACATTTTCTGAGTGTTAGTAGGAAGTTGCAAGACTTATACGTCACTTCCTTTGTAAAACATGTGACAGTCTTAGTAAAAACATTCTTCTGACTCTCACATAACTCCACCCCACCCCTCCCCTCCCAATAGACAAAAAGGAGAGCTGCTGTTTGCTGGACAGGAAGGGATATCTATAAATCAGGGATAGGCAACCAGTAGATCTCCAGATGCTTGGAAACTACAACTTCCAGAATTCTCTAATTACAGAGTGCTTGTAGAGGAAAGCTGGGAGTTCTACTGGTTGCTTAACCCTGCTCTATATGATAGGGGGACTGAAAGGAAAAACTTTCCATGCCTATTTCTCTGAGACAATGAAGTGAGTTTGTTAATGGTTTATTACATTATTTAAGCAATAGAATCCAGTTTCTGTTTGCTAGACAGAAAGTGGACACAAAGAAGAAACTTACTGCTAACAGAGAATGCTGGGATTAAAAACCTGTGAAAAGTTCAACACACATGCTCTATATCATTACATTGTATTGAATCTTAGTACATTCATTAGCCAATGGACATAAGGAAGAAACTTACTGCTAACAAAGAATACTGGGAGTTGTAGTTTTCAAACACGTGCATATTCAAACCCTTGGGTAGGAATCGCTAAAGCATGGGCTTTTAATGTCTGTAAGTCAGTAAAAGGGCTTTATTCCAGGATGTATGAAAAATACATTTTACAACATTCTGTGCAGCCAGGGGGTGCTGGGAGTTGTAGCAAACCATACACACATATCATTTCCACTGTGTTTTGCTAATTAAATGTGCAGTACTACATGTACTGGAACACAACATACATACTTCAACTCTAGGTATTGAGGTTACACACTGGCTGAATCAACATTCCAGGCCTCAATCCTCCATCACTAGGAGTTTCCACTGATCTCCAATACATACATGTCCATAGATAGATAGGGAGAAGCCAAAAATCTCCAGACTAAGCTGTGCCAACTGTGTTTATTTCACACAAATAAACACAGTTGGCACAGCTTAGTCTGTGGAGTTTTTTGTCTTCCTCCTATCTATCAATGGACATATACTGCAATAAATACTTAACCAATGACTTCATGTCAGCATGCTGAGCTGGTTTTCTTTTCTAGAAAGAGCAGAACAACACAGCTACTTTTTTTTTACATTTCAAGGGAATTTTAAGTCTATGAGAACAGACATTTAAAGGAAAACTTACAATATCATTTGAATATCATTTGAAAAAAATGGCTTCTGCCAGGCTTCCTGAATGCTGCAGCCCTATCTTTAATACAGGATGGGACATGGGCCATAACCTGGCAGGTACTTTTCATTTCTAAAAAGTTCATTTTTACAATATAGCTGTCCTTTAAGTTACAAGCATGTAACATTTTAAAGCCTCTTGGTTATTTTTCCCCCCACAAATCACAAAACAGAAGAAAAAATGTAAGCCCAAATCATACTTTTTTGCAGAATCAGTTGCAGAATCAGTTTGATACAACACACACACATATATATATATATTTGAATTGTAGATTATACAGCACATATTTTGGTGTTTTGCAATAAACAACTAACCTTCGGATTCGTGGTGGCTTAGGAGGCGGGGAGTCCAATTTCTCAATCTCTGAGGAGACAACTAAATCATCCGTGTAATTTTCATCCTGCAAAAATGGAATCAATATTTGTTAAAATGAACATATGGGCTGTGGGTCAGTGGTTGGTACAGATGCCTTTCAGCATCTGTATCCTCACTTGGACACATTTTGGTTTCTCGCATGATTATAAAGCCATATGAATAAGGTTATATTTGTGCAATAAAGCGCTTAGATTGTAAAGTCTTCTGGGCAGGCCCTGATATGAGTGGATCTATGCATTTGTAAAGTGCCACAGAAGATATTGGTGCTATATAAATCCACAATAATACTAATTTGCAATATTTCACTTTTAAAATTCACGGCTACTTCTCTTATGCACTACTACCACCTTTTATTTTTTTTGGTGGGGCACCTTGTAAAATCTGTTAAACTTTTATCAAAAGTCACATGTTGATAAATGAACTTAAGGTTCACACTAACATTTCATAATATAAAATGGTTTAACATTAACTGACCGAAAATGTAAAGCAGTATCCTGTTAGACATGCAAAATGTATCAAACTTTTCGCCATTGGCCTTTGACGTATACAAAAAACAACAGATAACAATTCAGAACGTAAAACATTAATCTGCTATCATAACTATAATCAAACAAATAACTGAGTACGAAGAGCAAACATCAGGGAGCGGACCGCTCCGGAATTAGGACTCAGACTTGGCAGGTGGTGTCATCGTAAAACTTTTATTTCAACCATATGTTAAACATCCATCAAAGCTGTAAAAGCATCACAAAGGTGCAACCAAAACAGTGGTCTGACGCGTTTCACGGCATTCCCGCCGCTTCATCAGAGACTCGCTAAGGTGCCTTATCACAAAGGGGGAAAAAAGGTTTCTAAAAAATCTATTTAATTCACTAAGCTCACTGAAGAGGGATATCATTCATCTGCTAAACTGGATTGCAAACCATAATGCTCATACATGGCTATGTAAGGACAGCCATTATCGACTATTAGTGCTTTAAAGTCAGGTTTAACTGATGTACACAGCCATGTTAGTGCACTAAAAACTATTCACAGTGTTTTGTATAAAGTGTGTTCATATAAAATAAATGATAGGACTCTGATTGGGATTGGGATGGGCTCCTCTATAACCTATTCATAACACCAATATTTATAAATTACAGTTGAGTTACTTACATACCCATTATAGCAATATGTGTACATTTAATAGCCTTTAGTTTTTCCAACAACCAAATCACACAGCAAAATAACATGCAATCCCTAAAGCAGAATAGCCAAGACCCAGTTCTTCTATTTAAAAGACCATATAGGTTTCTATAAGCATGGGGAAAATGTTACAAATATTCATTGCCTTTATGTTAATGTATATGTTTTTGGAAATGCAAACCGTGTTACCGTGGGCATGATCAAGACAAATGCAGACTGAGTTTTCAAAATGTAAGCTTCAGACCAGATGTGCAATGCAACAAACAATTATTTTGAGTTATTTCCGTTCAAATAAAGTATTTTGTAAATATGGCCAATGTATTCATCAGGCAGTGGATGAATATAATACATACCGAGCTATCAACAATTTTCCTCGTCTCTTTTTCATACACTTCTAGCTGATTCTGAAATATCTGGGCAATGGCACGGTGTACCAGCTCATATTGCTCCTATAACACAAACATGTCTTTTAGAATAAAAAACATGCTAAACAAAAAGATAACAAATTTAAGGGAAAATTCAGCGAAAAATATAATTATTTTTATTATTATATTAATATTATAATATAATATGTTTATATTACACATAACTAGGTAATATACATAATGTCTTTATTTTTTAAATAATCCCTTGTTATGCTACCATTTAAGATCCGGTAATGGTCCTTTTCCCCAGAATGCACACTTCCATTGGGCTGTGAGTTGTACTAGCAACTACATGGATGCCTTCTTCTTACAAGTACTAAATGCAACTTACTAGAGAAGAATCTTTAAAAATGTATGGGTGTTCTTCTGGGGAGAAAAGCCTTTACATCTGGATTAAAAAAAATAAAGGAGAACTAAAGTTTATTACTAGCTTAACTAACCAGATTTTAAAGTGCAGAAAATTTAATTTGAGGTTGGGGGAAGTTTTGGGACAAGTTTTAAGGGTGGACATATCCTTTAAGTTATTAACATGGTGTATTATAAACTAATACTATTCATATGAACCCTAGATTTATGCAAATGGCTGTTATCAAACCCTGTTTTGTTTACAATATAGTATGCACCATTAATATCTAGGCTTTTTCAATTGAAAGCACTGAAAGACCCATTAATTTTAAAGTACTATCTGTACCTTTGTCTGAACTGCTGAATGTCTTTGTGTCCTCATTTCTTGAATTAGACTATACACATTAAACTCTTCTGGTATTCTCTAAAGTGAAAAATGAAACAAAGCATGCTAAAGGAAAGATATTATTTATTTAGTATCACAAAATACAAAGTATGTTAAATAAAATCTTACACCAGCTTTCAGCAGATTCCATGTATAATCAATTGCACAAATTGCTCCAGTGCGTCCACATCCTGCACTATTAGAAAAATTAAGAAATGCTATTAGCACCAGTAATGGGCATTTGCAGCATCTTAAGACACTAAACACAATTACAGCGAAAGAAATAAAAAGTAAAAATATAGATGCAACTGCTATCTATTCTTTTATAAATACATTTTTGCAGCAACAATAAGAGGAAAATACTTTAAACAAATCTAGAAAAATGTAATTGCATTATGGTTGAAATAAAACTAGATAATGAAACTTGTGAAGCAACTAAAGTGAAAAACAATACTTTCCTTCATCCTTTTCTATATTTTATAAACTGCCAACTTGATCCCTTTATGCTCCCTTTCACCATATCTCCTCTTGTACTGTTTAGCTTAAACCTAGTTATTATGCAATCCCACTCTCTCTGTGCCCAGACTCTCCCAGAATCCGAGACTCCACTAAAATGAGGAGCATGTGCAGTGGAAATGAACAGTGCCTCCATACGGTCAGCTACAGCCAATAGCATTCACCCTGTGATTGTGTTATAGTGAAAGTGAAATTGCCTTGCTATGGGAAAGTAAGTAGCTCTGACAAATGCTTAAATTAAATAAGATTTTCTTTCATCTATAGGAGTTTGGAGAGTGGGTGCATGGGGGGGCACTTTGAAATTGATTTCTTTAGGTGCAGTGATAGATTAGGACACTGCACTAGTAACACAGACCGCAGCTAACTGCAGGATTGGTTATTAGCTATAGGCACAGGAAGGCTGTGGGCACACCAATGCAATTTTTAGGCGCGATTGACCGATAGCTCAGTGTACAGTATCTGTCAATCAGCCCAGAAAAATTACATGGCTTTTAGGCGGCCAGTAACCACCGCCTGTTCGTTTATCTGAATAGGTGATCGGACAACCACGGCCGATCATGCAGTCCTCTATAACTACTTTTGCCATGGCAGTAATTTTCCCTAGCCGACCATTGGAAGTACCAAACGTCCGGTCAGGAAGAAGGATCGAAAGGTGTGTACAAGGCTTAAAGGACAACTCCACCCTCATAAAAACATCTTTTAGATAGAATAGCCTCTTTACTATGTTGATATATCATACTTTGTCCTATGAATTCATTACTGTATGCCTGCTATGCTTGTGGATGCCTCATGGAAACTGAGCAATTTAGAAACCTGTACTGAGCCTGGGCATGATCAGAAGAGGCAGCTAGGGGATTATCATTCAGTCATTGACTGTGATGTCAACTGTCAAATCCATAACTGACAGTTGCTAACTGGAAGGAACCAGGAAACAGAGGCAACAGGATATTGTGCAGGATTTCAGATTTCAAAACGATTACCGTTTATGGTTTTGGGGGGTGATTTACCTGTATGTAAGTTTTCATTTTGGGGCTGGACTTGCCCTTTAAAAGAACATAGAGCAACACTTATTCCTTTTCATAATATTAATGCTGTATCAATTAGCCATGCAGTGACAGAGGAATAAGCTTTGCTTTCATTGAAAGTATATAATTTTTACATATAGTGGGGACAGGGACTGGGATATGCAAAGAAAGTGTGTTATTGACAGTTCTTTACTAAAACTAAAAAGGTGCCACGTCTACAGACTTTAATTTATAGATTAACATCTAATCCAAGAACCACCTAGCCCGTTCTTTTTTGTAATCAACTTAAGATCACAAAATGAATGGGCCAAATTGGATTATCTCAAGAAAAGAACTGCTGCTTGTAAAATGTGGTCTTTAAACCTGACACACTTGACATACGGCCGATAATCGCACTTGTTTATGCGTTCCAATAAGCAGCGTTCGTCAATCCGCCATGGCGGATCAACAAACGGCTTTTGACGGAACGCATACACATGCGCGACTATCAGACGAAACCCCGTTCATCACACGGGTGTCTTGCGTTCAAGGGTTGGCTGTCCTCTTGGGTGAACCTAAAGATTAGATTGATAATTAAAAAGATTACATGAGCTATAGTACTGCCTTTTAAGGTGCCCATACCCTTTTTATATATTAGATTAGACATTTGTCTATAGACAAATATTTAATCTATCTAAAGTTAGTGTGCAACAATCGGAAATATGATCAGAAGAACAGTTCGAATATTTCCACAGAATCTGCAGAGTACCTAGAAGCACCCAAAATGCATATGATGGGACCAGCCACTCCACTGCATAACCAATCAAAGATATGGCACCTCACCAATGCCCTCCTTCGCAAGAGAGATCATTTTGACCATACCCCCCACTGGAACAACAAATTGCTCCCTGGGCAAACACAGTGGAGAGACTGGGCATCCTAACATTAGGCAACCTAATACGAAATAACAAAAAGATCCCCCTCTCTGACCTACAGATCACACACAATCTCCCAAACACAGCCCACTTGTGCTACATGCAGATACACCACGCCGTTAAGGAGTTTCATTCCCAACCACCTATAACACAATCTCCAAACACCCCATCATAGGTGTAATACGCACGCACCCAAGGAGTGAGAGGGATAATCTCAAAGCTACTCTCAACCAGATTGATACCAACAACCGACTCGGTTAAAGGGACAATTCAATGTAAATAATCAATATTTGTTAAATTGTTAGTTTGTGTAATGCCTTCTTAGTTATTCTACATATTCTCTCCCATTTTGAAAAATTAGTTGATTTAATTCCCTTTGCTGTTCCCTGCTGTTGACATTAGTGAGCTGACATTTCAGGTTATAACGGTCCTTCTTCCCAGGATGCACCACTTCCTTGGAATGTTCCTAACAGTAATTTCTACTGATTGGCTGTTGGATGGGTCAAAGATGCTCAGATCTCTACTGAGCAACTGAATCAACCCAGGCGCTGGGTCAAGGGCAAGACCATAACGGTCTGTAATAGGGGTCCTGCAAACAGGAAGTCAGTATTTCGTTTGCATTTATTTATACACAGACAAAATGCTGAATTGGCAGGTTAAGGTCATTGGTCATACTGCTCTTTTTTCTGAAAAGAATATGTATTTGCACTGAACTTCCCCTATAACTTAAATGGGCTCAACTCCTGGGAAATCTCTCAGAGGACCAATGGCCAGACTTATACAACTCACATACCATAGCATCACCAGCAGTAAACAATAAGCTAATCCAATTCAATATATTGCACCAAGCCTACTACACACCCAAACGCCTTAAACATATCAGCAACACGAACACCCCAAAGTGTCCGAAATGCCAGTATGTGGATGCTGACTTTGTACATCTACTGTGGGACTGCCCTATGGTAACCCTATTCTGAACAAAAGTTATCCAGATACTAACACAGATAATCCCCCACCCCATTCAACTATCACCCTCGATATGTTTGTTCGGTTTGGTGGAGGACGATATATGGGCTCCCGCGGAATTGGCTCTCCTGCAGGCCACTTTATTCCATGCAAGGAAAACAATAATCCTATGCTGGATGTCGACCAAGGTCCCCAAGCTTAACACATGGCTCAGGCTCATAAAAAACGACCTACCCTACTTAAAAATTATGTACAGACATAGAAGCTGCCCAAAGAAATTTCACAAAATCTGGGACCCATGGATTGAATCCCCAGACACGGTTGTCTAATACAGATCAGCAACAACTTATAACCTTAAAGGGCATCTATAGTGTGGAAATTAACTTTTTTTTCTTGCTTTCCATGTGTTCTATAATTCCCCACAACCCCCAGGGTGTCTTCACTTTTTTCAGATTCCCTCTCTGTACTGAGTTACACCAGTTAGAAGAATACGTGATTGCATTCCTCTACTCCTACTTGGACTGTCAATCAAATCCCTGTGACGTGATCCCCCCCTCCCTGCTCTGTAATAAACATAGAGATAAGAGCATTAGCAGGGGGAGAGAGGTAGCTTTGATGGTAGATATAAGGCTGCACTTGACCCCCCTTCTTAATAGCTTTCACTGATTGATGATGGGTCACAAAGTGAGAGATCGTAAACTGTACAGAGCTCCTTCTTCCGTGTCTCCAGGACAGCTTGCTTTCTATTGGCCACTGTGTGTGGGTGTGTTTTTCAGGATGTTGAACTTTTAACTCCTACTGCACATGATAAGCTTGTCGGTTAGCTGGAGTTGAGACATGGAGGAGGTAACAGAGGGGAGGGGGAAGGGGGGAGTGCTGCACACAGATATGACACCATGGTTAAACAAAGTCACTGACATAGATAGGATTAAGGCAGCACAGAGTACATGAATTTAACTTTGCAAAGGGGCAATGTCTTTTTTTCACTATAGATGCCCTTTAAACGTTGAGAGATCTAAATTGTCAATCCACAAAACTCCACGGCTCCTGGGTCGGGCAGGCGGCGACCGAGATGAGCTCACAGAAAATGAATAGATATGAAACCAAATCAGTACACTACTCGCTGCTCGATGTTACGCTGCATATAGTTAACTAACCACCTATATCTGCAAGATACATGCCGTACAAAAGGAACTTTGTACCAAGTAACACTCAAGAAACCAATATATGATAAACCTTGTGTATGTATGTGTTAAACAATTTGTACTGGCATCATTAATAAAATGTGTTTAAAAAAAAAAAAATATGCAGAAAGAAGGGGACTAAAGAAGGGTATGATGGAAAACTACCTGGCCCAATCTTCGTCTTTCCGCTAAACCACTCAACCAGAAAATAGTCAAAGTGCAGATTTCCCGTATGTAGGTGCTTAAGAAACACCTAGCCCATTCTTTTATGCAATCAACTTGTGATGTAGACATCTTATCTATCTAATGTCTGCCTAGTGTATGGTCAGATAATTAATGTAAAATTTAAAATGGATCTAAAACTACTAAAGCAGGTTTATGTTAAGAAATCTCTTAAAATCTGAATTGTCATCATTTTAAGCAGCAGTTTAAGAATAATGTGTTTTAACCTTAACATTTCTTTAAAGGGCACGTCCTTAATACAAAAAAATGGTGATATGCCTACAATGTCAGTTGTCACAGCCTTGATTGTCTGCATGGAGTGAGGGGCCAGCTTACTCTGCTAGAACGGAGGCAATAATTATCCTTAAATATCCATTTACTAATGCATCTTAAAGGGCATGTCCACCCCCAAAACTATAATCCCCAACTACGGCCCCACCATGTAGTGTAGTTTAATCTTACCTCACATCCCAGCTCCATAGGGTTCTCCTGTAAACCCCCCCCCCCCAAAGTCCCAAAACTAACCACCAGGAGGATAGCAGGGCTCTGCTGCTATTTGCCTCGGTAGATATTTGCCATGCACTGCAGCCCTTCTCCCCCCTCCCTCCCCCTCCCTCTCCCTCCGTTCTACTATCCCTCCCCCTAGCATTAATCCCCCTTAAATGCTGCTCCCCCATGTCCCCCAGCCCCAACCACATGTTTTTTTTTTTTCAAAAGCTCCCCAAACTCTTACTTACCTCTCCTTTCCTCGCGGCACTGAATGACCGGCAGCCGCGTCCGTGATTGGCTGCCGCTCAGCCAATCACAGACGCGACTGCCGGTCCCGCCCTCTGCTTGCATTCTGCAAGCAGAGGGCCGGCAGGGCGGGAGGATCGAGGGGAGGTAAGTAAGAGTTTGGGGAGCTTTTGAAAAAAAAAAACCATGCGGTTGGGCGGGGGACATGGGGGAGCAGAATATTAAAAATCTACTTTAGGGGGTGGACATACCCTTTAAATGAAGAATTGAGGTTGGGGGGTGGTAACATACAATTGACCCGTTTTTTTGTTTTAAGGGTGGACATGCCCCTTCCTGAATCATTCAGTAAACAGCTAGGATATTATTAGGGACACACTAACAGGTGATGTTCCCTCTTAAATTTTTTATCAGTGGTGTGAGCAAATAAAATGTAATTTTAAATGCACACTGAACATGTATAAGCGCTATATATCACAGCACTTATATTTCTACAGATTGTGTACACTCGCGCCACTTGTGTGCAGATGAAAGCACATCTTAAAGGGAACACTGCCAGTAGGTTGCTAGCAGTTAATAGGCATCTTAAAGCAACAACACAGGTGCACACATAACCATCCACCCTGCATTCAATCAACAAATGAATAGAATGGTAGAACACAAGTGAAATGTTGTCTAGTTTGCCATTTAGGAGGGAAATGTGCACAAAATGGTTTGGGTTAAAAGAAGAGTCGTTTAACCCAAAATGTGTTGTTTACATTGCAACAATAAATAGTACCTGGACAGCATTGCGCTTCCTAACTGTTTTATACCATTTGTTCAGTTGGTTGCATTTTGGTGTTTGGCAACAGGGATGCTTATTGAGAATTCCCTCTTGATGATATTGGTGTGCATAAAAACACCGTCCATTTTTAAACAAATACTGATTTTTTTTTTTTTTTTATAACAGGAAAACACATACACAATGCAATTTACCTGCAATGTATACATATAGGTACATCATCATGAACCTGATATTCTCTCATAAAGCTAATCATGTCTAGAATGGAATCAAAAGATGATGGAACATCATGGTCTGGCCAGTTCACGTAATGAAATTGATGAATTCTCCTTGTTTCCTATGATTAAATAAAGAGAAATGTTATATCAGCAGCATAATAAATATATATCAGTATAATATTTATATCCGCAGCAATAAAAAAAAAAAAACACTAGTGCACCAATGTTTGCATATTTCCATGTTTTTTTTCTAAAAAAAAAAAAAAAAAAAAAAACTCCAGTGGTTTTAAGTACTGAAGCATACATTGCAGTGTTCTCCCCAGAATGTTTTTCCAGCCGGGTGGCATGAAAAAGTAGCTGGGTGGGGTGGGATGGGAAATTTGGTGGTGGGGAAAAATGTGCACTGCATTATGCTCATTATATAGGGCAGGGATGTCTAACTTTCATCCCACTAGATATTTAAAAACGATAACTCCCAGCATTCCATGGTTGTAGAATGCAGGGGGTTGCCGTTCGGCAACATCCGCAGGGGGTTGTCGTTAGGCAAAATCTGAAGGTAATCCAGATGTGATATAGCAGCACAAGCACATGTGCCACCCTTTTGTGGCCTTAGGGATCTTGGAAAAGCTAACATGTTAAGCTAAAAAGTTAACATGTGCTAAAATAATCTTGCAAGTGTATTGGTACACCTATTAAACCTACATCTAAATTCTTTCAAATCACAAGTGTTCCCTCTAGAAATTTTTTCCAGCCGGGTGGCATGAAAAAGTAGCCGGGTGGGCCGCCCGGCTAAAAGACCCTAGGGAGAACACTGCATTGTAACTGGAACCTTGCAGCTTAGAATCAAGGCCAATATTACTGAACATTTTATAATTATAACAACAACAACAGTATATTACAGAAATATTATTAGATAATATTATTTAGTTAATATTATGTAATAATGAGAGCAAAGGAACAAAAAAAGGTAGAGATAAGTAAGTAGTTCGTATGTATCAACATTTGCCAGGAGGGATAGGATCATTTCCTGGAACCATAAAAGCAGATTTAAAAGGCAAGTCCAGCCCTAAAATGAAAACTTACATACAGGAAAATCACCCCCCAAAAATCCTAAAAAGTAATAGTTTGAAATCTGAAATATTCAAGTCTAACCTGAAATCCTGCACAATGTCCTGTTTCTGCTTCCTGGTTCTTCCAGTTAACAACTGTCAGTTATGGATTTGACAGTTGACATCACAGCCAATGACTGAATGATAATCTCCTATCTGCCTCTTCTAAGCATGCCCAGGCTCAGTACAGGTTTCTAAATTGCTCAGTTTCCATGAGGCATCCAGAAGCATAACAGGCATACAGTAATGAATTCATAGGACAAACTATGATATATCAACATCTTTTAAAGAGGCCATTCTTTCTAAAAGATGTTCTTATGAGAGTGGAGTTGTCCTTTAAAAAGAATACACACTCCTGCACCTTTTACAGACAGTCTAATTTTACTAAATCTAACTCCACAGGGAGGCTTATGGGATTTCAATAACAGGTTTCCCCCTAAAGAACCATATAGCAAAAAAAAAAACACTGCCCATTTGTAGCCTAGGAGGTGTAAGGGTTACCCATGTGTTATACAAATATTTTATTATAACCTTTTTTTATTGGGACACTGGCAAGCATTAATTGGACCCAACATATATTTGGCCATAAAAATGTTGTTTTTAATCACTTCATCACACTCTATAGCAGTGATGGCAAAACTTTTAGAGGCCGAGTGCCCAAACTACAACCCAAAATCCCATTTTTTACTGCATAGTGCCAATTTGATCATTTAACCTGAATACAGAGTTTTTACTTTAGAAAAAACAATTCACTAGAAATGCCAGAAGTCACACGTTTCTCTGAGTTCATAGTATGTATACGATTGAAATAGGTATTTCTTCCTTGCTTTCTGTATTTTAAGATTAAGATTATTATTATTAGATTTAGTGCTGTTTTTTTTTTAAATTCGTTTTATTTTTCAGTTCAGATCAACAGTTATCATTACTTATTCATTATAACCAGTTTTATCATGGCATGTATACACATAGCACATATAGTTTTATTTAATTTTACATAGTAGATGTGAACGGGTTGAAGGGAGGATGTGGTTGCTACATTTCTGTCATAATTACGGTACCAATTGCATTGTACTCAGTGTTTTAGCCTTTACATATAGCATAACGATTCGTATCGACCATCTGAACTGTTATTTAGATTGTAATTGTGTATTAACTCTATAGCTTAACTAGGCATAGAGCCAGAACTAAACAATTGAAAAAGAACATTCTCTGCTTATTTTCATTATCAGAACAAAAGGTATTTTATATTTTGAGTTGGTGTTGCATTTACCTTCTTTCAAAGACATTTATTACTCCAGTGTATTGAGACAGACCGGCGGGTCCCACCCAGGGGCGTTTCCGTTACGGGGATCAGGTATAGATGTTGTGCTCTATCTATATTGAGTTATCACCTCACTGATATTGTAGGGTAGCTGGGGAGGAGTGCCAGATTTCCCATATCTTGTCGTATTTGGTGGGACTACGTCTATGTTGGTATAGAATTTTTTGGTAGGGTAGGTCTTTGTTGACTAAATTAAACCACTCTTGTACTGTGGGCACTTCCGGTGCCATCCATTTAATTATGACATTTTTCCTGGCATAGAAGAGTATTTGGCTTAGTAGTGTGACTTGGTGTTTAGGCCACGATTCATCATCTAGACATCCCAGTATACAGAGTTCCGGTAATTGGTCTATATATATGTTTAATTGCTGGTTAATAAATTTAATAATCAGGCTCCAGTATTGCTGTAAGCGTGGGCATGCCCATATAAGGTGCCAGAAATCTGCGTTGTTTGTTTGGCATTTAGGGCAAATATCTTGTTGTGTGGTACGGATATGCTTGAGTTGTTTGGGGGTTAAATATGCTTGATTTGTGATATAGAATTGGATCAGTTTGTTTTGTGCTGCTGGTGAAGCTTTATTGTGACTGGAGAGCATCAGGTCTATTGCATCACTATCTATATCATCTATATATAGTCTCCATTTATCTATCAGTTTTTTAACATTCGGCTGGGTATGTGCTTGCAGGAGAATTTTGTACAGTCGGGATATCATTCCTTTTTTATTAGATGATTGGAGGGTCGAGTGGATTGGATGGTCACCTATAGTTATAGGGTTATCCTGGAATTGAATTTTGAGACAGTGGCGTAACTGTAGATAGCAGAATTGGAAAGAGTTCGGTAAGTTAAATTGGTTTTTAAGCTGATCAAATGTTTTGAGGTCATTATTCATATATAGGTGACCAAAGGTACATATGCCGTGTTTTGCCCACTGTGACGCCTCGTGAAACGTAGCAAGGCTGGTGTAGGAGTAATTGTTCCATAGTGGGGTATTTAGTGGAGTGTTTGAGTAATTAATGATTTTGTTTGTTAGTTTCCATATGCTAATATCTTGTCTGTGTATTGTAGTCACACATCCAGTTACGTGTTTTATAGGATCCCCCATATATGCAAGGTATGTGCTTTTGAGGTAGTGCTGAAGCATAAGGTCTGATTGGGTTGGTTGTTCTTCTTCAGATATCCAACACCTTTGGTATTTCAACTGTCCAGCTAGGTAATATAACTGGAAATTTGGGAGTCCCAGTCCTGCATTTTCTTTTGATGCTTGTAGTTGGAGGAATTTTACCCTGGTTCTTTTCTGTCCCCATAGGAAGGATGAAATCAGACTGTTGATTGCAGAGAAAATTTTTTGGGGAATGTAGCTCATTGCGTGCTGCATTATGTATAGAACTTTTTTGTGTTTTTTGCCTTTGGATTTCTTCTTTTTCCCGGGTTAGTTTCTTAATGTATGAGATTGTGCTTTTCAGAGTGCCTCTTAAGAATGCTTTCATTGCGTCCCATTTTACCAATGGCGACACAGGTCCTTGGTCTATTTCAAGGTAATCCTGCAGTCGTTTTGATGTTTGGTCCCCCTCCGGGAGTTGCGAGAGCCAGAATGGGTGAATTTTCCAAAAATATGTTGCGGAGTGGCATGTAAACACTGGTTTGTTCGGGTTTATATAGTTCCATGAGTCCACCCATTTCCATTCTTGGGTAAATTGATATAATTGGGTGCTGCTTTGTTGGTGGCTTGGAGAGATTCTAGCTGGCAGTCTATCTTTTGATTCATTTAGGACTAGATTAAAGTCTCCAAGACTGATAACTTGTGCTTGAGGGAATTGAGCTATGAATGGTAGAGCATGCGATAGGAGGGCGATGCTTGCAGGGGGGGGTTGTAAAAGTTTAATATTATATATGGAGCAGAGTTTATTTCAAGTGCTGTAAATACAAATCTACCTTTGGTATCAGTTTTGCTTTGCCAGATTTTGTAGCGGACTGTGTTCCTGATTAGAGTTGACACACCCCTAGAATAGGTTGAGTGGCAGCTGTGCGATGCCCACCCTACCCATGGTTTTTGTAAATATTTGGTGTCTTGGGTTAGGAAGTGCGTCTCCTGCAAGCAAATTATATCTGGAGACTGTCTGTTTATTACATCCTGTATAATGCTTCTTTTTTTGGGATTCCCCATACCCCTGACATTCCATGTCATAATTTTAATTTGAGAGCTCATATTTTAAGTTTAATTGGAGTATAATAGGGGTTTAAATTAGTCCTGGGTGGGCCCCCGCCGGCCCCGTCCTTCACAACACCCTGCCACATATTCATTTACTAAGCAGAGATCATTTATAACATTAACAATACTAAACCAATAAAAAGACATTAAAACAACATAAACAATAAACTATATATCAGGGGTTACTGCTGTAACTATTTACCCTGAGTAGAGGGAATAGGACGGGGAGAGATACTTTGCTCCCAGTCCCGACATTTGTATAGCATAGAGATGATTAAGCTATATAATTTAACATTCTATAGCGGGTTGTTTAATTTGCATCATCCGAATAGGCTTAGATTAGCATTGAGAACCGTGGGCGTATGTAGGCGCAGAGAGCAAGGGTTTTGACCTGTTTACCACTTATGATAGTGGTGTATATTATTATAGTGGCTGTGTGGCATAGCCTTTATCCGGACTCTGCACCCCAGTTAGCGTCACGGTTGGTCAATTTAGTTGTTATACAAGTTCAGCCATTAGTTGTATATGTTAGATTAAAGCATATTCAAATGTGGAAGACACCCTATTATACATATATTGTACTCCTGTAGTTATACAGCTTAAGCGGACAATTATGCATTAGGATATTTCAGAGGTTCATAGCTTGAAACTATTTGGCATTTTAGGTATCCGAGTACATGTTTCAGGTGTTAGGGACGAGTTTCATATTTTAGCAAATAGATAGATTGTTACTAGATTGTTACTACGGCATTTTAGGGGGGGACACACATATAGTTTTTAAGCGGTAAGTTAAAATAGTTTCCGATATTATAGTCAGTTCATCATAATCGTGGGCATTATCCATGTCTTGGTATTTGTAGCATGTCCAGTTTTGTCCATCTGGGTAGAGGAGCACCGTTGTTACAGTATTTTTTTTTGCTACATACTGGGTGGACCCAGTATCCCACTGTAAAAGAATTATGATTATCATACTTTACCAGTCCGTTGCTCTCTTGACCTGTCGGATGATACCTCGCAAATCTTTTTGGGGTTTTTAGGGTGCCACTCCGTTGGCGTCCAGCCATTCCGTGGCCTCAGCAGGTGATATAAAAAAATATGTATTATTATCCTTTATAATCCGGAGTCTTGCCGGGAACATCATGGAGTAAATTAAACCGGATTTTCGAAGTCGTTGTTTAATTGCAGTGAATGATGCCCTTTGTTTTTGTAAATCCGGAGAATAGTCAGGATATATGGAAATTGTTGTGTCCCCATGTTGAAGTGGTGCTTGGTTCCTGGCCATGGTTAGTATACCATCTCTGTCTCTTGAGTTTAGTAGACGGGCTATTATTGGCCTCAGTCTTGTTCCTGCTGGTGGTACTTTGTTTGGTATCCCATGGGCCCTTTCAACTGTGAACGCCGCGCTGAGGTTATTTCTGCCGAATTTCGTGATCAGCCACTCCTCCACGAATTCAGTGAGGTTAGGTCCTTCGGTTCGTTCCGGGAAGCCCACCAGGCGAATATTTTGCCGCCTGGACCTGTTCTCCAGATCCTCTGCTTTACTTTTATACATGGAGAGTTGTTGCTGGAGGGTTTGTATATTTCCTGGAATAGGTTGTAGCATATCCTCCACACTGGATATGCGTGACTCCGTCTCCCCCACGCGGTTGCGTACCTTTTGTAGGTCCTGCCTAAGGATCCCAATGTCGACCCTTGCTTCCTCTATCAATGCAGTGAGGGAGGACTTAATATCCCCTATGGCAGCTAGCAGGCTGCTGTGTACCTGTGCCAGAGTGGGTTCTCCCAGTTCCTTTGCGGCCGTTTCTTTGGTGTGGGGTGGAGTCAGTGGTTGCTGGTTGCTGGCCTGGGCTGTTTGTGAGCCACGCGGCGGAGTGACGGGGTCCGGTGGGTTCGGGTCGCGCTGCGCCTGGTGCGCGTACTTGCTAAGCTTTTCGGCGGCCAAGGTATCCCTTCTGTCTTTTTCTTTATTTTTCCCCATGGTGGAGGAGTTAAATTGTGCCGGGTGGTGTAACCGGGTAGGAGTCGGGACCGGGAGCTCTCTCCTGTACGTCTCCTCACGCCGCCATCTTGGACACGCCCCCAGATTTAGTGCTGTTTTAGGTGTAGGGTGTGAAATAAAGTCTAAGTTTACCCTTGCTAGTTCCTGTAAGGCTTCTCGTTCTACAGCTTCTGAGTGTTTTATTCGGTTGATGATTAGGGCTAGGGTGGCTCAGGCATGTAATTTAAAGGCTTCCCACACCACTATTAGAGTAGCTGTCCATTTATGCTATGAAGTCGCCCAACCAGATTGTTGGTATTGAAGGGGTTTACCATGTGTACCAAGTATAATCCCTCCTGCAATAAAAACATATTAAAGGGTGGGGGTGTGTAGCATGCTAAAAGTATTATAGGTCTATAATCCAAGTTACCATACACAAATAATTATTTTACTTGATGATCGAGCTTCAGATCTAGGATTTTAAATAGTACTGTTAAGGCTATTAGTAATGCTACTCCTCAGGAGTAATGATATGACCATCCCCCCCTACTGGCTTTTTGAGTGAATGTATCCGTTGTCCCACCAGATAAATTTCAGTCAATATTATAATTTGCGCTAATAGAGAGTTTTCAGGTGCTGGAAGACCGATGAAGGCTTTATTTTATGGAGGCTGCGGACATTCCATGTTACTATTTTTAGGTGGGACATTCTACCAATTGGTTTCCATATCTGAGGCTGTCCCGCAGTGTCACATAGTATAAATTAACATACATACCCCTCATAAAACATTCTATAACCTTTAAGTTATAACCGTTGAGTTGACTAGTTGCCACTGGATTAAAAAAAAGGAAAAAAAAAAAAAAAACACTTTCCCAAAATTTCCTGGTTCCGCACAAATATATGTGTGCGAACATCAATCCCAAACATGTAAAACTTTTGTTTCTGCATATAAACGTTTATAAATCAAGTTTACAAGATGCTATATATTTTCAATTGGAGCATTAAATCTGCTATTCCTTGGCATAGATATAAGTTCTTATAAATTGATGCGCCGCTATACGGTCATGTGGTAAAAGTTTTTAGAATGTCTTAAAGCAACTGGTATACCCTGAATGTCTCCTGAACATGATTCAGATCAGAGGTGGCGGTATAAGGCCTGGTTATGCGGGGTAACCGGGGGTTAAGTAGGGGAATGCTCCAAAACAGGAGAGGCAAAAGTTATGGTTTGTGTTCCAAGGAGTAAGGAGGAGGAAAAAGAGAATGGCAAGTACAGGTAATAAATTATGTGAGGGAAAGGGTGCCTTTGTGTCAATAGTTATGAGTAGTCAAAGTAAACATATATTTTATGTTTAATACCTAGCTGTACACCATGCTCAAGAAGTATATATGTTCCAGTGTTTTCAGGTAGTTCCCTTGGGGCCCATCCTGTTTCAGGTCCCCCCTGGCCCTTCTCACTTGCGGGCTCATCCACTTCCCTGGGCCCCTCCCTCAATCGCACCTCAGACCCATACCCAACCCCCTTACAGAAAACTGTGGAAACAGCTTTTTCAGGCAGAGGCAGAATCAGTTATTTTACACTTCTGTCTGAGTCTGCCGCTGCTTGAAAAGGATGTTTCCGCATAGTTGTAAGAGGGGTATGGATCGGAGGGGCCACGAGAATGGTAGGGGCTGTAGATTCACTTTCCAGTCTGGTCTACAGAAGGGATGGGGGGACTTCCTGATTCCTCCACTTACACTGAAATCTGTGGCTGTGCTCGCCAGTGGCAAGGAGGAGGAGTAGCCCCTAGAATGGCATCTGCCAGCCTCCCACCCCTAGCTTTATTATCATGTATTTCTTCATTTCCAGGGCTGTACAGCATGTAGAGAGGTGGTGGATGGCTCATTTTAAAAGGTAGGAACCTAGAATTTCATCTCCTTTAAGTCCAAATAGTTCAACCATGGTGTCATCAGACTATAATATAATCTTTTCACATGGTAGCAGGAGAGAGTAAGGCTGTGTGTTTTTTCTTTGTTAGTAAAGGTTTACTCTTGCTACAACACAGTCAAATGAAGAATACAACTGCTTGTGGTTGCATTTAAGGTGGGTATACACTGCACAGATCTTAGAGAAATGACAGACAGGACCTTGCTCATCCTGTCGGTCATTTTTCAAAGATCAGGGTACACAGAGTCCAGAGCATTCTCCTTTTACACAGTATAGGGAGAACGTTCTGGACTGCATGTTGACTGCGGCCACATTTCCCTATACTTTAGTACAGGCAGCGATGGGAAATTTGAAGTCTTTTCTGAACAACTGCAAGGCCTATGGGAATGTTAGCCTTGCGACTGTCTGAAAAATGCGCTACACATGGTAACGATAAATCATCAATACCAACAGATCCGACAGTATCGGCGCTTTATTGTTACTGTGTGTACCCAGATCTAGGGAACAAACAATACTTGACAAGAAAGCTATTCCTGCACCTACTTTCATTTTTCTGGAGACCTTTTGTTCGCCTCCCTGACCATTTTCTGCTTTGTTTTCTCACCAATCTTTAAGGCTGGTCGCTAATGGCGAGCACACCCAAACATTTTTATAATAAATTAAAAAAATAGCCAACAACTTGTGCGTGAGAGTACTCCACTTTGTCTAAATCGAAGTGCCTCCCAACATCAAGTCAAGTAGACAAGGGAGAAACCAGGGTAACACTTAAGTTATTAAAGTAGCGTTCCACTCATGTGTAAGCATGGTCCAAATGTGCCACCCCTGGACCTGTCACAAAGATCAATACTCCACTCTATAAACTCTCCGTGGCCCGGTGCATCCAGCTCTGAGCCAAATGAACTGGAGCCGAAACAGTGAAACTGGCTTGACAGTTAACTAGCTTACCTATGATTAAGTGCTATTCCAGGCATGGGATTGATCCTGGGTCCCCTTGCCTACCTTGATGTATTAATAAAAGTAAAATTTAAATCTAGTTTACCGTATATACTCGAGTATAAAAGATCCTGAGTATAAACAGAGGTACCTAGTTTTAGCTAAAAAAAAAAAGAGAAGGAAACCACATTGACTCGAGTATAAACCGAGGGGGTAGTATTTGCCACTAAAGATGTTTGGAAACTACAACTCCCAGCATGCTTTATTGCTGGGAGTTGTAGTTTTCAAACATTTTAAGTTGCAAATATTTACAAATAAGAGTAAAACCTTCTTTATTTGTGCATACTGTATGCACAAATATAGGAAGATTTACCCCTATTTGCCACTTAAGATGTTTAAAAACTACAACTCCCAGCAATAAAGCATGCTGGGAGTTGTAGTTTTCAAACATCTTAAGTGGCAAATACTTGCAAATAGGGGTAAATCCTCCTTTATTTGTGCATACAGTATGCACAAAATAAAGAAGGTTTTACTCTTATTTGTAAGTATTTGCCAATTGTGTGTATTTGCCCTGTGGAAGTAAAAGTTTCTCCTACGTTGTCCGCCGGCCGCGCGATCCCCATCCTCTATCCACAGCCTCTGCGCATCCGGATGATGTCACTACCCGGCACCTCTCACTTTGCGGCGCAGAGGCTGTGGAGCAAGGATGCGGATTGCGCGGCCGGCGTACAAGGTAGGATATAGTCTGACTCGAGTATAAACCGAGGTAAGATTTTCAGGCTTTTTTTAAACCTCGGTTTATACTCGAGTATATACGGTACCTATTTTGACTCTGGTTCTTTAGTGTGCATGCTTCCTTTCATTTAGGGTTTTCCCATCTATATTTACGGTTTTTTTTTTACTTGACAATTACTTTTACAATTTAAATGAAAAATAAACTTTTGTTTTTCTTAAGAAGTTTGTTAAAAGCTTACAATGCCGTGGAATATTCTGTCTATTCTGTATTCTGCACTTAAGTAAGCAGGAAGTATATTTTTCCTCTTCACAAATTTAATGACCATCAGTAAATGTGTATAAAATTTAGCACCGACATATTAGGTACAACACAAAATATACAAAATACATAAACTTATTTACAGAGCTGAGATCCCTATTTTAAAATGGAATGGTCAAATGGCAGCTTAAACCACACCCTTGTGTCTGATCCATATGAAAGGAAGTGTTATCCAAAAAAAGTTTCTGTCTGCTACACAGGATGTGATGTGTACTGTAATGGACATATACACCAAGGCTCCTTTTATACCCCATCCAGCCTGCAGGAGGTGTCAGTGAGTAATAAAATACAAATGTTGTGTATGGTAGGAGGAGAGAAAGTGAAAGTGGATTGTGGTGTGTGCTTTGGAGTGATATTGATTAACACAAGATCCTGTGTATAAGACCCTGTGCGTAAGACCCTGTATATAAGATCCTGTTACCACCTGTTTGGAGAACAGATTATTGGACAGACAATTTACCTTATTGGATACAAACTCTGAGGCAACAGATAAGTGTACACCAACTTACAAGGACACACAATTTAAAGGCCTGGTCAATATTCAAAGTGGTGCACCAAAGACAGGGACACCCCTGATTACTGCACGTTATGTGGGAACCTGTTTATGTGCACTGTCTGCTTTGTGCCAGACCACCAGAGTAATCCACTCCTTCCATAAAGCAGTGATCTGGTACAAATTGGTGGCAGCGGTGCTGGTAATACCATTTATTCTCCCTGTTTTCTTTGTATATTTGTTCTCTGTATTAAGCTATGGAGGCTGCTACTGATAGTATTGATTTAAATCCTCCTGTCCTTGTACCTGCAGATGAAATTGCCCAATTAGACTCCGTAGCTCTACCAGGTCCAATTGCCAAACCTATTTTTAAATCTGATCCATTTGCTGGGGTAACTAGGGAGTGGACTGATTGGCTAGAAGAATTTGAATTGGCAGCCACTATTAATGGTTGGGATGAAGGTGCTCACTTAGCCTTTTGCTTAGTGGTAAAGCCAGGCAGATGTACAAAGGATTTACTGTAATACTGAAATAAAAAGCAGTTATCATTTATTAAAAATTGCTCTGAAACAACTTTTTTTCAATTAGATCTGTGTAAGAGTATATAAAGGATAAATCCATTTCTTTAGGTAAACAGGGAATGAGAAATGTTTGTTTATATGTTAGATTACTAGGGCAATGCTATTACAATAACATGATGCTCTGAGGTACCTTCTGTTATAATATATGAGGTACCATCACCACTTGCCTTGGTGAATACTAATAAGTATTAACCTAACATGTTTAGTTTCAACCACACAGTGTAGCAGGATTGCCTGGGTCTAGACCTGCTGGATTATCCTATTTGGTTCCTCTGGAAGCTGGTGACCAAGTTTGTATAAGTACAATTATACAAGAAAAAAAAAATGCACCTCACCTAGAGTTTAACAAAAATTTTGACCGATGTTCAGTGTACTTAACTCAAAACCTACATGTCGACTCAGAGAGACGACTCACATTATTTAGCTATAATCATAATAATGAATTGCCTCTCATTTGGGTCCCTTTCACATAATTACATAGTAACGGTTGACCCAGAGGAAGGCAAAAAAAAAAAAAAATGCTAAAAAAGGGGAAAAAAATTCTTCCCGACTCCAAACGGTAATCAGAAAGTATCCCTGGATCAACCAGAACTACAGTGTATGTATTAATACCAGTAATTCTCAATATTTTTTAGTTTTAGAAACTTACCTAGCCCACTTCCTCCACTGCTTAAAAAAATGTTTGTATTCAGTTTTATTGAAGAACGGGAGGTTAAAGGGGAATTATGGTCTCCAAACAAGTTGATGAGAAATGAAAGTCCTACCTTTAAAACGAGCCATCAACCACCTATCTATGTGCTGCACAGACCAAGATATGAAGAAATCACTTATCAGAAAGTTAGGGAGTGGGAGGTTTTGAATCTGCGGTCACAAATACTAGTTCCTCCTTCTAATCTGCGGTTGGCACATGCTCAGTGCAGGAGAAAGCAGAAGAAACCAGGAAAAGATCAAGTTACAGTGACAAAAGGAGGACTTAATGACTTAGTCATTTTTGGACCACAGTTACACTTTTAAGGAGCTGTGTCTTACCTCCCGCTCTTCAATAAAACTTTCAGGAGCCAGGATCAATTGCTCCTCAACCTGAAGGTTTTATTGAAGAATGGGAGGGAGGTAAGAGACAGCTACTTAACCTCCTGTTTTTCAATAAAACTGAATACAAAAAAAAATGTTTAAGCACTGGAGATACCCTTTAAAGCTATTCAATGAATTTGTCATTACCAATGGATGTTGGATATGACCTATTGGTGAATAATGCATCAGAGAGTTTACCGTATGGCCCATTAATATATTTGTATAAAGTGATCATATCCCCACGCAAACATCACTTCTCCAATGTAAACAGACCTAACTAGCCTAACCTGCCTGCATAGTCAAGCCCCTCCATTTCTCTTATTATTTTAATTACCCTTCTGTGAACTAATTTTATTTCCAAGATGTCCTTTTTGTTTATGGGAACCCAAAACTGGGACGCATATTCCAAATGAGGCTTTACAGTGCCTTGTAAAAAGGGAGAATATTTTTCTCTCTTGAATATATTCCCCTCTTTATACAACACAACATCTTGCTAGCTCTAGCCGTGGCTGTCTGGCATTGTTTGCTACAGCTAAGTCTGTTGGCTGGCCCTCTCTCTATAAGAACTTATATGTGTATAGAGAGAACCTTTTGATTGCTATTTCAAGTCTAAATTTAGTTGATATGCACAGTGCATATGCACATACAGTACAAACTCTGCGGGGTTTGACAGACAAACAGCGGAGGAGCTTGATACCAGGTAAGTTCTGGAACTTTGTTCCTGGCACCTGGTGGTTTAATTAAGAATGGGTGATAAAACATTTCTTTTTCTCTTGTTCTTCAATTACACTTAAAACCCCCTGAAAAAGTCAATTTCCCCAGTGGAGATACCCTTTAAAAAAGGCAATTCCCCCTTCCAGAAAACGTTTCTCCCCAAAACCAGGACTCCCCAATGCCCTATTTTTGCAATACCTACCCATTCCTGGAAAGAGATATTTACCATTAAATCTGCCAGTCCCTATTCTTCTATCTTCCGCTCTTCTGGGTGTTTTTTGATTTTGTTTGATAACAGCCAGTTCCTCAGTGAACAGCTAATTCCTCAGTTCAAAACCAGTATTAACAGATAGCTTTCCAGTTGAAAACCAGTGTTAACACTGGTTTTGAACTTGAGGTCTGGCTGTTCACAAACAAAATCAAAAAACACCCTTTAGCCCAATGTTTCTAAAGCATGTTTTAACAAGAGACAGTGACAGGAAATGTACAGACACACATTTGTAATGAATTTGGCCATGTTTATTTAAACATATATTTAACTACTTATCTTTTGTATGTATTTAGATTATTTGATGATAAGAAAATATAATTCAACATTTATAATAAATTTGTTGTTTCAGTGGTTCGGAAAGGGAATAAAGGTTGGGAAACACTACTTTAGGCAAGTGAGTAGGCAGTGGAGCAATGGAGTAAGTAGTGGAAAATTTGGCAATTCTGTGTACCAGCTCATGTGCAGGTATTGCCATGATAAAGCAGGTGATTTCTTTTTGAAAAAAATTACCACTGGGATCTGTCTTTTTACACCATAAACTCACCAATAGTAATTTAAAATGAAAAATATTATAGTACTAGCCAGTTAAGCCATTTAACATAAAGGGTGCTAGGTCGATATCGCTCTCTTCTCCTCCTCTTCGTACTGTCCGGATCACTGAATATATACTCATAGCCGTGAGACTCCTCCTCACGAACGAACTATCTGGATCCTCATAGCCAAGACTCCTCCTCACGCATGTGTACAAACGAACAGCCACACACACGGATTCACGGACGCACATTAGGCCTTTTATTATATAGGATTCTAAATAGGTATTGGTATTCTATATTTAACTGTATATACCATCTCTGTTATTCTTAGTTCATAACTGCCTCACAGTTTTATAGCAACATAATCCATATAAAGGCAACCTTGAATCCCTTTTTTTCCCCCAAACACAGCATCCTGACTGTAAACTAGGGAGCAAAACACATTCCCTAAAACTGTTGATCAGAATAATAATGGCACACTTTTTAGCACTGGGAGGAGCTCACTGGAGAACTTCTCTCTCTTAACATAAGGGGTGCAGAAGGAAGCTTGAGAAATTCCTGATCATAAAAAGATTTTTCTGATTATAGTGCGAAATTTTCCCAACCAAACCAGTTATAGAACGCCCAACTTAAAATTAAATGGTACCTGTGGTCTAAAAATTACTTTGGGTAAATTGACAGGAATTGCTTTCCTGAGTATTTTTGCAATTTACTTTCATTATTACTTTTTACATAATTTTGAAGATATTTACATTTGTGTGTGTGATATGGTAGCAGCATCACCAGATACTCTGCACTTCCTGATCTAAAACCATGTGACAACCCCTCTTCCCCAAGTCTCCTCCTCTTCATAGACCCCCATGGCCCCACCCCTTGCAGTCCCCTTGAAACACCCTGTGGTCCCTTTTCCTCCTTTAGTCACTGTATCTTGATCTCTTTCTGGTTTCTTCTGCTTTCTCCCACACTGAGCATGTGTCAACCGCAGAATAGAAGAAGGAACTAGTATTTGTGACCGCAGATTAAGAACCTCCCATCCCCTAACTTTTTGATCAGTGATTACTTGATATCTTGGACTGTGCAGCATGTAGAGGTGGTTTATGGCTCATTTTAAAAGGTAGGAGCCTGGACTTTCATTTAAAGTCACTTGTTTGGAGACCACAATTCCCCTTTAAATTGTTTGTAATTGTTAAATTGACAAATAGAAAGCAACATGGTTATCACTGCCTAGGTTTAGGCAATAAAGCATTATAGGGCATGTCCACCCCTTATAAAAACTTTTGATATGCGGTAGGGCATGCTCCCCCAGCCCCAACCGCATTAATATAATTGTTAGAAAGTCCCCCGATACTTACTTACCTTCCCTCTCTCCTCCGCCGCACTGTTCCGGCCCTCTGCTTGCATGGAATTGCAAGCAAGGGGCGGGACTGGCAGCCACGTCTGTGATTGGCTGAGAGGCAGCCAATCACGGTCGCGGCTGCCGGGAGTTCTGAACAGGTAAGTGAAGATCGGGGGACTTTTTAACAATTATATTAATGCGGTTGGGGCTGGGGGAGCATGCCCTACCGCATACCAAAAGGGTTTAATGTTAGAGGGAGGCAGAGAAAAATGGGAGGGAGAGGGGGGGGGCTGCACTGAGCATGCCTCAAACCTTGACGAAGTTGAGGCAGACTCAGGCACAGCATGAGTCACACACTGCTCCTACACAGCAGTTTCCTGGACTTTGGAGGGGCACAGCAGGGGAACTATTTTGAGCAGAAATGTAAGGTAAGGCTTGTTTTAAATTACTTGATGTGGCCAGTAAGGGGTTAAATTTTAGTTTTGGGGGTGGACATGCCCTTTTACACCCAAAAGAAAGAAATTTTAGTAAAAGCTCTGTACTCACATTCTGGAATTCGAGCAACAAAGTCCTTATAAAGTAATCTGTTTTGGACTCTTCAACTTCCTATAAAGAAAAGATGAGATGTAGCATGTCCATACATAAACATTTAATCTAGCTGGTAATGAACAACCATTAGAATTCAGTCCTAAGTAGGGCATAAGTGGCATCGATATTTAACTGATTCTGCAAAATCAATCAGTTTACTGAAAAAAACTTAGAGTGGGTCAAGCAGAAATTTTCCAAAAATCCCATCTCCCCACATTGAAGGAAATTTTGATTGGTTCTTCTAATCAAATTATCGATTGCCTGAAACTATCAAAAATTTAATCTGGCTTTTATGGCCTGGTTAAGATTGTCCTTTAGCTAGAGCTACATACCTTTTCCAAAAAACGTTATGCACCTGAATTTTGATAACTATTAGCATTTTCTTTATTCTTATTTTTCATGCTGATTAATCACCATTCATACCACAACTACCAGCATAAAGATGTGTCCACCCAGGCCAACTACCGCCCACTAATATGCTATCTATTGCTCTGTTAGTAGAAAAAATAAAGTCATGCTGGATGATGCATTGATCGACAACAGAAGGTAAGAAAATGCTCAGATACGAATACATCTAGACACTGGGAATCAAGATAAATGTCACCCTAAATGGTTCCTTAGCTGTGCTATTATCATTTGGTTACTGCATTCCTATTGTATGCATTAGGTATATATTATCATACTAAGGACTCCTATTTTTTACTTTTTGAAATGCTTATTACTATGTACTATTTGATAAGTTACATTAGCCAAAATTAAAAGGGACACTAAACAGAAGTTTTAAAATAAATATAATTTATTTACGTATGTTCACAGGTTATGTAAGTTGTTTTAATGGTTCCATAAGGGAATAAAGGTTGAGGAAAAAATGCCGTAATTTTGCGTGCCAGCACTTCAGTAGCAGCTTGTGTACAGCAACAATAAAACAGCTGAATTCTAAAAGTATTTTACATTTCGCTGCTGTATACCATCTCTGTCATTCTTTGCTTCTTAACTGCCTTACAGGTTTCTAGCAACACAATCCATATACAGACGACTCGTAATTACTTAATTTCAAACTTTTAAAACACAGCATCCTGACCTGTAATATAGGAGCAAAACACATTTCCCTGAAAATGTTGAACAAAATAATATAACCCGTTAAGGGAATCTATAATTAACAAGGAGACAGGAGAGCCTATCCCTACCACCCTGTGTGCATGATCATATAGGCCGCACACATTACCTGTGTTGGCACACCCGCTGTTTCTGGTGTACAGTCAAACGTCCCCCAAGTGTGCCTAAAGAGAAATATGGGAGGGAGGGCCAGTCCATCAATAAGCTTTTAGAAACTTCAAGTACAGTGCTCAAAGTAAATGTGTGGCATCTGCAATCTAATTATATTGCACACAGGGAGGTAGGAATAAGCTTTTATACCTCCCTGTGAATTATAGATGCTCAGGCATTTAATTGAAAACTTCTGTTTAGTGTCCCTTAAAGAGAACAGGTTTGCATCATGTTACTTACACAGGAGATGTGAAATGGACCAAATTTTAAAGGCTGTTCTCCATAATTAGGAAAATAACGTTCACATTTTTTCTGTCAAAGAAAGAGAAAAAAAAGGTTTAAATCCAATTGCCTACAGATACAGTATAAGTTTTTACTAGTTTTATTGTGTCATAATGTATGTAATGTAATAATGTAATTAACAGTCCCTGGAATTTGGTGTTCAATGCTGACAATACTCATATTCGTCCAGTAAGTTTAAGAGGCTGCAAATGTGCCTGCAGTAAGCAAATAAATTCAGTAAAGTATGGTTTATGAATTATGTAGATAGGGCATTAAAGGGAAACTATAATGTGAATAAAGTTTTTTCAAAAATAGTTAAAATAAAAAGTACCTGGGGCAGGGAGGTAGGATTGGTGCTCTTTACCTCCCAATATCCTTTCTATGAGGATTAGCAGGATGAAGAAAACTGCTTCTGCCAGTCTTCCTGTATGCTTCAGCACTATCTTTAATATAGAATGGTCCTACGCCATAACCTGGCAAATGAAAACTGTATGTGCTGTTGCTCCTCAACAAAACAATTTTGGGAGGTGGGAATAATCAATCCTATCTCCTTGACCCAGGTGCCTTTCATTGTTAAAAAGTAAATTTTTACAGTATAGTTATCCTTTAAATATAAGTATCCAAGTAACCAGAAACTAGTGAAGATTATACTGTATAATACTTATTATTTTTTGTACTGGGGGAATGTGTGAGGTTTAAAGCCTGGAAAATACTTTCATGTGGTCCTGGCCTTACAAAGATTCTGTGTTTGAATATTATTATTGTTGTATAATTTTAGGCTACAGACATTGACACAACCTAAAAAAAGTTTGAAAACCATTGTTCTAAACTAAGGCAAAAATCGTAAATATCGGTTGTGTAAATTTTTATTAATTTTACCTAAATGTGAATAAATCGTTTGCCGACACCAAGTATAACTAAATTAGGTTTTATTTTATGCTTATACTAAAATACATACCCGTCCCATTTCAAATTCTCGACAAGCCATTACAATAATCTGTGAGTAAAATAAAAATTAAATTTTTCATTTTAAATGTTAACTGTATGAATACTTTACATAAAGCCACTCAAAATCACAAGGTAAGAAATGATTTTTACAAAACGAACAATACTTTTAACAGAAACTACGTTAACAGGAATACGCCAGTCATATTTTATCACGTCAAGTTTATAGATCTATGTGCATGTTTTGCAGAGTAACCAAAATCCGTGAAAGTGATTATTGCTATTTTTCTCTTAAACATCTTACAGGAAAATAAATCTATACCATCTGTTCTACAGTTAAATATGAATATATTGCAGCTGGACACCAGGCTTCCCACCTCCAAAAGTCATCCATGGAAATCCATAAAAATGCAGAGCTTTTTAAGAAAATTATTTTATAAACCCAAGTCTTTTAACCTGGAAAAACACATTAGTTTATAGAGAGAACTGGGTAAAAGCAAGGTTTCTACTGTTCATAGTAACCATAATATTTTGCAGATATACATTTTGCCATGAAAGTACTTAATGGTGTTTTTACCTGTCACCAAGTAAGGATAACCTGCCAATTTTATTGTTCTATGGGGAAAAAACAAACTATATAGCGATGTGAAAGAACACACTTAACAGAGTACTTACACCAACTTTATATTCCCAAATCATCCGCCAGAAATCTATCACTGTGTTTGCAAGTGGTCCTTGGGTAGCAATGTATGCTTTTGGTCCATTCACGCCCTATAATTTGAATAAATAATAAAAGGTGGAGTGATTCGAATGGCAGTGTTTACAACCTACATAAACACAAACCAGTAAACAATACATTCCTGTACAGTAACATATGTTGAGTTACCTGAATTGCTTAATTTTAAGTACGATCAATGCACTATTGTTTATAGGGTCTCTCTCCCCATGGACGGTCTACCAGTTTAGTATAAACTAAAAAGCAAAAAAGGAAGGAGGACAACCAAAGCAGTTTATACTGCGTGTGTTTATTGCAACATAAATAAATACATGCAGTATAAATTGCTTTGGTTGTCCTTTTCGATTTTTGCTTTTTAGTTTACACAAAGTACCAATAATAAGCCGATTCCCTTTGGACCCAATGGGATTGGCATATTAATTGGTCATGTATGTGGTAAAAAAAAAACACAACACACACAACCCCAACACAGGAACATTCTTCAACTAACAATTTCTATTGGTCCCTATACTATATTATAGTGACAGTCTGACTCCCAAACAATCTCCCTATGTAAGTATAAGAAGAATGGATCAGGAATGTGTGCAGACCGTTTTATAGCAGATAATAGATTTAATTGTAAGCTGTCTGTACTTAATATGTCGCTTTGCTGACAGGTACGTGGTTGGGTCCCTCCTCCCTACTGCTCTGTTCCCGGCAGTTATAGGCAATATAGAAAGATTAAAGGAAGGGGATGCCATGCAGTATAACTGCTTTTTGATCCCCAAACAGATATTTGTCAAAGATCTGTTTAGGGATCGAAACATGTTGGAATAAACACTTGTGTTACCATATATACTCGAGTATAAACCAACAGAGTAAAAACCAAGGTACCTCATTTTACCTGAAAAAGGAGTAAAAACAATTGACTAGAGTATAAACCGAGGGTAGAAAATATGACCACTACTGCCTTCTCACTTTGTATTGTTTTGAGGTTTTAGTTGCCCTTTAAATAGACAGCAGAAATCCAAATTATTAGTACCATACAGTAATAGCCAAATCCAGTATGGCTATTACTGTATGAGACTACTGTATGGTAATTCTGCTGTCCATTTAAAGGGCAACTAAAGCCTCAAAACAATACAGAATCAGAAGCCAATCTTTAGCAATAGATACCATCCTCCTGTTTCTGTATTGTTTTGAGTTAGTTGCCCTTAAAATGTAGAGTTAATCCCACAGTAACCCCCAATTCCTTTCCAATCCAGATGGTTGCAAACTACAATTCCCAGCATGCTTTATTTGCTGGGAGTTGTAATTTCCAAATATCTGCAGTGGCCACCTCACTGCCACCAATGTAGACCACTCCAAAAAATATTAAGAAGGGCTGTTCAGTCTAAAATACTTGCAAATAAAATTTCCTTTATTCATGCATATAACAAACCAACCTTTTTGGTTGGTTTGTTATATGCACGAATAAAGGAGGTTTTACCCCTATTTGCAAGTATTGGGGACTGGACAGCCCCTCTTTGAATTTTTTGTAGTTGCCTTCTCCTACCTGGTCAGTGAGCTGGCGGCCACTCGCTCCGCATCCTCTGTGCTTCTAGATTACATCACTACTCGGCGCTGGGAAGTGAGGGGTGCCGGGAAGTGACATCATCCAGAAGCTCAGAGGAGGCCGAGCGAGCGGCCGCCAGATAACTACTTACAAGGTAAGTGGTTGACTCGAGTATAAACCAACTATATACTAGAGTATATACTGTAAAGAAAACCTTTTTTTGTTTTACTTAGCAGCAACCAAAGTTCTCCATTTGGATGAAAATCAAAAAGAAAAATCCCCAGCTCAATTGTTTTGGGGTGTTTTTTTTTAACTTATTTTTTATTGTTCCATTTACAGCATTTTTATTTTGATTGATACACAACAGGGATATTTTCAGAATTGTAGAAGGAATTACTTCATTGGAAGGAACATTTGAAGAAACCATTGTACTTACCTACATTGTACTTGCAGAATAATAGATTTAGTAGCTAAACATTTCTAACACAATATATATAGATATTGTTAATAATAAAGTATACTTTACCTAACAGCTTGACAGCTTAATTGTTTATGAGACATTAGCCTTACTAACCTTACAGAGTTCGATTTTGGCATTTGGAAAACTAGATTAAAATAATGAATAATATGGAGGCCTAGTTTCTCGGTTATTTATAACGAAACTAACATTGAAAAATTACAGTGTATTATCAATTAGAAATATTAAACAATGGCAAGACAAAATGTGAAGGTATATGAGTTTATATCTTATGTTACAAATACTAAAGTATAAGTTAATAAAAATACTGTACCTTAATGAAATTCGCATTGATATAATCGGATTCATGGGAAGGAAATTTTAGTGCAAGTCTAACTCTGGTGTGGTCAACTGTAAATATAAAGATGAAAATGTTAAGATTTTTTTAACCAAGTTAAATACCCTAAACTTCAGTAAGGCTGTTTTTTGCCCATGCTTAAGTGTAGCATGTGATCCAGTTGGACCCTTTGGGAAGTGGCCAAGCAAAGACTAGCTCCCATGTCCGATGAAAAATTCAATGCAGGGGTTTAGCAAGTCAACTCCCTAGCTGGATTTTTCGCTGGGCCTCCTGGTACTTTAATAGAATATAGCGTTTATTGAGAACTGGTGCTACCTGTTACGCAACGAACACCAACTCGTTTCTGGTGTTAGAATTTCTAAAGAAAGAAGCTGCAACCACTATATTAAACAGGTTGCGGCAGCTGTGTGGGTGTCTTTTGAGATACCTGCATAGCCAGTGCAATAAAGGAGTTTAAGTCATGCTAACCGATATTGAATTTAACAAAAAAATAGAGCAGTGCCTCTCAGCAGATCTAGACATCCTCTAGATATCATGCATTACAAAAGGAAATGGTAGGGATGCAGGATCCTGTCTTCTCTTTTGTCACTTACACTTACATTGTTTTTTAAATATTAAAATAAACACAAAAGAAAAATAATTGTAATCTCAAAATAATCAACTAGTGTGCATTTAAACATATTTTTTCAAAACACTTAACTCAGAAACTACATTATATAAACGAGCTGGACATAAAAAGGTATAGAGTGAGTTTCATGTTATAAAGTAAATTTGTTCTGCTATTTTTTAATATTGCTATACATTCTCAAACTGATCTCATTGTTTAGTTGTTTAAGTCCCTCTTATCCTTTCTTTCCCACACTATTGCCTAGTTTAAGCAGGTCTGACAGTTCCATATCAGTCATCAGAGTGTTATCAACAGAAGACGGCATACAGAAAAGGTAAGGCAGGGTTAACTGTTGTGCCATTGAATCCAATGGCTTTTACACATGTACTGAGAAGGACCTGACAAGCAACCATGTTGTGAAATGAAGTTGAATTACTCTAAAAACTGAAAAGGGTAAGTAAGTATATAATTAGCCAAAAAAAATTTGAATTCACCTTTAGAGGTAGCAAACAATAATTTATTCATCACAACCAAACAATGAGAATATAGTAGTTCGACACAGATAGTCCTGGTTTTACAGTCGTTTTTAAAGACCATTTCTTCTCACTAAGAAAATAACACCATTGCCACAGCTGACAGATGCCTAAAGTTTCCTATTCATATTATAATGCTGCATTATATATGGTATGCCAAAAAGAGTGGTTTAAAGGGTATGTCCACCCTTAAATCGATTTTTTAATATAGCCTTCCCCCTGGTCTCCCAGCCCCAACCGACTCATTTTTATCTTTAGAAAGCTCCCAAACTTTTACTTACCTCCCCTCTTTCCTCCGCCGCGCTCCCGGCCCTCTGCTTGCGAGAAAATGCAAGCAGAGGGCGGGACCGACAGTCCGTCTGTGATTGGCTGAGTGGGTGCCAATCACGGACGCAGCTGCCGGCATTCAGTGCGCGGAGGAAAGAGGGGAGGTAAGTAAAAGTTTGGTGAGCTTTCTAAAAATAAAAATGATGCGGTTGGGGCTGGAGACCAGGGGAATACTGTATTAAAGGGAATTAATGCTAGGGGAAGGGAATCCAAATAGGGAGGGAGAGGGAGGGGGAGAAGGGCTGCAGTACGCATGCCAAACTTCTCCCGGAGGCCAGGTAGGAGGCAGAGTCCTATATGGACTCTGCTATCCTCCTGGTGGTCAGTTTTTGGGACTTTGGGGGGGGACTACAGGAGAACCTTATGGAGCTGGGATGTGAGGTAAGGATTAAACTACACTACATGGTGGGGCCAGTAGTTGGGGGGATTATAGTTTTGGGGGTGGACATGCACTTTAATATTATAAAAAAAGTATTTAGCTAAAAGAAACTAGAACGTTAATACACTGCATCTACTTAACTGTGTCTCAACACAGTAATTAAAAACCCACTGAATAGTGCATAAATGTTAGACACCCAAGGTATTACATAGCAGATTGGTGTTGTGATCAGTGCCACAAACAGAGGGATTTGCATGCATAACTGGCTGAGGGCTCTTACACAGGTGACACATAGGAAGTAGGGAGGTAAGGATGTGGTATCTACTATTAACATTTTTTTTCTTAAATACAAGGGTGTACATACAGGAAAACTTTTTATTTTACCATCGTAAGAGATATACAGTACAGTACTGTGCTTACTTGTCCTTGTACTGAGCATTAATAGTAAAGATAAATCAGGTAAATGGAGCAACTATTGAACCATATTCAGGTCAATTAAGCTACAATGGAAATAATCAGGGTCTTCAGGTGAAATTTCGTACATGGCAATCATGCAACCAAGTAAGCAAATATTTAAAAAAACAAAACATAAAAACATGCATTGCCTTTATGAGATACTGATCATTTAAAATAAGGCATGTTTGCTACTGTAGTTGCTGTTATTAACCATTTAAGTTCACTAGTTCAAAATTAAAGTATAAAATGTAAGAAAAATTGTGATCATTTACAAGGCAGAATATCTTTATATCTGTTCTTTTTAACATTCTCTTCTCTTTCTCCGGTGATTGTCGGATAAATCTTGTCTGTTCTGTACTTTGTGGACAGTCTTCTCAGTTTCTGGAATTTAAAAAGACAGTTTACAGATGAATATAGAATATATATTTAGTAGACAAGGCTTATCATATCTGTATATAGTGCACATACCGTATATACTCGAGTATAAACAGAGGTTTTCAGGCTTTAAAAAAAGCCTGAAAATCTTACCTCGGTTTATACTCGAGTCAACCTGTCTCTTACCTTGTCCGGCGGCCGCACGATCTGCATCCTCAGTGCGCATCCGGATGATGTCACTACCCGGCGCCTCTCACTTTGTGGTGCTGAGTAGTAACATCATCCGGATGCGCACTGAGGATGTGGAGCGAGGGGCCTCCGGACAAGGTAGGAGAATACTACGGACGCCAGGGAGGGCAATATTTACAAATAAGGGTAAAACCTTCTTTATTTGTGCATACTGTATGCACAAATAAAGGAGGATTTACCCCTATTTGCAAGTATTTGCCACTTAAGATGTTTGAAAACTACAACTCCCAGCAATAAAGCATGCTGGGAGTTGTAGTTTCCAAAACATCTTAAGTGGCAAATACTACCCCCTCGGTTTATACTCGAGTCAATGTGTTTTCCTCCTTTTTTACCTAAAACTAGGTACCTCGGTTTATACTCGGGACGGTTTATACTCAAGTATTTACGGTACATATAAAAATGCTTGGCTTTGTTATCAAAAGTCTACTTACCTGCTTATAAGTAATAGCTATGTATGCACAAATCTAATGCCCTACAGAAGTGATAAAGTATAATCAACAAAAAAAGGCCAAGCCCATAGATCTAGACTTCATAGAAACAAGTGTAAACCTCTTAGTGCCAGTGACTTTATTAGGTAAATTGTTTTACCATAAAACTTAGCTGTGTATCATTATGTAACCAGTGGAATTAAAAAGGAGCTATGATTTAAAGTGATTAGAAAAGTCCAATTTGTTTGTTAGTTATACAGATTTGTAAATTGTTAAACAAAATTATCATCAGGCACAAATTGTACCAGCCCTAAGTTTTATAAAACTGTTTAGGGAACAAAATAAACATTTGCATGCATATACATTACTTGCACCAGAACAAAGTAAGAAGTAAAGTGCTACTTGTTAGCGGGAGCGGTCAGTGCAACATTATTTTTTTCTTTTGAATTGTACAGTATATTCTTACACTGTGTTTGAAAGAAATGATACCAATAGTGATTTGGATCTTTATAAAATATAAATGCTTCAGATTATATTGGGGCTGCAGTAAAATAAATCAGCATATCATAAATAAGCTAGATTTATTTGTTGCTTTCAGCTTTTTCACCTCCCCCCCCCCCCAAAAAAAATGCTATAAATTAATCCAGGGCCGTTTCTAGCCATCTTGGTGCCCTAGCGTGATCAGATCGCAACCCCATTGCACTTAAAAGCGCAGGAGTGTGGCCTAGCCCTCCAAGAGTATTGGTTTTAATAGTTTTAGTGCCAGCACTTTCCCCAGAGTATTGCTATTAACCCTTTCAGCTTCCAGCATTGACGTGATATACATTATGTACCTGCTTTCCATTTCTCCACCATTGAATTGTCCACTCCTTACCTACTCTTTAAAGTTGGGTGGAAGCAAGAAAGAGGCAGGGTTAGTGATCTCATAGCTGCTAGTCACAGGGACCACTGGCACGGTTTCCAAGTAGAGTGAGCTGTGTTCAGGCTCTGTAGTCACTACAATGTTGCAAATTACAGCAGCAGAACAAGGAGAGCAGTTCTAACACAGCAAGTAAAGTCAGGGAAATGTTAGGGAGAACACTGGGCACCCTGGTTTAACATAGACACCCTATCTCTTTGTCTAGGTGACCTATGCCTAAAAACAGCCCTGTAAAGTATGAGGATTTAGGAAACAAATCTTACCAGCTGCAATACGCCAATTCAATAGTGCTTTCTAGCGGATATATTGAAAGAGAGAGACTGCTTATTTTAGACTTTCCAATACTGAACATGCATAGTGTCTGTACTATTAATTGCAGCCCAATATGTTGATACAAAACAAAAATATTAATGGGCCAGTTCAGTGGAAATTTTCAATATTTGTTAAATTGTTAGTTTGTGTAATGCCTTCTTAGTTATTCTACACTAGACATTAAGCCTGTTACAATAACGGGCGCTAGAAGCCCAGATCCCTCCTCCTTGTCCCAAGGCCAGAGTTCCCTCAGAATATAACGCAGCAGGTGTGAACGATATTATGAAATCCTATGGGGTTTTACAGTCTGTCTATTTTTTTAAACGCACCTGCGTTTGAAAAACGAATACAAACTGATGTAGTGTGAACGAGCCCTAACAGTTATTTCTACTGATTGGCTGTTGGATGGGTCAAAGATGCTCAGATCTCTACTGAGCAACTGAATCAACCCAGGCGCTGGGTCAAGGGCAAGACCATAACGGTCTCTACTAGGGGTTCTGCAAACAGGAAGTCAGTATTTCGGTTCCATTTATTTATACACAGACACAATGCTGGCAGATAATGAGCATTGGGATGAAAAGATACTGCTCTTTTTTCTGAAAAGCATATGTATTTGCACTAAACTTCCCCTTTAGTGCACTCATGGGTCTTTTCAAATTACTTTATTGTGGTAAATTCAACAAGGCAACGTTTAGTCTTGTGTTTAAGACCTTGATAAAGGTGAAACACAAGACAGAAATGTTGCCTTGTTGCAGATTACAAAAGAACACCAATACATCTAGAAAAAGTCCAGTGAGGAAAGAGTCCGTTTGCTTGCTCATTCAATAGGCTTGTGACTACATTTTACCACATATAGCAAAAAGGATGTCAATGCCAGGGAAACAATTGAGAGCAAAAATAATGCTTTTCCTGTTTTTTTTTTATGGTCAGTCTAGCTACACTGTAGCCTTTTTCCCACTCAACGATAAAACCAAAGGACACTAACAGGGTTATTCAATTAAAGGTCTTATCTAAAATGGTGCTAATTTTGCCCCAACCACTCAGATCTTATTTAACATTTGAAAGCCAACATCTGAGTGGTTGGGGCAAAATTAGCACCATTTTAAACGATAAGAACTTTTATTGAATAACCCTGTAAGACTCTTAATAAGATCAAATTACATTTACTGCATTCTTTTCTTCTGTTAGATTTTAAAGTAATAAAATAAAAATAAATAGACTTCATGAAGTCACAGCCTTTTCTCAGTGACTGTATGTTAAGGAAGGCCCAATCCCAGGGTTAATTTCCAGTTAACAACTAGCAAGACACATGGAATAAGACCTTATTTGTAAATAATTATATTTATTTATTTTTGAATTTGGTACTAAATATATATATACAACTTTTTACAAGCGGAGCGCTGTTGTTACACTTACCTTATATATATCTCCCTTATATTATATAAATATATTTTTATCTTATATCTCATAGGAGATTGCATTGAGTTTTTAATTTGCTACCAATGAGGTGGTGGTGGTGGGAATAGGATATTACATATATCAAAGGTGTAAATGTATGTGTGTACTATCTCACTATTACCATTTAAATGACCATCAATAAATGTATATAAAGTAGAGCACTGACTTATGTTAGGTAGAAGACAAATACAAAATATATAAACTTACTTACAGAGCTGAGATTCCTATTTCAATAGGATATAAATGGGAGCTTAAACCACACCCCTGGGTCTGCTCCATGTGAATACTGAAAGGAAGTAGTGTCAATATAACATACAATGATGTGGCAGACTTAGCCAATACAAAAAAAAGTTTGTTGTCTGCTACACAGGACGTGATGTGTATTCTAATGGACATATAAACCAAGACTCCTTATATACCAACTCCAGCCTGCATGTGGTATCACTGAGTAATAAAATACATCCTTGCTCTCTATGGCTAGGAGGAGAGAAAGTGAAAGTTGATAAAAGTGGGTGGTGATGGGACTGTGATCCCTTACACAGGGATATTGAATGCAACACAAGTTCCTGTGTATAAGATCCTGTTACCACCTGTTGGGAGGGCAGATTATTGGACAGATAATTTACCTTATTGGATACATACTCAACAGATAAGTGTACACCAACTTACAAGGACATACAATATACAGGCATGGTCAATATTCAAAGTGGTGCACCATAAGCAGGGACTACTCCATTAATGCATATGTTATGTGGGGAAACTGTTTATGTTTTGGTATTAAATCACTGCAATACTTACTGGTAAATGGAATTAAAACTGGTTTATCTTGTTAAAAGGAAGTAAGTGCACTGTCTGCTTTGTGCCAGACCACCACTGTATGCCATGCTACCCATAATCCTTCCATAAAGCAGTGATCTAGTACAAATTGGTGGCAGCGGAGCTGGTAATACCATTTATCCTCCCTCTTTTCTCTGTATATTTGTTATACAATATAGTATTGATTTAAATCCTCCTGTCCTTGTACCTGCAGATGAAACGCCCCAATTAGACTCAGTAGTTCTACCAGGCCCAATTGCCAAACCTATTGTTAAACCTGATCCATTTGATGGGGTAACTAGGGAGTGCACTGATTGGCTAGAATAATTTGAATGGTCAGCCACTATTAATAGTTGCGATGAAGGTGCTCGCCTGCAAGTCCTTAGCCTTTTGCTTAGTACACCAAATAGGTTCCCTTCTGCCCCTGTATATTGTGTAAAAGATTAATTTAGGGGATGTGACACTAATAGAACCAGGATTTCTTTTTACTGTAAAAAACCCTGAAATTTTATAGTAGGGTGTATAAAGATGTTCGGGAGCAACAAAGCAAAAGCGTCCGCTCTAAAGGTAACGGGGAGGCTAAGCTCCATGGCCGGATCCATCCGGGTGCGCACCACGTGGTCCAGGCCCCGTTTGTCATAGAGCCTATGATTAAGGGGACGGACCCCAAAACGCATCAGATGAGCCTGACTGTTTGGAGTTTTTATGCTGTACTAATAAAGTTGAGTTTTGGATCTTCCCGAAAATGCGGCCTCTAGTTTCTACTTGCTGTTTGTATAAAGATGTTGTTATATCATCTGTATCCACATATATATATTTTTTTTTACTATAGTTACCCTTTAAATATGGTTGCCATGGAAATGGAAGGGTATGTCAGTAGGTGTGTGTACCTGGATAAGGTTAAAAAAAACAAACTCTTGATTATTGATTAAAAAAATTATTTTTTACTTTATTTACTCTTTAGGTATGGTTGCCTCAGTAATGGATAAGTACATCAGTCGGTGTGTGTTCCTGTGTCGGGTTGGGGGTTAAAAAAACTAACTTTGTTGATGATTAGTCAAAATAGTTTTTTTGATTATAGTTACCCTTTAAAAATGGCTGCCATGAAAATGGAAGGGTAGGTCAGTAGGCGTGTGTACCTGGATCAGGTTGGTTAAAAAACAAACTTTGATGATCATTAGTCAAAATTAGTTTTTTGGCTATAATTACCCTTTAAGTATAGTTGCCACAGAAATGGAATGGTAGGTCAGTAGGTGTATGTACCTGGGTCTGGTTGAGGGGGTAGGTCTTTTTTTTGTGTGTTTACAACCATAAAATATATTAAAAAAATGTTTTTTACTTAACTTACCCTTTAAGTATGGCTGCCACGGAAATGGAAGGGTAGGTCAGTAGGTGTGTGTATCTGTTTTAGTTTGGGGGTATGTGTTTTTGTATGTGACCATAAAATTAACTTTTATTGTTGATTGATCAAAATTAGTTTTTTGACTATAGTTACCCTTTAAGTATGGCTTCCATGGGAATGGAAAGGTAGTTCAGTAGGTGGGTGTACCTTTGTCTGTGTGGGGGGTTGGGGGTATCAGCTTTTGTGTTTATGACCATGAAACAAACTTTTAAAAATATTCACATTTGAGTATTGTTACCATTATAGTCTATGGGAAAAAAGGTCCTGTAATTCACCAATAATGCCGTAAAGCTTCTGTGGATACCTTAGCTATTTAATAGCACACTTCTCCTATATACCCCGCACATCTGTACTGTGTCTAGCTGAAAAACTGTGGGGTTAGAGAATTAGGAGGGAAGAAAAAGAAGAATGAAGAAGAATGAACAGTAATTTGTCTCTTCAAGCCAAATTAATAACATCACCCCATTACATGTCCACACTTCCAACAGCTGAAATCGCTAACTCACATTTACAACCGTTGGTGCCCTTCCTTAGATATCACACAGAAAATATGACTGCTTAAAGCCAGCCTCCTAGAGGGCCCAGGGCCCTGGTTAACATATCACTCGTCATTGGCTGGTGGGAATGTCGGTTACAACCTCTCTCCTCGTCTGCCAGTCAAACAAACTTGAAATGTCCTGTTGATAGGATACTGCCTACATAATCAAGCTGATCAAGGGTGGGTGGAGGAGTGTTTTATTGCATGTTAGCTTTGACAGAGGCAGACAGAATTGTTACGCCCCCTTCACAGCATGGCCAATTGAAGGCTGAGAGAGGCTCGAAATCAGGAAACAAAATGTATGGGGAGGACTGCATACCTTTACTCTTTTTAAAGCAATAAAAAAATGCACTGAGGCAATACAATTATGCTTTAACATTTCAGTTAAAAACAAAAACATGTCTAGGGAATTAAGCCTGCAAGATCATGTACCCTGCCTTTTTAAAAGCAGAGCTTTATATCACTATCTCAAAGAGCTACTATATAAAAAAACAGTACATGTAGAAACTTTATCTTGCGCTAGGAACATAATGGAAACAATAAAAAAGGTAAAAATATTGATTGAGTATTTTGTATTGTTCCATAAGTAAGCCCGGGGATTTGAAACTGTAACCCCATGTGACGTGTATTTCTAAGAAAAGAGTAGTTGCATGCTGAGCTACCACAACAGGCACATGCAAATACAGTAAACAACAATCTTTCTCTGCATGTGATGCTTAGAACTTCCCACCAATGGTCCTAAGATGTTGGCTAGGTATTTTGCCACCTTGTATGTTACAGAGTTGATGCTGCTGACTATAGGTTTTAGTGGTGCCCCTTCCTTATGTATCTTCCTTGTATGTATTATCTTCCTTCCTTGTATGTATGTATCCAATCATGCCCTTAACACTTGGCTGTGATATGCTAATTGGGATTTTCCAGGGTACATAATTGCCACAGATTCTTGTACAAGTCATTCTGAATTGAGAAAGCCAGTCGGATGACTAGCGAAACGTCTTCAAGAACTAAACTTCAAGTCCAGTTAATCTAATTGAATACAACAGGCCCCACACTCAGAAGTCTCTACTTTGGAAATGAGAGACTCCTTCTACACAATAAAAAATTTCTGTCTAGTACAATGAAGTGAATCCTGCTTCCAGTATTGGTAATTTGTTTACACTAGGATCAGTCATTAACCTGTGGGTGCTACTTATCCCCATTAGCTTGGGGACACCCAGCAAAGTGTACGCTAGCTGCAGCCTTGCTTTCTAGAAGCTGAAATTTTACAGCTCAGAGATCCTCTCTCTCTCTCTGACACAGAACAGGGTAATTTTTTAAAACATATTTAAATTCTCCTGTAACTAACAATGATCTATTCCTTTGCTTTTCATACAAAAAAAAAAAGTAATCGTTGCATTTTATTCCTTGGCTAGAATGAAAGTGAGAAACAGAATATTAACATTTCAGTCCCCCCCAAGTCTGGGGGGGGCTGAGCCTGCAACCTTATGTACCTTGGTGTTGCTAAAAGCAGAGCTTTATACCACTATCCCAAAGAGCTTCTATGTAAAATACCAGTACAATTGGAATTTTTTGCAAGGAACATAATGGAAACAAAGTCAGTAAATCAGTTGAGTATTTTCTTTTGTTTCCTAAGTAAGCCTGGGGATTTAAAACTGTAACCTTATGCTGCGTGTTTCTAAAACCATAGTAATTCTATGCTGGGCTACCACAAAGAAAACAGGCAGATTTAGAAACAGAAAAAAAATATTGTAAAAGAATTATTTAAAAGATTTCTATCATCAATGCTGCCTTCCTTTTTTTAATGGCCCTTTGTGCTAGTAAAGGGGCCCATACATCCAAGGATCCAGATCGTACAATATCGGGATATTCCAATATTGCACAACAATCAAACAATGTATGTCAATTCCCCCTATCTATTTAATACACTAGAACATTTTTATCAGACCAATACAGATCAGAGGCATAACTACCCCCCCCCCCCCCCCCCCCATTATCTTCCTTTCCCTAGGACAATACAACCTCTACCCCAGAAAACCACTATAAATGAAGCAGCGAGCGGGGCCCCATCTTACTTTTCCTGGGGCCCCCAGCAATTCCTAGTAACATAACACCGATACCGATCATAAGATATTTGTTGATGCATGTATGGGCCCCTTTACATTGGTTCATGATGCTGGTAACAAATGGAAAATGGAGCCAGCCACAAGGTATTACCAGGTTACAAGGTGTAAGGTGTTGCAGCAAAGGAGTGGAAAGTAGAAAAGGTGCAATAACAAATATTGTAACAAGTTTAGGGTGTTGAAGGGCATCTCCACCCTCAATATTAATTTGACATATTGCAGGACATGCCCTCCCACCCCCATCCGCTATATTGGAACTGTAAAAATAGAATCCAAACTCTACTTACAGCCCCTCGCTCCAGCGTCGTTCTGATCTGGCTCCCTGCCTGCCGGAACTTAAAGCAGGGGGCCGGACCGGCAGCCACGGCTGTGATTTTCGGAGAGACAGCCAATCACAGCCGCAGCTGCCAGAAATACAGAATGCAGTGGGAGCGAGGCTGTGTAAGTAGAGTTCGGGATTCTATTTTTAAACTTCCAATATAGCAGTTGGAGGTGGGAGGGGATGCCCTGCAATATACATTAAAGATTTTGCGATACATAGAGGCCAAACAGGTCGGGATCAGGAGCGGGGGCGCTCCCCTGTGCATGCCAGTGCTTGGACAGGAAGACAGCTCCTACCCTTCAGTTTCCTGGACTTTGAACAGTCACTGCAGGGAAACCATAAGGACCGGGAATGTAAGGTAAGGATTTTTTTTTTAATTGTACGGTGGGGCCAGTAGTAGGTTAAATTTTAGTTTGGGGGTGGACATGCCCTTTATTAAAATGTAAAAAAGGTAGAGGGTACAGTCCTTGTTAGATTTATTATTTAGAATAAACAGCTCTGCCATAGCTCTGCCCATCCAAAACAAGATTTAAGGTTTATTACACTCAGATCCAAGACTTAAGCTGGCCATACACAACAAACATACCTCTTGAACTAGCCTGATTGTTATGCGATCATAAAATCGATTGTTATTACAATCAAAAACACAATAGAGCCAGAAAACATTGTGGGAATGACGGCAGGCAAATCTGACGCTCTTACTTGACAATGCAATCGATTCAACATTCATCTCAGAGCAATTGTCAAATTGCAATGTCGAGGTAGTGTCCTAACGCCTCGTACAAATGTTTGATGGCGTGAATAAGACAGTGGTGTCTCTTTTATATGGTCTCTCCAAAGAGTAGCAGAGGAGCACAAGACAGGATAAGTTCTGTATATTGGCTACTGCAGATTTTATTGAAGAATGGTAGGTAAGACATAGCGCCTTTACCCCCCGTTCTCTCAGAACACAAGGACAGCAGGGCCTAACATCAAGGTTAGACATCAAATACTAGACTGATCCACACTGGCAATATGTTCCAACGTAACACTGTGGTGGAGAAATGGTCTAACTAGATACCATCACTGCAGTCACACTGGTGGGAGGTCCTTGCTCATATACCCTAGTGTCCCCAGTAGCTAATATCAGACTTACACAATTTTTTTAACCTCCATCCCCATAACCCCCAGGATATTGAGACATGGCAATACATTTAAGAGAAACTCTATTCTTTGTCAAAAAGGCAATTGTTTTGACATTAATGGCTACACATGGGCCAACAATATATAATTGGATGTCATTTATAAATAACACGCTTCCATATGAAAAAATCTTATATACTCATAGTAGGTGCCCTAGTAAATATGGGAAAATATGGGAGTGAAATGGCAGAAACAAAGAATACATCCGATAAAGACAATACCGATGGTGACATAACAGTTGCAAATTGTACAAAAAGCAATATATACATCATATTGATAATCAGACAATGTTATTTAGTTCCTTAGGGTTAGAACTGGTTGGTGTTTTGTTACACATATTTAGAAACTGGAATAGCTGTTACATATGATTAAGATATTATAACCAACCTACTGAAAATAATATGCCACGCTGTCAATAATGTAACATTGCTAGTATATATAATGTGTGACTGTCAGGAACATACCTGCCGGTCTGGTCCTATGCCAATCTTCTGGTTGGGCAGCGTGGGAGACGCCATGACGGCGGGCAGCACGAAGATTCAAATGCCGGCGTCCTCCTGGACCCGGAGCCCGATCGTAGCTTATTGATACAACAGGCTCAGTTACTCACCTCACCTATTTCTTCAAGTTCCTGAGACTTACTTACCTTGCCAAGTTCCCGAGACTTACCTTGCCAAGTTCCCGAGATTTACTTACCTTGCCAAGTTCCCGAGATTTACTTACCTTGCCAGTTCCAGTGGAGTCACTCACCTTGCCTGTTCCCAGCAGCACTTCCAGCCTACAGTTCCCAGCAGCACATCCAGCCTACAGTTCCCAGCAGCACATCCAGCACATCCAGCTACAGTTCCAGCACGCAGCACATCCAGCTACAGTTCCCAGCAGCACATCCAGCCTACAGTTCCCAGCAGCACATCCAGCCTACAGTTTCCAGCAGCACATCCAGCCTACAGTTCCCAGCAGCACATACCAGCCTACAGTTCCCAGCAGCACATCCAGCTACCCCCCCACAGTTTCCCGACAGCACATCCAGCCTACAGTTCCCAGCAGCACACATCCAGCTACAGTTCCCAGCAGCACATCCAGCCTACATTTCCCAGCAGCACATCCAGCCTACAGTTCCCAGCAGCACATCCAGCCTACAGTTCCCAGCAGCACATCCAGCCTACAGTTCCCAGCAGCACATCCAGCCTACAGTTCCCAGCAGCACATCCAGCCTACAGTTCCCAGCAGCACATCCAGCCTACAGTTCCCAGCAGCATCTTCGTTTTCAAGTTTCCAGCAGCACATCCAGCCTACAGTTCCCAACAGCATCTTGGTTTCCAGTTTCCAGCAGCACATTCAGCCTACAGTTCCCAGCACATTTTTAGTATCTAGTTCCCAGCAGCACATCCATCTTACAGTTCCCATCAATATTTTGGTATCCAGTTCCCAGCAGCTCCAGCTCTTCCAGCATTCAAATCCCATCAGCCTTATCTGCTCCTGTATATATCTTCTGACCTTGGTCTCCTCTAGAAAGCGTACCTGTAAGTACCCTGGCCAGCCGAATGTTACAGTGACATACTCGTTATGCATATAAAAAAAGTTGGTGTAATAAAAAAATTAATTTAAAAAAAAAAAAAACATATCTGTTGGTATTCAGTTAGATCAACTGGACTTATTCATTGAAGACGTTTCGTTAGTCATCCATCTGGCTTTCTCTATTCAAAATGACTTGTACAAGAATCAATAATACAAAATGTATTTTGACACCTCTTTTGAACCAATTCTGTTCATTGGCAAATATGTTGACATAGATGCAGGTACACTGCTTTACCAGTGGAAATACAAAAATCACCTGTGCTTCTAACTTCAGATGCCAGCAAAAAAGGTTAGTGTCATGCAGCATAAACCTGGATTCCACAGTATAAGGCATCAGAGCTGCAGAGATTCTGCAAAAGGATCAAATACAGCTTCTAAATGAACAAGTGCGACAGACACATTTTGCAGATGATGCTTTAATGGGGATGTTCAGTGCAAATACATATGCTTTTCAGAAAAAAGAGCAGTATTTTTTTCATCCCAATGACCTTGATCTGCCAATTCAGCATTTTGTCTGTGTATAAATAAATGCAACCAAAATACTGACTTCATGTTTGCTGGACACCTAATAGAGAGCGTTATGGTCTTGCCCTTGACCCAGCGCCTGGGTTGATTCTGTTGCTCAGTAGAGATCTGAGCATCTTTGACCTATCCAACAGCCAATCAGTAGAAATTACTGTTAGGAACATTCCAAGGATGTGGTGCATCCTGGGAAGAGGAAGGACCGTTAGAACCTGAAATGTCAGCTCACTAATGTCAACAGCAGGGAACAGCAAAGGGTATGAAATCAACTGATTTTTCAAAATGGGAGAGAATATGTAGAATGACCAAGAAGGCATTACACAAACTAACAATTTAACAAATATTGATAATTTCCACTGAACTGTCCCTTTAAGACACAACATCAGTCAATTCGAACAGAACCTGACTTCTATCTGATCTATCTGTGACCAGCAGAACAAGTTCCGTATTCTGTCATCTCAAAACACCCCAAAAGGAGACGAACTACCATGGAGAAAAAAGGAGGGAATTGTCACTTTACCTTACAAGAAGAATGGGTGAGAAATTTGTCTACCAGGATCTTGACTCATATGGAAATGGAAGTCTTGGCTAAGGGTTTGCATTTTGCCATCACTGCTAAAGATATCCCTGTGGTGGACATTAGCGTGGATGATTCAGATTACAGTGGTATATGAATTTGAGTATCTCCACTCCCAAAACCCAAAATTCAGGAAAGATAGAAAAGCCTCTCACACCTAGATATCGCTAGATTAAAACCTCCCAAATTGGCTTCCAAATGTATTTGCCAGCCTTTGTTCCCTTGTTCACAACTCTTTCTGCTGCTCTTCCACACAAAAGCAGCAGAAGGGGCTGAACCAGGTCTGTAAAAAGCAGAGACCAAATCACTGACTCCCGGCCCAGTCCCTTCTGCTGCTTTTGTGTGGAAGAGCAGCAGAAGGCAACTGAGGGAACAAGGGCTGATGATTTCTGTGTTTTAAATTTAGCATTTAGGTTTGGGGGATTTCCTTCCTTTTCCAAATTTTTGGTTTTGCCTCAGAAGATAACGCAGCAGCAAACGGGAGCCGGATGGGGAGAGCTACACTGCTGGCTCCTAGATATTTGGATGATTTGCAAAGCTCTGCAGTAAGAACAGAAAAAAACACTGAAATGTCAATTCCATGTTCATTGCCTTACACAAGAAACAAAAATAAAGTCTAAAAAAAATTCCATTGCAAACAGAAACAAAACACACAGTACAGAGAGCAACGCCTATGGAGATGATTTTACTCAGAAAATACAGTTTAACTGGGCCACAATTATGCTGATCCACTGCCATATGCCAGTGCTTAGCAACTCATTCCTGGCTGGTCTATATTTTACTGTGTTGTCCCCAATAGAGGATCCATATCCTTACAAATGCTGAAAACATGCAAGCAAAAAACCTAGTGGCCTCGAGTTCCAAAGAAAACTCTGTATATTTTTATTTCGCCCCTCCATCTAGCCTCCATGAGATATGCGTGCAGCATGCACAGATTGCTTCATTTTTTTGTTTAATGAGCAGTGTTCACAGGCCTCTATTCTTTCCTCTCCACCTGCTGCCCTAGGCCCAAGAAAAGCCAAATTAGGGGTCCAAAACCGCCCGATGAAATAAGCAGGGATACTGGTGCCCACTTCCCACTTCAGCATGGATTTATTAGAAATAGATTGTGCCAGACAAATTAACTTGTTTTTTTATGAAGAAGTGAGTAAAAATTTAGATTCAGTCATAGAAGTGGATGTGGTATACTTGGATTTTGCTAAAGCTTTAAATACTCTGCCACATAGGCGACTTATGTGTAAACTAAGGGGTGTTGGCCTAGAAGAAAACATTTGTACATGGATAGAGAATTGGTTATTGGATCACAAGCAGAGAGTGGTGGTAAATAGAGCTACATCTATGTGGGCTGAAGTTCTAAGTAGAGTGCCTCAGGGTTCTGTAGTGGGGCCACTTCTGTTTAATCTGTTTATAAATGACTTAGGAGGCATTGAGAGCAAGGTCTCGATGTTTGCTGATGAAACTTCAAATGATGTGCAAGTAGACCTAGATAGCTTAGATAATTTCCTAATATTGTTTCTGTGAGGAGCACCAGCCCAAAGAAAACAGATTCTGCCAGTCTTCCCTCTGACTTCAGCACTATCTTTAATATAGGAATATTCCAGGACTAACCTTGCAAATGAAAACTGTACTTGCTGTAGCTCCTAAACAAAATGATATTGTGAGGTAGGAATAATCAATCCTAGCTCCCTGACCCAGGTACTTTCCATTTTTAAACAGTTGATTTTTAGATATCCTTTGTTATTTTGTATACTAACACACAACTTAATTAACAAATGCTACTACCGTATATCTTAAATTTTCCTCTAAAAAGTAAAGGCTGTTTGTTTAAAAACACTAGCCAAGAAAGAGAAAAGAATGAGCAGCAAGGAGTGGGAAAAGGCATTTAACGTAATGGAATTAATAAAACAGAAATAGCACATTGCTGGGAAATGGTCAATGTGATACAAAAATAAAGATGTATTTATAACTGTAGGAAAGACTCTTCCATGAAGAAAATGGAAAACTAGAATCATATAAACAGTAATCATTTAGCAAAAGGAAAATAAACTTGCTTATTAATTTCTATTTGGGTGTTTAGACAGGTGCAGTAAAAAAGAAAAAAAAATAGCTTGTGCTGGTGGTGACAGGTTGAAATCCCAATATTATAGACAACAGCTTGAAAATCACATTTAAAAAAAAATTAATAAAAAAGCTTCAAGAAGATACAGTAATTTCTGATAGAGATAGTACCTGCATAAATTTAAAAAAAGAGGATTGGGGGAAGTTATTCATAGAGGCTGAGATTGGTCACATGGCAACCAAAAATCTGGTCAAAGAAGAATGTTATACTGATACCAGAAAACCTTTAAAGCAATGTAACTTCTCATAAGTTAGAGATGTGATCCAGGGTTCATTATAAAAAAGGTACAAGGGAAAGGCTTTTATTTAACCTTAACTTATTCAGAGACCACGGTTGCCATTTAATAGCATCAAATATTTTACTTGATTTGTCTAGATTTGTTTTAAATTTAAAAAATATGGGGATATTATACTCATATTTTGCACATAAATTTAAAAATTGGCATAATTTTTTTTTTTTTAAACGAGAAAGAAAACACTAATCTATATACAGTATATAAAAGTCAATGTATTTATGCATGTTTGTTTGTATGTATGTATGTTCCAGAAAAACTTCCAAACGGCTAGGACAATTTTTATGGGACTTGGTATACTTACGTATGTTTAAGGACCTGGAAAAAAGCATAGGCTACTTAACTTTTAAAAATGCCTCAGTGTACATTTTTGTCAACATTGTTTAAGTTAATTAGCCTGTGTGCTTCCATCTGGTGGTACATAACTTCCAAATGTCAGATTGTTCAGGGCAATACAAGGCTTTACTTTTTATTCTGTTCTGTTGTTGCTGTGATAGGAGGATATACCTGTCTATCATGAGGAGCAGCAGAACATGTGAGGTCACAATGTCATGTGACCACACACTGTCTCTCACTTGTTGGTTCGTCCAAAGTCAAGATTGAGAGGCAACCTGGCCAATCCAAGATAAGTCTCTTCTACTGGGGGTGGGCCGGCATCTACACATGGAGATCACAGTTTGCAGCAGTCTGGTGCAGAGGTCAAAGAAAGCAGCTAAGGAATTGTGTTTTGCCATTGCTCTTTTTACTCCCCTTTCTCTTCCATGTGTCATTGTTTTTGCAAGAATAAATAAAGGGACATCGTGTCAATAATTTTATCTGATCGACTGCAGTACTTTCAAAGTAGGTATTATTTTTGTGCAACATTGCACAGTCACTATTAAACAGATATTGCAAAATGTCTAAATTTGTTTACCCTAAAAATAAATTAATGTGAGATGTTGCACCCCATTGTTTCAGGGGAAGTTGACATGGCACGTGTTACAGGGGAAGTTGGTGTGGCACCCGTTACAGGGGAAGTTGGTGTAGTATGCTTAAAAGTGCATCATATCAACTTTCCCTTTAACTTTAAAGCACATCATATCAACTTCCCCTTTAACACTGGGGTATATCTTACATTAAATTTTTTTTAGTGTTTATACCGAAACAAAATTTTCCCTAAAATGTGGACATTATGCAATAGTGACTATGTTGCACAACAATAACCCCTACTTTTAAATGTACTGCAATCAATCAAAATGAATTACCGTATTAACTCACAATGTCCTACAGAAAACACAATTCAGATGCCACACTCACATAAAATGAATGCTTGCAAAACAAATCAACAGTCCACATTTAATGTAAAGCTAGCAGGACAGTCATGACTGACTGACCAAATGAGATTCACCTCCAGCAAGTCCTCAGCCCTCCAGTTCATTAGCCAGTTTTGTCATCCCTCCAGGTCATTAGCCAGTTTTGTCATCCCTCCAGTTTATTAGCCAGTTGTCATCCCTCCAGTTCATTACAAGTCAGTTGTCATCCCTCCAGTTCATTAGCCAGTTTTGTCAGCCCCCCAGTTCATTAGCCAGTATTGTAAAGCTGGGTACACACACTAACGATAAAGCCCCGATACCGTTGGATCCGACGGTATTGGGGCTTTGTCGTTATGTGTGTACGTTTTCCAAACGAGCGCGTGGCCGCCACACGATCGGGTCGGCCGAACGCTCATTCAGGAAAGGCCAAAAATTTCCATCGGCCACGCTAGACTCCCTATAGAGGAGTCTAGCGCGGCCGATGGAAACACACAGTCCCGAGCGTTCTCCTTATGAAGTTCATAGGGAGAACGCTCGGGACTGTGTGTATGCAGATCTTTGAAAGATGGCAGACAGGATCTTGCAGATCCTGTCTGTCATCTTTCAGAAATCTGGACTGTGTGTACCTAGCTTTAGTTCTCCAGTTTATCAGTCTGTTACTGTAATCTTAAATGATAGGTAAATGAACAGGAGCTATGGCTTTCGTCCCGTTCTTTAACACGAGCCAGTGGTGGATCGCACTCACAGGTACGTTCCTGGCTCCTGTTACATTAACTGAAGAATGGGAGGTAAGACACAGCTCCTTTATCACCCATTCTTCAATTAATCTAAATTCACAATAGTTCACTTTGAGTCATACATACACTTGAAAATATTGTAGGCAACAATGTTAAATGGAATGTTTAAAAGTTATTAATTAGTTAGAATAAGATTAATAGTTGAAATACGAGTCTGTATGGACAAATAGAGATAAGAAGCAAACACCAAATGCCAATATATGATGCTGTCTTTATTAACACTGTATAAAAGAAATTTATGCTAAAATGTTAATCATACATGTTCTGTTTCACAAGTAAAGTTCCTCCATTTGGAGGGGATTTAAAAAAAAAACAAAAAAAACCAATGTTAAATGGGAATAATGGTCTGTAACCTTAGCAAAGTAGGCGTGGTCTGCCGCATCTCTTTTCCCTTTTTTGCAGCGTGGTCTGCCTTATCTCTTTTCCCGGTGTTTCCCACTTTTGCACTTAAAATGTTTGGAGGTATGTTTACAAATGTTGTGAAGTAGGTTAATTGGGGATGAGATCTACCCTAGAATCTTGCATAGTGTCGGGCACCCAAAGTTTACCAGATTTAGGTCGCAGCTAACCCATAGTGAGTTTAAATGGGTCAGGTTTGGTTAGAAAGCTGCGGGTCTGTTAAATTTCGGGTGCAGGTTCGGGTCGGATCTTTTGAAAAAACGCTGGGTACTAGTATAGATTATAAACTTACCGTAACAGTATAAAAAAAAAAAAAAAAACATTGTGGTCACCTGCTAAAAAACTTATTGTGCAAAATAACTGTATAAATTACTCCTTACCATATCTCAAGTGGCATGGATGGCTTAAAAAGCACCTTAAAACGGTAAAGAACTCTTGGGGACCTTACATGACATATAAAGTGTGACGTGAAAAACACCACACCACTCAGGGTTGAAATAATCCCTGCATTTACACTACAAAAGAACTTGATAGCCTGTTCCTGTGTTTAGAGATGGTACACAAGGTCCAATTTAGGCCTGATTTTCCTGCTGACAGACCTACTGATCAATATAACAATCTGTATTCTGACAGTCAGGAGTTAAAGAGCATGTCCACCCGATTTTTTTTTTTTTATATTGTAATCCCCATGGGCTCCCAGCCCCAACCGCATAATTTATTTTTTTAAAAAGCCCCCCAAACTCTACTTACCTCCCCTCTTTCCTCCGCCGCGCTCCCGAACCCTCTGCTTGCTAGAAAATGCAAGCAGAGGGGCGGGACCGGCAGCCGCGTCTGTGATTGGCTGAGCGGCAGCCAATCACGGACGCGGCTGCCGGCAGCTCACTTCGCCGGAGGAAAGAGGAGAGGTAAGTAAAGTTTGGGGAGCTTTCTAAAGGTAAAAATATTGCGGTTGGGGCTGGGAGCCCTTGGGGAATATACTATATAAATCATTTTATGCTAGGGGGAGGGAATCGAGAGAGGGAGGGAGGGAGGGGAAGCGGGAGGGAGAGGAGGGGGTGAGAAGAGGCAGTAGATGGCAAAAATCTACCTGAGGCCAGGAAGCAGGCAGTGTCCTATATGGACCTGCTTGCCTCCTGGTGGGCAGTTTTTGGGACTTTGGGGGGGCACTACCGGAGAACCCTATGGAGCTGGGATGTGAGGTAAGGATTAAACTACACTACATGGTGGGGCCAGTAGTTGGGGGGATTATAGTTTTGGGGGTGGACATGCCCTTTAACTGATCTTGCAGTGTACTGAAGTCTACAAAATTAGCCATGATTTAAAAGACATGTCCTATTGCTAAGATTGATTTTATCTCAAAATAAAAAAAATATCTGTATTAGACAGTTTAGATCATACCTAATACTCTAAAAAGAAGGAATTTCAGGTGTACATGCAAACTTCCTATTGAATGAAATACATCAATCTGACAAAGCCATTTTTAACATCAAACATTTCTCAAGCATCCCCAAAACTACCCTTACTATAACATCAATAATATATTGAGCACTTATAAGTAAGCCCAGAGCACAAAATCAACCGGTTTCTTTAGTCCGGGGGGGCTTTAATCCGCATTTTGTGCATGGTATGCTCACATACTGTGAAATATGTTAGGGCCTGGTTATCCAAAGCAATGTTGGAAATTTTCAGCTTTTTAAAACAATTGCTTTTATTTTCCACAGAAAATATTTTTCCTCCCTACAAAATCTTATAAGTACTTATGGTCACATTTAATGAAAAGTGTGTACCGGTAAGCTGAATACGTTAACATTTAACATACGTTTACATTTTTTAACATGCTTACACAAGAAGTTTACTTTAGGTACACTTTAGATTCCCTCAGGCAGTAAATATTTCGAAGGATTGATTTACCTAATGTTATGTAAGGAAAGGTCACATTGCACTCACGCATGCTTGTACATATACACACACACCTTTCAGGTTTACAAAATGTGCTTAAGGGATGTGCCTGAACAATACAGATTTGGCAAGAGATAAAATTCTTCTCAGCACCTATAGACGAAAGTTACATGGCCTTAGGTTAATAGCAAAGACATAACTGGTCTCAATAACTACTTTACAGCCTTATGTTATTCCATTCACTTTCGCACAAAAGAAATACAAAGCAATTAAACACACCAGGCTTTTTACCCACATGAACAAACAAGACATACCTTTGTGATCTGCATAAGTTAAAAATAATCAGGGTTATTCAATAAAAGTTCTTATCGTTTAAAATGGTGCTAATTTTGCCCCAACCAATCAGATGTTAGCTTTAAATGTTAAATATAACTGATTGGTTTGGGCTAAATTGGCACCATTTTAAACGATAAGAACTTTAGGCACAGCCACACTGCAACGCAAACGCAATCGCACACAGAATCGCATGCGATATCATGTGCGATTTTGTTCTGTTTTTCATTAAAGGACAATTATACTCACCTTTCCTCCGCTCCACATCTTTGTGCAGTAACTTTTACTCAGGGTGAGGACCTGAACCGCTAGGTCCTCACCCCTGGATTTGCGAAACCTAAAGCAGCGACTTAGAGCAACGCTGCTCGGGTAGGCTCCGCCCCCTCCTCCCCGTCGGCGACGAGGCCAATAGGAAGGCACCCTCTGCAACAAGCGTGCCTTCCTATTGGCCTCGTCACCGACGGGGAGGAGGGGGCGGAGCCTACCAGACAGCGTTGCTGTAAGACGCTGCTTTAGGTTACACGAATCCAGGTGAGGAAGCCGGTTCAGGTCCTCACCCTGAGTAAAAGTTACTGCCCAAAGATGTGGACGGAGGGAAGGTGAGTATAATTGTCCTTTAAGTATTGAAAAACGCATGCGATTGAGATTAAAAATGCGGAACGCAAATCGCAACGCACCCAAAATGCGCCTTTTCGGTGCGTTGCCGAGCTTTCATAATACGAAAAAAGGCATGCGCAAACGCACGTGCAAAAAAAGCGCAGCAGTGTGGCCTAGCCCTTATAATCTCCCTGAATATTTGGATGACATGATTTTTACATAACGTAAGCCGTATTTAAAACTAGGCTTAATGAGAGATAGAGCGAAAGAACAAAAAGGAAGTACATCTGTAAGATACATTTTCCAAGTATGACCAATGAAGAACTAAATATCAAAACTTGTATTTAATCATTTAAACTATGGCAATATAATGAATGGCCCATCATTTTACTCATTTTAAAGGGTATCTCCAGCCCGAAAAAAAAGTTTTGCTGTAGTGTAGGGCACTCTAGCCCAACCGCCATGTACATTGTGTTAAAAAAACATCAGAAATATACTTACATGCTTCGTTCCCCGCGGTTACAATGTTTTTGTAGGTAGGGCAGCAAAAGATAAATCAAGATAGATGGAGGGAGGGGCTTCCCTGCGCATGCCAGAAACCTCAACAAGGAAGAAGCCAGCACCGGGTTAAATTTTAGTTTTGGGGGTGGAAATGCCCTTTAATCTGTACTACCCAAATCAGACCTGATTTTTGCCTGTCTGTAGTGACCTGTAAGTGTACGTTCACCCCCAAGACCATTGTTTGACCCAAAGCACACATCTGGATTTTGAGGAAATGTCTTGCTAAAAGGTGAAGTTCCTATTAAAGGATAACTATGCTATTAAAAACGGAAAGTAACTGGGGCAGGGAGGTAGGATTGATTATTCCTACCTCACAATATCGTTTTGTTGAGGAGCTACAGCAAGTACAGTGTTAATTTGCCAGGTTAGTCCTGGACTAATCCTTTATAAAAGAGCGCTGAAACCAGAAGGAAGACTGGCAGAATCTGTTTTCTTTGGGCTGATGCATCTTAGAAACAATATTGTACTTTTAGTTTTAACAGAATTTTTTAAAAAACTTACACACACGATTGTTATCCTTTAATTTCAGCTTCCTCACAGATGCATAAACGGATACCTGGTTATGATTCCATCCAACTCGATAAACGCACCAGTTCCACATGAAAAAAAGCAGTCCCGAAGCCTAACGCCATCTCCTTCTTGGTTCCCTGTATGGTTTTCTTTTGGATTATGGCCAAACAATTTAACGTGTCTCAGAAGACCATAATACATTTTCCCACAAAGCTGTGGGAGACTGGATATAACTTTTTGCAATGTTTAGGCGAGTTTGAATGTTTTCTAATAGAGCAAAGAGGTTTTTCTTATTATCCTACCCCACAATTCAGAATAAACCACATGGTAACTAGCAACTATCAAAGTCTTATCTGATATCTGTATAGAAAATATTTGCATAAAGACAGTGAAAAGTAGGGTCAGGAATGTGGCTAATAGGTGCACATGCTCACAAGGCTCTTTGAAGACTAAATGGGCTTTGAATTGTACTGGCAACAACATGAAAGCCTTTAGTTACAAAAGCTAATTCTTACATGTACATAAATGCAACTTACTAGAGAAGTATCTTACAATGTATTGGTGTTCTGGGGAGAAAATTTTTTACATTAACCACTGTGTTACCACTGTGTTAATATTATTAGAAAATGCCCCAAACATTACTTCCCTCCCTCCGCCGCGCTGCCAGGCGGGACCGGCAGTCGCGTCTATGATTGGCTGAGCAGCAACCAATCACGGACGCGGCTGCCGGGAGTTCAGTGCGGCGGGAGAAGAGGGAAAGTAAGTAATGTTTCGGGCATTTTCTAATAATATTAACATAGTGGTTGGGGCTTGGGGGACGGGGAATCTTTGGTGACAAGGGATTTACACTAGGGGGAGGGAATCCTAATCGGGAGGGAGAGGGAGGGGAAGAAGGGCTGCAGTATGGATGCCAAACTTCTCCCGGAGGCCAGGTAGGAGGCAGAGTCCTATATGGACTCTGCTATCCTCCTGGTGGGCAGTTTTTGGGGGGGACTACAGGAGAACCTTATGGAGCTGGGATGTGAGGTAAGGATTAAACTACACTACATGATGGGGCCAGTAGTGGGGGGGGGGATTTTAGTTTTGGGGGTGGGACATGCCCTTTAAAGCTTTCTTTAAAAACAGATTCCTTTTTTACAGTTAACCAAAAGTTATCAATGTCAAATGTAGACTTTCAAATTGGCTATGTGCACTGATAAACAAAATTAACTGCCTGGCCTAATCTTTCAATTTTCTATTGCAAAATAAATGGGCCAAATAGGAAACATCACAGGAATGTCAAACCACCATCCAGAAAACATGCTCTTTAGATGTTTAATAGATTTTGGTAATCAAAAGTCAAATCTATCAAAGGTCTAAGTAGTGTATGGTCAGCATTAGTCTTCTCCATAGGTACACAAATAGTTTTCCCAAAACCCAATTTCAGTAAAAAAAAAAAAAAAAATAATGAGTCAATGGTTGGCTTTATCCCCAAACCTCTTTTATATTCTACGGTCCTTTCAGGTAGCAGTAGTCCGTCACGGCTGTAACACATGCTTCCTCTGACGCTTAAAATGCTTGTAAAGCCGTAAGAGGATGTGGAAACCAACAGAAGGACCAGCTGACTTGGAGCTAAAGATCTCTGTTCAGGAACGCCAGAGACCAAGGTTAAGTACTGCAATCTAAGAGTTTGAGGGTAAAGGGGTTGGGGGGGTCCTAGGTCTATGTATAAAATTTACTGTAGGGGTGGGCAAGTGGTTAGCATTAAGGGCCTCAAACAACTTGGTTTAAATCTATTTTTGGCTACATCTGCAAGCAGTTTGTACACTCCATTTGATTGCATGAAACATGCATTATCTATTATGTACTACTACTTAAAGGACCTAAATATTTTAAATCCTTACATGAATGATTTTCTTCCCAGAACACCTATACATCGTAAGATTGTTCTCTAGTAAATTGCATTTAGTACATTTATATAATAGATTCTGTAACTAAGAAGGCTTCCATGTTGTTGCCAGTACAAACCATATCCCATGTATTCAAAGAGCCATACCCTGACCCCAGCACTGTCACTGTCTCTATGCACAGTATTTTCTATACAGATGTCGATACCCCATTATGGAAGTCCCTGCTAAGACATGCTCAAGAAACCTTGGATGCGTTGGAACCTGCCCGTGAGAAGCCGGCGCTGGAGCGATCTGTGGTAAGTTTCTTCTTCTCCCCTCATTTACATAGCTCATTTACCTCCCTTCAGTTAAACTGAATAAAACATACTTTAAAAATTGGTGGACATACCCATATATTCTGCTTCTTACATGCATGTTATCTAAGAAATACACTGTAAAAATTACATTTCTTTTTTGTATGAAAAGTAAAGGATTATCATCAATGTTAGGACAGGAGTATTGAATGTGTTTGAAAACAAAAAAATTAAATCCCTGTTCTGTCCCTGTGCTTCTAGGAAGCAAGTCTGCAACTTCCTTGTTTTGAAGTGTTGAGCACTACTGAGCATGTGCATGTACAGCAACAACACTTAGCTGGGGGATTTACCCAGCTAAGGTAGATTATAAGAGCGGACCCCTAGTAACCACATATTAATTTCATAAATCACCCAGCAGCCACAGCAAAGGGAGAGGTGAAAAATAGCCTGTTGTATGTTTGTGAATGTGCTCTGTCTATTTGGACAATGTTGCCTGGAGGCTTTAGTTCTCCTTTAAATTTTAAACTCAAAATCTTAGATCACCCACATTTACACAGAGAGCATAACTAGGCATAAAAATGATTTTCACTTCAAATTCCAATACATGTGCCTTACATAATGAAGGCAATACAATTTCCTGTTCTCTTACAGATTGTTTTGCATTTATGTCAACAAAGAGAATATAGTACAAAGAAGGGGTTAACTGCAATTGCAGACGTAATGATGTACTACAGAGCACATGTGGGGATGTAGGCGTGTATATAGGGGGAATCCACAGAGGGATCTGTTATGCCTGTGATTAAGGACATGTGTGTCCGAAACGTGTAAGGCGTCTTGCCAATAAAGGCTTTTTACTAAACCATACAGTTTGGGTCTCTTATGTTCCGGTTTCGTGCAGACTCCTACTTGTGAACAAAGAAGAGAAGCAGAAGCCACAATTGAAAATTAACTTTGAGCATGATGTGACTTATGATGTATTTCCAGTTATTTTTCTTTCAATTGTTTAACAAAATGAGCTTGAATTTACTATCCCAAGAAAGTCGTTTCATGGACAGCAAAAATATCCAAAAAAGGTATGAAAAGCAATGTACCTTATTGTTTGGGTAAGATGTTATAGAGAGTTAGAATAAACAAATGCAAAGAAAACGCAAAAAGGCTCTAAGTGACTTCAATCATTTCAACAAAGACAGCGCAACACCGGAAAAGATGAAAACATTTTTTTTTTTTTTTTTTTTATTTCAGTGGTCACATCTAGCACTAATATATGCAATAATATGATGACACATTAGAAGTCAAAGGCTTTACAAATACCAATGCAGTTGTGCAATTTGCATAGACACAGATTACATTCTTTTAACAGACATTCATTTTATTATAGGCATTATAATACTATATAACATAAAGGACAACTGTGGCCCCCAAACAAGTTAGGGCTAAGTAGGGTTCTATTTAAAAAGAGCCCTGGACCTTTTGCTGTAGCCTTTGAAAAATTATGTTGCAGAAAACGTTCTTCCTGCTTCCAGTAACTTGAGTGACCTCACCTGACCCTCTGCTTTTCCCGTCCCCTGGGGTCTGAGCAGGTTCACTTTAAGGTACACACACTAGCGATTAAACCCCAATACCATCGGATCAGACGTACCGGGGCTTTATCAGCAGTGTGTGTAGCTTCTTTCCCGAACGAGCACGCAGATGGCGATCTTCTTCCCTCGGATCTTCCCTCGGATCTTGCAGATCCTGTCATCTTTCAAACTCATTATTGTGTGTACCTTAAGACTTAATTCTGGGAAAGACAGGAAGTACTTGCACAGACGTAAAAGGGAAAAAAGTGTCTGTGTGTGTGGGGGGGGGGGTGAATATTATGGAGGCAGAGAGTGGTCATGTGGCTACAAGATGGTAAAAGTCAACAGTGTTCAGGAAGTTATATAGCTAAACACCAAGAGATTTGATCCACGGTTCCAAGTAAAGGAATAATGGAAGGGCATTTGTTTAACCTTAACTTAAATTACAGTTGCCCTTAAACCATGTGACCACTTGCAAAACAACAAAATATTGAAATGCAACACAATCACTGCACTTAAGTACAAGAAACAAACAGCAGTAGTGTGCAACAAATTAAACTAAACAAAAACAAACAAGATAGCCTCCCATACAATGTAAAAACAGGTCACCATGGGGTTTCATCACCTTATGCTTACCGTATATAAAACCTCTAACTCCCCTTAAGGTAAGCGGAGGTGCAGACACAAATCCAAACAGAGTGCAAATCAAAAGAAAGGGATGACTGCTAAATAATAATAAAAAAAACTTTTACAGTCAGACATAGTTAATCAGAACTATTAAAAACATTTATAAAAGTAAAACACACATTGCATAGACCTCATTAGTGAAAAAGTCAGTACTTTGTTATAAGTATACCTAATCAAATATCAGAGGTATGCATTAAGAGAACATAATGCAATAAATCAGAGGCAAATCTACCATTCATAAGCGCTGTCCATAATTCATAAGTGACATACATACACCAGGGTGAGGACCTTAACTGCCAGGTCCTGTCACAGGCCATAAGTCCGAAGACATTTCCAGGACCAATATATTCTTTATTCAGACCCTCTTCCTCAGGCATGCTTAAAGGGCATGTCCACCCCCAAATGGCCTAGGTGATGAGCAAAGACCTAGGACTGGGGACTCAACTGGTACTCAATAACAACCTAATTAGCCTTATTTATGCCGATTCACTGTCCGCACCGAAAAATACAAAGATTAACCACACGCAGCTTTTTCCCCCATGAACTAACAGAACTACCTGTTTTGATCTACATAGAGTGAAGAAAAAATAATGCAGGTTATTCCAAAATAAAAAAGTTCTTATCGTTTAAAATATGGTGCTAATTTTGAAGCAGGGGGCACAGATGGCCAAGCAAATGTTAGCCTGTACTAGTTAGCTAGAGGTGGGAATCTGTAGAGTAGGTTGGGGGCGAAAAATTGAGCACGCATTTTGAAACATGAATAAACTGTTAAAGAGGGTACACATCCGACAGTCTAAGCCACAGCAAGTCGCATCGCACCACGTAATCACGCAGTGCGATGGGAGGAATCAATTCAGATTATCGGTAGGGGGTACTGTTTTTTCATTAGAATGGTCGCAAGTGTGATACTGCACCTTTCGCTCCAAGTCTCGGCGGAACATCTTTGTGGGCATAACTTTAAATAAAACCTCATGGTGGTCTAGGCCACTGAACCGAACTAGGTGAAGGCCTACACGGCCTGGATGTTGTGCTAAACCCTAAGCAGCATCTTAGGAGCAACGCTGGAAAACTGCTCTGGTAGGAGGCGGCGCCGGCCCGGCTCCATCCCGCCGTCGGCGAACCAGAATAAAGAAAAAGACCAATAAGGAAGAAGCACGGCATCTGCAACAAGTCGTGTCCTGTGCCGGGTAGTTGTGCCTCTTCCCGCGGAACGTGTGGAGTGGGGGAGGGTGCGGAGAAACCGGGTACCAAGCAGCTTTCTGCGGTGTTAAGACTCTGCGCTTAAATGAGGTTACAAAGCGAATGGCAGGGTGCGGACCTAGGGCAGTTCGGTCACTCACCGACTGATAAAAGATTAGCGTGCACGACAGGCTGGTAGGACGGAGAAGGTGAGTATAATTGTCCTTTAAGTACTTAAAACCGCATGCGATTGAGATTAAAAATGGTGCGGAAAACGACACAATCGCAACGCAACAGGCCCGAAAATGCGCTTTTGCGTGACTTTGCCGATCTAAAATTCATAAGTACAAAAAAGGCATGCGGCGAACGCGCACTTGGCAAGAAAGCAGTCGGGGGCATGGGCCGTGTGATCGAAGATCCTTATGTGGGGGGGGGAGGGGGGGGTGAAAAAGAATCATGCCCTTAATCTTTTTGAGTGACGGAAAAAAGAGGTGATAGTTTTCACAAAACGAAGCCTGATTTTAAAAATAGGCTAAGTGAGACAGAACATAAGATCGAAGAGAAAAGGCGGAAAAAAAGGTCAAGGAGAATACAAAAAGGAAAGTCTGTAAGATCCATACAGGGGGTTGGTTCCAAGTATGGAGACGGCAATGACTAACGTGAAACGAAATAGGGGTCAAAACATGTGAGATGAGTTTAAATAATCAGTTAAAAACTATGGCAATGAAGTGGGAGAAGAATGGCCGCATCATTGTGGTGACAATGCGCGTTTTAAATGGGTAATCCGTCCAGGCCCGAAAACAAAATATGTTTGTCTGTAAAATTGTGGTGAGGGCACTCTGAGCCCAACCTGCCATGTTACATTGTATGTAAAAAAATTGTAAAGGAAAAACATCAGAAACAATATAAACTTAGCCCTTACATGCTTCGTTGGCCGCGGCCCGAAGAAACGCGGTTACAATGTTTTTTGGTATGGGGTGAGGGGGCAGCAAAAGATACAGTATCAACGATAGATGAGATGGGGCTGTCCACTGGGGGCGGCGGATGGGGCCTCTAAACCTGGGCAAGCAGGGGACGGAGAAGCCAGCAACCGGGGTAAGATTTTTTAATTTTGGGGTGGTTAAAGCCGGCTTGGGAAATCGTTGGGGTACTCTGGACCCAATCGAGATGCCCTGCATTTTGCCTGTCTAATAGTGACCGGTAAGATGTACGGATCGCGACCCGACCAAGACCATTGATGTTTGAAACCCAAAGGCACGACAATCTTGATTTGGGGGGGGAGAAATGTACTAGATTGCTGAGGGAAGATGGGAAAAGAGATCGGTGGTCCTATGTACTGCAGGCAAACGAGGTGCTATATAAGAAAGCGGCAATGGGCCAGTGGGGGGCCGGATTTGAGAATTGATGATTCCTACCTCAACAATACTCGGTTTGTTTAAGAGGTGCGGCTACAGCGAATGTACAGGCAGGCAATGTGTAAATAATGGGTATGCCAGGTGTAGTGCTGACTAATCCTGTTAGTAAAGAGCGCATGAAGACGGGCAGAAGGGGAGAGGAAACGTGGCAGGAGATGGCTTTAAATTTAACATTGTGTGCTGGAGGTGGGCAGTCTATGATGGAAACAAAATTGTACAATTGTAGTTTTAACAGAACTTAATTTTAAGAAAGGACTTACACCTTGGGGACGTGGGAAAAAGAAAATTCGGGAAAAAACATGTGAAATTATCCGGGGATATTGAGTTATCCCGGATCAGCGTTGCCTTGCAAGCAGGATACATCAAAAAAGAGCTGAAATTAGCCTGGTTGATGATTCCATCCAGAACAATAACATGGCGAATGAAACGCAAAAGGGGGGAGGGACCATTCCACAGAAAAAAGCAGTCCGCAGAAGCCTAACGAGGATAATGCGCATTCGAAAGATCCTGGCTCCTCTTGGTCCCTGTATGGTTTTCAAAGGAAAAGAAGGGGGGGGGGGGGAAAGAGTGGGACATTTTGGGATTATTGAGCGCAAACTTAACAGTAAGTCCTGCAAAAGAACCTAATGCATTGTTCCGCGGGACGGAAGACGGTGTGGTGAGACTGAATAAGAAAAGAAATAACAAAAGACTGTGTTGGCAAAATGGTTAGAGGAGGAGGGGGGAAAAGAAAATGCGGAAAGGGAGTTGAAGGGTTTGCTAAGTAAGCCAAAGAGGGTTCTGATTCTTACGTCACTACCAACACAAGTCAAAAGAAAGCCACATAGTAACGAGCAAACTATCAAGTCGTTAGGTTCTGAGAGTCTGTATGGACACAATATGGTGCGGTCTGGATACAGTGAAAAACGTAGGGTCAGGAATGTTGGCTAATGGCGGTATAGCAAGAAGAATGCAGGCAGGTAAGCAATCGACGGAGGGGGGGCAATAGACGGGTTGGGTGAGACGGACTGAAAAAAGCGGCTTGAAATTGTACTGGAACAACATGAAAGCCTTTAGTCCGAAAAGGCTAATTCTTACCTTGACATAAACTGGGAACCAGCTTGAAACTAGATGAGAATATGCGTAATACAATTAGGTGGGGTTTCTGGGAGACAGAATGTTTTTAGGCAATTACCGCACGTGAGTGTGATCGGCCACTGTGTTAATATTATTAGAGAAAATGAAAGATGCCGCAGAGCACATTACTATACCCCGAGTTCCGAAAAAATTCCTGCCAATGGGCGGCGTGCCGGAAGGCGAGAAGGTACACGGGAAAAACAAGTCGCGTCTATAAACTTGGCTTGAAGGCCGACCATGCACGAGACGCGGGCTTAAGCCAGGGAGTTCAGCTGCGCTGACTAAAAAGGAGAAGGAAGAGGAATTGATAAAAAGAATAAGAATGTTGGTCTGTGTCATTGTATGCGTAATACGACTAACAATATTTGGTGACTGGGTATTCGTGGTGGGGCCAGAAGAGGGGAATCATGATGTGGTGACAAGGGGTAGTTTGAAAACAAAAGGAAAAGCTATGGGAGGGGAGTCCTAAGTGGCGGGGGGGGGGGGGAGGTGGGATAGGATGAAGGGGAAGAAGGAGGGCTGAAGCAGTATGACTTGGGGGGGGCCAAGACTGTCTGGCCCGGACAGGGGAGGGCGGCCAAGGTAGGGTCAGAGTCCTATATGTGGAGGAAGCTTGCATGTCTGAAATCCGTCCTGGTAGGGACAGCAATTAGTATTGTGGAGCTTAAAGGTGGGGTGTGTTACAGGGGGACGAGAGCCGGGTGTAGAGGAGGGCTATGCTAGCAGGTAGAAAAATTGAAGGTAAGGGTTGGGAAAAACTATCACGGGTGGGACAGATTTTGGGGGGGAAAGGGGAAGGGGGGGGGGGGGGGGTGGGGGGGCGCGGGAATTAAGATTTATGGGGGTGGTGGAAAGATGGTGTGGTGATTTTAGTTTTGTGTGGGTGGGAAAGCGAATTGCCCATTTCAAAGTGACTTTCTGGCTATAAAAACGATATCGGCGAAAAAATTGGGTGTTGAGCAGTTTAACACGCAAAAGTTATCATTCAAATTTAGACTTTACGAAAATGTAGGCGTAATTATGACACTGAGTACACAAGATAAAGAAACTTGCCCTGGCCTAAGCTAGTTCAAAGAAAGGGTAATGATTTCTATTGTGCAAAATAAAGGGATGTGGTCCAATCGGAAGAAATCACAAGGGATGTACAAAAAGCGCAAAACCGAGAGCGCGACCATGAACAAAAGCATTGCATCTGAAATTTGAATAGATTGGTGTTAGCTAGAGTGATGTGGTAGACGGGAGTCGAAACAAAGGGTCGAAGCTCGGTAAAAATTCAAAGAGGTGCTAAGGGAGTGGCAATGGATCGGGAGCATAATGTCTTCTCCTAGGTACAACGGGTGCAAATATGGAGTTTTCACCAAAACCCCCTTTGCAGGGAAAAAGAAAAAAAAAGAGAAATAATGAGATCAATGGGTTGGAAATAGTCGGTTCTGTCCCCAAACGCTCCTTTTGAATTGGATCATAGGAATACTAGCGGTCCGTTGGGGTTCAGGATAGCAGTGAGTGGGGTCCGATCACTCTAACTGGTGGTAACGCAGCGAGGTGGGCTTCGCGGTCTGACGCGGTAAAATGCATTGTAAACAAGCGGTAAAAGAAAGAAAAGTGTTGGAAACCAACGAAGGACCAGCTGACTTGGAGCTAAAATATCTCTGTTTCAAAACCCACAGAGACCAAGGTTAGTGAAGCTAAATGATCTAAGAGTTTGAGGGTTTAAGGTTAGGGGGGTGGTCCTAGGGGTCTCTGGTATACAATTTATAAAGCTGTAGGGTGGGGCAAGTGGTTAGCATTAAGGGCCTCAACAACCTTGGTTAAAATCTATTTTTGGTGCTACATCTGCAAGCAGTTTGTACACTCCATTTGATTGCATAAAACATGCATTATCTATTATGTACTAACTACTATAAGGACCTAATTTTAAATCCTTACATGAATGATTTCTTCCCAGAACACCTACCATACATCGTAAGATTGTTCCTAGTAAATTGCTTTAGTACATTTATTAATAGATTCTGTAACTAAGAAGGCTTCCATGTTGTTTGCCAGTACAAACCATATCCCATGTATTCAAAGAGCCATACCCTGACCCAGCACTGTCACTGTCTCTATGCACAGTATTTTCTATCACGATGTCGATACCCCATTGGAAGTCCCTGCTAAGAACATGCTCAAGAAACCTTGATGCGTTGGAACCTGCCCGTGAGAAGCCGGCTGAGCGATCGTGGTAAGTTTCGATTCGTGGCCCCCTCATTTACATATCTCATTACCCCCTTCAGTTAAACTGAATAAAACATACTTTAAAATTGGTGGACATACCCATATATCTGCTTCTACATGCATGTTTCTAAAAAATACACTGTAAAAATTACATTTCTTTTTGTATGAAAAGTAAAGGATTACATCACATGTTAGACACGGAGTATTGAATGTGTTGAAAACAAAAAATTAAACATCCCTGTTCTGTCCCGTGCTTCTAGGAAGCAGTCTGCAACTTCTTCTTGTTGAAGTGTTTGAGCACTACTGAGCATGGCATGTACAGCACACAACACTTAGCTGGGGGATTTACCCAGCTAAGGTAGATTATAAGAGCGAACCCCTAGTAACCACATATTAATTTCATAAATCACCCAGCACCCAGCAAAGGGAGAGGTGAAAAATAGCCTGTTGTATGTTTGTGAATGTGCTCTGTCTATTTGGACATGTTGCCTGGAGGCTTTAGTTTCTCCTTTAAATTTTAAACTCAAAATCTTAGATCACCCACATTTACACAGAGAGCATAACTAGGCATAAAAATGATTTTCACTTCAAATTCCAATACATGGTGCCTTACATAATGAAGGCAATACAAGAGGGTTGTCGGCATGGTGTCTCAATTACAGAGAATTGTGATTTATGCATTTTGGTTCGAGGCAAGGAGGTGTGTGGGAATAGTGGAGCACGGAGTATGGGTGTTACACGGATGAACAATTATAGGCAGGGACGTGAATGATGTGACAACAGGAGGAGGGCCACAGTGAATGAGGAATAAGTGAAAAAAAAAGCAGTGAATAAAAATGGGGGTATGTTAGAACATAACCACGTCGAAGTGAAATCGTAAGTTAGTAGAGGGGAGTTAAAGCCAATGTGGGGGTGATTAAGGGTACATAGTTTGGTGGTGACCGGAATCGGGGGTTAATGGCAGTCTGGTTGAAAATGGCCAAGAAAGGGCTTTGGGATAATGAAAAAACATGAAACCAGAAGGTGAAACGATGTATGAAGAGGGGTGAAAGTGTCTCAAAGTTGTGATATTGCGGCAGGTGTTCGTTGCAGGTGCTGGCCTACTTGTGAAACAAGAAGGGAAAGTTGAGGCAGAAGCCCACAATGACAATTACAATTTAGGAAGATCGATGTAGGGTAAGTCGTGATGCGAAGGTGTTTTGCCGGGGTTATTGTGGGGTTTTGGCTTGTCAATTTTGGTGGTAGACACAATGAGCATAATAAGGTTTAAACGGTGAGGCCCAAAGAAAGTCGTTTCGAGGTATGACACAGAAAAAAATGGAGCGCAAGAAAAGGGAGTGGAAAAGGGAAGGTCGATGTCCATTGAAAGGTATAAGTATTTTTGGGGTGTGGTAAGGATTTTGTAAGTAAGGAAGTGAAGTAAGAACTAAACAATCAAAAAAAACCAAAAGGGCTCGATGAAGTGGTAATGAACTTGTCGAAAAAGTGCGGATGGGTAATCAGACAAAGACACGGCGCAACAGCCGGAAAGATGATAAAGGCTGTGTTTTATGAAGTAAAATTATTTAATTTATTGTGTGGTGATTTCAGTTTGTGTGGGGCACATCTAGCCTATATAGGCAAATGGGGGTACTAAGAATGACCCTTGAAAGGTCGAAGAAAAAATCTGGAAGCTTTTAGCAAACAAATACCAATGGCAGTGGTGGTGCAATTTGCATAAGATGACAGAAAATTGACAGCTGTTAAAATTAAACAGACATTCATTGATTGATTCAAAGGGCATTGAGTGGATAGCGGTCAATAAATAAATGACCTGAAAGGGGACACTTATCGTGTGAAGGCCCAAAAACCCCAACAAAGTAAAGGAGCGAAGGGAGGGTTACTAGTAGTAAAAAAAGGACCCTGGGACGACAAATGTATTCTGTGGGGGAGAAGCCGTTGAAAAATTATGGTGCAGAGAAAACTTGTCTTTCCGTGTCTTCCCAGTAACTAGTTGAGTGACCGCTCACCTGACCCATCAGTCTGCTTGGTCTTTCAAAATAGTTTGCGCCGGTGCGCGGGTAAGGAGCAATGTTGAGAAGGAGGTCTTAGGCCAGAGTATCCGTGGGGGTTAAGGAAGGTGGTACGAAAACAACAAAACTAGCGGTGTGGAATAACCCACAATACCAAGAGAGGAGTCGGGGGGTCGAGGTACGGGTAACATAGACGGGTGTCGTAAGTAAAGATCAAAAAAGACAGGTGTGTGTAGAAAGGCAATGTCATGTGGGAAATCCCGAGAGGCGAGATGCGGTCGGGGGCAAAAAAGTAAGATGTTCGATTCGGGGTTGCTGTGCCCAAAGTGCGGATCTTCCGGGCGATCTTGAAAAAACAGGTATCCGTCCAGCGGGGGTTGTCAAACCATTATTGTGTTGTAGAAACCAAGTTCAAAAAGGGACTTACAAAATAGTGCTTGGGAACAGTTGATGCAAAGGGAATAATGAAGCTGTATCAAGGCACGAAAGGGAAAGGCAAAGTGGAGAGAGGGGAAGAAAAACAAGGGGTGGTACTGTGGGTGGGGATAAATGATAAAGAATGTTGTGGTAGGGTGACTATTATGGGAGTGCAAGATTGGTCATGTTGGCTACAAGATGGGAAGGGAATGGTGCAACAGTGTTGCAGTGGAATAATTCGTAGGTACTGGCTGGAAGAACAAAAAACGCGATGAGATGGTTTGGGATAACCAGACGGTGTGGAAGTCGCAAGTAAAAGAAATATGGAAAAGGCAAATTTGTAATTCACCTTCGATAATGGGAAATTGACAGGTTGCAACCTTAAAACCATATTAAGACCAAAGAAAGTGGGGACAAAGATTGCACAACAACAGAGAGTGAGGGTGAAAGGTAGTCGACGCAATCGAACAAGCGGTGGCACGGTGGTAGTACCAAAAAAACACACAGCATGTAGTAAAAAGGGTGGCAACACATTACAACTGGAAACAGAAAACGCAACACAAAGATAATGCACTCAACACCCTAAGCCGGAAAATTTACAAGACAAGTATCAAACAAGCATGTTGTTCATCGACCTGGGGTAATGCTTGACCAAGTATATAGGAAGAACCTAAAACTGAATCAAATGCCGCCGTTAAGGTAAGGGGGCGGGGACGGTTGGTGGCAGGGAACGAGGGCACAATCCAACGCAGAGTTGGTGGCTTAAATCACCAGGAGTAGAGGATGACTGCTAAAACATAATAATAAAGCACAAAAATGTTGTACGAGTCCATACCCCTCAGTTAATCAGAAACACAATGATGGGAAAAACGAGTTTATAGTCAAGTTACAAAAACGAGCATTGTCATGAGTACCGGATAGCAATATGTTGGTGAAAGAAAGTCGTACTTTGTTTAGGTATGAAGCCTAGATCAGAGTAATCAGAGAAAAAGTATGCATTAAGAGAAAATAATGCAAATAAGGTCGATTAGTTCGAAACTAGCAACATTCATAAGCTGCAATATAAACCATAAAATCAGTGCACAAAAGTGAGGAAGTGAACAGATAGATACAGGCGCTGGTGGGTGCAGACCTTGAACGAAATGCCAATTAAGGGTGGATGAGTCTGTCACAAATGAGTGGAGCCATAAGTCCGAGACATTTCGCAAGACTTCAAGATAATCATCTTTGTATATGTGCGAGCCTCTTCCATCGGGAAAGGCATAGAGGCGTTAGCGGGCCATTATCCACGGGCGGCGGCGGCAACAAAGTACGAATGATCCGCGACTCGACAAACCAGAAACCCACGTGAAGTTGGGGGATGGTCACGCGCTGGACCAATGTCTTGTAGTACAGATCGGCTTACGCGAGGCGAGGGGGTCACAAGGGGTCGTGCATCTCCATATGTGTATCGTCCTTTGAGTCGGCGCCTAACCACCCCGCGCGCGGCCGAAGAAGGGTCTCCAAATAACGGGGGGGTGCCGCACCAAAAGTGACTAACGAATAGGTACTCGGGCTAGCGCGAAATTGCCTCGAAGGAACAGAGGGCTGGTAGGGAGGTTTGAATGGCATGTCGAACTGGGCAGCGCCATTGTAACCCCCTCGCGCGTAACAAAAAACCCTAAAATACCAAATTCAACGCCCGTTGGCCACATAAAAATTGGTGTCCGCAGGGCCGCCAAGCCGCATGAAAACATATAGTTGAATTTAAAGTAGCAAAGTCCCCAAAACGTACTGTCGCGGATTCGGCAAAATTGCAAGCTCACCAGGCACGGCTAGGTGTCTGAGAATCCGTGACAATCCGAGCGTAAACCGGTGATGTGGGAATCATAAGTCCTCATACATAAGCGCAAGTCACCGACTCGGCTGCCGATACCGGCGGCGACAGCGACCGCTACGTTGGCAGTGATCTGGGGCGAACAACAAGTCCGCCGTTCGGTCGGAGGCATATCGGGAAGGTAAAAAGTGATAAAAAAACAACGAATGCCTCGATGGGGCACTTTCTGTAACTTAAATGTTGTAGGGTAGCGTGTTGGGGTGCTGGGTTGCTGTGTTCTTGGTTAATATTGTTAGAGGAAACAGGATAGAATTGTGTATTATTCGATGGGGTGTACGAATAAAGAGACCCGCCTTCGAGCGTATGAAAGGAGCACGCGCATACAATTGATGCACAGGCTAAAATAGTATCGAAAATTGCACCCCCTATAAATGGTGTTTCCTCCTCCACGTGTTCTAAAAAGAGGGCTAAAGAAAACCCGTGCCGTCGGGTGAAGCTAGGGAAACAAAGACTGACTGCTCCACGTGAACCCAGCAGCTAGAACATCTATACTGAGGAAATAGATGATGGTAGGGTGGAACACTTATGCGGCTTTACAGTGTGTGCGGTGCAAAAGTACTTTAATTGGCCACATGTTTGTGGAATTATACATTCTGAGTATGTGATGAGGAAAGGTACCCACTAGCTCAAAGGTATTAGCCCATATGATGGAGAAGCAAATAGATACACCCATCGATTAAACGTTACATATCGCATCCCAATTACTGGCGGGTTACAAAACCATTTTACGAGGTGCCGAAATGAAATATGGTAAGGTGAAGGTGTGTATATGGAAGTAGTCGAAGAAAAGCTATGGTACACGTGGAAACGAGGATGGGCAAGGCACCCCAAAAAAGGTTAGTGTAAAAAGGAGAGGACCAAATTAGAAAGTGTGTGTCCACCCAAATAAGCAACACATTTAACGGCTCATTTAGACAAGTAAATATCAGAAATGGAACCCACGGCTTTCAACTTAAGCTTCGGCACTCGTTTGCCGTCCGCCGCGCGGGCCATGGAAGAAAAGAAAGGCCCTGCATGGGGCTGGTCGAAAATGCGAGCAGAGTGGGGTCGAGAGAGGAGCTCAAAGAGGGGAGGGGAGCGTGTGTGCGCGGGGAAGGTCTGTGATTACTGAGCGTGGGGGCAGCGCATCACGAAGACAGCGGTGCTGTCGGCGGTGTGAAGGTGTCAGTTCGGCGAGATGCAAGGAGGTGGGAAGGTAAGGTTAGGATAATTTCTGGACACAATGTGTTCGAAGTAAATTGTAAACATAAATCGGTTGGGCGTGGGGGACGGCAGTGGGCAATGTTGTTGGGGTAAAAAGGAGTTGGGTTACAAACGTATAGGGAGAAGTCGGGAAATCGCTAATGGCGTGTAAAAAGATGGAGAGAGGGGCTGGTGTAGGTGCGACGCAGGGCCAGAAAGCTTAGCTCGGCCGAAAAGGCTCAGGTCGGGGAGAAAAAGGAGCAAAAATATCCATAAGTGGACTCGTGCTGGTATCACGGTCCTTGGTGTTGGTATTTTTTGTGGAGACTGGGAAAGGTTGGTGGGTGGGGGGGGCAGGAACGATGACGGAAAGAGGAAGGAACCATAGTGGGAGGAGCTGGATGTGATGTATGGATTAAAGCTGGAGACTGAGCACCAATGTGGGGGGCCAGTGGGAGGTGGGTGGGAGGATTAATAGTTTTGTGGTGGGGTAGTGGGACGGGGGGAATAAAAGGGCCGCGTTTCAAAAAGAAGAAGCCATTCAGGGATGAAAAGGGAACAAATCTAGAAGCTGTGTAGAGAATCGGGAGAAAATTTGTTCTACCGTTGAGGTATGCGAATGAGGACAAATGTGCAACTAGAGATCAGAATGGAGGGTAAATAAAAGCAGAGATGATCGTTGGAAAAGCAAGGAAAGAGAGGTGAGGAAACAGTAGTGATGTAAGTGCTGAGTAAATGTGGACGGTGCCCGGCTATAGGGTAAAGAGCACTCTGACCACACCCGATATATAACGAGATGCACTCCTGACCCGCCGCCATCATAGTAGAAAAAGGGACCTGAACGACTCCATAATAGTTCTGTTGTCGAAGAAAAAGGCAAACCTAGAGGAAAGGAGGACGGGGACCAAAAGATATAGAAAGTTTTTCGTACATATAAATCTAGGAACCGAACACTAGTGTGCGGAGTGATTGAAGGTGTATATCCCGGGACATGCTGGGGAGGTCAGATTTTTGAGAGAGTCCAATAAAATGTGGCCATCAAGTGACAGAACTCCCTATTGGTTTGTTATAGACTAAATGAACATGATCGCCATATGGGGATAATCAACTGGATGATCCCTTCGGAAGGGGAACAATAAAAAGTGCCATAAAGAAGGCGGATACAAAGGGTTAAGAGTGAACAAGGGGTTAGTAAGAAACACAAAGAAAGGTGGGACAATCTATATATGAGCTGTAATTGCTTTGGGGCGGGTGCGATTATAAAGTTGGATAGGATAGAATCAAATGCCAACCAAAAGGAACAACGTAAATACCGACTGAAGGACATGTGTAGGGAACTGTGTGAAGAAGGGACGAGTAGAACCATACGGGTAGGTTGTACATGGCAGTACATGAAAGAAATCCCAGATTAGAAGCGGAATGTCCGTAAGGAGGCATGGATAAGGACGCGAGTATACCGGAATAGTAGGCGAGTAGAGGAAGAAACAAGAAGCACAAAAAGATAATGAAAAATCAGGAAAATTAAGTTAACAAATAAAAGAAGAGAAAAGGAATGGACCATAATTAGAGTACCGAACGATAAACAGACGAGCGATGGTCGCAATCCAACCACTTTCATGAACAAATAGGCCCAGGCTGCACAGATTAGAAATATGTCTTATATGCGGCACAGGGCGAAGAAAAAAAGAGAAAGGGGGGGAAAATGCGGAGATCGCATCGTGCCATAGAAGGGCCGAAGTCAATGGTAAGGGGCCGTGTCAGACTACGTGCGGCGCGTGGAAGCGCAGGTGGGTAGTTCTTTACCTGTCTCAGGCCTGCTCGCTGTAAATTGTTTAGTATTGAGAATGTGAGTGTAAAGACAAAAGGAGCGCTCCCTAATATCTCCCCTTCTTAAAAACAATAGTAATTCTGAATTGCGCAGAAAGGTTGTGGTTATTAGGTGAGATGGGGAGATGCCTTTGTAAAGTGCGATTGAATTAGGGTGGGTTTGTTAGCATAATCGCGAGGAATGTGTAGTGTGGTATGTGTGTTAGGAAGCTCATAGTTTGAGGTATGGGTTGAATGTGGTTGTCTGTAATATTAATATAAGAAGAAAAAATCGCATGACGATGTGTGTGTAACGTGAGAAGCGGTGAGTATTGTAATACACAAATAGTAAAAAGCTTCGATAGACCAAACTGTTTACACACCGTCACGAAAAAGTATGTAACGAAAAGGAGGTACGAAAAAAACGCGCCGGGTGGTGAAAACATAAAGTGTTGCAAGCAAAGTTATCTGGTCAGCAGAGACTCGTCATTAATTGAAAAACGCACAATATTACTTCAGAAAAAAAGGACGAAAAGGGGCCCCCCTAAAAGAGACGGGATTGCCAAGACCAGCTACAGTGGCGTTTATATCGAACCCTGCTTAAAAACTAACAGAAAGGTCATATTAAAGTCAATGTACAGTAGACGCAATACTACTGGGACGTGGTGCCAAGAAGGGGGGGGGGGCCCTATTACGAAATTCTGAATGTGGTAATACGTAAAATGTGTTAAGCAAGTCCTTGAAAACTAAAAGAGGTTGCATGTGGTTTATATTGTTCAAAACCTTGATCGCTGTTGTGTGTGATAAACTTGCCTATCGCCTGGGTAGGTGGTCAGGGCAGGGGGGCTGTTATAGAGGAGGTGCGATTACCGGGGGGGGGGTACTCAGCAAAAGAAAATGTATGTGGTGATCAGCATCAAAAAGGAGGCTGTCCTTTATGAGAAACTGCATAGGGTGCTGCACTACAGCACAGTAGTAGGTGGGGGGACTCAAATTGATATTGTCCACGATTGTAATAAAAATTTCCAACTTGTGGAAAAGCTCGATTGTCAACCTTAGGGGGGGTGTGTCTCCCAAGCATTGTACCCATGGACTTAGATGTGCAGTTTCCATGGGCGGAGCAATATGGTGTAAGCATCAAATGTCCCACAAGGGTTCGTCGTGGCATAAAAGAGGGGGGAAGAGAAAGAAGAGAAGAAAGGCAAAAAACAGGAGCTAGCAAGGCACATATTTACTAGATGTGAAAGAGCACAAGAGGAAGGTCCCCAACGGCGTATACATTATTATAGAAACTATAAAAAGGCAGGACAAAAAAGTTAATTCTAAGCGAAGGTAATCAGTGGCTTTAAAATTCCAACTCAGAATTCGAAAATGTCTGTCATTTCCACGTAGGGGTAAGGTAGAAATATAGTGCACAGAAGATTTAAAAATATAATAATGAAAAGTTTTTATAAAGTACAACTGGGTATACATTGCGCATCAGCGTGTACAGAAGAAGAAGAATTCTTATACTGATTCCAGGGTAGGAAGGGCCTAACAGATCGTAAGTGGGGTGTGGGGTTGAATGCAGGTTAATTAGGGAGTCTGGGGGGGCGTAATAAGAAGGCAGCTGCTTAAAGTGCGTGTTGATGTAACTAGGTGCGTTCGTGCATAGGATCACAAGCTCACGCAATGGTCCTTGCTCTCAAGATGTTAAAGGGGGAGGTGGGGGGCTTCCACGGCCCAAAACGAACATAGAAACGATCCAAAAAAATATGAGATGCCGGGCCAATCCCGAAACTAGACTGGCCCGACGCTGAATTTAGTGTAGTATATAATCCTTACCGAGGGAGGAGGGGCTTAAAACCCAAAAAAAAAAAGAAAAGGGGGGGGGAAAGGGAAAAAATGCGACTGTGCGCGCGGAGAGCTCCATAGGTGGTGATCCTGTAGACCCGGGGCGGCACCCCGAAAAGGGGGGAGCGGCAAGTCTCAAAATCTGAGAACCACCAGGATAGTGATAGCAGGGGGTCTCTGCGGTGGCTATGCTACCTCTGGGGTAGTCTAAAAATTGTGCACGAGATAGCGTGGCGGGGGACTGTGCAGGGTCCGGGGAAAACAACGGCCCTGCTCCCTCCCGTCTCACTGCCGCCGTCCCGTCTATGGGCTATCGGAGAAAGTAAGCCTCCCCCTAGTGCATTAATCCCAAAAACCTTATATAGTATGCTCGGGCCGGGGAAATTATGCTCCCAAAAAGCCCTGTCGCACGCCTCAACCAGAAGGGGAAGGGCCACCCAACACCAGCATGTTTTTTTTTCTTCAAAAAGGCGTCCGAACCAAACTCTACTTAGCGGTCTCCACCGCTTTCCTCACGCTGCAGGCGTGAATGGGTTGACCGGGGGAAAACGACGCGTCGTCACGTATGTGGGGGCTGGCCGCTCAGCCATCGGGGGGGGGGAAAGGGGGGGGGGAGGGGGGGGGGGAGGGGGCACATGACGCTAGACTAGCCGTCCGCGGCCCCTGCTTGTCTTGTCCTGCGCAATCGCAGATCAGGGAGGGCCGCCGCAGTGCGTGCTTGATGTATCGAGGTAGGTAAGGTAAAGTTTGGGATTGTTCTGTTTTGAAAGAACGAAGACATCGGGGTTGGGCTGGGGGGTACTGGTGGTGAGGTCATAATATTGTAGAAACTATTTCAGTGGTGTTGGGACATGTAACCGCGTGTTCACTCGGTGGTCATAGTGGTTCTCCACCCCTAGGGTCGCAATTCATAGAATTCATCAAGGGGCTAACGTGTTTGTGCGAGTAGTTAACAAGGAGTGCCCTGATGGGTCGCTAGTGGATCATAGGTGTGGTTGGATTCTCCTCATACCGCGACATCACCTGGCACTGCCACCCCAGAACCGCAGAACATGAGGCTTGATCCTCAGGGAACCTAGCAGTGGATTGTCCTCACGGTGGCATATTGGTAATAGGGTACGTAATACAGTCAACCGAGGATTTCAGGCTTATAAATAGGATCGCGAAAACCTGGTTTATACCTGAGTACTACTCGAGAGGGTCATTGCTGTCCGTTCAGAAGGTGATTTGGTCAAACGTACAACTGGGACTCCGCGGCAACTAAAGCATGCTGGGAGTTGTAGTTACAAACAATCTGGAGTGCCAAGGAATGTTGGGGTTACTGTATGGGGATTACTGTCTATTTAAAGGGCAACTAATGCCTCAGAAAAACAATCCCGAATCTAATGAAGTAATGTGGTTATCTATGTTAGTAAAAGATTGCGGAACTTCGCGGATTCTTTCTGTGTGTGTTCGGAGGCTAAAGTTAGTGGTGCCCTTAAAAAATTGGATAAACCAGGGGGGAATCAGTAAGTCCGGCTATACAGTAGGGTCCGCTATAGAGCAGTAGAAAATCCAAACACCTACATGGGGTGATATGGCTGATTTCTGATAAGAGACTACGTCCTGAGTGGGGAATGGGTCGTGTTAGCGCAGTTTGAAGAGGAACGTACGTAAACGCCTCGCAGAAAACACTACAGGAGTAGGCAGAAGGCTAGTACAAATGGTCCATAGGTTGTGCTAACCGGTTGGAACTTATACATCGAAGTCGAAGTCAGTTGTAATTTACTCTTTTTATTCAGTTGCATGTATGATCGTTAAAGACTCTGTTCATTGAAAACAACAGTTGTAGTACTAGTGAGCGAAGGGGGCAGAAAGTTTGACGTTGATATGTGCCGAGTATGTAAATAATAAAAATCCCTAAAATCACTGGTGACAGAGCATGAAACGGCCAGAAAACAAGAAAGGCTAAAATGTAAGGCGCGCAGCCCTGGGTACCACCGTGTATAAATAATGACACATCATAAATCAGTGAAGTGGAAAAAAATGAAAATTGGTGGATCGACAGGTGGTACTGAAGGGAGGGTGGTGACTAGGGGAGAAAAGCGCTGGGGCTGAAGGGTTGGTAGCGAGAGGATGGGGAAGGTGGATTATGGGCAGTGGGGTCCGAAGGAAAAAAAAAATACCAGGCGTATCCAGAATGGAAACTAAGGCGGGTAGTGAAAGAGGGAGGAAAGGGGGCAAGGCTCAGGTTTTTTGTGTATTTCGGGGTAGGATGCCAGAGTACTACCGATAGTGTAATATAAGTTTGTTTCCGACCAGCCGGAAAGGAAAAAAAAAGGGGCGGCCCGAGTCTAATAGAATAGTTGTATAGCTGGGGAGGAGGGGCTCAAATTCTCGGGGGTGTGCCGCTAAAAAGACGGGGAAAGCTGGAAACAGAGGGGGTGACTTTGACGTTGTGTCATGGTTGGGTGTTGAACGCATGACAATTTGTAGAAGAGACTAAAAGGTGTAGTGGAGCTTTGAACGCTCACTCGAATAAAGTCCGGAGTTAACCCGGATCAATTAAGAAATGACAAAGAGGGTTGTATATCGTTGATTCTTGTTCTTTAATATATAAAGGCCGGGTTGGTTGTCGGGGAAAGGTTTTGAGGCAATGCAGTGGTTGAAAGTGTGTAAGATTGGCTGCGCTTGGTCTTCACCAAAAGTTATATTTAAGCTTAAGTGCTGGTCGGTTTAGGGAACCGAGCGCAGGAGACCGGTGTATGAAAAGGGGGTATTTAAGGGGAAAAAGAGGGGGCATTTCGGGATTTGTTTTAGCATCTCCGTAGGAATTGTGTGTGGTTTTAAGAGGGGCGATGTTTAAAGGGGGGGGGTTGTTATCATAAATCCCAGGGTTGTGCAGTAAAAGGTATTAGGAAATTAGGGCATGGAGTGGGAAGGGGGTCGGTTGAGTAATGAGTACGCAAAACATGTTTACCTAAGACCAAATATTCACAGAGAAGAGGGGATATTAGATCAAAGAACCTAGAAAGTAAAAATTTAGCAATTATCTTTCATAAATAATGCTATGTATTAGCAATGATTCTTCAAATGAAAATGCGCCACCCGCCACAGCCAAAACAAACAAATAGTGGTAACAGGCCATATGGTCCGGGAAGAGGACACATTCCAAAGAGGACACAAGAGATTTGCTGTTAATTTCAGACGCCATCTTCCTCAGGCATTAGTTAAGTGATGACCAAAAGGCGCAAGGAATGGTGTTTCATGACTTCAACAAAAGACAATGGGCAACGAAACTTTACTCGAATTCTGAATGCTGCGCTCGGCGGCTTGGTTAAAAGATAACTCACTAAAAGCATTTATATTGTAGTCTTTTAAATATGACAATAAAAAGGGGTTGGTAATAAAAGAGAATTGGCCATTCTCACCAGGTGAATTCACTGCGGGCGGAACACAAGGGACAGCGGTATAACTTAGAAAAAACACAAAATCTAGTAACATAAATAAGGAAGTAAGGACTGTGTTTCTGCATGCCTCCATGTAATCCACAAAAATACACTTTTGGCTCAGGAGCAATATCCGGCGCCTCCCTCTATTGAAGCATGCACCAGAGGTGTCCAGTCGGTGACCTACCTTTAATCAAAACGCAAACCAGAAAAGGAAACACACACAAAACCTGCACAGGCGGTCCTAAATTCATGGGGGTCCAAACACGGTGTCACAACTTGGGCATCCATGCCGGGGCTAGAAAAGCAAAGGGCGAAATGGGGGGGGGGAGCTGGCAAAAGAAAAAGTAGTTGCAGGGTGGAACAATAAAATAAAAAGAGAAGAACAACGGAATGGAGGTTGGAGCGCATAAACAATAAGAAGTTGGTAGATGATGTTTTTAGGAGTAGCTTGACTATAAGAAGAAATAGGGGGGCATGAATCGAACAAGGGTACAACTATGTGGAATACATGGCGTTTGTGGAAACGAAGTTGAAAATGCAGTTTCGCAATAAATGGGTGTCGAATTGTAAGAGAATGACTTTTTGGACAGGCATAAAACTGTTACAATATTGTAGTGTCTTTAAAGCAATACAGCTATCGATAAGCCTTGGTTAAAAACAGCAACCATATGGGGAAAATTCACAAAAAAACAAATGATTGTGCATGGTCTGTAGTAGGGTTGCAGAAACATGCGTAATGCCCGAAAGTCTCAACCGCAGGACAAAAAACATAAGATGTTTTGGATAACTATAGAATCAAAAGATAATTTTTTCGGGGTCAAGTTTCCCTGGAACAACGGAAGTGTTTATTAGTTTACAGCTGTCACATTATATCAAATAGAGATCATCTATTATTTTACTGAACAGTAATTTTAACGCATCTTAATAAGTAAAAGAGGTTGGGGGTAGCATTTTGAATGAAAAAAAAAAGAATGTGTTGGCAAATAAGTTTACGTGAGCAAATTGTGGCCAACTAGTAATCGAAGGAGTCAGGAAGGTCTACGAGGCATGGACTTGAGTAGTCAAAAAAGTGGGTGCGATAGAACAAAGTAAGCTCTGACAAGTAAAAATAGAGGGGGGGGGAGGGGGGGGGGAGGAAAAGGGCCTGAGTTCAGGCGCTCAGGGGTTTGGTGCAATAATTGTCAATAAAAGACAGTCTAAACAGGAATGGGCATAAAAGAGAAAATATGGGCTGTTTCGTTGTAACCAAATATGTAATGCCAAAACAAAGACAAAATGGCAGTGATGTTAAAAACTGTGTCATGTTGAGACATAGCTGGCGGCTGGCCGGATCAGAGCTAAATGTATGGAAAGAAAGATTGATGCTTCACTGTCAGATTAAAAGCAAGAAAAAAAACAAATATAAGGACCTCAAGGGAGGGGAAAAGCTCGGAGGTAAACAACTCATGATGATAACACCTGCATGTATCGAACTAGCGGTCGCTAATCTCAAAGTTAACAATTCCTGCACATGATACATAACCAATTGAGGTCGGGTTTATGCAATCGAGGCCTTATTCAAAGAAATTGGCATGGATCTGGGCGAAGGGTCCCACCGGGCGTTTATAAAAGTTGTGACTGCAGGGCATGCCAAAATAATAGTGGTGCGGTTAAATTGAAGAGAGTGGAATTTTTTTCCGTTCTTTACTGGAATGCTTTACTACTAATCAAACAAGGGCTAGGCTCTTATTTTAATGAGTGAAGAAATAATAGAGGGGGAGGAGGCTCAAGCGTACACACAACCAGATGCCGGGGGTAGATTAGTCATGCATGCGCTGTAGTAAAAAGTGTCACATTCAGGAAGCGGTCGGCTTGGAAAGGGTCCCTGCGACGCAACAACACATAAGGCTGCAAGCCAGTATGTCGGCATGATGATGCAGTGACAGAAGAGATGGAGGGTAGGTGTAGTAGTAAAATATAGGTAACGGGCGGGGTGAAAAGACATGAGATGGATGACGAGTGAGTGACCTGGTAGCTGAGCTTAATGACTGGAATAGTGTTGAGATGGGTATGGTGACAATATGCACGGGGATAGGAATGGAACTAGGAGATGGAGTAGACAGCAAGGCGATTGAACACTGAAGCGTGTCAAAGGAAAAGCCAGTGATGGAGTTTTACGAGCATCACATGTTTAGCAAATTACAATTCATGAATTTAATACGAGGTTTACAAAGGCTGGACATTATGGGATGCAGCAAGTATGTCAACTCGCATTTACCTACTCTCCCTAAAGATTTAATTACCTTTGGAGAACTAAGAGACCGTGAGCCCTCTTGCTGGGTTAGTAGAGCTGTAGTTCTGGAACTCTTAACAAATGAAAAAAACATGGTCTCTCCTGACACGTTCCATTGGGGTGGAGCAAGATGCGGTTAGGCCAGAAGGGGCGGCTTCCCTAGACTATTCCGCCGCACTCTAGCCCATCCCGCAGTCCCTGCACACTCACCATAAGTCGCAGGCAAAGCTATCCTTCTCCATTCTGATCTCCTGGTGTCCATGGCCTGACCTTCTGTAATGACATTCTTAAGTTATGGCTGTTGGTCCATCCCGTGACACTGCTGTCTCTGACATATCGTCCATATCCCAATCCGAATCCAAACCCGTGCCATTCCTTCCACTGTGTCAAAGGACGGAACCCCAACCACCCTGGTCTCGCTCAGGGTGGGGGAAACCGCCTCTCTCTCCTTAACCTCCGCCATGACAATGTCCTGTCGTCTCATTCCCTTCGGACAAACTGTCTCACTCTAATCCCTTAGCCGAGCCGCTCACACCTCCAGATCAGCACCAACGCGCACTGAGATGCACCGGAACTCACTGCACCAGCTCCCCTCCTCACCCCATTTACCATTGGCTAGAATCGCTAAACTTGCGCAATTTCATTGTTTGCCTAACATGCACGAAGTGGGCGTTCCGAACCAGCCCTACAGCCAAGCATTAGTCCAATTGGGGTGATCGTCCGGCCATGTTAGGGCGGATGGGGGTGTGGCTACTAGGGCGAGGACTTAATTGTGGCCAATAGAATTTATAATGGAAGATATGGCTGAAATGAGGTCTGAAACGCAAGAACAATTTAGCCCTGTTTTCCAAACTAGGACATCCACTAAGTGTGGGCCATGTCGTCAATTTGTTGGCTGCGCAGGGAAGCAGGGCTAGATTACTGAATAGAGATAAAAGCACAGCGTTCTCTTTTCTAAACATTCTATTTGACAAATAGGGGCGTACATCAAGAAGAATGTGCACAGGATGATTATTATTGTGGATTTATATAGCGCTGCACCAACATCTTCCGTGGCACTTTACAGTTGCATTAATATCATGAGGAAAACATGTTACATACAAGGGTAATACAAAGCGCAAATAATTAAAGTGCTGTCCCAGAAGCATTCAGTGTGGTAAGGTACAAAAGGAAGGAGGGCCCTGCCTGAGAGCTACAGTCTAAAGGAGATGGGGATGAGATATAAGGTGAAGCAGATCAGAAGCTGTAACTAGGTTGTCAGTGGAGTATAACTAGCGGTCTGTGTGGGTCAGTAAGAGGGGTAGAACATGAAACTGCAAGTAGGGGGCACCAGACCTGCAGCCATGTCTGTGATTGGCTGAGAGGCAGCCAATCACGGACGCTGCTTCCGGCAGGTAGAACGCCGGGGGAAAGAGGGGGAAGTTCGGCTTAGTTTTTTTTACAACGCTAATAGAGCGGTTGGGGTGGGAGAGGGAGCCCTACACTACAGAAAAGGGTTTTTACATTAGGGGCACAGGAAACCTAACAGGGGTCGGGAGGGCTACAAGAGAAAGCCAAGAACCTCTCTGTGGACACCTCAGAGGCGGAAACGTGTTCCCTCCAGCCAGGCTCCTACCCACTTTCTAGGACTTGGGGCAAACATTACAAGAACCATTTGTGCAGAGAGGTAAGGTAAGGATTTTTACACACTACACAGTGGGGGAGAATTTGGTTTTGGCGGTTGACATGCCCTTTAACATTTACACAAGCAAAAATTCAATACACTTGAAGACTATCCAAACAAATGTATCTTTCAGATGCAGTTTCATTTAGAGCATCAAAGACAAAACTTATTACATTTTATATTTCATATTCCTAAAGGTGGATAGTGCATATAATACAAAATAGAAAATGACTACAATATAGGTACAAACAGTTATATAAAATAAAAGATAAAAAGAATTACAGACCCTAACTACTCACTAGAAGAAGACCTGTGTCTCAGGCGAGAAGGAAAAACTATGATCCATACACATTTAGAATGTCCCCTCAGTATGAACAAGTTATAGGGACTACAATGATTTTTAAGCCCCTTGTTGTAACATCCCCCTCCTTAGCTATGCATGAGGTGGGAGTGTCCAGGAATGAACAGATTTACGACTTGTCACAATTGTTCATTCTCCTCACATTAAGCAGATTCCATATAAATGTAGATATGGACATTGTTCTGGAAAATTGACCACACATTCCTCTCCTGTAGTAATTATCGACCCCTACAATACAAACATGACTTGTTGTATAATACATATTTTCCAAGATATTAATAACTTCTCCCAGACAATGAAAAAGGTTTAAATGTTGGGTATCTTTTCGATGGTCCTACCTTCCATTCATATATATATATATAATATATAGTCTGTATTAACAGGGGTGGAGCGGCACTCCTCGTCCTCCTTTCACAACACCCACCCGGTGCCTCTGTACGCTTATAAGATATCACAATAACTGAAAGATTGGAGCACTCCTGTATTCCTCATGTAAACAATATTTATTGAATAACACGTATGTCGACGCGTTTCAACCCACAACGGGTCTTGAAACGACCCGTTGTTGGGTTGAAACGCGTCGACATACGTGTTATTCAATAAATATTGTTTACACTGAGGAAACCCGGAGTGCTCCGATCTTTCAGTTATGTGATATATAATATATTATATATATATATATAATATTGCTTCCTGTATACATATTCCAATACATAATATATTTCGTTTAACCATTGCTGTCCTTAAGGTGACCTCTTGTAACCACCAGACTTCTGCCTGTAGAAAATACCAGATACATGGTTTGGCCCACAATATATAAAATATTGGGCTGTTGTGCATCCATATTAAAGTGCAACTAGAGACCAAAATATAATACTACAAAAAATAGAATTCTAGTGCACAAACAATTCTAATTGCATATTGGCTACCACCAATATTCAATTAGAATTGTTTGTGCTCTAGAATTCTATTTTTTGTATGTATTATATTTTGGTTTCTAGTTGCACTTAATATGGATGTACAACAGCCCAATTTTCTATATATTGTGTGTTACATTGAAGGTTTGACCAAGTCTTCTGGGAAATTGTACTCTACCCAGAGTTAGTCGTGCTCGTTTGAGAAAAGTACTTTAAACTAGAGAGTCAGCTTCAAGCATCCAGGCCACACAGAGAAGCTGTCACTCATGTAGCCAAAAAATCCAGTCCCAGTAGTTAGGACCCAGTTAAAGAAAGCAACCTTGACGTGGTGACTGGGCTAAAATAATTTGGCCAAATTATGAACTATTGCTTTTTGTTTGTAGTAGCAACCTTATGGAGGTAGCCAATAGCAATTAGAATTGTTTGTGCACTAGAATTCTATTTTTTGTATGTACATGGTTTGGCCCCACTTGTCTAGAAGAGAGGATCTGGCTCTGTGCTCCATTAACCCTAACACAAACACTGGGACAGTTTTCAGGGTAAAATGGAATTTTTATAGTCCTTTAAAAAGAACTAAAACCAATATTTAAACCCATTCAGGCCAAGTCACAGTGGTGATTTACCTATATACAATTTTCAATTTGAGGTGGACATATAAGAAGTTGATACATGATACAGCAAGTATGTGTACTGGTGTGATGTTAGGTAGCTTTAAGATTTAGCAGATGTAGAATTTACAAATGTACTCATGTATTCCACTCAGACTGGCAAGGAATGATCATGTGTGAGTGCGGATTGGTTTATGCTGGGCTTGTATAAGCGAAATATAATTATAATAAGAGAAAAATACCCCAATATGCACACAGCTACCACAAACACATCATAACATTACTACACAACAACACACACATAAACTATATATAAATGTACAGATATGCACAAATATATGCATACCAACACAAGTAATGACAAGCATTCCTGCAAAACACAACAGCAACATCACAAGCAAGCATGGATAACTCATGATGATTCATCAGTGCCCATCCCCAGACTACTTCATCTTTATATACAGAAAAAAACCTGAAAAATGTCAGTCTGCTTCAGTTTATAACAGACTAAGGAAGGCAAATCAAAGGTTTGCAGATTTGAAAATAGCTGCAAAAAGAAAAAGTTTACCACAATGAAAAACTGTATCTAGGTAAATCGCCCCAAAACTGCAATAATTGGAAAGATGAAATTGTATGCTTAATTTAAAGGGTTTTGTACACTGGCAAATTTGTTTTTTTAAAATGCTCATTAGCTGAAACTGGAATTCATCCCAACTATCACTATATAATTTTTTGTTGATCTGCCCCTATTTCTATAGATATGCAATCTAAAACATCTTACATTTCAGCATTTCTGTAAGCAGTTTTGTGCTGTAGCTGATGGTTTGACAGTTGGTGGGTGCTGTATACTGTATGCACTATTGAGAGTTGGTATAGGGGAAAATAGTCAGGTAAGTGGTCAGAGCCTGAGCAAATAAAGTAGGCATGCAGCAACACAACACCTCTCATGTAAATGCTACTTACATCTAAGTGGTGGTAAGGAAAATATTTTTTTGATGCTTAACCAGATCAGCTATGCATCCTCAGCTTTCTAACTATTGTAGTTTTGGTTTTTTTTGGGGGGGGGGGGTTTACCTATGTACATTTTTCATTTCAGGTGTGAACTTAACTTTCTGGCTACAGACTACTAAATCGGAAGTGTTCAGAAGGTTATATTGCTTATAATTTCTTACTAGTTGCATGGGAACAGTGTTCGGAGTGACACAGGGTTCCAGGGGAATCCCAAGGTGGGCCCACAGACCACCCCAGAAAATGCTAAAATTTAATACAGAGCCATAAGGAGACAATAAGAAATGCTTTTATAAACAATGATATATTATGTCAAAGGGTGATAATAGAGATATGAAATGTTAGTGGGTGGGCCTCTGGCCCGTGTTGGGCCCCAACGACCGTCTGACACTACATGAAACCAAATCAAATACCAGACCATCCAAGAGCATAAGCCAACTATTCTGCAATACAGAACACAAAATTTCTTCACAGGACTAAAGAGTTAAATTCATATAGACCTGATAAAACTGGGGGAGATCTCCCAGAGCCACTGCTGTCGCTCTGGGAAAATCTCTCATGCGTGATTCAATATTGTGTTTGCGGCCGTGGGTTAATTCAAAGTATAGTTATAGTCCACAATTACAAAGTTAAGTGTACTCTTTTATCCAATGTGATGGTGTGCAGACATCTCAGATATTCCCCCCTCAAGGGAACGTTAGATCGCAAAAAGAAAAAAACCGAGCGTCATACCTAAAGAAAGGAGGCACACTATCCCCCGAAAGACGTTGCGTTTTGATGTGTGGTCATAAAAAAATTATCATTCGCTACTGGAGTGCAACCCTCGATTCTTTGTTTTGCTAAAACTCAAAAGGAATTATTTACCCACAGTATGATTTTAAAATCTCATGCTAAAAGTAGCGCAAACAAGATTTAAATCACGGGTGCCCAGTGTTTGGGCGTCTTCTGCGAAAACCAGTGTAACCAGCACAAGCTGGAGTGGTAAGCTGGGCTTACTAATATTTATCGTTAGCATAAACTCCGAAATTTGCCCAGCGGCCAGCTGTTATCATAACATAACTAAGGAATCCAGCGGAAGCCTTATGGCATTTTCTGTGAATTTCAGGACATTTTTTCCCATAGACTCTAATGTAACAATCCTCAAATGTGGATAATTCGAGATTTAGGGTCATGAGATCAAGTTTGTTTCATGGTCATAACACAAACTCTGATACCCCACAATCCAGCACATGGTACAACCCCCTACTGATCTACATTTTCATTCTCATGGACGCCAACAAGAGTAACTATAGTCAAAATTTTTTTTGATCTATCATCATAACATGGTTACACATGTAAAAACACAATACCCCAACCTCACGCGGTACACATACCTACTGACCTACCCTGCCATTCCTGGCAGCGCCATATCTTAAGGGTCATTCAGGTCAAAAAACAAATTTTGCTAAATCCTCAATAAAAGTTAGTTATATGGTCATACAGCAAACAACATACCCCCAACCTCCCATGGGTATACACACCTATTGAGACCAACCCTTCATCATAATCATCATAAAAGTTAGTTTTATGGTCATACATTCACATACACCCCAACCTGACACGGCTAACTATAGTTAAAAATAAAATGCAAAAACACATACCCCCAACCTGACCAGGTACACACACCTTCTTACCTACCCTCTCCATTCCTGTGGCAGCCACACTAAAGGGTACTACATAAAAACAAAAATTGTAATCTATCATCAATAAAGTTAGTTTTTATGGTCATACATTCACATACCCCAACCTGACACAGGCTAACTATAGTCAAAAAACAAATTTTGACCAATGATCAAGAAGTTAGTTTTTAACCCCCAACTGGACACAGGTACACCACAACTATGACTACCCTTTCATTCCTGTGGCAGCCATACTTATAGGGGAACTACAGTAAAAACACCATGTCCTCTTTCATTGCCAAAGCAAGCTTATTGAGTTTAAAACAGATACACACAGATACATACACATTCTCTTACAACAATGTAGCCTTTCATACAAATTCAAAGTTGATACTTAACTTTCCCTTTCTAGTTCCTTTTTACATTCATGAGCTCTTCAGCTAGATCATAAGCAGCTCCCATATATACAGTATGATGCTTTAAAGAAGTCCTACACATGCAACAAATTGCCTCTTCAACAGTGGAGGAGGCATATATTGCTAACCACACTAATTAACTAAGGTTTATAGTTAAGAAAATGGATATATTATTTCCAGAACAACCCCTAAAGAATTTTTTTTTAAATCAGCAACATTTTTGGATTACAGTAACAATCTACAAGTGGCTAGCACGTCTAGCCCATGGTCCCTCTTTCCAAACTTCAATTTGCCACAGGGACTCAACTCAGACAACCAGTTATTCTACAATGCTTTTTCCCAGATTATACAGCACTTTCCCATTTAACATAAACCCTGGACCAAATTAATGCAGATCTTGACCAAATTCCATTGCACTGAAGAATGCCAAGTCCCCAGGTAATGATGATCTACCGGTGAGGTGTAAAAGCAATATATGTGTGAGATCTACACACATTTTTTAGACACATACCAAGTATTCTTATCCCCAATCCTATTTTATGCAAACATAATTCTTTTACACATACACACCGAGACCTTAGAAGTGCCCTCCCAGCTTAATGTTGATAACAATATAATAAAAATTTGGCCCTTGCTAATAGACTGCAGGAGGTCATTACTATGATTATTTTATAGAGACCATACAGGCTTTATTTCCAAATAATCTACCATCAGAAATATTAGAAAAACACTTATTAATACCCATGCTTAAACTCAGCTATTTGTACGTGAGGGAGGATTTGGGTGCTTTATATGATTGTCTGTCACTTCTAGAACGGCTGCGCTTCCTTGTTTTGATCAGTTGATGCACTACAGAAATGTGAAGTGTACTGCGTACTGCGCTCCACTTAGGTTTGTTAACACCTGCAATCGCGGGTGGTCCAACCCCGCCGCACAATGTGTTATGATGGGGCGTTTCAGCAGATAATCGTGCCGTGTTGTACCTATCAGGTATAATTCAATAAAAGTTTTTATCGTTTAAATGGTGCTAATTTTGCCCCAACCATCAGATGTTAGCTTTCAAATGTTAAATGATTTTTCATTGGTTGGGCAAATTTAGCACCATTTTAAACACATTATAAGTACTTTACTGAATTACCTGCTATCGGGATCGCGAACTGCCTTTCGGTCAGGGATTTTTGCGCCCGACCGGCAGGGGTTCTTCGAACGATAAAGTGCCGTTTACATGGTACGATTACTGCCCAGTTCATCCAGCTAAAGTGGATTATGGGAGGTGACATCTAATCATACACTGGCACAACGCAAAGAGAGAGATAAACACAGCTTGTTTGTATGTTTGTGAATGTGTTCTGTCCATTGGGACATGTAATCTAAAGCTTTAGTTTCCCTTTTTAAACTTTTTTCTGGTAGGTTCCAATCATAATACTCTGACTACCTAAATAGTTATGAATCGATAACAAAGCAGTTGCTCTTGGAAGTGAAGCAGCTGTCAGCGCAGAGTCCCCTACTCCTCGAAACGGAGCAGGGGGCGATGCAATTTTTCATTCTTCATTTATCCTCTCTTACGCTCTCTCTCCTTTATACTATTTATGGACGCCGCATAACTAATCTAAATTTACTAACAGTGTCTGGTGGAATTGTGCCCTTACCCAATACCTGGTTGCTAAGCTTGGTATTTAATTGTGGACATGGCTTCTTTACTGTTACCTTATTGTTACTGGTCAAAAAACCTTGTCGGACACCTGTGTTCTTGAGTTAGACTTAGGGCTAGGACATACTGGGTGATTTTCATGTGGCTTTTAGTCCTATTTTTCAATCCTTAGCTGTAAGCCTTGTATGAGAATCATATGCCCATGCTTTCTCTATGTGCTGTAATGAATTTTTGGAATGCATGCAATCCCATTTTATTTTGAGGATTGCTTGCACTCCGTTAAACTGTGCAAAATGCACAGTAAAAAGTGCTGCTGATATGTGGCCACAAGCCTTAATATTGGTAATTACCCATATTTATTTGACTTTTTCAGTCTATATGTAATCAGAATTGATTATATCAATGTTATAATTATTTTTACAGTACAACATAGCATATATAAACAATTCTCTTGTGTACTATTGTGATTAAGTCAGAGGAAGGATGAGGGTCCCTTAAAAAATACTTCAAGAGTTAAGGGCCAAGGTAAAACTAACATATGAGCCATATAATAATAAATTAGAAAAAACAAAGACAACCCTAAAAAGAGAGGTAGGATTTGTACTTTCTACCTCTCCAGTTAAGTCTTCTCTGAGGAGCTGTAGCACAAAGAAACTCTTCTGCCAGTTTTCCTAGTGCTACCAGGCATTATCATGCTGAGATTATCATTACCGGACGGTAAATTGACTTTGGGGATTTCAGTTTTTGAAGTACAGGAGGTAAAAGAGCTATGTTGCGCTCCTCCGACGGTGTTCTTCTGAAGGTCCCGACTATATTGTACTCTATGTGCATGGCACATGCATGCACTGCACAAAGTGTGTGCCAGGACCTGTTAGAAGACACCAACGGGGGGCAACGAAACCGTGTAATTTTGGCTCTTCTCATCCTGCTCCTGCATTCAAGGTTTTTTTTTTTTTTTTTTTTGAGTTTGGTTAGTTTTGGTGGTTTTTTAGAGACTGAGCTGTCTTTCTGTCGCTACAGACTCTAATATAATATTGATTTGGGTTTACTAGGGCCATAGAATCCAAAAGATGACTGTATACACTCCTTCCTGGTACCACTATACGGGTTACATAATGCTCCAAAAGATATAGTTCCAAGATTGCGTTAGAAAGACAATGGTCCGACACTCAGCTACATGTGGCTAACTAACTCCACACATTAGTTCTGTAGTTTTTGTTGTATGCTTCACCCATATTTTTTTGAGAGCTACAGACCCTTGAGTGGGGATGGTACTGCCATCTCAAGGTGATGGGGACAGCTGTTTCTGGGTGGAGAAGATTGCTATAGGTTGGAGAATACTTTTGGACTTCAGCTAGGTTTCATAAAGGAGTAAGGGAATCAGGGGATCAATAAGACTAATGGAGCATAGAGTGATAGAAGGCAATGTACATCAAAGTGTTTGGAAGAGAAATTAATGATAATCTAAAGATGGAATGTTTACAAATGGCAAGAATCTGGCTTCAAAAACTGGGAACTAGAACTAATAGCTTTAAAAAAAAGTATGATGTGATCAGTATAGCAGAATATTGGCTAAGCTATTCACATGACTGGACAGTTAAATTTGGAAAGATACTCCTTGTTTAGACATGATAGAGGTAAATAAATAAGGAGGAGGTATTACAAATCTATAACATGAATTGGAAGGGTACATCTAAAAGATGGATATATGTGGGTATAAAACTTCAAGGCATAACAATAATTAGTGGAGTCTGTGTCAGGAAGCAAGAAGGTGGGTTAAATTAATTCATGGAGGTCTTTGTTTAAGCGCCCTAAATGCCAGTGAGGTGGTTAAAATCTCTCCATTGCAGTGCGTGGCTTGCAGGTACTGGGGCACGCTGTGGTCATGTGGGATTCAATTACACACCCTGACCTAGATGGAGTAAGGGAACTCCAGCACCACAAGTATCAAGTTTTCTCTAATTTCTATATGAGGCATTTTATTTCACGGATTGTAATGTTCCTACTGTTAAGGATGCTTGTTGTATCTGGTATTTAAATAACCCTGACTCATATGGAGATGAAGGTAATGTTAAGCTGGGAAATAGTGATCATGATTAGTTGTCATTTAGATAGTTGCAAAAAACTAAAGTGGCAGTGATGTAACAATACGTGTATAACTTGAAGGAAAGTTAGTTTATGCTATAAAAAACACTCCTCCCGCTCATAACTGTAGTGGGACCACTTTTTAAAGGTATTACAATTTACATTTTTAAAGTTATATCTTTAGGTAACAAGTCTAAAAAAATTAGGTCCATCATGGATACAGAGTCCATAAGGACTCTGCCTCCTATCTCTGCCTCGGGAAATTTTTGGCATGCGTACTGCATGCCTTCCTACCCTCGGGCGTGCGACCTATGGTTTCTCTGTTCGCTTTCTTCGGGCCCTGCTCTTCTACTCCTTGCTGCCTGTGCGGTCCCCTCTTTTCTCGCCGGCTTTCCCTTTCATTTTATCTCTGTGGGCGCTTTAAGTCATCCTCCCCCTTAACCCTCTATAAAGCTTAATCGGATCCTTGTGCCTCCCACGTCTTAACCTCCTTGCCTTTCCTTGGCCCCCCCCGCCTGGTCCTCTCGCCTCTGTTTTTCGGGTCTCTGGTGCCCCCTGGGTTCTTCTCCGTCTGCCGGTTTCTCCCCCTTCGTTTCTGCCGTGCTGCCTGTTTGCCTCCCCGTTTCACTTCCCTGCTATACAGCTTTTCTCGTCCCTCGCAGCCGCGCCTGTCCCCGGCTTCCCCCCCCTCGTGCTCCCTGCCTCCCCCGGTCCCCCCCCCTCCCCCCGTCCCCCCGCGTTTCCCCCCCTCCGCTTTCCCTAACCAGTGCCCAGTGTCTCTCAGTCACATCCACATGCGCGAGTTAACCATACGCCACATATCCCCCGTCTCCCTCGTGCTGATGTATCCGCCCTCGCCCAGCCTTCTTTCCACTTATCTTGCCCATATCCCCCCACAACTCCACCCCATATCATCCGGACACCCCCTCCTCTAGATTCCCCCCCGCCTCCTCGTTTACAGTTCGTACATATCTGGCTGTTGTTGTGCTCCTGAGTCTTGTGCGAGCGCGCCGTCCAATTATTAGGACATAAACATGTTCACAACACAATCACATTAAGCAGTTAATCTAACTGAGCTTAGAACTGCAGAGTCACACCCCCTAGTACTTTGAGGTGGAAAGAAAAAATAATAAACTGCCAAACTTGTTTATCCCAACATTATCTCCAAATCCTAGTTTTCGTGTTGCAGCCCTCTCACAGCCACGAACCCAACACTTACTTATAACTCACAGAAGAGCTTCATCACGGACAGTAGAGTATGGAACTGGGAAACTCAGCTCCTTCTCCCTTGCAGTGTTTGATAACACACACTTCTTCTGACTATCTGCCAAGAACCTATCACGCTCTATCGGTGGCTTGTCATCTATCCTTATACTAGTCAACCAGGAGCAATAAAATACGAGTTTTCCTCTGGGATTTCAAATAAATTCCTATACTCAAATTGATTTTAGCCCTGAATGTTCCACCTTGCGGACACGAGCTTGACCATTTCAAAGTCATTCAGGGTATTATAATCAGCGCTTTATTTGCAGTGTAAATAATACCACTGAATTTTACAATTATAGCATCGCATATAGCAAACAAGGGTATCTGCGTGTAGTACAGTTCCAGATGAGTAGCTCTGACAACAAGAAGTGTTTTGGTGGTATATGGTTTCTTTAGCTGTGCACAGACATATACTGTCGTCATAACAGGTGTATTACCTGTTCTACTACTGATCTACCAGGGTGGGGAACTATATAGCCCAGGTGAGGTGGGCCCAAAAGGGAAGCAAATAGCCCTCTGCAGACATATAAAAATGAGAACAAAACAGAGGAAGTAGAGACTCTGCACACACCTGAGATATTTTATGGATAAGTGTGAGGATGGCCAAATGGCAGACTCAGGCAATGTAGTCAGTAGTATAATCAACAGATTATGCCATGTGCACACCAGCGTGATCCTGTGTACTTTATGGAACATCTTACCAGGCCACATCAAAGTAAATCCTACTTATGTGCCTGTGTAAGAGCAATAAAGTACACAGGATCACGCAAGTCTGTGCGGTGCAGTGGCTCTAATCGTTGATTATACTATGACTCACATAAAAATGGAACAGCGCCCTCTTAAAACAGAAGGTATTTTGCAGTTTGCTAATTAATAGCAATTACCGCAACAAAATCAAGGAATCCTTTCTAACTCCCAGGTTCCTCTAGAGTAAGGGGCGGATTGCAAAACCCTCCTATATGTCTTTGGTCAAAGCATGTGTCCAGAAGCTGGCTTATTAACATGCCAATACCAGCATATGTAACAGAGCCATTTATATGAACCTGTTTCGATTTGTCAGATCACGTCATTGCAAGATACAGAATCAGGCTGCAAAAACCATGTTCTTACTACTCTAATGCGGAATGGCTTGTACCTTACGTTTAGGATCTGACACAACATTCTCAGTGACTTATGATTAAATCGAATCCAATCAGATATCCACAGTGTGCGAAACTGGGGTTTGCATTATATCGTCCCGTAAACCCCACGAGCTGGCACTCCTTATCTTACCACACTCAACCGTGACCAGAGTCAATTGATTACTGTCTCATGGGAGAGCACCATATGTCAGGAAAGAGTGCCACTGCCATACCCCTTTGCAAATCTGTTAAAGTCACAAACACATTGGAAGGATACATCACAGCAGGAGATGAAGAAACCCGCTGCTTAGGGTTTTTGTTTGCCAAGGTTTGATCAAATCTTCCAAACAATTACTGTTGGTATTCCAGCTTTAGAGTCCTAGAGGATTAAGGGTACTAAAAAATTAATAGTGTGCTACCTTTAAATTGATTTATCTGCAGTGCCCTTATTTTGTTTATGGCTATGGATGCAAGACAAATGGGTTTTAAATTAAAAGAAAGACTGAGGGCATGAAAAGTTAAAACGAAAAGGATTGCTAAAGTCACAGAGGACATGGAGGAAAACAGAAGCGTATAAAAAAAACATAAGAATTGGACATACATGTCAAGACAAATAAAAAACAGGAGGCTGCGTTAGGATAGTAACGATTTGTATAAAGAATGTGATATAAATGAAGCACCCACAGAAAACTGAATGGAGGGGGCCGTTTTAAAAAACTACCATAGCTGCAGTGTTGGCATCAAAACGCAATAATTTGACTTGCTCCTGCATGCGTTCAACAATTATATATCCCATAATTGTTCAGTAATCTAGCACTGCTAAGCCCTTTTTAAAGGCTGGAAATACAAGATCCCCATCTAAAATATCTCCAGAAACTACTAAACGCAGGGTACACAAAGTACAAATATATGATGATCCCTTCAGAGTTCGATGGGAATCAGCCTATTTCAGCCCATGCGACGTATGTATATTTTTAAGGTTAGTGTGAAATGGTTTTACGCTCCATAAAGTAGTATTTGGGCATGTGAAAATGCCTGTGACCACATGGCAATGGATTCTCCTAAACGAGCAGAGTTTGACTGCGTTTTCTCTAAAGGAGGCAGAAACCAATTAAGGTTATTCTCCACTGCCAAAAAAAAAAAATGTTGGATTCAGTTCTTTATTGAAAACAGGGGTAAAGAAGCGTGTGTCTTACCATCGTCTTCAATAAAACCTGCAGGAGCCAGGAACGAATGAAAGGGTACTTACCGATGCCCATTCCCCCCGCCCGCACCAGTCTGACAGTTTCGGACAGCATTAGTACTTATGTGCCATGAGTACCGCTGTTAAGGCACCCGTTTAGAAACACAAATGAGAAAGAAACTGTTGATATTCAGTTAGATCAAACTGGACTTAAAGTTTAGTTCTGAAGACGTTTGCATAGTCATCCGACGGCCTTTTCAATTCAAAATGATTGTACAGAATCTGCGTGGACAATTACGTACCCTGGAAAGTACCAAATTAGCATCACAGCCAGGTGTTAGGGACATTGCATGCAAGGCGTGGATTGCATTGTGGCTATAGAGGTGATGTCATGTTAACACGGCAGTACCCTACGGCAGTGTGATCACGTACCTCCAATGACACTTAGTGGGACTTCTCAGGGAACGGTTCTGATCGTCTCCCTGGCTAGCTACTTCGTGGGGGGGCCATTTTACCCATTATAGCTCGCGCTTGGCTTCTGGATTGCCGCCTGTTAGCTGTGTGGTGTCCTCAGGATTTATAGTACGGTACGCTGAGACGGATGCCTTGAGTCCTCTTCACCCACCTAAGCAATTTGGGCAAATTGGGGGGGCGGCGGATACTGCCGTGAGTGTAGTATTGTCCGGATCTGCTTATCAGAACAAAAAGAGGAGATACGTATGCAATCAGAAAGGAAATAGTCCAGGACATTTGATATAGATCCATTCAGATGGGACCCTTACATATTGATCTGTATGATGTGTCTATTGAATCAACAGACATTAACTTACCCTTTCCAGGAGCAGCAATAATGTATCCATTTAATACATTGTTGCTTAGAGAGGATTTTATAATTTGCCCATTGTAATAATTATAGTTTACATTGGATTTGCCAACTAGGCCAGTCTTGTTTTTCATCCAGATGTATACGGTTTAATTCAGTTTTTTTATAGGCTTTTGAGTTAAGGAAGGGTGCAATAAACATGCACGTGTGATACAAACATCTATATGATAGGTTGTTGTGTTAATTTTGTTACTTTAATAAGTACTATCTGTAAAGGGAATGATTCCACGAGTGTTCAGAAGAGGACACTTGAGTTGTTTTCAACTCAGTATTTTTGCAATGATTTACAGGTGTGGGTCTGTGCAGCTTTGATTAGCGAATTTTCAGAATGTTTAGTAACTGCTCCTAGCTTGACCCTTTCCCTTAGTCCTGCCCACTTGTCAATCCAGCCAACACTGGTTACATTCATTAATAATAAAGAGACCTTAAACATATCTCTGGACACTGCTGATAGTGGTTGGGGCCCTTTCCCTCTTACTCAACAGGCAAGTACATGCTGCATGAAAGTAGAGTGTAGGAAAGGCTGCTGCGGTGTGAGAAATTTCTCCCGTTTCTAACAAGCAAGCACACATATGGGGGTAAGGGGGGGGCGTTTGATAGATACAGATTAGGGACAGATAGAAGATTAATAGACCACATGAGAAAAAGCAAGGATAGTGGCCCCTTAAAAAATGTCTTTTATTATATTCACTTAAAATATTAAATTATCCAAAAGTAGCAATACAATAACCACCTACACCTTTAAAAAGCCCCCCCATCACAGATGGTCTAACTAAAGCATGTACATTTGGTCCAAATAAGTAAATCCTGCTAGCCATACGTGCCCCCCCCCAACACATAAATGTTACTTAGCAGTTTTCAGTTTGAGTCCAGTCAGAGTCCATGCACAGTAATTCAAAGATCAGCTTACTTTTAAGGAGAGCAGAGATCTATTGTAGGTAGATGGGGGACCCCAGCACCCCAAAGGCGTTTCGCTAATACAAGCTTTTTCAATGGCGCTAGACGCTTTTTCAATGGCCTAAATAGGGAGATCCTATCCTGAGAGGAAATGGATCCCTATTGACACTGTACCGGAATGAATGGACACTTTTCGGTTTTGGGCATGGTTTGCCTGTGAACATTTTGGGATATATAACAGACATTCTTTTCCACTATAAGGGAAATAGATACTATGCAACACTGGCTCTCACCGAAAACGAAGAGGACTGTTTTTTGGACATATGGAATGTGCGGACTCCCACCGTATGGTGTGTCTTTGAATTGGATCTAAAAATATCTCTATCTCTGCACTGCAAGATCGGGGCTCCCAATGCTGGGAACAATGTGCATTTTATATAAGTACCTATTTTTGATGGTGAGAATGGACCTCTATAGTGAACCGCAGGATCGCCTGCTGGCACTTATACCTGTTCTAAGTGCTGGCGTTACGAGTGTTACATTTACTGAACAGTATAAATGTTATGATTTGTATGGGTAAACTAGGTAACCATTGACGTTTTGACGTACATAGCCACTGCAGAGTATCTCGGATGGAAGGGTCACTGACGACGTTTTCAATGGTCACGGCCCCCTTGTGTACGGCTGCTGATTGCGGCAGCAGACTCTTTAAATAGTAGGGACTCCCTATCCACTGTAGACGACATTGAAAAAAGTCTGGTATAGCCCGAAATGCGTTTGGGGTGCTGAGGTCCCCATCTAACTACAATATGTCTCAGGTCTGCTGCAAATTAAGACATGAAACTCTGACGCTACTTTGTAGATTACCGTGCAACGGACTGGACATGACTCATAAACTACTAAGTACAACATTTACACTAATTTGCAAGGGTTTATGCTACAGGATAATGAAAAAACGCCATGAGCGATCGAAACATGTTGTGTTTGGTTGGTGAATAATTGTTTGACAAACTTAGTTTTGCGCCTGGTGGTTGTATTTCTGCTTAATTTGCAATATGGCTTACAGGATATACTTATTAGGACTAATTGTACATGCTTAGTGTTAGACCATCTGTGATGGGGGCTTTTTACAAGGTCACTGGAGGGACACAAATTTAATAACTGTTGTGAGTGACAAAGTCTTTCCTGACACATGCTGTTATTTAAAATGATGATTTATGAGAATCTACAGCTCAGATTTCAAATGTGAATGTGTTGGAATAAATGTGTTGGAGTGGTGGACATTTACACTATATAAAGTATGATTTTCGAAAATTCATTTTTGGTAGTGTAGATACCCTTAAGAGGGCAGTGCGGAGTGCGGACAGGGAGGAGATTGAGTTTTAGGGCTCCTTTAGGTGGTACTTTACCATCCATGACAAAATGCCTTTCTTTAGAACGCTCAAGTGAAGAAGAAACAAGCAAGGTTATTGTGAGAAAGGAAAGAAAGAACCCTTTTGTTTATTTCAAGTTATTTTTACCACAGGTTCCATTTTAACTTTGATGTAGTGAGCTGGAACCAGAGATCCCAAAATATTGATTTTCCATGCATGCGCCACATTCGTGCAAACCACTTATCGTATGTAGCACCGTACTGTTGGGTTCAGGATGAAATTGGCTTATGCAGCTGATATAGCCCCTTTCTATAGGAGTGAAAAAACGGTTAGGGGTTGGAATTATTGTTATTTAATACAAAGAGAGTCTGCAGTAGTATGGATTAACGGACCTTATTTTTTTTAAGATTTATTATTTTTTCCCAAGCTAACATATTCGGGCATTTTTGTTTTCCTATATCTCATGGTAAACAAGGGCCAAGGTATATACAATGCCTAATTAGGGGTGGGTGGCACAGAATATTAGGATGATACCATGGCCCTCTACTCTTCTTTTCAGGCGCCTACGTACACACAGAGGAATAATCAAATTTGCTTAGGGGGTTAGTAAAGAAAAGTAAGGTTTCTTTGCTATATTACCATTGTAGCCCCGGGTCAGGATCCATGGCATGACATCCCTGTGTGTAAATGGAAGGTGGCACGGAACTCCAGGGACCATCTTGATTGCTAACAAGAGCCAAATCTAAAGTCCTCACGTTAAAACTAAATTGACCAGATCCCACTATTCCCAGCAGCAATGGGCGGCCAGTTTTACAGAGGAATGAGTTTGGCCCAGACGAGCTAAATGAGTTCATCCATAAGGGAAACCTGAAACTAAGAGACCAGCGCAGTTACTGACATCTCTAAGTTCACCACAAACACAACTTCACTATAATGTTTCTTCTCTCCCATTACTTCCTATCTCGGAACTACTGGCCCACCATTGGCTCTTGGCGGCCCGCCCCCATGCTATTACACAGACTGCAACACACGCTCTGTACATGCGATTGACCAATCGGGAAAGAAAATTCGGATCCTAAACGCTGATGGCTAATCAGGACATCGCGTCTGTGGGACTAGAGGGAAGAAGAAGCCTGGCGGACATGGATAGCAGTGATGTGTTATTAGGAACGTGTCTGGAGGGAGTGGAAGTGGAAGTGCTAGAGGCGACGAACCTGAAACCAATAGAGTGTGACGGGGGTCGTGTTTAGGGGGGTTAGGGTGGGGTGTTGTTACTGGTGCCTGTAATCCCCTTTTCTTCCTGCTCAGTGCAGTCTGCTGGTTTCAATTCTCCGGTCAGGTGCCCATATGTATGTATATGTCGTATTTAGCGCCATAGGGGACGCAGCGCTGTACAATATAGAATTGTTGTTGTAAAAGGGTAACTCCACCCCCAATATAACTTTTTATATTAGAATGATTACCCAATCTAAATCCAGTTTCAATTTCACATCAGGCAGATGCAGGGTTAATGTGATACAATTTCTGCTGTCAATCACAGGGAAGACTGGATTACTTTTTTAAACAATCACTTGCAGCTCAATAAAAAGGGGGCCAACTCTAGCTTTAAACATTTTTAATAATTAGAACGATTACCCCAAAACCCCAGGTCGTTAAATTTACCGTCAGCCGACGCTCCCACGCATGACTGTCAGTCATGGCAGCAACGGTGTTACTTATGTTTCTGATCGAGCAGTTAGGGGCATGCTCTGCCTGAGCGCACTAGACAGCTCACAATAGGGGCAGAGGAGGAGGGGGACTAACGACAGGTGGGAAAAAGACAATAACAGAAAAGGTAAATGTAATGTATTCTTATCTGCAGATATATAGGAATAGGCAGGACCACTCTTCAAATAATCAAAGTGTGTTTAATATAATTTAGTTCGGACTTTACACAAAACGTTTCGGGAGGCTTCACGGGTTTAAATATCATATATACCAATTCAGTGAGGCCAACCACTCCCTAAAAAATTTTGGTGATGTGAAGTGTAAGTATCTTTTATTAATATTAGAACTAGTTACAATCAATGCATTACAATGCATACAGACCATGTGAAGTGTACTGAAACCACTTACACTTCCACCAAAACAAACAGGTGGATATTGGAGTGACCCATGTACCCATAAGACCATGAACCAATAGTTCATAAATCAGCCAACAGCCGCGCAAATGGAGATGTGTGACACAGCTTGAAGGTATCTTTTGAATGTTGCTCTGTCTGTTGGGACAATGGTGTTTGGTGATATTATTTCCCTTAACAAAGCAACAATAAATTTCTCCAAGTTAGTGTGTTTTTATTAGGCTATAAACGTTATAGCTATCAAGTACTGTTTATTATTAATGGTAACATAGTAATGGAGGTTAAATAAAGACATATGTGCATCTAGTCAAATCTTTATATCCTTTCAATAACCCTACCTAACAGTTGAAATCAACATGAATCTCATCTGCCATTGCTTGCCCCATTTTGATAATCTATCTAGGTCTGCTTGCAATTACGCATCATTTGAAGTTTCCAAAGCTCTGCATTTGTGTCATAGCACACACAGGGACCTTGCTCTCAATACCTACTTCTGAGTAATTATATTAAAAGGTATGGCCCAAGTACAAAACCCTTGTTCATATGGCCAATTTCTATCTAGGGACACACTTTACGCTTTATATGTGCAGAACTGGCATGTAGTATTGCATTTCTGTTATGGGTATAGATGTAGTTAAAGAGCATGTCCACCCTTAATAAAAACTTTTGGACACAATAGAATACAGCCCCCACCGCTATAAAAATAAGTTAAGAAAGTGCCAGATGTTTACTTACCTTCCCTCTCTCCTCCGACGCCCGCCCGGCCTTCTGCTTGCAGACACTGCAAGAGGGGGCAGGAACCGGCAGCCGCGTCCGTGATTGGTTGAGAGGCAACCAATCACGACACGGCTGCCGGGCTTCTTGAATGCCGGGGGAAGAGGGAAGGTAAGTACAGTTCTGGGGACTTTCTTTTAAAATAATTTTTTTGTGGTTGGGGCTGGGGGAACATATATATTATGTGGCCAAGGGGTTTTATGTAGGGGGAGGGAGGGGATAGCAAAAACGGGAGGGGAATTAAGCCTGCAAGATATGTACCCTGCCTTTTTAAAAGCCGAGCTTTTATCTACTATCTCAAAGAGCTAATATAAAACACAGTACATGTAGAAACTTTATCTTGCGCTAGGAAACATAATGGAAACAATAAAAAAGGTTTAAAAATATTGATTGAGTATTTTGTATTGTTCCATAAGTAAGCCCGGGGATTTGAAACTGAACCCCATGTGACGTGTATTTCTAAGAAAAGAGTAGTTGCATGCTGAGCTACCACACAGGCACATGCAAATACAGTAAACAAACAATCTTTCTCTGCATGTGATGCTTAGAACTTCCCACCAATGGTCCTAAGATGTTGGCTAGGTATTTTGGCCACCTTGTATGTTACAGAAGTTGATGCTGTGGACTATAGGTTTTTAGTGGTGCCCCTTCCTTATGTATCTTCTTGTATGTATTATCTTCCTTCTCTGTAGTATGTATCCAATCATGCCTTAACACTTGGCTGTGATATGCTAATTGGGATTTCCAGGGTACATAATTGCCACAGATTCTTGTTACAAGTCATTCTGATTGAGAAAGCCGTCGGAATGACTAAGCGAAACGTCTTCAAGAACTAAACTTCAAGTCCAGTTAATCTAATTGAATAACAACAGGCCCCCCACTCAGAAGTCTTACTTTGAATGAGAGAATCCTTCTACACAATAAAAAATTTCTGTCTAGTACAATGAAGTGAATCCGCTCAGTATTGGTAATTGTGTTACCACTAGGATCCGTCATTAACCTGTGGGTGCTACTTATCCCCATTAGCTTGGGGACACCCAGCAAAGTGTACGTAGCTGCAGCTTGCTTCTAGAAGATGAAATTTACAGCTCAGAGATCCTCTCTCTCTCTCTGACACAGAACAGGGTAATTTTTTAAAACATATTTAAATTCTCTGTAACTACAACTGATCTATCCTTGTTTTCTACAAAAAAAAAAAGTATCGTGCATTTATTCCTTGGACTAGAATGAAAGTGAAGAAACAGAATATAACATTTCAGTCCCCCCCAGTCTGGGGGGGCTGAGCCTTGCAACCCTTAGTTACCTTGGTGTTGCTAAAAGCAGAGCTTTATACCACTATCCCAAGAGCTTCTATGTAAAATACCAGTACAATTGGAATTTTTGCAAGGAACATAATGGAAACAAAGTCAGTAAATCAGTTGAGTATTTCTTTTGTTCCTAAGTAAGCTGGGGATTTAAAACTGTAACCTTATGCGCGTGTTTCTAAAACCATAGTAATTCTATGCTGGGCTACCACAAAGAAAACAGGCAGATTTAGAAACAGAAAAAAAAATTGTAAAAGAATTATTTAAAAGATTTCTATCATCAATCGCTGCCTTCCTTTTTTTAATGGCCTTTGTGCTAGTAAAGGGGCCCATACATCCAAGGATCCAGATCGTACAATATCGGGATATTCCAATATTGCACAACAATCAACAAGTATGTCAATTCCCCCTATCTATTTTAATACACTAGAACATTGTTATCAGACCCATACAGATCAGAGGCATAACTACCAGCCCCAACCCCCCCCACCCATTATCTTCCTTCCCTAGGACAATACACCTCTACCCCAGAAAACCACTATAAATGAAGCAGCGAGCGGGGCCCCATCTTACTTTTCCTGGGGCCCCCAGCAATTCCAGGTAACATAAACACCGATACCGATCATAAGATATTTGTTGATGCATGTATGGGCCCCTTTACATTGGTCATGATGCTGGTAACAAATGGGAAAATGGAGCCAGCCACAAGGTATTACCAGGTTACAAGGTTGTGTAAGGTGTTGCAGCAAGGAGTGAGGAAAGTAGAAAAGGTGCAATAACAAAATTTGTAAAACAAGTTAGGGTGTTGAAGGGATCTCCACCCTCATATTAATTTGACATATTGCAGGACATGCCCTCCCACCCCATCCGCTATATTGGAACTGTAAAAAAGAATCCAAACTCTACTTACAAGCCCCTCGCTCCAGCGTCGTCTGATCTGGCTCCTGCTGCCGAACTTAAAGCAGGGGGCCGGACCGGCAGCCACGGCTTGATTTTCGGGAGAGAGAGACAGCCAATCACAGCCGCAGCTGCCAGAAAACAGAATGCAGTGGGAGCGAGGCTGTGTAAGTAGAGTTCGGGATTCTATTTTTAAACTTCCAATATAGCAGTTGGAGGTGGGAGGGGATGCCCTGCAATATACAATTAAAGATTTTGCGATACATAGAGGCAAACAGGTCGGGATCAGGAGCGGGGGCGCTCCCCTGTGCATGCCAGTGCTTGGACAGGAAGACAGCTCCTACCCTCAGTTCCTGGACTTTGAACAGGTCAAGCAGGGAAACCATAAGGACCGGGAATGTAAGGTAAGGATTTTTTTTTAATTGTACGGTGGGGCCAGTAGTAGGTTATTTAGGTTGGGGGTGGGACATGCCCTTTAATAAAATGTAAAAAGGTAGAGGGTACAGTCCTTGTTAGATTTATTATTAGAATAAACCGCTATGCCCTAGCTCTGCCCATCCAAAACAAGATTTAAGGTTTATACACTCAGATCCAAGACTTAAGCTGGCCATACACAACAAACTACCTCTTGAACTAGCCTGATTGTTATGCGATCATAAAATCGATTGTATTACAATCAAAAACACAATAGAGCCAGAAAACTTGTGGGAATGCGGCAGGCAAATCTGACGCTCTTACTGACAATGCAATCGATTCAACATTCATCTCAGAGAATGTCAAATTGCAATGTCGAGGTAGTGTCCTAACGCCTCGTACAAAGTTGATGGCGTGAATAAGACAGTGGTGTCTCTTTTTATATGGTCTTCCAAAGAGTAGCAGAGGAGCACAAGAGAGGAAGTTCTGTATATTGGCTACTGCAGATTTTATTGAGAATGGTAGGTAGTAAGACATAGCGCCTTTACCCCCCGTTCTCTCAGAACACAAGGACAGCAGGGCCTAACATCAAGGTTCGACAAATCTAGAACTGATCCACACTGGCAATATGTTCCAACGTAACACTGTGGTGGAGAAATGGTCTAACTAGATACCATCACTGCAGTCACACTGGTGGGAGGTCCTTGCTCATATACCCTAGTGTCCCCAGTAGCTAATATCAGACTTACACAATTTTTTTAACCTCCATCCCCATAACCCCCAGGATATTGAGACATGGCAATACATTAAGAGAAACTCTATTCTTGTCAAAAAGGCAATTGTTTTGACATTAATGGCTACACATGGGCCAACAATATATAATTGGATGTCATTATAAATAACACGCTTCCATATGAAAAAATCTTATATACTCATAGTAGGTGCCCTAGTAAATATGGGAAAATATGGAGTGAAATGGCAGAACAAAGAATACATCCGATAAAGACAATACCGATGGTGACATAACAGTTGCAAATTGTACAAAAAGCAATATATACATCATATTGATAATCAGACAATGTTATTTAGTTCCTTAGGGTTAGAAGGTGGTGTTTTGTTACACATATTTAGAAACTGGAAAGCTGTTACATATGATTAAGATATTTAACAAAACCTACTGAAAATAATATGCCACGCTGTCAATAATGTAACATTGCTAGATATAAATTGTGACTGTCAGGAACATACCTGCCGGTCTGGTCCTATGCCAATCTTCTGGTTGGGCAGCGTGGGAGACGCCATGACGGCGGGCAGCACGAAATTCAAATTGCCGGCGTCCTCCTGGACCGGAGCCCGATCGTAGTTATTGATAACAACAGGCTCAGTTACTCACCTCACCTATTTCTTCAAGTCCTGAGACTTACTTACCTTGCCAAGTTCCCGAGACTTACCTTGCCAAGTTCCCGAGATTTACTTACCTTGCCAAGTTCCCGAGATTTACTTACCTTGCCAGTTCCAGTGGAGTCACTCACCTTGCTGTTCCCAGCAGCACTTCCAGCCTACAGTTCCCAGCAGCACATCAGCCTACAGTTCCAGCAGCACATCCAGCACATCCGCATCCAGTCGTCCCAGCAGCACATCCAGCCTACATTCCCAGCCAGCACATCCAGCCTACAGTTCCCAGCAGCACATCAGCCTCAGTCCCAGAGCACATCCAGCCTACGTTCCCGCAGCAATCCAGCCTACAGTTCCCAGCAGCACATCCAGCCTACGTTCCCAGCCGCACATCCAGCCTACAGTTCCCAGCAGCACATCCAGCCTACAGTTCCAGCAGCACATCCAGCCTACAGTTCCCAGCAGCACATCAGCCTACAGTTCCAGCAGCACATCCAGCCTACAGTTCCAGCCGCACATCCAGCCTACAGTTCCCAGCAGCACATCCAGCCTACAGTTCCCAGCAGCCACATCCAGCCTACAGTTCCCAGCAGCACATCCAGCCTACAGTTCCCAGCAGCAATCCAGCCTACAGTTCCCAGAGCACATTCCAGCATACCAGTTCCAGCCAGCAATCAGCTACAGTTCCCAGCAGCATCTTCGTTTTCCAAGTTTCCAGCAGCACATCCAGCCTACAGTTCCCAACAGCATCTTGGTTTCCAGTTTCAGCAGCACATTCAGCCTACAGTTCCCAGCAACTTTTAGTATCTAGTTCCCAGCAGCACACCATCTTACAGTTCCCATCAATATTTTGGTATCCAGTTCCCAGCAGCTCCAGCTCTTCCAGCATTCAAATCCCATCAGCCTTATCTGCTCCGTATATATCTTCTGACCTTGGGTCTCCTCTAGAAAGCGTACCTGTAAGTACCTGGCCAGCCGAATGTTACAGTGACATACTCGTTATGCATATAAAAAAAGTTGGTGTAATAAAAAAGTATAATTTAAAAAAAAAAAACATATCTGTTGGTATTCAGTTAGATCAATGGACTTATTCATTGAAGACGTTTCGTTAGTCATCCATCTGGTTTCTCTATTCAAATGACATTGTACAAGAATCATAATAAAAATGTATTTTGACACTCTTTTGAACCAATTCTGTTCATTGCAAAATGTTGACATAGATGCAGGTACACTGCTTTACCAGTGGAAATACAAAAATCACCTGGCTTCTAACTTCAGATGCCAGCAAAAAAGGTTAGTGTCATGCAGCATAAACCTGGTTCCACAGTATAGGCATCAGAGCTGCAGAGATTCTGCAAAAGGATCAAATACAGCTTCTAAATGAACAAGTGCGACAGACACATTTGCAGATGATGCTTTAATGGGGATGTTCAGTGCAAATACATATGCTTTTCAGAAAAAAGAGACAGTATTTTTTCATCCCAATGACCTTGATCTGCAATTCAGCATTTTGTCTGTGTATAAATAAATGCAACCAAAATACTGACTTCATGTTTGCTGGACACCTAATAGAGAGCGGATGGTCTTGCCCTTGACCCGACGCCTGGGTTGATTCTGTTGCTCAGTTGAGATCTGAGCATCTTTGACCTATCCAACAGCCAATCAGTAGAAATTACTGTTAGGAACATTCCAAGGATGTGGTGCATCCTGGGAAGAGGAAGGGACGTTAGAAACTGAAATGTCAGCTCACTAATGTCAACAGCAGGGAACAGCAAGGGTATGAAATCAACTGATTTTTCAAAATGGGAGAGAAGAGAATGAGAATGACCAAGAAGGCATTACACACAAACTAACAATTTAACAAATATTGATAATTTCCACTGAACTGTTCCCTTTAAGACCAACATCAGTCAATTCGAACAGAACCTGACTTCTATCTGATCTATCTGTGACCAGCAGAACAAGTTCCGTTTCTGTCATCTCAAAACACCCCAAAGGAGACGAACTAACATGGAGAAAAAAGGAGGGAATGTCACTTTACCTTACAAGAAGAATGGGTGGAAATTTGTCTACCAGGATCTTGACTCATATGGAAATGGAAGTCTTGGCTAAGGGTTGCATTTTGCCATCACTGCTAAAGATATCCCGTGGTGGACATTAGCGTGGATGATTCAGATTACCGTGGTATATGAATTTGAGTATCCCACTCCCAAAACCCAAAATTCAGGAAAGATAGAAAAGCCTCTCACACCTAGATATCGCTAGATTAAAACCTCCCAAATGGCTTCCAAATGTATTTGCCAGCCTTTTTCCTTGTTCCAACTCTTTCTGCTGCTCTTCCACACAAAAGCAGCAGAAGGGGCTGAACCAGGTCTGTAAAAAGCAGAGACCAAATCACTGACCCCGGCCCAGTCCCTTCTGCTGCTTTTGTGTGGAAGAGCAGAAGAAGGCAACTGAGGGACAAGGGCTATGATTCTGTGTTTAAATTTAGCATTTAGGTTTGGGGGATTTCCTTCCTTTCCAAATTTTTGGTTTTGCCTCAAAGATAACGCAGCAGCAAACGGGAGCCGGATGGGAGAAGCTACACTGCTGGCTCCTAGATATTTGGATGATTTGCAAAGCTCTGCAGTAAGAACAGAAAAAAAACACTGAAATGTCAATTCCATGTTCATTGCCTTACACAAGAACAAAAATAAAGTCTAAAAAAAATTCCATTGCAAACAGAAACAAAAAAACAACAGTACAGAGAGCAACGCCTATGGAGATGATTTTACTCAGAAAATACAGTTTAACTGGGCCACAATTATGCTGATCCACTGCCATATGCCAGTGCTTAGCAACTCATTCCTGGCTGGTCTATATTTTACTGGTTGTCCCAATAGAGGATCCATATCCTTACAAATGCTGAAAACATGCAAGCAAAAAACCGTGGCCTCGAGTTCCAAAGAAAACTCTGTATATTTTTATTTCGCCCCTCCATCTAGCCTCATGAGATATGCGTGCAGCATGCACAGATTGCTTCATTTTTTTGTTTAATGAGCAGTGTTCACAGGCCTCTATTCTTTCCTCTCCACCTGCTGCCCTAGGCCCAAAGAAAGCCAAATTAGGGGTCCAAAACCGCCCGATGAAATAAGCAGGGATACTGGTGCCCACTCCCACTTCAGCATGGATTTATTAGAAATGATTGTGCCAGACAATTAACTTGTTTTTTTATGAAGAAGTGAGTAAAATTTAGATTCAGTCATAGAAGTGGATGTGGTATACTTGGATTTTGCTAAAGCTTAATACTCTGCCACATAGGCGACTTATGTGTAAACTAAGGGTGTTGCCTAGAAGAAAACATTTGTACATGGATAGAGAATTGGTTATTGGATCACAAGCAAGAGTGGTGGTAAATAGAGCTACATCTATGTGGGCTGAAGTTCTAAGTAGAGTGCCTCAGGGTTCTGTAGTGGGGCCACTTCTGTTTAATCTGTTTATAAATGACTTAGGAGGCATTGAGAGCAAGGTCTCGATTTTGCTGATGAAACTTCAAATGATGTGCAAGTAGACCTAGATAGCTTAGATAATTTCCTAATATTGGTTCTGTGAGGAGCACCCAGCCCAAAGAAAACAGATTCTGCCAGTCTTCCCTCTGACTTCAGCACTATCTTTAATATAGGAATATCCAGGACTAACTTGCAATGAAAACTGTACTTGCTGTAGTCCTAAACAAATGATATTGTGAGGTAGGAATAATCAATCCTAGCTCCCGACCCAGGTACTTTCCATTTTTAAACAGTTGATTTTTAGATATCCTTTGTATTTTGTATACTAACACACAACTTAATTAACAAATGCTACTACGTATATCTTAATTTTCCTCTAAAAAGTAAAGGCTGTTTGTTTAAAAACACTAGCCAAGAAAGAGAAAGAAATGAGCAGCAAGGAGTGGGAAAAGGCATTAACGTAATGGAATTAATAAACAGAAATGCACATTGCTGGGAAATGGTCAATGTGATACAAAATAAGATGTATTATAAACTGTAGGAAAGACTCTTCATGAAGAAAATGGAAAACTAGAATCATATAAACAGTAATCATTTAGCAAAAGGAAAATAAACTTGCTTATTAATTCTATTGGGGTGTTTAGACAGGTGCAGTAAAAAGAAAAAAAAAAAAGCTTGTGCTGGTGGTGACAGGTTGAAATCCCAATATTATAGACAAACAGTTGAAAATCACATTTAAAAAAAATTAATAAAAAGCTTCAAGAAGATACAGTAATTCTGATAGAGATTGTACCTGCATAAATTTAAAAAAAGAGGATTGGGGGGAAGTTATTCATAGAGGCTGAGATTGGTCACCTGGCAACCAAAAATCTGGTCAAGAAGATGTTATACTGATACCAGAAAACCTTTAAAGCAATGTAACTTCATAAGTTAGAGATGTGATCCAGGGTTCATTATAAAAAAGGTACAAGGGAAAGGCTTTTATTTAACCTTAACTTATTCAGAGACCACGGTTGCCATTTAATAGCATCAATATTTTACTTGATTTGTCTAGATTTGTTTTAAATTAAAAAATATGGGGTATTATACTCATATTTTGCACATAAATTTAAAAATTGGCATAATTTTTTTTTTTTTAAACGAGAAAGAAAACACTATCTATATACAGTATATAAAAGTCAATGTATTTGCATGTTGTTTGTATGTATGTATGTTCCAGAAAAACTTCAAACGGCTAGGACAATTTTTATGGGACTTGGTATACTTACGTATGTTTAAGGACCTGGAAAAAAGCATAGGCTACTTACTTTTAAAAATGCCTCAGTGTACATTTTTGTCAACATTGTTTAAGTTAATTAGCCTGTGTGCTTCCATCTGGTGGTACATAACTTCCAAATGTCAGATTGTTCAGGGCAATACAAGGCTTTACTTTTTATTCTGTTGTTGTTGCTGTGATAGGAGGATATACCTGTCTATCATGAGGAGCAAGCAGAACATGTGAGGTCACAATGTCATGTGACCACACACTGTCTCTCACTTGTTGGTTCGTCCAAAGTCAAGATTGAGAGGCAACCTGGCCAATCCAAGATAAGTCTCTTCTACTGGGGGTGGGCCGGCATCTACACATGGAGATCACAGTTTGCAGCAGTCTGGTGCAGAGGTCAAAGAAAGCAGCTAAGGAATTGTGTTTTGCCATTGCTCTTTTTACTCCCCTTTCTCTTCCATGGTCATTGTTTTTTGCAAGAATAAATAAAGGGACATCGTGTCATAATTTATCTGATCGACTGCAGTACTTTCAAAGTAGGTATATTTTTGTGAACATTGCACAGTCACTATTAAACAGATATTGCAAAATGTCTAAATTTGTTTACCCTAAAAATAAATTAATGTGAGATGTTGCACCCCATTGTTTCAGGGGAAGTTGACATGGCACGTGTTACAGGGGAAGTTGGTGTGGCACCCGTTACAGGGGAAGTTGGTGTAGTATGCTTAAAAGTGCATCATATCAACTTTCCTTTAACTTTAAGACACATCATATCAACTTCCCCTTTAACACTGGGGTATATCTTACATTAAATTTTTTTAGTGTTTATACCGAAACAAAATTTTCCCTAAAATGTGGACATTATGCAATAGTGACTATGTTGCACAACAATAACCCCTACTTTTAAATGTACTGCAATCAATCAAAATGAATTACCGTATTAACTCACAATGTCCTACAGAAACACAATTCAGATGCCACACTCACATAAAATGAATGCTTGCAAAACAAATCAACAGTCACATTTAATGTAAAGCTAGCAGGACAGTCATGACTGACTGACCAAATGAGATTCACCTCCAGCAAGTCCTCAGCCCTCCAGTTCATTAGCCAGTTTTGTCATCCCTCCAGGTCATTAGCCAGTTTTTGTCATCCCTCAGTTTATTAGCCAGTTGTCATCCCTCCAGTTCATTACAAGTCAGTTGTCATCCCTCCAGTTCATTAGCCAGTTTGTCAGCCCCCCAGTTCATTAGCCAGTATTGTAAAGCTGGGTACACACACTAACGATAAAGCCCCGATACCGTTGGATCCGACGGTATTGGGGCTTTGCGTTATGTGTGTACGTTTTCAAACGAGCGCGTGGCCGCCACACGATCGGGTCGGCCGAACGCTCATTCAGGAAAGGCCAAAAATTTCCATCGGCACGCTAGACTCCCTATAGAGGAGTCTAGCGCGGCCGATGGAACACACAGTCCCGAGCGTTCTCCTTATGAAGTTCATAGGGAGAACGCTCGGGACTGTGTGTATGCAGATCTTTGAAAGATGGCAGACAGGATCTTGCAGATCCTGTCTGTCATCTTTCAGAAATCTGGACTGTGTGTACCTAGCTTTAGTTCTCCAGTTTATCAGTCGTTTTAGTAATCTTAAATGATAGGTAAATGAACAGGAGCTATGGCTTTCGTCCCGTTCTTTAACACGAGCCAGTGGTGGATCGCACTCACAGGTACGTTCCTGGCTCCTGTTACATTAACTGAAGAATGGGAGGTAAGACACAGCTCCTTTATCACCCCTTCTTCAATTAATCTAAATTCACAATAGTTCACTTTGAGTCATACAACACTTGAAAATATTGTAGGCAACAATGTAATGGAATGTTTAAAAGTTATTAATTAGTTAGAATAAGATTAATAGTTGAAATACGAGTCTGTATGGACAAATAGAGTAAGAAGCAAACACCAAATGCCAATATATGATGCTGTCTTTATTAACACTGTATAAAAGAAATTTATGCTAAAATGTTAATCATACATGTTCTGTTTCACAAGTAAAGTTCCTCCATTTGGAGGGATTTAAAAAAAAAAAAAAAAACCAATGTTAAATGGGAATAATGGTCTGTAACCTTAGCAAAGTAGGCGTGGTCTGCCGCATCTCTTTTCCCTTTTTTGCAGCGTGGTCTGCCTTATCTCTTTTCCCGGTGTTTCCCACTTTTGCACTTAAAATGTTTGGAGGTATGTTTACAATGTTGTGAAGTAGGTTAATTGGGTGATGAGATACCCTAGAATCTTGCATGTGGGCACCCAAAGTTTACCAGATTTAGGTCGCAGCTAACCCATAGTGAGTTTAAATGGGTCAGGTTGGTTAGAAAGCTGCGGGTCTGTTAAATTTCGGGTGCAGGTTCGGGTCGGATCTTTTGAAAACGCTGGGTACTAGTTAGATATAAACTTACCGTAACAGTATAAAAAAAAAAAAAAAACATGTGGTCACCTGCTAAAAAACTTATTGTGCAAAATAACTGTATAAATTACTCCTTACCATATCTCAAGTGGCATGGATGGCTTAAAAAGCACCTTAAAACGGTAAAGAACTCTTGGGGACCTTACATGACATATAAAGTGTGACGTGAAAAACACCAACACAAGGGTTGAATAATCCCTGCATTTACACTAAAAGAACTTGATAGCCTGTCCTGTGTTTAGAGATGGTACACAAGGTCCAATTTAGGCCTGATTTTCCTGCTGACAGACTACTGATCAATATAACAATCTGTATTCTGACAGTCAGGAGTTAAAGAGCATGTCCACCCGATTTTTTTTTTTTTTATATTGTATACCCATGGGCTCCCAGCCCCAACCGCATAATTTATTTTTTAAAAAGCCCCCCAAACTCTACTTACCTCCCCTCTTTCCTCCGCCGCGCTCCCGAACCCTCTGCTTGCTAGAAAATGCAAGAGAGGGGCGGGACCGGCAGCCGCGTCTGTGATTGGCTGAGCGGCAGCCAATCACGGACGCGGCTGCCGGCAGCTCACTTCGCCGGAGGAAAGAGGAGAGGTAAGTAAAGTTTGGGGAGCTTTCAAAGGTAAAAATATTGCGGTTGGGCTGGGAGCCCTTGGGGAATATACTATATAAATCATTTTATGCTAGGGGGAGGGAATCGAGAGAGGGAGGGAGAGGAGGGAGAGGGAGGGGGGAGAAGAGCTGCAGTACGCATGGCAAAAATCTACCTGAGGCCAGGAAGCAGGCAGTGTCCTATGGACCTGCTTGCCTCCTGGTGGGCAGTTTTTGGGACTTTGGGGGGGCACTACCGGAGAACCCTATGGAGCTGGGATGTGAGGTAAGGATTAAACTACACTACATGGTGGGGCCAGTAGTTGGGGGGATTATAGTTTTGGGGGGGACATGCCCTTTAACTGATCTTGCAGTGTACTGAAGTCTACAAAATTAGCCATGATTTAAAAGACATGTCCTATTGCTAAGATTGATTTTATCTCAAAATAAAAAAAATATCTGTATTAGACAGTTAGATCATACCTAATACTCTAAAAAGAAGGAATTTCAGGTGTACATGCAAACTCTATGAATGAAATACATCAATCTGACAAAGCCATTTTTAACATCAAACATTTCTCAAGCATCCCCAAAACTACCCTTACTATAACATCAATAATATATTGAGCACTTAAAGTAAGCCCAGAGCACAAATCAAACCGGTTTCTTTAGTCGGGGGGGCGCTTTAATCCGCTTTTGTGCAGGTATGCTCACATACTGTGAAATATGTTAGGGCCTGGTTATCCAAAGCAATGTTGGAAATTTTCAGCTTTTTAAACAATTGCTTTTATTTTCCACAGAAAAATTTTTCTCCCCTACAAAATCTATAAGTACTTAACTTATGGTCACATTTAATGAAAAGTGTGTACCGGTAAGCTGAATACGTTAACATTTAACATACGTTTACATTTTTTAACATGCTTACACAAGAAGTTTACTTAGGTACACTTTAGATTCCCTCAGGCAGTAAATATTCGAAGATGATTTACCTAATGTTATGTAAGGAAAGGTCACATTGCACTCACGCATGCTTGTACATATACACACCCACCTTTCAGGTTTACAAAATGTGCTTAAGGGATGTGCCTGAACAATACAGTTTGGCAAGAGATAAAATTTTCTCAGCACCTATAGACGAAAGTTACAGGCCTTAGGTTAATAGCAAAGACATAAGCGTCTCAATAACTACTTTACAGCCTTATGTTTCCTTCACTTTCGCACAAGAAATACAAAGCAATTAAACACACCAGGCTTTTTACCCACATGAACAAAAGACATACCTTTGTGATCTGCATAGTTAAAATAATCAGGGTTATTCAATAAAAGTTCTTATCGTTTAAAATGGTGCTAATTTTGCCCCAACCAATCAGATGTTAGCTTTAAATGTTAAATAAGATCTGATTGGTTGGGGCTAAATAGCACCATTTTAAACGATAAGAACTTTAAGGGCACAGCCACACTGCAACGCAAACGCAATCGCACACAGAATCGCTGCGATATCATGTGCGATTTTGTTCTGTTTTTCATTAAAGGACAATTATACTCACCTTTCCTCCGCTCCACATCTTGTGCAGTAACTTTTACTCAGGGTGAGGACCTGAACCGCTAGGTCCTCACCCTGGATTTGCGAAACCTAAAGCAGCGACTTAGAGCAACGCTGCTCTGGTAGGCTCCGCCCCCCCTCCCGTCGGCGACGAGGCCAATAGGAAGGCACCCTCTGCAACAAGCGTGCCTTCCTATTGGCCTCGTCACCGACGGGAGGAGGGGGCGGAGCCTACCAGAGCAGCGTTGCTGTAAGACGCTGCTTTAGGTTACACGAATCCAGGGGTGAGGACCTAGCGGTTCAGGTCCTCACCCTGAGTAAAAGTTACTGCACAAAGATGTGGGCGGAGGGAAGGTGAGTAAATTGTCCTTTAAGTATTGAAAAACGCATCGATTGAGATTAAAAATGCGGAACGCAAATCGCAACGCACCCGAAAATGCGCCTTTTCGGTGCGTTGCCGAGCTTTCAATATACGAAAAAAGGCATGCGCAAACGCACGTGCAAAAAAAGCGCAGCAGTGTGGCCTAGCCCTTATTGAATCTCCCTGAATATTTGGATGACATGATTTTCACATAACGTAAGCCTGATTTAAAACTAGGCTTAATGAGAGATAGAGCGAAAGAAAAAAAAGAAGTACATCTGTAAGATACTTTTCCAAGTATGCCAATGAAGAACTAAATATCAAACTTGTATTTTAATCATTAAACTATGGCAATATAATGAATGGCCCATCATTTTACTCATTTTAGGGTATCTCCAGCCCGAAAAAAAGTTTTGCTGTAGTGTAGGGCACTCTAGCCCAACCGCCATGTACATTGTGTTAAAAAAACATCAGAAATATACTTACATGCTTCGTTCCCCGCGTTACAATGTTTTTGTAGGTAGGGCAGCAAAAGATAAATCAAGATAGATGGAGGGAGGGGCTTCCCTGCGCATGCCAGAAACCTCAACAAGGAAGAAGCCAGCACCGGGTTAAATTTTAGTTTTGGGGGTGGAAATGCCCTTTAATCTGTACTACCCAAATCAGACCTGATTTTTGCCTGTCTGTAGTGACCTGTAAGTGTACGTTCACCCCAAGACCATGTTTTGACCCAAAGCACCCATCTGGATTTTGAGGAAATGTCTTGCTAAAAGGTGAAGTTCCTATTAAAGGATAAATATGCTATTAAAAACGGAAAGTAACTGGGGCAGGGAGGTAGGATTGATTATTCCTACCTCACATATCGTTTTGTTGAGGAGCTACAGCAAGTACAGTGTTAATTTGCCAGGTTAGTCCTGGACTAATCCTTTATAAAAGAGCGCTGAAACCAGAAGGAAGACTGGAGAATCTGTTTTTTGGGCTGATGCATCTTAGAAACAAATTGTATTTTAGTTTTAACAGAATTTTTTAAAAAACTTACCCACACGATTGTTATCCTTTAATTTCAGCTTCCTCACAGATGCTAAACGGATACCTGGTTATGATTCCATCCAACTCGATAAACGCACCCAGTTCCACTGAAAAAAAAGCAGTCCCGAAGCCTAACGCCATCTCCTTCTTGGTTCTGTATGGTTTTCTTTTGGATTATGGCAAACAATTTAACGTGTCTCAGAAGACCATAATACATTTTCCCACAAAGCTGTGGGAGACTGGATATAACTTTTTGCAATGTTTAGGCGAGTTTGAATGTTTTCTAATAGAGCAAAGAGGTTTTTCTTATTATCCTACCCCACAATTCAGAATAAACCACATGGTAACTAGCAACTATCAAAGTCTTATCTGATATCTGATAGAAAATATTTGCATAAAGACAGTGAAAAGTAGGGTCAGGAATGTGGCTAATAGGTGCACATGCTCACAAGGCTCTTTGAAGACTAAATGGGCTTTGAATTGTACTGGCAACACATGAAAGCCTTTAGTTACAAAAGCTAATTCTTAATGTACATAAATGCAACTTACTAGAGAAGTATCTTACAATGTATGGTGTTCTGGGGAGAAAATTTTTTACATTAACCACTGTGTTACCACTGTGTAAATATTAGAAAATGCCCCAAACATTACTTCCCTCCCTCCGCCGCGCTGCCAGGCGGGCCGGCAGTCGCGTCTATGATTGGCTGAGCAGCAACCAATCACGGACGCGGCTGCCGGGAGTTCAGTGCGGCGGGAGAAAGGGAAGTAGAAGTTTATGTTTGGCATTTTCTAATAATATTAACATAGTGGTTGGGGCTTGGGGGACGGGGAATCTTTGGTGACAAGGGATTTACACTAGGGGGAGGGAATCCTAATCGGAGGGAGGAGAGGGAGGGGAAGAAGGGCTGCAGTATGGATGCCAAACTTCTCCCGGAGGCCAGGTAGGAGGCAGAGTCCTATATGGACTCTGCTATCCTCCTGGTGGGCAGTTTTTGGGACTTGGGGGGGGGGTTACAGGAGAACCTTATGAAGCTGGGATGTGAGGTAAGGATTAAACTACACACATGATGGGGCCAGTAGTGGGGGGGGGGATTTAGTTTGGGGGTGGGACATGCCCTTTAAAGCTTTCTTAAAAACAGTTCCTTTTTTACAGTTAACCAAAAGTTATCAATGTCAAATGTAGACTTTCAAATGGCTATGTGCACTGATAAACAAAATTAACTGCCTGGCCTAATCTTTCAATTTTCTATTGCAAAATAAATGGGCCAAATAGGAAACATCACAGGAATGTCAAACCACCATCCAGAAAACATGCTTTTAGATGTTTAATAGATTTTGGTAATCAAAAGTCAAATCTATCAAAGGTCTAGTAGTGTATGGTCAGCATTAGTTCTTCTCCATAGGTACACAAATAGTTTTCCCAAAACCCAATTTCAGTAAAAAAAAAAAAAAATAATGAGTCATGGTTGGCTTTATCCCCAAACCTCTTTTATATTCTACGGTCCTTTCAGGGCAGTAGTCCGTCACGGCTGTAACACATGCTTCCTCTGACGCTTAAAATGCTTGTAAAGCCGTAAGAGGATGTGGAAACCAACAGAAGGACCAGCTGACTTGGAGCTAAAGATCTCTGTTCAGGAACGCCAGAGAAAAGGTTAAGTACTGCAATCTAAGAGTTTGAGGGTAAAGGGGTTGGGGGGGTCCTAGGTCTATGTATAAAATTTACTGTAGGGGTGGGCAAGTGGTTAGCATTAAGGGCCTCAAACAACTTGGTTTAAATCTATTTTTGGCTACATCTGCAAGCAGTTTGTACACTCCATTTGATTGCATGAAACATGCATTATCATTATGTACTACTACTAAAGGACCTAAATATTTTAAATCCTTACATGAATGATTTTCTTCCCAGAAACACCTATACATCGTAAGATTGTTCTCTAGTAAATTGCATTTAGTACATTTATATAATAGATTCTGTAACTAAGAAGGTTCCATGTTGTTGCCAGTACAAACCATATCCCATGTATTCAAAGAGCCATACCCTGACCCCAGCACTGTCACTGTCTCTATGCACAGTATTTTCTATACAGATGTCGATACCCCATTATGGAAGTCCCTGCTAAGACATGCTCAAGAAACCTTGGATGCGTTGGAACCTGCCCGTGAGAAGCCGGCGCTGGGCGATCTGTGGTAATTCTTCTTCTCCCCTCATTTACATAGCTCATTTACCTCCCTTCAGTTAAACTGAATAAAACATACTTTAAAATTGGTGGACATACCCATATATTCTGCTTCTTACATGCATGTTATCTAAGAAATACACTGTAAAATTACATTTCTTTTTTGTATGAAAAGTAAAGGATTATCATCAATGTTAGGAACAGGAGTATTGAATGTGTTTGAAAACAAAAAAATTAAATCCCTGTTCTGTCCCTGTGCTTCTAGGAAGCAAGTCTGCAACTTCCTTGTTTTGAAGTGTTGAGCACTACTGAGCATGTGCATGTACAGCAACAACACTTAGCTGGGGGATTTACCCAGCTAAGGTAGATTATAAGAGCGGACCCCTAGTAACCACATATTAATTTCATAAATCACCCAGCAGCCACAGCAAAGGGAGAGGTGAAAAATAGCCTGTTGTATGTTTGTGAATGTGCTCTGTCTATTGGACAATGTTGCCTGGAGGCTTTAGTTCTCCTTTAAATTTTAAACTCAAATCTTAGATCACCCACATTTACACAGAGAGCAAACTAGGCATAAAATGATTTTCACTTCAAATTCCAATACAGTGCCTTACATAATGAAGGCAATACAATTTCCTGTTCTCTTACAGATTGTTTTGCATTATGTCAACAAGAGAATATGTACAAAGAAGGGGTTAACTGCAATTGCAGACGTAATGATGTACTACAGAGCACATGTGGGGATGTAGGCGTGTATATAGGGGGAATCCACAGAGGGATCTGTTATGCCTGTGATTAAGGACATGTGTGTCCGAAACGTGTAAGGCGTCTTGCCAATAAAGGCTTTTTACTAAACCAACAGTTTGGGTCTCTTATGTTCCGGTTTCGTGCAGACTCCTACTTGTGAACAAAGAAGAGAAGCAGAAGCCACAATTGAAAATTAACTTTGAGCATGATGTGACTTATGATGTATTTCCAGTTATTTTTCTTAATTGTTTAACAAAATGAGCTTGAATTTACTATCCCAAGAAAGTCGTTTCATGGACAGCAAAAATATCAAAAAAGGTTAGAAAAGCAATGTACCTTATTGTTTGGGTAAGTGTTATAGAGAGTTGAATAAACAAATGCAAAGAAAACGCAAAAAGGCTCTAAGTGACTTCAATCATTTCAACAAAGACAGCGCAACACCGGAAAAGATGAAAACATTTTTTTTTTTTTTTTTTTTATTTCAGTGGTCACATCTAGCACTAATATATGCAATAATATGATGACACATTAGAAGTCAAAGGCTTTACAAATACCATGCAGTTGTGCAATTTGCATAGACACAGATTACATTCTTTTAACAGACATTCATTTTATTATAGGATTATAATACTAATAACATAAAGGACAACTGTGGCCCCCAAACAAGTTAGGGCTAAGTAGGGTTCTATTTAAAAAGAGCCTGGACCTTTTGCTGTAGCCTTTGAAAAATTATGTTGCAGAAAACGTTCTTCCTGCTTCCAGTAAACTTGAGTGACCTCACCTGACCCTCTGCTTTTCCCGTCCCCTGGGGTCTGAGCAGGTTCACTTTAAGGTACACACACACTAGCGATAAACCCCAATACCATCGGATCAGACGTACCGGGGCTTTATCAGCAGTGTGTGTAGCTTCTTTCCCGAACGAGCACGCAGATGGCGATCTTCTTCCCTCGGATCTTCCCTCGGATCTTGCAGATCCTGTCATCTTTCAAACTCATTATTGTGTGTACCTTAAGACTTAATTGGGAAAGACAGGAAGTACTTGCACAGACGTAAAAGGGAAAAAAGTGTCTGTGTGTGTGGGGGGGGGGGGGTGAATATTATGGAGGCAGAGAGTGGTCATGTGGCTACAAGATGGTAAAAGTCAACAGTGTTCGAAGAAGTTATATAGCTAACACCAAGAGATTTGATCCACGGTTCCAAGTAAAGGAATAATGGAAGGGCATTTGTTAACCTTAATTAAATTACAGTTGCCCTTAAACCATGTGACCACTTGCAAAACAACAAAATATTGAAATGCAACACAATACTGCCATAAGTACAAGAAACAACAGCAGTTGTGCAACAAATTAAACTAAACAAAAAACAAACAGATAGCCTCCCATACAATGTAAAAACAGGTCACCATGGGGTTTCATCACTTATGCTTACCGTATATAAAACCTCTAACTCCCCTTAAGGTAAGCGGAGGTGCAGACACAAATCCAAACAGAGTGCAAATCAAAAGAAAGGGATGACTGCTAATAATAATAAAAAAAAACTTTTACAGTCAGACATAGTTAATCAGAACTATTAAAACATTTATAAAAGTAAAACACACATTGCATGACCTCATTAGTGAAAAAGTCAGTACTTTGTTATAAGTATACCTAATCAAATATCAGAGGTATGCATTAAGAGAAACATAATGCAATAAATAGAGGCAAATCTACCATTCATAAGCGCTGTCCATAATTCATAAGTGACATACATACACCAGGGTGAGGACCTTAACTGCAGGTCCTGTACAGGCCATAAGTCCGAAGACATTTCCAGGACCAATATTCTTTATTCAGACCCTCTTCCTCAGGCATGCTTAAAGGGCATGTCACCCCCAAACTATAATCCCCCCACTAATGGCCCACCATGTAGTGTAGTAAAATCCTTACCTCACATCGCAGCTCCATATGGTTCTCCTGTAGTCCCCCCCCCCCCAAAGTCCCAAAACTGCACCAGGAGGACTCTGACTCCTACCTGGCCTCGGGAGAAGTTTGGCATGCGAACTGCAGCCCTTCTCCCCCTCCCTCCCCCTACCATAAAACCCCTTGGCCACATAATAAAATATGTTCCCCAGCCCCAACCGCATAAAAATTATTTTTAGAAAGTCCCCAGAACTGTACTTACCTTCCCTCGCTCCCCCGGCATTCTGAGAAGCCGGCAGCCGCGTCCGTGATTGGCTGCCTCTCAGCCAATCACGGACGCGGCTGCCGGTACCGCCCCCTACTTGCAGTGTCTCGCAAGCAGAAGGCCGGGCCGGGCGTCGGAGGAGAGAGGGAAGGTAAGTAAACATCTGGGCACTTTCTGAAATTATTTTTATAGCGGTTGGGGCTGGGGGGCTGTGTTCTATTATATGTGAAAAGTTTTTATTAAGGGTGGACATGCCCTTTAACGAGGACACGCAATACTGATCACAATATGTATATGGCACACCCTCTAGTGGTGTTTCCACGTGTTCTACCCTCCTCTGCTCCCTACCCAGCAGCTAGACATCTAAATAAGAAATATATAGGAAGGGAACACTTATGCGGCTTTAGTGTCTGCAAGTGACTTTATTGGCAACATGTATGTGGATGACATTATGATATTATGGGAAGGTCCACTAGCTCAATTTAGCCATATGATGGAAGAAGCAAATGAGATACACCCATCGATTAAATTTACATATACGCATCCCAAGTATGCTTACCAATTTTAGAGGTCACAGAAGAAATGGGTAGTGAGGGTATAATATCAGAAAACTATGGACAGGAACAATTTGCAACAACCCCAAAGTTTTAAAAGGAATACCTTAAAGGGTGTGTCCACCCTTCAAAACATTTTACAACCGCTATGTAAGTAATATCAGAAAATGCCCAGAACTTTACTTACCTTCCCTCTTGCCTCCGCCGCGCTGCCAGGCCCTCTGCTTGCGAGAAAATGCAAGCAGAGGGGCGGGACCGGCAGTCGCGTCTGTGATTGACTGAGCGGCAGCCAATCACGGACGCGGCTGCCGGGAGTTCAGTGCGGCAGAGGCAAGAGGGAAGGTAAGTAATGTTCTGGGCATTTTCTGATATTAGTAACATATCGGTTGGGGCTGGGGGGACAGGGGCAATGTTTGGTAAAAAGGGATTTACACTAGGGGGAGGGAATCCTAATCGGGAGGGAGAGAAGGGCTGTAGTACGCATGCCAAACTTCTCCCGGAGGCCAGGTAGGAGGCAGAGTCCTATATGGACTCTGCTATCCTCTTGGTGGGTAGTTTTTGGGACTTTGGGGTTCCATTTCTCACCATTGAATTGTCCATCCTTACCTACTCTTTAAAGTTCGGGTGGAGCAAGAAAGGAGCAGGGTTAGTGATCTTCAATAGCTGCTAGCGTCACCAGGGACCACGTGCACGGTTTCCAAGTAGAAGTGTAGCGTGTTTCAGGCTCGGTAGTCACTACAATGTGCAAAATACCCAGCAGATCAAGAACAAGGAGAGCATTTATTCTTCTACAAGCAAGTGTACATCCGGTAATGTTAGGGAGGAAACATGGGCACCCTGGATTTAACAGACAACCCTATCTCTTGTTCAGTGTGACTATGCCTAAAACAACCCTGTAAAGTATGAGGACTTTAGGAAACAAATCTTACCAGTCTTCAATACCCAAGTCAATAGTGCTTTCTGCGATAATTGAAAGATGAGAGACTGCTTATTTTAGGACTTCCATACTGGAACATCATAGTGTCTTGTACTATTAATTGCAGCACCAATATGTTGATACAAACAAAAATATTTTGCGCCTTCAGTTGGAATTTTCAATATTTGTAAATTGTTAGTTTGTGTAATGCCTTCTAGTTATTCTACATAGACATTAAGCCTGTTACATAACTGGCGCTAGAAGCCAGATCCCTCCTCCTTTTCCAAGGCCAGAGTTCCCCTCAGATATAACGCAGCAGGTGTGAACGATATTGTAATATCTATGGGGTTTTACAGTCTGTCTATTTTTTACGCACCTGCGTTTGAAAAACGAATAACAAACTGATGTAGTGGTGAACGAGCCCTAACAGTTTTTTCTACTGATTGGCTGTTGGATGGGTCAAGATGCTCAGATCTCTACTGAGCAACTGAATCAACCCAGGCGCTGGGTCAAGGGCAAGACCATAACGGTCTCTACTAGGTTCTGCAAACAGGAAGTCAGTATTCGGTTCCATTTATTTATACACAGACACAATGCTGGCAGATAATGAGCATTGGGATGAAAAGACTCTGCTCTTTTTTCTGAAAAGAGATGTATTTGCACTAAACTTCCCCTTTAGTGCACTCATGGTCTTTTCAAATTACTTTATTGTGGTAAATTCAACAAGGCACGTTTAGTCTTGTGTTTAAGACCTTGATAAAGGTGAAACACAAGACAGAAATGTTGCCTTGTTGCAGTATTACAAAAGAACAACCATACATCTAGAAAAAGTCCACGTGAGGAAAGAGTCCGTTTGCTGCTCATTCAATAGGCTTGTGACTACATTTACAACATAAGCAAAAAGGATGTCAATGCCAGGGAAACAATTGAGAGCAAAAATATGCTTTTCCTGTTTTTTTTTTATGGTCAGTCTAGCTACACTGTAGCCTTTTTCCCCAAAACGATAAACCAAAGGACACTAAACGGTTCATTCTAAAGGTCTTATCTAAATGGTGCTAATTTTGCCCCAACCACTCAGATTATTTAAACATTTGAAAGCCAAACATCTGAGTGGTTGGGGCAAATTAGCACCATTTTAAACGATAAGAACTTTATTGAATAACCTGTAAGCTACTCTTAATAAGATCAAATTACATTACTGCATTCTTTTCTTCTGTTAGATTTAAGTAAAAATAAAAAAATAAATAGACTTCATGAAGTCACAGCCTTTTTCTCAGGACTTATGTTAAGGAAGGCCCAATCCCAGGGTTAATTTCAGTTAACAACTAGAAGACACATGGAATAAGACCTTTTTGTAAATATTATATTTATTTATTTATTTAATTTGGTACTAAATAATATATACATATTTTTTACAAGCGGAGCGCTGTTGTTACACTTACCTTATATATCTCCCTTATATTATATAAATATATTTTATCTTATATTCATAGGAGATTGCATTGAGTTTTTTAATTTGCTACCAATGAGGTGGTGGGGGTGGAATAGGATATTACATATATCAAAGGTGAAATGTATGTTGTGTACTATCCTCACTATTACCATTTAAATGACCATCAATAAATTTTATAATAAAGTAGAGCACTGACTTATGTTGAGGTAGAAGACAAATACAAAATATATAAACTTACTTACAGACTGAGATCCTATTTCAATAGGTATAAAATGGGAGCTAAACCACACCCTCGGTCTGCTCCATGTGAATACTGAAAGGAGTAGTGTCAATATAACAGACAATGATGTGGCAGACTTAGCCAATACAAAAAAAATTTGTTGTCTGCTACACAGGACGTGTATGTGTATTCTAATGGACATATAAAACCAAGACTCTTATATACCAACTCCAGCCTGCAGTGGTATCACTGAGTAGATAAAATACATCCTTGCTCTCATGGCTAGGAGGAGAGAAAGTGAAAGTTGATAAAAGTGGGTGGTGATGGGACTGTGATCCCTTACACAGGGATATATGAATGCACACAAGTTCTGTGATAAGATCCTGTTACCCCTGTGGGAGGGCAGATTATTGGACAGATAATTACCTTATTGATACATACTCAACAGATAAGTGTACACCAACTTACAAGGACATACAATATACAGGCATGGTCAAATATTCAAAGTGGTGCACATAAGCAGGGACTACCTCCATTAATGCATATGTTATGTGGGGAAACTGTTTGTTGTTTGGTATTAAATCACTGCAATACTTACTGGTAAATGGAATTAAAACTGGTTATCTTGTTAAAAGGAAGTAAGTGTGCTGTCTGTCTGTGTTTGTGCCAGACCACCACTGTATGCCATGCTACCCTAATCCTTCCCATAAAGCAGTGATCTAGTACAAATTGGTGGCAGCGGAGCTGGTAATACCATTTAATCCCCCTTTTTCTGTATATTTGTTCTACAATATAGTATTGATTTAAATCCTCCTGTCCTTGTACCTGCAGATGAAACGCCCCAATAGAGCTCAGTAGTTCTACCAGGCCCAATTGCCAACCTATTGTTAAACCTGATCATTGATGGGGTAACTAGGGAGTGCACTGATTGGCTATAATATTGAATGGTTCAGCCACTATTATAGTTCGATGAAGGTTGCTCGCCTGCAAGTCTTAGCCTTTGCTTAGTACACAACAAATAGGTTCCCTTCTGGCCCCTGTTATTGGTTAAAAGATTAATTATAGGGGATGTGACACTAATAGAGTACCTGATTTCTTTTTACTGTAAAAAACCCTGAAATTTATGTAGGGTGTATAAAGATTTCGGAGCAACAAAGCAAAAGCGTCCGCTCTAAAGGTAACGGGGAGGCTAAGCTCCATGGCCGGATCCATCCGGGTCGGCACCACGTGGTCCAGGCCCCGTTGTCTAGGAGCCTATGATTAAGGGGACGGGACCCCAAAACGCTCAGATGAGCCTGACTGTTTGGAGTTTTATGCTGTACTAATAAGTTGAGTTGGATCTTCCGAAAATGCGGCCTCTAGTTTCTACTTGCTGTTTGTATAAAGATGTTGTTATATCATCTGGATCCACATATTATATAATTTTTTTTACTATAGTTACCCTTAAATATGGTTGCCATGGAAATGGAAGCGTGTATCAGTAGGTGTGTGTACTGGATAGGTTAAAAAAAACAAACTCTTGATTATTGATTAAAAATTATTTTTTACTTTATTACTCTTTATGTATGGTTGCCTCAGTTAATGATAAGTACCAGTCAGTCGTGGTGTGTGTTCCTGTGTCGGTTGGGGTTAAAAAAACTAACTTTGTTGATGATTAGTCAAATAGTTTTTTTGATTATAGTTACCCTTTAAAAATGGCTGCCATGAAAATGGAAGGGTAGGTCAGTAGGCGTGGTGTACCTGGATCAGGTTGGTTAAAAAACAAACTTTGATGATCATTAGTCAAAATTAGTTTTTGGCTATAATTACCCTTTAAGTATAGTTGCCACAGGAAATGGCATGGTAGTCAGTAGTGTGTATGTACCTGGATGGTTGAGGGGGTAGGTTCTTTTTTTTGTTGTTTACAACCATAAAATTATTAAAAAAATGTTTTTTACTTAACTTCCCCTTTAAGTATGGCTGCCACAGGAAATGGAAGGGTAGGTCAGTAGGTGTGTGTATCTGTTTAGTTTGGGGTATGTGTTTTTGTATGTGACCATAAATATAATCTTTATTGTTGATTGATCAAATTAGTTTTTTGACTATAGCTACCCTTTACGTATGGCTTCCATGGGAATGGAAAGGTTAGTTCAGTAGTGGGTTGTACCTTGTCTGTGTGGGGGGTTGGGGGTATCAGCTTTTGTGTTTATGACCATGAAACAAACTTTTAAAAATATTCACATTTGAGTTATGTTACCATTATAGTCTATGGGAAAAAGGTCCTGTAATTCACCAATATGCCGTAAAGCTTCTGTGGATACCTTAGCTATTTATAGCACACTTCTCCTATATCCCCGCACATCTGTACTGGGTCTAGACTGAAAACTGTGGGGGTAGAGAATTAGGAGAGGAAGAAAAAGAAGAATGAAGAAGAATGAACAGTAATTTGTCTCTTCAAGCCAAATTAAATACATCACCCATTACATGTCCACACTTCCACAGCTGATTGAAATCGCTAACCTCACATTTACAACCGTTGGTGCCCTTCCTTAGATATCACACAGAAATATGACGCTTTTAAAGCCAGCCTCCGAGAGGCCCAGGGCCTGTTACATACTCCTCGTCATTGCTGGTGGATGTCGGTTACAACCTCTCTCTCCTTTCTGCCAGTCAAAACAACTTGAAATGTCCTGTTGATAGGATACTGCCTACATAATCAAGCTGATCAAGGGTGGGTGGAGGAGTGTTTTATTGCATTGTTAGCTTTGACAGAGGCAGACAGAATTGTTACGCCCCCTTTCCACGCATGGCCAATTGAAGGCTGAGAGGATCTCGAATCAGGAAACAAAATGTATGGGGAGGACTGCATACCTTACTCTTTTTAAAGCAAAAAAAAATGCACTGAGGCAATACAATTATGCTTTAACATTTCAGTTAAAACAAAAACATGTCTAGGGAATTAAGCCTGCAAGATATGTACCCTGCCTTTTTAAAAGCAGAGCTTTATATCACTATCTCAAAGAGCTACTATAAAAAACAGTACATGTAGAAAACTTTATCTGCGCTAGGAAACATAATGGAAACAATAAAAAAGGTTAAAAATATGATTGAGTATTTTGTATTGTTCCATAAGTAAGCCCGGGGATTTGAAACTAGAACCCCATGTGACGTGTATTTCTAAGAAAAGAGTAGTGATGCTGAGCTACCACAAAAGGCACATGCAAATACAGTAACAACAATCTTTCTCTGCATGTGATGCTTAGAACTTCCACCAATGGTCCTAAGATGTTGGCTAGGTATTTTGCCACCTTGTATGTTACAGAGTTGATGCTGTGACTATAGGTTTAGTGGTGCCCCTTCCTTATGTATCTTCCTTGTATGTATTATCTTCCTTCTGTATGTATGTATCCAATCATGCCTTAACACTTGGCTGTGATATGCTAATTGGGATTTCCAGGGTACATAATTGCCACAGATTCTTGTTACAAGTCATTCTGATTGAGAAAGCAGTCGGATGACAGAGCGAAACGTCTTCAAGAACTAAACTTCAAGTCCAGTTAATCTAATTGAATACAACAGGCCCCACACTCAGAAGTCTCACTTTGAAAAGTGAGAGACTCCTTCTACACAATAAAAAATTTCTGTCTAGTACAATGAAGTGAATCCTGCTGTCCAGTATGGTAATTTGTTTACCACTAGGATCCGTCATTAACCTGTGGGTGCTACTTATCCCCATTAGCTTGGGGACACCCAGCAAAGTGTACGCTAGCAGCCTTGCTTCTAGAAGACTGAAATTTACAGCTCAGAGATCCTCTCTCTCTCTCTGACACAGAACAGGTATTTTTTAAAACATATTTAAATTCTCCTGTAACTAACATGATCTATTCCTTGCTTTTCTACAAAAAAAAAAAGATCGTGCATTTATTTCCTTGGCTAGATGAAAGTGAGAAAAACAGAATATAACATTTCAGTCCCCCCAATCTGCGGGGGCTGAAGCCTTGCAACCTTATGTACCTTTGGTGTTGCTAAAAAGCAGAGCTTTATACCACTATCCCAAAGAGCTTCTATGTAAAATCCAGTACAATTGGAATTTTTTGCAAGGAACATAAGGAAACAAAGTCAGTAAATCAGTTGAGTATTTTCTTTTGTTTCCTAGTAAGCCTGGGGATTTAAAACTGTAACCTTATGCTGCGTGTTTCTAAAACCATAGTAATTCTATGCTGGGCTACCACAAAGAAAACAGGCAGATTTAGAAACAGAAAAAAAATATTGTAAAAGAATTATTTAAAAGATTTCTATCATCAATGTGCTTCTTCCTTTTTTTAATGGCCCTTTGTGCTAGTAAAGGGGCCCATACATCCAAGGATCCAACGTTTGATCATGAGTTGTATTTATCTAGCTAGATAAATATCAACCACAAGAAAGCCTAACCTCCATAACCAGACCCAAACCGGACCAAACTAGACAAGGCAACAGTACCACCACCCCCCCTACCCCTCATACCCATTCTGACAAATCAACGCGAGAATCATCATACACGGACCCAACCCCCCCCACATACCTTCCTAGACAAACACCATCTACTCAGAAAACCACTATAAATGAAGCAGCGAGCGGGGCCCCATCTTACTTTTCCTGGGGCCCCCAGCAATTCCAGTAACATAAACACCGATACCGATCATAAGATATTTGTTTGATGCATGTATGGGCCCCTTTACATTGGTTCATGATGCTGGTAACAAATGGAAAATGGAAGCCAGCCACAAGGTATTACCAGGTTACAAGGTGTGTAAGGTGTTGCAGCAAAGGAGTGGAAAGTAGAAAGGTGCAATAACAAATCTTGTAACAAGTTAGGGTGTTGAAGGGCATCTCCACCCTCATATTAATTTGACATATTGCAGGACATGCCCTCCCACCCCCCTCCGCTATATTGGAACTGTAAAAATAGAATCCAAACTCTACTTACAGCCCCTCGCTCCAGCGTCGTCTGATCTGGCTCCGCTGCCGCCGAACTTAAAGCAGGGGGCCGGACGGCAGCCACGGCTTGTGATTTTCGGAGAGAGAGAACCAGCAATCACAGCCGCAGCTGCCAGAAATACAGAATGCAGTGGGAGCGAGGCTGTGTAAGTAGAGTCGGGATTCTATTTTTAAACTTCCAATATAGCGTTGGAGTGGGAGGGGATGCCCTGCAATATACATTAAAGATTTTGCGATACATAGAGGCAAACAGGTCGGGATCAGGAGCGGGGGCGCTCCCCTGTGCATGCAGTGCTTGGACAGGAAGACAGCTCCTACCCTCAGTTTCTGGACTTTGAACAGTCACTGCAGGGAAACCATAAGGACCGGGAATGTAAGGTAAGGATTTTTTTTTAATTGTAGCGGTGGGGGCGCAGTAGTAGGTTAAATTTTAGTTTGGGGTGGACATGCCCTTTATTAAATGTAAAAAGGTAGAGGGTACAGTCCTTGTTAGATTTATTAGTTAGAATAAACAGCTATGCCATAGCTCTGCCCATCCAAAACAGATTTAAGTTTATTACACTCAGATCCAAGACTTAGCTGGCCATACACAACAAACACCTCTTGAACTAGCCTGATTGTTATGCGATCATAAAATCGATTGTTATTCAATCAAAAACACAATAGAGCCAGAAAACTTGGGGGAATGACGGCAGGCAAATCTGACGCTCTTACTGAAATCAATCGATTCAACATTCATCTCAGAGACAATGTCAATTGCAATGTCGAGGTAGTGTCCTAACGCCTCGTACAAATGTTTGATGGCGTGAATAAGACAGTGGTGTCTCTTTTATATGGTCTCTCCAAAAGTAGGCAGAGGAGCACAGAACAGGATAAGTTCTGTTTTGGCTACTGCAGATTTTATTGAAGAATGGTAGGTAGACATAGCGCCTTTACCCCCCGTTCTCTCAGAACACAAGGACAGCAGGGCCTAACATCAAGTTAACATCAATACTAGACTGATCCACACTGGCAATATGTTCCAACGTAACACTGTGGTGGAGAAATGGTCTAACTAGATACCATCACTGCAGTCACACTGGTGGGAGGTCCTTGCTCATATACCCTAGTGTCCCCAGTAGCTAATATCAGACTTACACAATTTTTTTAACCTCATCCCCATAACCCCCCAGGTTTGAGACATGCATACATTTAAGAGAACCTCTATTCTTGTCAAAAAGGCAATTGTTTTGACATTAATGGCTACACATGGGCCAACAATATATAATTGGATGTCATTTATAAATAACACGCTTCCATATGAAAAATCTTATATCTCATAGTAGGTGCCCAGTATTGGGAAAATATGGAGTGAAATGGCAGAAACAAGAATACATCCGATAAAGACAATACCGATGGTGACATAACAGTTGCAAATTGTACAAAAAGCAATATTACATCATATTGATAATCAGACAATGTTATTTAGTTCCTTAGGGTTAGAACTGGTTGGTGTTTTGTTACACATATTTAGAACTGGAATAGCTGTTACATATGATTAAGATATTATAACCAACCTACTGAAAATATATGCCACCTGTCATATTGTAACATTGCTAGTATATATAATGTGTGACTGTCAGGAACATACCTGCCGGTCTGGTCCTATGCCAATCTTCTGGTTGGGCAGCGTGGGAGACGCCATGACGGCGGGCAGCACGAAATTCAAATGCCGGCGTCCTCCTGGACCCGGAGCCCGATCGTAGCTTATTGATACAACAGGCTCAGTTACTCACCTCACCTATTTCTCCAAGTCCTGAGACTTACTTACCTTGCCAAGTTCCCGAGACTTACTTGCCAAGTTCCCGAGATTTACTTACCTTGCCAGTTCCCGAGATTTACTTACCTTGCCAGTTCCAGTGGAGTCACTCACCTTGCCTGTTCCCAGCACATGCTCCATCCCAGACATCCAGCCTACATTCCCAGACTCCACCTACAGTTCCCAGCAGCACATCCAGCCTCCAGTTCCCAGCAGCACATCCAGCCTACGTTCCCAGCAGCACATCACGCCTACAGTTCCCAGCACACATCCAGCCTACAGTTCCCAGCAGCACATCCAGCCTACAGTTCCCAGCAGCACATCCAGCCTACATTCCCAGCAGCACATCCAGCCTACAGTTCCCAGCAGCACATCCAGCCTACAGTTCCCAGCAGCACATCCAGCCTACAGTTCCCAGCAGCACATCCAGCCTACAGTTCCGCAGCACATCCAGCCTACAGTTCCCAGCACACATCCAGCCTACTTCCCAGCAGCACATCCAGCCTACAGTTCCCAGCAGCACATCCAGCCTACAGTTTCCCAGCAGCACATCCAGCCTACAGTTCCCAGCAGCACATCCAGCCTACATCCAGCAATCCAGCACACGCTCAGCCATAGCCTAGTTCCAGCAGCACATCCAGCCATCAGTTCCCAGCAGCATCTTCGTTTTCAAGTTTCCAGCAGCACACCAGCCTACAGTTCCCAACAGCATCTTGGTTTCCAGTTTCCAGCCCACATTCAGCCTACAGTTCCCAGCAACATTTTAGTATCTAGTTCCCAGCAGCACATCCATCTTACAGTTCCCATCAATATTTGGGTATCCAGTTCCCAGCAGCTCCAGCCTTCCAGCATTCAAATCCCATCACCTTATCTGCTCCTTATATATCTTCTGACCTGGTTCTCCTCTAGAAAGCGTACCTAAGTACCCTGGCCAGCCGAATGTTACAGTGACATACTCTTATGCATATAAAAAAGTTGGTGTAATAAAAAAATTAATTTAAAAAAAAAAAAACATATCTGTTGGTATTCAGTTAGATCAACTGGACTTATTCATTGAAGACGTTTCGTTAGTCATCCATCTGGCTTTCTCTATTCAAATGACTTGTACAAGAATCAATAATACAAATGTATTTTGACACCTCTTTTGAACCAATTCTGTTCATGGCAAATATGTTGACATAGATGCAGGTACACGGCTTTACCAGTGGAAATACAAAATCACCTGTGCTTCTAACTTCAGATGCCAGCAAAAAAGGTTAGTGTCATGCAGCATAAACCTGATCCACAGTATAAGGCATCAGAGCTGCAGAGATTCTGCAAAAGGACAAATACAGCTTCTAAATGAACAAGTGCGACAGACCCATTTTGCAGATGATGCTTTAATGGGGATGTTCAGTGCAAATACATATCTTTTCAGAAAAAAGACAGTATTTTTTTCATCCCAATGACCTTGATCTGCCAATTCAGCATTTTGTCTGTGTAATAATAAATGCAACCAAAATACTGACTTCATTTTTGCTGACACCTATAGAGAGCGTTATGTTCTTGCCCTTGACCCACGCCTGGGTTGATTCTGTTGCTCAGTAAGATCTGAGCATCTTTGACCTATCCAACACCAATCAGTAGAAATTACTGTTAGGAACATTCCAAGGAGTGGTGCATCCTGGGAAAGGAGGACCGTTAGAACCTGAAATGTCAGCTCACTAATGTCAAACAGCAGGGAACACAAGGGTATGAAATCAACTGATTTTTCAAAATGGGAGAGAATAGTAGAATGACCAAGAAGGCATTACACAAACTAACAATTTAACAAATATTGATAATTTCCACTGAACTGTCCCTTTAAGACACACATCAGTCAATTCGAACGAACCTGACTTCTATCTGATCTATCTGTGACCAGCAGAACAAGTTCCGTATTCTGTCATCTCAAAACACCCCAAAAGGAGACGAACTACCATGGAGAAAAAAGAGGAATTGTCACTTTACCTTACAAGAAGAATGGGTGAGAAATTTGTCTACCAGGATCTTGACTCATATGGAAATGGAAGTCTTGGCTAAGGGTTTGCATTTTGCCATCACTCTGCTAAAGATATCCCTGTGGTGGACATTAGCGTGGATGATTCAGATTACAGTGGTATATGAATTGAGTATCTCCACTCCCAAAACCCAAAATTCAGGAAGATAGAAAACGCTCTCACACCTAGATATCGCTAGATTAAAACCTCCAAATTGGCTTCCAAATGTATTGCCAGCCTTTGTTCCCTTGTTCACAACTCTTTCTGCTGCTCTTCCACACAAAAGCAGCAGAAGGGGCTGAACCAGGTCTGTAAAAGCAGAGACCAAATCACTGACCCCGGCCCAGTCCCTTCTGCTGCTTTTGTGTGGAAGAGCAGAAGAAGGCAACTGAGGGAACAAGGGCTGATGATTCTGTGTTTTAAATTTAGCATTTAGGTTTGGGGGATTTCCTTCCTTTCCAAATTTTTGGTTTGTGCCTCAAAGATAACGCAGCAGCAAACGGGAGCCGGATGGGGAGAGCTACACTGCTGGCTCCTAGATATTGGGGATGATTTGCAAAGCTCTGCAGTAAGACAGAAAAAAACACTGAAATGTCAATTCCATGTTCATTGCCTACACAGAAACAAAAATAAAGTCTAAAAAAAATTCCATTGCAAACAGAAACAAAACACACAGTACAGAGAGCAACGCCTATGGAGATGATTTTACTCAGAAAATACAGTTTAACTGGGCCACAATATGCTGATCCACTGCCATATGCCAGTGCTTACAACTCATTCCTGGCTGGTCTATATTTTACTGTGTTGTCCCAATAGAGGATCCATACTTACAAATGCTGAAAACATGCAAGCAAAAAACCTAGTGGCCTCGAGTTCCAAAGAAAACTCTGTATATTTTTATTTCGCCCCTCCATCTAGCCTCCATGAGATATGCGTGCAGCATGCACAGATTGCTTCATTTTTTTTGTTTAATGAGCAGTGTTCACAGGCCTCTATTCTTTCCTCTCCACCTGCTGCCCTAGGCCCAAGAAAAGCCAAATTAGGGGTCCAAAACCGCCCGATGAAATAGCAGGGATACTGGTGCCCACTTCCCACTTCAGCATGGATTTATTAGAAATAGATTGTGCCAGACAAATTAACTTGTTTTTTTATGAAGAAGTGAGTAAAAATTTAGATTCAGTCATAGAATTGGATGTGGTATACTTGGATTTTGCTAAAGCTTTAAATACTCTGCCACATAGGCGACTTATGTGTAAACTAAGGGTGTTGGCCTAGAAAAAAACATTTTGACATGGATAGAGAATTGGTTATTGGATCACAAGCAGAGAGTGTGTGGTAATAGAGCTACATCTATGTGGGCTGAGTTCTAAGTAGAGTGCCTCAGGGTTCTGTAGTGGGGCCACTTCTGTTTAATCTGTTTATAAATGACTTGGAGGCATTGAGAGCAAGGTCTCGATGTTTGCTGATGAAACTTCAAATGATGTTGCAAGTAGACCTAGATAGCTTAGATAATTTCCTAATATTGTTTCTGTGAGGAGCACCAGCCCAAAGAAAACAGATTCTGCCAGTCTTCCCTCTGACTTCAGCACTATCTTTAATATAGGAAATATCCAGGACTAACCTTGCAAATGAAAACTGTACTTGCTGTAGCTCCTAAACAAATGATATTGTTGAGGAATAATAATCAATCCTAGCTCCTGACCCAGGTACTTTCCATTTTTAAACATTGATTTTTAGATATCCTTTGTTATTTTGTATACTAACACACACTTAATTAACAAATGCTCTACCGTATATCTTAATTTTTCCTCTAAAAAGTAAAGGCTGTTTGTTTAAAAACACTAGCCAAGAAAGAGAAAAGAAATGAGCAGCAAGGAGTTGGGAAAGGCATTTAACGTAATGGAATTAATAAACAGAAATACACATTGCTGGGAAATGGTCAATGTGATACAAAATAAAGATGTATTTAAACGTAGGAAAGACTCTTCCATGAAGAAAATGGAAAACTAGAATCATTAAACAGTAATCATTTAGCAAAGGAAAATAACTTGCTTATAATTTCTATTTGGGTGTTTAGACAGGTGCAGTAAAAAGAAAAAAAAAAAATAGCTTGTGCTGGTGGTGACAGGTTGAAATCCCAATATTATAGAACAACAGCTTGAAAATCACATTTAAAAAAAATTAATAAAAAGCTTCAAGAAGATACAGTAATTTCTGTAGAGATAGTACCTGCATAATTTAAAAAAAGAGGATTGGGGGAAGTTATTCATAGAGCTGAGATTGGTCACATGGCAACCAAAAATCTGGTCAAGAAAATGTTATACTGATACCAGAAAACCTTTAAAGCAATTTAACTTCTCATAAGTTAGAGATGTGATCCAGGGTTCATTATAAAAAGGTACAAGGGAAAGGCTTTTATTTAACCTTAACTTATTCAGAGACCACGGTTGCCATTTAATACATCAAATATTTTACTTGATTTGTCTAGATTTGTTTAAATTAAAAAAATATGGTATTTATACTCATATTTGGCACATAAATTTAAAAATTGGCATAATTTTTTTTTTTTTAAAAACAGAAGAAACACACTAATCTATATACAGTATTAAAAGTCAATGTATTTATGCATGTTTTGTTGTATGTAGGTATGTTCCAGAAAAACTCTCCAAACGGCTAGGACAATTTTTATGGGACTTGGTATACTTACGTATGTTTAAGGACCTGGAAAAACATAGGCTACTTACTTTTAAAAATGCCTCAGTGTCAATTTTTGTCAACATTGTTTAAGTTAATTAGCCTGTGTGCTTCCATCTGGTGGTACATAACTCCAAATGTCAGATTGTTCAGGCAATACAAGGCTTTACTTTTTATTCTGTTCTGTTGTTGCTGTGATAGAGGATATACCTGTCTATCATGAGGAGCAGCAGAACATGTGAGGTCACAATGTCATGTGACCACACACTGTCTCTCACTTGTTGGTTCGTCCAAAGTCAAGATTGAGAGCAACCTGGCCAATCCAGATATTCTCTTCTACTGGGGGTGGGCCGGCATCTACACATGGAGATCACAGTTTGCAGCAGTCTGGTGCAGAGGTCAAAGAAAGCAGCTAAGGAATTGTGTTTTGCCATTGCTCTTTTTACCCCCTTTCTCTTCCATGTTCATTGTTTTTGCAAGAATAAATAAAGGGCATCGGTCATAATTTTATCTGATCGACTGCAGTACTTTCAAAGTAGGTATATATTTTTGTGCAACTGCACAGTCACTATTAAACAGATATTGCAAAATGTCTAAATTTGTTTACCCTAAAAATAAATTAATGGAGATGTTGCACCCCATTGTTTCAGGAAGTTGACATGGCACGTGTTACAGGGGAAGTTGGTGTGGCACCCGTTCAGGGAAGTTGGTGTAGTATGCTTAAAGTGCATCATATCAACTTTCCCTTTAACTTTAAACACATCATATCAACTTCCCCTTTAACACTGGGGTATATCTTACATTAAATTTTTTTAGTGTTTATACCGAAACAAAATTTCCCTAAAATGTGGACATTATGCAATAGTGACTATGTTGCACAACAATAACCCCTACTTTTAAATGTACTGCAATCAATCAAAATGAATTACCGTATTAACTCACAATGTCCTACAAAAACACAATTCAGATGCCACACTCACATAAATGAATGCTTGCAAAACAAATCAACAGTCCCATTTAATGTAAACTAGCAGGACAGTCATGACTGACGACCAAATGAGATTCACCTCCACAAGTCCTCAGCCCTCCAGTTCATTAGCCAGTTTTGTCATCCCTCCAGGTCATTAGCCAGTTTTTGTCATCCCTCCAGTTTATTAGCCAGTTTGTCATCCCTCCATTTCATTACAAGTCAGTTGTCATCCCTCCAGTTCATTAGCCAGTTTTTTCAGCCCCCCAGTTCATTAGCCAGTATTGTAAAGCTGGGTACACACACTAACGATAAAGCCCCGATACCGTTGGATCCGACGGTATTGGGGCTTTGTCGTTATGTGTGTACGTTTTCCAACGAGCGCGTGGCCGCCACACGATCGGGTCGGCCGAACGCTCATTCAGGAAAGGCCAAAAATTTCCATCGGCCACGCTAGACTCCCTATAGAGAGTCTAGCGCGGCCGATGGAAACACACAGTCCCGAGCGTTCTCCTTAGGAAGTTCATAGGGAGAACGCTCGGGACTGTGTGTATGCAGATCTTAAAGATGGCAGACAGGATCTTGCAGATCCTGTCTGTCATCTTTCAGAAATTGGACTGTGTGTACCTAGCTTTAGTTCTCCAGTTATCTCTGTTACTGTAATCTTAAATGATAGGTAAATAAACAGGAGCTATGGCTTTCGTCCCGTTCTTTAACACGAGCCAGTGGTGGATCGCACTCCACAGGTACGTTCCTGGCTCCTGTACATTAACTGAAGAATGGGAGGTAAGACACAGCTCCTTATCACCCCATTCTTCAATTAATCTAAATTACAATAGTTCACTTTGAGTCATACATACACTTGAAAATATTGTAGGCAACAATGTTAATGGAATGTTTAAAGTTATTAATAGTTAGAATAAGATTAATAGTTGAAATACGAGTCTGTATGGACAAATAGAGAAAGAAGCAAAACCCAAATGCCAATATATGATGCTGTCTTTATTAACACTGTATAAAAGAAATTTTGCTAAAATGTTAATCATACATGTTCTGTTTCACAAGTAAAGTTCCTCCATTTGGAGGGGATTTAAAAAAAAACAAAAAAACCAATGTTAAATGGGAATAATGTCTGTAACCTTAGCAAAGTAGGCGTGGTCTCCGCATCTCTTTTCCCTTTTTTGCAGCGTGGTCTGCCTTATCTCTTTTCCCGGTGTTTCCCACTTTTGCCACTTAAATGTTTGGAGGTATGTTTACAAATGTTGTGAGTATTAATTGGGGATGAGATCTACCCTAGAATCTTGCATAGTGTCGCCACCCAAAGTTTACCAGATTTAGGTCGCAGCTAACCCATAGTGTTTAAATGGGTCAGGTTTGGTTAAGAAGCGGCGGGTCTGTTAAATTTCGGGTGCAGGTTCGGGTCGGATCTTTTGAAAAAACGCTGGGTACTAGTATAATTATAAACTTACCGTAACAGTATAAAAAAAAAAAAAAACATTGTGGTCACCTGCTAAAAAACTTATTGTGCAAAATACTGTATAAATTCCTCCTTACCATATCTCAAGTGGCATGGATGGCTTAAAAAGCACCTTAAAACGGTAAAGAACTCTTGGGGACCTTACATGACATATAAAGTGTGACGTGAAAAACACCACACCACTCAGGGTTGAAATAATCCCTGCATTTACACTACAAAAGAACTTGATAGCCTGTTCCTGTGTTTAGAGATGGTACACAAGGTCCAATTTAGGCCTGATTTTCCTGCTGACAGACCTACTGATCAATATAACAATCTGTATTCTGACAGTCAGGAGTTAAAGAGCATGTCCACCCGATTTTTTTTTTTTTTATATTGTAATCCCCATGGGCTCCCCAGCCCCAACCGCATAATTTATTTTTTTAAAAGCCCCCACAACTCTACTTACCTCCCCTCTTTCCTCCGCGCGCTCCCGAACCCTCTGCTTGCTAGAAAATGCAAGCAGAGGGGCGGGACCGCACCCGTCTGTGATTGGCTGAGCGGCAGCCAATCACGACGCGGCTGCCGGCAGCTCACTTCGCCGGAGGAAAGAGGAGAGGTAAGTAAAGTTGGGAGCTTTCTAAAGGAAAATATTGCGGTTGGGGCTGGGAGCCCTTGGGGAATATACTATATAAATCATTTTATGCTAGGGGAGGAACGGAGAGAGGGAAGAGGAGGGGGGGAGGAAGAGCTGCAGTAACGCATGGCAAATCTACCTACCAGGAAGCAGGCATGTCCTATATGGACCTGCTTGCCTCCTGGTGGGCAGTTTTTGGGACTTTGGGGGGGCACTACCGGAGAACCCTATGGAGCTGGGATGTGAGGTAGGATTAAACTACACTACATGGTGGGGCCCAGTAGTTGGGGGGATTATGTTTTGGGGGTGGACATGCCCTTTAACTGATCTTGCAGTGTACTGAAGTCTACAAATTACCATGATTTAAAGACATGTCCTATTGCTAAGATTGTTTTATCTCAAATAAAAAAAATATCTGTATTAGACATTTGATCATACCTAATACTCTAAAAAGAAGGAATTTCAGGTGTACATGCAAACTTCCTATTGAATGAAATACATCAATCTGACAAAGCCATTTTTAACATCACATTTCTCAGCATCCCCAAAACTACCCTTACTATAACATCAATAATATATTGAGCACTTATAAGTAAGCCCGAGCACAAAATCAAACCGGTTTCTTGGTCCGGGGGGCTTTAATCCGCATTTTGTGCATGGTATGCTCACATACTGTGAAATATGTTAGGGCCTGGTTATCCAAAGCAATGTTGGAAATTTTCAGCTTTTTAAAACAATTGCTTTTATTTTCCACAGAAAATATTTTTCCTCCTACAAAATCTTATAAGTACTTACTTATGGTCACATTTAATGAAAGTGTGTACCGGTAACTGAATACTTTAACATTTAACATACGTTTACATTTTTTAACATGCTTACACAAGAAGTTTACTTTAGGTACACTTAGATTCCCTCAGGCAGTAATATTTCGAAGGATTGATTTACCTAATGTTATGTAAGGAAAGGTCACTTGCACTCACGCATGCTTGTACATTACACACCCACCTTTCAGGTTTACAAAATGTGCTTAAGGGATGTGCCTGAACAATACAGATTTGGCAAGAGATAAAATTCTTCTCAGCACCTAAAGACGAAATTTACATGGCCTTAGGTTATAGCAAAGACATAACTGGTCTCAATAACTACTTTACAGCCTTATGTTATTCCATTCACTTTCGCCCAAAAGAAATACAAAGCAATTAAACACACCAGGCTTTTTACCCACATGAACACAACATACCTTTGTGTATCGCATAAGTTAAAATAATCAGGGTTATTCAATAAAAGTTCTTATCGTTTAAAATGGTGCTAATTTTGCCCCACCAATCAGATGTTAGCTTTAATGTTAAATAAGATCTGATTGGTTGGGGCTAAATTAGCACCATTTTAAACGATAAGAACTTTAAGGGCACAGCCACACTGCAACGCAAAGCAATCGCACACAGAATCGCATGCGATATCATGTGCGATTTTGTTCTGTTTTTCATTAAAGGACAATTATACTCACCTTTCCTCCGTCCCACATCTTTGTGCAGTAACTTTTACTCAGGTGAGGACCTGAACCGCTAGGTCCTCACCCTGGATTGCGCGAAACCTAAAGCAGCGACTTAGAGCAACGTGCTCTGGTAGGCTCCGCCCCCTCCTCCCCGTCGGCGACGAGGCCAATAGGAAGGCACCCTCTGCAACAAGCGTGCCTTCCTATTGGCCTCGTCACCGACGGGAGGAGGGGCGGAGCCTACCAGAGCAGCGTTGCTGTAAGACGCTGCTTTAGGTTACACGAATCCGGGGTGAGGACCTACGGTTCAGGTCCTCACCCTGAGTAAAGTTACTGCACAAAGATGTGGAGCGAGGGAAGGTGAGTATAATTGTCCTTTAAGTATTGAAAAACGCATGCGATTGAGATTAAAAATGCGGAACGCAAATCGCAACGCACCCGAAAATGCGCCTTTTCGGTGCGTTGCCGAGCTTTCAATAATACGAAAAGGCATGCGCAAACGCACGTGCAAAAAGCGCAGCAGTGTGGCCTAGCCCTTATTGAATCTCCCTGAATATTTGGATGACATGATTTTTCACATAACGTAAGCCTGATTTAAAATAGGCTTAATGAGAGATAGAGCGAAAGAACAAAAAGGAAGTACATCTGTAAGATACATTTTCCAAGTATGACCAATGAAGAACTAAATATCAAAACTTGTATTTTAATCATTTAAACTATGGCAATATAATGAATGGCCCATCATTTTACTCATTTTAAAGGGTATCTCCAGCCCAAAAAAAAGTTTTGCTGTAGTGTAGGGCACTCTAGCCCAACCGCCATGTACATTGTGTTAAAAAAACATCAGAAATATACTTACATGCTTCGTTCCCCGCGTTACAATTTTTTGTAGGTAGGGCAGCAAAAGATAAATCAAGATTGGGGGGGGGCTTCCCTGCCATGCCAGAAACCTCAACAAGGAGAAGCCAGCACCGGGTTAAATTTTAGTTTTGGGGGTGGAAATGCCCTTTAATCTGTACTACCCAAATCAGACCTGATTTTTGCCTGTCTGTAGTGACCTGTAAGTGTACGTTCACCCCCAAGACCATTGTTTGACCCAGCACAACTCTGGATTTTGAGGAAATGTCTTGCTAAAGGTGAAGTTCCTATTAAAGGATAACTATGCTATTAAAAACGGAAAGTAACTGGGGCAGGAGGTAGGATTGATTATTCCTACCTCACAATATCGTTTTGTTGAGGAGCTACAGCAAGTACAGTGTTAATTTGCCAGGTTAGTCCTGGACTAATCCTTTATAAAGAGCGCTAAACCAGAAGGAAGACTGGCAGAATCTGTTTTTTTGGGCTGATGCATCTTAGAAACAATATTGTACTTTTAGTTTTAACAGAATTTTTAAAAAACTTACACACACGATTGTTATCCTTTAATTTCAGCTTCCTCACAGATGCATAAACGGATACCTGGTTATGATTCCATCCAACTCGATAAACGCACCATTCCACTGAAAAAAAGCAGTCCCGAAGCCTAACGCCATCTCCTTCTTGGCCCTGTATGGTTTTCTTTTGGATTATGGCCAAACAATTTAACGTGTCTCAGAAGACCATAATACATTTTCCCACAAAGCTGTGGGAGACTGGATATAACTTTTTGCAATGTTTAGGCAGTTTGAATTTTTTCTAATAGACAAAGAGGTTTTTCTTATTATCCTACCCCACAATTCAGAATAAACCACATGGTAACTAGCAACTATCAAAGTCTTATCGGATATCTGTATAGAAAATATTTGCATAAAGACAGTGAAAGTAGGGTCAGGATGTGGCTAATAGGTGCACATGCTCACAAGGCTCTTTGAAGACTAAATGGGCTTTGAATTGTACTGGCAACAACATGAAAGCCTTTAGTTACAAAAGCTAATTCTTACATGTACATAAATGCAACTTACTAGAGAAGTATCTTACAATGTATTGGTGTTCTGGGGAGAAAATTTTTTACATTAACCACTGTGTTACCACTGTGTTAATATATTAGAAAATGCCCCAAACATTACTTCCCTCCCTCCGCCGCGCTGCCAGGCGGGACCGGCAGTCGCGTCTATGATTGGCTGAGCAGCAACCAATCACGGACGCGGCTGCCGGGAGTTCAGTGCGGCGGGAGAAGAGGGAAAGTAATAATGTTTCGGGCATTTTCTAATAATATTAACATAGTGGTTGGGGCTTGGGGGACGGGGAATCTTTGGTGACAAGGGATTTACACTAGGGGGAGGGAATCCTAATCGGGAGAGGAGAGGGGAAGAAGGGCTGCAGTATGGATGCCAAACTTCTCCCGGAGGCCAGGTAGGAGGCAGAGTCCTATATGGACTCTGCTATCCTCCTGGTGGGCAGTTTTTGGGACTTTGGGGGGGGGTTACAGGAAACCTTATGAAGCTGGGATGTGAGGTAAGGATTAAACTACACTACATGATGGGGCCAGTAGTGGGGGGGGGGATTTTAGTTTTGGGGGTGGGACATGCCCTTTAAAGCTTTCTTTAAAAACAGATTCCTTTTTTACAGTTAACCAAAAGTTATCAATGTCAAATGTAGACTTTCAAATTGCCTATGTGCACTGATAAACAAAATTAACTGCCTGGCCTAATCTTTCAATTTTCTATTGCAAAATAAAGGGCCAATAGGAAACATCACAGGAATGTCAAACCACCATCCAGAAAACATGCTCTTTAGATGTTTAATAGATTTTGGTATCAAAAGTCAAATCTATCAAAGGTCTAAGTAGTGTATGGTCAGCATTAGTCTTCTCCATAGGTACACAAATAGTTTTCCCAAAACCCATTTCAGAAAAAAAAAAAAAAAATAATGAGTCAATGGTTGGCTTTATCCCCAAACCTCTTTTATATTCTACGTCCTTTCAGGTAGCAGTAGTCCGTCACGGCTGTAACACATGCTTCCTCTGACGCTTAAAATGCTTGTAAAGCCGTAAGAGGATGTGGAAACCAACAGAAGGACCAGCTGACTTGGAGCTAAAGATCTCTGTTCAGGAACGCCAGAGACCAAGGTTAAGTACTGCAATCTAAGAGTTTGAGGGTAAAGGGGTTGGGGGGGTCCTAGGTCTATGTTATAAAATTTACTGTAGGGTGGGCAAGTGGTTAGCAATTGGCCTCAAACAACTTGGTTAAACTATTTTTGGCTACATCTGCAAGCAGTTTGTACACTCCATTTGATTGCATGAAACATGCATTATCTATTATGTACTACTACTAAAGGACCTAAATATTTTAAATCCTTACATGAATGATTTTCTTCCCAGAACACCTATACATCGTAAGATTGTTCTCTAGTAAATTGCATTTAGTACATTTATATAATATTCTGTAACTAAGAAGGCTTCCATGTTGTTGCCAGTACAAACCATATCCCATGTATTCAAAGAGCCATACCCTGACCCCAGCACTGTCACTGTCTCTATGCACAGTATTTTCTTATACAGATGTCGATACCCCATTATGGAAGTCCCTGCTAAGACATGCTCAAGAAACCTTGATGCGTTGGAACCTGCCCGTGAGAAGCCGGCGCTGGAGCGATCTGTGGTAAGTTTCTTCTCTCCCCCCTCATTTACATAGCTCATTTAACCTCCCTTCAGTTAAACTGAATAAAACTACTTAAAATTGGTGGACATACCCATAATTCTGCTTCTTACATGCATGTTATCTAAGAAATACACTGTAAAATTACATTTCTTTTTTGTATGAAAAGTAAGGATTATCATCATGTTAGGACAGGAGTATTGAATGTGTTTGAAAACAAAAAAATTAATCTCCCTGTTCTGTCCCTGTGCTTCTAGAAGCAAGTCGGCAACTTCCTTGTTTTGAAGTGTTGAGCACTACTGAGCATGTGCATGTACAGCAACAACACTTAGCTGGGGGATTTACCCAGCTAAGGTAGATTATAAGAGCGACCCCTAGTAACCACATATTAATTTCATAAACACCCACCAGCGCCACAGCAAAGGGAGAGGTGAAAAATAGCCTTGTTGTATGTTTGTGAATGTGCTCTGTCTATTTGGACAATGTTGCCTGGAGGCTTTAGTTCTCCTTTAAATTTTAAACTCAAATCTTAGATCACCCACATTTACACAGAGAGCATAACTAGGCATAAAAATGATTTTCACTTCAAATTCCAATACATGTGCCTTACATAATGAAGGCAATACAATTTCCTGTTCTCTTACAGATTGTTTTGCATTTATGTCAACAAAGAGAATATAGTACAAAGAAGGGGTTAACTGCAATTGCAGACGTAATGATGTACTACGAGCACATGTGGGGATGTGGCGTGTATATAGGGGGAATCCACAGAGGGATCTGTTATGCCTGTGATTAAGGACATGTGTGTCCGAAACTTGTAAGGCGTCTTGCCAATAAAGGCTTTTTACTAAACCATACAGTTTGGGTTCTCTTATGTTCCGGTTTCGTGCAGACTCCTACTTGTGAACAAAGAAGAGAAGCAGAAGCCACAATTGAAATTAACTTTGAGCATGATGTGACTTATGATGTATTTCCAGTTATTTTTCTTTCAATTGTTTAACAAAATGAGCTGTGAATTTACTATCCCAAGAAAGTCGTTTCATGGCAACAAAAATATCCAAAAAAGGTATGAAAAGCAATGTACCTTATTGTTTGGGTAAGATGTTATAGAGAGTTAGAATAAACAAATGCAAAGAAAACGCAAAAAGGCTCTAAGTGACTTCAATCATTTCACAAAGACAGCGCAACACCGAAAAGATGAAAACATTTTTTTTTTTTTTTTTTTTTTATTTCAGTGGTCACATCTAGCACTAATATATGCAATAATATGATGACACATTAGAATTCAAAGGCTTTACAAATACCAATGCAGTTGTGCAATTTGCATAGACACAGATTACACTTCTTTAACAGACATTCATTTTTATAAGGCTTATATATCTATATAACATAAAGGACAACTGTGGCCCCCAAACAAGTTAGGGCTAAGTAGGGTTCTATTTAAAAAGACCCTGGACCTTTTGCTGTAGCCTTTGAAAAATTTGTTGCAGAAACGTTCTTCCTGCTTCCAGTAACTTGATGACCTCACCTGACCCTCTGCTTTTCTCCCGTCCCCTGGGGTCTGAGCAGTTCACTTTAAGGTACACACACTAGCGATTAAACCCCAATACCATCGGATCAACGTACCGGGGCTTTATCAGCAGTGTGTGTAGCTTCTTTCCCGAACGAGCACGCAGATGCGATCTTCTTCCTCGGATCTTCCCTCGGATCTTGCAGATCCTGTCATCTTTCAAACTCTTATTGTGTGTACCTTAAGACTTAATTCTGGGAAAGACAGGAAGTACTTGCACAGACTAAAAGGGAAAAAAGTGTCTGTGTGTTGGGGGGGGGTGAATATTATGGAGGCAGAGAGTGGTCATGTGGCTACAAGATGGTAAAAGTCACAGTGTTCAGAAGTTATATAGCTAACACCAAGAGATTTGATCCACGGTTCCAAGTAAAGGAATAATGGAAGGGCATTTGTTTAACCTTAACTTAAATTACAGTTGCCCTTAACCATGTGACCACTTGCAAAACAACAAAATATTGAAATGCAACACAATCACTGCACTTAAGTACAAGAAACAAACAGCAGTAGTGGCAACAAATTAAACTAAACAAAAACAAACAAGATAGCCTCCCATACAATGTAAAAACAGGTCACCATGGGGTTTCATCACCTTATGCTTACCGTATATAAACCTCTAACTCCCCTTAAGGTAAGCGGAGGTGCAGACACAAATCCAAACAGAGTGCAAATCAAAAGAAAGGGATGACTGCTAAATATAATAAAAAAAACTTTTACAGTCGACATAGTTAATCAGAACTATTAAAAACATTTATAAAGTAAAACACACATTGCATAGACCTCATGTGAAAAAGTCAGTACTTTGTTATAAGTATACCTAATCAAATATCAGAGGTATGCATTAAAAACATAATGCAATAAATCAGAGGCAATCTACCATTCATAAGCGCTGTCCATAATTCATAAGTGACATACATACACCAGTGAGGACCTTAACTGCCAGGTCCTGTCACAGGCCATAAGTCCGAAGACATTTCCAGGACCAATATATTCTTTATTCAGACCCTCTTCCTCAGGCATGCTTAAAGGGCATGTCCCCCCCAAAACTATAATCCCCCCCCACTAATGGCCCCACCATGTAGTGTAGTAAAACCTTACCTCACATCGCAGCTCCATATGGTTCTCCTGTAGTCCCCCCCCCCCCCCAAAGTCCCAAAAACTGCCCACCAGGAGGACTCTGACTCCTACCTGGCCTCCGGGAGAAGTTTGGCATGCGAACTGCAGCCCTTCTCCCCCTCCCTCCCCCTACCATAAAACCCTTGGCCACATAATAAAATATGTTCCCCCAGCCCCAACCGCATAAAAATTTTTTTTAGAAAGTCCCCAGAACTGTACTTACCTTCCCTCGCTCCCCCCGGCATTCGAGAAGCCGGCAGCCGCGTCCGTGATTGGCTGCCTCTCAGCCAATCACGGACGCGGCTGCCGGTACCCGCCCCCTACTTGCAGTGTCTCGCAAGCAGAAGCCGGGCCGGGCGTCGGAGGAAAGAGGGAGGTAATAAACATCTGGGCCACTTTCTGAAATTATTTTTATAGCGGTTGGGCTGGGGGGCTGTTTTCTATATATATGTGAAAAGTTTTTATTAGGGTGGACATGCCCTTTAACGGACACGCAATACTGATCACAATATGTATATGGCACACCCTCTAGTGGTGTTTCCACGTGTTCTACCCCTCCTCTGCTCCCTACCCGCAGCACTAGACATCTAAATAGAAATATATAGGAAGGGAACACTTATGCGGCTTTAGTGTCTGCAAGTGACTTTATTGGCAACATGTATGTGGATGACATTATGTATTATGGGAAGGTCCACTAGCTCAATTTAGCCATATGATGGAAGAAGCAAATGGATACACCACTCGATTAAATTTACATATACGCATCCCAGTATGCTTACCAATTTTAGAGGTCACAAGAAATGGGTAGTGAGGGTATAATATCAGAAAACTATGGACAGGACAATTTGCAACAACCCCAAAGTTTAAAAGGAATACCTTAAAGGGTGTGTCCACCCTTCAAAACATTTTACAACCGCATGTAAGTAATATCAGAAAATGCCCAGAACTTTACTTACCTTCCCTCTTGCCTCCGCCGCGCTGCCAGCCCCTCTGCTTGCGAGAAAATGCAAGCAGAGGGGCGGGACCGGCAGTCGCTCTGTGATTGACTGAGGCGCAGCCAATCACGGACGCGGTGCCGGGAGTTCAGTGCGGCAGAGGCAAGAGGAAGGTAAGTAATGTTCGGGCATTTCTGATATGTAACATATCGGTTGGGGCTGGGGGGACAGGGCAATGTTTGGTAAAAGGGATTTACACTAGGGGGAGGGAATCCTAATCGGGAGGGAGAGAAGGGCTGTAGTACGCATGCCAAACTTCTCCCGGAGCCAGGTAGGAGGCAGAGTCCTATATGGACTCTGCTATCCTCTTGGTGGGTAGTTTTTGGGACTTTTGGGGGGGGGCGGACTACAGGAGAACCATATGGAGCTGGGATGTGAGGTATGGATTAAACTACACTACACAATGGGGCCAGTAGTGGGGGGGATTATAGTTTTGGGGGTGGACATGCCCTTTAAGGCCAATTAATGCAAGCTAAATGTATAAGATCGAAAAATTTGTTATACGTTGAGGTAGCTGAGACGATGTGCAATAGATTCAGAAAGAGGGTATAAAAGCAGAGATATCGAGAAAGCAAAAAGAGAGGTAGATATGATGTCAAGGGACCCCCATATAGTAAAGAGCACTCTGACCCCCATATAGTAAAGAGCACTCTGACCCCCATATAGTAAAGAGCACTCTGACCTCCATATAGTCTGTTGGCAGAAAAAACAACTAAGAAAGGAGACGACAGATTAGTTTTTGTTACTAGATATAACAAACAGAGTGCAATGATTGAGTGTATAATCACTACATGCTGGCAGATTTTTTAAGATCCTAAATGTGGCCATCTGAGAAATCCAGATTTTGTTATAAAAAATGCCTGTCCCATAGTGATATACTGTGTCCTTCAGACATATCCATGAAAGCTATTAAAGGGAAAGTTAACAGCAAAAGAAAGAACAATTCTATATATGAGCTGTAATTGCTGTGGCTCCATTATTAAAGTGGATAGGATAAATCATCCAACCAAAGGACACAGTATACCAATGAAACATGTTGTAAACTGTGAAACTGTGAAAAATGTGGTTTACATGCTTAAATGCCCTTGCGGAATGGCCTACATTGGATAAACCAGTAGACCAATAAAAATACAAGAACACAAAAGATTATATCAGGAATTTTAAAATAAATACATATACAGACACAGTGGTCGCACACCACTTTCATGAAAATAGGCACCAGGCTGCACAATTAAAGTGTCTTATATGCGCATGCGAGATCCATGCGCATAGAAGACAGTCAATTGGGCCGTGTCAGACTACGCGCCGGGGGAGCGAGTGGGTAAGTTCTTTACCTGCTCTCCTGGCTCCTGATTGTTTTATTGAAGAATGTGAGGTAAGACACAGCTCCCTTATCTCCCGTTCTTCAATAAAACTGAATTCCAAAAATGTGTTAATATGAGTGGAGATGCCTTTTAAGGCATTTTAAGGGGTTTGTTAGCATAATCCAGGAATGTGTATGTATGTGTGTTAAGGCATTTTAGGGGGTTTGTTAGTTTTATCCAGGAATGTGTGCGTAATATTTTACATAGTAAAGCTTCGATATACCAAAACATGTTTACCTAAGAAAAATATTAACAAAAGTCAAAACCCTAAAAATAAAATTTGCAATTATCTTCACGAATCTATTATTACAAAATATTCTTCAAACGAAAAGGCCCCCCTAAAAAGACATTGCCAAGACCAATACATTCTTTATTCGAACCCTCTTACTCAGGCATGATTAACAATGACACGCAATACTACTGCCCCCTAGTACAATTCTGGATGGTGGTATACATTTTTAACAAAGTCCTTGAATAAAGATTGCATGTTTTTATTTTCAAACTGATCCAGTTTGATACTTGCCTATGCCTTTAGTGCAGTGGCAGGGCTGTTATAGAGGAGCATTACCTGCATGAAAATGTTGGATAGCATAAAATGAGCGTCCTGTATGAGCTTATAGGGAACACCAGCACAGTTATAGGTGACTCAATTATATTGTCCAAGATTGATTTGCCAATTGAAGCTAGATTGTCTCCCACAGTTGTCCCTATGGACTATGGCGAGTTTCCTGCACAATATGGTAGCAGCAGTGCACACAGGTTACTCATGGCAAACAGCTGCAATGCACATATTTCTATTGGGCAAGCCCCAACTCGGATACATTAATTTAATAGAAAAAGCAAGTTTTTCTGCTTAAAATCAGTGGCTTTAAAAGTCCACACAGAATTCAAATTCTGTCATTTCCAAGTAGGTAAGTAGATATATGCCAAAGTGAAAAATAGTAATAGTTTTAGTACTTATACTTGCCATCACTAGTTCAAAGGTTCTTATAAACTGATCCAGGTAGAACAGCAGGTCTAGGGGGGGGGGGGAATCAGGTTAATAGAGTCTCGAAGCAGCTGCTGGTGCTGTCTGTAGAACTATCTGCGTACAGGATCACAAGCTCACCAATGGTATTCTCTGTTAAAGGGCATGTCCACCCCCAAAACTATAATCCCCCCAACTACTGGCCCCACCATTTAGTGTAGTTTAATCCTTACCTCACATCCCAGCTCCATAGGGTTCTCCTGGTAAACCCCCCCCCCCAAAGTCTCAAAACTAACCACCAGGAGGATAGCAGGTCTCTGCCTGCTATCTAGCCTCTGGTAGATATTGCCATGCGGATGAGTCCCTCCCTCCCTCTCCCTCCGTTCTACTATCCCTCCCCTAGCATTAATCCCCCTTAATATTATGCTCCCCCATGTCCCCAGCCCCAACCGCATGTTTTTTTCTTCAAAAAGCTCCCCAAACTCTTACTTACCTCTCCGCTTTCCTCCCTGCACTGAATGACGCAGCCGCGTCCGTGATTGGCTGCCGCTCAGCCAATCACAGACGCGACTGCCGGTCCCGCCCTCTGCTTGCATTCTCGCAAGCAGAGGGCCGGCAGTGCGGCGGAGGATCGAGGGGAGGTAAGTAAGAGTTTGGGGAGCTTTTGAAAAAACGAAACATGCGGTTGGGGCTGGGGGACATGGGGGAGCATAATATTAAAAAAAGATTTCCAGGCGTGTTGGGACAGCCCTTTAACTCTGCAATGTCTCCACCCCTGATACATTCATAAAAGGGGCTAAACTTAGTTGTCAGTGTTAACTCCTGAGTCCTATGGATCTGTGTGTTGATTCGCCTCATACCGGCGACATCACCTGGCACTGCCACCCCAGACAGCAGGAGACATGGGAGGCTATGGATCCTCAGAACCATAGCAGTGGATAGCCCAGTGGCATATTGTATATACTAGAGTATAAACCGAGGATTTCAGGCTTTATAAATATCCTGAAAACCCTGGTTTATACTCTAGTACATACTCGGGAGGGTGCAGTGCTGGTCACTGCAGATGTTTGAAAACTACAACTCCCAGCAACTAAAGCATGCTGGGAGTTGTAGTTACCAAATATCTGGAGTGCCAAGGAATTGTGGGTTACTGTATGGGATTACTGTCTATTTAAAGGGCAACTAATGCCTCAAAACAATACAGAATCAGGAGTGTGGTATCTATTGTTAAAAAGATTGCCTTCCGATTCTTTATTGTTCTGAGGCTTTAGTTGCCCTTTAAATGGACAGCAGAATTCCCATACAGTAGTCCCATACAGTAATAGCCATACTGGATTTGGCTATTACTTTAAGAGACTACTCTATGGGAATTCTGTTGTCCATTTAAATGGCAACTAAACCCTCAAAACAATACAGAATCAGAAGGCAGTAATGGTCATATTTTCTACCCTTGACTTATACTCGAGTCAATCAGTTTTTACTCTTTTTTTCAGGTAAAATCGTTAACTCTGTTCATTAACTGTTTATACTCAGATTGACTTATATACAAGTAGTATAAGTCCCTAGAAATCACTGTGACACCCAGCAAAACTAAAATGGCCCCCCGTGTACCACCTTTATTGTGCACATCAGTGAATGAAAAATGAATTGGTTGGATCAGCATGTAAATGAAGGAGGGGGTACTGCTGCTTTGTACAAGATGGAAGTATTGCAGTTCATGCCAGCAATCCAGTACTACAGAAAAAGGGAGCAAGCTCATTTTTGTTAATTTCGGGGTAATCCATGTACCCATAGTGTTATAGGTGTGGTGTCACACAGCCCCATCTATAAGTTCTGCTCTTCTCTGGTCACTAGAACAGCTGCAGGGGGAGCTTGACTGTGCATGTTTTGCCTAAATTTAGAGACTAAAAGAGTGTAGTAGCTGTTGACGTCACTTTCCCATCTTAAGAAAGCAAAAGAGGTTAATATCTTATTCTTTTCTTTAAATATATAAACATTTAGAAAGTTTGAGGCAATGCAGTTTGTTAGATTGCTGCCTTGTCTTCACCAAAAGTTAATATTTTAGCTTAAGGTCTTCTTTAAGAACCGACCAAAACGGTGTTAAAATATTTAAGGCATTTTAGGGGATTTGTTAGCATAATCCTGGAATGTGTGTGTGTGTTAAGGCATTTTAGGGGGTTGTTAGCATAATCCAGCAGTGTGCGTGTATTAGTTTACATAGTAAAGCTTGTATATACCAAAACATGTTTACCTAAGAAAAATATTAAGTCAAAATCCTAAAAGTAAAATTTGCAATTATCTTCATAAATCTATTATTACAAAATATTCTTCAAATGAAAAGCCCCCCCCCCCCCCAAAAAAAAAGAGTTGTAACAGGCCATATGTCAGAAGACATTCCCAGGACCAATAGATTCTTTATTCAGACCCTCTTCCTCAGGCATTATTAATGATGACACGCAAGAATTTTGTTTAACATGACTTCAACAAAAACAATGCAACCACTTTACTCAATTCTGAATGCTCCAACTCTTTTAAAATGACTCCTAAAATTTATATTTTCTTTTAAATATTGAAATAATGGGGTTGGTAATATAAATTGCCATTTTACCATAATTCACTGCCACACAAAGGGACACTATACTGAAAAAAAAATCTATAAATAAATATATGGAAGTAGGACTGTGTTGCTGCATGCCTCCATGTAATCCAGCACGTTTTGCTCAGGAGCAGTATCCCCCTCCCTCTTTTAATCATGCCCACTTCCATCTGACCTGACTTTTCCCCCCCACAAACCTGCACACAGCATAAAGCATTCCAACTGTCAAAACTGTCACCATTCCAGCTAAAGCAAAACTAGATCACAGAAGAATAGTTCATCAGAATAAGGCACATGATTGACAGCTGAATTGTAAGATGTTTTAGATAGCTTGACTTAAGAAATAGGGGGCAGATCAACAAAAATATTATACAGTGGCGGTTGTGAAAAATTACAGTTTCCAGTAATGGTCAATTTAAAATGACTTTTTCAGCATAAAGCTTTATAGTGTATGCTTTAAAGCATACACTATATAAACACATTTTAAAACAGCAACCATATTCACAAAAACAATGATTAGCTTATTATATTCAGAAAATGCTTAATTAATGCCAAAGTCTCACACATACAAAAAAATAAGATTGTTTTTATCTATAAAGCAAAAGATTAATTTTATTTCTATTTCCCTAGAAAAGGAAAGGTTTATTATTTACTTCACATTATTTCAAATAGAGATCAATCTATTTATTTTAACAGTAATTTTTAACAGCATCTTAAATAATAAAAATTTGGTAGCAGAGTTTAGATTAAAAAAAAGAATTGTTTGCATGTTTAACAAGCATGTGGCCAAACTGAATAGGATCATCTAAAGCAGGACATGAAGAGTCTGTGCATAGAACAAGAAGCATCTGACAATGAAAAAAAGGGCCTGTTCAGCCTAGGGGTGGGGCAATAATTTGTCATAAGTCTAGAATGGCATAAGAGAAAAGATCTGTTTCGTTTAAAAATATGTAATGCCACAGACAGCATATGTTAAAATGTTCATGTGGAGACATACTCCATACTTTTGAAATAAAAGATTGATGCTTCACTGTCAGATTAAAAGCAACAAATATAAGGACCAAGCTTCAGTAAACTCAGATGATAACACTGCATGTATCATGCTTAGCTATATCTGTTAACAGTACTAAAATATACTAAACAGTAGAGTTTGTATCTCAGGATTTTTGCAAAGAAATATGCATATACTGGAAGGGCCCACCCTTTTTTTAACTGCAGTCATGCCAGAGAGTGCTCTTGAAGAAGGGGAAATATTTTTCAGTCTTTAATAATGCTTTACTAATCCAAGGAGGGCTCTTAATTTTAATGATGAAAAAAATTATCAACTAACTCACAACCAGATTATCATACATGCCTGTATTGTGAATGCAGGAAACCCTTGTGAAATCCTCCCACCACATAAGGCTGCAAGCAGTAATCCATAATGATCAGGAAGGAAGGAGGGGGGAGATGAGGGAGGCAGAAAGGAAGGAGACAAGAGGACCTGGTCTGAAATAGCTGAATATGGGTGGAGGGAATAGCAAGGGAGGATGACTAGGAAGGGTTCCCAGAACAACCGCCAGTGATGGGTGGTTTACAGCAGCACATGTTTACAAATTACAATTCATAATATTAATGAGGTTTACAAAGGCTGGACAGTATGGGATGGCAGCAAGTATGTCAACTCGCATTTACCTACTCCTCCCAAGATTTAATTACCTTTGGAGAACTAAAAGACCGTAGCCCTTGGCTGGGTTAGTAGAGCTGTAGTTCTGCAACTACTTCAATGAAAAACATGGTCTCGTCCTGACACGTTCCATTGGGGTGGAGCAGATGCGGTTAGTGCCATAAGGGGCGGCTTCCCTAGACTATTCCCGGCACTCCCGAGCCCATCCCGCAGGTTCCCTGCACACTCACCATGAAGTCGCAGGCAAAGCTATCCTCTCCATTCTGATCCCTGGTGTCCATGGCCTGGACCTTCTGAATGACATTCTTAAGTATGGCTGTTTGGTCCATCCCGTGACACTGCTGCTCTGCTGACATATCTCCAGTCCCAAGCCGAATCCAACCCGGTACCTTCTTCCACTTTGTCAAAGGACGGAACCCCAACCACCCTGGTCTCGCTCAGGGTGGGGGGAAACCGCGCTCTCTCCTTAACCTCTCGCCATGACAATGTCCTGTCGTCTCATTCCCTTCGGACAAACTGTCTCACTCTAATCCCTTAGCCGAGCCGCTCACACCTCCCAGATCAGCACCAACGCGCACTGAGATGCACCGGAACTCACTGCACCAAGCTCCCCTCCTCACGCCATTTACCATTGGCTAGAATCGCTAAACTTGCGCAATTTCATTGGTTTGCCTAACATGCACGAAGTGGGCGTTCCGAACCAGCCCTACAGCCAAGCATTAGTCCAATTGGGGTGATCGTCCGGCCATGTTAGGGCGGATGGGGGTGTGGCTACTAGGGCGAGGACTTAATTGTGGCCAATAGAATTTATAATGGAAGATATGGCTGAAATGAGGTCTGGAACGCAGAGAACAATTTAGCCCTGTTTTCCAAACTAGGACATCCACTAAGTGTGGGCCATGTCGTCAATTTGTTGGCTGCGCAGGGAAGCAGGGCTAGATTACTGAATAGAGATAAAAGCACAGCGTTCTCTTTTCTAAACATTCTATTTGACAAATAGGGGCGTACATCAGAGAAGAATGTGCACAGGATGATTATTATTGTGGATTTATATAGCGCTGCACCAACATCTTCCGTGGCACTTTACAGTTGCATTAATATACATGAGGAAAACATGTTACATACAAGGGTAATACAAAGCGCAAATAATTAAAGTGCTGTCCCAGAAGCATTCAGTGTGGTAAGGTACAAAAGGAAGGAGGGCCCTGCCTGAGAGCTTACAGTCTAAAGGAGATGGGGATGAGATATAAGGTGAAGCAGATCAGAAGCTGTAACTAGGTTGTCAGTGGAGTATAACTAGCAGGTCTGTGATGGGTCAGTAAGAGGGGTAGAACATGAAACTGCAAGTAGGGGGCACCAGACCTGCAGCCATGTCTGTGATTGGCTGAGAGGCAGCCAATCACGGACGCTGCTTCCGGCAGTGTAGAACGCCGGGGGAAAGAGGGGGAAGTTCGGCTTAGTTTTTTTACAAGCTAATAGAGCGGTTGGGGTGGGAGAGGGAGCCCTACACTACAGAAAAGGGGTTTTACATTAGGGGCACAGGAAACCTAACAGGGGTCGGGAGGGCTACAAAGAGAAAGCCAGAAACCTCTCTGTGGACACCTCAGAGGCGGAAACGTGTTCCCTCCAGCCAGGCTCCTACCCTACTTTCTAGGACTTTGGGCAAACATTACAGTAGAACCATTTGATGCAGAGAGGTAAGGTAAGGATTTTTACACACTACACAGTGGGGGAGAATTTGGTTTTGGCGGTTGACATGCCCTTTAACATTTACACAAGCAAAAAATTCAATACACTTGAAGACTATCCAAACAAATGTATCTTTCAGATGCAGAGTTCATTTAGAGCATCAAAGACAAAACTTATTACATTTTATATTTCATATTCCTAAAGGTGGATAGTGCATATAATACAAAAATAGAAAATGACATACAATATAGGTACAAACAGTTATATAAAATAAAAAGGATAAAAAGAATTACAGACCCTAACTACTCACTAGAAGAAGACCTGTGTCTCAGGGCGAGAAGGAAACATATGATCCATACACATTTAGAATGTCCCCTCAGTATGAACAAAGTTATAGGGACTACAATGATTTTTAAGCCCCTTGTTGTAACATCCCCCTCCTTAGCTATGCATGAGGTGGGAGTGTCCAGGAATGAACAGATTTACGACTTGTCACAATTGTTCATTCCCTCCTCACATTAAGCAGATTCCATATAAATGTAGATATGGACATTGTTCTGGAAAATTGACCACACATTCCTCTCCTGTAGTAATTATCGACCCCTACAATACCAAACATGACTTGTGTATAATACATATTTTCCAAGATATTAATAACTTCTCCCAGACAATGGAAAAAGGTGGGCCCCACACTCAGAAGTCTCAACTTTGGAAAATGCGAGACTTCCTTCTACACAATAAAAAATTTCTGTCTAGTACAATGAAGTGAACCTGCTGTCCGTAATTGTTATTTGTTTACCACACTAGATCACAGTCATAACCTGTGGGTGCGTACTTATCCCATTACTGGGGACACCCCAGCAAGTGACGCTAGCAAGCCTTGCGTTCTAGAAGCTGAAATTTACAGCTCTAGATCCTCTCTCTCTCTCCTGACACAGACCATGGTATTTTTTTAAACAAACATATTTAAATTCTCGCTGTAACTAACATGATCTATTCCTTGTTTTCCTACAAAAAAAAAAAGGATCTTGCATTTTTTTTTCCCTTGGCTAGATGAAAGTGAGAAACAAATATTAACATTTCGTCCCACCCCCATTCGGTGGGCTGAAGCTTGCAACCTTATGTAGCCGTGGTGTTGCTAAACTAAAAGCAGAGCTTTATACCACTATCCCAAAGAGCTTCTCATGTAAAATCCAGTACAATTGGCATTTTTGCAGGAACATAAATGGAAACAAAGTCAGTAAATCCAGTTGAGTATTTTTCTTTTGTTTCCTAGTAAGCCTGGGGATTTAAAACTGTACCTATGCATGCGTGTTATCTAAAACATAGTAATTCTATGCTGGGCTACCACAGAAGAAAACAGGCAGATTAGAAACAGAAAAAAATATTGTAAAAGAATGTATTTAAAAGATTTCCCTATCATCAATGCTGCTTCCATATCCTTTTTTTATGGCCCTTTGTGCTAGTAAAGGGGCCCATAACAAATCCAAGGATCCAGATCGTCACAATCTCGGGATAATTCCAATATTGCCCACACACTCAAACAAATGTCTGTCAATTCTCCCCTATCTATTAATACACTAGACTTTTATCGACCAAATAACAGATCAGAGGCATCAACTACCGCAACCAAGCCCCCCCCCCCCCCCCCCCCCCACCCCCCCCCCCCCCCCCCCCCAACCAGCCCCCCCTACCAAGCCCCCCCCCCCCTCCCCCCCCCCCCCACTAACCAGCCCCCCAACCAGCCCCCCCCCCACCCCCCCCCCGCCGCCCCCCGCCCCCCCCCAACTAACCCAAGGCCCCACACCAGCCCCCCCCCCCCCCCCCCCCTCACCAGCCCCCCCCCCCCCCCCCCAGCCCCCCCGTACCAGCCTCCCCCGAACTAACCACCACCAGCCCCCCCCACCCTACCAGCCCACTCACCAGCCCCCACCATCCCCCCCCCCCCCGCCCACCCCCCAACCCGCCCCCATCCCCCCCCACCACCCACCAGCCCCCCCCCGCCCCCACCCCCCCCCGCGCCCCCCCCACTACTCATCCCCCCACTACACAGGTCCCCCCCCCCCCCCCCCCCCCCCCACCCCCCTCCCCGCCCCCGCCCCCCCCAAGTCCCCCCCGCAGCCCCCCCCCCCCCCCCCCCCCCCCATTATCTTCCCCTTCCCTATGACAATACAACCACCTCTACCTACCCCAAAAACCACTCTAAATGAAGCAGCGGCGGGGCCCATCTTACTTTTCCTGGGGCCCCCAGCAATTTTCCAGTAAGCATAAACCACCGATACCGATCATACGATATATTGTTTGATGCATGTATGGTCCCCTTTACATTGGTTCATGATGCTGGTAACACATGGAAAATGGAGCCAGCCACAGGTAATTACCAGGTTACAATGTGTAGGTGTTGCAGCAAAGGATGGAAAGTAAAAGGTGCATAACAAATCTTGTAACAAGTGTTGGGGTGTTGAAGGGCATCTCCACCCTCATATTATTGACATATTGCAGGACATGCCCTCCCACCCCCCCTCCGCTATATTGGAACTGTAAAAATAGAATCCAAACTCTACTTTACAGCCCCTCGCTCCAGCGTCGTTCTGATCTGGCTCCGCCCTGCCTGTCCGAACTTAAGCAGGGGGCCGCACCGGCAGCACGTCTGTGATTTTCGGGAAAAGAGAACCCCCCCAGCAATCACAGCCGCAGCTTCCAGAAATACAGATGCAGTGGGAAGCGAGGCTGTGTAAGTAGAGTTCGGGATTCTATTTTTAAACTTCCAATTAGTCCGTTGGAGTGGGAGGGGATGCGCCTGCAATATACATTAAAGAATTTTGCGATACATCTAGGCAAACAGGTCGGGTCCCCAGGACGGGGGCGCTCCCTGTGCATGCCAGGCTTGGACAGGAAGACAGCTTCCTTACCCTCAGTTCCTGGACTTTGAACATTCACTGCATGAAACCATAAGGACCGGGAATGTAGTTCAGGATTTTATTTTTAATTGTAATGCGGTGGGGGCGCAGTAGTAGTTAAATTTTTTAAGTTTGGGTGGACATCCTTTATTCAAATGGAAAAAGGTAGAGGGTACAGTCTTGTTAGCTTTATTATTTAGAATAAACAGCTCTGCCATAGCTCTGCCATCCAAAACAGATTTAAGTTTATTACAACTCAGATCCCAAGACTTCAGCTGGCCATACACAACAAAGCATCCTCTTGAACTACCTGATGTGTGTACTGCATTAAAATCGAATTGTTTATTCAATCAAAAACACAAGTAGAGCCCAGAAAACTTGGGGAAGACGGCAGGCAAATCTGACGCTCTTACTGATTCAAGCATCGTTCAACTTCATCTCCAGAGTTACAAAAACAATGTCACATTGGCAATGTCTGAGGTAGTGTCCTAACGCCTCGTACAAATGTTTGATGGCGTGAATAAGACAGTGGTGTCTCTTTTAATAGTGGTCTCTCTCCAAAGAGTAGGCAGAGGAGCACAAACAGGATAAGTTTCTGTTATTGGCTACTGCAGATTTTTTGAAGAATGGTAGGTAGAACATAGCGCCTTTACCCCCCGTTCTCCTCAGAACACAAGGACAGCAGGGCCTAACATCAAGGTTAGACATCAATATCTAGACTGATCCACACTGGCAATATGTTCCAACGTAACAACTGTGGTGGAGAAATGGTCTAACTAGATACCATCACTGCAGTCACACTGGTGGGAGGTCCTTGCTCATATACCCTAGTGTCCCCCAGTAGCTAATATCAGACTTACACAATTTTTTTAACCTCCATCCCCATAACCCCCCAGATATTGAGACAATGCCATACATTTAAGAGAACCTCTATTCTTGTCAAAAAGGCAATTGTTTTGACATTAATGGCTCACATGGGCCAACAATATATAATTGGATGTCATTTTAATAAATAACACGCTTCCATATGAAAACATCTTATATCTCATAGTAGGTGCCCTAGTCATTTGGGAAATATGGGAGTGAAATGGCAGAAACAAAGAATACATCGTAAAGACAATACCGATGGTGACAATAACAGTTCAATTGTACAAAAAGCAATATTACATCATATTGAGAATCAGACAATGTATTTAGTTCCTTAGGGTTAGAACTGGTTGGTGTGTTTTGTTACACATATTTAGAACTGGAATAGCTGTTACATATGATTAAGATATTATAACCAACCTACTGAAAATAATATGCCACGCTGTCAATATGTAACATTGCTAGTATATATAATGTGTGACTGTCAGGAACATACCTGCCGGTCGGTCCTATGCCAATCTTCTGGTTGGGCAAGCGTGGGAGACGCCATGACGGCGGGCAGCACAGAATATTCAAATGCCGGCGTCCTCCTGGACCGGAGCCCGATCGTAGCTTATTGATACAACAGGCTCAGTTACTCACCTCACCTATTTCTCTCAAGTTCCTGAGACTTACTTACCTTGCCAAGTTCCCGAGACTTACTTCCAAGTTCCCGAGATTTACTTACCTTGCCACGTTTCCCGAGATTTTACTTCCTGCCAGTTCCAGGGAGTCACTCACCTTGCCTGTTCCAGCACACTGTCCATCCCAGGCTCCAGCCTACATCCCGACTCCACCTCAGTCCCAGCAGCACATCCAGCCACAGTTCCCAGCAGCACATCCAGCCTACGTTTTCCCAGCAGCACATCCGCCTACAGTTTCCCAGCACACATCCAGCCTACAGTTCCAGCAGCACATCCAGCCTACCAGTTCCCAGCAGCACATCCAGCCTACCATTCCCAGCAGCACATCCAGCCTACAGTTCCCAGCAGCACATCCAGCCTACAGTTCCCAGCAGCACATCCAGCCTACAGTTCCCAGCAGCACATCCAGCCACAGTTTCCGCAGCACATCCAGCCTAACAGTTGTCCCAGCACACATCCAGCCTACTTCCGCAGCACATCCAGCCTACAGTTCCCAGCAGCACATCCAGCCTACAGTCAGTTCCCAGCAGCACATCAGCCTACAGTTCCCAGCAGCACATCCAGCCTACATCCAGCACATCCAGGCACAGCATCAGCACACATTAGCCTAGTTCCCAGCAGCACATCCAGCCATCAGTTTCCCAGCAGCATCTTCGTTTTCAAGTTTCCAGCAGCACATCCAGCCTACAGTTCCCAACAGCATCTTGGTTTCCAGTTTCCAGCCAGCACATTCAGCCTACAGTTCCCAGCAAATTTTAGTATCTAGTTCCCAGCAGCACATCCATCTTACAGTTCCCATCAATATTTGGTATCCAGTTCCCAGCACGCTCCAGCCTTCCAGCATTCAAATCCCATCACCTTATCTGCTCCTATATATATCTTCTGACCTGGTTCTCCTCTAGAAAGCGTACCTAAGTACCCTGGCCAGCCGAATGTTACAGTGACATACTCTTATGCATATAAAAAAGTTGGTGTAATAAAAAAATTAATTTAAAAAAAAAAAAACTATCTGTTGGTATTCAGTTAGATCAACTGACTTATTCATTGAAGACGTTTCGTTAGTCCTATCCATCTGGCTTTCTCTATTCAAATGAACTTGTACAAGAATCATAATACAAACTGTATTTTGACACCTCTTTTGAACCAATTCTGTTCATTGGCAATATGTTGACATAGATGCGGTACACGGCTTTAACCAGTGGAAATACAAAACACCTGTGCTTCTAACTTCAGATGCCAGCAAAAAAGGTTAGTGTCATGCAAGCATAAACCTTGTCCACAGTATAAGGCATCAGAGCTGCAGAGATTCTGCAAAAGGACAAATACAGCTTCTAATGAACAAGTGCACAGACCACATTTTGCAGATGATGCTTTAATGGGGATGTTCAGATGCAAATACATATGCTTTTCAGAAAAAAAAGTATTTTTTTTCATCCCAATGACCTTGATCTGCCAATTCAGCATTTTGTCTGTGTAATAATAAATGCAACCAAAATACTGACCTTCATGTTTGCTGACACCTATAGAGAGCGTTATTGTCTTGCCCTTGACCCACCGCCTGGGTTTGATTCTGTTGCTCAGTAAGATCTGAGCATCTTTGACCATTCCACACCAATCAGTAGAAATTACTGTTAGAACATTCCAAGGAGTGGTGCATCCTGGGAAGAGGAGGACCAGTTAGAACCTGAATGTCAGCTCACTAATGTCAACAGCAGGGAACACAAGGGTATGAAATCAACTGATTTTTCAAAATGGGAGAGAATAGTAGAATGACCAAGAAGGATTACACAACTAACAATTTACAAATATTGATAATTTCCACTGAACTGTCCCTTTAAGACACACATCAGTCATTCGAAACGAACCTGACTTCTATCTGATCTATCTGTGACCAGCAGAACAAGTTCCGTATTCTGATCATCTCAAACACACCCCAAAAGGAGACGAACTACCATGGAGAAAAAAGGAGGAATTGTCACTTTACCTTACAAGAAGAATGGGTGAGAAATTTGTCTACCAGGATCTTGACTCATATGGAAATGGAAGTCTTGGCTAAGGGTTTGCATTTTGCCATCACTACTGCTAAAGATATCCCTGTGGTGGACATTAGCGTGGATGATTCAGATTACAGTGGTATATGAATTGAGTATCCCACTCCCAAAACCCAAAATTCAGGAAGATAGAAAACGCTCTCACACCTAGATATCGCTAGATAAAACCTCCAAATTGGCTTCCAAATGTTTGCCAGCCTTTGTTCCCTTGTTCACAACTCTTTCTGCTGCTCTTCCACACAAAAGCAGCAGAAGGGGCTGAACCAGGTCTGTAAAAGCAGAGACCAAATCACTGACCCCCGGCCCAGTCCCTTCTGCCTGCTTTTGTGTGGAAGAGCAGAAGAAGGCAACTGAGGGAACAAGGGCTGATGATTTCTGTGTTTTAAATTTAGCATTTAGGTTTGGGGGATTCCTTCCTTTCCAATTTTTGGTTTTGCCTCAAAGATAACGCAGCAGCAAACGGGAGCCGGATGGGGAGAGCTACACTGCTGGCTCCTAGTATTGGGGATGATTTTGCAAGCTCTGCAGTAAGAACAGAAAAAAACACTGAAATGTCAATTCCATGTTCATTGCCTTACACAGAAACAAAAATAAAGTCTAAAAAAAATTCATTGCAAACAGAAACAAAACACACAGTACAGAGAGCAACGCCTATGGAGATGATTTTACTCAGAAATACAGTTTAACTGGGCCACAATATGCTGATCCACTGCCATATGCCAGTGCTTACAACTCATTCCTGGCTGGTCTATATTTTACTGTGTTGTCCCAATAAGGATCCATACTTACAAATGCTGAAAACATGCAAGCAAAAAACCTAGTGGCCTCGAGTTCCAAGAAAACTCTGTATATTTTTATTTCGCCCCTCCATCTAGCCTCCATGAGATATGCGTGCAGCATGCACAATTGCTTCATTTTTTTTGTTTAATGAGCATGTTCACAGGCCTCTATTCTTTCCTCTCCCACCTGCTGCCCTAGGCCCAAGAAAGCCAAATTAGGGGTCCAAACCGCCCGATGAAATAGCAGGGATACTGGTGCCCACTTCCCACTTCAGCATGGATTTATTAGAAATAGATTGGTGCAGACAAATTAACTTGTTTTTTTATGAAGAAGTGAGTAAAAATTTAGATTCAGTCATAGAATTGGATGTGGTATACTTGGATTTTGCTAAAGCTTTAAATACTCTGCCACATAGGCGACATTATGTGTAAACTAAGGGTGTTGGCCTAGAAAAAAAACATTTTGACATGGATAGAGAATTGGTTATTGGATCACAAGCAGAGAGTGTGTGGTAATAGAGCGACATCTATGTGGGCTCTAGTTCTAAGTAGAGTGCCTCAGGGTTCTGTAGTGGGGCCACTTCTGTTTAATCTGTTTATAAATGACTTGGAGGCATTGAAGCAAGGTCTCGATGTTTGCTGATGAAACTTCAAATGATTTGCAAGTAGACCTAGATAGCTTAGATAATTTCCTAATATTGTTTCTGTGAGGAGCACCAGCCCAAAGAAAACAGATTCTGCCAGTCTTCCCTCTGACTTCAGCACTATCTTTAATATAGGAATATCCAGGACTAACCTTGCAAATGAAACTGTACTTGCTGTAGCTCCTAAACAAAATGATATTGTGAGGTAGAATATCAATCCTAGCTCCTGACCCAGGTACTTTCCATTTTTAAACATTTGATTTTTTAGATATCCTTTGTTATTTTGTATACTAACACCACTTAATTAACAAATGCTCCTACCGTATATCTTTAATTTTTCCTCTAAAAGTAAAGGCTGTTTGTTTAAAAACACTAGCCAAGAAAGAGAAAAGAAGAGCAGCAAGGATTGGGAAAGGCATTTAACGTAATGGAATTAATAAAACAGAAATACACATTGCTGGGAAATGGTCAATGTGATACAAAATAAAGATGTAGATTTAAACGGTAGGAAAGACTCTTCCATGAAGAAAATGGAAAATAGAATCATATAACAGTAATCATTATAGCAAAGGAAATAACTTGCTTATAATTTTCTATTTGGGTGTTTAGACAGGTGCAGTAAAAAGAAAAAAAAAAAAATAGCTTGTGCTGGTGGTGACAGTTGAAATCCCAATATTATAAGACAACAGCTTGAAAATCACATTTAAAAAAAATTAATAAAAAGCTTCAAGAAGATACAGTAATTTCTGTAGAGATAGTACCTGCATAATTTAAAAAAAGAGGATTGGGGGAAGTTATTCATAGAGCTGAGATTGGTCACATGGCAACCAAAAATCTGGTCAAGAAGAATGTTATACTGATACCAGAAAACCTTTAAAGCAATTGTAACTTCTCATAAGTTAGAGATGTGATCCAGGGTTCATTATAAAAAGGTACAGGGAAAGGCTTTTATTTAACCTTAACTTATTCAGAGACCACGGTTGCCATTTAATACATCAAATATTTTACTTGATTTGTCTAGATTTGTGTTAAATTTAAAAAATATGGTATATTATACTCATATTTGGCACATAAATTTAAAAATTGGCATAATTTTTTTTTTTTTTAAAAACAGAAGAAACACTAATCTATATACAGTATCTAAAAGTCAATGTATTTATGCATGTTTGTTGTATGTAGTATGTTCCAGAAAAACTCTCCAAACGGCTAGGACAATTTTTATGGGACTTGGTATACTTACGTATGTTTAAGGACCTGGAAAAAAGCATAGGCTACTTACCTTTTAAAAATGCCTCAGTGTAATTTTTGTCAACATTGTTTAAGTTATTAGCCTGTGTGTTCCATCTGGTGGTACATAACTTCCAAATGTCAGATTGTTCAGGCAATACAAGGCTTTACTTTTTATTCTGTTCTGTTGTTGCTGTGATAGAGGATTACCTGTCTATCATGAGAGCAGCAGAACATGTGAGGTCACAATGTCATGTGACCACACACTGTCTCTCACTTGTTGGTTCGTCCAAAGTCAAATTGAGAGGCAACCTGGCCAATCCAGATATAAGTCTCTTCTACTGGGGTGGGCCGGCATCTACACATGGAGATCACAGTTTGCAGGCAGTCTGGTGCAGAGGTCAAGAAAGCAGCTAAGGAATTGTGTTTTGCCATTGCTCTTTTTACTCCCCTTTCTCTTCCATGTGTCATTGTTTTTGCAAGAATAAATAAAGGGCATCGTGTCATATTTTATCTGATCGACTGCAGTACTTTCAAAGTAGGTATATATTTTTGTGCAACATGCACAGTCACTATTAAACAGATATTGCAAAATGTCTAAATTTGTTTACCCTAAAAATAAATTAATGTGAGATGTTGCACCCCATTGTTTTCAGGGAAGTTGACATGGCACGTGTTACAGGGGAAGTTGGTGTGGCACCCGTTACAGGGAAGTTGGTGTAGTATGCTTAAAGTGCATCATATCAACTTTCCCTTTAACTTTAAACACATCATATCAACTTCCCCTTTAACACTGGGTATATCTTACATTAAATTTTTTTAGTGTTTATACCGAAACAAAATTTCTCCCTAAAATGTGGACATTATGCAATAGTGACTATGTTGCACAACAATAACCCCTACTTTTAAATGTACTGCAATCAATCAAAATGAATTACCGTATTAACTCACAATGTCCTACAAAAACACAATTCAGATGCCACACTCACATAAATGATGCTTGCAAAACAAATCAACAGTCCCATTTAATGTAAAGCTAGCAGGACAGTCATGACTGACTGACCAAATGAGATTCACCTCCAGCAAGTCCTCAGCCCTCCAGTTCATTAGCCATTTTGTCATCCCTCCAGGTCATTAGCCAGTTTTTGTCATCCCTCCAGTTTATTAGCCATTTGTCATCCCTCCAGTTCATTACAAGTCGTTGTCATCCCTCCAGTTCATTAGCCAGTTTTTTCAGCCCCCCAGTTCATTAGCCAGTATTGTAAAGCTGGGTACACACACTAACGATAAAGCCCCGATACCGTTGGATCCGACGGTATTGGGGCTTTGTCGTTATGTGTGTACGTTTTCCAACGAGCGCGTGGCCGCCACAACGATCGGGTCGGCCGAACGCTCATTCAGGAAAGGCCAAAAATTTCCATCGGCCACGCTGACTCCCTATAGAGAGTCTAGCGCGGCCGATGGAAACACACAGTCCCGAGCGTTCTCCTTATGAAGTTCATAGGGAGACGCTCGGGACTGTGTGTATGCAGATCTTTGAAAGATGGCAGACAGGATCTTGCAGATCCTGTCTGTCATCTTTCAGAAATCTGGACTGTGTGTACCTAGCTTTAGTTCTCCAGTTATCTCTGTTACTGTAATCTTAAATGATAGGTAAATAAACAGGAGCTATGGCTTTCGTCCCGTTCTTTAACACGAGCCAGTGGTGGATCGCACTCACAGGTACGTTCCTGCTCCTGTTACATTAACTGAAGAATGGGAGGTAAGACACAGCTCCTTATCACACCCATTCTTCAATTAATCTAAATTACAATAGTTCACTTTGAGTCATACATACACTTGAAAATATTGTAGGCAACAATGTTAAATGGAATGTTTAAAGTTATTAATAGTTAGAATAAGATTATAGTTGAAATACGAGTCTGTATGGACAATAGAGAAAGAAAGCAAACCCAAATGCCAATATATGATGCTGTCTTTATTAACACTGTATAAAAGAAATTTATGCTAAAATGTTAATCATACATGTTCTGTTTCACAAGTAAAGTTCCTCCATTTGGAGGGGATTTAAAAAAAAACAAAAAAACCAATGTTAAATGGGAATAATGTCTGTAAACCTTAGCAAAGTAGGCGTGGTCTGCCGCATCTCTTTTCCCTTTTTTGCAGCGTGGTCTGCCTTATCTCTTTTCCCCGGTGTTTCCCACTTTTGCACTTAAATTGTTTGGAGGTATGTTTACAAATGTTGTGAGTAGGTTAATTGGGGATGAGATCTACCCTAGAATCTTGCATAGTGTCGCCACCCCAAAGTTTACCAGATTTAGGTCGCAGCTAACCCATAGTGTTTAAATGGGTCAGGTTTGGTTAGAAAGCGCGGGTCTGTTAAATTTCGGGTGCAGGTTCGGGTCGGATCTTTTGAAAAAACGCTGGGTACTAGTATATATTATAAACTTACCGTAACAGTATAAAAAAAAAAAAAAACATTGTGGTCACCTGCTAAAAAACTTATTGTGCAAAATAACTGTATAAATTCCTCCTTACCATATCTCAGTGGCATGGATGGCTTAAAAAGCACCTTAAAACGGTAAAGAACTCTTGGGGACCTTACATGACATATAAAGTGTGACGTGAAAAACACCACAACACACTCAGGGTTGAAATAATCCCTGCATTTACACTACAAAAGAACTTGATAGCCTGTTCCTGTGTTTAGAGATGGTACACAAGGTCCAATTTAGGCCTATTTTCCTGCTGACAGACCTACTGATCAATATAACAATCTGTATTCTGACAGTCAGGAGTTAAAGAGCATGTCCACCCGATTTTTTTTTTTTTTATATTGTAATCCCCATGGGCTCCCCAGCCCCAACCGCAAATTTATTTTTTTAAAAAGCCCCCCAAACTCTACTTACCTCCCCTCTTTCCTCCGCCGCGCTCCCGAACCCTCTGCTTGCTAGAAAATGCAAGCAGAGGGCGGGACCGCACCCGTCTGTGATTGGCTGAGCGGCAGCCAATCACGGACGCGGCTGCCGGCAGCTCACTTCGCCGGAGGAAGAGGAGAGGGTAAGTAAAGTTTGGGAGCTTTCTAAAGGTAAAATATTGCGGTTGGGGCTGGGAGCCCTGGGGAATATACTATATAAATCATTTTATGCTAGGGGAGGGAATCGGAGAGAAGGGAAGAGGAGGGGGGGAGGAAGAGCTGCAGTAACGCATGGCAAAATCTACCTACCAGGAAGCAGGCAGTGTCCTATATGGACCTGCTTGCCTCCTGTGGGCAGTTTTTGGGACTTTGGGGGGGCACTACCGGAGAACCCTATGGAGCTGGGATGTGAGGTAAGGATTAAACTACACTACATGTGGGGCCCAGTAGTTGGGGGGATTATAGTTTTGGGGGTGGACATGCCCTTTAACTGATCTTGCAGTGTACTGAAGTCTACAAATTAGCCATGATTTAAAGACATGTCCTATTGCTAAGATTGATTTTATCTCAAATAAAAAAAATATCTGTATTAGACATTTAGATCTACCTAATACTCTAAAAAGAAGGAATTTCAGGTGTACATGCAAACTTCCTATTGAATGAAATACATCAATCTGACAAAGCCATTTTTAACATCAACATTTCTCAAGCATCCCCAAAACTACCCTTACTATAACATCATAATATATTGAGCACTTATAAGTAAGCCCAAGCACAAAATCAAACCGGTTTCTTGTCCGGGGGGCTTTAATCCGCATTTTGTGCATGGTATGCTCACATACTGTGAAATATGTTAGGGCCTGGTTATCCAAAGCAATGTTGGAAATTTTCAGCTTTTTAAAACATTGCTTTTATTTTCCCACAGAAAAATTTTTCCTCCCTACAAAATCTTATAAGTACTTACTATGGTCACATTTAATGAAAAGTGTGTACCGGTAAGCTGAATACTTTAACATTTAACATACGTTTACATTTTTTAACATGCTTACACAAGAAGTTTACTTTAGGTACACTTAGATTCCCTCAGGCAGTAATATTTCGAAGGATTGATTTACCTAATGTTATGTAAGGAAAGGTCACTTGCACTCACGCATGCTTGTACATATACACACACCACCTTTCAGGTTTACAAAATGTGCTTAAGGGATGTGCCTGAACAATACAGATTTGGCAAGAGATAAAATTCTTCTCAGCACCTATAGACGAAAGTTACATGGCCTTAGGTTAATAGCAAAGACATAACTGGTCTCAATAACTACTTTACAGCCTTATGTTATTCCATTCACTTTCGCCACAAAAGAAATACAAAGCAATTAAACACACCAGGCTTTTTACCCACATGAACACAACATACCTTTGTGATCTGCATAGTTAAAATAATCAGGGTTATTCAATAAAAGTTCTTATCGTTTAAAATGGTGCTAATTTTGCCCCAACCAATCAGATGTTAGCTTTAAATGTTAAATAAGATCTGATTGGTTGGGGCTAAATTAGCACCATTTTAAACGATAAGAACTTTAAGGGCACAGCCAACTGCAACGCAAAGCAATCGCACACAGAATCGCATGCGATATCATGTGCGATTTTGTTCTGTTTTTCATTAAAGGACAATTATACTCACCTTTCCTCCGCCCACCATCTTTGTGCAGTAACTTTTACTCAGTGTGAGGACCTGAACCGCTAGGTCCTCACCCCTGGATTGCGCGAAACCTAAAGCAGCGACTTAGAGCAACGCTGCTCTGGTAGGCTCCGCCCCCTCCTCCCCGTCGGCGACGAGGCCAATAGGAAGGCACCCTCTGCAACAAGCGTGCCTTCCTATTGGCCTCGTCACCGACGGGAGGAGGGGCGGAGCCTACCAGAGCAGCGTTGCTGTAAGACGCTGCTTTAGGTTACACGAATCCAGGGGTGAGGACCTACGGTTCAGGTCCTCACCCTGAGTAAAGTTACTGCACAAAGATGTGGAGCGAGGGAAGGTGAGTATAATTGTCCTTTAAGTATTGAAAACGCATGCGATTGAGATAAAAATGCGGAACGCAAATCGCAACGCACCCGAAAATGCGCCTTTTCGGTGCGTTGCCGAGCTTTCAATATACGAAAAAGGCATGCGCAAACGCACGTGCAAAAAAAGCGCAGCAGTGTGGCCTAGCCCTTATTGAATCTCCCTGAATATTTGGATGACATGATTTTTCACATAACGTAAGCCTGATTTAAAATAGGCTTAATGAGAGATAGAGCGAAAGAACAAAAAGGAAGTACATCTGTAAGATACATTTTCCAAGTATGACCAATGAAGAACTAATATCAAAACTTGTATTTTAATCATTTAAACTATGGCAATATAATGAATGGCCCATCATTTTACTCATTTTAAAGGGTATCTCCAGCCCAAAAAAAGTTTTGCTGTAGTGTAGGGCACTCTAGCCCAACCGCCATGTACATTGTGTTAAAAAAACATCAGAAATATACTTACATGCTTCGTTCCCCGCGTTACAAGTTTTTTGTAGGTAGGGCAGCAAAAGATAAATCAAGATTGGGGGGGGGCTTCCCTGCGCATAGCCAGAAACCTCAACAAGGAGAAGCCAGCACCGGGTTAAATTTTAGTTTTGGGGGTGGAAATGCCCTTTAATCTGTACTACCCAATCAGACCTGATTTTTGCCTGTCTGTAGTGACCTGTAAGTGTACGTTCACCCCCAGACCATTGTTTGACCCAGCACAACTCTGGATTTTGAGGAAATGTCTTGCTAAAGGTGAAGTTCCTATTAAGGATAACTATGCTATTAAAAACGGAAAGTAACTGGGGCAGGGAGGTAGGATTGATTATTCCTACCTCACAATATCGTTTTGTTGAGGAGCTACAGCAAGTACAGTGTTAATTTTGCCAGGTTAGTCCTGGACTAATCCTTTATAAAGAGCGCTGAAACCAGAAGGAAGACTGGCAGAATCTGTTTTCTTTGGGCTGATGCATCTTGAAACAATATTGTACTTTTAGTTTTAACAGAATTTTTAAAAAACTTACCACACGATTGTTATCCTTTAATTTCAGCTTCCTCACAGATGCATAAACGGATACCTGGTTATGATTCCATCCAACTCGATAAACGCACCCAGTTCCACATGAAAAAAAGCAGTCCCGAAGCTAACGCCATCTCCTTCTTGGTCCCTGTATGGTTTTCTTTTGGATTATGGCCAAACATTTAACGTGTCTCAGAAGACCATAATACATTTTCCCACAAAGCTGTGGAGACTGGATATAACTTTTTGCAATGTTTAGGCAGTTTGAATTTTTTCTAATAGAGCAAAGAGGTTTTTCTTATTATCCTACCCCACAATTCAGAATAAACCACATGGTAACTAGCAACTATCAAAGTCTTATCTGATATCTGTATAGAAAATATTTGCATAAAGACAGTGAAAGTAGGGTCAGGAATGTGGCTAATAGGTGCACATGCTCACAAGGCTCTTTGAAGACTAAATGGGCTTTTGAATTGTACTGGCAACAACATGAAAGCCTTTAGTTACAAAAGCTAATTCTTACATGTACATAAATGCAACTTACTAGAGAAGTATCTTACAATGTATTGGTGTTTCTGGGAGAAAATTTTTTACATTAACCACTGTGTTACACTGTGTTAATATATTAGAAAATGCCCCAAACATTACTTCCCTCCCTCCGCCGCGCTGCCAGGCGGGACCGGCAGTCGCGTCTATGATTGGCTGAGCAGCAACCAATCACGGACGCGGCTGCCGGGAGTTCAGTGCGGCGGGAGAAGAGGGAAAGTAATAATGTTTCGGGCATTTTCTAATAATATTAACATAGTGGTTGGGGCTTGGGGGACGGGGAATCTTTGGTGACAAGGGATTTACACTAGGGGGAGGAATCCTAATCGGGAGAGGAGAGGGGAAGAAGGGCTGCAGTATGGATGCCAAACTTCTCCCGGAGGCCAGGTAGGAGGCAGAGTCCTATATGGACTCTGCTATCCTCCTGGTGGGCAGTTTTTGGGACTTTGGGGGGGGGTTACAGGAGAACCTTATGAAGCTGGGATGTGAGGTAAGGATTAAACTACACTACATGATGGGGGCCAGTAGTGGGGGGGGGGATTTAGTTTTGGGGGTGGGACATGCCCTTTAAAGCTTTCTTTAAAAACAGATTCCTTTTTTACAGTTAACCAAAAGTTATCAATGTCAAATGTAGACTTTCAAATTGGCTATGTGCACTGATAAACAAAATTAACTGCCTGGCCTAATCTTTCAATTTTCTATTGCAAAATAAAGGGCCAATAGGAAACATCACAGAATGTCAAACCACCATCCAGAAACATGCTCTTTAGATGTTTAATAGATTTTGGTATCAAAAGTCAAATCTATCAAAGGTCTAAGTAGTGTATGGTCAGCATTAGTCTTCTCCATAGGTACACAAATAGTTTTCCCAAACCCCAATTTCAGAAAAAAAAAAAAAAAATAATGAGTCAAGGTTGGCTTTATCCCAAACCTCTTTTATATTCTACTGTCCTTTCAGGTAGCAGTAGTCCGTCACGGCTGTAACACATGCTTCCTCTGACGCTAAAATGCTTGTAAAGCCGTAAGAGGATGTGGAAACCAACAGAAGGACCAGCTGACTTGGAGCTAAAGATCTCTGTTCAGGAACGCCAGAGACCAAGGTTAAGTACTGCAATCTAAGAGTTTGAGGTAAAGGGGTTGGGGGGGTCCTAGGTCTATGTTATAAAATTTACTGTAGGGTGGGCAAGTGGTTAGCAATTAAGGCCTAAACAACTTGGTTTAAACTATTTTTGGCTACATCTGCAAGCAGTTTGTACACTCCATTTGATTGCATGAAACATGCATTATCTATTATGTACTACTACTTAAAGGACCTAAATATTTTAAATCCTTACATGAATGATTTTCTTCCCAGAACACCTATACATCGTAAGATTGTTCTCTAGTAAATTGCATTTAGTACATTTATATATATATTCTGTAACTAAGAAGGCTTCCATGTTGTTTGCCAGTACAACCATATCCCATGTATTCAAGAGCCATACCCTGACCCCAGCACTGTCACTGTCTCTATGCACAGTATTTTCTTATACAGATGTCGATACCCCATTATGAGATCCCTGCTAAGACATGCTCAAGAAACCTTGATGCGTTGGAACCTGCCCGTGAGAAGCCGGCGCTGGAGCGATCTGTGGTAAGTTTCTTCTCTCCCCCCTCATTTACATAGCTCATTTAACCTCCCTTCAGTTAAACTGAATAAAACTACTTTAAAATTGGTGGACATACCCATAATTCTGCTTCTTACATGCATGTTATCTAAGAAATACACTGTAAAATTACATTTCTTTTTTGTATGAAAAGTAAGGATTATCATCAATGTTAGGACAGTGAGTATTGAATGTGTTTGAAAACAAAAAAATTAATCTCCCTGTTCTGTGTCCCTGTGCTTCTAGAAGCAAGTCGGCATACTTCCTTTGTTTTGAAGTGTTGAGCACTACTGAGCATGTGCATGTACAGCAACAACACTTAGCTGGGGATTTACCCAGCTAAGGTAATTATAAGAGCGACCCCTAGTAACCACATATTAATTTCATAAATCACCCACCAGCCGCCACAGCAAAGGGAGAGGTGAAAAATAGCCTTGTTGTATGTTTGTGAATGTGCTCTGTCTATTTGGAAACATGTTGCCTGGAGGCTTTAGTTCTCCTTTAAATTTTAAACTCAAATCTTAGATCACCCACATTTACACAGAGAGCATAACTAGGCATAAAAATGATTTTCACTTCAAATTCCAATACATGTGCCTTACATAATGAAGGCAATACAATTTCCTGTTCTCTTACAGATTGTTTTGCATTTATGTCAACAAAGAGAATATAGTACAAAGAAGGGGTTAACTGCAATTGCAGACGTAATGATGTACTACGAGCACATGTGGGGATGTAGGCGTGTATATAGGGGGAATCCACAGAGGGATCTGTTATGCCTGTGATTAAGGACATGTGTGTCCGAAACTTGTAAGGCGTCTTGCCAATAAAGGCTTTTTACTAAACCATACAGTTTGGGGTTCTCTTATGTTCCGGTTTCGTGCAGACTCCTACTTGTGAACAAAGAAGAGAAGCAGAAGCCACAATTGAAAATTAACTTTGAGCATGATGTGACTTATGATGTATTTCCAGTTATTTTTCTTTCAATTGTTTAACAAATGAGCTTGAATTTACTATCCCAAGAAAGTCGTTTCATGGACAACAAAAATATCCAAAAAAGGTATGAAAAGCAATGTACCTTATTGTTTGGGTAAGATGTTTAGAGAGTTAGAATAAACAAATGCAAAGAAAACGCAAAAAGGCTCAAGTGACTTCAATCATTTCACAAAGACAGCGCAACACCGGAAAAGATGAAAACATTTTTTTTTTTTTTTTTTTTTTATTTCAGTGGTCACATCTAGCACTAATATATGCAATAATATGATGACACATTAGAATTCAAAGGCTTTACAAATACCAATGCAGTTGTGTCAATTTGCATAGACACAGATTACACTTCTTTTAACAGACATTCATTTTTATTATAGGCATTATAATCTATATAACATAAAGGACAACTGTGGCCCCCAAACAAGTTAGGGCTAAGTAGGGTTCTATTTAAAAAGACCCTGGACCTTTTGCTGTAGCCTTTGAAAAATTTGTTGCAGAAACGTTCTTCCTGCTTCCAGTAACTTGATGACCTCACCTGACCCTCTGCTTTTCCCCCCGTCCCCTGGGGTCTGAGCAGTTCACTTTAAGGTACACACACTAGCGATTAACCCCAATACCATCGGATCAGACGTACCGGGCTTTATCAGCAGTGTGTGTAGCTTCTTTCCCGAACGAGCACGCAGATGGCGATCTTCTTCCTCGGATCTTCCCTCGGATCTTGCAGATCCTGTCATCTTTCAAACTCATTATTGTGTGTACCTTAAGACTTAATTCTGGGAAAGACAGGAAGTACTTGCACAGACTAAAAGGGAAAAAAGTGTCTGTGTGTTGGGGGGGGGGTGAATATTATGGAGGCAGAGAGTGGTCATGTGGCTACAAGATGGTAAAAGTCAACAGTGTTCAGAAGTTATATAGCTAACACCAGAGATTTGATCCACGGTTCCAAGTAAAGGAATAATGGAAGGGCATTTGTTTAACCTTAACTTAAATTACAGTTGCCCTTAACCATGTGACCACTTGCAAAACAACAAAATATTGAAATGCAACACAATCACTGCACTTAAGTACAAGAAACAAACAGCAGTAGTGGGTGCAACAAATTAAACTAAACAAAAACAAACAAGATAGCCTCCCATACAATGTAAAACAGGTCACCATGGGGTTTCATCACCTTATGCTTACCGTATATAAACCTCTAACTCCCCTTAAGGTAAGCGGAGGTGCAGACACAAATCCAAACAGAGTGCAAATCAAAAGAAAGGGATGACTGCTAAATATAATAAAAAAAACTTTTACAGTCAGACATAGTTAATCAGAACTATTAAAAACATTTATAAAGTAAAACACACATTGCATAGACCTCATTGTGAAAAAGTCAGTACTTTGTTATAATATACCTAATCAAATATCAGAGGTATGCATTAAAAACATAATGCAATAAAATCAGAGGCAAATCTACCATTCATAAGCGCTGTCCATAATTCATAAGTGACATACATACACCAGGTGAGGACCTTAACTGCCAGGTCCTGTCACAGGCCATAAGTCCGAAGACATTTCCAGGACCAATATATTCTTTATTCAGACCCTCTTCCTCAGGCATGCTTAAAGGGCATGTCCCCCCCCCCAAAACTATAATCCCCCCCCACTAATGGCCCCACCATGTAGTGTAGTAAAACCTTACCTCACATCGCAGCTCCATATGGTTCTCCTGTAGTCCCCCCCCCCCCCCCAAAGTCCCAAAAACTGCCCACCAGGAGGACTCTGACTCCTACCTGGCCTCCGGGAGAAGTTTGGCATGCGAACTGCAGCCCTTCTCCCCCTCCCTCCCCCCTACCATAAAACCCTTTGGCCACATAATAAAATATGTTCCCCCAGCCAACCGCATAAAAATTTTTTTTAGAAAGTCCCCAGAACTGTACTTACCTTCCCTCGCTCTCCCCCGGCATTCAGAAGCCGGCAGCCGCGTCCGTGATTGGCTGCCTCTCAGCCAATCACGGACGCGGCTGCCGTACCCGCCCCCTACTTGCAGTGTCTCGCAAGCAGAACCGGGCCGGGCGTCGGGGAAGAGGGAAGGTAATAAACATCTGGGCACTTTCTGAAATTATTTTTATAGCGGTTGGGCTGGGGGGCTGTTTCTTATATTTGTAAAAGTTTTTATTAGGGTGGACATGCCCTTTAACGAGGACACGCAATACTGATCACAATATGTATATGGCACACCTCTAGTGGTGTTTCCCACGTGTTCTACACCCTCCTCTGCTCCCTACCCCAGCAGCTAGACATCTAAATAGAAATATATAGGAAGGGAACACTTATGCGGCTTTAGTGTCTGCAAGTGACTTTATTGGCAACATGTATGTGGATGACATTATGTATTATGGGAAGGTCCACTAGCTCAATTTAGCCATATGATGGAAGAAGCAAATGGATACACCACATCGATTAATTTACATATACGCATCCCAGGTATGCTTACCAATTTTAGAGGTCACAAGAAATGGGTAGTGAGGGTATAATATCAGAAAACTATGGACAGGACAATTTGCAACAACCCCAAAGTTTTAAAAGGAATACCTTAAAGGGTGTGTCCACCCTTCAAAACATTTACAACCGCATGTAAGTAATATCAGAAATGCCCAGAACTTTACTTACCTTCCCTCTTGCCTCCGCCGCGCTGCCAGCCCCTCTGCTTGCGAGAAAATGCAAGCAGAGGGGCGGGACCGGCAGTCGCGTCTGTGATTGACTGAGGCGGCAGCCAATCACGGACGCGGTGCCGGGAGTTCAGTGCGGCAGAGGCAAGAGGAAGGTAAGTAATGTTCGGCATTTCTGATATTAACATATCGGTTGGGGCTGGGGGGACAGGGGCAATGTTTGGTAAAAGGGATTTACACTAGGGGGAGGGAATCCTAATCGGGAGGGAGAGAAGGGCTGTAGTACGCATGCCAAACTTCTCCCGGAGCCAGGTAGGAGCAGAGTCCTATATGGACTCTGCTATCCTCTTGGTGGGTAGTTTTTTGGGACTTTGGGGGGGGGGGGCGGACTACAGAGAACCTATGGAGCTGGGATGTGAGGTATGGATTAAACTACACTACACAATGGGGCCAGTAGTGGGGGGGATTATAGTTTTGGGGTGTGGACATGCCCTTTAAGGCCAATTAATGCAAGCTAAATGTATAAGATCGAAAAATTTGTTAACGTTGAGGTAGCTGAGACGGTGCAATAGATTCAGAAAGAGGTATAAAAGCAGAGATATCGAAAAGCAAAAAGAGAGGTAGATATGATGTCAAGGGACCCCCATATAGTAAGAGCACTCTGACCCCCATATGTAAAAGCCACTCGACCCCCTATAGTAAAGAGCACTCTGACCTCCATATAGTCTGTGGCAGAAAAAACAACTAAAAGAAGGAGACGACAGATTAGTTTTTTGTTACTAGATATAACAAACAGAGTGCAATGATTGAGTGTATAATCACTACATGCTGGCAGATTTTTTAAGATCCTAAATGTGGCCATCTGAGAAATCCAGATTTTGTTTATAAAAATGCCTGTCCCTAGTGATATACTGTGTCTCCTTCAGACATATCCATGAAAGCTATTAAGGGAAAGTTAACAGCAAAAGAAAGAACAATTCTATATATGAGCTGTAATTGCTGTGGCTCCATTATTAAAGTGGATAGGATAAATCATCCACCAAAGGACCAGTATACCAATGAAACATGTTGTAAACTGTGAAACTGTGAAAATTGTGGTTTACATGCTTAAATGCCCTTGCAATGGCCTACATTGGATAAACCAGTAGACCAATAAAAATACAAGAAAAAAAGATTATATCAGGAATTTTAAAATAAATCATAACAGACACAGTGGTCGCACACCACTTTCATGAAATAGGCCACCAGGCTGCACAATTAAAGTGTCTTATATGCGCATGCGAGATCCATGCGCATAGAAGACAGTCAATTGGGCCGTGTCAGACTACGCGCCGGGGGAGCGAGTGGGTAAGTTCTTTACCTGCTCTCCTGGCTCCTGATTGTTTTATTGAAGAATGTGAGGTAAGACACAGCTCCCTTATCTCCCGTTCTTCAATAAAACTGAATTCCAAAAATGTGTTAATATGAGTGGAGATGCCTTTTAAGGCATTTTAAGGGGTTTGTTAGCATAATCCAGGAATGTGTATGTATGTGTGTTAAGGCATTTTAGGGGTTTGTTATTTTTAATCCAGGAATGTGTGCGTATATTTTACATAGTAAAGCTTCGATATACCAAAACATGTTTACCTAAGAAAAATATTAACAAAAGTCAAAACCCTAAAAATAAAATTTGCATTATCTTCACGAATTATTATTACAAAATATCTCTTCAAACGAAAAGGCCCCCCTAAAAAGACATTGCCAAGACCAATACATTCTTTATTCGAACCCTCTTACTCAGGCATGATTAACATGACACGCAATACTACTGCCGCCCCCTAGTACAATTCTGGATGGTGGTTAACATTTTTAACAAAGTCCTTGAATAAAGATTGCATGTTTTTATTTTCAAACTGATCCAGTTTGATACTTGCCTATGCCTTTAGTGCAGTGGCAGGGCTGTTATAGAGGAGCATTACCTGCATGAAAATGTTGGATAGCATAAAATGAGCGTCCTGTATGAGCTTATAGGGAACACCACACAGTTATAGGTGACTCAATTATATTGTCCAAGATTGATTTGCCAATTGAAGCTAGATTGTCTCCCACAGTTGTCCCTATGGACTATGGCGAGTTTCCTGCACAATATGGTAGCAGCAGTGCACACAGGTTACTCATGGCAAAACAGCTGCAATGCACATATTTCTATTGGGCAAGCCCAACTCGGATACATTAATTTAATAGAAAAAGCAAGTTTTTCTGCTTAAAATCAGTGGCTTTAAAAGTCCACACAGAATTCAAATTCTGTCATTTCCAAGTAGGTAAGTAGATATATGCCAAAGTGAAAAATAGTAATAGTTTTTATACTTATACTTGCCATCACTAGTTCAAAGGTTCTTATAAACTGATCCAGGTAGAACAGCAGGTCAGGGGGGGGGGAATCAGGTTAATAGAGTCCGAAGCAGCTGCTGGTGCTGTCTGTAGAACTATCTGCGTACAGGATCCAAAGCTCACCAATGGTATTCTCTGTTAAAGGGCATTTCCACCCCCAAAACTATAATCCCCCCCAACTACTGGCCCCACCATTTAGTGTAGTTTAATCCTTACCTCACATCCCAGCTCCATAGGGTTCTCCTGTAAACCCCCCCCCCCAAAGTCTCAAAACTAACCACCAGGAGGATAGCAGGTCTCTGCCTGCTATCTAGCCTCTGGTAGATATTTGCCATGCGCACTGCAGCCCCTCCCTCTCCCTCCCTCTCCCTCCCGTTCTACTATCCCTCCCCCTAGCATTAATCCCCCTTAATATTATGCTCCCCCATGTCCCCCAGCCCCAACCGCATGTTTTTTTTTCTTCAAAAAGCTCCCCAAACTCTTACTTACCTCTCCGCTTTCCTCCGCTGCACTGAATGACCGGCAGCCGCGTCCTGATTGGCTGCCGCTCAGCCAATCACAGACGCGACTGCCGGTCCCGCCCCTCTGCTTGCATTCTCGCAAGCAGAGGGCCGGCAGTGCGGCGGAGGATCGGGGGGTAAGTAAAGTTTGGGGACTTTTTGAAAAAACGAAACATGCGGTTGGGGCTGGGGGACATGGGGGAGCATAATATTAAAAAAACGATTTCAGGGGTGGACATGCCCTTTAACTCTGCGAATTTCCCCACCCCTGATACATTCATAAAAGGGGCTAAACTTAGTTGTCAGTGTTAACTCCTGAGTCCTATGGATCTGTGTGTTGATTCGCCTCATACCGGCGACATCACCTGGCACTGCCACCCCAGACAGCAGGAGACATGGAGGCTATGGATCCTCAGAACCATAGCAGTGGATACCCATGGCATATTGTATATACTAGAGTATAAACCGGGATTTCAGGCTTTATAAATATCCTGAAAACCCTGGTTTATACTCTAGTACATACTCGGGAGGGTGCAGTGCTGGTCACTGCAGATGTTTGAAAACATACACTCCCAGCAACTAAAGCATGCTGGGAGTTGTAGTTACCAAATATCTGGAGTGCCAAGGAATTGTGGGTTAGGTATGGGATTCTGTCTATTTAAAGGGCAACTATGCCTCAAAACAATACAGATCAGAGTGTGGTATCTATTGTTAAAAGATTGCCTTCCGATTCTTTATTGTTCTGAGGCTTTAGTTGCCCTTTAAATGGACGCAGAATTCCCATACGGTAGTCCCATACAGTAATAGCATACTGGATTTGGCTATTACTTTAAGAGACTACTCTATGGGAATTCTGTTGTCCATTAAAATGGCAACTAAACCCTCAAACAATACAGAATCAGAAGGCAGTAATGGTCATATTTTCTACCCTTGACTTATACTCGAGTCAATCAGTTTTTACTCTTTTTTTCAGGTAAAATCGTTAACTCTGTTCATAACTGTTTATACTCAGATTGACTTATATACAAGTAGTATAAGTCCTAGAAATCACTGTGACACCCAGCAAAACTAAAATGGCCCCCCGTGTACCACCTTTATTGTGCCCATCAGTGAATGAAAAAATGAATTGGTTGGATCAGCATGTAAATGAAGGAGGGGGTACTGCTGCTTTGTACAAGATGGAAGTATTGCAGTTCATGCCAGCAACCAGTACTACAGAAAAAGGGAGCAAGCTCATTTTTGTTAATTTCGGGGTAATCCATGTACCCATAGTGTTATAGGTGTGGTGTCACACACCCCCATCATAAGTTCTGCTCTCTCTTGGTCACTAAACAGCTGCGGGGGGAGCTTGACTGTGCATGTTTTGCCTAATTTAGAGACTAAAAGAGTGTGTAGCTGTTGACGTCACTTTCCCATCTTAAGAAAGCAAAAGAGGTTAATATCTTATTCTTTTCTTTAAATATATAAACATTTAGAAAGTTTGAGGCAATGCAGTTTGTTAGATTGCTGCCTTGTCTTCACCAAAAGTTAATATTTTAGCTTAAGGTCTTCTTTAAGAACCGACCAAAACGGTGTAAAATATTTAAGGCATTTTAGGATTTGTTAGCAATCCTGGAATGTGTGTGTGTGTTAAGGCATTTTAGGGGGTTGTTAGCATAATCCAGCAGTGTGCGTGTATTAGTTTACATAGTAAGCTTGTATATACCAAAACATGTTTACCTAAGAAAATATTAAGTCAAAATCCTAAAAGTAAAATTTGCAATTATCTTCATAAATCTATTATTACAAATATTCTTCAAATGAAAAGCCCCCCCCCCCCAAAAAAAAAGAGTTGTAACAGGCCATATGTCAGAAGACATTCCCAGAACCAATAAGTTCTTTATTCAGACCCTCTTCCTCAGCATTATTAATGATGACACGCAAGAATTTTGTTTAACATGACTTCAACAAAACAATGCAACCACTTTACTCACATTCGAATGCTCCAACTCTTTTAAAATGACTCCTAAAATTTATATTTTTCTTTAAATATTGAAATAATGGGGTTGGTAATATAAATTGCCATTTTACCATAATTCACTGCCACACAAAGGGACACTATACTGAAAAAAAATCTAATATAAATATATGGAAGTAGGACTGTGTTGCTGCATGCCTCCATGTAATCCAGCACGTTTTGCTCAGGAGCAGTATCCCCCTCCCTCTTTTAATCATGCCCACTTCCATCTGACCTGACTTTTCCCCCCCACAAACCTGCACCAGCATAAAGCATTCCAACTGTCAAAACTGTCACCATTCCAGCTAAAGCAAACTAGATCACAGAAGAATAGTTCATCAGAATAAGGCACATGATTGACAGCTGAATTGTAAGATGTTTTAGATAGCTTGACTTAAGAAATAGGGGGCAGATCAACAAAAATATTATACAGTGGCGGTTGTGAAAAATTACAGTTTCCAGTAATGGTCAATTTAAAATGACTTTTTCAGCATAAAGCTTTATAGTGTATGCTTTAAAGCATCCACTATATAAACACATTTTAAACAGCAACCATATTCACAAAACAATGATTAGCTTATTATATTCAGAAAATGCTTAATGCCAAAGTCTCACACATACAAAAAAATAAGATTGTTTTTATCTAAAAGCAAAAGATTATTTTATTTCTATTTCCCTAGAAAGAAAGGTTTATTATTTACTTCACATTATTTCAAATAGAGATCAATCTATTTATTTTAACAGTAATTTTTAACAGCATCTTAAATAATAAAATTTGGTAGCAGAGTTTAGATTAAAAAAAAGAATTGTTTGCATGTTTAACAGCATGTGGCCAAACTGAATAGGATCATCTAAAGCAGACATGAAGAGTCTGTGCATAGAACAAGAAGCATCTGACAATGAAAAAAAGGCCTGTTCAGCCTAGGGGTGGGGCAATAATTTGTCATAAGTCTAGAAGGGCATAAGAGAAAGATCTGTTTCGTTAAAAATATGTAATGCCACAGACAGCATATGTTAAATGTTCATGTGGAGACATACTCCACTCTTTTGAAATAAAAGATTGATGCTTCATGTCAGATTAAAAGCAACAAATAAGGACCAAGCTTCAGTAAACTCAGATGATAACACTGCATGTATCATGCTTAGCTATATCTGTTACCAGTACTAAATATACTAAACAGTAGAGTTTGTATCTCAGGATTTTTGCAAAGAAATATGCATATACTGGAAGGGCCCACCCTTTTTTTAACTGCAGTCATGCCAGAAGTGCTCTTGAAGAAGGGGAAATATTTTTCAGTCTTTAATAATGCTTTACTAATCCAAGGAGGGCTCTTAATTTTAATGATGAAAAAATTATCAACTAACTCACAACCAGATTTATCACTGCCTGTATTGTGAATGCAGGAAACCCTTGTGAAATCCTCCCACCACATAAGGCTGCAAGCAGTAATCCATAATGATCAGGAAGGAAGGAGGGGGGAGATGAGGAGGCAGAAAGGAAGGAGACAAGAGGACCTGGTCTGAAATAGCTGAATATGGGTGGAGGAATAGCAAGGGAGGTGACTAGGAAGGGTTCCCAGAACAACCGCCGTGATCCAATCACGCCCTTAACACTTGGCTGTGATATGCTAATTGGGATTTTCCAGGGTACATAATTGCCACAGATTCTTGTACAAGTCATTCTGAATTGAGAAAACCAGTCGGATGACTAGCGAAACGTCTTCAAGAACTAAACTTCAAGTCCAGTTGATCTAATTGAATACAACAGATATACCATGACCTGGATGAATGAGAACCTACACAAGCATTACATATGCAGCATTAACTTTTGCTTATAAGAACATTCATTGATATGGTACAAGTAAAACTGTACTAGCACCCTATGCCTTTCCTATTAATTTCCATTTGCGTCACTTTGTTTGTGGTTCCCAAGAGGCAAGCAAACAGAATTGTTTGTGCACTAGAATTCTGTTTTTTGTATGTATTATATTTTTGGTCTCTAGTTGCACTTTAATATGGATGTACAACAGCCCAATTTTCTATATATTGTGTGTTACATTGAAGGTTTGACCAAGCCTTCTGGGAAATTGTATCCTTCCCAGAGTTAGGTCATGTGCTCGTTTGAGCAAAGTATTTTAAACTAGAGAGTCAGCTTCAAGCATCCAGGCCACACAGGAAGCTGTCAACTCATGTAGCCAAAAAGGCAAGTACCAGTAGGTTAGGACCCAGTTAAAGAAAGCAACCTTGACGTGGTGACTGGGCTTAAAATAATTTGGCCAACTTATTGAACTAATTGCTTTTATTTATCCAGGGTTTAGCAGACTGTTTGTAGCAGCAACCTTATGGAGGTAGCCAATATGCAATTAGAATTGTTTGTGCACTAGAATTCTATTTTTTGTATGTATTATATTTTTGGTTTCTAGTTGCACTTTAATATGGATGTACAACAGCCCAATTTTCTATATATTGTGTGTGCAAGCAGCAGTATCGGCAATATCCTTGGAGGTTGGTTCTTTAGTTCACTACAAATGGGCTCTTTTATTTGTTTATCTCCCATATCATATATACTAAAAGACACCTGTAAATCATATGGATCATGGTAACACACTTTCTCTCCAGAAATATGTTCTATATTCTGGAAGTTTAAATAAATTTGGCTGCGCATTTAAAATTGAAAGTCATAATGCTTCGTGAATTGATTTTTTCTACTCTTGGCAAGCATCATAATACTGAAATGGATGCAAAAGTCTACCGAACAATAACAACAGCTGCAGATTAATAAATAAAGAACACTCCCATTTATAAAGACTGTCGGGAAGTTCAATAAAAGTTCATCAATCGTTCTTAACGCTGAGGTACACACAATGAGAATTACTTCGGTCCGATCGACCGATCGTATTCCAGTCGTATGGTCGATCGACCGAAATTCAATCGCAAATCCTAATGTACCATAGTCACCGATCGACCGTTATCGTCAAAATCGGACGAAAGGACGATGGACAGGGTGGAAACCCCTGCGGTGACTCTCGGACGCGGCTGCCTTTTGCCGCACCGACAGTCCCTTCCTCATCTGGTAGGGAGAAAAATCGCTAGGTGGTTTACCTATCTTAAAATGGTGCTAATTTTGCCCAACCAATCATGTTATGCTTTTCAATGTTAATAAGATATGATTTGTTGTGCAAAATTTCGCATTTTAACGACAAGACTTTTTTGAATCTCCTGTATATGTATACAAAAGGGACTGCCATAGGGAAATTCAATTAGCTATGGGGGAAATGGGGTTCGCTCGTTAAGACAATCTGGGAATTCCAGTCTGGAACTCCCAAAAAAAGTAAAAAAAAACAAAAGTGAGAGAGACAAAGTGACAATTCGAAGAGGGTTTGAAGCCCACACCCCGGCAAAGAAAAATTGGAATTAGTAATATATATGCTCTTTATGACAATACATAAGTAGAACTTTCGCTTGTACATAAAATTACTGTGGGGCTCACTTGGTCCAATCCAAAAGGGGTACTTTTTTAATTTCATACTTAAACATTTATTAATATATCAAGTCAATTTGATAATAATTATCATGTTTAAGATAATTAATATCAATTACTTACATTTGGATGTTTTCTACACAAATGCTGTAGAACAATACAAGTCATAGAAGAGATATGAGAGATGTAAATACCTGCTAAGATGCTATAAGTAACTTTAGTTGTTTTGCGGGACACCCAGGTGTAAGAATTGATCATCAAGTTTACTCAGTAGACAAGTACTACAACCAAATATACACTGTATATTTATTGAATAACTTTCGGTAAAAAAAAAAAAAAACCACCAAAAACAGAAATAAAAAAAGCAAGGCAAGACAGCAATAAAAAAAAAATGGAAAAAAGCACAAAAGCAAACAAACAAGCAAAACCCCGCAAAAAAAAAAAACCAAAACCAAAATAAAAAAAAAACACAAAAAAAAATCAAAAGAGCACAAAAAAAAAAAAAATAAAAAAGAAAAAAAAACAACCAAAACAGCACAAACATAAAATAAAAGCAAAAAAAAAAAAACACACCCATAGTTTTCCACAACACAAAACAATGATTAGCTTATTATATTCAGAAATGCTTAATGCCAAAGTCTCACACATACAAAAAATAAGATTGTTTTTATCTATAAAGCAAAAGATTAATTTTATTTCTATTTCCCTAGAAAAGGAAAGGTTTATTATTTACTTCACATTATTTCAAATAGAGATCAATCTATTTATTTAACAGTAATTTTTAACACATCTTAAATAATAAAAATTGGTGGTAGCAGAGTTTAGATTAAAAAAAGAATTGTTTGCATGTTTAACAAGCATGTGGCCAACTGATATGATCATCTAAACAGGACATGAAGAGTCTGTGCATAGAACAAGAAGCATCTGACAATAAAAAAAAGGGCCTGTTCAGCCTAGGGTGGGGCAATAATTTGTCATAAGTCTAGAATGGCATAAGAGAAAAATCTGTTTCGTTTAAAAATATGTAATGCCACAGACAGCATATGTTAAAATGTTCATGTGGAGACATACTCCATACTTTTGAAATAAAAGATTGATGCTTCACTGTCAGATTAAAAGCACAAATATAGGACCAAGCTTCAGTAAACTCAGATGAAACACTGCATGTATCATGCTTAGCTATATCTGTTAACATTACTAAATATACTAAACAGTAGAGTTTGTATCTCAGGATTTTGCAAGAAATATGCATATACTGGAAGGGCCCACCCTTTTTTTAACTGCAGTCATGCCAGAGAGTGCTCTTGAAGAGGGGAAATATTTTTTCAGTCTTTAATAATGCTTTACTACCAAGGAGGGCTCTTAATTTTAATGATAAAAAAATTATCACTAACTCACAACCAGATTATCATACATGCCTGTATTGTGAATGCAGGAAACCCTTGTGAAATCCTCCCACCACATAGGCTGCAAGCAGTAATCCATAATGATCAGAGGAGGAGGGGAGATGAGGGAGGCAGAAAGGAGAGACAAGAGGACCTGGTCTGAAATAGCTGAATATGGGTGGAGGGAATCAAGGGAGGATGACTAGGAGGGTTCCCAGAACAACCGCCAGTGATGGGTGGTTTACAGCAGCACATGTTTACAAATTACAATTCATAATATTAATGAGGTTTACAAAGGCTGGACAGTATGGGATGGCAGCAGTATGTCAACTCGCATTTACCTACTCCTCCCAATTTAATTACCTTTGGAGAACTAAAGACCGTAGCCCTTGGCTGGGTTAGTAGAGCTGTAGTTCTGCAACTACTTCAATGAAAAACATGGTCTCGTCCTGACACGTTCCATTGGGGTGGAGCAGATGCGGTTAGTGCCATAAGGGGCGCTTCCCTAGACTATTCCGGCACTCCCGAGCCCATCCCGCAGGTTCCCTGCACACTCACCATGAAGTCGCAGGCAAAGCTATCCTCTCCATTCTGATCCTTGGTGTCCATGGCCTGGACCTTCTGAATGACATTCTTAAGTATGGCTGTTTGGTCCATCCCGTGACACTGCTGCTCTGCTGACATATCTCCAGTCCCAAGCCGAATCCAACCCGGTACCTTCTTCCACTTTGTCAAAGGACGGACCCCCAACCACCCTGGTCTCGCTCAGGGTGGGGGAAACCGCGCTCTCTCCTTAACCTCTCGCCATGACAATGTCCTGTCGTCTCATTCCCTTCGGACAAACTGTCTCACTCTAATCCCTAGCCGAGCCGCTCACACCTCCCAGATCAGCACCAACGCGCACTGAGATGCACCGGAACTCACTGCACCAACTCCCCTCCTCACCCATTTACCATTGGCTAGAATCGCTAAACTTGCGCAATTTCATTGGTTTGCCTAACATGCACGAAGGGGCGTTCCGAACCAGCCCTACAGCCAAGCATTTCCAATTGGGGTGATCGTCCGGCCATGTTAGGGCGAATGGGGTGTGGCTACTAGGGCGAGGACTTAATTGGTGGCCAATAGAATTTATAATGGAATATCGAGATATGATAGCAGAGCATAATGGTACTAGACCAGAGAACAATTAGCCGTTTTCCAAACTAGGACATCCACTAAGTGTGGCCATGTCGTCAATTTGTTGGCTGCGCAGGAAAGCGGCTAGATTACTGAATAGAGATAAAAGCACGCGTTCTCTTTTCTAACATTCTATTTGACAATGGGGCGTACATCGAGAAGAATGTGCACAGGATGATTATTATGTGGATTATATAGCGCTGCACCAACATCTTCCGTGGCACTTTACAGTTGCATTAATATACATGAGGAAAACATGTTACATACAAGGGTAATACAAAGCGCAAATAATTAAAGTGCTGTCCCAGAAGCATTCATGTGGTAAGTACAAAAGGAAGGAGGGCCCTGCCTGAGAGCTTACAGTCTAAAGAGATGGGGATGAGATATAGGTGACGATCAGAAGCTGTAACTAGTTGTCAGTGGAGTATAACTAGCAGTCTGTGATGGGTCAAGAGGGGTAGAACATGAAACTGCAAGTGGGGCACCAGACCTGCAGCCATGTCTGTGATTGGCTGAGAGGCCCAATCACGGACCGCTGCTTCCGGCAGGTAGAACGCCGGGGAAAGAGGGGGAAGTTCGGCTTAGTTTTTTTAAAGCTAATAGAGCGGTTGGGGTGGGAGAGGGAGCCCTACACTACGAAAAGGGGTTTTTACATTAGGGGCACAGAAACCTAACAGGGGTCGGGAGGGCTACAAGAGAAAGCCAGAAACCTCTCTGTGGACACCTCAGAGGCGAAACGTGTTCCCTCCAGCCAGGCTCCTACCCTACTTTCTAGGACTTTGGGCAAACATTACAGTAGAACCATTTGATGCGAGAGGTAAGGTAAGGATTTTACACACTACACAGTGGGGGAGAATTGGTTTTGGCGGTTGACATGCCCTTTAACATTTACAACAAGCAAAAAATTCAATACCTTGAAGACTATCCAAACAAATGTATCTTTCAGATGCAGGTTCATTTAGAGCATCAAAGACAAAACTTATTACATTTATATTTCATATTCCTAAAGGTGGATGTGCATATAATACAAAAATAGAAAATGACATACAATATGGTACAAACAGTTTATAAAATAAAAGGATAAAAGAATTACAGACCCTAACTACTCACTAAGAAGACACCTGTGTCTCAGGGCGGAAGGAAACATATGATCCATACACATTTAGAATGTCCCCTCAGTATGAACAAAGTTATAGGGACTACAATGATTTTTAAGCCCCTTGTTGTAACATCCCCCTCCTTAGCTATGCATGAGGTGGAGTGTCCAGAATGAACAGATTTACGACTGTCACAATTGTTCATTCCCTCCTCACATAGGCAGATTCCATATAAATGTAGATATGGACATTTTCTGGAAAATTGACCACACATTCCTCTCCTGTAGTAATTATCGACCCCTACAATACCAAACATGACTTGTGTATATACATATTTTCCAAGATATAATAACTTCTCCCAGACAATGGAAAAAGGTGTAAGTTGGGTATCTTTTCGATGGTCCTACCTTCCCATTCATATTATATATATATTATATAGTCTTGTATTAACAGGGGTGGAGCGGCACTCCTCGTCCTCCTTTCACAACACCCCCCGGGTGCCTCTGTACGCTTATAAGATATCACAATAACTGAAAGATTGGAGCACTCCTGGTATTCCTCAGTGTAAACAATATTATTGAATAACACTATGTCGACGCGTTTCAACCCAACAACGGGTCTGAGAACGCCCCTTGTTGGGTTGAAACGCGTCGACATACGTTTTTATTCATAAATATTTGTTTACACTGAGGAATCCAGGAGTGCTCCGATCTTTCAGTTATTGTGATATATATATATATATATATATATTATAAATTGCTTCCTGTATCACATATTCCAATACAATAATATATTTCGTTTATACGCATTGCTGTCCTTAAGGTGACCTCTTGTAACCACCAGACTTCTGCCTGTAGAAAATACCAGATACATGGTTTGCCCACATATATAAAATATTGGGCTGTTGTGCATCCTATTAAAGTGCAACTAGAGACCAAAATATAATACATCACAAAATAGAATTCTAGTGCACAAACAATTCTAATTGCATATTGGCTACCACCAATATTCAATTAGAATTGTTTGTGCTCTAGAATTCTTTTTTTTGTTGTATTATTTTTTTGGTTTCTAGTTGCACTTTAATATGGATGTACAACACCCAATTTTCTATATATTGTGTGTTACATTGAAGGTTTGACACAAGTCTTCTGGGAAATTGTACTCTACCCAAGTTAGGTCTTCTCTTTTGAGAAAAGTACTTTAAACTAGAGAGTCCGTTCAAGCATCCAGGCCACACAGGAGAAGCTGTCAGCTCATGTAGCCAAAAAATCCAGTACCAGTAGGTTAGGACCCAGTTAAAGAAAGCAACCTTGACGTGGTGACTGGCTAAAATAATTTGGCCAAATTATTGAACTAATTGCTTTTTGTTTTTAGTAGCAAACTTATGGAGACTATAATCCCCACTATAATCCCCCCCACTAATGGCCCCACCATGTAGTGTAGTAAAATCCTTACCTCACATCGCAGCTCCATATGGTTCTCCTGTAGTCCCCCCCCCCCCAAAGTCCCAAAAACTGCCCACCAGGAGGACTCTGACTCCTACCTGGCCTCCGGGAGAAGTTTGGCATGCGAACTGCAGCCCTTCTCCCCCTCCTCCCCCTACCATAAAACCCCTTGGCCACATAATAAAATATGTTCCCCCAGCCCCAACCGCATAAAAATTATTTTTAGAAAGTCCCCAGAACTGTACTTACCTTCCCTCGCTCCCCCGGCATTCTGAGAAGCCGCAGCCGCGTCCGTGATTGGCTGCCTCTCAGCCAATCACGGACGCGGCTGCCGGTACCGCCCACTACTTGCAGTGTCTCGCAAGCAGAAGGCCGGGCCGGGGTCGGAGGGAGAGGGAAGGTAAGTAAACATCTGGGCACTTTCTGAAATTATTTTTATAGCGGTTGGGGCTGGGGGGCTGTGTTCTATTATATGTGAAAAGTTTTATTAAGGGTGGACATGCCCTTCGAGGACACGCAATACTGATCACAATATGTATATGGCACACCTCTAGTGGTGTTTCCACGTGTTCTACCCTCCTCTGCTCCCTACCCAGCAGCTAGACATCTAAATAAGAATATATAGGAAGGGAACACTTATGCGGCTTTAGTGTCTGCAAGTGACTTTATTGGCAACATGATGTGGATGACATTATGATATTATGGGAAGGTCCACTAGCTCAATTTAGCCATATAGATGGAAGAAGCAAATGAGATACACCCATCGATTAAATTTACATATACGCATCCCAAGTATGCTTACCAATTTTAGAGGTCACAGAAGAAAGTGGGTAGTGAGGGTATAATATCAGAAAACTATGGACAGGAACAATTTGCAACAACCCCAAAGTTTTAAAAGGAATACCTTAAAGGGTGTGCCACCCTTCAAAACATTTACAACCGCTATGTAAGTAATATCAGAAAATGCCCAGAACTTTACTTACCTTCCCTCTTGCCTCCGCCGCGCTGCAGGCCCTCTGCTTGCGAGAAAATGCAAGCAGAGGGGCGGGACCGGCAGTCGCGTCTGTGATTGACTGAGCGGCAGCCAATCACGGACGCGGCTGCCGGGAGTTCAGTGCGGCAGAGGCAAGAGGAAGGTAAGTAATGTTCTGGGCATTTTCTGATATTAGTAACTATCGGTTGGGGCTGGGGGGACAGGGGCAATGTTGGTAAAAGGGATTTACACTAGGGGGAGGGAATCCTAATCGGGAGGGAGAGAAGGGCTGTAGTACGCATGCCAAACTTCTCCCGGAGGCCAGGTAGGAGGCAGAGTCCTATATGGACTCTGCTATCCTCTTGGTGGGTAGTTTTTGGGACTTTGGGGGGGGGGGCGGACAAAGGAGAACCATATGGAGCTGGGATGTGAGGTATGGATTAAACTACACTACACAATGGGGCCAGTAGTGGGGGGGATTATAGTTTTGGGGGTGGACATGCCTTTAAGGCCAATTAATGCAAGCTAAATGTATAGATCGAAAAAATTTGTTATACGTTGAGGTAGCTGAGAGAGTGCAATAGATTCAGAAAGAGGGTATAAAAGCAGAGAATCGAGAAAGCAAAAAGAGAGGTAGATATGATGTCAAGGGACCCCCATATAGTAAAGAGCACTCTGACCCCACATATAAAGAGCACTCTGACCCCATATTAAAAGAGCACTCTGACCTCCATATAGTCTGTTGGCAGAAAAAACAACTAAGAAAGGAGACGACAGATAGTTTTTGTTACTAGATATAACAAACAGAGTGCAATGATTGAGTGTATAATCACTACATGCTGGCAGATTTTTTAAGATCCTAAATGTGGCCATCTGAGAAATCCAGATTTTGTTATAAAAAATGCCTGTCCCATAGTGATATACTGTGTCCTTCAGACATATCCATGAAAGCTATTAAGGGAAAGTTAACAGCAAAAGAAAGAACAATTCTTATATGAGCTGTAATTGCTGTGGCTCCATTATTAAAGTGGATAGGATAAATCATCCAACCAAAGGACACAGTATACCAATGAAACATGTTGTAAACGTGAAACTGTGAAAAATGTGGTTTACATGCTTAAATGCCCTTGCGGAATGGCCTACATTGGATAAACCAGTAGACCAATAAAAATACAAGAACACAAAGATATATCAGGAATTTTAAATAAATACATATACAGACACAGTGGTCGCACACCACTTTCATGAAAATAGGCACCAGGCTGCACAATTAAAGTGTCTTATATGCGCATGCGAGATCCATGCGCATAGAAGACAGTCATTGGGCCGTGTCAGACTACGCGCGGGGGAGCGAGTGGGTAAGTTCTTTACCTGCTCTCCTGGCTCCTGATTGTTTTATTGAAGAATGTGAGTAAGACACAGCTCCCTTATCTCCCGTTCTTCAATAAAACTGAATTCCAAAAATGTGTTAATATGAGTGGAGATGCCTTTTAAGGCATTTTAAGGGGTTTGTTAGCATAATCCAGGAATGTGTATGTATGTGTGTTAAGGCATTTTAGGGGGTTTGTTAGTTTATCCAGGAATGTGTGCGTAATATTTTACATAGTAAAGCTTCGATATACCAAAACATGTTTACCTAAGAAAAATATTAACAAAAGTCAAAACCCTAAAAATAAAATTTGCAATTATCTTCACGAATCTATTATTACAAAATTCTTCAAACGAAAAGGCCCCCCTAAAAAGACATTGCCAAGACCAATACATTCTTTATTCGAACCCTCTTACTCAGGCATGATTAACAATGACACGCAATACTACTGCCCCCTAGTACAATTCTGGATGGTGGTATACATTTTTAACAAAGTCCTTGAATAAAGATTGCATGTTTTTATTTTCAAACTGATCCAGTTTGATACTTGCCTATGCCTTTAGTGCAGTGGCAGGGCTGTTATAGAGGAGCATTACCTGCATGAAAATGTTGGATAGCATAAAATGAGCGTCCTGTATGAGCTTATAGGGAACACCAGCACAGTTATAGGTGACTCAATTATATGTCCAAGATTGATTTGCCAATTGAAGCTAGATTGTCTCCCACAGTTGTCCTATGGACTATGGCGAGTCTCCTGCACATATGGTAGCAGCAGTGCACACAGGTTACTCATGGCAAACAGCTGCAATGCACATATTTCTATTGGGCAAGCCCCAACTCGGATACATTAATTAATAGAAAAAGCAAGTTTTTCTGCTTAAAATCAGTGGCTTTAAAAGTCCACACAGAATTCAAATTCTGTCATTTCCAAGTAGGTAAGTAGATATATGCCAAAGTGAAAAATAGTATAGTTTTAGTACTTATACTTGCCATCACTAGTTCAAAGGTTCTTATAAACTGATCCAGGTAGAACAGCAGGTCTAGGGGGGGGGGGAATCAGGTTAATAGAGTCTCGAAGCAGCTGCTGGTGCTGTCTGTAGAACTATCTGCGTACAGGATCACAAGCTCACCAATGGTATTCTCTGTTAAAGGGCAGTCCACCCCCAAAACTATAATCCCCCCAACTACTGGCCCCACCATTAGTGTAGTTTAATCCTTACCTCACATCCCAGCTCCATAGGGTCTCCTGTAAACCCCCCCCCCCAAAGTCTCAAAACTAACCACCAGGAGGATAGCAGGTCTCTGCCTGCTATCTAGCCTCTGGTAGATATTTGCCATGCGCACTGCAGCCCCTCCTCTCCCTCCCTCTCCCTCCCGTTTACTATCCCTCCCCCTAGCATTAATCCCCCTTATATTATGCTCCCCCATGTCCCCCAGCCCCAACCGCATGTTTTTTTTCTTCAAAAAGCTCCCCAAACTCTTACTTACCTCTCCGCTTTCCTCCGCTGCACTGAATGACCGGCAGCCGCGTCCGTGATTGGCTGCCGCTCAGCCAATCACAGACGCGACTGCCGGTCCCGCCCCTCTGCTTGCATTCTCGCAAGCAGAGGGCCGGCAGTGCGGCGGAGGATCGAGGGGAGGTAAGTAAGAGTTTGGGGAGCTTTTTGAAAAACGAAACATGCGGTTGGGGCTGGGGGACATGGGGAGCATAATATTAAAAAACGATTTCAGGGGTGGACATGCCCTTTAACTCTGCAATGTCTCCACCCCTGATACATTCATAAAAGGGGCTAAACTTAGTTGTCAGTGTTAACTCCTGAGTCCTATGGATTGTGTGTTGATTCGCCTCATACGGCGACATCACCTGGCACTGCCACCCCAGACAGCAGGAGACATGGGAGGCTATGGATCCTCAGAACCATAGCAGTGGATAGCCCAGGGCATATTGTATATACTAGAGTATAAACCGAGGATTTCAGGCTTTATAAATATCCTGAAAACCCTGGTTATACTCTAGTACATACTCGGGAGGGTGCAGTGCTGGTCACTGCAGATGTTTGAAAACTACAACTCCCAGCAACTAAAGCATGCTGGGAGTTGTAGTTACCAATATCTGGAGTGCCAAGGAATTGTGGGTTACTGTATGGGATTACTGTCTATTTAAAGGGCAACTAATGCCTCAAAACAATACAGAATCAGGAGTGTGGTATCTATTGTAAAAGATTGCCTTCCGATTCTTTATTGTTCTAGGCTTTAGTTGCCCTTTAAATGGACAGCAGAATTCCCATACAGTAGTCCCATCAGTAATAGCCATACTGGATTTGGCTATTACTTAAGAGACTACTCTATGGGAATTCTGTTGTCCATTTAAATGGCAACTAAACCCTCAAAACAATACAGAATCAGAAGGCAGTAATGGTCATATTTTCTACCCTTGACTTATACTCGAGTCAATCAGTTTTTACTCTTTTTTTCAGGTAAAATCGTTAACTCTGTTCATTAACTGTTATAACTCAGATTGCTTATATACAAGTAGTATAAGTCCCTAGAAATCACTGTGGACACCCAGCAAAACTAAAATGGCCCCCCGTGTACCACCTTTATTGTGCACATCAGTGAATGAAAAAATGAATTGGTTGGATCAGCATGTAAATGAAGGAGGGGGTACTGCTGCTTTGACAAGATGGAAGTATTGCAGTTCATGCCAGCAATCCAGTACTACAGAAAAAGGGAGCAAGCTCATTTTTGTTAATTTCGGGGTAATCCATGTACCATAGTGTTATAGGTGTGGTGTCACCAGCCCCATCTATAAGTTCTGCTCTTCTCTGGTCACTAGAACAGCTGCAGGGGGAGCTTGACTGTGCATGTTTTGCCTAAATTTAGAGACTAAAAGAGTGTAGTAGCTGTTGACGTCACTTTCCCATCTTAAGAAAGCAAAAGAGGTTAATATCTTATTCTTTTCTTTAAATATTAAACATTTAGAAAGTTTGAGGCATGCAGTTTGTTAGATTGCTGCCTTGTCTTCACCAAAAGTTAATATTTAGCTTAAGGTCTTCTTTAAGAACCGACCAAAACGGTGTTAAAATATTTAAGGCATTTTAGGGGATTTGTTAGCATATCCTGGAATGTGTGTGTGTGTTAAGGCATTTTAGGGGGTTGTAGCATAATCCAGCAGTGTGCGTGTATTAGTTTACATAGTAAAGCTTGTATAAACCAAAACATGTTTACCTAAGAAAAATATTAAGTCAAAATCCTAAAAGTAAAATTTGCAATTATCTTCATAAATCTATTATTACAAAATATTCTTCAAATGAAAAGCCCCCCCCCCCAAAAAAAAAGAGTTGTAACAGGCCATATGTCAGAAGACATTCCCAGGACCAATAGATTCTTATTCAGACCTCTTCCTCAGGCATTATTAATGATGACACGCAAGAATTTTGTTTAACATGACTTCAACAAAAACAATGCAACCACTTTACTCAATTCTGAATGCTCCAACTCTTTTAAAATGACTCCTAAAATTATATTTTCTTTTAAATTGAAATAATGGGGTTGGTAATATAAATTGCCATTTTACCATAATTCACTGCCACACAAAGGGACACTATACTGAAAAAAAAATCTATAAATAAATATATGGAAGTAGGACTGTGTTGCTGCATGCCTCCATGTAATCCAGCACGTTTTGCTCAGGAGCAGTATCCCCCTCCCTCTTTTAATCATGCCACTTCCATCTGACCTGATTTTCCCCCCCACAAACCTGCACACAGCATAAAGCATTCCAACTGTCAAAACTGTCACCTTCCAGCTAAAGCAAAACTAGATCACAGAAGAATATTTCATCAGAATAAGGCACATGATTGACAGCTGAATTGTAAGAGTTTTAGATAGCTTGACTTAAGAAATAGGGGGCAGATCAACAAAAATATTATACAGTGGGGTGTGGAAAAATTACAGTTTCCAGTAATGGTCAATTTAAAATGACTTTTTCAGCATAAAGCTTATAGTGTATGCTTTAAAGCTACACTATATAAACACATTTTAAACAGCAACCATATTCACAAAAACAATGATTAGCTTATTATATTCAGAAATGCTTAATGCCAAAGTCTCACACATACAAAAAATAAGATTGTTTTATCTATAAAGCAAAAGATTAATTTTATTTCTATTTCCCTAGAAAAGGAAAGGTTTATTATTTACTTCACATTATTTCAAATAGAGATCAATCTATTTATTTTAACAGTAATTTTTAACAGCATCTTAAATAATAAAAATTTGGTAGCAGAGTTTAGATAAAAAAAAGAATTGTTTGCATGTTTAACAGACATGTGGCCAAACTGAATAGGATCATCTAAAGCAGGACATGAAGAGTCTGTGCATAGAACAAGAAGCATCTGACAATGAAAAAAAGGGCCGTTCAGCCTAGGGGTGGGGCAATAATTGTCATAAGTCTAGAATGGCATAAGAGAAAAGATCTGTTTCGTTTAAAAATATGTAATGCCACAGACAGCATATGTTAAAATGTTCATGTGGAGACATACTCCATACTTTTGAAATAAAAGATTGATGCTTCACTGTCAGATTAAAAGCAACAAATATAAGGACCAAGCTTCAGTAAACTCAGATGATAACACTGCATGTATCATGCTTAGCTATATCTGTTAACAGTACTAAAATATACTAAACAGTAGAGTTTGTATCTCAGGATATTTTGCAAAGAAATATGCATATACTGGAAGGGCCCACCCTTTTTTTAACTGCAGTCATGCCAGAGAGTGCTCTTGAAGAAGGGGAAATTTTTTCAGTCTTTAATAATGCTTTACTAATCCAAGGAGGGCTCTTAATTTTAATGATGAAAAAAATTATCAACTAACTCACAACCAGATATCATACATGCCTGTATTGTGAATGCAGGAAACCCTTGTGAAATCCTCCCACCACATAAGGCTGCAAGCAGTAATCCATAATGATCAGAAGGAAGAGGGGGGAGATGAGGGAGGCAGAAAGGAAGGAGACAAGAGGACCTGGTCTGAAATAGCTGAATATGGGTGGAGGAATAGCAAGGGAGGATGACTAGGAAGGGTTCCCAGAACAACGCGCCGTGATGGGTGGTTTACAGCAGCACATGTTTACAAATTACAATTCATAATTTAATGAGGTTTACAAAGGCTGGACAGTATGGGATGGCAGCAAGTATGTCAACTCGCATTTACCTACTCCTCCCAAGATTTAATTACCTTTGGAGAACTAAAGACCGTAGCCCTTGTGTGGGTTAGTAGAGCTGTAGTTCTGCAACTACTTCAATGAAAAACATGGTCTCGTCCTGACACGTTCCATTGGGGTGGAGCAGATGCGGTTAGTGCCATAAGGGGCGGCTTCCCTAGACTATTCCCGGCACTCCCGAGCCCATCCCGCAGGTTCCCTGCACACTCACCATGAAGTCGCAGGCAAAGCTATCCTCTCCATTCTGATCCCTGGTGTCCATGGCCTGGACCTTCTGAATGACATTCTTAAGTATGGCTGTTTGGTCCATCCCGTGACACTGCTGCTCTGCTGACATATCTCCAGTCCCAAGCCGAATCCAACCGGTACTTCTTCCACTTGTCAAAGGACGGAACCCAACCACCCTGGTCTCGCTCAGGTGGGGGGAAACCGCGCTCTCTCCTTAACTCTCGCCATGACAATGTCCTGTCGTCTCATTCCCTTCGGACAAACTGTCTCACTCTAATCCCTTAGCCGAGCCGCTCACACCTCCAGATCAGCACCAACGCGCACTGAGATGCACGGAACTCACTGCACCAAGCTCCCCTCCTCACGCCATTTACCATTGGCTAGAATCGCTAAACTTGCGCAATTCATTGGTTTGCCTAACATGCACGAAGTGGGCGTCCGAACCAGCCCTACAGCCAAGCATTAGTCAATTGGGGTGATCGTCCGGCCATGTTAGGGCGGATGGGGGTGTGGCTACTAGGGCGAGGACTTAATTGTGGCCAATAGAATTTAATGGAAGATATGGCTGAAATGAGGTCTGGAACGCAGAGAACAATTTAGCCCTGTTTTCCAAACTAGGACATCCACTAAGTGTGGGCCATGTCGTCAATTTGTTGGCTGCGCAGGGAAGCAGGGCTAGATTACTGAATAGAGATAAAAGCACAGCGTTCTCTTTTCTAAACATTCTATTTGACAAATAGGGGCGTACATCAGAGAAGAATGTGCACAGGATGATTATTATTGTGGATTTATATAGCGCTGCACCAACATCTTCCGTGGCACTTTACAGTTGCATTAATATACATGAGGAAAACATGTTACATACAAGGGTAATACAAAGCGCAAATAATTAAAGTGCTGTCCCGAAGCATTCAGTGTGGTAAGGTCACAAAAGGAAGGAGGGCCCTGCCTGAGAGCTTACAGTCTAAGGAGATGGGGATGAGATATAAGGTGAAGCAGATCAGAAGCTGTAACTAGGTTGTCAGTGGAGTATAACTAGCGGTCTGTGATGGGTCAGTAAGAGGGGTAGAACATGAAACTGCAAGTAGGGGGCACCAGACCTGCAGCCATGTCTGTGATTGGCTGAGAGGCAGCCAATCACGGACGCTGCTTCCGGCAGTGTAGAACGCCGGGGAAAGAGGGGGAAGTTCGGCTTAGTTTTTTTACAAGCTAATAGAGCGGTTGGGGTGGGAGAGGGAGCCCTACACTACAGAAAAGGGTGTTTTACATTAGGGGCACAGGAAACCTAACAGGGGTCGGGAGGGCTACAAAGAGAAAGCCAGAAACCTCTCTGTGGACACCTCAGAGGCGGAAACGTGTTCCCTCCAGCCAGGCTCCTACCCTACTTTCTAGGACTTTGGGCAAACATTACAGTAGAACCATTTGATGCAGAGAGGTAAGGTAAGGATTTTTACACACTACACAGTGGGGGAGAATTTGGTTTTGGCGGTTGACATGCCCTTTAACATTTACACAAGCAAAAAATTCAATACACTTGAAGACTATCCAAACAAATGTATCTTTCAGATGCAGAGTTCATTTAGAGCATCAAGACAAAACTTATTACATTTTATATTTCATATTCCTAAAGGTGGATAGTGCATATAATACAAAATAGAAAATGACATACAATATAGGTACAAACAGTTATATAAAATAAAAAGGATAAAAAGAATTACAGACCCTAACTACTCACTAGAAGAAGACCTGTGTCTCAGGGAGAAGGAAAATATGATCCATACACATTTAGAATGTCCCCTCAGTATGAACAAAGTTATAGGGACTACATGATTTTTAAGCCCCTTGTTGTAACATCCCCTCCTTAGCTAGCATGAGGTGGGAGTGTCCAGGAATGAACAGATTTACGACTTGTCACAATTGTTCATTCCCTCCTCACATTAAGCAGATTCCATATAAATGTAGTATGGACATTGTTCTGGAAAATTGACCACACATTCCTCTCCTGTAGTAATTATCGACCCCTACAATACCAAACATGACTTGTGTATAATACATATTTTCCAAGATATTAATAACTTCTCCCAGACAATGGAAAAAGGTGTAAATGTTGGGTATCTTTTCGATGTGTCCTACCTTCCTTCCATTCATATAATATATATATATATATAGTCTGTATTAACAGGGGTGGAGCGGCACTCCTCGTCCTCCTTTCACAAACACCCGGGTGCCTCTGTACGCTTATAAGATATCACAATAACTGAAAGATTGGAGCACTCCTGGTATTCCTCAGTGTAAACAATATTTATTGAATAACACGTATGTCGACGCGTTTCAACCCACAACGGGTCTTGAGAACGACCCGTTGTTGGGTTGAAACGCGTCGACATACGTGTTATTCAAAAATATTGTTTACACTGAGGAATCCCAGGAGTGCTCCGATCTTTCAGTTTGTGATATATTATATATATATATATATATATATATATTGCTTCCTGTATCACATATTCCAATACAATAATATATTTCGTTTTACGCATTGCTGTCCTTAAGGTGACCTCTTGTAACCACCAGACTTCTGCCTGTAGAAAATACCAGATACATGGTTTGGCCCACAATATATAAAATATTGGGCTGTTGTGCATCCATATTAAAGTGCAACTAGAGACCAAAAATATAATACATACAAAAAATAGAATTCTAGTGCACAAACAATTCTAATTGCATATTGGCTACCACCAATATCAATTAGAATTGTTTGTGCTCTGAATTCTATTTTTTGTATGTATTATATTTTGGTTTCTAGTTGCACTTTAATATGGATGTACAACAGCCCAATTTTCTATATATTGTGTGTTACATTGAAGGTTTGGACCAAGTCTTCTGGGAAATTGTACTCTACCCAGAGTTAGGTCGTGCTCGTTTGAGAAAAGTACTTTAAACTAGAGAGTCAGCTTCAAGCATCCAGGCCACACAGGAGAAGCTGTCAGCTCATGTAGCCAAAAAATCCAGTACCAGTAGGTTAGGACCCAGTTAAAGAAAGCAACCTTGACGTGGTGACTGGGCTAAAAATAATTTGGCCAAATTATTGAACTAATTGCTTTTTGTTTGTAGTAGCAACCTTATGGAGGTAGCCAATATGCAATTAGAATTGTTTGTGCACTAGAATTCTATTTTTTGTATGTACATGGTTTGGCCCCACTTTGTCTAGAAGAGGAGATCTGGCTCTGTGCTCCATTAACCCTAACACAAACACTGGGACAGTTTTCAGGGTAAATGGAATTTTTATAGGTCCTTTAAAAAGAACTAAAACCATATATAACCATTCAGGCCAAGTCACAGTGGTGATTTACCTATATACAATTTTCAATTTGAGGAGTGGACATATAAGAAGTTGATACATGATACAGCAAGTATGTGTACTGGTGTGATGTTAGGTAGCTTTAAGGATTTAGCAGATGTAGAATTTACAAATGTACTCATGTATTCCACTCAGACTGGCAAGGAATGATCAGTGATGAGTGCGGATTGGTTTATGCTGGGCTGTATAAGCGAATATATAATTATAAATAAGAGAAAAATACCCCAATATGCACACAGCTACCACAAACACAATCATAAACATTACTACAGCAAACACACACATAAACTATATATAAATGTACAGATATGCACAAATATATGCATACACAAACAAAGTAATGACAAGCATTCCTGCAAAACACAACAGCAACATCACAGAAGCATGGATAACTCATGATGATGTCATCAGTGCCCATCCCCAGACTACTTCATCTTTATATACAGAAAAAAACCTGAAAAATGTCAGTCTGCTTCATTTATACAGACTAAGGAAGGCAAATCAAAGGTTTGCAGATTTGAAAATAGCTGAAAAAGAAAAAGTTTACCACAATGAAAAACTGTATCTAGTAAATCATGCCCCAAACTGCAATAATTGGAAAGAGAAAATTGTATGCTTAATTTAAAGGGTTTTGTACACTGGCAAATTTGTTTTTTTAAAATGCTCATTAGCTGAAACTGGAATTCATCCCAACTATCACTATATAATTTTTTTGTTGATCTGCCCCCTATTTCTATAGATATGCAATCTAAAACATCTTACATTTCAGCATTTCTGTAAGAAGTTTTGTGCTGTAGCTGGAATGGTTTGACAGTTGGTGTGCTGTATACTGTAATGCACTATTGAGAGTTGGTATAGGGGAAAATAGTCAGGTAAGTGGTCAGAGCCTGAGCAATAAAGTAGGCATGCAGCAACACAAACCTCTCATGTAAATGCTACTTACATCTAAGTGGTGGTAGAGGAAGGAATATTTTTTGATGCTTAACAGATCAGCTATGCATCCTCAGCTTTCTAACTATTGTAGTTTTGGTTTTTTTTTGGGGGGGGGGGGTTTACCTATGTACATTTTTCATTTCAGGTGTGAACTTTCTGGCTACGACTACTAAATCAGGAAGTGTTCAGAAGTATATTTATAATTTCTTACAGTTGCATGGGAACAGTGTCGGAGTGACACAGGGTTCCAGGGGAATCCCAAGGTGGGCCACAGACCACCCCAGAAATTGCTAAAATTTAATACAGAGCCAAAGGGACAATAAGAAATGCATTTTAATAAACAAAGGAGATATATATGTCAAAGGGTGATAATAGAGATATGAAATGTTAGGTGGGCCTCTGGCCCTGTTGGGCCCCAACAGACCAGTCTGACACTACATGAAACCAAATCAAATACCAGAAACCATCCAAGAGCATAAGCCAACCTATTCTGCAATACAGAACACAAAATTAATCTTCACAGGACTAAAGAGTTTAAATTCATGAGGTAAGACACTGAGCCCTCCCGTTTTGCTATCCCTCCTCCTACCATAAAACCCCTTGGCCACATAATAAAATATGTTCCCCCAGCCCCAACCGCATAAAAATTATTTTTAGAAAGTCCCCAGAACTGTACTTACCTTCCCTCGCTCCCCCGGCATTCTGAGAAGCCAGCAGCCGCGTCGGTGATTGGCTGCCTCTCAGCCAATCAGGGACGCGGCTGCCGGTCCCGCCCCCTGCTTGCAGTGTCTCACAAGCAGAAGGCTGGGCCGGGCGTCAGAGGAGAGAGGGAAGGTAAGTAAACATTTGGGCACTTTCTGAAATTATTTTTATAGTGGTTGGCGCTGGGGGGCTGTGTTCTATTATATGTGAAAAGTTTTTATTAATGGTGGGTCCTCCAGAGACCCATGGACAACACATCCCCCCTTACAGGCACCCATCAAGTCCATGATTGGTGGTACCCCACCACAAGCGCCTTAACTGTATACTGATGGATGCAAAAGCGTGAGCGCCTCGTCCATCAAATCTCCCTCCTGGTATGATGACACGGCTCTAGCCGCGGACCAGAGAGAGGAAGAGTATCCCGTATGGTAAACGGAAGCTGGGGGGGGGGTAGGAGAGAGATAGGAAGACGTGGGGGGTGGGTTTGGGGGAAGAAGCGATCTGCATGGGGGATGGAGAGGGGGGGGGGTTGTGTGGTTGTTTACCAGAATGTTAAGGTAGAAAAGAAAAGAAGTAAAGAAAACGTATCAATTACGATTGCCAGTAAATGTATGACCACCATGACTGGCCCCAACGAAAACAGCCAATTTATGGCAGGGCAATGGTGTGTTTGTGTATGGCGTGTTTTCGGATTGTTTAGGTTTACCCATGTTATATATTATTGCAAGAGGAAGGGATTTTACCTTTTATTTCAGTTAATAACTTTCTATTTAGTGAGAAATGAGGAAAGCTGTTTTAAGGGCAACCTGGGATATATAAATACAACGTTGCTGAGTAGTATTTTTATAAGAGGTGTTATATTTTCCAACTGTTTCCCTGGTCCCATTGTAGTGGCAGTGCGAGTTCTATATTATAAAAAAACATTACAATCCCCACATATTTTCTACAGATTATAAAGTGTATGCCACTTTGATATAAGGTTACTAATTTAATTCTCTGTTTTATAGGTAGATATATAGGCCATGCTTAGCCGCATGGCTATGTCCCCCTGGCTTAATCAAGGTTAATTTTGTTGTACAACAAACACTATAGGATAAAAAGTGAGATATCATATTATTTTTGCTCTCACAATGTGGCGTTTGCTCATGGCAACCCCTTTGGGATCTATCTGGCCTTGAAGGGCTATAATATGATGACATTGCGTTGTGATTGATAAAAGGCCTTCAGCGCAAGGCACTTGTTTATTATAATAAAAAAAAACACATGGAATTTCAAAAATTAGTCTCTTGGAAAAAGTTCAACCGTGAATTAGAGGAACCATAAATGGCTACAAACCTAAACCACTCAATGGATTTATGGGGAAAACTTCTGTTCATAAAAGGTTGCAGTATCCTGGGGGGGCGAAACCTTTGTGTTTGGGTTTACACCATTCAACCACTTGACTATATGAAATGTTTATGTAGTTTAGGTCCCCCCCCCCCCACAATTGGAAAAAAATGTATATGAAATCTGCCCAGTTTGTTACCCTTTATATGTGCTGCTTTTTTAATTTAATTTACCACCAATTTAGATCTTCAGGTAGGTAAACAACAAGCATCAATAATTTACAAGATCTGAATCAATAAAAAATAACTGCACCAAGCAGTCAGTTGGGTCCGAAGTATCCGGAGATTTATCGGTACTGTGTGACCTTGCTTTTTCCGAATGAGCACGCGCCCACAATGTTTCTGGGGTCCTGCGAGTGTCATTCAGGAAAGGAGAGAAAAAATTTCCTCCCTCGGGGGCCCGCAGCGACTCCCTACAGAGGAGTCGCCATGGCCTGAGGGAAACACCCCGTCCTGATCGTTCTCCAATGCGGTCTAGTGTCTTGACTGTTTCTCCCCTAATGCTGTCTATAGGTCGTGACTGTTCCCCTCTGCTGTTCCTATAGGGGTGCGTGACTAAGGTCAGGACTGTGTGTAAACCTGATTCTTGTTGCGATCCTGCTGTCCATAATTTGTACCCAGCGACAGTGTTAATAATTGAGGAAACAATTTGTTCACATATCCAGTCCAAGATATGACCTGTCACCAATAAAACCAACTGACCTATTGGTGAAAATAGTTAATTTGTCTGCTGCAATCCTTCTGCTTATACACTGATTATTATTTTTTGCCAAACACAAAAAATATACATTCCAATAAATTCTGTGGATTTTCAGAATCTTGCATTGGAGCATTGTCATTACTTAAATGTTTTTAGCAGTCTTCTAAAATGTAACGCCATTTCGTCAAAAAATTCTCCACTCAAAGCCCCTAAGCTGTACTAAGTACAATTAATTTACATATTGTCTTTCAAATTCTTCATAAAGAAGCCATTAAAAAGGTAAGTTTCTCCTTAAAATTCTATTTTAATATCTTGCAGGCAAACTTTTTTAGGTTACTTTTAAACAAGCCCTGTTGTTTATTTTATTTCTTTTGAATTACTCATTTCATTTCCTGTTCCAGCATGTTCCAATCACTCTCCAGCCAGCATTGTTTGTTGACCTTAGAACAGAAAGAAGATGGATTCTGAGGCTAGGTTTTAACAGTTATGTTTATTACATATATATTCTCTTCACATTTCTCTTATTCATTTGCATAACATGGTCATTCAACAATGAGCTTTAGATCTCTTAAAAATAAACTGGACACTATAATATTTTCTGAAGGTCTTTCAAGAGGCTTTGACCATGGGACCATCTCTGTTCGAGGAGCAAGGATTGGTTTCTTATATATATGTCCCTACGAGACCAAATTTTCTTTCTAGGCTTTGATTTAAATATTTAAAGGTGGTGGCTTCCGGGTCAGGGAAGCCACATTCCTGCATTATATCAGTGAAAAATAAGCGGATGCCTTCATATTTCTTTCCTCAACAAATACCAATTATATTCCCTAAATGTAAAAAGTTTTAAGACCTGCCGAGAAAAGCCTTTGCTATTGTTGCATTTGCTCTGCATATACAAGCAACCTATCTGAAATCTTAATGATGTGCTGTACCCCTGTGTTATTTGCTTACTTGACTTGAGGAGAGGCGAATGTATCATCTAAAGTTTGTCTGTAAAAATTAACTGTTAGTCCATAATTAAAAAGGTATCACCCTTATCCTACATACTCATCTTTTAGTATATGGCTAACTGACTACACGACCAACAAAACCATTTTTATCTGCACCATATCACCATAGATTGCTGCCTATTAATTCACTAAGACCTCTAGTGACCTTTTAACCCGTGATCAATGTTATAGAGCAAATGCGGCCAGGCCTTTTTAGGAAATGAGTTTGATTGTCACTTGAACTGTCCATCCTTTGTGGTTCAGGTGGTTGTTTATCCATCTCTTTCTCATTCATCTGATCATTTTAGTGGTTTACCATGTTTTAAGGGGTAATTGTAAAACTAATAAAAATTCTCCCAACAATCCCCTCTTTCCCCTAAAGTTACATAAACCACTAGATCCTTTGTTTAAACCATTAAACTACCACAACCCATCAAGTGGCACATAATTATACCATAGGAAACAAGGATAAATCATAAACTACCTTTATTGAAGAATCAATGACGTGACCAAAGCATGGAGCATCAAAACATATAATAGGGAGATTCATAAAAGTTTTTATCGTTTAAAATTGGTGCTAATTTTGTTGCCCCAACCAATCAGATGTTAGCTTTCTAATTTAAATATAGTCTGATTTGTGGGGCAAAATTGCCATTTTAACAATAAAACTTTTAATTGAATTCCCTGTTAATTACTTATACAAAACCTTCCAAAAGTACTAAGAGTCCTTTTATAAAAAGGTAAAAAAAAAAAAAAATAGCTAAAAGGAACGTCACTGTCCCAGAACTGATGCATGCCTGAAATTAGTAGAAATTTTATCAATGCTTATGGGGTACTTATAGCAACGGCAATCGAAGTACTGCATTGATCAGATTAAAACCACCATGTTGTTACCACAATAGATAATTAAAAACAAATCTGTGTTTCTTAAACCTGCTACAAGATACAACACACCCTCCAGTGGAAATAAGAATTTCTTAAATTAATGTAACCTATTGGCATTGCACTTGGTATTGCCCTAACTTCTCCTGGGACTTTGGCCCATTACCATACCACCGCCCCACCACCGCTTCAAATGGCAGTTCACGTTAGTATTATGTACCTTATTAGTCCATCCTCTCATGATTCCTTTGTGTGATCATCATAATATACTTCTTTAACTGGCTTAGAGTTCAACAAACGGCCCTCCTTCTTATCATTTCGCCAACACGCATTTCTCTGTGCCAGCTATAGGGCTTTGTCAGGGGGGAAAATGCTCTTAAGGGCATGTCCACCCCCAAAACTATAATCCCCCCAACTACTGCGCCCCACCATGTAGTGTAGTTTAATCCTTACCTCACATCCCAGCTCCATAGGGTTCCCGGTTATCCCCCCCCAAAGTCCCAAAAATGACACCAGGAGGCAGCAGGTCCATATAGGACCTGCCTGCTACTGGCCTCAGTGATTTTTGCCATGCGTACTGCAGCTCTTCCCCCCTCCCTCCCTCCCTCTCCCTCCCTCTCCCTCCCTCTCTCCCTCCCTCTACTATCCCTCCCCCTAGCTAATTCCCCTTAATATGTGCTCCCCCAGCCCCACCCAACCGCATATTTTTTTTTTTTAGAAAGATCCCCAAACTCTTACTTACCTCTCCTCTTCCTCCGCGAAGTGAGCTGCCGGCAGCCGCGTCGTGATTGCTGCCGCTCAGCCAATCACAGACGCGCTGCCGGTCCCGCCCTCTGCTTGCATTTCTCTGCAAGCAGAGGGGCGGGCAGCGCGGCGGAGAGAGGGGAGGTAAGTAGAGTTTGGGGGGCTTTTAAAAAAATAATTATGCGGTTGTGCTGGAGCCCATGGGGAGACAATATTAAAAAAAAATTTGCAGGTGGACATGCCTTTAAAAAGCCATTTCCATATTAAATGGACCGTTTCCTATTTTTAATCCTGGTGAGGAATATTTTGTCTATATCATCTACTTTCTTATTGTTACCAAGAGGCAGCATGGAGTACTATCATTGCAATACAATATCACACATAATATTACATTAAAACTTATTATATATCCTGTAAATTGGTACTGTGACAGTTTAGAGGGTTGCCAAAGACACTTGCGTCAGCCACCACAATGATGCATAGCCTAATAAAGGCCGTTAGGAGAGTTAATTGAGCCCAGAGTATGGGATGGTGGGTCAGAATTGTACTGTTTGATTTTTGGCTTGAAAATTACCAAGTTTCTGGAAAGGAAGCCCTCACACATCAGAGATCTACCTTGACTTAAAGGGACAACTATAACTTTATCCTATAATTGAATACATGTAGTAGCACTTACCCTGTTGTGTGTGTGTTGCTGCATGCCTTCAATCCAGCACGTTTTGTTTGGAGCTATCCCCCCCTCCCTCTTTTAACCATGCTCGCATCCATCCCCACCTGACTTTTCCCCACCCACGAACCCTGCACACAGCAATAAGCATTCCAACTGCAAACTGTCCCTTCACTAAGAAACTATCACAGAAGAATAGTTCATAAGGAAGCACTTGATTGCACAGCTGAATTGAAGATGTTTTTAGATTGACTTCTAAGAAATGGGGCAGATCAACAAAAAATATTATACAGTGGGGTTGTGAAAATTACAGTTTCCAGTATGGTCAATTTCAAATAACCTATTTTTCGTTATATATAAATGCAAGTAGGTAGCCAATATGCAATTAGAATTGTTTGTGCACTAGAATTCTATTTTTTGTATGTACATGGTTTGGCCCCACTTTGTCTAGAAGAGGAGATCTGGCTCTGTGCTCCATTAACCCTAACACAAACACTGGGGACAGTTTTCAGGGTAAAATGGAATTTTTATAGGTCCTTTAAAAAGAACTAAAACCAATATTTAACCCATTCAGGCCAAGTCACAGTGGTGATTTACCTATATACAATTTTCAATTTGAGGAGTGGACATATAAGAAGTTGATACATGATACAGCAAGTATGTGTACTGGTGTGATGTTAGGTAGCTTTAAGGATTTAGCAGATGTAGAATTTACAAATGTACTCATGTATTCCACTCAGACTGGCAAGGAATGATCATGTGATGAGTGCGGATTGGTTTATGCTGGGCTGTATAAGCGAATATATAATTATAAATAAGAGAAAAATACCCCAATATGCACACAGCTACCACAAACACAATCATAAACATTACTACAGCAACACACACATAAACTATATATAAATGTACAGATATGCACAAATATATGCATACACAAACAAAGTAATGACAAGCATTCCTGCAAAAACACAACAGCAACATCACAGCAAGCATGGATAACTCATGAATGATGTCATCAGTGCCCATCCCCAGACTACTTCATCTTTATATACAGAAAAAAACCTGAAAAATGTCAGTCTGCTTCAGTTTATACAGACTAAGGAAGGCAAATCAAAGGTTTGCAGATTTGAAAATAGCTGCAAAAAGAAAAAGTTTACCACAATGAAAAACTGTATCTAGGTAAATCATGCCCCAAAACTGCAATAATTGGAAAGATGAAAATTGTATGCTTAATTTAAAGGGTTTGTACACTGGCAAATTTGTTTTTTTAAAATGCTCATTAGCTGAAACTGGAATTCATCCCAACTATCACTATATAATTTTTTTGTTGATCTGCCCCCTATTTCTATAGATATGCAATCTAAAACATCTTACATTTCAGCATTTCTGTAAGCAGTTTTGCTGTAGCTGGAATGGTTTGACAGTTGGTGTGCTGTATACTGTATGCACTATTGAGAGTTGGTATAGGGGAAAATAGTCAGGTAAGTGGTCAGAGCCTGAGCAAATAAAGTAGGCATGCAGCAACACAAACCTCTCATGTAAATGCTACTTACATCTAAGTGGTGGTAAGAGGAAGGAATATTTTTTGATGCTTAACAGATCAGCTATGCATCCTTCAGCTTTCTAACTATTGTAGTTTTGGTTTTTTTTTGGGGGGGGGGGGGTTTACCTATGTAACATTTTTCATTTCAGGTGTGAACTTTCATGGCTACAGACTACTAAATCAGGAAGTGTTCAGAAAGTTATATTGCTTATAATTTCTTACTAGTTGCATGGGAACAGTGTCGGAGTGACACAGGGTTCCAGGGGAATCCCAAGGTGGGCCCACAGACCACCCCAGAAAATTGCTAAAATTTAAATACAGAGCCAAAGGGACAATAAGAAATGCATTTTAATAAACAATAGGAGATATATATGTCAAAGGGTGATAATAGAGATATGAAATGTTAGGTGGGCCTCTGGCCCTGTTGGGCCCCAACAGTCCAGTCTGACACTACATGAAACCAAATCAAATACCAGAACCATCCAAGAGCATAAGCCAACTATTCTGCAATACAGAACACAAAATTAATCTTCACAGGACTAAAGAGGTTAAATTCATATAGACCTGATAAATACTGGGGGAGATCTACCCAGAGCCACTGTCGCTCTGGGAAAATCTCTCATGCGTGATTCAATATTGTGTTTGCGGCCGTGGGTTAATTCCAAAAGTATAGTTATAGTCCACAATATACAAAGTTAAGTGTACTCTTTTATCCAATGGATGGGTGCAGACATCTCAGATATTCCCCCCTCAAGGGAACGTTAGATTCAGCAAAAAGAAAAAAACCGAGCGTCATACCTAAAGAAAGGGAGCACACTATCCCCCGAAAGACGTTGCGTTTTGATGTGTGGTCATAAAAAAATGTATCATTCGCTACTGGAGTGCAACCCTCGATTTCTTTGTTTTGCTAAAACTCAAAAGGAATTTACCCACAGTATGATTTTAAAATCTCATGCTAAAAGTAGCGCAAACAAGATTTAAATCACGGGTGCCAGTTGTTTGGGCGTCTTCTGCAAAACCAGTGTAACCAGCACAAAGCTGGAGTGTAAGCTGGGCTTACTAATATTTAATCGGTTAGCATAAACTCCGAAAATTTGCCCAGCGGCCAGCTGTTACATAACTAAGGAATCCAGCGGAAGCCTTATGGCATTTTCTGTGAATTTCAGGACATTTTTTCCCATAGACTCTAATGTAACAATCCTCAAATGTGGATAATTCGAGATTTAAGGGTCATGAGATCAAGTTTGTTTCATGGTCATAAACACAAACTCTGATACCCACAATCCAGACACAGGTACACCCACCTACTGATCTACATTTTCATTCCCATGGAAGCCATACAAGAGTAACTATAGTCAAAATTTTTTTTTGATCTATCATCATAACATGGTTACACATGTAAAAACACATACCCCAACCTCACGCAGGTACACATACCTACTGACCTACCCTGCCATTCCTGTGGCAGCCATACTTAAAGGGTCAATTCAGTCAAAAAAACAAATTTTGCTAAATCCTCAATAAAAGTTAGTTATATGGTCATACATGCAAACAAACATACCCCCAACCTCCCATGGGTATACACACCTATTGACCAACCCTTCATCAATAATCATCAATAAAAGTTAGTTTTATGGTCATACATTCACATACACCCCAACCTGACACAGGCTAACTATAGTTAAAAAACAAATGCAAAAACACATACCCCCAACCTGACACAGGTACACACACCTTCTGACCTACCCTTCCATTCCTGTGGCAGCCACACTTAAAGGGTAACTAACATAAAAACAAAATAATTGTAATCTATCATCAATAAAAGTTAGTTTTATGGTCATACATTCACATACACCCCAACCTGACACAGGCTAACTATAGTCAAAAAACAAATTTTGACCAATGATCAAGAAGTTAGTTTTTAACCCCCCAACTGGACACAGGTACACACAACTATTGACATACCCTTTCATTCCTGTGGCAGCCATACTTATAGGGGAACTACAGTAAAAACACCAGTGTCCTCTTTCATTGCCAAAGCAAGCTTATTGAGTTTTAAAACAGATACACACAGATACATACACATTCTCTTACAAAATGTAGCCTTTCAATACAAATTCAAAGTTGATACTTAAACTTTCCCTTTCTAGTTCCTTTTTACATTCATGAGCTCTTCCAGCTAGATCATAAGCAGCTCCCATATGCAATACAGTATGATGCCTTTAAAGAAGTCCTACACATGCAACAAAATTGCCTCTTCAACAAGGTGGAGGAGGCATATATTGCTAACCACACTAATTAAACTAAGGGTTATTAGTTAAAGAAAATAGGATATATTATTTCCAGAACAACCCCCTAAAAGAATTTTTTTTTAAATCAGCAAACATTTTTGGATTACAGTAACATATCTACAAAGTGGCTAGCACGTCTAGCCCATGGTCCCTCTTTCCAAACTTCAATATTGCCACAGGGACTCAACTCAGACAACACAGTTATTCTACAATGCTTTTCCCAGTATTATACAGCACTTTCCATTTAACATAAACCCTGGACCAAATTAATGCAGATCTTGACCAAATTCCATTGCACTGGAAGCAATGCCAAGTCCCCAGGTAATGATGATCTACCGGTGGAGGTGTAAAAGCAATATAGTGGTGAGATCTTACAACATTTTTTTAGACACATACCAAGTATTCTTATCCCCAATCCTATTTTATGCAAACATAATTCTTTTACTAACACCAGACCCTTAGAAGTGCCCTCCCAGCTTAATGTTGATAACAATATAATAAAAATTTGGCCCTTGCTAATAGACTGCAGGAGGTCATTACTATGATTATTTATAGAGACCATACAGGCTTTATGCCAAATAAATCTACCATCAGAAATATTAGAAAAACACTTATTAATACCCATGCTTAAACTCAGCTATTTGTACGTGAGGGGGAGGATTTGTGTGCTGTTATATGATTGTCTGTCAGCTTCTAGAAAGGCTGCAGCTTCCTTGTTTTGATCAGTTGAGCACTACAGAGAATGTGAAGTGTACTGCGTACTGCGCTCACTTAAGGTTTGTTAACACCTGCAATCGCGGGTGCCAACCCCGCGCCGCACAATGTGTATGAATGGGCGTTTCAGCAGATAATCGTGCCGTGTATGTACACTATCAGGGTAATTCAATAAAAGTTTTTATCGTTTAAAATGGTGCTAATTTTGCCCCAACCAATCAGATGTTAGCTTTCAAATGTTAAATGATTTTTCATTGGTTGGGGCAAAATTAGCACCATTTTAAACCATTATAAGTACTTTTACTGAATTACCCTGCTTATCGGGCGAAACTGCCTTTCGGTCAGGGATTTTTGCCCGACCGGCAGGGCGGTTCTTCGAACGATAAAGTGCCTTTACATGGTACGATTACTGCCCAGTCATCCAGCTAAAGTGGATTATGGGAGGTGACATCTAATCATACACTGGCACACAGCAAAGAGAGAGATAAGACACAGCTTGTTGTATGTTTGTGAATGTGTTCTGTCCATTGGGACAATGTAATCTAAAGCTTTAGTTTCCCCTTTTTAATCTTTTTTCTGGTAGGTTCCAATCAATAATACTCTGAATACCTAAAATAGTTATGAAAGCAATAACAAGCAGTTGCTCTTGGAAGTGAAGCAGCTGTCAGCGCAGAAGTCCCCTACTCCTCGAAACAGGAGCAGGGGGCGATGCAATTTTTCATTCTTCATTTTAGTCTCTCTCTCCTTTATACTATTTATGGACCGCATACTAATCTAAATTTACTAACAGGTGTCTGGTGGAATTGCCCTTACCCAATACCTGGTTGCTAAGCTTGGTAATTTAATTGTGGACAGTGGCTTCTTTTAACTGTTACCTTATTGTTACAGTGGTCAAAAAACCTTGTCAGACACCTGTGTTCTTGAGGTTAGACTTAGGGCTAGGACATACTGGGTGATTTTCATGTGCTTTTAGTCCTATTTTTCAATCCTTAGCATGTAAGCATTGTATGAGAATCATATGCCCATGCATTTCTCTATGTGCTGTAATGAATTTTTGGAATGCATGCAATCGCCATTTTATTTTGAGGATTGCTTGCACTCCGTTAAACTGTGCAAATGCACAGTAAAGCATGCTGATAATGTGGCCAAAGCCTTAATATTGTAATTACCCATATTTTATGACTTTTCAGTCTATATTGTAATCAGATTGATTATATCAATGTTATAATATATATTTTACAGTACAACATAGATATATAAACAATATCCTATTGTGTACTATTGTGATTAAGTCAGAGGAGGATGAGGGGTCCTTAAAAAATACTTTCAAGAGTTAAGGGCCAAGGTAAAAGAGAACTATAGAGCATATAATAATAAATTAAAAAAAACAACACCTAAAAAGAGGTAGGATTGGTACTTTCTACCTCCCAGTATAATTTCTCTGAGGAGCTGTAGCACAAAGAAAACTTCTTCTGCCAGTTTTCCTAAGTGCTACAGCATTATCATGCTGAGATTATCATTACCGGATAAATTGACTTTGGGGATTTCAGTTTTATTGAAGTACAGGAGGTAAAAGAGCTATGTTGCGCTCCTCCGGGGTTCTTCTGAAAGGTCCCGACATATATTGTACTCTATGTGCATGCACATATGCACTGCACAAAGTGTGCCAGGACCTGTTAGAAGAACAGCGGAGGGGCACGAGACCGTGTAAGTTTGGCATCTTCTCTCCTGACTCCTGCAGGTTTTTTTTTTTTTTTTGAGTTTGGAGTTTGGGTTTTTAGAGAACTGAGCTGTCTTTCCTGTCAGCTACAGACTCTAATATATATTGATTTGGGTTTCTAGGGCATAGAATCCAAAAGATACTGTATAACTCCTTCATGGTATCCACTATAACGGTTACAAATATCTCAAAAAATATAGTTCCAATTGCTTGAGAAAGGACGAATGGTCCGAAACACGCAGCATACATGTGCTAAATAAACTTCCACAGCATTAGTTCTGTAGTTTTTGTATGCTTCACCAGCTATATTTTTTGAGAGCTACAGACCCTTTGGTAGGGATGGACTGCATCTCAATGGTGATGGGGCAGCTGTTTTGGGGGAGAAGATTGCTAGAGGGTTGGAGGAATATTTTGGACTTCATAGGTTTACATAAAGGAGTAAGGGATCAGGGGGATAATAAGATAATGGAGCATAGAGGATAGAGAGGCATGTACATAAAAGTGTTGAAATAAAATAAATGATAATCTAAAATGTATGTTTACAAATGCAAGAAATCTGGCTTCAAAAAACTAGGGAACTAGAACTAATAGCTTTAAAATAAAAGTATGATGTGATCAGTATAGCAGAAATATGGCTAAATGATTCACATGACTGGACAGTTAATTTGGAAAGATACTCCTTGTTTAGACATGATAGAGTAAATAAGAAAGGAGAGGGTATGTATCTTAAACATGAATTGAAGTGAAATCTAAAAGATGGAATAGATGGGGGTATAAACTTCAAGGCATAAACAATATTAGTGGAGCTGTGTACAGGAAGCAAGAAGGTGGGTAAATTAATTCAGGAGGTCTTTGTTAAGCCCCTAAATGCCAGTGAGGTGGTGTAAATTCATCTCCATTTGCAGTTGGCGATGGCTGCAGGTATGGGGCACGCTGTGGTCATGTGGGATTTCAATTACCCTGACATAGATTGGAGTAAGGGAACTGCCAGCACCACAAAGTTATCAAGTTTCTAAATTTTCTATATGAGCATTTTATTTCACGGATTGTAGATGTTCCTACTAGAAAGGATGCATTGTTGTATCTGGTATTTAATAACCCTGAGCTCATTATGGAGATGAAGGTAATGGGAAGCTTGGGAAATAGTGATCATGATATAGTGTCATTTAATATAGGTTGCAAAAAACTAAAGTGCAGTTGAGTAACAATAACGTTTAACTTAAGGAAAGTTAGTTTTATGCTATTAAAAGAAACACTCCTGCTCATAGACTGTAGTGGACCACTTTTAAAGGGTATTAAACAATTACATTTTTAAAGTTATATCTTTAGGTAACAAGTCTAAAAAAATTAGGTCCATCAGGATAGCAGAGTCCATATAGGACTCTGCCTCCTACCTGGCCTCCGGGAGAAGTTTGGCATGCGTACTGCAGCCCTTCTACCCCTCCCTCCCGTTTTGCTATCCCTCCCCCTACCATAAAACCCCTTGGCCACATAATAGTATATGTTCCCCCAGCCCCAACCACAAAAAAATTATTTTAAGAAAGTCCCCAGAACTGTACTTACCTTCCCTCTCTCCCCCGGCATTCAAAGAAGCCGGCAGCCGTGTCCGTGATTGGTTGCCTCTCAACCAATCACGGACGCGGCTGCCGGTCCTGCCCCCTGCTTGCAGTGTCTTGCAAGCAGAAGGCCGGGCTGGGCGTCGGAGGAGAGAGGGAAGGTAAGTAAACATCTGGGCACTTTCTTAACTTATTTTTATAGCGGTGGGGGCTGTATTCTATTGTGTGCCAAAAGTTTTTATTAAGGGTGGACATGCTCTTTAACTAATCTATACCCATAACGAGAAATGCAATACTACATGCCAGTTCTGCACATAATAAAGCTAAGAGAAAGTGGTGTCCCTAGATAGAAATTGCCATATGAACAAGGGTTTTGTACTTGGGCCATACCTTTTAAATAAATTACTCAGAAGTAGGTATTGAGAGCAAGGTCCTGTGTGTGCTATGACACAAAACTGCAGAGCTTTGGAAACTTCAAATGATGCGTAATTGCAAGCAGACCTAGATAGATTATCAAAATGGGCAGCAGAATGGCAGATGAGATTCAATGTTGAATTTCAACTGTTAGGTAGGGTTATTGAGAAGGATATAAAGATTTGACTAGATGCACATATGTCTTTATTTAACCTCCATTACTATGTTACCATTAATAATAAACAGTACTTGATAGCTAACGTTTATAGCCTAATAAAAAACAAACTAACTTGGAGAAATTATATTTGTTGCTATTGTTTAAAGGGAAAATAATATCACCAAACACCATTGTCCCAACAGACAGAGCACATTCAAAAGATACTTCAAGCTGTGTCACACATCTCCATTTGCCGTGGCTGTTGGCTGATTTATGAACTATTGGTTCATGGTCTTATGGGTACTATGGGTCAACTCCAATAATCCACCTGTTTGTTTTGGTGGAAGTGTAAGTGGTTTCAGTACACTTCACATGGTCTGTAATGCATTGTAATGCATTGATTGTAAACTAGTTCTAATATTAATAAAAGATACTTACATCTTCACAAAATTTTTAGGGAGTGGTTGGCCTCACTGAATTGGTAATATGATATTTAAACCCGTGGAAGCCTCCCGAAACGTTGTGTGTAAAGTCCGAACTATTATTAAAACACTTTGATTATTTGAAGAGTGTCCCTGCCTATTCCTATATATCTGCAGAATCAAGAATACATTACATTTACCTTTTCTGTTATTGTCTGTTTCCCACCTGTCGTTAGTCCCTCCTCCTCTGCCCCTATTGTGAGCTGGTTACGAGTGCGCTCAGGAGCAGAGCATGCCCCTAACTGCTCGATCAGAAACATAAGTAACACCGTTGCTGCCATGACTGACAGTCATGCGTGGGAGCGTCGGCTGACGGTAAGAATTTAACGAACCTGGGGTTTTGGGGGGTAATCGTTCTAATTATTAAAAATGTTTAAAGCTAGAGTTGCCCTTTTTATTGAGCTGCAAGTGATTGTTTAAAAAAGTATCCAGTCTTCCCTGTGATTGACAGCAGAATTGTATCAACATTAACCCTGCATCTGCCTGAGGTGAAATTGAAACTGGATTTAGATTGGGGTAATCATTCTAAATATAAAAAGTTATATTGGGGGTGGAGTTACCCTTTTACAACAATATCTATATTGTACAGCGCTGCGTCCCCTAGTGGCGCTAAATAGACATATACATACATATGGGCACCTGACCAGGAGAAGTGAAACAGCAGACTGCACTGAGCAGGAAGAAAAGGGGGATTACAGGCACCAGTAACAACACCCCACCCTACCCCCCTAAACACGCCCCGTCACACTCTATTGGTTTCAGGTTCGTCCTCTAGCACTTCCACTTCCACTCCCTCCAGACACGTTCCTAATAACAACATCACTGCTAGTCCATGTCCGCCAGGCTTCTTCCCTCTAGTCCCACAGACAGCGATGTCCTGATTAGCCAATCAGCGTTTAGGATCCGAATTTTCTTTTTCCCGATTGGTCAATCTGCATGTACAGGGCTGTGTTGCAGTCTGTGTAATAGCATGGGGGCGGGCCGCCAAGAGCCAATGGTGGGCCAGTAGTTCCGAGATAGGAAGTAATGGGAGAGAAGAAACATTATAGTGAAGTTGTGTTTGTGGTGAACTTAGAGATGTCAGTAACTGCGCTGGTCTCTTAGGTTCAGGTTTCCCTTATGGATGAACTCATTTTAGCTCGCTGGGCCAAACTCAGTCTCTCTGTAAAACTGGCCGCCATTGCATGCTGGGAATAGTGGGATCTGGTCAATTTAGTTTTAACGTGAGGACTTTAGATTTGGCTCTTGTTAGCAATCAAGATGGTCCTGGAGTTCCGTGCCACCTTCCATTTACACAGGGATGTCATGCCATGGATCCTGACCCGGGCTACCAATGGTAATATATCAAAGAAACCTTACCTTTTCTTTACTAACCCCCTAAGCAAATTTGATTATTCCTCTGTGTGTACGTAGGGCCTGAAAAGAAAGAGTAGAGGGCCATGGTATCATCCTAATGTTCTGTGCCACCCACCCCTAATTAGGCATTGTAATTAACCTGGCCCTTGTTTACCATGAGATATAATGGAAAACAAAATGCCCGAATATGTTAAGCTTGGGAAAAAATAATAAAAATCTATTAAAAAAAATAAGGTCCGTTAATCCATACTACTGAGCCTCTCTTTGTAATTAAATAAAATAATTCCACCCCTAACCGTTTTTTCAACTCCTATAGAAAGGGGCTATATCAGCTGCATAAGCCAATTTTCATCCTGAACCCAACAGTACGGTGCTACATACGATAAGTGGTTTGCACAGAATGTGGCGCATGCATGGAAAATCAATATTTTGGGATTCTCATGGTTCCAGCTATACAATCAAAGTTAAAATGGAACTGTGGTAAAAATAACTTGAAATAAACAAAAGGGTTCTTTCTTTCCTTTCTCACAATACCTTGCTTGTTTCTTCAGCTTGATCTGTTCTAAAGAAAGGCATTTTGTCATGGATGGTAAAGTACCACCTAAAGGGCCCTAGAAAACATCATCTCCCTGTCCGCACTCCGCACTGCCCTCTTAAAGGGTATCTACACTACCAAAAATTGAATTTTCGAAAATCATACCTTTATATAGTGTAATGGTCCACCACTCCAACACATTTATTCCAACACATTCACATTTGAAATCTGAGCTGTAGATTCTCAGAAATCATCATTTTAAATAACAGCATGTGCAGGGAAAGACTTGTCACTCAAACCAGTTATTATAATTTGTGTCCCTCCAGTGACCTTTAAAAAGCCCCCCATCACAGATGGTCTAACCTAAGCATGTACAATTAGTCCTAATAAGTATATCCTGTAGCCATATTGCAAATTAAGCAGAAATACACCAAGGCGCAAAACTAAGTTTGCAAACAATTTATTCACCAACCAAACACAACATGTTTCGATCGCTCATGCGTTTTTTCATTATCCTGTAGCCATACCCTGTGCAAATATTAGTGTAAATGTGTACTTAGTAGTTTTATGAGTCATGTCCGAGTCCGTGCACGGTAATCTACAAAGTAGCGCAGAGTTTCATGCTTAATTTGCAGCAGACCTGAGACATATTGTAGGTAGATGGGGGACCTCAGCACCCCAAACGCATTTCGCTATACCAACTTTTTTCAATGGCGCTACAGTGGATAGGGAGATCCCTACTATTTAAAGAGTCTGCTGCCCAATCAGCAGCCGGACACGAAGGGGCGTGACCATTAGAACGTCGTCATGTGACCCTTCCATCCGAGATACTCTGCAGTGCTATGTACGTCAAAAACGTCAATGGTTACCTAGTTACCCAATAACAAATCATAACATTTATACTGTTCAGTAAATGTAACACTCGTAACGCCAGCACTTAGAACAGGTAAGTGCCAGCAGGCGATCCAGTGCGGTTCACTATAGAGGTCCATTCTCACATCAAAAATAGGTACTTAATATAAAATGCAACATTGTTCCCAGCATTGGGAGCCCCCGATCTTGCAGCAGAGATATGAGATATTTTTAGATCCAATTCAAAAGACACACAATACGGTGGGAGTCCGCACATGTCCATATGTCCAAAAAAACAGTCCTCTTTCGGTGAGAGCCAGTGTTGCATAGTATCTATTTCCCTTATAGTGGAAAAGAAATGTCTGTTATATATCCCAAATGTTCCAAGGCAACCATGCCCAAAACCGAAAAGTGTCCATTCATTCCAGGTAAGTGTCAATAGGGATCCATTTCCTCTCAGGATAGGATCTCCCTATTTAGCGCCATTGAAAAAGCCGTAGCGCCATTGAAAAAGCTTGTATTGCGAAACGCCTTTGGGGTGCTGGGGTCCCCCATCTACCTACAATATGTCTCTGCTCTCCTTAAAATTAAGCCTGATACTTTGTAGATTACTGTGCATGGACTCTGACTTGACTCATAAAACTGCTAAGTATACATTTATGTTTGCACGGTATGGCTACAGGATTTACTTATTTGGACCAATTGTACATGCTTAGGTTAGACCATCTGTGATGGGGGGGCTTTTTAAAGGTGTAGGGTGGTTATTGGTATTTGCTACTTTTGATAATTGTAATATTTTAAAGTGAATATAATAAAGACATTTTTTTAGCCACATATCCTTGCTTTTTTCTATAGTGGTCAGTATCTTTCTATCTGTCTCAATCTGTATCTATCAATCGCCCCCCCCTTACCCCAGCATGTGTGCTTGCTTGTTAGAAGGGAGAAATTTCTCACACAGCAGCAGCCTCTTCCTACACCTACTTTCAGCAGCATGTACTTGCCTGTTAGATAAGAGGGAAAAAGGGCCCCAACCACTATCAGCAGTGTCAGGAGGATAGTGTTGAAGGCTCTTTATTATGTAAATGAATGTAACCAGTGTTGGCTGGATTACAAGTGGGCAGTGACTAAGGGAAGGGGGTCAGCTAGGAGCAGTTACTAAACATTGAAAATTCGCTAACAAAGCATGCACAGACACACATGTAATATTTGCAAAAATACGAGTTGAAAAACAACTCAAGTGTCCCTTCTGAACACTCGTGGAATCATTCCCTTATACAGATAGTTACTTATTAGAAGTAACAAATACACACTATCATATAGATGTTTGTTACACACGTGCATGTTTATTGCACCATTCCCTTAACTCAAAAAGCCTATATAAAAACAGTGAATTAAAACCGTATACATCTGATGAAAACCAAGACTGGCTAGTCTGCAAATCCAATGTACTATAAATTATTACAATGTGGCAAATATAAAAATCATCTCTAAGCACATGTATTAAATGGATACATTATTGCTGCTGGAAAGTAAGTTAATGTCTGTTGATTCAATAAACACATATCAGATCAAATATGTAAGGGTCCCAGTCTGAATGGATCTATACATTGTCCTGGGACTATTTCCTTTTCTGATTGCATACAGTATCTCCTTTTCTGATATAGCCAGTACGGACAATACTACTCACGGCAGTACCCTCGACCCCCCCCAATTTGCCAAATTACTTAGGTGGGTGAAGAGGACAAGGCATCCGTCTCAGCGACCGTACTATACCTGAGGACACCACAGCTAACAGCGGCAAATCCAGAAGCAAGCGGCGAGCTATATGGGTAAAATGGCCCACCCACGAAAGAGCTAGCAGGGAGACGAGCAGAACCGTCCCTGAGAAGTCCCACTGTGTACATTGGAGGTAGCGTGATCACACTGCCGAGGGTACTGCCGTGTTATACAGCACCTCTTAGCCACAATGCAATCACGCCTTGCATGCATATGTCCCTAACACCTGGCTGTGATATGCTAATTGGGACTTTCCAGGGTACGTAATTGCCACAGATTCTTGTACAAGTCATTTTGAATTGAAAAAGCCAGTCGGATGACTAGCAAAACGTCTTCAAGAACTAAACTTTTAAGTCCAGTTGATCTAACTGAATACAACAGGTTTTCTCAATTTTGTGTTTCTAAAACTGGTGCCTTAACAGCGGTAACTATGCACATAGAGTACTAAGTCTGTCAGAAACTGTCAGACTGTGCGGCGGGGGAATGAGCAATCGGGTAAGTACCTTGCATTCGTTCCTGGCTCCTGCAGGTTTTATTGAAGGACAGATGGTAAGACACAGCTTCTTTACCTCCTGTTCTTCAATAAAACTGAATACCAACATTTTTTTTTTTGCAGTGGAGATAACCTTTAATTGTTTTCCTCCTTTAGAACAAACCAGTCAAACTCTAGCTCGTTAGGAGAATCCATTGCCAGTGGTCACAGGCATGTTCACATGCCCAAATACTAGCTTAGGGAGCGTAAAACATTTTCAACTAAACCTTAAAAATATACATACGTCGCATGGCTGAAAATAGGCTGATTCCATCGAACCTGAAGGGATCATCATATAATTTGTACTTTGTGTACCCTGCTTTATAGTTTCCAGATATTTTAGATTGGGGATCTTGTATTTCCCAGCCTTTAAAGGGCTGTACAGTTGCTAGATTACTGAACAATTATGGGATATATATTGTGAACGCATGCAGCAAGTCAAAGTTATTGCAGTTTTGATGCCAACACTGCAGCTATGGTAGTTTTTTTAAACGTGCCCCCTCCATCAGTTTCTGTGGTGCTTTCATTTATATCACATTCATTTATACAAACAGTTACTACTCAGCCTCCTGTTTTATTTTGTCTTGACATGTATGCCAATTCTTATGTTTTTTTATACCTCTGTATTTCCTCCTGCCTCTTACTTTACAATCCTTCGTTTTAACTTTCATGCCCTTCAGTCTTTCTTTTTAATTTAACCCATTTTCTTGCATCCATAGGCCAATAAACAAAATAAGGCAATGCAGAAAACAATTTAAAGGAGCACATCTTTAATTTTTTCTAGTCCCTTAATCCTCTAGGGACTCTAAAGCTGGAAATAAACCATTAGATTGTTTGGAAGATTTGATCAAACCTGGGCAAACAAAAACCCATAAGGCAGGTGGTATTTCACAGTCTGCTGTGATGTATCCTTCAGAATATGTGTTGTGACTTTACAGATTTGCAGGGTATGGCATTGGCACTTCTTCCTTACATTAGTGTGCTCCCATGAGACAGTAATCAATTTGTGACTCGGGTCACGGGAGTGTGGTAAGATAAGGAGTGCCAGCTCGTGGGGTTTACGGGACGATATAATGCAAACTCCAAGTTTCGCACTACTGTGGATATCTGGATTTCAGATTTAAGTCATAAGTCAGACTGAGAATGTTGTGTCAGATTCTAAACTTTAAGGTAAAAGGCCATTCTATTAGAGTAGTAGAACAGAAGGTATTTTGCAGCCATGATTCTGTATCTTGCAATGACGTGATCTGACAAGATCGAAACAGGTCAGATAAATGGCTCTGTACCATATGCTGTATTGCATGTTAATAAGCCAGCGGTTCTGGACACATGCTTTAGCCAAAGGACATAAAGGAGAGGTTTTGCATCTCCGCCCCTTACTCTAGGGAACCTGGGAGTGAGAAATGATTCCTTGTTTTTGCGGGAATTGCTATTAATTTAGCATGAGGCTGCAAAATACCTTCTGTTTTAAGAAGGCGCTGTTCCATTTTTATGTAGTCAGTAGTATAATCAACAGATTAGAGCCATGCACACCAGACTTGCGTGATCCTGTGTACTTTATTGCATCTTACACAGGCACATTAAAGTAGGTTACTTTGATGTGCCTGTGTAAGATGCAATAAAGTACACAGGATCACGCTGGTGTGCATGGCTATAATCTGTTGATTATACTACTGACTACATTGCCTGAGTCTGCCATTTGGCACCCAGCACCTTATCCATAAATATCATCAGGTGTGTGCAGGATTACTTCCTCTTGTTTTGTTCCATTTTTATGTTCTGCAGAGGGCTATTTGCTCCTTTTGGCCCACCTCACCTGGGCTATATAGTTACCTGGTATATAGTAGTAGAACAGGTAATACACCTGTTATCTTACGACAGTATGTCTAGTGCAAGGCTAAAGAAAACACATATAACCCCAAAACACTTCTGTTGCAGAGCTATCATTCTGGAAACTGTACTGACACAGCAGAGACACTTGTTTGGCTACTATCCTGAGGCTAGAATGTAAAATTCAGTGGTATTATTTACCTCAAATAAAGCTGCCTGATTAATACCCTGAATGAATTTAAATGGTTCAGCTCGTGGCCCAAGGGGAACTTCAGGGCAAGAATCAATTTGAGTAAGGAATTTATTTGAATCCAAGAGAAACTCGTATTTTATATTCCTGGTGGACTATAGAAGGATAGATTGACAGCCACCATAAGCTTTATTTTCTTTCATAGTCAGAAGAATGGTGTTACAAACACTGCAAGGTGAGAAGGAGCTGTTTCCAGTTCCATACTCTGACTTCCCTATGAAGCATCTTCTGTGATTATATCAATGTGTTCTGCTGATCTGTAAAAACTAAAACTAGGATTTGGAGATATGTGGGATACAAATTTGCAGTGTTTATTATTTTTCCCCTCAAGTAACATAGGGGTTTACTCTGCAAGTTCTAAGGCTCAGTTATGATTAACTGCTTAGATGTGATTGTTTGTGTGAACATTTTATGGTCCTAAATTGACCCACATGCGCACAAGAGCAAAACGAACATCATATATTTACTTTAACCAGGAGTCGTGGGAATGCTATATGAGGGGTTTCCGTAATTATGATTTTTTTTTATTGTTGTTTTTATTGCATATATAATTGTAAAGAGGTATTGCTATGCTTATACATGCACTATGTGATACTGTGATATTGCGTATGGTTAACTCTTCGCATTGTTATGGTTACTAGAGACACTGTCACTTTTTATTTAAATCTGATGGAAAACGCTTTGTACTTTGTGGGTTTACCTGGGTTAGGCAAGTTAGCACTATTGTTTGATCCTGGTGACAGCTGCGAGCTGCAGTGACTATAAAATCTTTATACAGGGATATTTTAAACTGTTATTCAAACAGTCATCAGCTTTCAGGGAAACTAAGTGGGATAAACCTGCAGGACTGAGAATAGACCCAGGCAATCCAAGACCCTAAACAGGATCTAGATTAACATGCTTTTGTTCCAGATTTACAGTTTCAATGAGGTTAAGACTTGGGAGCACAGGATCCTGATTAGCTTTATAGGTTAAGGTGAGGTATGAGCTTAAAGCTCCCCACAGAGTATAAAATGAAATAGAGCCTTCTTATAACAGAAGGTACCTCACAGCCTCATGTTATTATAATAGCATTGCCCTAATAATCTAACATATAAACACATATTTCTCACTCCCAGGTTACCTAGAGAAATATGCATAATATCATCCTTTATAACATCTTTCCTACATACACATCACTTCCTGTGTAGCATACAGAAAGTATTTTTGATTGGCTAAAACTGTCACATGTTTTACAAGCAGCAATCCGTTGGATGTTAAACAGACATTACTACTTCCTTTCATTATTCACGTGGAGACCCCTTGGCAGTCACAGGGGTGTGGTTTAACCTCCCATTTTGAATATCCCATATTAAAATAGGAATCTCTGTAAGTAAGTTTATATATGTTGTATATTTTGTCTTGTACCTAATATAAGTCATTAAATGGTAATATTGAGAGAGTACACACATACATATGCAACTTTTCTATATGTAATATCATATACCCCCCCACCTCATTGGTAGCTCCTAAAAACTCAATGCAATCTCCTATGAAGATATAACCCAACCTTAAAAGACAATTTGTTTTATTTCAGATAATGAAGAGAGACGCTCAAGAACTGTCAGAATTTTAAATGTTGAGCGAAATAGAAGAGTTCTCTTTACATGGAAGGTATATATTTAAGATCTGTCTTTAGCATTGCTTCCTTATGCAGTAGAGAATTGTAATACAGCTACAGTACCTTCTTTATTCCACCTTCTTGAGGTTGGTCAGATTTGGAATAATATTAAGTAAATAATATATAGGCTGGGTACACACAGGTAGATATTTTTTGCCTGGTCACTACTCGGTTCAAACACAACCATTTTTGCGCACATTAGCGCTTGTTGACAGTTGATCAAACTTCATGGTAAATTTAGAACACTTGTGCATATTTCTATGCACCAAACAATGGATTATGATGATTATCATCTGGTTCCCTCTGTTCTGTCAACTAACAGGTTGTTTAGATTGGTATGTCAGTGTTGACACTTGTGCATATTTCTATGCACCAAACAATGGATTATGATGATTATCATCTGGTTCCCCCTGTTCTGTCAACTAACAGGTTGTTTAGATTGGTATGTCAGTGTTGACAGTGCGTGCGCTGATGTCACGTCACACACGTGCACACGGAGCTAGCTGCTTTTGGCTTTTTAGACCCAGACTGCAATGAGGTCCAGCAAGTCTCGGGGGGCAGAGATTGCCTGACTGCAGACATGAACCAAGATGGCCAGCACTTTACTGGGGCACAGGTAGGCTCTGCGGAGGGGGGGGGGGGAGGTTATGCTTGTGAAGGCTCTCATTCATGCAGGTCATGGTATATCTGTTGTATTTAATTAGATCAACTGGACTTGAAGTTTAGTTCTTCGCTAGTCATCCGACTGGCTTTCTTAATTCAGAATGACTTGTACAAGAATCTGAACTAAGAAGAATTTTCAAAAAACACTGTATCCCTGTCTGCTTTAAACCGAACAACACACTGAGGCAGCAATTGGTACATCCGAAAGACCCAATACCAAACACAAGAAAAGCAACATCATATGTGCAGTGCAGAATGCTCTGATTTGTATGTGGGGGAGACCAAACAGCAACTGCATCAACGTATGGCCCAGCACAGAAGAGACAATTCCTCAGGTCAGGACTCAGCCGTGTACCTGCATCTTAAGGATAAAGGACATACCTTTGAAGATTGTAATGTTAACATATTGGCAAAGGAACGTTACTGGTTCAAGAGAGGTGTCAAGGAGGCCATTTATGTTAAAATAAAGAAACCAAGCCCAAATAGAGGTTAGGGAGGGGTTCGACACCAACTGTCTGCCATGTACAATGCTGTCCTGGGCGTTCCTATAACACCTCTTAGCCACTATGCAATCACGCCCTTAATACCTGGCTGTGATATGCTAATTGGGATTTTCCAGGGTACATAATTGACACAGATCCTTGTACAAGTCATTCTGAATTGAGAAAGTCAGTCGAATGACTAGCGAAACGTCATCAAGAACTAAACTTCAAGTTCAACTGATCTAATTGAATACAACAGATATGGGGGAAAGGTTGGTTAAAGATACAGGTTTCATTTAAACTTAATTTGATTTTTGAGTGTACCTATCCTTTAATTTTGCCCATCCAATCAGATATCATTTAACATTTGAAGGCTAACATCTGATTGGTTGGGGCAAAACTAGAACCATTTTTAATGATAAGAACTTTTAATGAATAACCCTGTATATGTTCACTGTTAAAAAATAGAAAAGCCAAGAGTCTTGCAGGATTTAAGGGATCTATGGTTAGTGTTAGGTTCTGGTGATCTTAAATAAAAAAAAAGGGGGGGGGGGTGCAGCTGTTCACAGTTCACTTTGAAGTATTTGAGAATTAGTCTTCAAGCTAATGCTAGCTTTGAGGACAGTTACCGTACTTTGTTAATAGGTGTGTGAATGACCACAACTATTCTACTGTAATGAATAATTCACAAATATAATAAAAATATTCACAGACTGATTTTTTTGTGTGTTGTTTATTTGTAAGTTAAATTATTTTAATGGATTTCTTTCTACCATTATAATTATGTAGGAAGTTGAATCTGCCACAACAAACATTGGTTTGTATGATCCTGATTTACAACACAATGAGGTAAGAGATTAGTTATATAATTTTCTTTAAAATAATGATTTCTCCCATCAGTTGCTCAGATCTTTAGCCCTAAATGCATTACTATTTTTCTACGGAAAATAAAAGTAATGTTATTGTAAAGATATTGTATAAAGTCAACCCCCTGTAGCTGTACCCAGGTTGAGGACCTTGTAAGCTAGGTATTGGCAAACCCTGGAAGAACAACCTGAGTTTGAATACTGAAGTTTTGAAGTTCCATCTTCACCACCATTCCATTCTCTTTATTGAATAGAGGTTGAATCTGACTGGATGAGCTAACCAATGGGAGGACATGCTCTGGTTCAAGTCCAATCGATCTAACCGAAAACCTTAGATATACAATGTCCTAGATTAATGAGAACCTTAACAAACAGTATAGATGATAGATTAAAACAAGATGTGACTTTTTTTTAAGGGTATCTCCATGACCAAAATAAAAATTTGGTAGAATGTAAGGCATATGGAAAAGTAAACAGGAGGTAAAGAAGCATTTAAAAGGCCTCCACATTCATTGGCTAATACCTAAATGCATGAAGCAGAACATCCAGAACATTTGGGGTTTACAGTGCTTACTGTGCTACTTATTTTCTAATATGCTGTGTAACTTTATTGTACATTGGGCTTAGATGTCCCCTTAACCCTTTAAGTGCCAGAAGAGTTTCCCGTTCATTCTGTGCCTAAGCAGTTTTGAGGATTTTGTTCCCATATGGGTTTCTGATGTTTTTTTTTAAATTGTAAATTTTTATTGAGGTAACTTTTAGAGATAACACTGTGCATATACAATAAAGACTTGTACAGAGTTTACAGGTCTGGGTATACGAAACATTTAGTCTTGATTGAGTCTTCTGGCTCATTCCCTCACCTTCCCCTCCCGTCTTGTGGTGAGCCTCTTGTTTATCGTCTCTCGTTTCTTTGGGGTTTTCTAGGGCTCTCTATCGTCTGCTTGCCTGTTTGGTAGGTGATTAGTATATTGAAGTTGATCAGGGGAGCAGAAGGAGGGTGTATGGGGGGGGGGCAAATGGTGGAGGGCTATTTTGTTACCTTATTTTCTTTTTTTTTTAACGATATTTGTAAACATTATATCAATCATCAACATTAAACACATATTTAAACACAATAATACGCTTTTTCCTGGTCTGGTGTTATATATAACTTTTGGGTTAACTCACCCTCAGCTAGGTCAGTAGTGGCCGGGCCGCTCCCCTCGACCCACCCCCTTCTTTGAATCCAGAGTTCCTTTTGTAGCTTCAGGTCCATCCACGTCCTCCGTCCCTTGCGTCTCCTTTGTCATAGGGCTGCTGTCCATTGTCTCTATTCTATTTTGTGTGGCTGGTTGTCTCCGGGGGGGGTCCTCTTGTGGTATTTCATGGTTGGTTAGTGTAGGCCTTCCAGGGGCCCCATATGACTTCGTGTCTGTCGATCTTGTTTCTAATCTGTGCTGTGAGGTATTCCATCACTTGGACATCATTTAGTTTGTTAGTTAGTTCAGTGTAGGTGGGGGTGTGTGTGCTTTTCCAGTATTTAGGGATTAGACATCGTGCTGCGGTAAGAATATGTTTATTTAGTTCCCTTTCTGGTTTCAGTAGTTCTGGGTGTGGGATGTTCAATAAGGCGTGTTCTAGAGAGATTTGTATTGGTCTCTGAAACACCATGTTCACTAGAGTTTGTACTTGTGACCAGAAGTGTTGTAACTCGTGACATGACCAGTAGATGTGAGTGAGAGTTCCCAGGGAGGCCCCGCAGCGCCAGCACATCGCTGAATGGATGGGGTTGATGGTGTGGAGTCTTTCTGGTGTGAAATACCAGTGGAGCAAAACCTTGTAGCCATTTTCTTTATGTGTAATATTTGTTGAGGTTTTGGCTGTGGTCTCCCAGATGATATCCCATGCCTCTCTGCTTATAGGGTGTCCCAGTGCTTTTTCCCATCTGGCCATATATGGATGTGTGATGGGGGAGTCTGTGCATATTGTATTCAGAAGGTAGTATATAGAAGTTATGATTCCTTTTTTATGTGGTCCCTGTGTTAGTATGTTTTCAAATTGTGTCAATTGTGGAAATACCCTGTTTCTAGTTACTGTATCTGCTCTGTGTTTTATTTGGCAGTATATATAAGAGAGGGTGGGGGGTACTTTCCTTTTGGAGACAAGGTCTTCAAATGTATGCAGGCGTTTTGTTATTTTATCTGTGATATCATAGTATCTGATCATTGAGAGGTTTGTCCAGGGTTTGAAGTAGGCTGGGATTAGAGATGTGGGGATGTCTGGAGTCTGGGCGAAAGGGAGTAGTTGGGAGGGTTTGTGTATTAGGGCGTGGCGCTTATTTACTTGGTGCCATATTTTATAAGAGACTTTCATTGGGTTCGTATATTTTTGTCTGTGTGTAGTATGTGCTGTCAGTAAGGTGAGTAGGTGTGATGGGTATATTTGGGCACTTTCAATCTCAACCCAATGTGCCTGTGGGTTTACTGAGGCCCAGTGTGTGAGGTGTCGAAGATGCGCTGCATAGTAATATTTGGTCATATCTGGTATTCCCAGGCCTCCTTGCGTGCATCTGGCCATGGCTACTTTGCGTGAGATTCTGTGTGCTTTATTGTCCCAGATGAATTTCATAATATCATGTTGTAGGTTTCGGAGAGTCCGTAGTGGGACCTCAATTGGTAGGGTCATAAAAAGGTATATGAATTTTGGGAGTAGGTTCATTTTTATTGAGTTTATTCTGCCAAACCATGAAATAGTGTGGCTTTTCCATTGTTGTAAGAGATTTTTGGCTTTATGGGTCATTGGGTCTATATTCGCGTGTAGTAGTTGGTGAAATTGAGTAGTGATTTTAATTCCCAGGTGCTGATCTTTTTTCCATTGGTAGGGGTATTTTGTAGTGAGATATTGTGATGTCGGAGATGGTATGTTTATAGGAAGGGCTTCTGACTTGTCCTGATTTATTTTGTATCCCGAGAGGGTTCCGTATTGTTGTGATATGTTGTGGAGGGGGGTTAATGATAGTAGTGGATGGGTGAGTGTGAGTAGTACGTCATCTGCGTATAATGAGATTTTATATTGCTCTTTGTTGACGTTGAGACCATTGATATCCGGGGAATTGCGAATCTGTGCGGCTAGCGGTTCTATGCTTAAGGCGTATAGTAGGGGGGAGAGGGGGCATCCCTGTCTCGTTCCTCTCTGTATATGGAAGCGGGTGGAGACAGCTCCCGGTATTTTGATCTGTCCGGAAGGGGAGTGGTAGAGTTGCATTAGGGCCTGGGTAAATTTTCCCTTAATCCCCAGCTCCTCTAGGGTGGCAAACATAAACGGCCAGTCTAGTCTGTCAAATGCCTTTTCGGCATCAAGGCTGAGTAATAGGAGTGGGATTTTGTGTTTGTTCGCGATGTCTATGATATTGATGGTTCTTCTGGTGTTATCGCTCGCTTGATGTCCCTGTATAAATCCCACCTGGTCCTTGTGGACCAGTTGTGGCATAAGTGGTGCTAGTCGATTGGCTAGTATTTTGGTGAAAATGTTGTAGTCCGAATTAAGTAGGGCTATGGGACGGTAATTTGCCCTATTAGTTAGGTCTTTGCCTGTTTTGGGGATTAGGGTGATAAATGATGCTGTGAAATCTACAGGGGGGGTTGTGCCATCCATTATTGCGTTGTAGAATTTGATCAAGTGTGGTGTTAGGGTGGTTTGAAAGGTCTTGTAGTATTTGTAGGTGAGGCCGTCTGGTCCTGGGGATTTGCCTGTTGGCGTGTTTTTTAGGGTTTGTTGAAGTTCCGCTGCCGTTATTTCTTTGTTCAGGGCAGAGAGTTGTGCGTCCGTTAAGGTGGGTAAGTTGCATGTTGTAAGATAGGTTTTCAGTTGGGTGTGTGTAGGGTTTAATAGGGGGCGATCTGAGTTTGAGTATAGTCTTTCGTAGTATTGGAGAAAGCCCTGGACTATTTGTTCCGGACTTGAGGCTGTCACTCCTGAGTCTGACGTTATTGGGTGGGTTGCAGGGGTAAATTCCGAGTTTCGGAGTCTCCTAGCCAGTAATGTATGGGCTTTGTTATTGTATTCGTAGAACCTTTGACGTGTCCAAAGGAGGGCTTTTTCTGCTTTAGACGTGTCTAGTAGTTTAAGTTGTGTCCGGAGGGCTGTGGTTTTACGAAGGAATGTGACAGATGGGGAGGAGTACAGTTTCTTTTCCCATTTGGTTAAGTCTGCTAGCAGTTCCTGTCTTTTCCCGTTGGAGCCTGCTTCCCCATTTTATGCAGTGTCCTCGGATCACTGTTTTGTGTGCCTCCCATAACACGCCCTGAGAGGATACGGTGTCTGTGTTTAAGCTGAAATATTCATCTATAGAGTGTGTGAGGTCTTGGAGTACTCGGGGGTTGCGAAGTATTCTCATTTAGTCTCCACTGGCATATTCTTGTGTGTTCTAGCGAGAGATGGAGGTTTAGAGTTATAGGACTATGGTCTGACCATGTGATAGCAGATATGTGAGATGAATTGACTGAGCGGAGAAGAGAGGAAGATGTCCAAAAGTAGTCTATACGGGAGTGGGTGTGGTGGGGATGGGAGTAGAAAGTGTATTGTTTTCTGGTGGGGTGCTCAATTCTCCACGGGTCGTATAAATGGCATTGTCGCATCAGTTGGCGGAACCCCCTTGAGAGGTCTTTTTCCCTCCCTGTTATTTTCCTGGGGTGTAGTGTGATTTTGTCTGTATCGGGTGAGGAGACCATGTTAAAGTCCCCTCCTATCAACAGATTGGGACAGTCAAATGTGGAGAGGCGCCGCAGGGCCCCCCCAAGGAACCTCAGTTGGTTAGAGTTTGGGGCATAGATATTGCACAAGGCTAATTCTACGTTCTGGAGTGTGCCCTGTATTATAACATATCTACCCCCTGGGTGTAATTCTTGTTTTTTGAGGTGAAACTGGCAGTTTTTGTGTATTAGTATGGCTGTTCCTGCTTTCTTTTGTCCTAAGGCTGTTGCATATGTAGTGGGGTATATGTGTTTAATAAACTTGAATGAATCTGGGCTTGTGAGGTGTGTCTCTTGTAGAAAGAGGATATCCGCCTGATTGCGTTTGGCCTCTTGCAGCAGTAGTTTGTGTTTCCCTGGTGAATTTAAACCCTTTACGTTTAGGGAGACTATCCTTAGATTACCTGCCATCTTGGGGTAGGATTGTGGTTTGAGGTCTGGGCCGGAGGAGCGTGGCGGACCCTTTTCTTTTTGGCGATGTCGAGAGGAGCCGCCCACGACCATCTAGTGAGAGGAAAAAACAAAACAAAACAGAAAACAAAAAACAAAACAAAAAGTAAGCAACAAATGGAGAGGTATAAGTTCCTAGAAACTTTTGCCGTCTGGTATCTGTATAATCTGAATATTTTTCAATATATTTAGACGGCGTGGTCAGATCTCCCTCTTGCGGGGAAGTGGTGCAACAGGGGGGGTAATATTACTGGCCCGTAAGGGGCCCCTTTTTTTTTTTTTTTTTTTTTTTAATCAGGGGAGGGACGATCTGACCAGTTGGGTGGCGCTACTCAGGTATTCCCATGGTCTCTTATATTAAGTGATGTCTCTGTTGCACAACCAAATATAGTAAGACTGCTGTGTATCGCCTGCTAGGCGGTGCTCTAAGTATATATAATGCAATTATCCATACGATCAGGGGTATTTAGTATACCCCCCTACCCAAGTATACTGTATAGAGCACAAACACTGTAAAGCAGTAACATGAGTTTATTGGGCCACAAAGTCAAACATAGCAAACAATGAAAAACACTCCCATTTCCCCCCCTCCCCTCCCTCTCTTTGATACCCCTACTAAAACGGGGCGTCCCCCGTATAAAACTAAAATCCCTCAAAGCCTCAGATGAGCTCCTATAATAGGAAATAAATACACATAAATAGTGGTTACAATATCAAAACATGTGTTAGCAGCGTGTCCAATATTATGTGGCATCTAGTTCATAAGTCTCGTCCACTATGGACAAATGTATACACTAGTAGCGATAATAAGTAAGCAGGTGTCACAACTAAACTTCATAATATGATGGTCTCATAGAAAAACCAAATCCCGTCTGCACAGATATTGTAGCCTAAGATGGCTCCTGTAAACCACATGTAACAAAATGAAACAATGTCCAGTTCTTGCTAGTGCTACCAATATAAGTAATCAACAAACTGATACAGTTACCACTCCAGATGTAGGAACCCCCGGGTTTATACCATCCTCCAGCGGGACTCTGTCTCCCAGACCAATTCTCCGGGCGTGCCGAACGCCATCTCCACTGCCTCCTGGTTCGTCCCGCTCCCGGTCTATCTCTGCGCGGTCTTCACCCGCCGGAGTTGGTGGTCCCGCACAGGGGTTCTGGTACGCTGGGATGATGATAGGCATAAATGTAGCAGTTTCAGCAACTAGCAATTAATATTGTACTTGATCCTATAATAAGACACCAAACTGGGCCATGGGAATCACCGACGCGCGTTTCCCCCAACTAATTGATCACACATGTGGGCTTCCTCAGGGTGCCATGGTCTCTCTCGGTCCGGGCTCCCACCCACCGCCTGTGGCAATTAGTGGGCTCCACTTCAGCGGGTCCAGCGGCTTGGGGTTCTGTTCGGGTTTCGAGCGAGACCGTGGGGGTAGAGGTTTCATATTTTCTGGTTGGGAGGGCATTCCCCTCTTACATATTGATAATTTACTTTACCTTCAGGTTTTGTTGAACTTCTATCAATAAACTCGATTGTACATTTAGCTCTATGCATTTTTAACTGCAAAGAATAATATAGCTCTTTCCAGGAACATGTTCAGCATTGTTAACATAAAACATATTTGGTAGCATTGGGGGGGGAGTCTCGTTTGGGGGGGGTGCATTTTTTGTTTGTGCTGTGGGGGGATTCAGTTCTCCATTCGTGGTCGAGGAACTGTGTCTTTATAATAGATACTGTGGGTACTGTGTGCTTCCAAGTTTTCTGTTCGTATCCTTTCTTTATAGGCCACATGAGGGTCTATGTTAGTGCAAGTAAGTTCAGTCTGTGTTTATTTATTTACCCCAGGGGATTCCTGCTTGGGATATAGTTAAGGGGGGTAGAGGGGAAATAAGGGATGGCCACTGTACTTCTCCGCTTCCCTGAGGTTTATTGAGAGTTCTTCTGGTTTGTTTCTGGGTTTCTCTGCCTTGGCTTCGAGGAGTGTCTGTGGCCTTAGTTAATGTTAGGCAGAAGGTTCCGGGTTTGGAGATAATTCAGGTGTGACTGGGTACCTTCCTTTTTCTGGACTATTTTGTGTTGGTCCTTGCGTTGGGCTGGGGTGCCAGTGTGTATCTAGGCCCTCAGCTAGATGTGGGATGGGTTTCCAGTCTGGGAGACCTACTTTGGGGAGGCGAAGTGAGTCGCAGAACTCCGAGAGTTCCTCTGGGAAGCTTAGTGTGTGTGTGACTCCATCATGCCTCACTATTAACTGAAATGGAAAACCCCATCGATATGGAATATTATTGTCCCGGAGTGCTTGTAGCAGGGGTTTTAGTTGACGCCTACGGGCAAGTGTCGATGGTGATAGGTCCAGGTATATTTGTATTGGAGATCCTTCATATATCAGGTCATTCATAGGGCGATAACGTGATAGTATTTTTTCCTTTGTTGCATAGTAGTGTAAGCGACAGATAACGTCTCTAGGGAATTTGGAACTACCCTTTGGACGCAAGGATCTATGCACCCTGTCCATGTCAATGTTAAGTGAGGGGTCGTCTCCTAAGATGGTGCGAAATAGTGAGAGCACTGTGTCTGATAGGGAGCCATCCTGCACTGTCTCGGGAAGGCCTCTGATGCGTAGGTTGTTGCGTCTGCCTCGATTTTCCAGGTCTTTCACATGGCGGTACAGGTCTCTCAGTGCTTTGGAGTGGTCATTAACCATTTTTGTGACCACATGAATGTGCTGATTGGTGGCCTGATGTTCTTCCTCTAGGGTCTCTACCCTATCCAATAACGCTTTTAGATCCCCTCTAACAAGGGAGATTTCTGAGCGGCAGGTTGCCTGGATTTGGTGGGTTACACCTAGCAAGTCCTCCTTTGTGGGTAGTTTTAAGAGCAATGCCTGTAGGCCATCACCTTCTTGGGTTGTTGCATGTGTGTCCCTGTGAGTGTGGCTTTTGGATGGGGCCTGCTGGGGGCTGTATTGCAGTGGGTCTCTGTATGCCATGGTGGGGATTGGTACCTGATCGATTGGTGATGCACTCCTCCATGAGGCTGAGGAAAGGGTCGGGGATCCCTGCAGTTCTCCCCTCTGTGAGTCCGATGTGGTCTGTGCTTCCTCCCTCCGTGCTTCCGGCGAGCTTGTGGGGTCCTCAGTTGCGTCTGGGGTCCGGCCGCTCAGAGGTATGTCCCGGTGCTGCTTTTGGGTCTGTGATGCCTTTAGTCTCGGCTGAAGATCGGGACTCCCTTCCCTCTTGTGGGTCTGCTTGCCTGAGGGGAGAGGGTTGCTTAAGGTGGCGCCTGGCGCGCTGGATCCCTCATGGTCCGCTTTAAAGTAGCCATTCAGGTCCCGCTGTCTTGGGGCCCCTGAAGGCGTTTTCGACTCCCTTGGCTGGCTGGATGTGTTTTTCCTCCCCATGGTGTGTTGGGGAGTTAGCTTATGCCCGTTTTTTTTTATGATTTTTTGTTGGCAGCGGCGGGAGCCCGGAGAAACCACGTCCGCTCAGTGCTGCATCAGGACACGCCCCCCGGGTTTCTGATGTTTTAAGGAAGAAACATATAGATTTTCTTGGCACAAAGTGGACATTTTGTAAGACAAAATTTTGTAACCTGGAGATTTGACTGGAGTTTTGGGTTTGTCCAACCTTGGTAACTGTGTGACCATGATGGTAGACATCATGTTTAAAAACATTTTGAGGGGGGCAGCATTTTTGTGTGTAGGTTATTAATAAAGATACTTAAAGGGGAAGTTCAGTGCAAATACATATGCTTTTTAGAAAAAAGAGCAGTATTTTTTCATCCCAATGACCTTAATCTGCCAATTCAGAATTTTGTTTGTGTTTAAATAAATGCAACCGAAATACTAACGTCCTGTTTGCAGGACCCCTACTAGAGACCATTATGTTCTTGCCCTTGACCCAGCGCCTGGGTTGATTCAGTTGCTCAGAGATCTGAGCATGTTTGACCCATCCAACAACCAATCAGTAGAAATTACTGTTAGGAACATTCCAAGTATGTGATGCATGCTGGGAAGAAGGACCGTTGGAACCTGAAATGTCAGCTCACTAATGTCAACAGCAGGGAACAGAATAAGCAAAAGAGAACAGAAGTGGTATAAACAGGGCACACCCAAAATCTAATAATGTATAAAATATCCTTTATTAAATATAAACATGGGATATAGCAGGAAGGTGCAACAAAAGTTACATTAAAAACACATCTCCAACCTCAGTATCACAAAGATACATCACACAGAGAATATACCGGTATATTCATTCATCCATTCATACATAGATATTAGTATATACATAAACCAATATGACAAAGTGGTGCATCAGACACATATATTTTAGTACAATCTTATACATATAGCAGTAATATGGTTCATATAGTATAATCATGAAATATAGGCTAACTACCCTAACCTTGTAAATACCCCTAGAAATTAGGAGGAGGGAACACCTATAACAAATAGCCCAGCAAAACCAGCATGATCTCACCACTGAGCACCCATCTGCATGGTCAGGATACACAAGAAGGTATGGAGAGCTAATTAAAACAAAGCCGGACGCGTTTCGTCCGTATAGTCAGACTTTATCCAACGGCAGGGAACAGCAAAGGGTATGAAATCAACTGATTTTTCAAAATGGGGGAGAATATGTAGAATACACAAACTAACAATTTAACAAATATCAATAATTTCCACTGAAATGTCCCTTTAACATTAAAGTTAAAGGTTTGCAGCCATCCTGGGGTGCTGCCATCTACTGCTGGCCCCCTTTGCTTCCCCCATATGAAGGTATGTGGGTAAGTTTTATCGCTAGAACTTATGGTGGGCAAGATTCTGATGCTTAAAGCTGGGTAAACACATGCCAATATTTTGACCCGACTGAGTAGTCTGCGTTTTTGATTGGTCAGCTAGGCCGAAATATTGTCACAACTGGCAAAATTACTTTGGATATTTTGGCATGATGAATCAAAATTTCAGTTGCACAAAATTTGTGATTGGGCACAACTATCGGACTGTGTTTATGCAGCCTAAATCAGCTGTCACAGATCAACTCATGGTAGATCTTCCCTAAAACTAGTTTCCATCAACTGCTTTTCACATTGAAGGGTATATATGAAAAAAATTACTTTGCCTCATGTCAATATCTAAATAAATACATGTAAGCAGCACTCACTCTGAGGTCTATGTATGTGTTTCTGTATTCAATTACCGTATAAACTCGAATAGAAGTCGATCCGAGTATAAGTCGAGTTACCTATTTTTCGCTGAAAAATTAGTAAAAACTGGTTGACTCAAGTATAAGTCGAGGGTAGAAATTATGACCACTACTGCCTTCTGATTCTGTATTGTTTTGAGGCTATTGTTGCACTTTAAATGGACAGTAGAATGTATGTTTATTGAATCTTGCCACTCCACGTGTTTAGAAACTACAACTCCAAGCAAATAAAGCATGCTGGGAGTTGTAGTTTTCAAACATCTGGAGTGCCAAGGAATTGAGGGTTACTAAATTGGATTACTGTCTATTTAAATGGCAACTAATGCCTCAAAACAATACATTGTTTTGTGTTGTACTCCCAGCAACCAATGCTTTGGTTGCTGGGAGTTGTAGTTTCTAAACATGTGGAGTGGCAAGATTCAATAAACATATAGTTAAAATTAACAACATACAGTAAGCAACAATTCTCCTGCCCACCTCCAATCCATAGACCAAAACTCTATGCCTCTCTTACCATAAATGGTGGAGTCCTGCAGTATTGAGGGACCTTCTACTGGGGCTTGATTGTAAATCCAGCCCTGAAGGACTACCGGTATGGTGCTTGATTTGGCGCTCAGTGCTAGGCCCTGATGCGTAAGAATGCGCGCCGGCGTGCGTGCGCACTCATGCCGATGTTCTGGCTCTCCAGTGTTTGCGGCTGCATTTGGAAGGCAGATAAGATTGATCCAAGTATAAGCCGAGGTTCGGGTTTCAGACTATTTTTAAAGACTGAAAACCTTGGCTTATGCTCGAGTATATACGGTAATCAATCTATCCAGTCATAGTTTTGCGCATTATCCACCCACCCTCGAGGGCTACCATGTTCAGTAATCACTATGAGCTAGTAGTTCAAATATCCAGGGTTCAAATTCTGGCCATTTTGTTAGCCTATGCAAGTCTTCCCTGGTGTCCCCTTCCAACTTAAACTTTCCCCCAACCACCTCTTGCAATTGTGTTTGCATAGATTAGAGACCATGAAGCGATCAGAGTTCAGAGCGCTGTGTTGTGCAGAATGAAATAATCCTATTACTGCTGTGTAATTGTTGTATAACTGCAAAGTGTCAGAAAAAAACTTAACTCGGACAAGATGATTAAACTGTAGGTACACAGGGGTAGGTTACCGGGAATTTGATTGGTTACTTATTGGTCTATGGATGATAAATCTGGTCTATAAAAATAATAAATGGTGCCTCTCCACTCTCTGAGCCCTTGCCATTCGATTTTTCCAGTGTAAATACGCTTTACCAAAATTTAAAGGGCGTCTCCACCTCTAAAAGCAAAGAACATGGGGTAAAGGGGCTTTCACTTACCTGTGATCGTGCACCAACGATGCTTCCTCTGACATGTCCCGAGTGAACTTTGCAATTTATGCGCATGCCTTACGGGAGGTAAGACAAAGCTCTTTTTTTTTTTTTTAACCTTCCGTTCTTGAATTAAATCGAAGAAACATAAGTTGTTTTTAGTGATGGAGATACCCTTTGAAATGCATTTGATTGAATTTCATTTGAATGAGTTATAATCTAATACTTCACAAAAAATGGAACATGTTATGAGTATATGTACAGACATCTAATTTGTCCAACATGTTTTAACAGCTTCTTTATTCCTTCGATAAAGATGTACATATCATAAGCTGTTCGGTGAATTATGAAAAAAGTCTGCTTGGTGAGTAATTTTTATTGAGAGAATGTATAACGTTTTGAGTGTAGCCTGAAACATAATTACAAATAACCAGTAATAAAATGCCAATAAAAGTAATATTGTCGCCACACAAACATTTTTGTGGCTGAAAACTAATGTTAAATAAGAAAAATATTGCTAAAAACAAAATTTCTTTCTGATAAACTGTAGGCTTTGGCACTTGCATGTGGAATGTTATGTATACTTTGTTATTTCAAAAAATGAGTTGTAGTAACACGACTACAAGCTGGTCACCTGACTGAAAAAGGGAAGTGTTCAAGCAAGAAGTGATATTGCTGAACCTTTCCAGCAATACATTCTCACAAATTTTATCTAGAGATGTGATTTATTTTAAAGGTACAATGCTTTTTATATAGTTCTTTCTAATTTGGAAGAATTCAAGACCACAGTTACCCTTTAAGGCAACCCTTTCAATCATGGTCAAATTAGCATTAAACCCCTGATGTCTCCCCAACTTATCCCACAATTAAGTCAAAGCCATTTCAACTAAGTATCCACAGCACATGACCTACATTGGGTCTGGTAAAAGGAAGACCTTCTACGAAATTCATTGATATAGGTTTTTTAAAACTATAGGTTTTAACAACTTGTTCAACGGGCCCTTCATTACGTACCACCATGTTTCCTAATCTTCCAAATCCATGCATCTTTTTTTTTAACATAAGTTTTCTAACTAGTTTATTAACGTCAATAATTTTACCAAATAGATTAAAATTTACTTTTGGGCTAAACGTTAAATCTTTTTTATAGGATTTTAATTTGAGGCATATTCAGCTCATAATGTGATAAATGAACTAAATGTGTTACTGTTTTGTTTCATCTCCCCATTACTTCCACCCCCCTTCCTTTCCTTCTGTCCTGTAAAAGCTAATGCCCCTAATGATAATGTAATGCCCCTCCAAAGTCCAGAAAACTGACCACCAGGATCCTGGCAACCAGGGAAATTGTTTCCGCCTCTGAGATGTCCTCTCAGAGGTTTTTGGCTTGCTCAGAGCAGCCCTCCCCCTAGTGTAAAATCCCTTTGGCACATATTAAAGCTAGTACCCCCAGCCCCAACCGCTATAATATATTTTCGAGAATCTCCCCCGATCTTTACTTACCTTCCCACTCTCCTCCAGCGTTCTGAACTGCCAGCAGCCGCGTCCATGATTGGCTGCCTCTCAGCCAATCAGGGATGCGGCTACCGGTCTGGCCCCCTGCTTGCATTTTCATGTGCCAAAAATTGGAAAAAGGGGTGGACATGCCCTTTAAATCCTTTCTTTGACCCAGTAAAGGAGATGAAGAGGTTATCGTCCTTCCGGAAAGCTTTGGATCTCTCTACGTTTGTGCTAATACACCTTGCCAGGTCTAGGTTGGCAATAGACTCCTCCTCTGACTGCCTTTCTATTGAAGATAATGCAGGAATAACAATCTCTTGGTTGGTATGGAATTTTGTAACAACCTTGGGGAGATGAGTGAAATCAGGTCTCATAATAATTTTGTTAGCATGGAAGAAAAGATATGGTGGAGATATTCTAAGAGCACTGATGTCAGAGACTTTTCTGCTTGATGCCAAGGCTAGGAGTAGAACTGTCTCGAATGTAAGTTCCTTAAAAGGAATATCCTGTAATGGCTCAAAAGCATTGAGGCGTAACACATCAAGAACCAAGGTGAGATCTCATGGTGGAATGGGTGTTTTGATTTGCGGTTTCAGGTGTTTAACTCCCTGAAATAATCTCTCAATCAAAGGTTCTGTTGCCCATTGATGTTGTGTCATAGCTGAGATTGCGGATAATTGTCCCTTGAGGGTGGAGAAGCTTAGATCCTTTTGAAAGCCCTGATGAAGAAACTCTATCAGCATGGGAGATGTTACTGTCTCAGAATTGTGACCATTGGATTGTCACCAATCTACAAATTTGTCCCATATCAGATAATATTTATTAGATGTAGACCTCTTCCTAGCTGCTAACAGGGTTGATGTTGCTTCATCTGAAATACCTAGGTATTGGATATTCCTCCTTTCATGAGCCAGGCCGTGAACTTGAGCTTCATGAGGTGAGGATTAACAAACGGGCCCTGTGTGAGCAGATTGGGTAGTGCATTTATTCTGTATGGTGGGGCAATCATCATATTCAGGATTGTTGAAAACTACCGTCACTTGGGCCAATACGGTAATATCAGGATAGGTGATACGTTCAGATCACAGTCACAGGGAAGGAATATAAATTTCATGGTTACACAAATTGTGACACCCCAAACGTTATCTATCTGAATACTTGTAATAAATGTTCCAAACAATACGTGGGTAGGACCACTAGACATTCACTGCTAGGAAACTTCCATAAGGCACTCCGCACTCCCGCTTGCAAGAGAACACCAGGTACTCCGTTAATCAGTTAAAAGGTACATTTTATTTGCGACATCTAAAAGAGTAACAGACGCCAAGATGCCTGACACGTTTCAAGTGTTACCCTGCTCTTAATCATAGGCAATACATCTGTGTAGCCATTGCATTTAAATAGCAGTCCAGTCTCCCAGCGTTCAAATCTAATTGGCCTCTTACATTGCCATGACTGTGCAGCACATGCGCTATGCTCTGCACCCGATCATTAGGCAGGCTGAGCCGATACCCAACGTAACAAAGTGCTACTATAACAATTCCATAAAAACCATTACATATATTTACATTATATCCACATAAAAAATTATAAAACCTCAAGATGTCTAGTAAAGTTCTACCTTTAACCTAATACTTTATATAGGAATACTTATGTTAAACATATTTTAGAACTCTTAGACTACATATCATGCTCTGGAAAGATTATTTTTCTAATATAAGTTATTTACTATGTAGTAGTTATTGTAAACTAAAAACATCTGAAATACAATTAACTCCTATATATAGATCAAGGACTATTATATGAACCTATATCTATTATGAGTTATCTTAAATTTACTAAAGGGAAGAAATAGATACATTCCTAAGCTCATTTACATAAACCAGTGACTAATGGTAGGTACACAGAAATAAAGCTAACCTAATATATTCTAATCAGACACTTCAAATTTCCTAGGTATTATATGTTCTTAGTACCATTCGAATAACTACTTTTAACTACTACCCCAGGTAACACGTGATATCACATACTGAATTAATTCCTTTAGGGGTCCTAGTGTCTATTATAGAAATCCAGCTCATGCCTTTCTTTAGTAATGTATGTATTCTATCTTTATTTCTGCAGTCACTCTGTACATGCTGTATACATTACACTTTCGACTTTTAATATCCCTTATATGCTCTCTGATTCTGTCTTTTAAACACCTCGATGTACTACCCACATATTGAATGTCACAAGACTGACAGGTCAATAGGCATACTGCATATTTGTTTTTTAAATTTTTATACGGTTTATTCTTATACGTATTCCCTGTACTGTTACTTTTGAAACATCTACTTATGTGGATATAATTGCAAGTGATACATCTACTTGCTCCACATTTGTATGTGCCTTTTGTATTTAACCACATATTCCCTTTATGAGTAGAGTCACGTACCATGCATATCGCCCAATGAGCGTGCTTTTTTAGGGATACATTGAAATCCCTGATTTAGTAATTATCTCAGGGTCTCATCCTCAAACAGTACCGGTACGCATTTTTTAATTTTCTTAATTTGTTTATATTGTAGGCTGAATTTGGTAATGAATTTTATACTTTCTTTTCATTTCCTACTTTTTCTATTATGTTTCAGCTCTTTGTTGGTTTCCAAACTATTCTTATCTTTAAGCATCATGTTATTTAGTTTTTGTCTAGTATTTTCTAGGACTGTAGTACTATATCCTCTCTCTAGCAGTCCTTTTCGGCTATCTGATATTCATGTTCTTTAGAACAGTTTCTCTTAAAGGGTATCTCCACTGATAAAAGTCACCTGGGTTGTAAGGATAGATATGTGTAAGGTGGAAATGTACCTGCAGAATCCTGTGTCTTTGAGCAGTAATTTAGAAGAAATCCAATGAGTTTCTCCATGAACGCTGTGGATGGTGCAGGTCCGCCCACTTTCAGTGACTGCCTGCCTGGGAAATGTCAGACACACGTTCCTTTAGTGCATGCGCAGAATGTGTGAGGGTCAGTCGGGACTGCTGTCTGTGTGATCCAACTGGTTGGTCGACATAACCAGACACAAACAAATCTTTATTGAAAACAACACAAGTTTCCCTGCCTTTGTTACAGTATTGTAGAATGAAGTTTTAACTTTTCCTCCCCTGTCTCTTGCATGATCAGCTGTAAAAATGAACTTAGAGAGTCAGAGAGGAAAGGATTTCTTTACTGCAGCTAAGTGGGTGTGTCTGCTACCATGATGATGCACATAGAGTGACAGCAATCCCAGCACAGGGGAAGACACACCCCCAGGAATCTGCCCAACTTTCCCATGCTGCTGCAAGCAAACAAAGGGGAATTCTGTGGGGAAAATGTAGGGGGTGAGTTGGGGGATGGTGTACTGTAAGATCTAAAAAGTCGACTCTGCCCACCAAAAGACCTAGTGAAAGTTAAACAGACAGACTATATAAAATGTAGAACTCTTGTTGAAATTAAATTAAATGAAGCGGACAAAGGTGGATCTGTGGTGATACAGGATAAAGATAATAATCATAAAGTATCTTTTTCCCAACTCAAAAATGAGAATATCTATCTGACTCTCACCACAGATCCCACCCATACTTCATAAATTCTTACTAAACACATTAAAGGGGAAGTTTACTGCAAATACATATGCTTTTCAGAAAAAAAGAGCAGTGTTTTTTTAATCCCAATGAGCTTAAAGGGCAACTATAGTGAAAAAAAAACTTTGTCTGTATACAATGTATAGATCACTTAGTATAAGCTGCCTTACTTTCATGTTTCTGTGTGGCTTCGTTTCTTCACACTGGCAGAAGTTTGTACCAAGCTGTGTAGTCCCCCTCCCCTCTCTGTCTACTCCCCCTCAAGCAGTGACGGGCTGTATACAGAGTCCGAGCATTGTCAGTTGAAAGGGCTTTAAATGAAGTGCTGACATCCTGTTGACCCCTCCCTTCCAGAGCTAGACTGCAAGCAATCAAATTGTGGAATAAAGTAGCAATATGCTGAAGGGAGGGGCAGAGGGGGAGAGAGGAGGACAAGTGGTGCTGAGATTCTTTACAAGTAAGTTACTGAACTCTGCCTGTTCTCTAACTTTGCTAATTGTTATTTACTTTTTACCTAAAGTTCATATCTCTCCCCCTGCTTAGCTGAGATCATAATCACTGAAGAGAGAGTCAGTGTAACAGCAGCTATAGTGAGACCTTCACAAACACAGTGACACTGCTTGTTGTCCTGTTACTTTTCAGTTGCTTTAGTCTATATATTTCATACATTGCACTGTGTGTCTTTTTTGGTATATAGTCTGTATTACTGTATTATATATACTGTATTAGTGTTCCATTTGAGTCACTGGTTTTGTATGTATGTAAGATTTTTTTTGGGGGGGAGGGGCTGTTTTATAGTGTGTTGTGCTCATATTGCTTGGTTAATGGTTTATTGATTGTGTTTAGCACTACAGCATTTGACTATATGTTGCACATGGTACATATAGTGTGGGTGAGAGAGTGTGTGACAGTACTGCATGGGAGCTTTGGATTGTGTGGGTGTGTGCCTTTGAGTGACAGATGAGGTGTAGCAGCAGCTCCTACAAATCACAGCATATTCAAAGGCTTATATCTCGGGGACTATGTAGAATTTAAAGAAACTAAAGGTACCCTGGTGGATGGGATGACTTATAGGGTACATTAGAAGAAATTAAAAAAAAACTATTTTCTCACTATAATTGCCCTTTAATCTGCCAATTCAGCATATTGTCTGTGTATAAATAAATGCAACCAAAATACTGACTTCCTGTTTGCAGGACCCCTAGTAGATACCGTTATGGTCTTGCCCTTGACCCAGGGCCTGGGTTGATTCAGTTGCTCAGTAGAGATCTGAGCATCTTTGACCCATCCAACAACCAATCAGTATAAATTTCTGTTAGGAACATTCAAAGGAAGTGGTGCATCCTGGGAAGAAGGACTGTTAGAACCCGAAATGTCTGCTCCCTAATGTCAACAGCAGGGAACAGCAAAGGGTATGAAATCAACTGATTTTTCAAAATGGAAGAGAATTTTAGAAAAACTAAGTATGTATTACACAAACTAACAATTTAACAAATATTGATAATTTCCACTGAACTGTCCCTTTTAAAGTAGGAGTAACTTTAGTTTTTTTTAACAAAAAATACAAGATTACCTTATACCAGATTGCCCAGTTACTCCTATAATTTACCCAATGTATCCAAAGTACATAAGTTATTGGATGAGATCAGGGGTAGACCAATTATATCAGGTATGCAGTCTCTGAACGAAGGTCTATCCAACTTTATAGACATTATTTTGCAGCCTTTTGTTAAGAGACTACACTCGTACCTCAAAGATACGGCACAAACAAAACAGTTTATTGAAAGTCAAATATGGGGCCCTAATAATCATTTAGTAACTGTAAATTTCACCACATTATATTCCAACATACCACACAAGATAGGTTTGGAGGCAGTGAGATATCATTTAGACAGGTACAGTGTGTATTCCAATGAATGGAAAGATTTTATTGTGGACTCAGTCAGATACTTACTTACACATAACTATTTTAAGTATGCCAATACTTACTATGTGCAGGTATGTGGGGCGGCAATGGGCACGATATTCTTTCCCACCTACGCTAATCTTTTTATGGGTTGGTGGGAGGAGAATTTCCTATATTGTCATCCGTCGTTTGTTGCCCATCCCCCCACATTCTGCAACATAGGAGATACATAGATGATCTCCTATGGATATGGTCAGGTTCAGAAGAAGATTGTGTAAAAACCATTACTGATCTGAATAATAACCTATGCAATAATAAGCTATGCGTGACTTGGGAGTCTCCTCCCAAGTCACACCCCGGGAACACCCCCCACCTCCTCCCTAACCCTGCCTCCCACCACCCCTAGAATGGTGGCCCCACTTTCATGTGACGTCACTCCCCCTTCTCCACCCTGCCCGGAAGCCTGAAAGGGCAGGGTGGGATGTCTGTTGAACTTTTAACTCCTACTGCACATGATAAGCTTGTCAATTAGCCAGAGTTGAGACAAGGAGGAGGTAACAGAGGGGAGGGGGAAGGGGGGAGTACTGCACAGAGAGATCTGACACCATGGAAAAACAAAGTCACTGACAGAGGTATGATAAAGGCAGCACAGAGTACATGAATTTAACATTGCAATGGGCCAATGTGTTTTTTTTTTTGTTTTTTTTACTATAGATGCCCTTTAAACTATAGATGGGACATTACTTGCATTGTATAATCATTTGAAATATGCAGTGTAATTAATTAGGGGATTGGGGGAGCTTGAATATGAAGAGAGACTGGAAAAGTTACAATTAGGGATTGGGGATATGATTACTGTGTATAAATACATTAATGGGCCATTAACTATCTGGGGCATTGTTCACCAATAGAGTATGTCAGAGGACACGTGGACATCCCTTAATACTTGAAGAAAAAAGATTTAGGCTTCAAGCTCGGAAAGGGTTTTTCACTGTGAGAACGGTAAAGCTATGGAACTGTCTTCCAGTGGACGTTGTTATGGCAGTTTCATTGGTCAGTTTTAAAAAAAAGCTGGATGTGTTTCTGCAGACAAGGATTGTGGCAGGTTACTGGTATTGATACGTGGAGTAGAGTTGATCCAGGGAGATTTCCGATTGCCACTTGGAGTCAGGAAGGAATTTTTGCCTTCCTCTGGATCAACAGTTAGGCAGGAAATGAGAATGTTGCTAGATGGGTTGGACTGGATGGACGTATGTCTTTATTCAACCTCAAATACTATACTATACTATGCTATTATTAGGCATCAAGATTATCCCTTTATTTGTTACTTTTACCAAGACTCTCTTTTTTAAGTTTTTGGTAAGATGACTATAATACTACCATACTGGATTATAATAAAAATTAGTCCAGCAATACTTATATGATGATAATTATAATTTCAGTCATTTCCATCGCTTGACTTCCCCCTCAAAAGCCACAATTGTCACCATTATTGGTTATATAATTGTTAGATACTCACCTAAGTTTAAAATGCTATGTTTATTGAGGTATCTTTTTATATGGTTAAATATTTTAGAATTACTGTTCTTGTTATTTTATATGACAACATGCTTTGTATTATATTGTTTATTTTGTACATTTCGTCTAGTTCATGAAGGGTTAAGTGATACTTACCTCTGATTGGGCAGAATGTCCTTTTAAGGAAGGAGTGGAGTATGATACTTCAAGTCTATGAGTAAGGTCATCTGACCCAAAACGTGTCAGACTCCAGCAAAAAGGATAATTCCTTAGGAACTGTGATGGTGTAGAAAATCTTCTGTCTAAGGTTTTACATTCATCCAACAAAATCTGAGTAATTTTCTCATGTACTTGAAAATAAATTCTAGAATCTGATTCCTCTTGAAACTATCCTTTTCAGGTGGTGGTTCTGGGGGATCTACTAGTAAAGTTTGTTTTTTATACCACTGGCGCTGAGGGTATTACTTTCATAAGCTTAGGTAGTCTGCCTGGATGTTGAAAGTTCCTGGAAGGTAAACTGCTGAGATGGGTTTCAAATTTGTTTCAGACCATAAAAGAATCTTCTCCATAAGGTTCCAGAGTTCCAAAACCTGGAATCAGAGGGGGCAAAAGGATAATTCCTTAGGAACTGTGATGGGGTAGAAATCTTCTAAGGTTTTACATTCATCCAACAAAATCTGAGTAATTTTCTCATGTACTTGAAAATAAATTCTAGAATCTGATTCCTCTTGAAACTATCCTGTTCAGGTGGTGTTTCTGGGGGATCTACTAGTAAAGTACTTCTCATAAGGGTAATATGGTTTTCTATCGAAGAATGATCAAGATTAGAAGCAGATGACTGTTTGTCTTCTAATTAACTAGTAGATCCTCCAGAATATACCACTGGCGCTGAGGGTATTACTTTTTATAGGCTTAGGTAGTCTGCCTGGGTGTTAAAAGTTCCTGGAAGGTAAACTGCTGAGATGGGTTTCAAATTTGTTTCAGACCATAAAAGAATCTTCTCCATAAGGTTCCAGAGTTCCAAAACCTGGAATCAGAGGGGGCAAAAGGATAATTCCTTAGGAACTGTGATGGGGTAGAAAATCTTCTAAGGTTTTACATTCATCCAACAAAATCTGAGTAATTTTCTCATGTACTTGAAAATAAATTCTAGAATCTGATTCCTCTTAAAACTATCCTGTTCAGTGTGGTGTTTCTGGGGATCTACTAGTAAAGTACTTCTCATAAGGGTAATATGGTTTTCTATCGAAGAATGATCAAGATTAGAAGCGATGACTGTTTGTCTTCTAATTAACTAGTAGATCCTCCAGAATAACCACTGGCGCTGAGGGTATTACTTTTTATAGGCTTAGGTAGTCTGCCTGGGTGTTAAAAGTTCCTGGAAGGTAAACTGCTGAGATGGTTTTCAAATTTGTTTCTGACCATAAAAGAATCTTCTCCATAAGGTTCCAGAGCTTCCTTTTGCGTGTTCCGCCCTGTTTGTTTATATAAGAGACTACCATGGTGTTGTCTGATAGAATCTTTTTTTTGGATATCCCTGAATTAATTTTTGGAATGTCTGTAAAGCATACCATACTGCAAAACATTTTGGAGTTTTGTTTGTCCCAACTGCCCTGCGCAGTGTGGTGACCTAAGGTTGTCTCCCCATCCCTTCAGGCTTGCGGCTGTAGTTATGGATCCGTCGGGGAATGTCAGAGGCTGTCAGCAGCACTGGAGCGATACAAGGTAAGTTTCTTCTGCTCTCCTGTAAGTTTTACTGAAGGACAGGAGGTAAGACATATCGCATTTACCTTCTGTTCTTCAGTTAAACTGGAAAAAAGAAAGTTAAAATCCTGGTGGAGATACCCTTTAAGGGAACATACAGAATCAAGGAGGGAGGACTAATATGTATAGTTTATCAGTAATAAAAAAACTTGTGAAAATCTTTCCACACCAAATACACTCAAGCTAAAGGAAAAGACAGCGTGTAATATCAACTCACCGCTTGTCATCAGTGGCAAACAGCCCCACTTTTATTAGGGAACCTTATATCTACCAGTCTGTGGGAACGTATACTTACCAGTCTGTGTTATGGGCATTTATTTTTACCAGTTCACCAGTTAGTGTTAAGTCAGCCAGTGTAAAGTCAGCCCTCCAGTTCACCAGCCGGTGTAAAGTCAGCCCTCCAGTTCACCAGCTGGAGTAAAGTCAGCCCTCCTGTTCACCAGCCGGTGTAAAGTCAGCCCTCCTGTTCACCAGCCGGTGTAAAGTCAGCCCTCCAGTTCACCAGCCGGTGTAAAGTCAGCCCTCCAGTTCACCAGCCGGTGTAAAGTCAGCCCTCCAGTTCACCAGCCTGTGTAAAGTCAGCCCTCCAGTTCACCAGCCGGTGTAAAGTCAGCCCTCCAGTTCACCAGCCGGTGTAAAGTCAGCCCTCCAGTTCACCAGCCGGTGTAAAGTCAGCCCCTGCTATAGCGCGCATTAGTGGGCATGCGCGTTATAGCGTAACAGAAGCAGGAAGCAGACGGGAACTGTCAGAGCGGCCCCACTGGATCGCGCGAAAGGTAAGATTTCCTGAGCTTCGTTTCCAGCTATCCAATACATTGATTAAATAACGGGAGGTAAGGCATAGCTCCTTACCTCCTGGGCTTCAATCAATGTAGAGAAGGAATAGTTCACTATTGCAGTGAACTATTCCTTTAACATATGTGCTAAATGATGTACCCCATTAAGTCTAAAGCAGGCTAGTAAATATGTAAATAAAAAATGATTACAGGTTATATTAATGGATAAAGATGGTTTTATTCATTAAACACTTTTATGTAAACACGTTGACTTTTAAAACCCAAAACGGACACTACCTGTATTTATATTTGGGTTGGTTATTTGGAGCATTATTGTTAATTCTCAGAGAAGTTAGAAGAGAGGAGCTCTCTGCTTCCTGCCAAGACATTCCTTTGGATATAGCAGATATAGCAAAGGTTAACACTGTGCAAAGACAGTTCAGCTTTACTTATTTTATACTGAATTATACCAGGGTGTTTGTAGAAGAAATCAGGAGTATTGTTAGATCCTCTTCAAGAATTACAGTGAAATGTTGACATGTCAACAGCATACATTTTGTGCATTCTTGCACTTTATTTAATGCCTTTCCCTTTGCTGTGGCTGCTGGATGATTTATGAAATTAAAGGGTTTCTTTAAAGGGCATGTCCACCCCGAAATTTAACTTTTGATATGTGGTAGGGCATGCTCCCCCAGCCCCAACTGCATTAATATAATTGTTAGAAAGTCCCCCGATTCTTACTTACCTGCCCTCTCTCCTCCGCTGCAGTGTTCAGGCCCTCTGCTTGCATGGAATTGAAAGCAGGGGGCGGGACCGGCAGCCGCGTCCGTGATTGGCTGAGAGGCAGGGAGGGCTGCACTGAGCATGCCTCAACCTTGATGAGGTTGAGGAAGTCTCAGGCACAGCATGAGTCACACACTGCTCCTACACAGCAGTTTCCTGGACTTTGGAGGGGCACAGCAGGGGAACTATTTTGAGCAGGAATGTAAGGTAAGGATTGTTTTAAACTACTTGATGTGGCCAGTAAGGGGTTAAATTTTAGTTTTGGGGGTGGACATGCCCTTTAATTTTTTTTAAAAATAGCTTTAGATACAGCAAGATTCCACTCCTCCAAGATTTTACATCTGAGCAGTAGATTCTAGAAATCAAAATTTTAATCATAGCATTTACAGGTAAAGACCTGTCACTCCAGAAGCAGAAATTATAATATGTGACCCATGCCTAACCTCTTAGCCTGTCTGCCAGCACACTTTCTGCATCATTTAAGAGAATCAGCAGGGGAAAGACAGCACGGGGGAGATGTGTAAGCAGAGCAGTATCCATGGTGAGGCTGTGCAGAACTTATTAGTGTCGCAGACACTACAAGAAGGCAGTGAGTAAGGGAGGGTGGGGGAATTAGGAGTACTCACTTAACATTAATAATTTAATGACAAAGCAAGCACAGATAAATATGTGAGTACCATCATTCAAATTTGTAGTTTCAGAAAATGCAAAGTTGTTTCAGTGAGTATAGTGACCCTTTAACCTGTGGGTATTCGAAGCCTGCTCACATAATCCACCTCTTTGTTTTGGTGGAAGTATAAGTGCACAGCAGATCAAACAACGAAGTTGCAACCCTGCCCCCTAGAAGCTGACAGCCAAACTTATTACAGCACAGAGACCCACCTCATGTTACTACAGATCCTGCTTCTTGGAATTTAACAGTGTTAATTTTTCCAAAATGAAAATCTGTACCCCTCCCCAACCCCAAGATTGTTATAGGTACTAACCACCCCTCTGTGCCTGAAGCCCATTATACTTCCATTTTTCTGTCTCACTTCACCCTGGTCCTCACCTCCTCCGTAAGCGCAGAAAGCTTTTACAGATGAGATGTGCTGGAAAGGATGCAGACATTGGCTATGACATCACCATTATGGCAGTGACTGACAACTGCAATCCGGAAGCAAGCAAGCATTTGTCTGAGATGCTTGCTTTCTTGAGGAGAAATGTAGTATTAAAGGCTTTAAGGACAACGAGAAGATAAGTAACTATAATGGTTTTGGGGTGTAAGAGGTTGGGGAAAGTAAGTATAACAATCAATAGAAAGAATTATTCAGTCTCTAGGTGCAAAGGGACTGTGAATAGTGGGACATGGGGCATGATCAATAGGTTCACATGCTCACAATGCTCTTTTAATAGTACATGGGCTGTGAGTTGTACTGGCAACAACATGTTAGCCTTCTTAGTTACAGATTCTACTTCTTACATGTATGTAAATGCAACTTACTGCTAGAGAGGTATAGGTGTTCCAAGGAGAAAAGCTTTCTCATTAGAATGAAAAAAAAAAAGCTTAATTCTCCTTTAAGCAATGGGGCTTTAACCTTCTTTCAAATTGTAGCTGTTTTTTAATATTATAATATGGTGACTTATGCCAAAGTATAATATGACATATTGAGACCTTTGGGATAAAAAGGAGCTGCTGTCAACTCTTTCTCCTTACATTGTAATAGTTATTCTGCTTGAGGTACAACAACCACTATTTTTGAAAGAGGAAACCTGGGCAACCATTGTTATTATCTTATAACCTACCCCTGTAGTGAATCCCAATAGGATCCAGGTGTAAATAATATAATTGGCACACTTCTGTGTAGAAGCATGCCAGTTACAACCTGGAACTAATGAAGCATCACCCCCACCCCTTTGTCCTGCCACACTTACGGCCATTTGCTTACCGAGTGTTTCCCCCTGGCTGGTGCTGGTTATAGAGAACCTCTCATGTTGTCCTGCTTCAATAAAGTTTTTTTTATTTAAAGAAAAAAGGCAGCACGGATGCACTGAATGCAAGCATGAGATCAAAGAAGGCATGGGCTGTCAGCAGAGACTTTTACTAGTAAAGTGGAGTTTAGTGTAACTTCTGTCTGCCCTTCTGTTTCTTTCATGCTTCTTTCTGTTGAGGGGGAGGGAGAGAAGGGAGCCGGTATACTGCACTTAACTGAGTTTCCCATATACATTAATTTCTCTGCTGTCACTGTCCTGCAAAGTCGTTCTCTGTCTGTACTGTATATATATCTAATCTAGCCTGACTATCTAATATCTATATATGTCTGTAGGCCTCTATGTAATAACTATATGTCTGCCCATTTATCTAATGTCGATTTAATCTAGTTTGTCTGTCTGATATAATATGTCACAGTTAACAGCCCGGAGGGGCTGTCACAATTTGGTGAGAGTGGGATTTTTGCCATTACATTCCCTCTTTAAATGAGAGGGAGATTATGATGGATAATGCACCCCCTACTGTAAATTAAAGGGATATTAAATCACCTTCAACTTCCGTTCCTGTAGAAATGCACCCTCGTGCGGCCTCGTGCTTCTATATGGTCACGGATCTCCTCTGTTACTTCTAATATACTTATATTTTACAGTAGTGGGTGCATTATCTACTATTTAAGGTATTATCATACATTAGGTGATCTTATATGTGATTTTCTTCCTATAGTGTGGGCAGACAACATACTCCTATTTAGCAGCTTCTTTCAGTCTCAATAGGTTCTCCAGTAATTCAAGCTGTAGAGATTTTTTGAACATTAGGTGAAGATGCTAATAGTATTTAAATACTTATGCAGATTTTAATTGACTATGTTAATGTTGTAGTTTGCTTCTGATATTATAGTATAGCAACAGAAATGTCTGACTGTCTGGACTAAAGAGCATTGTGAAAGCAGCTACACTGTATAAAAAGTCTACACACCCCAGCAAAATGTTTTTGTTTAATAAAAAAAAGAAACCAAGATAAACCTTGTGTAAACTTACTCAGGCTTTACTGCAAAATTTCCATCTATGCAAGAAGTCAAAAACAAACATTTAGGTGAATAAAAGGAAAAACGTCATGCTACAAACCTGGATACATTAGCTTGGACTCCTCCTAAATGAATCATTGGTCGAAGAACATTTTGATTTTATCACAGCACTCCTGAAAAAAATGTACAAGATCTGTCAAATTACAAGGCCATCTCCTGTGAGCAGCTCTCATTGGGTCACCCTATAGATTTTCAGTATGAATAAAATCTGGGCCCTGGCTGAACCATTCCAAATCATTGATTCTCCTTTGTTGAATCAATTGCTTTGTTTATTTTTCATGTGGCAACTCTAAGAGGTCTATTTACTGTATGAAAGGCACAACATTACAAAGTGCCATGCAGCAATGATGTTTTTCCCCCTTCCACATTAGTTATTTACATCCAAATTACAAAACACATATACCACCTAATTGTTTATTTTTGCCAGAACACGGTGTTATTTTAAAAATCATTATTCTATCAACAGAACAATAATAGTATTCTGTATATCATGGCATTTTTATGTTTATGCAAGGGAATAGCATTTAAGAAGTGAAGTGATCTTTGTTTACCTTTTTACTATAAAACTACTACTGCCACTAGCTTAACATTGGTTTGCACAAAAGTTAAATTAAATGGCTTCCACAAATCCCGTAACTTACCGTAATGTTATCTTAAAGGTCAACTTTACCTCTCCTCCACTTCCCCCCTCTCCTCTCCCAATGAAAGTACCCAGGATGAGAATGTAAAGGAAAACTATAGTGTGTGTATAAAGTTTTTTTTTTAAAAAAAACGTTAAAATGAAATTTTTTTGGGACAGGGATATAGGGCTGGTAAAAGATTCTGACAGTCTTACTCCTGGCTTCAGCACTATATTTAATAGTTTAATGTGGCAGAATAGTCCAGGACTAACCTGGCAAATAAAAACTGTACTTTGTTTAGTAAAACCTTTATCAAAACAATATTGGGAGGTAGGAATAATCAATCCTACCTCCCTGCCCCAGGAACGTTTAATTTTTAAAGAGTTCATTATACTTTACATTGCAAAGTCTTTACCCCAGGTTTTCCTTGTAGCATCAGAACTTATCCTTTGGGATCAGAGCTTATAACTGAAATCCTTTGCTAAACTATTTTTACCTATTCTAATGGTTGTTTTTGGATCATTATACAGTATTGTATTTCTTTTTTTCAGCATTAAGTTACTTCAATTCAATAGAAGAAAGTCAATATGATCCTCTGAAACCAGGTAGTGTGTCTTTTTTCCATGTATGATAAATTATTTGGCTGGCTGTAATTGAAAGTCTTCCTGGGTGCTTCAGCATTATCTTTAATACAGGAAGGCCCAGGGGTTCTCAACTAAAGCCCAAGGCTTCTCAACAAAACAATATTGGGAGGTAGTAATAATCAATCCTACCTCCCTTCCCCAGGTACTATTCATGAAAAAAAATACTCTATAAGTTATTATTCTAAGTTAAATTGTGTTTAAAACATTTATATGAAGTCTTTTCTCTTTTTCAATCTTTTATCACATGCATCAGAGCTAAATCAGAATTACTGCACTTTAGACCACGTCAGTTTAAACTGAATTACGGTAATTCTAAAAAGTTCCACATTGGGCATTGTACATATGCAGGAAAAAAGTGAGATTTACTTTCAAATATTCTGTTTCACTTGCTCCTAATCACCCAGTCAGTTTTATTTGATCTGTTTGCACTTGCAACCTATTACATTTTTAAAAATCTTATTTTCTTATTTTTTTTTTATAAAAGTTTCCAAGTACTTGGTGTTACTGATTGAAATTCAGCCTGTCAATAATACGCTAGTTCTCAAAGCAGTGGATTGTGGTATTAGAGTACAAGTAAGCATCTCTTTATAATTTACGGTGGGTTTCCCTGTAAATAACAATGAACTGGATAAGTCATACTTTTATAACCATTGATGCATATTAACCATTCATGCATATTTTAAAGAAGAACTGTCGATTAAAAAAACCTTTAGGCTAGAAGGCTATTAAAAATTGTCCTGTTTGCATAAAATTATGTATGATCCGGGGCTTGCTGGATTAAAATAAACATGACAAAAAGCTGTTCCTCAAGGACACATGCATGTGCAAGCCTGTAAAAGAGGGGGGCTGCAAAGGGGAGGAGGAGACACAGGACAGATTGACTGACAGTTTCAGAGCAGGAAGCAGGAAGTGTAGGGGACCTGGTGATGCTGCTGCCATATCACACACAAAAATGTAAATATCTTCAAAACTATGCAAAATAAAAATGGAAATTGCAAAAATTCTCAGGGGAGCAATTCCTATCAATTTACCTCAAGTCATTTTTGGACCACAGTTCCCCTTTAAATATACATTTAAATCTAGACACCTTTAAAACTGACCAGATGACCAAACACAAAGTAATTAGTTGAAATAACTAAGATAAATATTCTCCATTGAGTATTTAGTGTTTTTCATTAACAAAACAAAAAAAAAAACTGCTGGTGTATTTTATTAGTTTATTTGTTTTATTATGGAAACCAATGTAGTATGCAGCATGCATTTGAAAGTGACTTTTAATTCAATATTGTTACAAATGTGGGTATTCAATATTGTTACAAATGTGGGTAAAGTATTGAAAAATGTTCAGAGTCCCTAAGGAACTAAGCACCATTACAAAGTCAAAGCTACCAACTATGTCTATAAATGAACATAGTAACATAGTAATTGAAGTTGAATAAAGACATCATGTCCAACCATTTCTTCCTCCTTTTTAACCCTACCTAACAGTTGATCCAGAGGAAGGCAAAAAACAAAAAAACAGCTGAAAAGGGGGGGGGGGATGGGGGAATCCTTCCTGACTCAAAATGGCAATCGGAAAGTATCAACCAGAACTGCAGTATATGTATTATTACCAGAAATCCTCAATATTTTATAGTTTTAGAAACGTTTCTATGCCACTTTTAAAGGTATTCAATAAACTTGCCATTACCACATCAGTTTCACCATCCTAACTGTAAAGAAACCTTTCATAAACTGAAGATGAAACTTCTTTTCTTACAATCGTAAAGGATGCCCCCATTTCCTCAGATAGGACCTATTAGTAAACAATGCACCAGACAGTTTATTGTATGGCCTATTAATATATTTGGATTAAGTGATCATATCCCTATGCAAATGTCGCTTCTCCAATGTAAACAGCCCTAAATTGTCTAATCTGCCTGCATAGTCAAGCCCCTCCATTCCCTTTACTTTAGTTGCCCTTCTCTGAACTGCTTCCATTTCCAAGATGTCCCTTTTGTATATTCCAAAACGGCACTGCATATTTTTCTCTCTTAAATCTTTCCCCCTCTTTAAACGAGACAATCGCATCCAGAATATCTACCAGAACTCCCAAATCTTTTTCCATTAAATATTCACTTAACACAGTTATTTATGGTGTAGGTGTTCCCCAACCTTAGCAGGTTTAGATGGAAATGTTGTATGAAACTACTGATGCATCTATAAGAGTGTTTCTCAACCTTTTTATCTGCAGGTAACCCTTGAAACAGTTTGTGTGTCTTGGGGAACCCCCTACATAAAACAATGATTATGTATTATTATTTTTCTTTCTCAGTCATCTAACACTCAAAATACATAATTTATACAAATATAAATGATATCTTTAAAAAGATGCACTCGATGGGTCTATACCAGTGTTTCTCAAATATTTTATCCTTATGGAACCCTTGAAAAGATGTTAATATCTCAGGGAACCCATACATAAAAACATTTATTATTTATTAAATATATACATGTATTAAATATTTATATTTATTAAATCTATATCTGTATTCATCACACTTGTGGATCCACACAGTTTCTGTCAATCTCTTGAGGATCCCCCATTTAACATCTGAGGGACCCTTAGGGGGTCCCAGATCCCTTGCTGAAAAACGGTGTTCTATAGGTTAGTAAATACAGTGTAATTTGTTAAGTGCCGTATTGCTAGCCTGAAAGCCTAAAGGTGATTTTTTCCTCTTCAGTTCCTCTTTAAAATCTCCTGTAGACTGCATGATTAAATTAGATTATCAATTATGCTGAAAAAAAGTTTCTATAATGTTTCTATAATGCTAAAGCATTTTTCTTAATTATATTCAGTTTTTGTATCCAAGTGAAGAGCGCCCATTTCCCGAAAGCCATCTTTTGCTTGTTTCCGAAGAGAAATGTGAGTATTTTGTATATATTTATTTAGTATGATTTGTGAAATATATTTAACCCCTTTTCCTATCCAAAAACCAGCATTTGCAAATGGTTTTGCAAGCCCATTTTAAATGCAAGCAATAGCCAAGCAACGGCAGAAAGGGTGCTCCCAGTAATGTCAGGGCTTACTCTGCCATTTAGGGAAACCTGTTCAGCCTTATGAAAAATCATTTATGTAACTCTAGAAGTAAGCTAGTAATATTAATTATAGTAAACTGTCTTTTTTTTTTTTTCATATATCTTTATTTAGAAAGTTTACACAGGTAACAGTAGAGTCATTTTCATATGAATATGATAGACACAGACAATCTTCAGCATCTTAAACTTTCTAAAACATTTTCTCTTTTTCTTTTTTTACTAATTATATTGCAGTCAGGTGTTCCGTATCTTGGACACCTTTTATATCTTATATCAAGTTGTGTCAAAATTGTATCAAAATCATGTAGAAGTAGTTATTATACATCCAATACCGTTATAACAATTCTAAAATTAAACGTTTAACGAAAATAAGACAAAGCAAAAACAAAACAAATATATTCTGTTACCTGTATGAACTCAGCGGCTCCTCCGAGCTCCCCGCGCCTTCCCCGTTCCTTCAGGCCAAAAGTGGTCTCTCCTGGGCCGTCACTCCCAGAAATCTTCGCTCTCCCCCCGACCCCGACATCGCGTATATCCAAGGGCTCCAAATTTTATCATAATATTTCAGAGTGCCCCTCAGTCTGTTGACCACCAGTTCATTCTCGCATAGCCACCATATTTTTGTTATTAATTGGCGTTTGGAAGGGGCCGCCTGTTTCCAGGTCGCCGCTATCAGAGTTCTCGCGCCAGCGCATACACTATGAATTAGTTTGTTGCTTTCAGTAGATATATTACTTATTTTCCTGTCAAATAGGGCAGTCCATGGATCAAGAGACACCATAGTATGGAGTGTCTCCCGTATCAGGGTTTCACATATTTTCCACGTCTTTTGGACCTCGGGGCAGCCCCACCAACAGTGTTTTATATCCGCCACCACTCCACAGCCTCTGTAACAAAGACCAGAGGCTTGAGGAAATATCTTGTGTGTTATTTGGGGGGACATATACCAGTGGTGCAGTATTTTAAAAGCTTTTTCCTGAACCGCTATATTGGATGAGCATTTCCGTAGCAAATCAAAGATTATTAACCACTGGTTGTTCTCCAGCTTAGAGCCTAGCAGATTTTCCCACTTGTCCATAAAAGTCTGTCTAGGGGCGTGGCGATATTCATTGAGTAATTTGTAGATTTTGGATATGTTATGGGAGGTCTGTGAGGGTGTGTTACATAGTTGCTCGAAGGAAGAGAGTTGAGTGGTTCTAGACCCGGATAAACATGATCCGATATAGTGTGCTAGTTGCATATAACGAAACCACTCAGTGTGGAGTAGCTTTTATTGATATTGGAACTGGTCCCAGTCGAGTAGCGCACCCGCTGGGGCCAAATGTCCTATTTGTGTTATGTCTCGATCCAGCCACGCCTTCCAGATATTGATATTCTGTCCTGGGTGGAAGTCTGGGTTGTGGTATAGTGGAGTCATTAGGGACGGTGTATTGTTCAATTTATAGGTTCTTACTGTAGTCTGCCAAAGCTTGATTGTGTATTTCAAGTACGGATTGGATATGTTGTAAATTTTATCTAGTTTTTGTGTGGGTATCCATAGTATATCTCCCAAGGGTATGGGTCTGGCAAGGTTTTGTTCCAGTTCTTGCCAGCGAGAGACCTCCGATATATTGTGCCATTGTATTGTTTGTGCTAATCTAGCTGCTAGAAAGTAGTGTTGTATGGAGGGTAGGGCCGCTCCTCCTAGTTGTTTAGGTCTTTGAAGTGTTTTCATACTTATACGGGGACGTTTGTCGTTCCAGATAAATTGTTTGATTTTTGTTTGAAGTAGTTTCATATCTGTGGATTTGAATGCTATTGGGAGTGATCTAAACAGATATAACAGTCTGGGCAGGGTCATCATTTTGATACTATTAATTTTGCCAAATAGAGAGATATTGTAGAGCTTCCATTGGTTGAGTTGTGCGATTAGATTTTTAACCAATGGTGTGTAGTTCCTTTCGTATAGGTTGTCGGGATCGGAGCAGATCTGTATGCCCAAGTATGTAATATGTGAGTGGTTCCATCTGAATGCAAAATTAAGTTGTAGCAGTTTCATTGTCGTGTGAGATATATGGACTGGTAGTATAACTGATTTTGAGTAGTTGATCTTGAATCCAGAAAGGTCACTAAATATTTGCATTTCGGAACATAAGTGTACCAGTGAGGTTCTTGGTTTGGTGAGAGTGAGTAGTGTATCGTCGGCGAAAAGGGCTATTTTGTATTCCTCCTCCCGTATGCGTACTCCACTTATTTTTGTGTGGTTGCGGACATGGGCTGCAAGGGGTTCCATGCATAATGCGAAGATAAGTGGTGAAAGCGGGCATCCCTGTCGTGTGCCGTTTCTAATTGGGAAGCTATGGGAGGAGTAACCCATGTTTGAGATCTTTGCTGTTGGGTATGAGTATAGGTTATCTATGGCGTTCATGAAAGGGCCAGTGAATCCGAAATGTAGAAGGGTGTGTTTCATAAACTGCCAGTCAATCCTATCGAAAGCCTTCTCCGTGTCGATTGAGAGGGCAATCATCGATGTGTGGGTGGAGTGGCAGTGGTTTATCCAGTATCACCATCCAATTATAAGTGAAACATATATCCAATGACGACGTCGGTTGACGCAGATGTGAGAAACCGGACCAAGCCGATATGGAAGAGATCATAGTGAACCATAGGAAATAGAGGGGAAAAGAAATCAAATAGGGAGCAAGGAACCAACGCAGGAACCTACGGTCAATAGGAGAAACTTGGGGGAAGAGGCAATACAACACAGCAAAACCAGTCGGCTGAGCGGCAATTAGGGAGACCCCGTGACTCCTCAGCTTCCTGCTTCACCACCGGGGTCTCCCTTTCCGACCGAAAACGGATCTCCTCTACTTCCCACTTGGGACCGGCTGATGCATCTCAAGGTAGGGATAGTCTCCCGATCCCCCCTCGGATTTAGACAACACCGATGGGGGATCGAGGGGCTAGGGGTGCCGTTGATTGCTGCCCCCCATCGCCCCTAGCAGGGGGAAAACATTTTTTTGGAGGGGGAAGCCACAGATCGTATATTCACGATCTGTGGCAGTTTGAGTATACACTGCACAGATCGTGAAATACGATCTGTGCAGGGAAGGGTTAAATGGTAACTAAGAAAAAACTAATTTTGACCAATCATCAAAAATTTGTTTTAAACCCCCCAATCTGAGACAGGCACACCACCTTACTGACCTACTCTTCCATTTCTGTGGCAGACATAGTTAAAGGGTACTACTAATCCAAAAATAAATTTTGATCAATTTGAACCAAAATGTATTTATCCCCAACCTGACCAAGTACACACACCAACGCTGACTGCCTTAATTCATGTGACACCCTATTTAAAGGGTAAGTAAAAAACAACAAATGTCCTCATCATTGGATATTTGATTTTTAAAATCTGCAGCACAAACCTACACATTCCTTTCCAAAATGTGTCTTTCAAGCCAATTCAAAGTTATACTTAAACTTTCCCTTTCTATTGTTTCTTAAAATTGGTCCTTTAAATTTCGGCAGCCAGCCATTAAATTAAGAGGCGTAAAATGTAACAACTGGTAAAGTATGAACCTGCCAAGGCATTGAAGAAACACAAAGTAACTTCCAACTGTTTGCACTGTCACCCTCCTAATGTAAAGAGGCGAAAGCAGTGAACCTACTTTTGTAACCCTCACTAGGGAGCAGTGAACAGTGGCAGTCCCACCGAGCAGCTGACCAAATGATACATCCCCTATCCCCATCCTAGGTTACAAACCAGGGAAATAGAACATTATTTTCTAAAATGTAATTAGTGGCAGCTTTACTAATTGCATTACTGTACAATATTTTTTAGATCGGTGTCAAGGGAGGGCGACACAAACTAGGCCGGCCTAGGGGGACAAAAACAAAACAAACAACCAACACAAACCCCACATATAAATCTGCCCTGCTGCGATCATAACCTCTCCCTTCTACTTATTCTACTGTGTAGCCAGTTATATTCGTGGTATCATCCCTTTGACCTGATGTTAGGATGCACGTTTTAATAGTAGGATGGATAGAATAGAATGAGCACAAGATATATCTGTTGTATTCATTAAGTCAACTGGACTTGAAATGTAGTTCTGAAGACGTTTCGCTAGCTCCGACTGCTGTCTCCAATTCAGAATGACTTGTAACAAGAATCTGTGGCAATTATTGACCCTGAAAATCCCAATTAGCATATCACAGGCTAAAAATGGGATTTTCCGGGTACATAATTGCCACAGATTCTTGTACCAAGTCTTCTGAATTGAAAAGCCAGTCGATGACTAGCGAACGTCTTCAAGAACTACATTTCAAGTCCAGTTGTCCGAATACAACAGATATACCATGACCTGGATGAATGAAACCTTCACAACGCAGCACAAGATACATGTTTTTTAAAGTGGTTAATAAGTGGAGTTCCCTAGCACAGTTTTTAGTTTCACTTTAACAGCACAAACAATAGTGACTACTTGTACTATCAATCAGTAATAAAATTAAACACAGATCCTTTATTCTACCTAACCTTTTCCCCGCGAGATAACAGTCTCATTTTCTTTGGCAATCTCTAGTAACTTTGTTAGATGGTTACATCTTGCTCCTTTGTTTTCAATAAAGTTCGCTTTCCCTCTAACTCCTTCATGACTTCTTCCTTCTCTCAAACCTCATCTGCTTTTGTGCTCTACTTGCTTGAGGTTGATTTAACTCTTGCACTCTTTCTCCAGCTGATTCTTTGTCTTTTCAGCTTCCTGGAATTAAGGTTGTGTAATCAGTTCACAAAAATTCAGCTTTCAGTAATTTCACGTCATATTTATTATAATTCTATTTTAACAATTAGGGATTTTTCTTTTTCCTTGAAATTCTTTTTTTAATTTTTCCCTTAACATTAAAATTGACACCTACCAATATAAAAAAAACACACAGCAAAAACTGTACAGTTCCTTTTTGTAGGAACATTAAGATCTTTGCATAATAGTCCCTTGATAGGTCAAACTCCCATACATTTGTGTTCCAGCGTATTTTACATATGTAAGCCAATATCTAAACAGTTTTTCGGCATTAAAACCTACTGTTATATTCTCTGTAATCACTTACAGAAACATTCTTTTAAACTAGCATCTGAAGGATAATGAGGGCATACAAATACATTACCGTCAGTCTGACCTATAATTGATTACCTTTTCACTAATTGGTAGAGATTTACCAGAGTTGCTAGTCTGGGTAAATCTCACCCGCACATAAGCTATCAGCTGCATTAATACTTACGTGCAAACATTGGTTTATGGCCGGCTGTGCAAGTGCCTCTCCAGTTAATCATTAGCACGACTTTAACAGTGAAAGAGCGCGTGTATCTACACGCTCCCCATTTAAATTAGGCCATTGGTATCTAAACTTTGGGCCTAGTTCCTTACAGTGGTAGACCTCATTTATACAGAAACCTAGAATCATCTAAGAAATAGTTTTTTTTTTTATATAACTTTGTGATTTACTCCTTATAAAATGAATCTCACTATATAATGTTTTTAATACAATTCTTAAAATATTTTGATTTTTTTTTTATAATGGACCAATATTTAAATTATGATACGGTACTTTAAGAGCAATCATAAATAACAAATCAGTATTATATATTATATATAATGACTGTGTTTAAATGACCAGTAACACATGGTAGTATCGGCTCATTGACTATCACTTATTTCATTAAGTGATCGTAAAATACCATCGCAAAAGTAAATTATCATAGCTAGAATTTATGACTGCACCATTATTTCTTATGCCTGCAATGTAAAATAATACTGTCCAACATTTAATCATTTGATCCTTACAAAAAGGATTCTTACAAAGTCTACCAATTTCGATCCTTTATGAATGCCGTCCTATACACACATACATTTCAACAATACAATTCTAACTTACAATAAGCACAATTAAATTCTTGTTTAGTAAGTTGTAAATAAATACTTTTGAGTATTTTTTATGTGTAGCTGAATCAAACGAATAAAATGTGCCTTTATATTGCATCTTGTGCCTAAGATACACTGTACAACTCACACTTTCATGTATATTCCCTCCCTTCTCTTACAGTTTCATTTCTCTGGTCTTCACTGGCTCTTTTTACTACAGATTTGTTTTTTTTATCAGTCAGGCATGTTTTGGAATATTTTCAACACACTGCACATGCTAAATGCCTGTAGAACCCAAATGCCTGGGCACCATAAAACTGACCATTTTAATCCGTAAACAAATTTGTCTGTTAGGTTAGGTACACATGAGAAGATTATTTCAGGCTAATCAACGTTATTTGCATATTTTGTAGTCGATAGGAATATTTTGTAGTATTTTTACCGGCCAACGGACAAAGGATGATCGAAGATGTTGGAATCACAACATATCGTGTGGCCTTTTATGGACTACATGATCGGTCACGGCAAACTGTTGGCCACTAAGGATGAATTGAACTCTAACCCGAGTTCGAGCCGAACTTTATAGTTGGGATAAATTCAACCTATTAGAACTCTCCGAAATATGAACTTTCTTGTTTTCCAAACTTGCAGATAATTTTCGATAATTTTCGAATATTCGAATCAATAACCCTCAAATTTAGTGCTCCATAACCCGTAGAATTTCGCATTCGGTAATCCCAGGTTCTTACCGAATTCAAGAGTTACCAAATGCTACATTGAAAGGTAATTGCAAATTTTAGGGTTACTAAATTATACATTTGAGGGATTTTGCAAATACGAGGGTTATTGGAAATTTGAGGGTTACCTAATTTTCCAGGTGCCAGAGCCATTTACAGTAAGTTACCATTATATTTTATCTGAATTTTTTTTTACAACTTTACAGACTTTTTCCCCCCTGACTTTAGATCTATAGTTCCTAAACTTAGGAAGTTTGGCCATCTCTATTGGCTACGGGACTTTTGCCACGACAGATGCTATTTCAGCCCGCCTACCGGTTAGTGTTCATTCATGCTAATAGTTGATGTTAAAGAGCTTTAACAAATAAAGTGAAACCATACTTGACCTACGTTTTATCTTTTCTATTCTTTGCCAATCTGCTGTGGGACATAATTGAGTTGACAAGTTCCTCCTGGAATAGAATAATAGTGGTACAAAGTGTGGTATTTAAATGTAGCCACTATATGGTAAAATAATTATAAAAGGAAATAAGCAACACATTAACAATAATATATTGACATATTATTACAAATACTAATGCCAAACCAAAGAAAGTAACTTGCTATATTGCTAAAATTAGGTGTATCCACAATATAGAGAAAGTTTAGAGATCAGGCAATTGGTTTCATAGATAATACACAGTGAATTTAAAGCTGGCATCCCTTGAATATTATTCAAATATACAGTACACCAGTAGTATTACATATAGTATTTAAGGTTGAATAAAGACTTGTCCATCCAGTCCAACCCACTGAGCAATACCCACATTTCCTGCCTAACCGTTGATCCAGAGGAAGGCAAAAAAAAAACCCACCAGAAATATAAGGGAGAAATATCCTTCCTGAATCCAAGTGGCAATCAGAAATATCCCTGGATCAACTCTACTTTATGTATCAATACCATTAACTTTTTTAGAAACTGCAACATTACAAACAAGCAACATTCCTTATTTTTAGAAACTGATCCAGTTTTTAAAATACCATACAAATACAATATCCCTTACCAATGCCCATGCAAGATAACACTATACATGTAATGCAAAGGAACAAATATTATCTATGTACAGGTAATAGCTAGCACAAGAAAGATATGGGAAGCACACTAATCAGGTGAATTCACAACTATTTATTGTAACAACACATACACGTTTCGGAGCCCTGTCCCTTTCTCAAGTATGAGATACTACTTGAGAAAGGGACAGGGCGTCCCAAACGTTGTATGTGTTTGTTACAATAAATAGTTGTGAATTTACCTGATTAGTGTGCTCCCCATATCTTTCTTGTGCTAGAAAACTTTCTGACCCTTGAGTGGAGGCTAGGGAACTGCACCTATCTACTTGTCTGGCATAGAGCAACCCAGGGTGTGCTGGATTGTTTCCTTAGACTGTACAGGTAATAGCTAACATGGTACATTCTTTAATTGCTACAAAGCAACACTTATTACAAAAATCTGTGTAGCCAAGGAACAATATTTGTCAACCAAGTGCTATTGATGTATTGTGCAATGAATAACATCTTTATAATTAGTTACATTAGTATTAAAAATATGAAGATAAAAGCCCCATACCACTATATCAGATCTAATTAGAAAACAGGGCAATTAGTTTTGATCAGTATGTGTACAAAGCTTCTATAAGAAGGTTGATTAGAAACACCCATATCTTGTCAGCTCACTTGCAGGTGTAAGATGCAATAAAACAGAAGGGGGTCCACTGGACACCTGTAAAATATATTGGAGCTCATGCTTGTTGTAGAGTAAGCGCCATCTCATTAGTGCATTACAATATGTGAACATTTATGCAGCTGTATAGCATCCATGGATGTATTTACTGTGCCTACATAGAGTCGCCAGTAAACATCTGTTTTATTGCAGCAAATCATTTCATTATTACCTTACAGACTTCCTGCTGTTCTAATTTCTTCTCTAGTTCATTTTTTCTCTTTTCGTTTCTTTTGTTTTGTTTTCTAAATCTTCCTTCATTGCTTTTATTTCCATTTTTCTTTGAGTATTTTTCTTTTTGTAGTTCTTTAACATTTTCTTTAAGCATTTGGATTCTTTTTTTCATAATCCTTTAGGTTAAAAAAAACAAAGTTGCAATAAATCCTAGTTACACCACAAAGTCTCAGACTACAGTTAGCATGGTCAAGGAATATGGATCTGAAATGAGTCTTTTGTAAATCACTTTACTTATTCCCAATTTTAGGAGGACCCTTGCTACCTCAAAGGTCCCTAAAGCACATTTTTCAAATATTTATTTTAAAATATTGATCTGGAAAATCATGAAGCCATCACAATGTTGGAAAATGTAGTTCAAAGAAACTGCATACCCTTATCCTATATCCCTGGATCCTTGGACACTTTATTTGATAGATACGTTATCCACACACCAGCAATAGTCACGTGGAAGCATCATTTTCGTTTGGATACTCAATTACTTCCATCTCTGAGAATTAGCATTTAAACCCTCTTAGGGCTCAACCCGTATATATGATAGTGTTTTCCTCTTAACTCTCTGCTAAGGTGGATGCCGGTGGGAAACGTGTCGATGACTGAGGACCCCAAGACTGGGCAACATACATCCCTACCTGATTTGGAGACAAATGATTTATCATTTTTTAATCCTCCTCCTTTTCTACTGGTTGAGGAGGGAGAGATCTTAGGGCGATCCATAACTTTTTGAACCTAGGAGAAACAATGTATGGCTTTCTTTTACTTTTCTTTTCCCTTGGTTACACTGTTTAAAATGTCTACTTAATCTTATTGTTATATAACTAATATATTGTGAAATCTAGTAACATGCATGACTACTTGTCCCTACAACTCTACTTTAAAGGGTACCTGTGGTCGTGTGACAGGAGATCTGGTCTTGTTATATAGGGAAGATTACAAGTCCCAATTTACTGTGCAGAATCTACCCTGAAAGTTCTGGAAAAAATGAAAGTGGGTGGGCCATTTGTTCCATTCCACTGGTAATCCTGCACAGCTCTTTGATTAAGCTCTGAGAGGCCAGGTAGATGTTACAAAAGGTGACCACCTTTTATCTTTCCCTTTGCTGATGTACAGAGTAATTAGGAACTTTCCCAATTGCATGCTTTTGCGGCGGAAAGCTAAAGTCAAGTTGTTGAGCCCACACCTTTGATGAGCCGGGAAGGGAATTTATAGATTTGAGGTCACATGTTACCTTTAAAAGTGCTCAGTGGGATGATCCTTCTCTTGGGGGAACAAGGGTAATATACAAGTTGTAAAAGGTAAAGTTAGTAACCCAGACAGGCCATTACCATATCCACATTTTGAAGTAGACAATGACCTTTTAATACAGCTAAAGTTGGCCCACAGTCATGTACTAGGAATGGGTACGGGAGGTTTTACTGGCCAGGTGTGTTAGGCTGAAATTAACAACTACTGTGGTCTCCTGTCCTGAGTGCCAGCGTACTGCCTCCTTTTAAAGCGTTTCTAAGTCCACTTGTACCATTACCAAAAATTGATAGCTATAGATATTGTGGGTCCACTACTTAGACTACCAGAGGTCACCAATACGTTTAGTGGTGTGATTATGCTCACCCTTACCCTGAGGCTATCCCTCTCTGTAACATCCTGGCAAAACCACAGCAAAAGAATTAATGTTAAGGTTTAGTAGGTTTGGTCAAGGAGTGCCTTCCTATTGGGAGTGGAATGGGTACTTGGGTTTGGATTTGCTTAACTCATGTTTTTTTTTTTGGTTCTATATCTTTCAAACATGCCTAGGTTGACGTATCTTGCTTCTCTGGATCTTGAGTTATAGGCTTGTAAAGTCTGTCCTGTCGGTCCTGAGTCTCTGTGACAGTCACATGATGTTTTGTGTAAGTAGCCCCAACCCTAAAAATCTATCTTTTTGTAAGCTAGATAAAGACCTGCAACCATTCTCTATCCAAACTATGGCACATTAGGGAAAGAAAGGTTTTCTTTTCAGCTTGTGGCTAGCTTTAAAAACGATTAAGACATTCAGGGGTGGGGCTTATGATGCGCTGATGATGCTCGTTCCCAGCAGTGGGCATGCTCCAACCTTACACTTGGATGGAGACCCCAAATTCTGGTCATGTCACAGATCACAATACTAGCAAGAAAGATAATTATATAATTCTTAATTTGCCAGTACACAGTGTACAGGAAGTTACCGTATTGAAAACATCTTATCCATAATAAAGAATAGAAAAGAAAAACAAACATAAATAACCCACAACCCCATAACATTTCTAAAGGTATAAAATATAATAAATGTATAAATATACAAGTACAATTAAAAGAGAATATAGGTAACTATCCTATCTTTGATTGATATTGAAATGGCCTGTGGGAAAAAACTATTCAAATATCTATCTGTCTTAGTTTTCATAGATCTCAACCGTCTTCCAGAGGGTAGTTTTTGAAATATGCGATTAGCTAGGTGAGATACATCCCGCAATATTCTCTTGGCCCTTTAGCTGCTCGATATAAAACAGTCATTAACTGTGATTAGATCACAACCTATTATCTTTCAGCAGTCCTAACCACTCGCTGCAGTGATTTTTTAGCATGACTAGTTGCTGGCCAAACCAACTAAAATTGATGATGTAAGTATACTCTCCACTATTGATCTATAAAAGTGAACTAGAATTTGTGGCTGACTCCCATCTTTTTAGCTGCCTCAGATGGTACAGGCGCTGTTGTGCTCTTTTTATAACAGTGGTAATATTGCCATTCCAACATAAAGTTTCCGTAATAACTTCCCAAGAATTTGAAAGAATTGACCCTTTGACGCCGTATCATCAATGACCGAGGGGGCGACTTATCCTGGGTTTTTTCGAAAATCAATGACCATTTTGACTGTTTTAGAGAGTTCAAAATTAAATTGTTTAAGCAACACCATGAAACTATGCTGGACACCTCCTTTCTATAAGCTACTTCATCTTCTCCCTAATTAAGCCAATATCGTGGTGTCATCAGCAAATTTGATAATTTTAACTGAAGAATCGGCAGATCTCAAGTCATTTGTGTACAATGAATATAAGAGTGGGGATAACACACACCCCTGCAGAACCCTGTCTATTTGTCAAGCAATCAGACTAGCTCCTACTCTCACATACCTGTTTTCTATCGTAAGAAGTTATAAATCCATGTACAAATTAGGATACAGGCCCATCAGTGACAGCTTATCCTGTAAAACCCTGGGATGACTGTTGTTAAAAGCTGAACACCCTTTATTCTGCTTTAATTTGGATAGACTGAAGCTGGTCCTGGAGTAATTCCAAAGGTAGGTAGTTGCTCTTTTAATAAAAAGCAACTTGTATGGAACCACAGTTCCCCCTTTAATGCTTCTTTTATGATACCTGTTAGCATTTTGATTGAGCTAGACTATTACCTGGTTCACAATAAAAACTATTGGAGGTAAAAAAGAATTGATCTGATCGCTTATGTGGCAAGTAAGACATAGAAAGGAGGTTTTTAAAGAACTGCACATTATCATAAACGGGTGTGAAAAAAGGGTGCATGTCGCTTGAAACATGTTGTGTAATTGTGTATGGTTTCATTAAAACACTTTGTCACAACTGGGACTGTGGTTCATCATCTCTCTTTTACGGAGTACCACTAGGAAATTCTTAGAGAGGGAGTTGAATGCGATACACATATGTTGATGTGTAAATGCAATGCTGCAAAGATCTACCCCCTACTTTACCCCATCATCACTGCAGTAAACATACAAATCTCCGTCTCACGCAATCTCAGTCACCAGACAATTGATTTTTCCTTTAACCTGCAGCATCGCTAGAATAGCTTACAACATGTCTAAAACATTCACACAAATGTTCATAATAGTTTTATTTAAACTGTCAATATTTTTTCTTTCTTACTCCTGCTTTTGGCATTCTCTCGTACTCTCGTTCCAGGATTCTTTTCTCCTCTTGTAAGCTGCAAAAACAGAAACAATTTTAAAGTTTTGGAACTAATGAATTGGCTTGATATTTCATATGAAAACCTGCCTTATGCCAGACATACATTTATATATTTAAGACGTAAGGTAGAACTTCTGAATGGATTGGGGCAGAAAAATCTTTTTTTTAACCTACAGCATTCCAAGAATCCACTCTGATGAGAACGCTGTGAAACATCGCAAAGTAAGACACCTCTTTGTGGCCAAAAGTTACCGATACGGCATTTGGGTTGGGTCGAACGTTGATCTCTGAAAATCGGGCAAGTTTATGGTCAGTATTAGATGAGATACTGTAGGTAACATTTTATATTGCATCATTAGCATCAATGCTAAACACTGCCAATAGTTTATTAAGCTTTTCTTTCTCAGCTTTAAACACCTCCTGCCTTAAATAAATTGCAGTTTCTATGGTCAAAATTATACTTTGTACATTTCCACTAACCCACCAGTGGAACAAACCCTAGTGGATTTGTGCATCGATATTCATAAATACTTTGTCAAAGTGACAAATTTTCGTCCTGGTTTAAATCTTTCATTAAATGTAGTGAAACTATAAAATATCACTTGTTGTGCATTACACTTTGTTACTATGGTGAGTTAATGTAGATTCTGTACTCATTACCTCATATTATATTTGAAATGAATTGTACCTAATTATATTAATTATATTAATGATGTTCTTTAATCTGACATCAGTTTCTATCACACTAAAAAAACATCTCAGGACATTTTTTAACCTAAAATAACAGATTGTTTTAACTAAATTTTCAAATAATTATAGAGGCATAAACACACATTACCAATAATTCATTATAGTACTGTACACTAAAAGGTACAGTATATATTTGTCCATTCACAGTCTCCATTTTGATTGGTATATAGTATAACCACCAGAGCTGTTAATTGTACTTTAAGAATCCTTCTTTTTCTTGAGTTCTGAATTCTTTCCCATTGAATACTAATTAGATTTATGACTGCTCTGCCTTGCTTAGATAGCGGTCATTATCAGGTCAGCCAGTAATGACTTAAAGGGCAAGTCCAGCCCCCCAAAAAAAACTTACATACAGGTAAATCACTCCCCAAAACCCTAAATGTTAATATGCTTGTGAAGGTTCTCATTCATCCAGGTCATGGTATATCTGTTGTATTCAATTAGATCAACTGGACTTGAAGTTTAGTTCTTGAAGACGTTTCGCTAGTCATCCGACTGGCTTTCCTCAATTCAGAATGACTTGTACAAGAATCTTTGGCATTATGTACCCTGGAAAATCCCATTACATTCACAGCCAAGTGTTAAGGCGTGATGGATAGTGGCTAAGAGTGTTATAGGAACGCCCAGAGTAAGGTGTCAAAACAGCATTGTACATGGCAGACAGTTGGTGTACATCCAAAAGACCCAATACCGAAACACAAGAAAGGCGACATCATATATGCAGTGCAGTGCAGTGAAGAATGCTCTGATTTGTAGGTGGGGAGACCAAACGCAACTGCATCAACGTATGGCCCAGCACAGAAGAGCCAATTCCTCGGGTCAGGACTCAGTCGTGTACCTGCATCTTAAGGATAAAGGACATACCTTTGAAGATTGTAATGTTAACATGTTGGCAAAGGAACGTGACTGGTTCAAGAGAGGTGTTAAGGAGGCCATTTATGTGAAAATAAAGAAACCAAGCCTATAGAGGTGGGGGGGTTCGACACCAACTGTCTGCCATGTACACTGCTTTTTTGACACCTTACTCTGGGAGTTCCTATAACACCTCTTAGCCACTCCAATCACGCCCTTAACACTTGGCTGTGATATGCTATTGGGATTTTCCAGGTACATAATTGCCAAAGATTCTTGTACAAGTCATTCTGAATTGAGAAAGCCAGTCGGATACTAGCGAAACGTCTTCACAAGAACTACATTTCAAGTCCAGTTGGTCTAATTGAATACAACAGATATATAGATCCATATAATCCAAATATATGTGGAAGAGTAGTGTCCAATTATCCAGTATCACCATCCAATTATAAGTGAAACAATATCCAATAACGACGTCGGTTGACGCAGATGTGAGAAACCGGACCAAGCCGATATGGAAGAGATCATAGTGAACCATAGGAAATAGAGGGAAAAGAAATCAAATAGGGAAAAGACCAACGCAGGAACCTACGGTCAATAGGAGAAACTCAGTGAAGGCAAAACCACAGCAAAACCATCGGCTGAGCGGCCAAGTATATCAGCTGTACATGGTGCCCATATATATGGTGGATTGTGATATGACTGTCTATTGCCAGGATAAGTCCCGATGTATATTACTCCGTGAGTTGTAACACGATGTTCTGGGAAGCCGGACAAGTGTATCTACCATATTCATGACTGGTTGCGATATGATGGCTTATCATTTGACCGTATGAAGTCTCTATAAATATTATCTTGGGGGACTCTAGACTGTGTTTGGTCGATAAGATAAATGTACTTACTTACCTTGATCCCATATATTTGAATCCCCTACTACACTTTTAATCATTGGATATATGTTTCACTTATAATTGGATGGTGATGCTGGATAATTGGACACTACTCTTCCACATATATTTGGATTATATCGATCTATATAGAAACACAGATTTTGCCTTTAATATATAATTTGGGACTTTGCTTATTGGATCCGGTATTCAACATCTAAGTTGGTTGTAATTAAGCCACATATCGGACGCCCAATTTTTATGTTATGGTACATTTAATAAGAATTTTTAATGTGATAATAAAGTTGTTTGGTTTTTATATTGGTATATGTGGATCCGCTGTTTCCCACTACTTTCAAACACAGGGATTATGTGACTGATGGTAACTTCTTAATTGGGGTTTCAAGGGTTAGAGTGCTATTTATGGGGGCTCTGGTTTAGGTCTATTCCTATATTGTGTCTTTATAGTTATATGGCCCCTAGCACCCCCTATATTTAGGGTATTCCCACACCCATCAGACTATATGGAGTAGGCCCTATATTTAGGGTATTCCCACACCCATCAGACTATATGGAGTAGGCATCTAGACGTTATATTTATTATTAAGAAAGCATCTAGATAGATAGATGTGGCCTAATTGGGGCGGAGAAAGGGGCACGACCTAAAAAAATGTGCGCCGCGCGGCCCAAGTGGGTGTGGCTAGCAGTGGGACCAGAAACATTTTGGACAGGAATACAGCTCCAACCCTGCAGTTTCCTAAACTTTGAATAGGCACTACAGGATGCAGGAATGTAAGGTATGGATTTGGAGGAGTAACCCATGTTTGAGATCTTTGCTGTTGGGTATGAGTATAGGTTATCTATGGCGTTCATGAAAGGGCCAGTGAATCCGAAATGTAGAAGGGTGTGTTTCATAAACTGCCAGTCAATCCTATCGAAGGCCTTCTCCGCGTCGATTGAGAGGGCAATCATCGATGTGTGGGTGGAGTGGCAGTGGTAGAGAAGTTGGAGTGTGCGGCGTATATTATCTGTTGTCTGTCTCCCCTTGATGAAGCCTGTTTGGTCTTTATGCACTAGTGCGGGTAGTATTTTGGCTAGTCTGTTTGCTAAGATTTTGGTAAACATTTTTAAATCTGTATTTATCAAGGAGATTGGTCTGTAGCTCCCACATTGTGTTGTGTCTTTGCCCTCTTTAGGAATAACCACTATATTCGCTTCTAGCATATCGGGTGGGATTACTGCTTTTTGTTCTAATATAGAGTTGAAGGCACATAGGAAATGGGGAATGAGGATCCTTTTGAATATCTTATAGTAAGTGATGCTATATCTGTCTGGGCCCGGGGCATTCCCTGGTTTGAGGCTATTCAGTACTTCCTCCAATTCGATTTGAGTGATGGGTGGGTTTATTTCCTGTGCCTCCAGGTCGGATATCTTAGGGAGCTGTGCTTTCAATGGGTATTTCTTTGTTATCTGGCGTGGCTTTATCTCTGTTTGCTGTCTTACCCTGATATAGTTCTGTGTAGAATTCTGTAAACATTTTTAGAATTTGGGTTGGGTCGAATACTGTGTTACCTTTTGGTGATTTCAGGGGTAATAATCTGTTCTGTGTCATCTTTTGATTCAGTTTACGAGCGAGCATGGTGTCAGCCTTGTCCCTTTTATTGTAAAATGTTTGCTGGGTTAATCTAATCGCTTTTTCTGCATTGGCCGATAATAGTAAGTTGATTTCTCCCCTTAGTGAGGTGATTTCGGTGAGTGTCGCATCCAGATGCGATTTATTATGTGATTTTTCTTTGTCTTTAAGGATCGTGAGTAGGTTTTGTAGGTGTTTTGTGGATTCCCTTTTCTTTATTGATGCTAGTTTTATGAGTTGTCCCCTAATTACTGCTTTGTGCGCAGTCCAGACCATTGGAGGTGAAGATTCTCCGTTTGTGTTAATGTTGAAGTATTCTGTCAGGCTAGTGGTTATGTTTTTGTGGATATCTGGTGCTGCCAGCAAGGAGTCATTGAGTCGCCAGTGATAATTTGGCTTTGTAGTTATTAGATTGTGTAGCTGGATCGAGACTGAGGCATGGTCAGACCATGTTATACTGGATATGTCGGCGTCTTTTAACAGTGGCACCAACTGGGCCGAGATAAAAATGTAATCTACCTGGAGTAGACTTTGTGGGGGTGGGAGTAGAATGTGAACTTCTTTTCGGTTGGGTGTCTCATTCTCCATGTGTCCCATAGATTAAAAACATTCAGAAACGACCTTAAAGATTTAGTGGAAGAAGCGGGGCAGGAAGAGTTTTTTGAGCGGTCTAGGTTAGTAGTAAGAATAGAATTGAAATCGCCCAGGACTATAAGTGTGCCTAAATTAAGTGACAATAGATGTGTTTCTATTTTCCTAAAGAAAGCGCCTTGTCCCTGAGTGGGAGTGTAAATATTGACAATTGAGATCCGGGTATTTTGGATGCAGCCTGTAAGAATTAGATATGCGCCCTCTGGGTCTCTGTAACAGGATTCCTGCGTGAATGGTAGTGATTTGTGTAGTAAGATTGCCACGCCCCCTTTCTTAGTATTATTAGACGCAAAATAGTGGGAGGTAAATTGTTTGCCCCAATATTTTGGCTCTTTCCCTTGTATAAAGTGGGTTTCCTGAAGACCCAGAATATGGTAAGCGGATTTCTCGTATTGTTTGATGGCTATGTGTCTCTTGGTGGGGCTGTTGAGGCCCTTAACATTGTGGCTGAGAATTGACAACTGTGTGGTTTTAGTTTTTATGGTGGTGGCCATGGTGAGAGGGTGGACCTACCGTCTAGAGGAGAAGACAGCGGAGCCAGGAGGAGAAGTCGCAGTTGAGCCATGCAGTAGGTCTCAGCCAATGGTGTGCGGAGCAGCTGCTGCCCTTTATCAGGAACTGGTAGTGTCATGGGGTCGGCGCGGGGAGGCATCCAAGAGACCGCCTGAGCACAGAAACAGAGCATAAAATTCACATTAGGAAAAAATATATTGCAGTTTAAATTAACCAAATAACTTAAATAAAATGAACAAAACCAAAGAAAGGGAGTGGTCTTATCCATGCCACTCAATTTATAGAACAGAGATGTATGTGGCAAGAGCTCTGCCACTAACTGGGGGTGGGTCGCCTGAAGGGCAGGACACTTGTTTTGGGAACATTAATTATATAATAACCTAATATAACACTTATTTATGGGTTGCCGGGGATGTCCTCTGGGAGGTATCTCCTTCTGGAAAGGGGGCTCTCTAGTCCCCGGGGGGTATGATGTTTCCTGTGGGGTCTATAAGAGAAGCTGTATACCGGGGCTGCCTATCCTTTGCTTTCCGTTAGTTGTACAGCACTCAGACGTTTCTTAATAGGCCCACCTCCCTCTCTTCCCTGCCCCTCCATCCCTCCCTCCCTTCCCTTCCCTCGCCTCCTCTCCTTTGGTGTGTCACCTTATTTGTTTTGAAACCCTCTGTTTAATCCTGTTCCTAATACTTGTGTTGTCTAGCGATATTCGGTGATGCGTAATCGTTGCATCTGAGCTTGTAAAACCACCATCGTGGTAATTGGTGTTGTGGTCCCCATGGGTAGTATTTCAATTTATTGGTATCTCCTATCAGGAGACTGGGGTTTGTTACCCTTGGGGTTCTATCAATTGGGTATATTCGGGTGCCAACTAATACCTCCAGGTTCAGCAGACCCCTCCCCCGTTTGATCATAGACCCTTGTTGTTATTCTCGTAGACATTAGTTTACTTGTCTAGTAGGTTTGAGGAGATACAATATAAACTGGTTTTTCGACTTTCCTCCCCCGGGACATTTCTCTGGTTTAGGCAGACGTCCCCCCCGTACCTCGGTATCGGGAAAGGAAGAAAAGGAGGAAAAACAACACAAGAAAAAAACACATTTTACATTTGACCTTTGACATTTATAGTTATACACATAAACAGTAGTATGAGTGTCTGGTAGGCTAAGTCCCGACCGTTTACGAATTAGGTTTGTGTGTTGATACTGTAAAATAAACGGTATCTGGGCTGGGCCAGTATCAGCCGATATCTTAGGGTTGGTAAGTGTGTTCCCCATGTGGCCATGATTGTTCATTTACACATATAAATGGTAGTGTTAATATCTAGTGGGTTTAAATGTGTGTTGCATAATCGGGTCTTCCGATCATTAGCCCTCTAGATTGTTTTCTTGTGGGTCTCTCCCCGCCACTCCATTCCCTCCGGCTGGGGACCGCACAGCCATGTCTCGGAGTGGTACATATGGTTCTCCGGTTGGGTAGCTAAACTGTACGTCGCAGTATATCACTTTACCAAGCCATGATAGTTGAAGATGCGACTGTGTGTGGTTTAGGCTTGTGTGTTAGGGAAGCAGGGATCCGACGTCTGGTAGACACATTTAGGTGATTTTGCAGGTGGGTGTAGTTGCAGTTCGGGTGGGTAACATAACTGTTAATATCTGCCCGGATTGTATGGGGCCCATAAGTTATATTTTATAGAAGGGAGGTCAGGGGTTTCCATATGGTTAGCTCCATTTATGTCTCTAGCCGGGTTCAGCGGGGGGGGTTCGCTATTCAGTATGATTGGGTGCAAAGAAAAATTAGGTCTATACTTTCCTTTCCAGGCCGTCCTTCTCCTTTACCGTTTTGAAGGCCTCATTGTGCTGGTGAGTATGGGGAAGGGGGTCTCCGGCTCCCGGCCGGTGAAGGGGCATCTCCGGCAGCTCTTGTTTTGGGTACCTCCGTCCAGTCGTCTTTAGGCGGGGGAATCCTCTGGGGTCTGGAGCTTTGTGTTTGTAGTCCGTGGTCTTCTAGTCCAAGTTTTCCTAGCAGTTTGGGGCCGTCCTCTGGGTTAACTATGGAGATGGTTTTTCCGTTGTGTTGTACCATTAGACGGAACGGGAATCCCCATCTGTATTTCAGGCCTTTGTCCCGTAGTACGTTCAGAACTGGTCTCATCAGTCTGCGTTTGTATAGGGTATTTGGTGAGAGGTCCTGAAAAACCTGGATATTGTAGCCGTCTCTCTGTAATGCCGCGTGGTTGCGTGAGGCTTTAGCGATCAGGTCTTTGGTGGTATAGTAATGAAACCGGACAATCACGTCCCTCGGGGGTTCGCTAGGGCCCGGTTGTGGTCTCAAGGCTCTGTGAGCTCTATCTAGTAGGAGGTCCGTGGCGTGTAGTTGTGGCGCCATAAGATGAAACAGATGTTCCAGGTAGGGGCCTAGGTCCAGGACCTCTTCTGGTATGCCCCTCAGGCGGAGATTTTGTCTCCTGCTCCTATTCTCTGCGTCATCGTGTGCCGCTTGTAGCTCCGCCAGTTGAGCTCTAAGTTCGGTTATGTCATTTTCCACCTGGGAGAAATATTTCGCCATGTGGGTTTGTGAGGCCTCGACTCCCGCCACTCGGTCGCCTAGTGCGGAAAGTTCATATTTTACCTCCGATATGGTGGTCTGATGTGCTGACTTAATTGTCTTCTCCAGATCCGCATATAATTTTTCAAGATCCCCTCTGGTTATGGGGGATTGGGACGGATCCTGTTCTCCCGCCTTTCTGGGGCCGCCATGCTGACTGGTCGGAGTTCCGTCCATTCGCGTGACGAACCCCATGATATCTCCCCTCGGCTCACCCTGCGTTCTCTTAGGAGGCATTGTTTTGCCCGGTCCTCAGTGTTTCGGCTGAGATTTATGGGTTGTTTGGTGGTTCGTTAGAAGCTTCTGGTTCCCTGAGCCGGAGCTCAGCTAGTGTGCGACCGCCATGTTCATAGGTCAGGCTCCGCTCCTGTAAACTGTCTTTTTAATAGACATTTACTGTATTATTAATGAATGGAAGCATGCTTAGTAATTACTATGAGGCAGCACTATGAAAAGGATTTTCCCACATGCCAACTGTCAAAACTCTGTCACCATTCCAGCTACAGCACAACTCACAGCAGAAGAATTTATTATAAAAATAATGGCACTTAATTGACAACTGAAATGTAAGATGGTTTAGATTGGATATCTAAAGAAATAGGGGACGGTTAAGTATAGATGCCCTTTAAAATGGAAGCACAGATCTTTTAAAAGGTGATCAAAACTGGTCACCGAATTATTGATCTGTGCCATGATGTTAGGATGGATTACTGTGAATATCAAAAACTGAAAGTGAAATACACAAATAAAAAAGGTGTATCATTTTTCATTTAACAATTAAATATGATTGGTGACACAGAGTCTTCAAGTTGCGTTTATGTCCCAGCAAAATCTGTAAACAAAGATTGGTAGGCCACTAAGCCTTGGATATTTTTAGATTGGTAACTGATAAACTCAGAAGCACTTGGTTTCTACTTAAATACCACAAAAAGTGGAAGCTCGCAACATTTCATTACCATAGAAAAATGCATTCAGCCAAACAACACCAAAATGTTTGGTGAATGATTGAGTTTGGATCGTGAAGTATGAAATATCTATCAATTTTGAATATTTTTTTTTAAGTATTTGCTTTTCAAACCCTCAGATTTTACTTCTGTGGTTTTGAGTTTGATCAGCTGACTTTAGTTCCTGAATTCTTTAGTTCTGATTTAGTTCCTGAATTCTTTAGTTCTTTTCAAGAACTAAACATCAAGTCCAGTTGATCTTATTGAATACTTCAGATGTAAAATTGGAGCATTTGAAAAGCAAATACTCTAAAGTAAAACAGGTAGACCTGTTTAGATATCTCTAAGGTACAGTATGGCGGTCTGAAAACTCAGAAGCAGCTGCTATTTCTTAGTTGTAGATATATTTAATAGAAGGATTGCGATAACTGGAACTTTTGAAACAAATACATCCAGCAACTGAACTAAAGTGCCTCGTTTGCCAGTTTTCCATGAACTTAAAAGGAGATTGTGATGCGTATCATTCTGTATAATAGTGTATAGTAGGACGTGAAGGCATCTAGGATATCGGATGTAATTGTTAGGATTGGATAGGATCCCTGGATCAACAAGAACTAATGTTGGAGTATGAGCCAATGTATTCAAGAGCAGTAGTTGCTCAACATCAACATGGTCAGTAAATGGGGGCAACAAGCAGCAATGCAAGGAATAAAATAAGCCTTTATTGAAAGTCCATTGGCAACTGCAACATGATTGAAAAGATTAAAAACGTTGTAACCAAAGTTACAAGTTAAAGATATAGCTGCAATAGACAGAAATCCTAATAGACAGGAAACCTAATGGGCAACAGATAGGGCTGACAGAGAACAAAGAAGACATTTCTTTAGTCAAGAAAACAATTAAGTTCAGATTCTTTATTCAAACCATGTGGGTGTATAGTTTTTAATTGATCTATCCACACCTTATGTAAATCCCCTTTTCTGTTGCCCATTTTAACCCCATCTAATGATCTGGAATGGGGTTAAAGTGGGCAACATGAATTCTTCATGTATGTATGAAAGAATGGCACAATATAATATATATACAAAGCTGGCTGAAAAGTTTTGCAGTTATGCATTTGTCCTCTTTTGGTGGCCATGACTTTATTCAGGAGAGATTAAAAGGCATGTCCAGCAATAAAATAATTATTTACCAGTAGGTGTAGCAGGGGTGTGTCATCGGGTATCAACAGAAAAAGTGTGGTACCAATATAGGTTTGGTATACACAGAATCTAAGCTTTTAGAAACAATAAGGTTTTTGTACGTAACTGTAAAAAGGCACGGAAACTGGAATTTTACTAATTTTACTCAAAAGACCAGTCAGATCTTCAGAATAGTTACAAAATTTTGTTATCTTGTTAAAGTACACTTTGTGCTGAAAAAAATTTTGTTCCCTACTTTTTGTTACCTCTTTATATCCTAACTAAACAATATGAGGGAAAATTTTGAAAATTCTTCTGGCACAGAATTCAACAAAAGTGGCATTGCTGTTGGCACTGAAAGGGTTAACCATTTGTGTTTTGGATTCTTCCTACTTAAATTATTTTAAATAATGCATGGAGCTTTTAGGTGATTTTGTGGGCTATTGTAATTTTATATTCAGCTTCATATTTTTTTTTTTTTTTTTTAAATCTGTATCTCCAATTTCCATAAACTCTGTGCACCCTTAATTTAATTAATGTAGTATCTTTCTGTAAGGTTGCTTGATAAACCATTGTCTGTATGTGACACTACTAATTTTAGAGTGGAGCAATTTATTTCTTCAAGTACTTTGTTTTGTGTTTTTGTTAATTTCTCATCTGATTTTACTCTTTATACCTTGGTGTAGATGTTGAGCAATTTCATGTAATTCTTGCTGTTGAAGACAACAGAGTGGTAAGTTGCCTTTGTGCAGCTGCTTGATTCAATATGCATTATTGACCAATAAAATATTTCTTGTTCAGTATGCACTTGTGAAAATGATTTGTCTCATTATTTGAAATGTATATTATTTCACGTGGATCTATATATTTCACACAATATATTTTAGTGGTTAGTTGGTGTTGTGTTGCTTGGCAAGCATTTGTCTCCTGCCCTTTCTTTTTAATTGTATCTTCATGTGGGTTTATGTACGTTTTAGATCTGTATTAATTAAAAAGTGTGTTTTCTTGGAAAATTTTGTATATTTATTTTTAGGAGCTGTACAGGGTACCATTTACTAAATCCCATGGGGAAAAACCTCTGCTTTGCAGCATTTCAAATGTTTTCATGTTATTTAATGTTTTTAAATTAGCTAAATTTCTGCCATTTTGACAAACACTACAGGTTATTAAAAACTCTGGCCAGCTTCCGAGAGACAGAATAGCAGAAGACTTTGTATGGCTTCAGTGGGATATGTTGGGTCAAAGACTTTTCTATATCATCCCTAAGGTAGGTTTGTCTCGGAAATTGAAATTGCCAGTGCAAAGTTGCAGGATCATGGATCTGCTGTTGATATCTTGTGATACAGCCAAACATAAAAACTGAAGGAATGAAATACATGTTAAATATACATAAAGTGCAGCCTAACATCTGAATAAGACAGACATTATCCATCTTATATTTGTTGTATAACACGATCACATTTTACGGTTTTCTTTATCAATTAGTTTTGTTAAATCTATACAGGAAGATATTTAAATCCAGGGTTTTATCTTTTCTTGATTCGAGATGGGCGAAACTGCTAAAATCCGCCTGTGGACCTGAAAAATGTTCTGGGGAAAACGTACATATGTACATCCAGAAGTTTAAAATAAATAACTTTCCTTACAATCAAACTCTTTTTCGAACTTCCGCATTCTATTTTTGAGGGTCACCGAAATCTTAGAAAAGTAGAGTTTTAAAGGAATTTTTGAAATTTTTCTAAAAATGATTCAGTAAATGTCTTTGGGACCTGGGAAATGGTCTGGGGAACAGAAAATCAGATTCTTTCAAATCAGAAATGTTAACAATCAGATTCTTTCAGAAAAAAACTGATTGGTATACTAATCAATCATATTCTTTCTGAAAGAATCTGATTGTAACCAATTCTAATTGGAAACAAATCTTATTGGTATACTAACCAATCAGAATCTTTCTGAAAGAATCTGAATGTAACAAATTCTGTTTAGAAAATAATCTGATTGGTTAGTATACCAATCAGATTCTTTCTGAAAGAATCTGATTGTATCCAATCAGAATTGGCATGCTTTCTGGAAGAATCTGATTGTAACCAATCAGAATTAGTTACAATCAGATTATTTTGGAAATAATCTGATTGGTATACTAACCAATCTGATTATTTTCTAATCAGAATTGGTTACGATCAGATTCTTTCAGAAAGAATCTAATAGTCTTTTCCCCAGACCATTTCCCTGGTCCCAAAACTTATTTACAGTAAGTTACTGTATAATTTTTACAAAATTTTCAAAAATTCATTGAAATTTTCTTAGAATTTTCGAACGTGTCTCGAAAAAAAATCTGCAAAGCGGAATTCCCGCAAAATCCACGAATCACGGAAATCTGTCACGGAACCGAGTTCAGATCCGTGATCCGGTCCATCTCTATTCTTGATCTATTTATTGTAACATTTTATTGAGTATTATAGTTCAGTAGAAACACCACAGTGAAATACAACTGTTGTGCAGAGCTTAATCAATCTTCCCCCTTAAATTTCAAACTAATAATAAATCAATAGGAGCTCCATTGGATCATTCTATAATTAAAGTTATCAATCTGTCTTTCAATACTCACCCTCCCCATTAACTCACAGCTGTCACCAGGGATTCTATTAGAGATGGATCACTATTGGTAAATCTGAGGTGCTATAAATAATCCAGACTATCCTGTCATGTTTCACTCTTATTACATTTTATCATTTCAGGACACCGTTTTTATGGCTTCTATGGGGTCTATTGCTTAAATAATGTAATAAACGATTAACAAACTCACTTCATTGTCTCAAAGAAGTGGACATGGTAATGTTTTCCTTTCAGCCCCCTATCATATATAGATATCGCTTCCTGTCCAGCAAACAGCAGCTCTCCTTTTTTCTATTGATAGGGGAGGGGTGGTGTGAGGTGAGAGTGAGAAGAATGTTTTACTTTGCTAAGACTGTCACATGTTTTACATAGGAAGTGACAACTTCCCACTTACTTCCTACTTCCCTACTAACACTCAGAAAATGTTTTGATTCGCTAACACTGCTATCAAGATAATATTAAGCACACCATTGGATACAACGCTAAAAGGGAAGTGATAAATATGTCATTAATACATATTTGTTAATATTGATATAACTATTTAATGCTTAAACAACACATAAACACTGTCCCTATGTATATTACTTTTACCTACCCCCACCAACATAGTACCTCCGAAAAACCCAATATATTTATACATTTATTTATGTAATATAAATAAATATATACATAAACATATTAAAGGAAAAGTATGCCGTAAAACGATGTTAAGTTTAGTTGGAAGCTGCAGCTTTCAAAAAACTAATGGCTTTTTCCCCCTCTAGGACCCTCCAGAGCCTACCTTTGCTGCTTTAAGTATGCTGACATCTTGCATCTGTTTATGTGACTGTGTAGCTCCACCCCTCCAAGATTTCCTGGTTCCCAGATCTTCAGTAGTCGCAAAAGGTCATGCGCACGGGATGATCGCACGATGGGAAGCAGAAAAATAATCTTTTGCAATTACTGAAAAACTGGGAACCAGGGAATCTCTGCGTATTAATGCACACACCCTGCCCAAAAAATCTGTTCTATCTCTGTAACGAACTGCAGAGCTTGGGCAACATGGAATAGTGAAGGAGGAGGCCCTTTTCTCAGGAATACACATTACTGAAGTTATTTTAAAATATGTAACGGCTACAATGGCATATGGGCTGTTCAAAATTATAGAATATTGGGGATTTGTAACTGGCATGTTAAATTCTCCTTTAACACTGCTTAGTGGCTAATGATTTCAGCCTCATTTGGTTAGGGCCTTTTCCATAGTAATATTTCGACAGCAGGGTTACTGACAATATAGGACACTGAAAATCAGTTGCTGGGTAAATAAATATAATTGAAATATTCAGGTTAGAAGTACACATGGTATTCAGTGTTCTTTATTTTGAAAATTAAAGGGTATCTGTGGCCTCCTGTGATGGCCTCAGGTGATGTCTCAAGCAACTCTGGATCTTGCGTTATAGGATTGTAAAGTTACATTTACAGCATGCATTCTGAATGTCAGTCTGTGACAGTCACATAATGTACTGTGTAATCAATCTTTTCTGCAGGTAGTAACAGAGCTTCAATCATTTTCTGTTCTTTCCTCTCCCTATAGGGACGTTAGGTAGAGAAATTAAAACATTTTCAGGTTTGAGGCTTGCTTTAAAAATGATTTAGAAGATCACAGTACTAGCAAGAAAAAACACCCTTTATACTGCTGTAACTTTGAATAAATTGCAGCTAGAAGCATGATCCAAGTGTCATTTTAAAGGTAGGAGTGTGCTCTTTTTAATAAAGCCACTTGTATGGAGACCAACATTCCCCCTTAAGTTCATCTTTATCTTATGAAACCTGTATATTATAGCGGAAATATTGATGCATTTTTAACATGTTTTTAATCTTTTTAGCATTCATGCTCTGTCTTGCATTGTGTCCAGTTTTACCATGAAGATAATTTTAAAATAATTGTAAGTAATGCTGCTTCATTTCGTTCGTAAAAATATATTGACTTCATTACCTGCAATAAACTATTTTGGATTACAGTGAAATTTTGCCATTTACACATTTTATTACATTTATTGTACTAACCCTTCTAAGAAGAGTCTTATTCAAAACTTAAAAATCCCCTATTTTTAAGTTGTTCCTTAAATTCACTAAAAGTAAAGCTGTCTATTCCCCTTGTCCACAGTTAAGGTGGCCATACACATACAGCACACACGGACCCGACTGATCCCCATACGCGGTATGGGGATTGGTCGGCCGTGTGGCCATAGATCGGATCGGCTCCCTCTACTTAAAGTAATGGGAGCCGACCCTGACCGCCAAAAATTTTCCGTCATTCCCGAAGGATCAGAGTGCAGACTACTGACATTCGTTGGCACTCCAATTGGTCGTAAACAGCTCCTACACACTGACGATAATAGGTAAATCCCGACATTCACCGACAGGATTTACCCATTATCGTTTGTGTGTATGGCCACCTTTAATAACAAATGTTAATTATGTTGTGTCAGACCAATCAAACTTAAGAATGTTTTGTCTAACCACTCTGTACAGATCTAACCATCTGTACAGATGCTAGCTGATATGTGTCACGCAACATCTTTTGTGATCTTATCTGGCAAAAAATGAGCATTTGAAGTGGCCTTGTACACACATCAGAAAACTGGTGTCTGAAACATGAATGTTCATAGCCTGTTCATACTGAAAATTGTTAAAATTATCATCTAACAATTTGCCTTTGATCACATCTTGTTAAAATGTAGCATGTACATAGCCTTTTAATTTATGTCCACCTCTCTGACCTAATTTCATACTTGCCTGTCCATCCCAAAAACTTTGCCGTCCTCTTCAACGGTCCAAATTTTTCTTCAATCCTCTCACAGCCAATGAATGATTGCTACTGACTTAGCTTTCTCCTCTGTGCGTGTGTGAGCTTGTATTGAGCTTTTACAGCTTGTAGAGGTGGAGAGTGTGGTAACATCTGGGCAACAGAATGGCTGACTACAGGCTGAATATCTGACTCCTGAAGAAATTCAGTTTGGGATGTCGGAGTTTTTGGGGTGGGAGGGTAAGAATGAAATTTTGTCAGAGAGGTGGACATGTCCTTTAAACTGTTGACCTGTCTACTGTCCAAATGCATGCAAAATGTAACCCAGCAAAAGTAACATAGTAACATGGTAATTGAGGTTGAATAAAGACAATCGGAAACTATCCCCTTATCAGCCAGAACGACAGTATATGTATTAATACCAGTAATTCTCCATATTTTGTAGTTTTAGAAACTTATCTAGCCCAATTTTAAAGCTATTCAGTGAACTCGTCATTACCACATTTGCTGAAGACATTTCCACGGTTGCACCAATCTGTAAAGAAACTTTTCTTAACCTGAAGATGAAACTTATTTTCTTCCAATCTTAAAGGATGTCCACAAACCCTCTAATATGACTTATTAGTGAACAATGCACCAGAGAGTTTACTGTATGTCCCATTAGTGTCCATTTTGATTTGAACTAGTGCTTTTTGCAAAAGCACAGGTTACACATTCACATGTGCTGGCCCTGTATTAAGTAATGTAATTGATGTGGTTATTTTGCATTTGTTTTGAATGGTTATTACCTAACATAAACATTTTTATCAATATAGTTTGAAGTTTCTCTTGAGATTACCTTTCCTGAACAAAACGTAAGGTAAATGTTCTTTTCCTACAATTTTGTTTTTTAAATAATTATTTGTTTAAAGGGCATGTCCACCCTCAGAATGAAAATGTATTTAGTTTATTAACACACACACACAGGTACTATACATACCTTTAATAAAGATGCTTCTAGCATTACATACACAGCATGATCCCTCGCTATGGCTGTCTCCTCTCTTCTACAGCTTCTGTCTCTGCCGTCTTTTAAAGCTGTAATGCTTATGTCGCAGCCAATGGCTGATGGCCAGACCTGAAGCTTCCTCCTCTGCTGCTTTGCGGCACGCAGATTACACATAGAGCAGTATAGAAGTTGTCTTCTAGACAGCGATGTGTTGGGTTGTGCAAGTAATGCTAGAAGTGTTTTTGTAACAATATTTTTTTCATTGATGTCAGACAGGGCGAGCATTTACAGCCAATATCTTATAGATGCTTTCCTAAACATTACTGAAAAATTTCAGCAGAATTAAAGCCACTAATAACAGTAAATATCTATTATCTATTATCCCTGGCTCACAGGAAACGCACGGTATAAAAGTCCCTCCCATCATCCTTTCCATGTCTTAATTATAAAGCTGTTGTAGGAAACATAATCATATAACATTAATAAAACATAAATTAAAAGGAAGGGTGGGTATTCACCTGGTGAATGCTGCCATGGAAGGTGACAAGAAACAGAAATTACGGTATGTAGTAAACAATTTCGTGTTTTCTCTGTCACCCCAGTGGCAGCAATTCACCAGACTGGGAATTATCCAAGCTAAAATATGTGGAGGGAAATTAGAACATACATTTTCTTTTTTTTTCTTTTTTTCTTTATTGAATAACAGCCTCCAACACTCTCCGGCCAAATTTGGTCTTGTCGGTCAAAGAAACATCTAGGCGGTAGTGTCGAATAAAGGTTCTCCAAGATGACCATTTAGCCGCCTCACAAATGTTTCCCCCTTGGAACATTAGATTCAAGGGCCCAGGAAGTAGCAATTGCCCTGGTTGAGTGAGCTTTTAAACCAACCGGAACTGCCTCGCCTCGAGCCTGATAAGCCCTTGCAATGGCCTGAGTTAACCAAGCTGCCAACGTACTTTTCGAAAGGAGCTTCTCCTTTCCTAAAACCTTTAGGAATAAGAAAGAGTTTTCTTTGATTTTCTCCATGACCTTTCTCCTTTTTAAGTAATGGGATAAAAGTCTCACCAAATCTAAAGAATGGAGCTTTTGTTCCTTTTCAGATTTTGGATCTGGACAGAAAACAGGAAGTTGAATTTCCATGTCAAAGTGGAAAGGCGAAACTACTTTGGGTAAAAACCCAAATGCAGGTTTCATTCTGACTCTATCATGAAAAATTGTCGTGTCAGGCCTTTCTGCAGACAACGCCGCCAATTCTGACACTCTGCAAGCTGAAGTGATGGCAACCAAGAGAACTGTTTTTAAAGTCAGATTCCAATCTGAAGTTTTCTCTAGTGGTTCAAAAGGTGGCATTGTAAGCGCTTGAAGAACTATCGGTAGACTCCAAACAGGACAGACTGGTTTAGATGGAGGTCTTATTCTTATAAGGGCATTGAGGAATCGAATGACCACCTGATCCATGGCCCAAGAATGTTCCAAGATAGCCGACAGTGCGGAAACTTGCCCTATCAAAGTACTATTACTGTAGCCTGAAAAAATAAATTTTACAATCAAAGCGGCATCGGCTTTCAAAGGATCCGTATTGGAATCTCTGGCAAATTGGACAAATTTATTCCAAACTCTATAATATTTATTGGAAGTTGAATTTTTCCTAGATTTTAATAACAATTGAATCAGAGAGTCCTGGAAACCTAAAGCTGACAACCTCCTCCTTTCAATCTCCAAACAATCAAACTCAAGTTGTTGACCTCCTGATAACATGGTCCCTGAGATAGCCAACCCGGAAAGGTTGGAATCCTCCATGTTCTTTCCACCGCCAAAGAATTGAGTGGAAACCAAGGCCTCCTTGGCCAAAATGGAATGACCGCCAAAACTAACGCTTTTTCTGCCTTGATTTTTTGGAGAACCTTCCAGATCATCGGGATCGGAGGAAATACATACAAGAGACCTTTGGACCATTCCTGGGCTAAAGCATCCACGGCCTGAGGATTTGGGAATCTTGAATAAAATCTTCGAATTGCTTGGTGTAGCCATGAGATCAATTAAAGGCTCTCCCCATTTTTGACAAATCTTTAGAAATATATCCTTGTGAAGACACCATTCTCCTGGTTGTATAGTATTTCTGCGCAAATAATCTGCTAAGATGTTTTGAGGCCCGGGCAGATAAACCGCCGTGATACTTTTTAGACGACATTCCGCCCAATTGACAATGGGGGCCACCTCTTTCATCAAAGACTTGCTTCTGGTTCCTCCTTGTCTTTTTACATAAGCAACCGCTGTAGTGTTGTCAGAAAATTTTTACATGACTTCCTTCTAATTCATTCTAATATCTGTTGTATTCAATTAGATCAACTGGACTTAAAGTTTAGTTCTTGAAGACGTTTCGCTAGTCATCCGACTGGCTTTCTCAATTCAGAATGACTTGTACAAGAATCTGTGGCAATTATGTACCCTGGAAAATCCCAATTAGCATATCACAGCCAAGTGTTAAGGGCGTGATTGGATAGTGGCTAAGAGGTGTTATAGGAACGCCCAGAGTAAGGTGTCAAAACAGCATTGTACATGGCAGACAGTTGGTGTCGAACCCCCCCACCTCTATTTAGGCTTGGTTTCTTTATTTTCACATAAATGGCCTCCTTAACACCTCTCTTGAACCAGTCACATTCCTTTGCCAATATGTTAACATTACAATCTTCAAATATATGTCCTTTATCCTTAAGATGCAGGTACACAGCTGAGTCCTGACCCGAGGAATTGGCTCTTCTGTTCTGGGCCATACGTTGATGCAGTTGCTGTTTGGTCTCCCCCACATACAAATCAGAGCATTCTTCACTGCACTGAGAAATTAATGTCTCAGAGAAATTAAGGAGAATTTTCAAAAAACACCGTATCCCTGTCTTCTTTAAATCGAACAACACACTGAGGCAGCAATTGGTACATCCGAAAGGCCCAATACCGAAACACAAGAAAAGCAACATCATATATGCAGTGCAGGAAGAAATATACTTTTACCACCTGACGATCTTTTGATAAGATCATCCAGTCTTTCACCAAAAAGCATCTTGCCATCAAACAGGAGTTGACACAATTTAGACTTAGAGTTTACATCAGCTGACCAATTCTTTAACCAGAGTGCTCTTCTGGCCGCCACTGATAAGGCCACAGATCTTGCTGACAGTCCACAAAGGCCTCAGAAATGAAGTCTGTTGCAAACATGCATTCTTCTACCATGCCTGTCAGTTTAGATCTTTTAACATTGGAGTCTATAGCATGTTGAAGATCTGCTAACCACACTTTCAAAGCTCTTGAAGTAGAAGTCAGAGCCATAGATGGTTTGCAAGCTGCTCCTGCTGCCAAATAGGCTTTCTTTAGATTAGCATCTATTCTTCTGTCCATTGGATCTTTGAATGTGGCAGCATCTTCGACAGGTAATGTGGTTCTTCTTGCTAACCTTACTACCGCTGCATCCACTTTAGGGGGCGTATTCCAGGATTCTGCATCCTCCTCATGGAAAGGGTATTTTTTACAAAATCTATTTCCGACGTCCACTCTTTTCGACTTTTTTCCATTCTGAAGAAATAACCTGCCTCAAAGATTTATGAACAGGAAAGAAGACTGAATTTTTCTGAATAGGAGGAAAGTATTTATCTGCTGAAGCTACCACTGGTTCTTCAATGGTGTGAGAAAAAGTTTCTCTGATTGCCTTAATTAATGGGACCACTATGCTAGGGTCAAAGGTGTATTCTTCTTCATTATCTTCTTCATCTGACAAAAGATGTTGACCTTCTGAACTAAGTGAATCTTTATCTTCTGAAAGGTCTGAATCTGACACATCCAATAAATGTCTGGTTTTAGCTTTTTTCTTTTTACTGCCTTGTTCTTTTGCTGATTCAGAAACCGCTGTTTTAATTAAACTCATTAACTTGTCCATAGAGATTCTTTCAGGTAATTGGAATAATTCATCTTCCTTATCTGATTTCTTCCTCTTAGAACTGGAGCTTTTTCTAGATTTAGAAGATTTATCAGAGACAGAGGCACTGAAAAAGACAAACCGAAATATATAGGCTTTTAAAATCCTGAAAAAAACAATAAATCATCTCTTTTGGTAACTCACTCACTGATTTTTGCTCCATAGTAAGGCAATATCTATGCAAAATAGATATACAATAATAAACAATGATCCCTGAAAAATATTACACAAGGTGGCATAAGAAAACACTCTAAAAAAGAGGTACAGTACTCACTATTAGCAGAAGCTAAAAAGCAGCCAATAAATCCTTTAGGGCACACTGCTGAGGCAAAGACAATGCTCCAAAATCGCCTATAATAGCAGCCCAGTAGCAGGGAAGCCACCACACAAGCATCCGCGTGTGTAACAGGGACTTCCAGTTGCCGAAACCGGAAGAAAGGGGCTCCCAGCATCCTTTAGAAGAATCTCGCGAGACGCGACTGTGCCGTCACTCGCGAGAGACCAGGAACTGCCACAACAAGACGCTCGCAAAATGGCAGCCACCTGTTGGGAAAAAGAAACTGGACCCACAATCCATGCTTAATCAGCCCGGTCACAAGGCCCTTCCCAGGCAATCCTGTTGCAACTGGAGGGAAGGCATCAGCTAGGAGAGAGAGAGTGAGAACTCCTACTGGCAAGCCACAATGGCAGGTAAGCCCCGAGTCTTCAAAACCATTCTTTCCTAGCCACAGGAAACGCAAAAGACATGGAGAGGATGATGGGAGGGACTTTTATACCGTGCGTTTCCTGTGAGCCAGGGATATCCCAGTCTGGTGAATTGCTGCCACTGGGGTGACAGGGAAAAGTATAATACAGTCCTGAGTCTCTAGAATGGAAGAAACATACCTGTGTCCCCAGTCTGTGAATACCAGCATGAGTTAGGAGCGAACAGACCCTGTTACCCCTGGACCGGGACCGTGGATACTCATGCTGGTATTCACAGACAGATGACACAGGTATGTTTCTTCCATCCTAGAGACTCAGGACTGTATTATACTTTTTATTGTCATGTATGATATCTGATTTACTAGTTGTGTGGACACTATATATCAATTGGTGCTATTTTGATTGTTATGAGAACATTCCTATATATTTTAATATTTATATATATATATTTTTAATAATAAATATTTACTATTAGTGGCTTTAATCCTGCTTAAATTTTTCAGTATTGCTTTTATTGGGAAGCTTACCATCTTCCCTTTTGTTTGACTGTGTGAGGGACCCACACAGCAGGTGGCCCTTGTTGCGTTTTTTTCCGTGTTAAGTAAAGTGCTTTCTTAAACATGCCTGCAAAATATAGGAATTCTCGCTCCTTCCTCCAACATCATTTTAAATTATTTTGGAAAAATGTTACCGTAGCTTTTAACCAACACCACAGCTGGTCTTTTTTAGCATTAGGGACTCAGACTAGTTACTCTATATGCTTGGACTAGGAGGGCACTGAGTGCCTAGGTCTTCCCTTTAATAGTAAAGGGCTAGCTAAATTTGGTGGACAGGTTTCTCCAACCAAGTTTTGAGGAAAAATAAAGCTGTTATTTCCCCCCACACACTTTCCCCCCCTCTTCTTTTACCTTTCTTTGAAGGCTAACTGGTGTAACATTTTATTTGTGTGTTCAATTTATTAATGTATATTTAGTAAAAGTTATATTTTTATCTACCCCAATTTTTCACTGTGTTTACTCTTATGAATTATGTGGGCTGACCACATTGTATAGGGGGATTCTGTACTTCTTTTTGTTATATTGCGTTAATTAACCCCCACATGCCAGGAGCTTGTTTTGACCAGCCTTTTCTTCTCTTTTATTAGGTAACTTTCCTGTATAAATTGGTTTCCACATAAAATTAACTTCCTATTTGAGAATTATTTTGAAAAAGTTTAACTTAAGTATTTTTTTTCTTTCAGTTTTGTTAACTTGGGGTGTGATCACTCTAAACTAAAAGCAGAAAGATCAACGTCTCTAAATTTACAGGTGTTAACAAATAAAGGAGGTATGCTTATTTTCATATACCATGTATGATAATTTTGTCAGAACATGATAATTGAGTGATAACTTAGTGAGCCTGACTTTTGTAGTATAACTAGAATTAATTGGGGCAAAGAACCAATAGCCATACTTGCAAAATATAACCTTAAAGGGGAAGTTCAGTGCCAATACATATGCTTTTCAGAAAAAAGAGCAGTATTTTTGTCATCCCAATGAGCTTAATCTGCCCATTCAGCATTTTGTCTGTGTATAAATAAATGCAACCGAAATACTGACTTCCTGTTAAGCAGGGCCCCTAGTAAAGACCTTTATGGTCTTGCCCTTGACCCAGGGCCTGGGTTGATTCAGTTGCTCAGTAGAGATCTGAGCATCTTTGACCCAATCAACAGCCAATCAGTAGAAATTACTGTTAGGAATATTCCAAGGAAGTGGTGTATCCTGGGAAGAAGAAGGACCTGGGAAGAAGAAGAACCTGAAATGTCAGCTAACCAATGTCAACAGCAGGGAACAGCAAAGGGTATGAAATCATCTGATTTTTCAAAATGGGAGAGAATTTGTAGAATAACTAAAAAGGCATTACACAAACTAACAATTTAACAAATATTAATAATTTCCAGTGAACTGTCCCTTTAAAGTCCTTCTAACACTATCAGTGATGTACTGAGGGTAATTGTGACTTTAAGACTATGGTTGCAGGAGTTCTCAAAAGGTAACACCATGTAACTACCCCAAGTAATGTGCTTTTTTAATGCTAGCAAAATAACTAGTATTAAGGTCATGCAATGTACCAAGAGACACAATCACTTCATTACATTGGAGCGTTAGAGTGGCTCTTGTTGCCAAAGTGTCCAATGATAACCAGGTATAGGAAAAGCATACATAGTAACACATATGCCAAGGATGAATCTAGACATACATCCCTTAAACTGAACCCTTTTACCCTACGCATAAATCCTACTCATTTATTATATAGGAAGGCATTATCAGAGAAAGCCATATTCCAAAAATACCAGAAACATACTTACAGGGACCTTACTGCATGAATCATCTGTGGCGCTCTCTTGTCCGAACCGTCCTTGGCGCTCTCTTGTCCGATCCGCTCGACCAGTAGCGGCAATATATAAAGTCATCCAATAAGAGAAGTAGGAGCATGCGGCACACGTGATACGTTAACATTTTGTGACGTGACATTATTTTATTAGATATTGACGGTTATATTGACGGTTTTGACGAACTGGTGTGAATCCCACTTGGTCCCTATGGATCAGGTAGGGGAGGAATGTATTTAATCTGGTAGCTAGAATTTTGGTGAGTATTTTGATTAGTGATTAATCAGTGAAATGGCTCTATATTTTTGGGGTTCTGTAGGGGATTTACTTGGTTTTTGAAGTAAGGTGATGTGTGCCAAATTCATCTCTGGGGCATTAGTTGTCCTTTTAAATAGCATTTAAACATTTGTAATAGATAAATCCATCAGAAAGAATTCAATCATTATGTGGTTTCAGGTGTTTGATGGCGTCTGTTACTTCCTGGGCTGAGATATCTTGTTCTAATGTGGTTGCCATTTTCGGATTATATAACCACTAATTATGTGCTTCCCATACCACAGGAGCTGTGACTTGGTTGTTTGAATTAAGTTCAAAATATTCTTTTATTTGTGATTTGAAATGGTTTCTAATTGCACCGTCTATGAGCAGGGATTCGTTCAATCACAATTGGCAGGGCTGCCATCAGGGGGGGGAAAGGGGGTACTCCAGTATGGGCCCCGGACTTGGGCCCAGAAAGTGAGGAAAAGGCAAAAAAAAATTTTTTTTTAAACCTGCAATACTGCGGAGTTCCGTTCCCATAAAAAGAGAAAGGGGACATGCTCTTGTTTCCTGGGAGTTCCTTGTGTCTGGTGCCTGCATGCCTGTTGGTATACAGCAGTGATTTAGTCAGTAAGTGACTTTTATTGGGGCAGTTTATATATACTGGGCAATGTGTGTACTGGACATTGGGGCATTTTATATAATATACTGGGAAATGTGTGTACTGGACATTGGGGACATTTTATATAATATACTGGGCAATGTGTGTACTGGACATTGGAGACATTTTATATAGTATACTGGGCAATGTGTGTACTGGACATTGGGGACATTTTATATAATATACTGGGTAATGTGTGCTGGACATTGGGGACATTTTATATAATATACTGGGTAATGTGTGCTGGACATTGGGGACATTTTATATAATATACTGGGCAATGTGTGTACTGGACATTGGGACATTTTATATAATATACTGGGCAATGTGTGTACTGGACATTGGAACATTTTATATAATATACTGGGCAATGTGTGTGCTGGACATTGGACATTTTATATAATATACTGAGCAATGTGTGTACTGGACATTGGGGACATTTTATATAATATACTGAGGTACCAAGCATATGTGTGTAGCTGGATATTGGGGGACATTTTATATAATATACTGGGCAATGTGTGTACTGGACATTGGGGCATTTTATATAATATACTGGGTAATGTGTGCTGGACATTGGGACATTTTATATAATATACTGGGCAATGTGTGTGCTGGACATTGGGACATTTTATATAGTATACTGGGCAATGTGTGTGCTGGACATTGGGGACATTTTATATATACAGGTCAGTGTATGGACTGAATATTGGGGCATTTTATATATACAGGTCAGTTTATGGACTGAACATTGGGGCATTTTATATTTACAGGTCAGTGTGTTCTGCTGCACATGGCATTTTATATATACAGGTCAGCGCAATATAAGTGTTATTGTATATGTGTGTGCAAAATGTGTATTTTTAATATGTCTCCTAGTCTGTGTGTAAGTTAGTGTGTGTTTAGGGGGCCCCAGAAATTTACCCAGTATGGGGCCCAGAAAAGTCTGATGGCGGCCCTGACAATTGGTACTGTACGTGGGGGGGGTTGAGATGTCCGATGTTAGGTCAAGTCTTACATTTTGTGGTGTGACCAGATACATGTATACATTGTGCAGTGTGTTATTGAGTTAAGAAGGAATTTGGAACACATAAAATCTAGTCTTGTATAGCTTCAATGCGGGATTGAATAGTACGAGTAGTCTTGTGTATTTAGGTTAAATTCCCTCCAGCTATCTGAGAGACCTATTTTCTGTAAGAGTGTGTGGATTTTGCGAAGTGTGCATTTATTATAGTTTAATCAATGGGTTATCGATCTGTCCCATGCTAAATCCTTAGGGAAATCAATTTCCCTACCACAATCAGTTCTGCTTTGTGGTATTTTAGTGAGTAATGGGAGGATTTGGAAGAAGATATTTGTGTTGCTGTGTGTTGGAAGCATATATATTCATGAGAGTATAGAGTTTTTGGTTAATTTGGCAATTTATAATTTGATATCTGCCTTCAGGATTAAATTCTGTTTTTATGATTTGTATATTCAGGGAATTATGGAATAGAATAGAGACACCACATTTCTTTGATAGTCTCTCTGCTTAAATAAAGTGTAAATATTTTTATATAGAAATTTAAAGGCTGAGGTTTGTGAGAAATGTGTTTCCTGAATATGATGTGTGGTAAGAATTTCATATATTGTTTGAAAGCCATAGTTTTTTTCTGGTATGTGTTAAACCTGGGATTGACAAACCAAAGAAGGATTTTCTGATATTTAATCATATACATTAAAGGGGAACTGTGGTCTCCCCTTTAAAACGAGCCATCAACCACCTCTCTACGTACTCCACAGCCCAAGATATACAGAAATAACTGACCAGAAAGTTAATGGGTGGGTGACTTGTGACATTCCTGAGGCTTCTCAGTGTGTGAGGGAGACAGGAAGTCCCTCCTCCTCTCTGCTGTGTGAAGTCCTGACAGAGAAGGTAAGGGAATCTACAGTCCTTCTCTTTCACTGTGTGAAAACAGCCTTTTCAGGCAGAGTTCTCACTCTGCTTGAGCCTGTGAGTAAGAACCGCTTCTAGTTTGAAACACGTTAGGCATGCTCCACATGGCGTTTGTATGTACATGTTTTGAATAAAGACTTACTGCTTTTAGCTCACTGCTTATAGCCTATGATTATCGGTCCAGTATTCTGGTGTGCACTGTTTTACAAAACGTGCTTCTGTATTAACATCCATAATCATACAGTATATCTACTTTAAATTTATATATTGATACTGATTGTTACCTATGCATTCCAATACTATTCTCAATTTACCGTGAACAGATGTTAAAATATCTTTATACAGGTTAACTGTTAAAACAAAAGAATTTAGACCATTTGCAAACCCAAGAACAGCTTTAATGTACAGTACTTAACCACAAAATCATCAGATTTTAAGTTGGCAACATCATTATTTCTACTATACTGTTAGATTTGTTTTTTTTGTTGTTGACGGCAGATAACAAGTTATAACAATTGTTCTTGTGGCAAGGATAACCATATGTTTTTAAAATAAGCTTATTTATTTAGGCTTTTAAGTGATCATCTATACCCTATAAATTCAGAACAATTACTGGAAACAGTAAGGCACCGCTCGGGGGTTTTTTCTTCTGTCTAAAATGTTTATGCAAAATGACATTAAATCTCTCTGTTCTGTAGGTGGTTTATGCTTATTTTACTTATACCCTTTCAAAGACACAAAAGAAGTGAATTATCTGGTAGCATTTTTACACAGAGGTGAGGTTGCCAACATATTACCATTTTTGTCTAAATTTGTTGAATTTTATGTTACTTTAAAAATGTTATTTTTATTTTTGAATATTGTTTATTTTGTCTTGCTACCTTTTGTATTTTTGTTAATTATATACAAGCATAATGTTCTGTTCTCTGTGCTTCTTTGAATAATTTTATGACTCTTACAGCCAGATGCACCAAGAGGCGCATAAGATGAAAATGGAATTAAAAGACACGCTAAACGATGTTATATCAGTTAGCGTTTCCTAAACTCCATCATTGCGGTGCCTGCGTGGTTAACGCGGAAGTTAACCATGCAGACGCCGCAAGTGATGCTATGTTCACATAGCACCTTACCTGTACGGGACTTTTTAATGCCAGCCGAAGGAAAATTATTTTCCCCAGTCTGGCAGAGTAAGCTGCCTCTCCTTCCATGCAGTTAATCAAGGCTGTGACAAATTATATCACAACTAATGATTGACTGCTGTTTCCGTCAGCCTCCTCTGCACATGCTTAAGTTTATAAAAAGCTCATTGAGCAGAGGGAGGAGGCAGATACCTTTGGCAGAATCAAATATAACTGGTCGTTAAATATCTGGCTACAAATGCATGTAATCAACTGGTAAAATAGCAGTCACTATATTTTTTTGTTTTAAAGGGCATGTCCTTTTTACTAGAATGTAATATGTTATAGGACCCCCCCCCCCCCCAAAACCCCAGTTATGTTTTTCTTACAATTTTAAATGAAGCTTCCACTGCCATTTGGTCTGCCTCCTCTGATGCTGCAACAAGCCCTTTAGGTTCACGTGTAGCAGTAGGGGAGGCTCCATCAGAAATGGCCATCAGCCATTGGCCGTGACGTGACTGACGGTTGTTACCAAGACATAGAAGGGAGCCTTGGCGGTGGAATTTAAATCAGTGTGGACCTTTAAATGTCTTTCTGTGTTCATTATTGATTTGTTTAGTGCAAGCTGCATTCATAATTTATGATCAATGCTGTCCAACATTCCCTGGAATTTTATTTTAGTTGGTTAACGTTATGCAACTTCCCCTCTTCCTATAGGGTGCACCAAGACTTTTAAAGTTGCAACATCAATAAATGATGAAAAACAATTTAAGAACGTATCTCTTGTTAATCTTGGTAAGATTATATGTACAAGTAAATCTGCGTCTGATGAAATGCTGTTGTGTGCTTCATGTTAAGCAATGCTCACATCTGCTTGAGGTTTAATGCCACTTCTAGTAGAGGTTCAGCACAATGTACAGTCTAAATTGCAAGTTACATAACATAGTTTTTTTGGGGTAAAAATAGTTCATCAAGTTTAACCCCTTCATTACAAAATTTAGCATTGACAACTTAGATCATATTGACCTTGAAGAAGGAATTAAAGGGCATGTGCACACCTAAAATAACATTTCTTCTCCAAGTAGAGCACTGCCAAAACCCTGAAATTGTAACTCACACTCCTCAAGTGCTTCTACAGGGAGATACTGTATATACTGTATATACCCCGATGCAACTTCTGGCTTTTCACGGTTCTTCTTGGAAAAGAAATTTAATTTAGGGGTGGACATTTCCATTTCATCAAATTGTCTCTTGTTTCTGTGAGCAATGGTTTTTGAATTGCAGGGCTGTAGATTGTGCAGGGTTTGAAGATGGTAATGTCAGCATCCTTTCAAAGGAACAGGGCTAGTTCAAGAGAGGTGTTAAGGAGGCCATTTACGTGAAAATAAAGAAGCCAAGCCTAAATAGAGGTGGGGTGGTTCGACACCAACTGTCTGCCATGTACAATGCTGTTTTGACACCTTACCCTGGGCGTTCCTATAACACCTCTTAGCCACAATGCAACCCCGACATGCATTCATATGTCCTTAACACCAGGCTGTGATATGCTAATTGGGACTTTCCACGCTACATAATTGCCAACAGATTCTTGTACAAGTCATTCTGAATTGAGAAAGCCAATCAGATGACTAGCGAAACGTCTTCAAGAACTAAACTTCAAGTCCAGTTGATCTAACGGAATATAACTTATATACCATGACCTGGATGAATGAGAACCTCCACAAGCATCTTCCGAAATACTGACTTCCTGTTTGCAGGACCCTTAATAGAGAACGTTATGGTCTTGCCCATGACCCAGCACCTAGGTTGATTCAGTTGCTCAGTAGAGATATGAGCATGTTTGACCCATCCAACAGCCAATCAGTAGAAATTACTGTTAGAAACATTCCAAGGTGGGGCATTCTGGGAAGAAGGACCCTTAGAACCCGAAATGGCAGCTCACTAATGTCAACAGCAGGGAATAGCAAGTATACATTCAACTGATTTTTCAAAATGGAAGAGATTATGTAGAATAACTAGATATGCATAATACTAACTAATAATTTAAAAAATATTTTCCACTGAAACTTCCCTTTAACACAATTTCTCCTTTCCTCTTATCAGTTTATTTGCTCATCTCTGTAACCTTTCCAATGTGTTGATATTTTTGATATTGTTGATATGCCTTGATAAAGCAGGGAATCTAGTATGCTTCTTTATAGCCTACATTGTATAACCGAGACTAGTAATATTTACTGCATATTTTGCTGCATCTTTGTTTCCACAGACAGTTATGTTGCTGTTTGTTTGCCCAATCATTTTTTGCACTTGATAAATACTAAATACCCTGACATGATGTGCTACAACATGTTCTTATCAAGTAAGTGGTTAAAATTAACATTTTTTTTTTTTGTTCAATAGTTTTTATTGATATTTTCTTCCCTTTTTTTTAACAAAACATAACAAAGAAGAAAAAAAAAATGCAGTATGTACTTTTGTAACATAACAAAATAAAATATGCAGTATACACTTTTGTAACAAAATAAAATATGCAGTATATACTTTTGTAACAAAATAAAATATGCAGTATATACTTTTGTAATACAGTTTCTCCATAAAAGTATCTGCAGAAATACATAAATAAAATTTACTGTCAAAAATGAAACCTAAATTTAATGATTCTTTGGCATCCAAAGTCTTTCAGATCCTTTGTCTATATACCATTGTACTGTTTTTTGTTTTGATCTATTAATCCTTATTCCGTGCAGCCGGGGAGCCTCCCACCCGTCACCGTAAACCCTAATTTGCGGATCCTTCTTGTGTGTGAATTGCTCTCTGTGGCTCCATTTTTAGGATCCAAATGTCCCAGACCTTATTCCATTTCCCTAGGGAGTTGTTAAGCGTGTGTGCCAAATATTCATTGTTATAAATCCACCATACCTTTTCAATTAGTGCGTTTTTCGTGGGGCTTGGTTGTTTCCATGTTGAAGCTAACATTGCCCTTGTTGCTGTGCATATGTACATGATTAGGGTTTGTGTGGTTCAGTTAAAGCCTAGTACTGGTAGGCTGTGTATGGTGATAGGACTATTTTAGTAGAGAGGATATCTGAGAGTAATTCCTCGCAGTTCCTCCACATTTTTTGCACCTCGCTACAGAGCCACCAGCAATGTAGTTGGTTTGCGGGTTGGCTACAACCTCTAAAACATTTATTGGACAGAGGCGGGCTGACCCTGTTAAGAAAGGAGGGGGTCGTATACCAATCGTACATGATTTTACATTATTTCTCCTTTAGTACTATATTTGCTGTGAATTTGCTTGATTGTTGGAATATAGTGTTCCACTGACCGTCTGTTATGGGGCTGCACAGCCTCCGTTCCCATTTGGTCATAGCTTTTGTTCTGAATTCATATGTGTAATGCCAGACCAGTGTGTAAATTGAAGAAATCAATCCCCTGGCTTCTCTAGTTTGGGTCACTAGTTGTTCGAATTTGGTGGGTTGTTTTAGCTGTGTTAATGGTGACATCCGTGTTAAGAAATGTCGCAGTTGTACATATTGGTACCAATATTTGTCCTCTATTTTCAGTTTTGTTTTGATATCCTCCCATGGTATGATTCCTGATTTATTGCATATATCTTTAAAGCGGCTTACTCCCTTCGTCTTCCAGTAGTTAGCAGTGCTTGGTTGCATACCTATAGGTAATGTTGGGATATGAAAGAATGGATGGTGACTGGATGGGTGTTCAATTAATTTGTGGAATTTGTTGAAGAGCCGCCATTGCAATAAAGTGTGATGGATATTTGGTATAGTGTCTGGAATCACAGGAGGGTTGTCCTGGATGAGAGCCCATAAAATGGAGGAGGAGTGTAATGGAGATAGTAATTAGTTTTCAATATCAACCCACCCAGTCCCATTTTCTCTGCTTGACATTGTGACATTTGTGCTAATCTAGCAGACTGGTAATACTGGTATAGCTTAGGGAGGCCGAGACCTCCTTTATCCTTATGTCTAGCCAAGTAATCCAATTTTATTCTGGGTCTCTTGTTGTTCCATATGAACCTTATAATGGCACTTTGTAAAGGGTGTAAGTCTGATCTTTTGATAGTTATGGGCAGGGCCCTGAACAAATACAGAATCTTCGGTAAGATATTCATTTTAACCGCGTTGACTCTGCCTATTAAAGAGATCGGGTACTCTGTCCATGATCTTGGTAGCTTTATTAACTGCGTAAACATTTTGGCATAGTTTAATATGTATAGTTTTGAGATTTCTTTGCATAAGTGGACTCCTAGATATCTGAAGGAGAACACGTCCCATTTGAAATGGAAATGTTCCTTCAAATTATCCTGAGATACTGGGGAGATATGTACTGGATAGGCTACAGTTTTGGATTTATTAATCTTAAAGCCAGATATCTTTCCGAATTCTTCAAATATTTTATATAGTGATGGGAGAGATATCAATGGCTGAGTGAGGGAAACAAGCGTATCGTCCACAAAAAGTGCAATCTTAGATTGTGTCTGTGTTAGTTTGATCCCATGAACGCTTTCAGTGCTTCGTATTTCTTGGGCCAACGGTTCCATACAGAGAGCAAAGAGCAAGGGAGACAATGGGCATCCCTGTCTGGTGCCGTTTTTGATATATATTAAGTCGGATGGGTACCCCATATTCCTTACCCTTGCCCTTGGGTTATTATACAGACTCATTACGGCTCCGATATATTTTGGCGGAAAGGCAAATTTATTTAGTATGCATCTTAGGAAAGTCCAATCCACCCTATCAAAAGCTTTTTCTACATCTAACGATAAAAAAACTGTGGGATCTGTTCTGATATTCGCTAGTTGTATAAGGGATAAGACTTTCCTTACGTTGTCCGTTGTTTGTTTGCCAGGTACAAACCCGGTTTCGTCGTAATGTACAAGTTTCAGGAGGATTGTTTTTAGTCTGTTTGCCAACATTTTTGCGAATAGTTTCACGTCATTGTTGATTAATGATATGGGTCTGTAATTAGCCGGTTGCGTGATGTCTCTGTCTGCTTTTGGTATGACTATTATGTTCGCCTCTAACATATCGTCTGTGAATTTTTCTTTGTCCTCCAGTATGTTATTGAATACCGTCAGCATGTGGGGGGCTAATTGTGTTATGAAGGTCTTGTAATAGAGTATGGTGAAACCGTCTGGGCCTGGGGATTTTCTTCCTTTGAAGTCGGATAGTGCTGAAGTCAGTTCTGTATATGTGAAGGGAGATTGTAACTTGTCTATGTTGTCTTGCAGGATGGTTGGTAAGTCAAGTGTTTTCAAAAAATGATTGATTTTTTGTGTTGTCTTGCCATCGTATAATCATTGGTAGAAAGAGGCAAACATAGTGGTGATTTTCCTGGGGTCGTGTTCCAGAGATTCTGAGGGGTTTCTGATAGGGTGGAATTGGTTTTGTGTGAGACGATTGTTTAACTTTCTGGCTAGCATTGTATCTGATTTATTGCTTTTGCAATAAAATTTTTGGTTTATCAGTCTTAAAGCTTTTTCTGCTCTGTCTGTGAGTAAGGAGCTAAGCTCCTGTTTAGCCTTAGTCAGTTGCTGTGTCATTTCTGGTAAGTGGGTATGTGCTAGGGACTTTTCCGGTGAATAGATTTGAGCTATAGATTGCTGAATTGCCTTTTCCCTGTTTTTCTTCCTTTGTGCTGCTAATTGTATCAGTCTCCCTCTTATGACGGCTTTATGTGCAGCTCACACCGTAGACGATGGCATTCCTTCAGTATTAAGTTCGAAGTAACCCTCTACTTGCCTAGCCAGCCGGTCTCTGTCCTTAGGGGGTGCTAAAAGGGTTCATTAAGCCTCCATGACATTTGAGGTCTAGCTTTCATTATGTCTGCGAGTTTCAGGGATACATATGCGTGATCAGACCAGGATATTTCGGAAATCGTGGATTGCTGTATGTGTGAGATAAGCTGTGGGTGGTAAATATGTAATCTATCCTAGTGTATACATTATGTGGCGCTGAAAAGAACGTGTATTCCTTGCCCTTGGGATTGGTAAGTCTCCAAGTGTCCAAGAGATTCAGGTCTTTAGTGAGTTGTTTTAAATGCTTGTTGGAGATCTGAGTGCCTGTTAGGTGGCGGATGGGATCTATCTAGGGACATGTTCATTGTTGTGTTGAAATCTCCCACTATTATCAGTGGGCCCGTAGTGTATATTAGTATTTTGTTGGCAAGTTTGCGGTGGAAGTCCTTTTGGTTGGTATTTGGTGCGTAAACATTGACTAATGTTAATTTATAGCCCTGTATCTTTCCAGTGAGGATTAGATATGATCCCAGTGGGTCTCTGTAGCTTGTTTCTTCAACGAATGCTATGACTTTGTTGAAGAGGATAGCAACGCCTTTGCGTTTGTCTGGGCCCGACGCATAATAATGTGTTGGGTACCTCTTCCCCCAATATCTGGGCTCACTACCTTTTTTAAAATGGATCTCTTGTAACATTATAATGTCAGGGTGGGATTTGTTGATGTATTGTGTTGCTATCTTCCTTTTCTTAGGGGATTTAGACCCTTTCTGTTTTGGGTGAGTATGTGTAAGGTGTTATTCATGTTAGGTGTTACCTTTGGGTTTTACTTGCGCTCTTTTCTTTTGTTGGTGAGGTGGTTGTACTTGACCCAATGGAGCTTCCAATTTTTCTGGCTACTCTCCGGCTGCCCCGGAAACCTTTGTGATACTTCATACTCGCACATGGAATAAAGAATAACGGATATTTTAATGCTTTAGGTACATTTAGTTGCTCTAATTAAAATTAACAGTTTAGTAATATTTTTATGTATTGACATTTTCATCAGCCTTTGGCTGTAGATTATGAACTGCACAAAACTAAATAACATTAACGAAAAACATTGTAAACAATTTGTATTTTGTGTTTGAACGCCGTTTTTATAACTTCTCTCCTGAGAGTCAGTCGTCATGGCTGAGTCTCTGGGTACGGTAGAATTTTTACCGCACTAATCTAGCAACTACCAGTGGGATTTCCCACTGCTTCGTGGAGGGGAGGCCTATACGGCCCCTACTTTGGAAACTAGCCCTACTAATACACTTCCCGTGGGGCCCCCGTCTCCCCAGCCCTTTTGTATTAATTTGCCAATTTGCTCATAGTTGCTAACAGAAATGGGTAGCTAATAAGATGCTTTGTAGCTCGTTTGATTTATAGCTTTTCGAGTCCACAAGTCCGCCTCCCTCCAAGCCCTCCCCCCACCGCTGTCCGTCTGCCCATCATATTGGAATATATCCCTCCTCCGTATTCTGTCCTGGAGGGGTCCCTTGCATGACTCCTGAATGGTATTTCTTAAACAGGTGTTGTCATATCATGGCTGAGATATCAATCCCTCTAGTACAGTTTAGATTCAATTTAAATTATTACAGATATACAATGCCCTTTTCCCTTTGTTTATATCTTTTTACTACCTTAGTTGTATCTGGGGTTCGCAGGGGTGGGTCAAAATGATTATGATAGGTCACTCTAAATGTATTCTTCGTATTCTAAATTGACAGTCCTGGCTAATATTTATAGATATTTATAGATCAGTTCCAGGTTATCATTTTTGTAGCCTGGGAGGAGGAGAGGTAGACCGGGGGGCAGAGATGGGGGCTGGCCAAATGCGAGACAGACATAATTAACTGTTTACTCTCTATCTCCCTCTTGTTTTTGCTCCTTGTGCTTAACCATCTACATCCTGTGTTGATAATATATGTTCATACTTCTGTACACAATACTATGTTTCATATAGAACACCAATGGGATTACTTATATGTTGCACACATTTTAATACTTTGATCCATTTTCCCTCTACCCCACAGACCCCCCGAGCTTTGTCTCACTTATCATTCTCTATTGGAGATGACAGTCCCGCATTTACAGTTTCTGTGGGGATTTTGCTTTAGTCCAAGTTTTATTTTTCCCCATGGGTGAACCAATACAGTTTTTATAATCCCGGTCGGTTCTCAACTGAAGATTGATGATTGGGGTAGTAGCTGAGAGGGATAGCTAAATCAGACATTTATTATCTCCAGCCTTCATGGCCCGAGGGAAGGTACTTCACCTCTAAGATGGTACAACCCGAGCCCCAGGTGGGGGTCGGTAGACGTGGGCTGGAATGTGTAATTCCCTCAGGTTCCCACCATGGGGGGTAGTTAACTCTGGCTCTCCCAAGAATTATGCAGTGCGATGGGCACTCTCAGTGTGCAGTGGTTGGGCTATAGCCCTGGTGTAAGTGTATGATGTGGGTTGCAGCAGTCACCAAACCCCTTCGTGAGTGTCCATCTCGGCCCCAACCCCCCCGCCCCCCCAACAATTGAAAAATACCTGTGCCCCTCTCGGGGGTATGGACTTTTGGAACTCGGGAAAGCGGGTGGGGAAGCATGGCTCTTTGTGGGTCTGCTTGGGTGGATGGCCACTGCTAGCGGTTAATAGATTTTTGTGGAGTCAAAGGTAGCATCTTGCCTCCCATGGTCAGCTGGATCACTAGAGTTGGGTTTTCTAAGTGGACACCGTGGTCCATTGAGGCCTAGGTGGTGAAGTGCGAGGTTGGGGTTGCTCAGTTTCCGGTGCTGTTCCCGATATTCCCAGCCTCTTCAGGAAGTCAGTCCCCTGGTCGGGTGCGCTGAGAGATATCAGTTTGCCGTTGACCAGGACCGACGGTTTGAAGGGAGATCCCCATCTATACCTTATCCTGTTCTTCAATAAAATGTTGTTGATGAATCTCAGTTCTCTTCTCCTTGCCAGAGTGGCGGGAGATAAGTCCTGAAACAGTTTTATTGGGGCATGTTCCATAATTACGGACTCCAGGTTCCTGGCAGCATTCATTATGGCCTCTTTGGCTCTGTAATGATGTATCCTGCAGATGACATTGCGTGGGAGTTCGCCTGTGGGAGGTTTTGGTTGCAAGGCCCTATGGGCCCGATCTAGCGTAAGGTTGTAGGCCACCTCTGGGGGAGGATCTGTAAGAGGAGTTTTGTGAGGTAAGGCTCCAAGTCCTGCATTTCTTCTGGGATTCCTCTGAGACGAATATTGTTCCTTCTCATTCTGTTCTCAGAGACCTCCTGTGCATCTCTTATTAGGTATATATCCCTACGGATTTCCTGCAGCTCCGCCTCCGTTTGCTGGCTGAATATGGACAGTTGGTCTGTTACTTGTTCAAGTGTGGATACTCTGTCCCCCAACTGAGTCAGTTCTTGTTTGAGCTCCTGTATTATTGTTCCTTGGGACGATTGTATCACCCGCTTGATGTTTCGGTAAAGGGATCGGAGGTCTTCCTTTGTGCAGGGTGTGTTATCCTCTGTTTCCCGCTCTGTGCCTTCGCCGCCATCTTGGGAGGGCCTAGGGGTGTCCGGTCTTTTTAGGAAATCTGTAATTTCGCCCTTGGCGAGGTGTTGATTTTTTCCTGGGACCCATGTGTGGGGGTTCTGGCTTTTCTTTCAGAGAGAAATTCTTGAGCTAGAGCAGATTTGTAGCTTAAATTATAGCTGAATTGGGCTGTTCGAGCGGGAGCTCTCCTTAGGCACGTCTCCTCACATAGCCAGTCAGGCTCCGCCCCCCCCAAAATTAACATTTTGTTAACCTTTTTGAAATAGTATATTCACAGCAAATTGATGAAAAATTGGATTTTTTTTCTCCAAATAGTAAATTAAGATATTTTCACAGTTTAAAGCTGGGTACACACAGGACAGATTTTTGAAAGATGATCCTGCAAGATTCTGTCTGTCATTTTTTAAAGATCTGGATACACACAATCCCGACCTTTCTCCCTATACACAGCATAAGGAGAACGCTCAGGACTGTATTTTTCCCTCGGCCGCGGCAGACTCCCCATATGAGGCAGAGGGAAATTTACTGACTTTCCTGAACGAGCACTCGTTCCACCAGAACGTTCTGTGACCACGCACTCGTTCGTAAAAGCGCCCACATGGTGCCGATTAAGCCCCGATACTGCTGAATCCGACTGTATCTGGCTTTATCGCTTTATCGCTACTGTGTGTACCTATCTTTCCTTCCTCAGAGAGTCTCCTCCTGCAGTCTTACAGTGTAACAATTAATGTGGTAATGTTGAAGGGTATGCAGATGGAATGCAAATCGTGAGTGACTGTGTAGAGACATCTATTAAAACCCATGCAGCATGACTGAGGTTTAAATATCTTAAAGATACTATTTAAAATAACGGGGAAAGAAAAACAGGAGGAACAAGAAAGGGAAAGTGGGAAAGCATAAACTTTGAACTTTTAATTGTGTTGTTGTGTGTGTTTGTGTAGAAAGAACAGTAATTTGTCTCTTCAAGGCAAATTAATACTTAAGAGAAGTATATAAGGTGAGTGGGAAAAAAAGGTTCACAGACTTTTTAAGACGGGGTTATGATAGTTTCTTAAGAGCTTATAGTGTTAGGTGGCACTACAATAGCTCATGTTACAAAATATGTATATTTTTAGATGAAAAAAAATATTGTTTTGATTATGAATGAATAAGATTTACTTCAAATGTTGTATAAAGACTATTGATGTTTCCATATGTATTGTTTTCTTACAGATGCGGATGCTAGAATGAGTGGGATGTGTTTTGATTTTCCTGTGCAGTCTCTCTTTAGGGCCTCAGTCATTGACTTTTGCAAAGGAATTCTTTTCTCTGTCAACATAAACATAAAATTTCTTTTAAAGTTCCTGTGGACTTGTAAAAGGGATCATGAAAGACTTGCAGTACTTCACTGTTTTATTCTACACCTAGATGAGTTTTCACAGTGTCAAACACAGGTAACTGCAAAAACACTGGATTAAAGATTTAAGCTGTCTTTAGGAAGATATACATGAGAGTCCCATGAGCACACTTTTAGCCTGCTGGGAAATACACTTAAATGCACGCAGATTAAGGGGAATAATGTTGCATTATTTATTGCAGACATTTCAGGCAGTGTATTTTATTTATGCAAGTACCAAAGTGCAATGTTTTGCACCAACAGTTGTTTGAATTATTTTAGGACACACATGTCTGTATGGTCTTAGGACTGGAAGTTTTAAGCATCTGTTATCCATAATTAACAGGTTGTGAAAAGTTGGCTTTAATAAACAGTAATTCACTATAAGGTGATAGTGAATCATGAGAAATATTCTGTTAAATATATGTATTCTTGCTGAGCTGACTGATTTAAACACACTTTTTCTCTTCTAGATTATTGAGTGGATATGTGAAAACTTTTCTGTATGCCATATATTTGATCCCATACAGGAATTCATCATTGGTATGTGTTAGAAATATATATTTATAACAGTTTAAAATTTTGGCATGTCACTTCTTAAAGGGCCATTATACTCAAAAATACTAAAAACAACTTACCTCCCCTCAAATTCTATAAAAGACAGGAGCAAATATATATATATATATATATATATATATATATATATATATTGTATAAAGCAACAAGGTTGCTTTATACAACTGGGTCCTAACCTACTGGTACCTGCCTATTTGGCTGCATGAGCTGACGGCTTCTCCTGTGTGGCCTGGATGCTTGAAGCTGACTCTCTAGTTTAAAGTACTTTACTCAAAAAAGCACATGACCTAACTCTGGGTGGAGTACAAGTTCCCAGAAGGCTTGGTCAAACCTTCAATGTAACACAATCAGGGTTATTCAATAAAAGTTCTTATTGTTTAAAATGGTGCTAATTTTTCTCCAACCAATCAGATGTTAGCTTTCAAATGTTAAATAAGATCTGATTCGTTGGGGCAAAATTAGCACCATTTTTAACAATAAGAACTTTTATTGAATCTCCCTGAAAAAAAAAAAAAATATATATATACATATGTAAGATCGGCACTCCATTCCGGTAGTATCATTATGCCCGGGTGTCCTCCAATAGGTATATAGAAATTCGCATCACGGAGTCACTTTCGGGTCTGTATAAAACATAAAATTTTATTTAAGCAGTTTAAAAGAACGCTGCAAACATCAACGCGTTTCGGCTCAACAGCGAGCCGTCCTCAGGATGTGACGTACAATGTGTGTGCCACAATTTTATACCCTGTTCCCCAAACAATTGTGAAGGGAAAAATATACATTATCAAGACAGTTAAAAACACAAATTTAAAAACATGATCCCTGCACGGGTCATATGAATGCTGTAAAAAAGCAGCAAACTAGAATGTGACATATAAATCCCCAGATCGGAGGGAAAGCAAACGAAATGAGCATAACATCTAAAAAGTCAAATATATCTAAGTGTCAAAAGTAGTTAAATACTGTGCTGAGAGCTAGAAAGCTATAAGCACAAAAAAAGACAAAAAAGCAAGATACATAAATGTCCAACTATCCCACAGCAACAATGTATAAATAGAGTTATCATAAGAAGCAATGTAATACAAGCTGTTCATTAAGCCCCTTAGGTGCTAAAGTATCCAATTGATATATCCATCGTGCTTCCTTCTGTAGAAGCAACTTATCATGATTGATCATAGACTGGACCTCATGTGCAGTCAGACCGTCAAAGATCATACACCTCAAAGAGGATAATGCATGACCCTTATTTCTAAAATGTCGGGCCACAGACAAATCGCCAAATTTAGAGGTGATAGGTTCATTGGTGTTTAAGGGCTAATCTGACACACCCATTACATTGGGTGAGAGTGCTATGACCAAGTATATCACTAAGAATGTTGTAAAAACTGGCTGTTATAGATGCCCTAATTGCATCACTTGCCGGTCTATGCTAACAGGCAGAGACTTCTCTCATCCTCACAATGGTCGTAGAATCCCTATTAGACAGAGATTTTCATGTGAGAGCAGATATGTAATCTATTTTATAGTCTGCCCCTGTGGGCTATATTATATTGGTAAGACGAGAACATCGTTTAAAGAGAGAATGGCCAATCACGGTCATCTGTCAGATTAGCCCTTAACACCAATGAACCTATCACTCTAAATTTGGCGATTTGTCTGTGGCCCGACATTTTAGAAATAGGGGCATGCATTATCTCTTTGAGGTGTATGATCTTTGACGGTCTGAATGCACAGGGTCCAGTCTATGATCAATCATGATAAGTTGCTTCACAGAAGGAAGCACGATGGATATATCAATTGGATACTTTAGCACCTAAGGGGCTTAATGAACAGCTTGTATTACATTGCTTCTTATGATAACTCTATTTATACATTGTTGCTGTGGGATAGTTGGACATTTATGTATCTTGTTTTTTGTCTTTTTTGTGCTATAGCTTTCTAGCTCTCAGCACAGTATTTAACTACTTTTGACACTTAGATATATTGACTTTTCAGATGTTATGCTCATTTCGTTGCTTTCCTCCGATCTGGGGATTTATATGTCACATTCTAGTTTGCTGCTTTTACAGCATTCATATGACCCGTGCAGGGATCATGTTTTTAAATTTGTGTTTTTAACGTCTTGATAATGTATATTTTTCCCTTCACAATTGTTTGGGGAACAGGGTATAAAATTGTGGCACAAACATTGTACGTCACATCTGAGGACGGCTCGCTGGTGAGCCGAAACACGTGTGTTTGCAGCGTTCTTTTAAACTGCTTGAATAAAATTTTATGTTTTATACAGACCCGAGGTGACTCCGTGATGCGAATTTATATAAATATAATATATATATATTATATATATATATATATATATATATTAATATATAATATAATTATTATATATATATAGATAAATAAAAGCAATTTCTATTTTCATTCTACTTTGTTTTAAGTGTTATTAGCTTTAGAAGTGAAAAGTTTTCCACTGTGTCACAGTCCGCTTGAGCAGCGATCTGCGCAATGTTGCTATGCAAAAAGTGTATCACAATGCACCTAGTGTGGCCAGAATAATTGGCCAGCACAAGTGTTTGGTCAGATTGCATGTTTAAAATGCTCTAGTGTGGCCTAGCCCTAAGGCTGGGTACACATGGAGAAATAATTTGTCCTGGCCGAGCGTTTGCTACTAGTGAGTGCTCGGTCGGGACAAATGACTGTTGGTAGCGGCAACAGTGGCAGCGGCCAACAGTATGCTTGACGGATCGTGCGGTCCCATAAGGAACCACACGTTTGACTCTGATTTACTGACTGGTCCGTTCATCTGATCGGGATGAACAGGCGACTGAGCTTGGCCACCCTGCACATACAGTAAGATATTTTTGCCCGGCACTGTCGGCTGGCTGAAAATATCTTACCGTGTGTACCCAGCCTAAAGGAGAGCACTATAAACCGTAATAAAATGACACACCATTAGATTCAGCTAATAAAGGGCCACTCCTTGCATGTTTACAGTTTCTAGTCTTTAAATTGCATTGACATTTTTAATGGACACTCCTGCTTCTTGTGTGTAACACTGTAACTTTTCAGCCTTTTTGCACAGGAAACTAGGCTTGGAAACAATGAATGTAGAGAAGTTGTTGCCATATTCATCTCTGCCTTTTTGGAATCAGGTAATTTTTTGAACAGCATATGTGCTAGCACCTAAATAATAATTTTATTTGATGTTAGTTATATATTGAGGGGTGAAACAATATAAATTTAAAAGGTGAAAGGAAAACTTGGATGCCAAAGTCACTATCGGTCTTAGGCCAGTTTGTAGACACTCCACAAGCATCAACCGAGATTTGAGGACTATTGCTCTATTTGCTTCTATGGTAAAATTGCCCTGATTATTCCTAATTAGAGGTAAAGTTATGGTTCGAACAGATCCCAGTTCCGACTCGTAATTCCCTGTTCTGAAAATCTGACGGAACCATTCTAAACTTTTGGAGCTCGGATTTTCTGGGTTTTTTCGACAAATTATTGAAAATAAGAAACTGCTTTCGAGGGTTACCAAATATACAAGGATACTTTAGAGGGTTACTGAAAGAAGCCTCGTATTTATGCAAAAAATTTAAAATAGCTTGCCTGTTTGTTTTTATTAATATATTGGTAAGCATTTCCCAGGTGATTGAGCCATCTACTGCCATCTACCATGCTTTTTTTTAAATCCATATTTACCCATATTTTACTCAGAACTTTCAGGGTTTTTTTTTTGCTCCGTTAACTTCTATGGGTTTGTTTTCGGATTTTCAAATTTTTTTCGAAAATCCAAAAACGGAACTCGCAAGTTTTGAACATATCTAGTCCTTTTTGGTCCTTTTAAGACTGTAAATTAGCCATACATATTTAATGTGTTATTATTAAATTGATTAATTGAAAGATGGGCTGTACATTGATGAAAATATAGAATTGTGATTAATCTAGAATAGTTATAAATTAACAGGGCTCTGTATGTTTTTCAAAAAGGGAGGTACAGTAAATGGGAAATGCAAAGGTTCTGTAGTGTATATAGGCCATTCCTTTAGAAATGCCCTATTTGATTTAACCTAAACTTTTAAATCTTTGGCAAAGAAACCATGTATAGTTTTCACTGTTAACACAAGTGAAAGGAGGCTACTGTTAACAAGTTGCAATACGAGTGAATAAAATTAAGCCACCCATTTAGAAATTGGCTCACTTATTTACATTGGGGCTCAGGTGCTTTAGCCCTGAGCCATTCGCATGAGCTAATGCCTGGTAGCGATATACACACACTTCGGATATTCACAAATTGAAAACTGACTCACCGCTCCTTCTGTTTGGTGCGGGTGGTGTCCAGCCCTGAACCCCTTGCTTAAATTCCGTACAGGTAAGTATTCACAAAGAGGTCTCGATGCACCATTGAAGAAATCGATACTACTGCTCCACTTGAATTAAAACTTTATTAAAACTTGAGTTAAATTCTTTATTCAGGTTTACATACCATAAAAGCCACTGGTACCGGCTAGGTGCTGCAATGCATTACCGATAAGGTCCTTAGTCATAGGCTGCCATATTAGCCACATGGATCCTCTTTTAAAACGGGGAAATAATGCTCAGGAAGCGTCGCCCACAGGTGAAAACACGCCCATGAGACAACACCCCCACGAGGGAAACCTCCTCCGTTAGTAGGATCAGGACAAGATTAAAAAAAAACACATTGCATAAATTACCTAGTGGATGGCCATCCTGGGTTCCAAAGATCACAAAGTGTCATCCAACTATGCAAGACATGTTCAAGAAAAAATATCAGCACCAATAGACACAATGAGTATGATGAATATCAACAAACACTATGAAAAAGATCTAGACTTAAAGGTACCCACATTTCATTTACAAATAATTTCAACTATATATTTTAATCAATGTAGCACATTATATCATACACGTAGTTCATACCTTCTGGGACTCTAGTACACAGATTAAAGATCCATTTGAATTAATCTTGTCTCAACATCCTTAGGCTATCTTTGTTCTTTTTATCTACTTTCACATGCTGTACACCTTGCACTTTAAGGTATCGTATAAGATTACCATTGCAAATGTTGAAGTGACGTGCCACAGGACTTTTCTGATTATTATTTTTAATATCTCTAATATGCTCACTCACCCGAGCTTTAAGGGTTCTTGAGGTGCATCCCACATATTGGCTTTCACAGTGGGTGCATCTTAATACACACACCACGTATGTGGAATTGCAATTAATATAGTCTCTTAATGTATATTCCTTTTTTGTAATGGTGCTTACAAATTTTGTGTTTTAATCAATAAAATTACAGGTAATGCATTTGTTAGCACCACACGGATATGTACCCCTGTATTTTAACCACGTTTCATTTGTGAGATGATGGTTTCTATATTACTCGGGGCTAGAATATCTCTTATTGATTTGGCCATCTTGGGAACAAACCTACAGCCATTTCTGATCATTTCTCTTAGATTAGGATCTTGTTCCAATATCGGAAAATATTTTTTTATAATTCTCACTATTTGGGTGTATTGGGAGCTATACTTAGTGAAGATAACCCCATCAAACTGTTTTGGTTAATTTTTTTGTTTTAGCATTAACCCCATGTATAAGTTCTGTTCTATCTTTTGCCTTAGCCTTTCTGAGGGATTGAGACAAATTAGCTTTTTTATATCCCCTATCTAAAAATCTCTGGGTCATTTCTGCTGCAGCTGAGTCGAAAGTGGCCTCTGTGGAGCAGTTTCGCCTCAGTCTCAAATATTGGCTATACGGTATGGACTTCACACAGTGTTGTGGGTGGCAGGAGTCGGCTCTTAATATATAGGTCATTGCTTCTGGTTTTCTGTAGATATCTGTAAATATATATTAGTAGTTTTCAACTGGATAGTTATATCTAAATATTGAATAGACTTACCCCCAGATGTATACGTAAACTAAAGATCATAAATATTGTTAAGGTGCCCATACATCTATAAGATTTTACTTACCCGATCGAGCGCTCACCCGATGTTCCTTCGATCCTGCCAGAACCGCTTCTCCCGATCTTACATTCGACCAACATGCGATCGCAAAATGAATGGGATTAATGGGGTAAGTAATATCTTATAGATGTATGGGCACCTTTATTCAAAGAAAACATAAATTCCTCAAAAGATTTTCCCGTATCATTCCAAATCCAAATTAAATCGTCAATGTACCTATGGTACAGAGACATTAAAAATAGAGATACAGGTACAGAGACATTAAAAAATAGAGATATTAAAAATAATAATCAGAAACGTCCCGTGTCACATCACTTCAACATTTGCAATGGTAATCTTATACCATACCTTAAAGTGCAAGGTGTACAGCATGTGAAAGTAGATAAAAGGAACAAAGATAGACTAAGGATGTTGAGACAAGCTAAATTCAAATGGATCTTTAATCTGTGTACTACCTTTAAGTCTAGATCTTTTTCATAGTGTTTGTTCATATTCATCATACTCATTGTGTCTATTGGTGGTGATATTTTTTCTTGAACATGTCTTGCATAGTTGGATGACACTTTGTGATCTTTGGAACCCAGGATGACCATCCACTAGGTCATTTATGCAATGTGGTTTTTAATCTTGTCCTGATCCTACTAACGGAGGAGGTTTCCCTCGTGGGGGTGTCGTCTCATGGGCGTGTTTTCACCTGTGGGCAACGCCTCCTGAGCATCATTTCCCCGTTTTAAAAGAGGATCCATGTGGCTAGTATGGCATCCTATGACTAAGGACCTTATCGGTAATGCGTTACAGCACCTAGCCGGTACCAGTGTTGTTTATGGTATGTAAACCTGAATAAAGAATTGACGTTTTAATTCAAGTGGAGCAGTAGTATCGATTTCTTCAATGGTGCATCGAGACCACTTTGTGAATGCTTACCTTTTTTTCACTGTTGCTTGTATTATTTGTATTATATATTGCATAACGTATTGTTTATAGACTGTGATTAATCTTGCAAATGATAAAATGTGCAACCAATTACAATCTCAGGGAGATTCAATAAAAGTTCTTATATTTAAAAATGGTGCTAATTTTGAACCAACCAATCAGATGTTATTTAACATTTGAAAGCTAACATCTGATTGGTTGGGGCAAAATTGGCTCCATTTTTAACAATAAAAACTCTTATTGAATAACCCTGTTAATTTTTGTATTGATATACAACCTTTACGCTACTACAAATTTTGACATTTTCTTATTATTGTTGTTAATGAATATCATAGGTGAAAAAGGCTGGTTGTAGGCATAGATTTTAAATTAAAAAAACTGTGTTTGTGTTATTTTACCCACATCAAACTTTTATATTTATTAGCCATTCAGAGATATGGCTTTTTCTCCACTAGTGTAAAGAAGGCTGAATTTATTGCTTTTTAGCTGTTTTGGAAATTTCAAAAAGGTTTTTAAATGATTAAATAACCTTTTAAATGAAAATCTCTTAAATTATCAAGATCAAAGACATGCTTTTTAATTCAATTAATATTTAAAATAACCCAATATACATATACAGTGGTTTGCAAAGGTATTCGGCCCCCTTTTGTCATATTACTGCCACAAACATGAATCAATTTTATTGGAATTCCACGTGAAAGACCAATACAAAGTGAGAACTGGAACGAAAATCATACATGATTCCAAACATTTTTAACAAATCAATAACTGCAAAGTGGGGTGTGCGTAATTATTCAGCCCCCTTTGGTCTGAGTGCAGTCAGTTGCACATAGACATTGCCTGATGAGTGCTAATGGCTAAATTGAGTGCACTTGTGTGTAATCTAATGTCAGTACAAATACAGCTGCTCTGTGACAGCCTCAGAGGTTGTCTAAGAGAATCTTGATAGCAACAACACCATTAAGTCCAAAGAACTCACCAGACAGGTCAGGGATAAAGTTATTGAGAAATTGAAAGCAGGCTTAGGCTACAAAAAGATTTCCAAAGCCTTGAACATCCCACGGAGCACTGTTTAAGCGATCATTCAGAAATGGAAGGAGTATGGCACAACTGTAAACCTACCAAGACAAGGCCGTCCACCTAAACTCACAGGCCAAACAATGAGAGCGCTGATCATAAATGCAGCTAAGATGCCCGTGGGGACTCTGGACGAGCTGCAGAGATCTACAGCTCAGGTGGGGGAATCTGTCCATAGGACAACTATTAGTAGTGCACAGCACAAAGTTGCCCTTTATGGAAGAGTGGCAAGGAGAAAGCCATTGTTAACAGAAAAGCATAAGAAGTCCCGTTTGCAGTTTGCCACAAGACATGTGGGGGACACAGCAAATATGTAGAAGAAGGTTCTCTAGTCAGAGGAGACCAAAATGGCCAAAATGCAAAACGCTATGTGTGGTGAAAAACTAACACTGCACATCACTCAGAACACACCATCCCTACTGTCAAATATAGTGGTGGCAGCATCATGCTCTGGGGGTGCTTCTCTTAAGCAGGGACAGGGAAGCTGGCCAGAGTTGATGGGAAGATGGATGGAGCCAAATGCAGGGCAATCTTGGAAGAAAACCTCTTGGAGTCAGCAAAAGACTTGAGACTGGGGCGGAGGTTCACCTTCCAGCAGGACAACGATCCTAAACATAAAGCCAGGGCATAGAATGGCCCAGTCAAAGTGCAGATCTAAATCCAATTGAAAATCTGTGGCAAGATCTGAAAACTGCTGTTCACAAACGCTGTCCATCTAATCTGACTGAGCTGGAGCTATTTTGCAAAGAAGAATGGGCAAGGATTTCAGTCTCTAGATGTGCAAAGCTGGTAGAGACATACCCTAAAAGACTGGCAGCTGTAATTGCAGCAAAAGGTGGTTCTACAAAGTATTGACTCTGGGCTGAATAATTATGCACACCCCACTTTGCAGTTATTGATTTGTTAAAAATGTTTAGAATCCTGTATGATTTTCGTTACACTTCTCACGTGTACACCATTTTGTATTGGTCTTTCACGTGGAATTCCAATAAAATTGATTCATGTTTGTGGCAGTAATGTGACAAAATGTGGGGGCCGAATACTTTTGCAAACCACTGTATTCTCTTTATGTGTGTGGTTTTTTTGCATTATACCACTACAAGTTATGTCTTTCAGCAATTTAGGCTTCAAAATGCTGCTCAGATGCTATTTAGTTAAAGTTATTAGAAGTAGACTGTTTTAAATCATATAATTATAAAGAACCCTGGGACATATTTATAAAGCTGCATTATTTACCAAGAGTGGCATCTATGAAACCAGACATTTTCACCTATGGTATTCATTTACAACAATAAGAAGACAATGTTAAAATTTGTAGTAGCATAAAAGTTGTGGAACAATTAAAAATATTTACCGTAGATTGTAATTGGTGGCAACTATGAAAGTCATTATTTTATCAATATGAGAGGCCTTAAATTGGACCAGGGAACATTTCTAGCACTAATTACCTATCTGCAGTAGTAAATAGGGTCTTCATGATTTACCAACAAATACTGACCGCAAGATTTGCCATTGGAATGCATCAGCTTTATAAATGTACCTCCTGTCTGTCATCTTAGAAGGTACACTTTCTTATCTATCTGTTGGTTTTAGGTCATTGATGGTGTATTATGTTCAACAGAGATTACTGATATGCCAATTTTAAAGGTATGATTTTGTTTTTGCAAAAACATAATGGAAATGTAAACAAGGAGAATATACTGTACCTATTAATATTGTAAAATTAGAAATATGGGTTCATAATTTCTTATAAAACAGAATTAATTAGTTAGTAATATTTGTTCACAGTTTACATATTATTACACATTATTTCAATATGACCTGAAATGTAATACGTGTATTCCCAAATTAATGTATGGTGCAACACACCATACAAAGCAGGATGTTTTGGTCAAGGGAGGCATTTGTATACCCCTTAATAAATAGTAGTAAATAAGTATACAATAGAAAAACATAAAAACACATACTTTTTATTTCATATAAACATTTAAAGGGATATGTTTTACAAAGACTATTCTTTCAGTACAATTTTATTGTACATAACTTGTTAACTGTTTCTGTCTTTCTAATATTTGCTTGGAATTGACAGTCAGGGTTATTTTAATAAAAGTTCTTATCGTTTAAAATGGTGCTAATTTTGCCCTAACCAATTAGATCTTATTTAACATTTGAAAGCTATCATCTGATTGGTTGGGGCAAAATTAGCCCCATTTTAAAGGGCATGTCCACCCCCAAAACTATAATCCCCCCCAGTAATGGCCCCACCATGTAGTGTAGTGTAATCCTTACCTCACATCCCAGCTCCATAGGGTTCTCCTGTAGACCCCCCCTAAAGTCCCAAAAACTGTCCACCAGGAGGCTATCAGGGCTCTGCCTGCTACCTTGCCTCCGGTAGATATTTGTCATGCGTACTGCAGCCCTTCTCCCCCTTCCCTCCCCCTCCCTCTCCCTCCCTCTCCCTCCCGTTCCACTATCCCTCCCCCTAGCGTAAAACCATTTTAATATGCTGCTCCCCCATGTATGGTAGCCCCAACCGCATGTTTAGTATTTTCAAAAAGCTCCCCAAACTCTTACTTACCTTCCTCTTTCCTCCGCTGCACTGAATGACCGGCAGCCGCATCAGTGATTGGCTGCCGCTCAGCCAATCACAGACGCGACTGCCGGTCCCGCCCCTCTGCTTGCATTCTCGCAAGCAGAGGGCCGGCAGTGCAGCGGAGGAACGAGGGGAGGTAAGTAAGAGTTTGGGGAGCTTTTGGAAAATACTAATCATGCGGTTGGGGCTACCATACATGGGGGAGCAACATCAAAAATCATTTTTAAGGGTGGACATGCCCTTTAAATGATAAGAACTTTTATTGAATCTCCCTGAGTGTGTCTTTTTTTTGTCTGTTTAGATTGGAATATTTAAAGGATTCTGGGAAAAGTTTCATTCTAATCTGGAATATATGAAACATACTTTGCAGCAATTTCATCCTAGTAACCATGTGCACAGAAGAGATTGGTGTAAACTGATTGCTGATATGGTAGGAAGGACATAAAATATCTGAATGTTTCTTTGCATTATATTCAACTTGTACTATTTTTGTGATTAAATTTCAAAACTTTGTACACCTACCACATAGTTAATCTAAACAAAAGGGTAGATCCTAATATATGTTGCAGCCTTCATACAATAAAGTAAATATACAAAATAAAATCCTTCCTATTCTATAAAATAATTTATAAGTTCATAGGAGATTACATTAAGCTTACAATGAGATAGGGTTTATATATGTTTAGTTAATAATAATGATTGATTAGTTAATAATGATTAAAAAAACACAATGTCTTTCAATAAAAAAACACAGATAGTAACAATATAAATGGCACAAAATGTATCTCGAATGTAGTCATGCGAGATACATGTAGTCATGTATACATTAAAATAGTTTGAATAACCGATTTGATTGTAAAAACAGTGTTTGTTTAGTCTTTGTTTGGATGCAAGTTATTAAAGGTTTTGCACTTAAATGCAGGACATACAAGAGAAGAGAAATATTGTTTATCAGCGAAATATTTTAGAAAATGCAAAGAAGTAAGTAGAAGTGAAATCCTGCTTTTCTAATGCGCAAATAATGTAAGTTTACAAGAAGCATTGTAACCCATAATGCATTTTTTTTTTTTTGCTTGATAGATGCGAATGTTATATAAGTAGCTGATTTGAAAACCTGATTTCTTGTTAACTAGGCAAATTTGTTGGAAAATCTTAATTTTCTATGTTGGGTTTGCTAAAAAATATGTAGAATTTATTTGAAAGCTTAAAAATCCTAAATTGTAACTATAATGTAAGATCTGCATGTTTCTGGCTTTTTTTTTTTTTAATTCTTTGACTTTCCTTCCAAGTCCAAGACCATTAGATAACATACATATTTGCACGTGCATTAACAAGCCCCTAATTACATATTTCCATTAAAAGATGAAAGGCCAGATGTAAATTTCTAGGCACATTGTTTACCTGGATTCTGGAATTAGTCTGGCCCTGTTTAAATGTATATTAAGTCTATATCAGTTGTATCATAAAAAGTCCATATGCACACTAATCGTGGGTGCAGAGAGTCCAATTCCCCTACTTCAAAGGGAACAAGGCAATCAAATAGATACAAGGTGGACTGCACTCCAAAATAGAATGTTTATTGTAAGCCAAACATCAAACAGCAAATACGACGTTTCGAGGGTAACACCCCCTTCATCAGGTGATGTGAACAACACAGTGTGGGTTTAAAAAGCCAAGTGCCAATACAAAGGAACACCCCCTAGGGAGTGTGTCCAAAAACGCTGCCATAGAGACAGTGGTGTGGTGAAATAAAATAAAATATATATATTTGTGTATAAAATACAATAATGGATGGGCTAAGTAAAAGCCCCAAATGTATAGAAAGTGCATAATAGAATAAATAGCTAAGAGTAATAAAATCAATCTAAATGCCCCATAAAACATTGGAAATAGGGATATACTTGTGTAAATATTAGTGTGTAAAAGTGTAAAGTGCCTTAATAGTGCATAGATAAAAATGTACATATAAATAACATGAGACATAAAATAGATCTTATCTGGTGACAAGATTGTGACAATCTTGTGTTAAGACTCTTAATGGTTTCTCCCTGAAATTTACAATAATTCTGAATCCCTGATGATCTATACTTAAGCTGGTCATACATTAGGCAGACATTAGATAAATTAGACTTTTGTTTATAGACAAACGTCTAATCTATCTAATGTTTAAAGGCCACATTTTACAAGCAATGGTTCTTATCTTGATATAATCATAACTGTCCATTTATTTTGTGATCTCAAGTTGAATGAATAAAAGCACAGGCTAGGTTTTTCTTAATCACATAAAGCACACAACGTTTCAGGGACCACAATGTCCCTTGTCATCCCTTGACACCTGATGAAAGGGACATTGTGGTCCCTGAAACGTTGTGTGCTTTATGTGATCAAATAAAGTGAGTTGAATTCACCAAAAAGAGTGCCCCTCTCATGAACTTTTTTGCTTGTGCTATAGCAGGAGGTCCATGGTAGAGGACCTGAGAAGGGAGCACCTTGAAGAAATTTTGCTAAATAGCCATAAGGAGTGCCTAGGCCCGAAATCCAATTTGTAGGTTTTTCTTAAGCTACATGCATGTGCCCGAGAACTTTCTAATAAGTAGCTCTTTTGAAAAGCTGAATTGGTAACTTTATTCTGTTTGTTTTAGAGTGATTTTAAATATGGAGATATGGAGATCAGGTAAATAATATATAATTAATAAATTTAGCTTCTATTGGTTATTAATGCAATTTCTTATGTGTTTTGATGAGGTTGAAATATTTTCTGCATTAATGGGGACTGAGGGAGGACTTAAGAGAAGTAGGGGGATGGGGGAGAACAGCACAGCCCACAGCAGGGAATGTGTTAGGTCTGTAAATTTAACTTTAATGTCACAGGAACTGTCACATGGGTTCAGACCCGGAGGCAGGAAATGCAGAGGATATGGTGATGCTGCTACGATATTACATAAAAATATAAATATCTTCAAAACTATGTAAAAAAAATAATGAAAGTAAATTGTAAAAATTCTCAGCAAAGCAATTCCTGTCAATATAACTAAAGTCATTTTTGGACCACAGTCATTTAAACTGTTTGCAAGTTTGATATATAGATGGTATAGCTAGAGCAAGTTATGTGCAGATATAGAGCTGGGATATACTAGTATTGTTTTCTCCCCATGGTGGAGTATTAATAGAAAATATGGAAATTAATAAATACTATTAAAAAAAGAAAAATGTCCGGAAACAGTAAGTGGAGTACATAGATATTTTAACATAGGAGTTCAGGCAATTGTTTGAATTTAAAGGATATGTGCACTGTTTAAAAACTTTAGGTTAGTGGAAAGCTGTGGCTTTAAAACTAAAGTTGTCTAATTTTTTTTTGGGTCCAAACCCCCCCAGATCCTACCTTTACTGCTTGAATCTTGTTGGCTTCCTCTTCCTGTATAATAGCATCTGGAGCTCTGCCCCCACATCTCCTTCTCCCTCCAGCCTCCTTGGTCCCAAAAGTTAAGTTTCGTCTGTCCCACGCAACATGACGTCAATATGTGTGTCGCGGCATCGTTGCCTGGTGCTTTTCACTAACCTAAAGTTTTTTTTTACAGTGTACACATCCTTTAAAATTACACACTGCCCCAAATTCTCAGAAGTATATTTTTTTGTTTCAAAAGTGGGTAAAGTTGCCCATACATTATGGAAACAAGTAAAAAGGGCCAGACTGGCAGCGTCGCCTGTGATTGGCTAAGATGCCGCATTGGGGGGTTGTCACCAAAAGTTTTTTTTGGGTGTTGTTTAAACCCTTTAAGTAAGGATCTTTACTGATCTATTAAAAAATCCAGGGTTGAGGACCTAGTAGTTCAGGTCCTCACCCTGTGTACTTTGGAGGGGGGGGAGGAAAATGGGGGGGGATTAAATTGTGTTTAGTTACCCTTTAAGTAAGGACTGTATTTTTAAATGATTGCATGACTTTTAGATAGGTGTAAGTCAGTATGTTTTTCAGTCTTTTATCACTGGTAAAATTTGTCTTTGGACTTAAATAAAATTATAAATGTATTGTTGTTTCTACCTCTTCTGTAGATCATAGAATGGTGCCTTTGTATCAGGAAGAAGAATACTTGCAGAAAGACCTTATGGGGCTGGTAATTAGTTTGTATAAACACAAAATATTTGTAATGTAAAAATTTACAGAATTTACTCTCTACAATAGATGTACACAATAATTAATAATAAATTAGAAAAACAGTACAATGAATTTGTCAGCAAAGGGACATGCATTTTGTGTAGTTCCTATACTACTCAACAGGTGGAGCAATTAGTATATAAAAAAAATTCTCTGAATGTTAATCTACCTTACTTAACGTTATACTTTTATTAGTGAATCAGCTAAAAAATAATGTTTTAGAATTTAGCATGGTTAATTTATTTTCACATCATTAAAGGGGAAGTTTGGAGTGCAAATACATATGCTTTTCAGAAAAAAGAGCAGTATTTTTTCATTCCAATGACCTTAATCTGCCAATTCAACATTTTTGTCTGTGTATAAATAAATGCAACCAAAATACTGACTTCCTGTTTGCAGGACCCCTAGTTGAAACTGTTATGGTCTTGCCCTTAAACCAGCACCTGGGTTGATTCATTTTCTCAGTAGAGATCTGAGCATGTTTGACCCATCCAACAGCCATTCAGTAGAAATTACTGTTAGGAACATTCCAAGGAAGTGGTGCATCCTGGGAAGAAGGACGGTTAGAACCTGAAATGTTAGCTCACTAATGTTAACAGCAGGGAACAGCAAAGTGTATGAAATCAACTGATTTTTCAAAATGGTAGAGAATAACTAAGAAGGCATTACACAAACTAACAATTTATCGAATATTGATAATTTCCACTAAACTGTCCCTTTAAAACTGGATAGATTGTATTAGAATTAGATTTGGTTACAGTTATTTTTAATTAGGCGTATTACAAATTTAGAAATCCAATCTAAACATCTGAGTTGCCAGGGAATTTGGCATAAGAGGCACGGAGGTAACGCCTCCTTTAAAAATGTGTTTTCACGCTATCTTTTATAGAAAAAAGATTTAAAGTTTTTTTTACAGATTATATATAATTCTCTTACTTTATATTTGTATCATTTTAGATGATGGTAAAATTAAGAGACCACCTTTCACAACATCTTTTTCATGTGGGGAAAAATAAAATTGATAAAATTGTTCTGGATTATGTATCAAAACAGGTAAGTGGTGCCGAAAATAGAAAATAACTGTGTACAACGTAAAAAATACTAAAATAAAATGTGTTTAGCCTACATCTAAGGATACATTTAAAAAAAAAAAAAAAGATGTAGTGAATAGGGTTCCTCCAATATTGGCGACTTTGGAAATAACTTTTCGGGACACTGAAAATGGAAGAGGGACTCTACGGTTGGAATTTGTTTTATAATTTCTCTATACCATTATCCCAACATAGTATCTCTCATAGACTCCCATTATATCGCTAAACTATATATTTTAAAGCCTTGTACAAGGCATAATTAACAAAAGTAAATTCAGACCTATCAGGTATAAAGTTTTGTCAGCTTACACCTGCACAGCAGATGGACTTCACTGCAAAGTAATTAGGAAGTGCAATCCTGGAACTACAGCCTTGCAAAGCACTAGTGCTAGATGGCATTCCATTCAAAAACTATAAGAGATATCTGGTTCTGAGGAATGCATATCTACTACAAATCTATAATTGGAATGAGGCCAGTATAACTGTATTCCTTAAACATGAAAGATATGCTTACAAATCTTCAATATGTTACTATATTGATGACCAAACTGGTAGAGAATTAATTACAATCCTTAAAGGATAACTCCAGCTCACACTTACCCCCAAATCCCCACTTGCATTTTAACTTTACCTTCCTCTGACGCTCGCACAGTGAGTTAAGAGAACTTACAAGAAGTCGATGCCATGTCTACGTCACGGCCAAAGGCCGACAGCCAGGTCCGCAGGGGCAGTTACGATCTTGCTCCTCATCAGCTCGCATCAGGAGCAGAGGAAGAGGGACCTCTAGCGAGAGATCATAGTACTTGTAGCTCAATGTGGGAGCATTGAAGGAAGGTAAGGTTACAATGCAAGAGGGGTTTTGGGGGCTGATACTTACATACTTACAGAATATGTAAAGTTATTTGGGGGCTGGAGTTATATTTCTACTGGTGGAATAGACTAATTGATTGTAGCCGTATTAGTGCACTTGTAGCATACAAAAGAAAGTATAGTATGTGATACTGTTTTTTATTTGCACTATCAATAATTTTCTTGATAGAATAGCTTTTGGGAACTTTCCCCCTTTTTCAGATAGTTACATTATCTGAAGAAGGGAGTAATATACTGGTGTTATACCAGGCAAATCTTCTTCTATTAACCTTCAACAAATACTAATCCAAAGGCAAAGGAATTAAAATAACAAAAGGAAACGTATTATACTTTCTCTGTATGCACAATTTGACTCTCTGTCAATAAACTATCATTTGGGGAGCTTTGTGAAAAGTTGTTAGAAAAAAATAGTAATCACATGAGTTACCATAACAGACATGCATGTGCATCAGAAATCACAGGAATGTTTAAGATTTCCATGTTATTTAAAATCACGTGCGCAAACACGTGAAAAACCCGTTAGTGCAGCCTAGCCCTTAAATGTCCTTCCCTTCCACTGATATTGAGTCCATTCCTGTGCAGAAATGAGATGCCATTCTTTGCCCCACTTAACATGGTGGTCTTGTGGCAAAAGAAGTAGCAATGGCAAATAACAGACTGCCCCTTACAGAATATAAGGAACATTTTTGCCCTCCAAAACAAGTTGTGATTTTGAGATAAAGTCACAGATTTGTTTTTTTTTCCTTTTGAAAACTTGGTTATCCAATTTGCCCAGGGATAGGCAAATGATGTTTGCCTATCCCTGTGCTAGGCTGCGCCACACCACAAGGCACAGCCTAGCACAGGGATAGGCAACCAGTAAATCTCCAGGTGTTTAAAAAGTACAACTCTGGGAGTTTGTAGTTTTCAAACAACTGGTGATCTACTGGTTGAATATCACTAGCCTAGCACATTGATTAATGTAAAGAATAACTGCGTAGTTTGCTTTTTTTACATTTATCAAATGGGCTGGCAGGATAGGGTTACTGTTTACTGCGTTCTAATTGACTTGTTTAAACATTTCATATTGGGAAAATGTAATTTTGTACCAATTATAAAGAAATTGATCTTGCTGTAGAACTACAAATTAATGAATGCTTTATTCCTTTCTTTTATTTTTCCATAGTTAGACATCATTTGCCTGATACTGGAGGTTGTGTGGCAGAAATATGAGTTGAAGCCATGTTCTTTTTCCTTGTAAGTTTTTCTTAAATATTAACTTTTGTTTCCAGGTAAACTGCTATGGGGTTTCTCTTAAAGAGTATCGCCACTGGTAAAATTATTTTTTTGCATTCAGTTTTATTGACGAACATGAGGTAAAGGAGCTGTGTCTTACCCCCGTTCTATAATGTAACATGCAGGAGCCGAGAACGAAGTTAGAGAGCTTACATGATCTCTCGCTCCTCCTCCGTGTCCTCTGAGAAGTCCCGAGAGACCAGGTAAGTTCTTTAACTTCGTTCTTGGCTCCTGCACGTTACATTATAGAACAGGAGGTAAGACACAGCTCCTTGACCCCCTGTTCTTCAATAAAACTGAATACAAATAATTTATTTTACCAATGGAGATACCCTTTAAAAGGAAAGTAAACAGAAAACCTTTCAAGGACACCTATGCCACTATGGTAAACAATAAGGTAAACATGTCTTATTTGGCTTTGTGAGAGTCCAAGCTATCATTGTGTCCTTGATAAAAGGGACCAGGCACTGGGTTGTCGACTTGAGATGCACGGTCATTTGCCAATGATCCTAAAGTAAAAACAAAAGCTTTATGTTGATACCATGTGTTCTTTAAGAGAATAACATAATCCAGATGCCAAACCTGTAGCCCACAATGGCAGCACAAGTTGCTTCTTGCCACTGAATTGAGATGTACGTTTGCTTTGCCCCAGTCTGCCCCTACCATGCCTATCATGCACTACATGTGCACACACCATTCAGACACTCCTGCAGATTGCAAGGTGGGACATGTGACCCATAGACCTTTTTTTGATTATCGCTTTCATACTCTGTGCTTTTTAAGGGAATGTCTGATACTAAATATCTGAAACAAAATGCAGCTGATTCGATTTCACTTTCCATATAGAAATGAGCGGGGAAGTTCTTCAGACTACTTTGCCTTTCATGTGATGTGCCGCATTTCAGATGCTGCATGTAAGATGGGCATGCCTCTCCCTCCAGGTAGGTATGCATATACTGTAACTCTCTTTTGTGCATATTGAAATTGTCATATTCTCTTTTTGTTTATCACAAAATATACAGCTGTCTTAATTTTGTTTGTTTTAAACTTATCACATTTATCTTGTAACTTTATGACCATGACATGTATAGATTATATCAGTTTAAAATACTCTTAGCGGCTTTTCATATAATTAATGCAGGTGCTGTGGGTATAATAAAGTTTTCCAGGGAAAATGGTAATCAGAAAGGAATGAAAAACATACAAGGGAAACCCACTTTACTCTAGAAGACCCCAGAGGCACTCATACAGCCATGATTAGGGGAATAAGAAAGCCCCAAACGTAAGTGGGGAAGTGTATCAAATATAATGTACAGACAACCTTCCAACCATAAAAATCATATAAAAATATATTTTATTGAGCAATAAAGAAAAATAATCTGAAAACAATTATCACCATAAACATATAAAAACTCTGGGCGTCCCCAGAATAAAAAGTATCTAACTACAGAGTCCCCGAGTCAATAGCCGCATCAAACATGAAGTGTTAGCTTGAGTAATAAGCAGCCATGGCTAGAAAAGCCAAAATGTAAATCTGGCGCATCCGCACAACCCCCTCCATCTCGGGGGTCGGGGTAACCCGTAACGTGAAACAAGGAGCAAGAGGCAGAAGGCAGCAAAAAGCAACATGCGGTTTATGACAAAGGTAAGTATCTATTAATAGTAAAGGAGCATGTAATACTGTAGTGAATGTACGGTCCTCTAAGTTCCGGTAAGCAGGTCCGATTCCGTGTTCCTCCTTGGTCCTTTGGTCTTCAATCTGCCAACATCCAAGGAGATATCTTAGTCCAGTTCGGCTGCCTGCTCCAGCTTAATCGAAGCTGTTTGACTCGGGTCCACCATACAAACCGACACGCGTTACAGAGGGCACTGCCTTCTTCTTCCGGGTCACATGTTAGACTGCAATCAAACATGTTTAAATCCCTTACGAGCTCCTCCCATCTGTTCCTTCCTACAATCAGATGGGTACACACACCCCCATACAATTCGCTAGGGGGAGGGCTCTCTTGTCAAAACATGCAATTGTTCTGGTGTGGCACAGTAAGAATATACTAAGGGACCATGTGTACATGCTAAATATCTAGCGGTGCCTTAAAGGGTATACAATCATACAAACCTACTCGGGGGCCAAAGAACAGCTCCCCTGAAAAAAGACCCTTATGTAAAAAGGCACTATCAATACGGGTCCAAAATCTACAAAGAACGTTTATTTGGCATCCAATTTATTACTAAAAACTTCCCTACAATACATAGTAAGTTATATACAAATAAAGTGCAGTAGCATAACCACCCTCCAATTTATCCATCACCATAAATATAAAATAGCACTGGGCGTCCCCAGTAACCAAATCCTAAATCCGGCTCAGTTGGACATTATTTGTGTTGGCCATTACTGGACTTGTTCTTGTCTAACAATAGAGTTAATCAGCACAAGAATCAAGCACAAGAATGGTCCCTTAGTATATTGTTACTGTGCCACACCAGAACAATTGCATTAATTGTGGATCAAGTAGCCTTCCTTTTTTTTTTCTTTTTTTGGTTTGTTTTGGCACGTTTCGAGGATTGACTCTAGGGTAGAATTGTTTATTGACGTCCAATTTTTTGGTGTGCTGACTTATCATGGCATTTACTTTGGATGAACTTGATTGGGATTCGGACATGTCGGATGTGTTCTCCAGTGGAGACACGTCAGACACATCCGAGCCCGATAATGGTTTTCGTCAGGTGAAAAAGCAATATCGGAAACTCATCTTCCAACAATTACGAGCGAAATGGGAAGTCGCAAGCCTTGATAGTTATTTAAAAAACAATTTGATTCCTCGAGGCTTGCGCATCAGGTTAACACCAAAGTGAAATTGAACCAAATTTTAAACATGAATGGGAGGAAGAGTTAACAAATTGTTCTTTGAACCTGATGAGGATGATTGTGATGGCGGACTCAGGGAGATTGCAAAAATTAAATAAGGAAATAGAGGATTTCCAAAAGAAATTAGATCAGTTTAAAGTGGAAAAAGATTTTGAGACATTTAATGGTACCCTTAGGAAAGATATTGATGGTATACAAGGGGAAATAAAAAAGAGGAAAAAGAAAAAGTTCCTGAGGGACAGTGAGGATTTCAAAAATGGCGAAGCATATAGTTGGTACAAACATGAAGAAATTAACTCAGATGGTGAGAAAAAAGGCAAACGAAAGAGTGATGTCCCTTTAGGGGGAAAAAAAACCAAGGAAAGGTAAAAGAAATAGGAAAAAAAGAAACCTCACCTCACCCACAGAGAGAAAGATATACATTAAGGAGAAAACGGACACCCAGGTTCTGTTCCACACAGACACTTTACAGTGATCAATTTAACTGGGGAAATTTTGAAACCCGAAGTAGTTTCAGTCCTTTCTAAAGGAATATAAAGGATTTATATTGGAGAACAATGATTTTGTATTCAATGGAAAAGTACTACCGGCAGTTAAGGGGGACCGCGATTGGGGCGGCGTGCGCACCTACGTACGCGTGCCTCCATCTCGGTCTCTGGGAGAACTCCATTGTCGAGGAAGCCATTAATGACCTGCCTGAGGGGGAGGACGTCGCCCTATGGTTGCAATATGTGGACGACGTCCTCCTCTTGTGGAGGGGGTCAGAAGGGGGACTTAAGTCCTTCATTGAAAAATTAAATGTCAACAATCTAAACATAAGGTTAACTTATGAATACAGTTGGACGTCAGTGGATTTCTTAGATTTAAAGATTTCTATGGAAGGTGGAATGTTAACAACTAGAACCCATAGAAAAGAAACGGCAGAAAATTCTCTGCTATCCGCTGACAGTCACCACCCTAGGAGCCTTATCAATAGTATCCCCATCGGGCAGTTTGGACACAAAGCTGTAATTCTTACCATTCTTGCGCAGGAGAGTCCTCCCCCCCCCTCCCTCCCATTTTGCTCTTCCTCCCACTAGCTCTAAACCCCTTGGTCATATTGTAGTTATTGGTTCCCCAGCCCCATCCGCCATAATAGAATTTTGAGAAAGTCCCCCGATAGTTACTTACCTCTCTCCCCCGGCATTCTGAGCAGCCGTGTCCCTGATTGTCTGTCTCTCAGCCAATCAGAGATGCAACTGCCGGTTCCGCCCCCTGCTTGCAGTTCCGTGCAAGCAGAGGGCCGGGCAGTGTGACGGAGAAGAGAGGTAATTGCTCGACTAGGGAGGGGTGGTTAACGCAATCAGCTGAGTTAGCAGAGAGGTTCAGAGCCAGCGGATAAACTGAAAAAGTGATACGCAGAGGCTTCAATAAATCTAAAAAAAGAAGCCGTAGGTCCTTACTGACTCCAAAAATTGCGAGACGAAAAACTGATGAGACTATTAGATTCATCTCTAAGTTACAATCAAAATTGGGGAGACATGAAAAAAATACTTCAAAAACATTGGAGATTGATTGCCAGTGATAGGGATCTAGAAAACTACATTGGACGGTATCCCCATTTGACAGCTCGGTGAGCGTCCAATTTAAAGGACAAGCTATCACCTAGCCATTATGTTAATCCCAAAAATAGAGGATGTGAATGGCTGAAACATATCGGCAATAAACGTTGTGGTTCCTGCCGTTTATGTTCTCGCATGACCCAAAATAAAGTCTGTGTGGGGTCTAATCGGAAGGAGTGGGCGATCAAACAGTATATCTCCTGTAAAACTACTCAAGTGATTTACTTGATAACGTGTGAGTGTAAAAATATGTTGGGAAAACGATGAGGGCGTTAAAGACACGTATTTTAGAACATGAAAGAGCAATACTTAAAATGGAAAGACACGAGTGGCTTGGTCCTTTTGTGGGATAGAAGCAGTATCCTTAGGAATAAGGGGAGGTGATGTGGACAAATGTCTGCTACAGAAAGAGTTACGTTGGATTTATAAATTAAAAACTTTGTCCATTGGGCCTCAATGAGGAAATGCAATTTCCATGTTTCCTATAGGCAAGCGGCACGAGAATAGTCAATTCTAAATTAATTAAAGTTATCATCCCAATGAGTCCGCTTGCTTTACTAACAGCTTCCTCTTGCATCATGCCAGCATGTTATTTGGCCTGTTGACACTTGGAAATATCTTTGTGTGTATAATCAGCTATTGAGTTATATATTTGGATTGCCATTTGAGGCATATTGTTGGATATTGGCATACACAATCCATATGTATACTTACCCTTTAATCTGTGTATCAATATTATAATTGGTGCTTACTAAATGAAGCTATATAACTTTCACTGTTCTTCCCTTCTTTCTAAATGATAGCATTGGTTAGGTTGGGGTTAATATTCCCACAATATGGTTGAGTCTGCCATTAGCAACAAAATCTCTAACTATGTTATCCAATGGAACCAGTTTGTTACATGTTCATAATCAACAATCTCCTAGGGCTTTTTTAAATTTGTAATAATGATTAACATGTATTTTGTAGCAATTCTCTGAAAATTGATGTGTCTAAGGGATAGGTATTTTGTTTTCAGTGACGAGTTTGCACATATCTATTCTTTATTGTTAAGTTCCCTTCCCTAAGATAGATGTATTAAGAAACTGTAAGCGTTGGGATTATAGAGGGAACGCAATGGAATTATAGTGTGAAGTGCAGATGAATGCATCAGTGGCATAACCATCAGCTGTTTTATGTAATTATGGACAGCTCTCCTTGTATGTAATGGGGAGGATTGATGGGATGCGTGTGTCTTTAAGTAGATTCAGGATAAAAAGGTCTCACCCGCAGATATCGCGAGACCCTGAAGAAGCCATAGTGCAAATGTGCAAAGCTGGTGAAACACGCGTAGGTTAAGAACATGGTGAGACTACCATGTTCTCACCATGGTGAGACTACGAGTTAATGTAGGAGCGGCAACAATCTATTACCTGGGTGTCGGGTGAAGAATGTGGTCTGTCCCGTTAGGGGTCCTGGCTTCTCACGTAAGTCCCGAATGTGTTGGAGAATATTTTGCCATTAGTCATACCACTTGGGGAGTGAGGATAGCGATTCTTGTGCCGATTAACTCTATTGTTGGACATTATTTGTGTTGGCCATTAGTCACTGGATTTGTTCTTGTCTCACTGAGCCGGATTTAGGATTTGGTTACTGGGGACGCCCAGTGCTATTTTATATTTATATGTATATTTATGGTGATGGATAAATTGGAGGGTGGTTATGCTACTGCACTTGTATATAACTTACTATGTATTGTAGGGAAGTTTTTAGTAATAAATTGGATGCCAAATAAACGTACTTTGTAGATTTTGGACCTGTATTGATAGTGCCTTTTTACATAAGGGTCTTGTTTCAGGGGAGCTGTTCTTTGGCCCCCCAGTAGGTTTGTTCTCTTGTCAAAACACAGACAACTTCAAATGTACAAATGCAAATGGCTTCCATCTTCGTTCTCGGGCCCTGCAATACTGATTGAAGATCGGGAGGTAAGGCACTGCTCCCGAACCTCCCGAACTTCACTCAGTATATTAAAGGAATAGTTCAATTCGAGAGTGAACTATTCCTTTAATGCAAATCAATTATTTTACAGGCTTTGAGGTTTTTTTCTGTACAGGGTATGGGAACTGATGAAATCAAGTTTTCTTTGGAGACCATATTCTCCTCTATCTGTCCAGTCTTAAACATGCTTTTATTGGTTTTGACTTTGAAACAGTAGTTTAAAGGGGAATAAAGGGATATTTTTAAGCTTAAAAAAGCATTGACTGAAACATTGCTGTGTATATATTGATACCCTAGAATTTATTATGGTAAAATTTGGTGTTTGAAAAGAGCTGATTTATTGGTAATATTCAAAACTGAAAATACATTTTTTATGTTAGCAGTGTTGTGTCAAGCTCAAATTTCACCAAATGATTATTATAGATCTTTTCTGCTATCTGCCCGCTTTAAAAGGAAGATAAAGTTATGTGAAAATTTGCCACTACAGTAAAACACCAATTGAACAGAACTCAAATATTATGACAGGACAGGACAAGTCAAAAGTTATTGAGTTAAGTTAATTTTGTTTTTTATCCAATGCTTACAGGATTTCAGACACTGCAGTTAGTTCTAGGAGTTCGATGTCTACCTCTTGGAAACGTACTACATTATATAGATGCTGGCATTCTACAGATGACAGAGACTTTTGCTGTTAAACTTCTTCAAGGTAATGCCTTTTATCGAAGTGTGTTTGCTTTGTTTGAATCGCATGCTTGTAAAGCACATTCATGGAACTATTCAATAGAGTTTGAATTTTAATCCCATAAGCAGATTTTATTATGGTATGGACTTGTTAACTCAGTGTCTATTGCAGCTGGTATTCTGAACATTTGTGGAGATTTTCTGGGAGACGTAATATTGGCCACAAAGGGCCAAAAATGAGTTAAAGCCGCATTTAAAAGGTGTTAAACTCAAGCTATCCGAGGAAATATCTGGTTACCATGGGTTTAGCCAATGGGAAGGCACTTAACCTGGTATTAAACCATTGGGAAGGCACTGACTGCAAGGAGCATGTCTTCCCATTGGTAAGCCCTGCCATGGTCTGGGACTGTGGCAGGGGAGCCCTAAAAGCGGCTTCATGAAGCCGGCTTTGCGTGGCTCAATTTTTGCACGTATGGTAAGCATGGTAAGACCCAGGGGTAAGGGACATGTGGTTAAGGTCCTGAGTACTATTAACTAGGGGAGGGTTGTAAGAAAGGGTATAATTTCCCTTTGAATATATCCTGCTTTACCTCTATATTCCTCCACCCTATCTCTTTATGTTGAATCCATCTAAAAGATGTCCTTATGAGGGTGGAGTTGTCCTAACTCAAAAGGATTGTCAGAATCAAAATGTTAAATACAACAAGTGCTTGATAAAGGAACTTCTATTAAATTTTGGGAAAAGACATTCAGTGTAAAGGATCCCTATAAGAATCTCTATAAGGAATTTCTCCTTTTTAACATATTTCTTACAATAAATTAATGAAAGTGATACATTGCTTTGTTTCTTTTTTCAGTGCATTGTAAATTAAATTTGTAATCGGGCAGTTAAGCTGTCTTTTTGAGATTTTTCCAAACATGTTTAAAAATAAATGCAAAAGTATTTTAATGTTGATTATAGTGAAACACTGGCAGTAAAAGCCATTTAATTAAAAAATAAAACATTAAATCTGTAAAATTAGTGAAACCAAAATGTTTTCCAAATGTATTTGTTATGTGTGTACAAAGTCTATAAAGTTAATGGTAGCCATAAACGGACTATATTATCAGCCAATGGTGGCAAATAATATCGATCGTACACAATTTTGTCTTGTCTGATAATGAATCGGGTAATTTTATTGGGCAGTTTTAATCTGCAGACACCATACCTAGGTGATTATCGTTATTGACTGGTAATATTGCAGCGTATATAGGCATCATAAGTCTGTTCATTTAGCTTTTACTTTATTATTCGTACCAGAACTCAGCAATACTTTTTTTATTATGACCTCATTTACTACTATGACTGATCGTTTGATAATGGAAATGAGATAGTAACAGGATAGCAACACTAGCAATATGGGAACTGAAGGGCACAACACGAAAGATTCATATTGCAACAGTAGCAGGATTAAAACTACCAATAAATGATATTTATTAATCACACATAAAATGATAGACAAATAATTTGCATCAAGGTTAACATATGAAGTACAAATATATATCAGATGGTATATCAAGTACAAAGTTTGTTGTAATGTAACATTACTTCATATGTTAACCTTGATATGAATTATTTGATCTTTTTATTCATTAACTATTGGACGTTACAATTATACCCTTTATGTGAGATATACTTTTAAGGGAACATTCCTCTATCATTTTATGTGTGATTAATAAATATCATTTATTGGTAGTTTTAATCCTGCTACTTTCTTGGTGTTTTGGGAAGACTTGTTCTTTTCTTTGTTGACTGTGTGTGGGACCCTCACAGTTGTGTAGCTGGTTGATTTATCTGCTCTATCTTTTATTTGAGCATCTTGCAAGAGTAACACAATGCCTACAATAAGAGCAATTCCTATTACTACTCTAAAGTGTTAGAAAAAGAAAACAATACTGTACCTAGTTCCACAGCATTATCAAGCCTATATTTACAACCATGTACAATATGAAACCAGTGGACAGTCTGACATGTCACTAACTGCGGAAACCATACTTTTGCATGAGATTCATGTTGCATTATATTAACCTTATCTATCCATATTCACACTGCATTTCTTTTTCATGTCTCCCTTCCTTAATTTGCTATCCCCCAACCCACATACAGAATTTCAGAACAACATAAATAAGCTATTTTCCCTGTCAATCTAAATTCCTAAAATCTAATGTATGTTCTTCCACTATTTTCTTTGGCAAGATATATTTTTTGTGAAAATTCCTAAACCTTTTCCATTTTCCTTTTCTACTAAAAAGTGTAAATAATGTCAGAAGTTGTCTACATTTGCACATTCCTATTGCTTTTTAAGCTTATTTCTGTTTGCTAGGAAATATATCTCTGACAAGTCCCTGTCTTAAGTGGTAGTTGCACATAAGTCCACCAGTTATGAGGCAAATAAAGGATTCCAGAAATCAGTTTTCCTGAAGATAAAAAGTAACTTTGGAAAAAATGTATGATAAATGCAATCTCAAAAGAAGGTGGAAGTGAGTGCTTTAAAATAAACACTGAGCTAACTAGCATTAGGGGAAACTTTATTTTGAGTTTTAGCACATGCAAATATTAATGAGGTTAGAATCTGATGAATCTTTTTTGTTTGAACACACTATATACAGTATATAGTTTTAACATTATCCTAAAAGGACATGTCCACCCTCAAATCGATACGTTATGCAACTCTCCAAACCCCATTTTCTTTTTACTTAACTATTACTCTAAAAATACCTAACCCTTGGGCTTACCATCGATTTCCAGAACTTCTCTGGAGTTATGATACCTGGCTTGCTTAGTCCTGTCACCTGCTTGTGTCCAGAACCCTACCAATGGAAACTATAATTTTAGCAGTGTATCTTCCGATTTTTCAAAAACCAGGCTGAAGCTGACTGTCAGAACTAACTTAGTAACTTTGGAGGAGAAGTGATGGAGACCTAAGGCAAGCATGTTTATTTTTTATAAATAAATACATTTAAGTAGCCCTTACTCGGAGTTGTCTGTTTTGCTGCATGCCTTCAACCCAGTTCCATTTTTATTCAAGCTCAGTATCTCCATTCCACTCTTAACCAACTCCTCCTTTGACTTTCTGAGAAGTGAAGCACTCTCCATAATTACTATGAGCTAGCACTGGGAGAGAGGATTTCCCAACATGCAATTCACACATACCAATTGTCACCATTTCCAGTTACAGCAAAACTGCACACATCAAAAGGTTTATGATAATTAGGCAATTGAATGACAGCTGAAATATAAGATGCTAAAAAAAATACAGTGGTTGTTGGGAAGGATTATAGTTTTACGTAATAGGCAATTTATAGATGTCCTTTAATGACACAGCATTTAGTTGACTGTAATGGTTATGTTTTGACATCTTCAGATTTGTCCACAACATAAATTTAGTTGCAGGTTACACTAAGGCTTTTGCCACACTACATTTGATTGTCCGTTGTCTATTCGCATTACAGTTTACAATTTATATTGACAGCTAGTTTTAATGGGAAATCTCTGGGTACTAAACCACACTGCGTTGTCTTCTCTTTTAAGTCTGTTTCTGTTCAGATCTCGCTCTAATGCAAATGCACAGAAATACACGGTAAAATGTTCACGGACACACAAACCAACTTGATGCAGCACGGAGATATGGACTTGGCTTAAAAGGACTAGAATAAGACAACTGAGCTGATATCCCAAGCTAAAAAGTTTTTCTCATGCTTTTTCAGAATTGGATGACAGTCAAGTCAACGAAAAGCTTAAAAGCAGCATTATTATACGGCTTCCTGAGGTAGGCATTCACATAAACTAAATATTTTTGAGTTTATTATACAGTTCCTCTTTCCCTGTCAATATAGTGTTTACCTGGCTATTGCAATATCTCTGCCCTGGCCGGTATAATTATCATTCTCCAGTTAAAGTTTATTGATCCAGACTAAAGGGCTGATTCAATAAAAGGTGCATCATATTTCCTACACTATTAATTTGCAGCAACCTGCCAAGTGTTGTTTTTTTTAGTGAGTTAATGCAGATGCTATATATAGAAGAAGAATATGGTATCACATACAGGTATGTTTAATTGCTTTAAGTTTTTTATTATAGCTTCATATATCCATAAACTGCAACGTCTCGGGGGGTACACATTCCATTTGTTCAGGCAGAATACAATTTTATTTTGCCTGAAGAAGGGGAATGTGTATCCCCCAAACTTTGCTGTTTATTGATATATGATGTGATAATAAAAAATTGAAGCAATTAAAAATACCTGTGTTACCCTAATACCCTATTCTTCTATATTTGGGGCAAGAAGCTAAACCCCATCTTATACCAGCACCAGGATTGTCTGTCCAATAAGTGGTGTGCTGTATACAACATATAAAGTATATGTATATGATAGATATTGGATCAACCGTCTGACAAGCCATTGACTGGAACTGCACTTTTCCACACTTCACATATAATATGGATGTTCAGCACGTAAATCAAACAAGTACATATTGCATGCTATTGGTCATATTTTTCTGTTTTGGAATCTAAATCTTGGTTGATGGTTTTATACATTCTTTAAAGTAAATCAACATAACAGAAACATTTTTTTATTCATTTTATATGACCGTTTAATACAACATTTCCAAAAAATGTAATGTATGATGTAATGAAGAATGATCACATTCAAAGTTGTTAAAGTCCAATGACTTAATGTTGACGGTTTCCATGACAGACTTGGGCTTCTTTCACACAAGCATTATTCTTGAGTGGCTCCAGATGGTAGCCACTAGATAAGCGATACATGTAGCGTTTCTCTATCCGTGACTGTCAGGGAACCTCTCGGGAAACTTTCAGCGAACAGCAGTTGCCAATGAATTTCCTTAATATTTAAGTATGTTCAGAGACATTTATACTTATGTGAGGGGTATGGGCTATTTATGCGGGTGTTTGTATATTCTTATATTATTTCTGGAGATTATTATTTGAGGTTGTATTTGTATTACCAAACAGAGCATTTTCGTACAGATATACATCAAGTGCCACATTTACCTAATCCCAGCGTAACTTTTACACAAGCTATTAGTACAAATGCCTTTTCTGAAAACCTTGCAGCAGCTGCGTGGGTGTCTTTTGTGATGCTCGTGCAGCAAGTGAGGGGTTAAACTCCTCCTAACCTATTTAGTGGTTTAACCTCTCATTATCAAACAGCGGCCAGTGGGAAATGAGGCCACATATGTTAATATTCTAGATATGAGTAGTGAACTTTGTAATTGTGTGTGTGTGTGTGTAGGGCTGGTTTATGTGGATATGTTGCACAACACTAAACATTATTATTGTATTTGGGCACCCTGTAATGTATAGGACATTATAAAACACCATTACTAAAGGGCAGACCTAACAGTGTCTGCTAAACTGGAGGGTTCAGCAGCCACTGTTAGGCCAGCTCTCTAATTCACCAGCCATTGTCAAGTCAGCCCTCCAGTTCAGCAGCCAGTTAGGGCAGGCCTCCAGTTCATGAGCCAGTGTCGTCATTTAAGCAGTGACAGAGGTGTAGCTAAACCTTCCATTATGACAATTCCATTTGAAATAGTGGTAAAGGGCTATAAAAAGTTTGCTCCTGGAACCTTCTGGTCTCCAGTTCAGCATATACTTTAAGGGGCAGCCTTCCAGTTCAGCAACCACTGTTATTTCAGCCCTTCAGTTCAGCAACCAGTTAGGGCAGCCTTCCAGTTCAGCAACCACTGTTATGTCAGCCCTTCAGTTTAGCAGCCAGTTAGGGCAGGCCTCCATTTCACAAGCCAGTGTTGACATTTAGGCAGTGACAGAGATGTGGCTAAAGCTTCCATTATGACAATTTCATTTGAAATAGGGGTAACAGTTCTGAAAGTACTTTTATAACTTTTTATATTTTTGTCTTGTACCTAACATCTGCATGTGTTTAGACAAATTAAAACCTTATGCATGCGGTTCTATACACATGCATTAGCCAAAGGACATAAAGGAGAAATGTTGCATATCTCTGCCCATTTTTCTGGGAATGCTGGGAGCAGTAAATTATTCCTATTCTGTTTTAAGAAGGCTCCATTTCATTTTATTCTTTTTAATCCTGTAAAAAAGCAATATAGCTGACTGGTATCTTGTGCTCCAAAATCTTATCCTGTAGAAGCCATGAATATGTACCTTGCACTGACACGTTCTAACAAGTTTGAATCATGTCATGTTTGCGAGTGTGATAATCGACTCTATACCATTATGCTGAATTGCATTTTATTTTACCAGCTGTTCTGGACACATGCATTGGCCAGAGGACATAAAAGAGCTTGTCTTTGCCCAAACTAGCTCCGGGACATTTATGGTGCCCATACATTAGTGAACATTTCTCATGATAATTCTATGAATAGTAGGCAAAACTTGCCAAGTCCAGATATACCAAACTAAAAGACCAAAACAACAGAATGCTTTAGAAAACTATTTGATTAGGGGATGTGACACTAATAGAACCATGATTTAATATTATTATTATTTTATATATTATTATTATATAGGATTTCTTTATTAACTTTTCTCATTTCTTTTTAACTTCTTGCATTTGTATCATTTTTTATTGTACAAACCCTGAAATTTTATAGGGTGTTTAGAGATTTTATATCCACTGTATCGACCCATAGCGTACCTAATTCCCATTGTGCACCTAAGGGCACACTTTTGCGAGTGTGTATGTATGTATGTGTATATATTTTAACATTTTCAAGTAGCATGGACCGTTTTCCCCCAAGAAAGACAACATTGGGCACAATTTAACACACAGAAACAGACAACAGTCTTTGGTTTTGTTTTCAAACTGACCTCAGTCCGGTTTATTCAAAGTATTGGCTCAAACCACAAAAACAATAGATCCTATGCCACACTGGCCTTACTAATACACAATAGGTGTCCCTGACTGTTGTAACACTCACAGTTAATCACAGTCCAGTACTCACACACAGCTCTGTGTCTCTCCCTGGAGAATTAGTTTGTTTTACCCTATTTCCTACTGGGTTTACAACCCCGACACTCAGAGTCTCTGATCTGTCTGCTGGCAGACCCACAGGCTCCTTGCCTGTTAATCTCACTGCAGTATAAACCTCTGGGACCGCAGAGGTTCTAGTCTGCCTCCTTGCCTGATCAGACTCTTCCCCAAAACAGGCTACACCTGCCCTTTTAATTAGTGAGCTTCAGCCACAGAGAATTAATTGATCTAAACTGTGGACTGGATCAGCACTGAAACCATTTAATATTTGTGGCTTGGGCCATAATAAAGCAAACTATACTACAGTTTAAACCATTTTATGGCTTTCTTACATAGAAGACCGAGTCCGTCGGGACATGTCAGACTACGCGGCGGAGGAGCGATCGATCGGGTAAGTAGCTTACCTTCTCTCCTGGCTCCTGCAGGTTTTATTGAAGAATGGGAGGTAAGACAAAGTTCCTATACCTCCTGTTGTTCAATAAAATCAAAAAATTAGTGCACGCAAACGCATGCGCAATCACAAGAATTTGTTCTCACGATTTCCGTTTTAAACGAAATCGCGTGTGCAAGCGCGCTAAAAACACGTTTGTGTGGCCCAGTCCTAAGGGTCATGAGATCAAAACAGTTTGTTTCATGGTCATATAAACAAATGCTGATACCCCCAACCTCCCACACAGACACAGGTACACCCACCTACTGACCTACCTTTCCATTCCCATGAAAGCCATACTTAAAGGGTAACTAGTCAAAAAACTAATTTTGATCAATCATCAATAAAAGTTATATTGTCATACATGCAAAAATACATACCCCCAACCTCACACGGGTACACATACCTACTGACCTACCCTTTTATTCCTGTGGCCGTTAAAGTTAAAAAAAAACTAATTTTGATATATCCTCAAAAAAGTTACTTTTATGGTTATAAACACAAAAAGACATATCCCAACCTCACAAGGGTACACACACCTACTGACCTAACCTACCATTCCATTCCTGTGGCAGCCTTACTTAAAGGGTAACTAAAGTTAAAAAAAATTTTTTTTTTTGATTTATCCTCAAAAAAGATAATTTTAGGGTTGTAAACACAAAAGAACTCATACCTCCTCAACCAGACCCAGGTACACACACCTGACCTACGCTCCCATTTCCGTGGAAGCAATACTTAAAGGATAACTATAGTCAAAAACAAATTTTGACTAATCATTAAAAAAGTTTGTTTTTTAACCCCCAACCCGACACAGGTACAAACACCTACTAATCTACTTATCAGTACTGTGACAGCCATACTTAAAGGGTAACTAAAGTCAAAAAAATTTTTTTGACCAATCATCAAAAAAGTTTGTTTTTTTAACCCCCAACGTGACATGGGTTCACAAACCTATTGACCTACCCCTCCATTACTGTTGCAGCCACACTTAAAGGGTAACTAAATTTTAAAAAAAACTAATTTTGACCAATCATCAAAAAAGTTTGTGTTTTTTAAACACCAACCTTATACAGGTACACACACCTACTGATCTACTTATCCATTACTGTGGCAGCCATACGTAAAGTAAAAAAAACTAATTTTGATCAATAATCAAGAGTTTGTTTTTTTAACTTCCAACCTGATCCAGGTACATACACCTACTGACCAACCCTTCCATTTCCATGGCAGCCATATTTAAAGGGTAACTATAGTCACAATTTTGACTAATCATCAACAAAGTTTATTTTTTTAAACCCCCATCCTGACCCAGGTACACACAACTATTGACCTACCCTTCCATTTCTGTGGCAGCATACTTAAAGGGTAACTATAGTCAAAAAAAATTTGACCAATAATCAAAAAAAATATTTTTTTTAACCCCCAATGTGGCACAGGTACACACACCTACTGACCTACCCCTCCATTACTGTGGCAGGGTAACTAAAGTCAAAAAATTTTGACCAATCATCAAAAAAGTTTTTTTTTTTAACTTCCAACCTGACATAGGTACATACACCAACTTAGCTACCCATTCATTCATGTGGTAACCTTATTTAAAGAGTAAGTATAGTAAAAAAAACACATTTTGACCAAACATCAAAAAAGTTGATCTTGCAGATCCTGTCTGTCATTTTTCAAAGATCGACATACACAGGGAGAACGCTTGGGACTGTGTGTTTCCTACAGCCGCGGCAGACTCCCTCTATAGGAAGTTACCTCGGCCGAGGGAAATTTTCTGGCTTTTCCGAACGAGCGATCAGCCAACCCGAACGTTTGGTGGCCACTCATTTGTTCGGAAAAGCACCAACACACAGTGCCAATAAAGCCCTGATACCATCAGATACAGCGGTTTAGGAGCTTTATCGGTACTGTGTGTGCCTAGCTTAAGTCTTTTATCCCCCAACCTGACACGAGTACACACACCAACTGACCTACCTTTAATTCATGTGACAGCCATATTTAAAAGGGTAAGTAAAAAAACAACAATGTCTTCATAATTGGCATTATTGAGTTTTAAAATCTGCAGCACAAACACACAAATTCCCTTCCAAAATGCAGCCTTTCAAGCCAAATTAAGATTATACTTAAACTTTCCCTTTCTAGTTTATTTATTTATGTACTAAACTATCTATGTATTTATCACCCTTGTATGACTTTATTGTATTTTGTTACTTTGAAGCGCTGCGTTCCCAAGTGGCGCTTTATAAATTATACATACATACATACATACATGACCCAGGATTATACTGTCATGCATAGCCACATGTAAATGCACCTTTTGTGTATAAGGAATTTGGTGTGTGGAAGACTTTATTGCCTTGGTCATACATTAGGATACTTAACTTACAATGTTCTAGCAATTTTCAGACCTAGCAAATTTCTAACCAGAAATTTATTGTTAAGTATTACCCCATTCTCTGTTCTTTCTGGCAGAGGTTGCCACCTCCTCCCCCTGCCCAAGCTTTTAGTAGCTTGCGCATGAGAAGAAGGGGCAACTTGGGGAAATATCAGTCAATCATAGGTTGTGATGTCAGTAGTTACAGACTTGATTGACTGCATGGAGGGAGGAGCCAACTTCCTCTTTTAGAATAGAGGCAATAATTATTCTTGAATACCTGGTTAAAAATGCATCTAATAATGTGCTGAATATATCGGTTTGAATTGGGGGCAGGTAACAGACAAGTGATAAGATTTTTGTTTTAAGGGTGGACATTCCCTTAAGAGAAGTGATACAATCAGGATAGGAATAAGCATCTAAATTATTACTTTTTAGTATTTTCCATTTGTTTTCGCCTCTTAGACCATTTGTCAGAATGTCCCTCACCTATGGGATAACATTATTAGCAATAACTGCATTGCCATGAAGTATGTAAAACTGCTGTTGCAGAAGTTAAAAAAAAGAGAGGTAAGTGAATTTGTGTACTGTGCAATGAGACGTCAATGTTACATGTAATTATTGTCACATAACTAATTCATTTATGTTGTTTTTTTTTTTTACTTCTCTGCATTTATTCCCTTGTCTGTATCCTTTATATTGTTAAAATCCAGCAGTACTACTAGAGAGAAATTCTTATTACATGCACCTATAAACTGATGGCTGGACTATCATTATGCATATCTTAGCATCTTACAAATGTTATCATTTTAAAAAATATAAGACTAGACATACAGTAATCAATTTTTCTTTTTAACCTAGAAGTTTATTCGATTCTTTAAACCAATCACTTTAAAATTGTATCCTTTTTGCACATGAATGACTTATTCTCGTAAAATTGTTTTGAACCTTGATTGATAGCATAGAAATAAACTCTTTTATATATTGGGATGGTTTAAAGTCTGTGGGAGCCCCTGGCCAAATCATTGGGTTAAGGAACTCCCCACAAACCTAAACCATTCAAAGCCTATTGTTTGGGGGGCCCATATAAGTTGGAGCCCTGGCCCCTATGGTAAAACCCCTCCTAATATATATATATATATATACATATGTCTGCCCTTACATTTACATAAACCACAGTCCAATTGTACATGTTCCCTTTCTTATACACATCCTATGGTAATCAGCAGCGGCTGACAGTTTGCCAAAACTAGTCTTGCAGTCAATAGGTGATTTTCTGATCAATAGCCGCCGACCGGTGAAATCACATCAGATTATTCCACATGACCGTCTGATACACAGAAATATATAGAGTAGGAGTCTGTGGTAGTAAAATTGCAAAATAGTTGTGAAGCAGCTTAGACACATATGAAAAGGGTGGAGTAGAATGAAATTCTGCCCGGGCTACCCTTTGTCCACCCATTGAATGAGACTAATTGTATGCACCTTATACAATATATCTTGATATATACAAATACAGTGATGTGAACATATTAGAAAGTAAATGGATCTTATTTTAATAGATATTTGTTTATAGAATACAATTGTCCTCATTCTCTGTTTTTCCTCCCCTTTGCAGAGTACCAGACAGACTATGCGAAATCAGTCATCAATGTACATTGATTTCTTGCCACTTAATTATCTAATACAAATGCTGTCTGAAGAGGAAGATAAAGGTAAATGTTTCTTTTATATAATGAGTATTTTCTCACCACTGCTATACATCCTAATCCAGTTGCTGCTGAATCAAAGAATTCCACTGCCATCTGCATAACTTTATCGGAGAGCTTCTAGACATAAGATGGGTACTGACACCTTAAGGTGCTCGTACACATGCTACTTCCGTCGCTAATTCACAACCAGATTCCATCTATCTGATCATGAATTGCTGGATGTGGCAAAAGACAGGAACCTTATACAGAGCAATAGTTTGTTTTGCCCATCTATGCGGACAATTGTTAGCGGCTCGCTATACTGTATTAGAGGGAGCTGGTAATGATCTAAAGGTGGTAGCTCATCCACTTCACAAACACATTGCTGGTACTCTGTAAATCCCGTCAGATCCGTCTGATTTGTACCTTTAGTCAAAGGTATGTTGCATTGTTTACATAGTACCAGAAGAACCACGGGTGTATATTTTACACACGTTTCTTGTTTAAATTAAGTGAATAATATATTTATTTTTTTACAGCATTAAATCCCTTTGAAGATGATAATATAGATGCAGCATTTCTTGAAGAAGTTGCTTTAAAGCAAACCATTGTTCTTCTTGGTTTACACAACACCTAACTGGACATTTTATGTATTTGTATTTTTTTGTACAAATAATTTTTTTATAGTGAACAGTAATGTATGCAGTGAACTAAAACGTGACTAACAATTTTGGTAAATTATATTTATTGTGCAAATACAAGAATTAATACAAAACAAGCACGTATATTTGTATTCATTATTACACATTAAGGTTTGTTATTGGTTCCATTCATGCTACTTATCTAATTAACCAACATTTCAATACATATATTTATCAAAGAAGCCAGAGATTTTGGATGAGATCTGATTATTTTGAAAAAAATCACTGTTTGCTTGAATCATAGAGCACTCCTGGGTCTAAACAAATACTTTTTAAAATTAGAATCTGTGCAAAACTTAAAGCTATCGCTAAAGAAAGGCCTTAGAAAAAGGGACAAAACAATGCTAAATGTTTTGCACAAATTATAACTAATAAAAGTATTTGTGAAGACCCAGGAGTGCTCCACATTGTATGTACAAGAGCTTATCTGAAGAACTGAATGGATTGCACTGGGGCAGAGCAATAGCTTAAAGTGAGTGCCTGTTCAATACAACATTTTACTTATATGTCTGAAAAGGTGAGAATATGTTAAAGAAAGGGAGGGCAGTCTGTGAGAAGAGCCAAAGAGCTGTCCGTTACTGCATGGGTATTATTTCCCTTTAAACATTTTAATGTCTTTATAGACACTGATAGGCTTATAATTAATTATTTAGTAATTAATTAATAAATAGTAATTAATTAATTAATAGGCTTATAATTAATTGAGAAAACAGTTTACACCTAACTTGCTTTTTAGGTGGATGATACGGGCAGGGGTTAGAAGTAAACTGCAAAACATCTGTTAAAGTGACAGTAAACATGTACATAATTTTATGATGCTCAAACATTTAAAGGAGAACTAAAGGGTTAAAAAAATGCTTTTTTTTATTTTATAGAAATGTACTATGTCTAATGGCCCTATAACTGTTTTTCTGTCCAGAGCAGTAGCTGTGTCTCCTTCTCTTGATTGTCAGAATGACAAATTAAAATGAATCAAGTGTGCATTTTATGGTCTGGAATGCAATCCAAGAAGGAGACAGGTCTGGAATAGCTGAAATTGGGACTTACTGTGTACTGGAGCTTAATCTTTGTGACAGAAGGTAGGACTATAACAGCCTTTGGACAGTTAGACATTATACACTTATTTAGAGGAGGATCTTTAAAACCTTTAGTTCTCCTATAATTAACATTATTTCTAAGTAGAAAGAACACCCTGGAAACACTAGCGACGCTGACGTCTCCAGTGCCGGCAGTGTCAATGGCGGCCGCAGTGACATTGCTGTGTTGGAGACATCAGCCGAGTTGGTGTCGCTGGCTGAAAGGAAAGAAGACGTCAGCTCAAGACACCAGCAACACCGGCGGTGCTGGTGTTGCCGGATGGAAAAAAGAAGACACGCCCCCAAGGGCTCTAAGAGTCAATAGGGGTCCTGGTTTCGAGCTGCAGGACCCCCAACAAAGGCACTTGTCAGTGCTGTAAGGGCACTTTTAAGTACCAGGGAGGGGGATCCCGGTTTGAGCTGCGGAACCCCTTAAGCCCCCATTTTTTGCAGTTCTACCTGCAGGGACATGTTCCCTAGACCATCTCCTGGGTCCCAGAGGCATTGACTGTAAGTTACCATTACTGTATTTAGGATAGTTCATCCGAACTTTTCAAATTATTTTCCCCCCACTGACTGTGCTATCAATAAAAAACAGTTAAACCCACACTAACCTGATATTACATTGGGGAGAATGGGTTTAACTCCATTTTACACAATAATGTGATAACATTACACAATAACATCTCCCTGATGATTAGGTGCAGTATATACAGATTCCTCAGATGTAACAAACTAAACAATGGGCAATAGAGTTTAACAAAAGAGGAACACTTTCTAAAATTGCAATAACAAACAATTAAGAACCCCAGAAAGTCCCAATTAGCATATGACCGCAAGGCATTGGGGACCATCTGAATGCAAGGTGTTTATTGCATTGTGGGTTCGTACACACATGCGTCACGGGTCACCACCTGTGATCACATGTGTAGGAACCTTAAGAGGTATTGTTGAAACTGCCCAGGGTAAGGTGTCAAAACAGCATTGTACATGGCTTTATGTCCAGTTGGTCTAACTGTCTTAAACGGATATAAAAAAAACATTGCTAAACCGAGTGGAAATTAACAATCGGTTTAACGATCATTAAACCATTCGTTAAAGGCTTTCATTGCTTTATAAATATGGCCCTGTGTACTACATTTTTTGCTATGTGTTACTCTATATTTCAATAGGCTTTATAACAGGTTTCCTTATATGCCTTATGTTGGACCCAGATTCACTTGGTTTGAAAGGGGCTAAATATCCATATGGTCGAGGTAAGGGAAGAGCATTTTCACCTTCTGGAATATAGGCATTGGGTCTCTGCTCTGCTGTAGTAAAAACACCACTAGGCAGCAAATGTTGTTCTTCTTCTTCTGCAATCTACAAAATAGAAAGGTTGGTAAGTTATACTGTAATATATCAAAGTAATGCGCAACATTTAAAACATAATTATCAACACAGAAAAAAGTGTAACAAGTCCAATAAGAATACAGTGCAGATTAAAATGTAGCAGTTCAGGATGTCTGCAGTCAGAATTTTATGGTCAATCATAGAATAATGTTTGTTTGTTTAGAGTTAACCGGCAGTATTGATAATAACTAATAAAGTGGGCTAATAAATATCTGTTGTATCCAGTTAGATCAACTGGACTTGAAGTTTAGTACTTGAAGATGTTTCGCTAGTCATCCGACTGGCTTTCTCAATTCAGATTGACTTGTAAAAGAATTGCATTGTAGCTAAGAGATGTTATTGAAACTGCCCAGGGTAAGGCGTTAAAACAGCATTGACACGGCAGACAGTTGGTGTCAAACCCCCTCACCTCTATTCAGGCTTGGTTTGTTTTTTTTTCATATAAATGGCCTCCTTGACACCTCTCTTGGACCAATCCAGTTCCTTTGCCAAGATGTTAACATTACAATCTTCAAAGGTATGTCCTTTTTCCTTAAGATGCAGGTACACAACTGAGTCCTGACCTGAGGATTAGGTCTTCTATGCTGGGCCTCCACATACAAATCTGAGCACTCTTCACTGTACTCGCTGTGTATGTCACTTGTAATTGGTCTCCCGGATTGCACCAGTTGCTGCCTCAGTGTGTTATGTTGAAAGTATAAGTCCGGATATCCACAATTTTTAAGGGCTCCTCTGAGATGTTTAATTTGTTTAGCCATCGCCTCTGTGCTAGTGCTCCACTCTGTGTTGCAGGGTTCTGATGACACCCAGCTTGTGAGGGAGTCACCCTTTAGATCAAACATCAAATACTGTGTGTGGGTTGGTTTTCTATAAACCTCTACTTCCAGTTTACCATTTTCCCTGATTTCTACCAAGCAGTCCCAGGAAACCAGTGAGTTGTTTTGTACCTCTTCCCTTGCAAATTTGATGTTTTGGTCCAATGCATTAATGTGTACTGTGAAGGCTTGTACTACCCAGGTGTCATCCACGTATTTGAACCAGTGGCTGGGTGCAATTGTCTTTAAGGTATAAAGAACCTGTGTTTCCACTTCCTCCATGTAAAGGTTTGCCACAATGGGTGAAAATGGAGATCCAGTAGGGAACACATCTGTTCTGTGTTAGCCAGTCAGATGACTAGCGAAATGTCTTCAATAACTAAACTTCAAGTCTAGTTGGTCTAACTGAATACAACAGATATACCATGACCTGGATGAATGAGAACCTTCACAAGCATAATGTTTTAGAATACTTACTTTTGCTTTCTCTTCTTTTTCCTTTTGTTGTCTGTGCTTGTGTTGCAAAATTCTTTTCCACTCACTCTCTATTTCTTCACTAGGTGGAAGCCCTTGATCCATCCTGGTGTAGCAAATCTCCACAAACTTTTGCTTGTTTTTCAATTCTTCCTGTAGCTTCATTGAATTGGCTTGCTGCATTGATAATTCAGCAATGAGAGACATCATCTTCCGAGTTGTGTCTTTTATCTTTTTCTGGAGTTCATTTATCTGAAAAATATATTTAATAACAAGAAACATTGTTATAGTGTGAAAAGCACAGGTAATATTCTTCTTTAAATATTTTATATAGAAATTATTGTCCGAATATATTTGGTGTATGGATGTTCAGTTGGGCATTGTTAATAATCTGCTAGGTTGTATCATCAACAATGCCCAACCGAACGGCTGTACAGTGTGAGCGCCTGTCCACTAAATGATAATCGTCCGAAACAGATGTTTGTCTTCCACTCGTGTTTTGCGGGTCGGACCAGTAATTGCACATGTTTACTGAGCTTTATTGCCCCTTTACAACCATGTGGAGATAAATTATAGGTTCATATCTGTTAAAAAAGCTAAATCTGGATTAGTAATTATGGAACCTGGTAGTACCCTATAGCATTGTTAACATTGTTAAAATAAAGGAGCATGTTTATTATTGCAGATGCAATGCTTATTGCTCAACAGTGTAGACATGTTCCGACCGGAAGCTTGTCTCCGCCTCAAATTGTTCATCCACAAATGTTCGTTGTGGTCCTGCACCACTCCTTTCGGTTCCCCAGGTATAAGAGATGTTACAATTGTGACTAAGAGCACGGCCACACTGCGCCGCAATCACGTTACGTTACATTTGCGCATTCATTTTCTTCACTATGTATAGGAAAACGCATGTGATTGCGATTAAAAATGCGTAACGCAAATCGCAACACACCCGAAAACGTGCATTTTCAGTGCGTTGTCGCAGTTTCAATGATCTGAACAAAACGCAAACGCACAAAAAACGCAGCAGTGTGGCCTAGCTCTAACAGTACTATTGTGCCACGTCCGAGTATGTGGATTTTTTGGAGATAATTTGTAAGTTCAAGGCAATGATAAAGGGGATGTATATTATTTAATACGTGAGTGGACTTATTAGGCTATTTATTAATTTGGCTTGAAAAAGCCAAATTACTGTTCTTTCTATTTCTTCTTCTTCTGTTTTATTCTTCCGCTTTTTTGGACCGTATCTCCTCCCACAGTTTTTGAGCTAGAGACATGAAATTCGGTACAGATGTGCGGGGCATATAGGAGAAGTGTGCTGTCTTCTAGCTAAGAAATCCGTGGAAGCGTTACGGCGTTATCGGCAAATTTCCTGACAATTTTCCCCATAGACTATAATGGTAACAATCCTCAAATGTGGATATTTCAAAACTGTTTTTTTCATGGTCATAAATACAAATTGTGATACTCTATAAAAGATAGTTTTATGGTTGTAAACACAAAAAAGCCATACCCCCTCAACAAGACCCAGGTACACACACCTACTGATCTACTTATCCATTACGGCGGCAGCCATATTTAAAGGGTAACTAAAGTCAAAAAAACTAATTTAGATTTTTTCTCAATAAAAGATAGTTTTATGGTTGTAAACACAAAAAAGACATACCCCCTCAACCAGACCCAGTTACACACACCTACTGATTTACTTAACCATTACTGTGGCAGCCATACTTAAAGGGTAACTAAAGTCAAAAAAAATAATTTTGATTAATAATAAAAAAGGTTTTTTTAACCCCCATGTGGCACAGTTACATACACCTACTGACCTACCCCTCCATTACTGTTGCAGCCATACCTAAACGGTAACTAAAGTCAAAAAAACAAATTTTGACCAATCATCAAAAAAGTTAGTTTTTTTTTTAACCCCCAATCGGACACAGGTACACGCACCTACTGATCTACTTATCCATTACTGTGGCAGCCTTACCTAAAGGGGAACTAAAGTAAAAAAAAAAAATTTGACCAATCATCAAAAAAAGTTTGTTTTTTTTAACCCCCAACCCGACACAGGTACACACACCTACTGATCTACTTATCCATTACTGTGGCAGCCATACTTAAAGGGTAACTAAAGTCAAAAAAACTAATTTTGACCAATCATCAAAAAGATACAGAGAGATTCAATAAAAGTTCTTATCATTGAAAATGGTGCTAATTTTGCCCTAACCAATCAGATGTTAGCTTTCTGATTGATTGGATCAAAATTAGTACCACTTTGGGCTGGGTACACACAAGTTTTTTTTGTCCCAAACAAGTGTTCACTACAAACCCATCATTCCCATTATTGAGTTTTTCTGCAGCAAACACACATATTCCCTTCCAAAATGCAGCCCTTCAAGCCAAATTCCAAGTTTATACTTAAACTTTCCCTTTCTAGTTGAATTTGGTTTCTTGTTAATCATTTAATAACCATATTGCTATATGATATATCATTGTGTAACAGGATTATCTTTGAAATGTATCTTTATATGTATTTAACAATCCATGTAAGATGTGTTAATATGTCCAGCCTTTGTAACTGGTCTCTATGCCCTTCTTTCTAATCAAAGGAAGGGTTAATATGTCATATATATATGACATATATAAAAGGCTTGTGTGCCTTTTTAAACTAAGCGGTGGTTATGTACTATAGGAGTCTATGAGAAAAACTGACTGCCCTTCGTGTGTACGGAGCATTTTTAAGATGTATTAATAAAGGAAAGATTTTATATATAATTGTTTCGAACCGTCTCTTATACCTGGGGATCCATAAAGAGTGGTTTAGGACCGCAACAAATTTGTGTACAGGTGCATGTTCCCAACAATTGATATGGCATCAAACAATCTTATGCTTAACTGTTTTAACAGTAGTGGCAGCAGACATTTTGGCTTGGATTTTTTCTACAGCTTTTTTTGCATTCATTTATATCCATTTTGTTCCTGCAATTGGGCATGAGACAGGGACACCACTGCCACCCAAAGAGAAAGGCCCAGTATAACGAGGACTGATAAGGTATCCAAACTTGACTTGACAACATTTCTAAACCACAGAACACACCCCCTCTTTTTCATCACAATGAAATTTACAAAAAGCAAATGCTAACTGAATCGTGAGATTTGTTATTTTGAATTGCTTTATTTCTTCTTTCAAACCTCCGTGTGGCAAACACACTTCTGTATATACACCATGGCAACACACAGGTGGTTATTATTTTTGGGGCAATATCCCAAAATGTGTCATGAGGTTTGTTAAACAAGAAACCTTTTATATTCTCTAAAACTAACCTTTTTAGCTAGCATTAGGTTGTCCTGTTTTCCATTTTCTGCTTTCATTTGCAGTCGATCAGAAAGACGTGAAACTTGTTCATAAAGAAAGTCTTTTTCCAGTAATTGTGTTTCCTTCTCAGCCAGATGTAACTCTAGCTGTCAAAATAAATCAAATGGATATTTGAGGAGGAATGCTGGTTGGATTAAGAGCATATATAATAACCTTGATACTGATGTTAATGCACACTCCACACCAACCTTTATGAGCCCCCGGTGTGCATATATATATTAAGCCCATTACATTAACAGTGCTAGACCCCCCTCAGTGTCCCAAGGCCAGAGTCTACACCCTCTGTCCCAAATGGCAGAGTCCACACCCTCTGTCCCACATGGCAGAGTCCACACCCTCTGTCCCACATGGCAGAGTCCACACCCTCTGTCCCAAATGGCAGAGTCCACATGCGTTTGAGTGCGTTGCGATTTGCGTTCCACATTTTAAATTGCAATCACATGCGTTTTTCAATACTTAATGAAAAAACGCATGCGCAAACGCAATGAAATTGCATTTGTGTTGCAGTGTGGCCGTGCCCTTAAGCCACCTGTAGTTCAAGTACTGTTTATTGCAGCTTCTAACTTAATCAAGGAACAGATTCTTTAAACATGTAACACAATACATCTGTTATCTGCTGGATAGAATCACACAGTGCAGCCTGTTCTATTTACCTCTTCAGTTTTTTTCATAAGTTCTTGCAGTGATGGGTCATTGCCTTCTAACAAGCGAATTCGGTTTTCCTTTTCTGGGTCTTCAACTTGTTTTTCCAATTCTATTATTCTGTCATTACATTGGGAACGCTATAATAAAATAAAGCAGAGTGGTCAACAAAAGCAGGTAGTTATTATTTGTGCATGCATGTATGAGCTATAATCAAAATAATGAAACTGACAGATACTCGGCATCTTGGCCTCCTCCCACAAATCAGTCTGGAAAAACTATATGGATACATGGACTATAAAGACACTCCTCACTGGATCTATTATATCATATAACCCACCGAATGTCAGAGACCCTGGATGGATACCCACCCATCTCCCCCTTTCCCTCTTTGTATTATCTTGTTGTACTATATAAAGAAAAGAAAATGTAATAAATTCTTTGTAAAATAAATAATGATTAACATTTACATTTAAATACATGATAAAAAACCAAATGGATAATGAGAAGAACATTACAATGTACGGTTTATATGAAAATATATGTTTACTTTATATTGTTTAATTAAATGCACACTAGGTAAACCACATATAAACTCAAACCTGCATTCTACTTTTTTATAATCAAGATTGAAACAAGATTTTTACTAGTGTTCCATCTGTACATGGTTCAAATATTCCCAAATATTAAAAAAATACATATATTTTGTTTTGGTTTAATTACGTGCTTTCAATTTAGATGAGAAGAATATAATTTCATACACCAATTTTTTTTGTCCATTTGTCAGAGCCGTTATATTGATTCGTAACATACAAGTTAATGTTTTTCTAAGTAAATATGTTTCTATTGGGGTTATTGACATGACATTTACACCAGATGTTAATGACAACAACTTTATGTAGTAAAGTGGAATGACACGGGGAATAAGTATTGAACACCCATTTCTAAAATGTATTTAATACAGAAAAAGCCTTTGTTGGTAAAAACAGCTTCAAGGCATCTCCTGTATGGTGAAACTGGTCACATGCATTGCTTATTCATCCTCACAAAGTGCTCACACCTGAGCAATGCATGGGACTAGTTTTTCCAATAGTTTGATTCTGTAGTTTGTGTACATCACGTATTACATATTCTGACATTGCCACGAAAAACACCTGCAGAAAAAATACAAACAAAAAAATTATTTGCCCATCTTTTAGTTTGTGAATAAATAAATTCCTTTTGTATGTAGTAGTACCTAGAGTCTCTGTTACTTTACAGCCCCTTGACTCCGTTAAGGGCATGTCCACCAAAACTAAAATTTAACACACTACTGGCCCCCACTCTGTAGTCCTCAAAAATCCTTACCTTACATCTCTGCTCCTTTTGGTTCTCCTGTAGTGCCTGTTCAAAATCCCAGAAAGTGAAGAGTAGGAGCTGTCTGTGTGCCATCTGGTTGCTGCTTCTTACTTTTCCTCCTGGAGAACACTGGCATGCACATTGGAGCTCTCCCTCCTTCTGGATCCCTTCATGCTGCTTTATCCCCTACCTTTAAAACTTTTCTGTAGAGTAGTGTACTTCAGCCCACCCCCAACCGCCATGTTAGTTTTATAAAAAATAAAGATGCAGAAATAGACTTACAATGCTTCATTCCCTCAGCTTTCTGCATACTCTGCAGCCGCGTCTATGTGATTGGCTGATTCTCAGCCAATCATAGACACGGCTGCCAGTCAGGACTCTATTGGCAACTTCCAGCAAGCAGAGAGCTGGGAGAACTAACGGTAGTAAGTCTTTTTATGGTGGTTTCATAACAAAACTAATATAGTTGTTGGGGGTGGGCTGGGGTACCCTACAATACAAAAAAGTTCATTTGGGGGTGGAGATACCATTTAAATCAATTGTTTTATCAAAAATGCAGAATAATTAAGATTAGTAGTTTTCTTTACTGTATTCTATAATAGGGCAGCTAGGTGGCTCAATTGTTAGCACAATCATAAAAACATACTAATAGGATGTATGTGTCAAATAAATGTGCTTAGATTGTAAACTCTTCGGGGCAGGGCCTGATGTGAATGTATACATGTAATTGTAAACCACTATGGAAGATGTTGGCGCTATATAAATCGAATATAATAATAATAAATAATAATTAACCTGCTGGCAGAGAGATTAAACTTCTTTGTGTTTTTAGAATATTTGCGCCAAATATCTCAAGATTTGTCTGGAATAGGTGGACAGGTATCACTCAGCTTTTTTGTAATTTGTTTTAATTAGTTTAGAATTTTAAATGTGAACTTCCTCTTCCTATATTTATGTATTACAAAGAAATGCATTGTTATTAAGGTGCTTCAGTATGAGTTGCATATGAGTTGATTTGTCCAGTCCATCTACTTTTCTCCAAGAGCTGTATGATATTTCCATGACCACTCTGTAAACAAGACTAAGTAGCCTTGAAAAACAATTATTATTGTGCATCTTATGTGCTCCCCATACAAATGTGACTACTGTACATATATCCCAACTGATTTCAGTAATGTGTGACAACGCACACACACACATACCCGACCTTCATCCCATACTCTGTAGGCCATCTGAGCATACACATATTAGCATACAAATCAAAGATATTTTCTGTCCAGACAGACCAGGTAAAATACTTACTGATGTTGATAGTTTGTCAGCATCGTTGTCAATCTTTTCTGGCCCATGTACCTTGCCAAAATATGCTGATTAAACACCTAAATTGCACCTGTTCTTGTTTAAGCAAACACTAGGGGTAGGTGTGGGGGAAGGATCTTTACCATTTTTCAGTGCTTATATAAATCACTTAATGTAATTGACCCCTAAAGTTTTCTCATTGGCATTTATTATAAGGTACAAAAGGTGCACTTAATACTTAATTTTACGTGCTTTGAAAGTCTAGCATGTATAACTATATTAATGTGTAAAAGATGAAGAAACAATAAACAAGATCCAGCGAAGCTAGAGACATCATCCTAGGCTTGTTTAAAAGGTAGGGGAGAGATGCCACTTGTATGGAGACCACAGTTACCCTTTAAATAGGATAGGAAGATTATTTACTATGGCTACGATTTTCAGAATGCAAATAAGTGTAGACTTCTGGGTAAGGCTCCTGTAATACTTTTAAAGCCAAAAGATGGACTGCCATAAATACATAAATGAGTAAATCAATTACCCAGAACTCTCCTCTTAAAAGATAAGTACACTGTAAAATCAAGTTAAGTGTAATTGGAAGTAGCAGCTTTAACTTATCATCCCCCCCCCCTTTTTTTTTCTAGGTCCCTTCTGAGCCTACCTGTGCTCATGTAAAGTTCCTGACATCTTGGATCTTCAGTGCAGTCTTCTTAGCTCTGCTCCCCAAGACTTCCAGGATCTCCTTCCACAGTGTGGCCGAAAATGCACGGTAGTTTGCTCTGTGTGTGCGTGATGTCACGGAGCAAACTGACCGTGCATTTTCAGACACACTGAGGAAGGAGATCATGGAAGTCTCGGGGGGCAGAGCTAAGAAGAATGCCAAGAAAGTCCCAAAAGTCCGGAAACTTAAAAGAGCACAGGTAGGCTCAGAAGGGACCTAGAAGAAAGAAAAAAAAAGGGGGGGGGAGATGATTAGTAAAAGCTGCTGCTTCCAATTACACTTTTACAGTTTACAGTGTACATATTCTTTAAGAACCAACAGATTAAATAAATTACAAGTGTAAATTCAGAAAATACCTACAAAAGTTTAGTAAAAAGAAATTACATTCACCTGAATCTGAAGTGTTACATAATCTGATCCTAGTACCCTTTTATTTGGAAGGATTCTCTTCGGCTGCTCAATTTGCCTTTTCTGTTCCTTAACTTCCATGTTAAGGAAACGAATTTTCTCGTCCATGGCTACCATCTCTAAATCTCCATTTCTCAGCCACATTTCTTGAACGTTTACCGTTATTTTCTCAAAGAAAACACAAATTTCTTCTTCCCTCTCAATTAACTGTACTCCCCTGTTATGAATAAACACAGATGATTATCTGTATGAGGTCTGTAATTAAACATCTCATGGATATGTTTTAGTTTGGAAATAACAACTGAGCAAATAAACATAACTAAATCAACAGACCATGTTAAAAAAAAATCATAACACAAATATTTAAAAGGAGAATGTCTTAAAAAGAAAAGGTAATTTTCTGCAATGTACTGTATATAACATCTTGTGGGTAACTTAACCATATGTCAAGCCTCCTGCCTTAATGTTTGCTTAGGACAGTGGTGGCAACTCAGAGCCCTTTCTGTGGGCACTCACGCACAGCAGAGTTCACCTAGTTTGTTACCAGAAAAGCAGAGAGACCTGTCTTTTCTGGTAACAGAGAAGTCAAACAAGTATTGATTCACTCTAGCACACCAAGGCGGGCAATTGTCAATATTCAGTAGGTGCAATCCTGGGGTTAATAGAATCCAACCTCAAATCAAGTGAGAGGAGCACACTACATAAGTGTATCAAAATGTATATGCAAACAACAATCAATGTTAATCTATAATTGTATCTGTCTGTGTCCATTTGTCTATCTGAGTTGTTCTTTGTAAAGTAAAACCTCAGTATTCATGTTGGCACTATGCAATACATAACTGGCCTTTGGGTTGCAGTTTGGGCACTTAGGGCCCTATTTATAAAAAATCGTTATCGTTAAAATACCGATCGTTACGTAAAATAACGACCGTTATTTACCGATAACGACCGCTATTTACCGATATCTTATAATAACGGTCGTTATTGGTAAAACCCCGGTCGTTATTTTACGATAACGATCGGTATTTTACGATAACGATACAATTTTTTATAAATAGGGCCCTTAGTACCTAAAGGCTCGCCATCACTGGCCTAAAAAAAAGGGGGCCCATTTTAATAAAGCAGTTCTGCTGTCAAGCTTTTACGATAATCCCACGTTATCGGAAATTTCCTTTGTTTCTCAGCAAATTTTCAGAATTAATTGAAGTAACACAGCTACTTGTTGCAATTAACACCAGTGTCAGAGACTTTTTACATAACATTCTTTTCAAGAAATCAAATATACCGCACATTAGAAAATGCCACTGTGTATATTAAAGAATAGCTATCGTGTGTACAAAGTACCTCATTAGGTAAGCATGATCGCTCTGTGCACTCCGTGCGCACGCCATGCATGACATCACGGCGCATGCAATGCGGCGTCAGCGCGACCGTGCACGCACAGAAGCTAGCCAATCAGCAGCTACATGAACATCTCGGAGGGGCGGATCTAAGTAATCACCTACTGACAAACAAGATGACAGCAACTTTAAAGGTGGCCATACACTATTACGATCGTAATTACGATCGTAAACCAACCAATACTTTGATAGACAGATGTACAATGTTAATTGTATGTAGATGTACCATAAATATTGTTCGCCATTCAATTGTTTTGTGATTAATGTTGAATGTCATCTATGTGGAGGTTACATTACATTAACATTTAATCGCGAACTTCAGAAAACACTACAATCATTTTACCAATCGACTTAAAAAAAACAACTTTCCGATCGTAATTACGATCGATTTTACGATTTATGTCACAAGATAAGAACTGGAAAATGGACGATTTTTGGGCCAATGAATAAGAATATCAGATTGTATGTTGAATTGTACATAATCAGTCTAATATATGGTCACCTTAACTCTGCAAAGGTTGGCTCTCGAGGGGCTTAGAGTACTGTTATCATTTAAAGGGCATGTCCACCCCCAAAACTATAATCCCCCCAACTACTGGCCCCACCATGTAGTGTAGTTTAATCCTTACTTAAACACCCAGCTCCATAGGGTTCTCCTGTAGTCCCCCCTCAAAGTCCCAAAAACTGCCAACCGGAGGATAGCAGAGTCCATATAGGACTCTGCCTCCTACCTGGCCTCCGGGAGAAGTTTCCATGCGTACTGCAGCCCTTCTCCCCCCTCCTCTCCGGATTCCCTCCCCCTAGCATTAATCCCCTTTAATATAGTAATCTCCCTGGTCTCCCAGCCCCAACCGCATGATTTTTATTTTTAGAAAGTGCCCCAAACTTTTACTTACCTCCCCCTTCCTCCGTTGCACTGAATGACCGGCAGCCGCGTCCGTGATTGGCTGCCGCTCAGCCAATCACGACGCGACTGCCGGTCCCGCCCCTCTCTTGCATTCTCGCAAGCAGAGGGCCGGCAGCGCGGCGAAGGAAAGAGGGGCGGTAAGTAAAAGTTTGGGTCACTTTCTAAAAATAAAAATCATGTGGTTGGGGCTGGGGGACCAGGGGGAAGGCTATATTAAAAAATGAATTAAGGGTGGACATACCCTTTAAGCACAGAGGACACAACAAGAATATCTACGAACCACACTAATCTAATTGGCCTTTCTGTATTATACTAGACATTAAGACCGTTACATTAATGGGCGCTAGAAGCCCAGAGACACCGCCTCAGTGTCCCAAGCCCGAGACCCCCTGTGTCCCAAGGCCAGAGTCCCCCCCTCTGTCCCAAAAGGCAGTCCACCCCCTTTGTCCCAAAAGGCAGAGCCCCCTCCCTCTGTCCCAGACTCCCACTCCACCTCTGTGGCAGAGTCACACACCCCATTCCTTCCTTAACTTATCTGTCGTTGGTTTCTATGCCGCTGTCTGAATCTCACCCTCCCTCTAATGGTGAGCCCATAGGACCTGCAGTGATACACACACACACGGCAGCACATAGGCAGCAGTTAGGCTTTATTATATAGGATTGTATAGCAAACAAGCCCATCACACATTGGTGAAATACAACTCCAAGAGTAAACTGAAACTTAAGGCTTTTGAAAAGGCTGAAAATTGAAGTGCACCAATTAATAACAGGCACCTGGCCACCAGTTCCTATTTGGGTCATCTTTACATGCCCCGGTCAGTGCTCTATCTGCAGCAATTTATCTTGCTCTTTTGAGTGGCTTAGTTGTTGCATTTCACTACCTATAAATGAGAGACCCTTGACATTTAAACATACTATATATTGGTTCTAAAGACCAAGGAATTTCCCGTATAAGGTTCTATTTTGCCTGTTTTGCCATTTTGGATTATCTGTCTTACTTGACAGATGCAGAGTATACTGTTGTTTACCTCTCATTTCTGGTCTTAACAGCTGCCTGGTACCTCTTGCTAAGCTGTACCATATCTTCTTCTGCCTGGTTAATCATATTGGTAAGTCTGCCAGTCTGCATTTTCTTTGTTTTCTCGAGTTTCTTTCAATTCCTCAAGGTGAACTCTTATTTTGCTCAAATCCTTTTGCAGACTATCCCTTACCATGTGATTGTTGCTCTCTTTTAATTTTAGCTTCTGTAATTGTCTGTAAAACAAACAAAAAAACAACCCCCTGAAATGGCATGTGCAACAAACAGGGCCGCCATCAGACTTTTCTGGCCCCATACTGGGTAATTTCTGGGGCCCCCTAAACACGCTCTAACTTACAAACAGACTAGGAGACTATAAAAAGACACATTTTGCACACATATCAATAACATTTATATTGCGCTGACCTGTATATAAATGCCATGTGCAGCAGAACACTGACCTATAAATATAAAATGCCCAAATGTTCAGTCCATACACTGACCTGTATATATAAAATGTCCCCAATTCCAGTCCACACACTGACCTGTATGTTTAAAATGCCCCTAATATTCAGTCCACACATTGACCTGTATATATAAAATGCCCCCAATGTCCAGTCCACCCACTGACCTGTATATATAAATTACCATGTGCAGCAGAACACACTGACCTGTATATATGAAATGTCATGTTCCAAAAATACCTGAAAATAGAAGCCTAGTGCACATTCATTATTTGCTTATATTTTACTTTAACTTTGTATGGCGACTTAAAAAGCCTGCCCTTCTCTCTGGATAAATTAAAGCAATTAGTTCAATAACTTGGCCAAATTATTTTAAGCCCAGCAACCACTTCACGGTTTGCTTTATTCTGATGGTCCTAACTTTTAACCTTTTTTACTTTAGTAACTTTTACCTTCATAGGAGACATAATTCTCAAACTTTGTCTTTATATCAGTTACTTGTCTTTTATGAGACAAACACTGACCTGTAAATATAAAATTCCCCAATGTCCAGTCCACACACTAACCTGTATATATAAAAGGCCCCAATGTCCATCCACACACTAACCTTGTATAATAATGCCCCAATGTCCAGTCCACACACTAACCTGTATATATAAAATGCCCCAATGTCCAGTACACACATTGCCCGTAATATAAACTGCCCAATAAAAGTCACTTACTGACTAAATCACTGCTGTATACCAACAGGCATGCAGGCACCAGACACAAGGAACTCCCAGGAAACAAGAACATGTCCCCTTTCTCTTTTAAGGGAACCTACTAAAAATAATAATTTTTTTTACCTTTTTCTCACTTTCTGGGCCCTTCCAAGCCCAGCCCCCATACTGAGTACCTCCTTTTCCCCTTTAATGAAAGCCCTGGCAACAAAGCATGGGAACATTACTGCAATTAAGGCTGCTATGGAAAAGTTCTAGCAGGGAGATGAAATAAAATTCCCTGTCACAACTTGCCTGTACTCCTGCAATATGTTGAGCAGGTAAGAGTGCGGTAAGTTGCGATCTAATGCTATGTTTTTACAGCCCGATTAAAAAGGGATTGTGCTTCCCAATGTCAGCAAGAGTTTTAGACTCCTTTAGGGGTAGCTATTTCAAGGCATCTCCCCCCCAGGTTTCAACAGCATCTCCAGTAAACATCAGTACAACCATATTTGCACACTTGCACGCTGTATCAGTTAATTTGGTAAAAAAAAATTAAAAACCACATCCAAATGTAAGAGGTTACCTCCACTTGAAAAGTACACAAAGAAGTGTAAATAGATATGATGCAGGTAATAGCTTATGTAAATGGAGTGGTGACTTTGGTGTACAACCCTGGACCTTTTGGTGTTACATGAAAACTACATTACCATTAGTGTTTTCACACTTTTCAGTAGAGAGAGCCAATAACATTGGACCATGCAAGGGCACATTGCTCCATATATTCTTTATACAGAATGATTGTTCAATCACTCCTGTGTGTGTGTGTATATAATATATATATATATATTATATATATATATATAACAAATAGCCAATTTGACCGCACTCCACCACCACTTTGCAATGCCCCGTGCTACTCCATACACATCCACCACTAATTCCAATAAAGAGTACTCAAAGGGACTTTATTGTGCCTTAACGCGTTGCCGCCCCCAGGGCCGTCAGCGAAGGTCTGATGATGGCCCTGAGTAGTTTTTTGGATTATTTGCTGATGGAGTCCCTTTGAGTGCTCTTTATTGGATTAGTGTTAATGTTGACAGTCAGCTATACAACCAACCCTGTTCCTGCTCACTAAGCTCCATCACAGTGTGTAGGTACAGTAAGTTTCTGTATATAAACCAGTCTTACCAATCACCCAGGCAGCTGCAGGGTTAATATTGATACAGAGCTCTATGCTCTGCAATCACCAGGGCAGACTGGATACATTTTTTAAACAAAAAAAGCTGCTTCTCACTCACAGCTCAATTAACAAGTAAGAATCTATGTATCAATATATTTAACAGTCTATGGACACCAGGAAAAGTGGAACAGCAAACTGCACTGAGCAGGCTGAAAGGGGGAATTCCACTTTCCTGGCACCAGTAATACCCCCCCCCCCAAAACACCCCCTGCCCTGACCATAGCAGACTCCCCTATAGGGAGACTACTGTGGGCAAGGGAAATTTATGGTCTACCACGAACGACCGCTCTCGAACGTTTGGTGGCCGCACGCTGGTTCGGAAAGCGCCACACACTTGCTGATAAAGCCCAATACCATCGGATCTGATGTATCGGGGCTTTATCGTTACTGTGTGTACCTAGCTTAAGGGTCTGTCCTGATATCTCAGAACTCACAGCTTTGTCCCGCATGTGTGGTGCTTGCGAATTTTGGGGCAGGGCTGGGGCTTGACAGAGATCCCTTTTAATTAAGAATGTAGTGTATCAGGCAGTAAAACTAAACCCTAATCAAAATACTTTATTAGTGTGGCTGGAGAGCTGCAAACCTGGAGCCATGTGATTGTACAAACCTGTCTTTGTTTAAAACATTGTTTCTTAGAATTTCCTTTTCATTTGCACAGATTTTAATTTTTTCACGTAGTTCTGAAGCTCGTTGATTGCTGTTTGAATCAAGACCGACACATTTATTCCTCTCATTCCGAATGATATCATATATTTTAGCAAACTCTTTTAGCCTGCAAAATTTTAAAAATGTAACATTATTTCTTTTATTGATATTTCATCCTTTCAGTACAGTATCTCATCTTGATTTTCAGTACCTTCTTTGAACTTCTTGGTTTGTCTTTTTATGTTCTCCAATTATCAGATCTCGCCCTTTAACTTCCTGTAGAACTTGTTGACATCTTTGCTGTTGGATGAAGTATTCAATTATATGATATGCATTAAAATGTAAAAATATTAACAGTGTAGCATTGCAATTGCATTATAATGATTGAGCATAGCTAATCATAGCATCTGTACTGTGTTTTGTACCACTCATGCTGCTGGAAAATAAACCACCAAAGCTTTAATATTGTTGTGAGACTCTGTATAGAAATACTGTGCATAGAGACAGTGAATACTGGGGTCAGGTGTTGTGGCCAATAGGTGCACATGCTCACAAGGCTTTCTGAAGACTACTGTGAGTTCCAAAGACAATTGTTTGAAAGACATGGAAAAGGTAGTGGGGGGTTGATCTGAAGCACCCCTGCCAGGAGAATAATAGGTCACCCCCAAGCATTGTAAATCGATCCGACTTAACAGATCATTTAACGATGTCTGTGAAGCCATTTACATCATAAGATAATCGTCTGAAACATTTGCCCGTCGGCCACCATAGCCAACATTAATTTAATGTCTTGTACAAACCTAAAAGAGTGTCCTCTAATCATCTGATTATCTGGCACCCATTTTACTTAGCTTTGATTAAGTCCCTTGATTTCTGCTCTCGCTCTTCTGCTTTGATTTGCACTAAACGTGTTAAATTGAGTAGTTCCTCTCGACATCCCTTTGCTTGTTCATAAGTTGTTGTTGTTCAGCAATGCACTGCTCAGCACATGGGCTTCTGCCTCAGTAAAATTTGCTGACCCCACAATAAAAATACCAAATGGTTAGAGATAGTAGGAGCTTCAATTGGGAAATACCACTCAGTATGTTGGCTTCTCAAAGATGTAGATTCTCATCACAATAGAAAACATAGCACTTGTACATAGTACACATATATCTTCCGTTACAAACCCTGGGTGACATGACATTGCTAGTAATATTTTGGTAGAATATTTAAAGTGGAATAAGCCACGAAGGCTGCGGGCATACTGCAACGTGTAGTACATGGCAAATGTTTCAACAAGCATTTTGTGCTGATTCTGCTAATATTCCGTTACGAGGGCGCATGCGATTTGCCAAAAATGGTGATCATGCACTCTATGAAAACGATCATATTTCAGCACACACAGTATGGCCACCCACATTATGTTACCCTGCATGCTTTTCTCAAAACGCAATTGTAAGCATGTGAGAAACACGCTAATATGGCCTAGCCCAGCTATAAAGATATGCCATAGATTCCTGGTCTGGAAGAAATTCATTTTCACAAAGTCTGTTTCACTTGCTGGTCTGTCTGGGAATAATAGGAAACTTTACAGAACATTCTTATTGTTTGCATATCATCAACTTCTTCCAATGTTTGTATATGCATTTCTGTACATTGAGGAACAATACTTCTTTCTAACATCAAAATGATGCTTCAATAAATTATTTCCTTTAACCCAAGCTAGAATTGTATCACTGTCATGATAATTACATCACTGAATGAACAGTAGAAGTTTTAAACAAAACTCAAATGAGTAAACTTTGCAAACGGCACTTGAGGACAGAGACCAAACAGTCTTTTAACAAAGGAAAACCTCTCCCCTTTGTTTTTATGTTTTTGTCATGACCAGCAAGCTGCTACTATTTTCATTATGTTCCATGTAAAAACCCTCCCTGGAAGTTAACACTTAAAGCATTGCAAAGGGGAAAAGAAGGATGATTTGTGACACACACACAGTAGGCCTATGCACTGAGAGCTGCTTTTATCACCCCTTATAATCGTCTGGCAATGTTATAAATTAATGTTAGAAAGTGCTGCATAGTTAGCCGCTATTGGTATATAACATCGCTTGTTCCTTCCACATTAGCCACGGCAACAAGGTGTTGATGTTGCAGTACATAACATTGATTAGTGTGACTTTTATTCCACACAGGAGTGTTGCATCTCCTGTATGTATTTTATACATCTCTCTTCAGGCTTCTCAAGTTATCATATAACTGATATACACTGACTAAGAAGGCACAGGAACAAACTGACTTTTAAGGGGAACTGTGGTCTCCAACAAGTTTGGATGCCGCCAGTGGCACAGCCTCAGACTCCCTCAGTGTGTGAGGGAGACAGAAGTCCCTCCTCCTCTCTCTGCTGTGTGAAATCCGACAGAGTAGGTAAGGGAATCTCCAGCCCTTCTCTCCCACTATGTGAATTTCTCACTCCACCTGAAAAGGCTTTTTCACAAGTTTTCTGGGAGGGTAGGGGGGGTGTCAGAGTGGCCCACGCACCCGCGAGTGGCGGGTCACACAGGGCTGTAAGGGGGAACAACTGGAGGGACTATGGGGTCCATGAGTGGGAGGACCAGGGGGCTCAAAGGGGAGGAGATACAGGGCAGATTGACTGACAGGTTTCTGAGCAGAAGCAGAAAGTGCAGGGGACCTGGTTATGCTGCTGCCATATCACCACAAAAATGTAAATATCTTCAAAACTAAGTAAAATAAACAATGGAAATAATTGCAAAAACTCAGGGGAGCAATTCCTATCAAGCACAGTTCCTCTTTAAGCACATGCCAAGTAACATGCCTGGAGAATTTTGTACTCAACAAAAACCTTTCGTTTATTTTTGACGTTACTATATCCATGAATTGAGTGGCACAGGTTGCCATCCTGAGCTGACATTTTAATGCATACAAACATTCTTGCTTTTTTTTTAAATAATGACATTTCTGTTACCAAGTTCTAAAAGACTACAAGCGTAAGGCCGGTACACACTAAAATATTCCTCGGGCGGGACCACTGTCCATTTGGCCATACATGCACAATCTCGGCTGGAACACTGGTTAGCAGTTGAAAAATTTTATATGTTGGGAAAAAAAGAAACCAACCTGTTGAGCACATTGTCTTCTAATGACTTCCACTTCCTTATGTAGCTTCTTCTCTTTTCCAGTAAAGAATCCCCACTGGGAAATGTATCTGCCTACAAAATTATTTAATTAAAGTTGGGTCTGTGTTATTAGAATCTGTGAGTATTTTGTATGGATTTTATCATATTTTTAACCAATATTTTGTGGGTATTTTCTAAATTCATCTCCTTCTCGACTAACATCCCCATGTTTAATTTTGGTTTCCAAACAATTATTTATTAAGTCCCAGCACTGTATATGTGAACTGTCCCCATTTCTTTTTTTTTGTAATAGAATAAAATGCCAGAAATACTCACAGATAGTTGCAAAAAAAGTGACAAAATACATTCACCCATATGATGAGTCAAAACGGAACATTTCAGTAAGTGCTCCAACCTTTCTCAAGCCCGAGGCACCACCCAAGTGTTGCTGCTGTTACTTCATATTACAACTATTTTTGGTATTTCCGTCACTTGTTTTTGTAGCAGCAGTTTGTGCCATTACTTTTACAGTGCTGCTGCCAACAGTACTTAAACATATCTCCATAGGAAACTGGCAATTATAAAGAAAAATGATTTATAGCAATAGACCAATGAACACTAAATAATACAGCCAAGTTCTGTATTTTAACAAAAGAAAAGAAAGCGGGCACATATAAAAGTGGTGCACAAACTAAAGTCTTTTAGAATTAGCGCTGTGTGTAGCGCTCACAGTGCACAGAGCGCACGTAGATTTCCGAACGTTATCGTTAATGTTTATACCACTGATGATTATGGTATCATTATTGTCAATTGTATTTTATGGGGATCGCAAATCTACATTGGGTTATCATAGATTCACAATCGTTTCAGTAATTTACGATCATTATGTTAATTATCGATAACGATCGTAAACTAACGATCGCTAAACTGATTGGAAATTAAGTATTGGTTTAAAGATTGGTATAAAGATCCTTAAACCAATCGTTAAAAAACATCACTAAAAACTTTACAAATAAGGCCCTTTATCTCAAATTAACTGCTGGAAATGGTTAAATGATAAATGTAATATACTGATTTCTCTCCATACCTCTGCTTTGTTTTTATTAAACAATTTCTGAGTATGTGATAAAGCATCATTAGCCGATTTTAACTGTAACCTCCATTTTCTTGGTTTCTCTGATCTCTCTCTTTTTCTCTAGTTTTCCGGATAAGTGCATCATGTTGTGTCTGCTTCTCACCATAACATGGCGCAGGCTGAGATCCATAGCACCCTGGCATTTAACATCACAAATATATTATATTAATATAAACCCATAAGATGCAATGTTATGATAACCACAACATCTGCAATCTGTCATGCTAACTGTTTTGTATTGATTGCAGGGGCACAAGTTCATGAAATACAACTATTGCCACCATAGCTGGATTTTCAATAAGCTTAGAAGGATTAGCTGCTGTGTCAGTAGCTCCTCTCCCAATCACATACCTCCCAACATCACGTGGTGTCCCGTCACCTTTCCTAAACTTCTCTGTTTGTACCGCCCGGGCAGTGTCGGTATCAATAACATTTTTTCAATTCCCAGAAGTTCCGTTTAAAAAATAAAACCTTTACTGACACTGCACGGCTGGGCTAGGCAATCAGAAGTCAGAGTTCCACCCCTCCTGCCCCAGAGCTTCCCCCGACTTGTGTGTGGGATCCTTTCCTCAGTTAGCAGCAAGATAGAAGACAAGTAACTGTGTTATCTGTGTGTGTGCCAAGCATATTGCCCATTTCTGTGCCAAGCATATTGCCCATTTCTGTGTGCCAAGTATATTATTGCCATTTCTGTGCAGCATATTGCCCTTTCTTTGTGCCAAGCATATCATTTCTTTGCCAAGCATATTGCCCATTTCTGTGTGCCAAGCATATTGCCCATTTCTGTTGCCAAGCATATTGCCCATTTCTGTTGCCAACATATTGCCCATTCTGTGTGCCAGGTATATTATTGACCATTTCTGTGCCAAGCATATTGCACATTTCTGTGTGCCAAGTAATTACCCATTTCTGTGCCAAGCATATTATTGCCCATTTCTGTGTGCAGCATTTTGCCCATTTCTGTGCCAAGCATTTGCCCATTTCTGTGCCAAGCATATTGCCATTTCGTGTGCCAAGCATATCGCCCAATTTAAAATTAACACTTTATGTTGTGTAAAATACAAAGTGGGTGTGGCCTGGGGGGTGGAAAGGGGCAATGACCTGGGCATGGAAACAGCGTGGTCTAAATAAATTTCACACTGCGCTACATGCAGCAATGATACTTCTTTGGCCTTCCCTATTCAGAAAGTCAACCTCCGACACTGTTTGCCACTTTAGCAGAACCTTCCTGCGTTTTTTTAGCGTCAAAAGTTAGGAGGTCTTTAGGGAACTACAGTGTGTATAAGTTTTTTTTAAAACAGTTACAAAATGAGTACTGGGACAGGCTATAGGACAGGTCATTCCTACCTCCAATATGGTTTCTGTAAATATCACCAGCCCAAAGAAAACTGATTCTGACAGTCTTCCTCCTGACTTCAGCACTAATCTTAATACAGGAAGTCCAGGACTAACCTGAAAGCTGTATGTGCTGTAGCTCCTCATGAAAAGACATTGTGAGATGGAATAATCAATCCAACCTCCCTGACCCAGTACTTTCCATTCGTAAATGTACATTATTACCGTATACTTATCCTTTAAACAAGGGCAAACATCGGTTAACGTGCCTTAAACTCCATAAGTAACCTGTAAGTCCTCACCCCTGGGTACACTTTCTATCTCCAGTAATACTAACCAAAAGATTGCCTCACTGCTCCTGTTATTTCCACACTTTGGTCAACGGAAAACGAGAATAATTTGTTTCTTAAGGCTAGGCCACACTGCTGCGTTTTCGGGTGCGTTGCGATTTTCGTTCCACATTTAAAGCGCAATCGCATGCGTTTTTCAATACTTAATGAAAAACGCATGCGCAAACGCAACGAAAGCGCACATAAATTGCATGCAATTGCTTTTGCGTTGCAGTGTGGCCGTTCCCTTTTATTGGTCTTGTAACTGACAGTCAGAAAGGAAGGCAGAGGTAGGCCAGACCAGCATGAAAATCTTTTGGTAGTATTACTACGAAATCTTTTGGCCAGTGTATCCATGGTTCAGGTGCTCCCCCTGGGTACTTGAAGAGGAGGGTGGACTCTAACAGTATAATTAATTTGGCTTGAAAAAGCCAAATTCTGTTCTTTCTATTTCTCTTTCATTTTATTCTTTTGTTTTTTTGGACTGTATCAACATTGGTTCATGGTCATAAATACAAACGGTGATACCCCCAACCCCCCACACAGACACAGTTACACTTACCTACTGACCTACCTTTCCATTCCCATGGAAGCCATGTTTAAAGGGTGACTATAGTCAAAAAACTATTTTTGATCAATCATTAATGAAAGTTAGTTATATAGTCAAACATGCAAAAACATATACCCCCAACCTCATATGGACACACACACCTACTGACCTACCCTTCCATTCCTGTGGCAGCCATACTTAAAGGGTAAAAAGTAAAAAAAAAAAACTTAATTTGATACATCCTCAATAAAGTTAGTTTTATGTTAAACCCAAAAAAGACATACCCACATTCCCTTCCAAACGAAAAAAGACATACCCCAACAACCAGACCCAGGTCACACCACCTACTGATTTACTTATACATTACTGTGGCAGCCATACTTAAGGGTAACTAAGTAAAAAAAAAATTTTGATCAATACAAAAAGTTTGTTTTTTTAACCCCCATGTGGCACAGGTACATACACCTACTGACCTACCCTCCATTACTATTGCAGCCCTACCTATAAGGTAACTAAAGTTAAAAAAAATTTTTTGACCAATCACAAAAAAGTTTGTTTTTTTAACCCCTAACCCGTCACAGGTACACACACCTACTGATGTACTTTCCATTACTGTGGCAGCCATACTTGAAGGGTAACTAAAGTCAAAAAACTATTTGGGGGCGTGGCCTGATGCAGAGCTAGGAGGAGCTGCGATCCCAGTCTCCCGCGGTCAACCCAAAACAAACCCTCCAACACCACTCATACCCCAAAAATGGGAAAAGAAATAAAACTACCTCATAAAGAGTTAAGGCGGCAGGGACACCGAGCAGCGAGAGCTGGAGGAACACTTCAAACCACACAGAGGGCCCGGCTCCGCGGACGCCATCTTGGTCCCTCACCACGCGGCCTGGCAGAAACCCCGCTACCAGCGCGGGATGAAATAAATACTGCGCTCCCTCCACGGACCGCCCCGAGCCGACCCCACGCGGACCAACATGCTCCCACAGCAATATACACACGGCAGACGTAAGCCCAACCCTGGGAAACTCACCTCTAGGCCCGACCCCTATGCAAAGGGACACCTCCAGCCCACCTGTACAGAGGCATAATAACGCCTCCCCAACTCCATCAGGCACCTCAGGGCAGAGCTCACCTGCCTCCAGCACTCCCTTACAGACACCCCTGGGAGCAAACAAACTGGGACAGACCAGAACCCATGCCACAAGATAACAGGCTGAGGCCTAATGAAACCCCCACCATACAGAGGGATTCACTCAAGGAGCTACTACCCTAAATATACCAACTAAAGAGGACTTAATAGGGGCAACCCAGCAATTCAACAACCTGCCGCACTGAAATAGGCGCACTGCGTGGGGACCTTGGGCGGTCCTGGAACGAGTAGAGGATCAGAAGCCACCCAGGAGCAAACTAACCAACATATAGGCAATGTCACCCGTGTGCTTAACGACCACCCAGGGCAATTAGAGACCTTTTTCGCCAATGGAAGACCTCGAAATAGAGGTCGACGCAATAATATTCGCATCAGAGGCCTCCCTGAAACCGTCCAGGATGGAGCATTGCTGGAATCGGTGACATCCCTATTCCACACAATTCTGGAATCCGATCCATCACAATCATAGAACTGGATAGAATCCACAGATCACTGAGACCAAAGGCAAGTTCCAAGTTCCCCCGAGACGTGATTTGCCGGGTACACTACTTCCAATAAAAGAGCAAATCCTTACACAATATCGCACAATCTCCTCTCTGACTCACGAAGGAGCGGAAATACAACTATTCCCAGACCTTTCACCCTCAACTCTAGCAAGACGACGACAGCTGAGACCTCTACTACAGGCCTAAGGGATAAAAAGCTGGCATACGTCGTGGGGTTCCCCTTCCAATTGATCGTCCGTCACGAGGGGACAACACACCACTCTGAGCTATCCTGAAGACCTCTCAAGCTTTTGCAACGCTTTACAACTCCCTGAGATGAACACCCGGACTGGAAACCAGCACCAATCTTACCACTAGCCCATCAAAAACCTGGTCGCCCGTAATCACAAACACCACCAAACCAAACAACAGAGCTGGAAAATGAGGACCACACTTCTCAATACAAACTATGCAACGACCACGACAAGAAAGGTGTACTAGTTATGTGGCAAAGATCAATTTACGCCACGGAACAACAAGTTAACTTTCTCAAAACCTTTATAAGACTTCATCTTAACTAAAATTTGATTGCCCAACACCTGGAGGGAGGGGGGCGGTGGGGAATATTGATCAGCACCATAAATATAAAAAAGAGCGGTCAAAAATAAAAAAACCAAATGTAACCACGAACCATCCCATATATGGAATTAGTCTCCACCTCAACTAATAACAGAACTGAAACAATCCTGAAAGGATAGAAAGAGAAAGTGCCAAGGGGAGGGGGGAAAATACACTAGGGGACCTATATTGTATGGACCCATACCAACATCGGGGGGACCTGCGGGAGCCCGGGACGGACTTTAGGCTTGTCTCTCCACGCCTTCACTTAGATTGGGTTAGCTTTTTTCTTGTATTGATGGTATATTTGTTATTGTATAGATTAATCTTCCCAATGTTGCAACCTTTAAATAACTGTTTAATACATTCACAAAATTGTAGTTTGCTAATAATGTTTTCTCTCTCTAAATGTTTTCTCTATGTTGAGCGGAGCGTCTCCTCTGGCACCACCCTAAAGATGAAGAACAGCTTGAGCTTACTATACTTCAAATTCCAACAACCCACCTGATATGGCAAGTTCACTGAAATTTTATCTCTAAATGTTAAGGGTTTGAACTCCCCTGCAAAAAGGAGACTCCTGCTTCAGGAAGCTAAAAGCTCGCGGGCGGAGGTCTTGTTTCTGCAGGAGACACATTTGAAAGGCCTGAATCTTTTAAATTTATTAAGCATCTCTACCCAACAATCTATGCCACAGCATCAGGACAGAGGAAGGCAGGCACAGCCTCCTGATACACAAACTTGCTCATTCCAACTCATAAATCACTCAATTGACAAAGCGGTAGATACATCATACTTCAGGGAAAATTACAAAATACCAATATAGTAGTGTAACCTATACTCCCCAAATACGGGTCAGCTACAATTTCTGAAAGGACTTTAACCAACGCATATCTACATTTGATAGCCCCCTACTGATGATAGGAGGCGACTTTAACATGACATACTCCCGCGAACAGAGACAAGTTGACCTTAAAAACTCACTCCACTAAAACAGAGACACAATCTAAAGGATTTAGGCAGCTGATGAGACAATGCCATCTCTACGACCCATGGAGAATAGAATACCCAACAGACAAACAATACACGTTTTACTCTTCACCACATCAAACACACTCACGCATAGACTACTTCTGGGTTTCTGCACCTCTGCTCCGACTAGTCTCTACTCTCCCACATCTCCAGTATAACTGGTCCGACCATAGCCCAATAACACTTTCATTGAAAATACAAGGCCAGCACTCAAAGACATGTTACTGGAGGCTGAATAATCGCTCCTTCGCAATCAGGCAGTCCTTCAGAGTCTCATCTCACCATGTCCTGGAAGATTAACTTTACTCTAAATACAGAGTCAGTCCCTTTCTGGGAAGGTTTGGGAAGCTCACACAAGGCAGTGATAAGGGGACACATTATAAATGGGGCCTCCAGACTCAAAAGGAATACCAATTCCGAACACAAGAACTAACACAAAACCTAAAACACTTTGAACAAAAACTATATACCAACCCAACAATAAAACTCTCGGAAGGTCATGGCCCTCCGCACACAACTAAAACTCCTTGACACAGCTAAGTAGAAAAATCACTGCTCTGGTCCCGCCAAAAATTCACGAGCTTGGCAATAAAGCCCATACAATACTACTGAAGGCTCAGAAACTCAGCAACAAACTCCGCCACACACCCAATAGACACAGACACGGGGGTCCAAGCAACCACCCAGAACAAATAGCGGAAGGATTCCTGCAATACTACCAAAGATTACACTACCCCACACACATCTCCCCCCCACTCTCTAGACAGAACCAATACAACAATTCCTCAGAGACAGCAACCTTCCAAATAATCCCATTCACAGGCCGAAACATTGAATAAAGACATCCTCTATGGAAATTCAACAAACCCTAAAAACCCTTCCAATGGGCAAATCTCCGGGGCCTGACGGCCTAACCTATAAAATACTACAGCACTTTTTCAGACATCTTAGCCCTTATATGACAAGCTTTACAACTCAATCCTAGACGGATCCCACCACCACAAGACTATATCTCATCTTACATAACACTTATTCCGAAACCGGGAAAGATCTATCAAACACAGCCAATTATAGACCCATAGCCCTGCTTAATGCAGCCTACAAAATCTTTACTAAGATCCTGGCCAACAGACTAGTCACCATTGCTTCCCACAAATAATACACAAGACCAGGTGGGATTTATAACGGACAGACAACAAGCGACAAACACACGGAGGACCATTGCATAATAGACATAGCAACAGAGAAATAAACACTTTTCTGGCTAGGTCTTGATGCAGAAAAAGCTTTTGACAGACTGGACTGGACATTATGTTCTCGAATTATCAATCTTCGGCCTTTCCGGGAGGTTTTTGAGAGCCCTGGGGTGCTTTACTCCTCCCCCATGGGTCAGATCAAGTTATCCGGCGCAGTTTCCAAAAATTGGTATACAGAGGGGAAACAAACAGGGCTGCCCTTTATCACCCCTATTATATGCCATTGCATTGAACCACTGGCAGCACAAATCAGAAACTCCCCGAACATCCAAGGTCTACAAATCAATAAACAACAATCAAAATATCACTATATGCGGACGATATTATGCTAACACTCACTCAACCCCGACTTCCTTCCCAACCTGCATAAGATTCTTCAGACATACGGAGAACTTCAGGATATAAACTCAACAGAGGAAGACTGAAGCCCTCCCCAGTGAACATCCCACTGGAGACCTTACAAACATTACAACACATTTCCAATATAACTGGAAAAAAGACAATATTCAATATCTAGGTATCAAAATCACGCCTACATTTCAGGGATATACGCGGCCAACTATGAGCCCATGATACACAAATCCAAAATAGGTTAACTCAATGGAAATCGTATATGATCCCTGGTTCGGACGCATTACAATTACCATAAAAATGAATTACTATACCGAAACTCACCTTTATTCACAACTCTCCCACAGAATACCCCTGAAGACACTCCACATTTACAAAAAGAATTCATGAAATTCCTCTCCTCTTAAAAGATAAGTACACTGTAAAATCAAGTTAAGTGTAATTGGAAGTAGCAGCTTTAACTTATCATCCCCCCCCCTTTTTTTTTCTAGGTCCCTTCTGAGCCTAACTGTGCCCATGTAAAGTTCCTGACATCTTGGATCTTCAGTGCAGTCTTCTTAGTCTGTCCCCAAGACTTCCAGGATCTCCTTCCACAGTGTGGCCGAAATGCCCGGTAGTTTGCTCTGTGTGTGCGTGATGTCGGAGCAAACTGACCGTGCTTTTCAGACACACTGAGGAAGGAGATCATGGAAGTCTCGGGGGCAGAGCTAAGAAGACTGCAATGAAGATCCAGATGTCAGGAACTTTACATGAGCACAGGTAGGCTCAGAAGGGACCTAGAAGAAAGAAAAAAAAAGGGGGGGGGAGATGATTAGTAAAAGCTGCTGCTTCCAATTACACTTTTACAGTTTACAGTGTACATATTCTTTAAGAACCAACAGATTAAATAAATTACAAGTGTAAATTCAGAAAATACCTACAAAAGTTTAGTAAAAAGAAATTACATTCACCTGAATCTGAAGTGTTACATAATCTGATCCTAGTACCCTTTTATTTGGAAGGATTCTCTTCGGCTGCTCAATTTGCCTTTTCTGTTCCTTAACTTCCATGTTAAGGAAACGAATTTTCTCGTCCATGGCTACCATCTCTAAATCTCCATTTCTCAGCCACATTTCTTGAACGTTTATTTTCTCAAAGAAAACACAAATTTCTTCTTCCCTCTCAATTAACTGTACTCCCCTGTTATGAATAAACACAGATGATTAATCTGTAATGAGGTCTGTAATTAAACATTCATCATGGATATGTTTTAGTTTGGAAATAACAACTGAGCAAATAAACATAACTAAATACAACAGACCATGTTAAAAAAAAAATCATAACACAAAATATTTAAAAGGAGAATGTCTTAAAAAGAAAAGGTAATTTTCTGCAAATGTACTGTATATAACATCTTGTGGGTAACTTAACCATATGTCAAGCCTCCTGCCTTAATGTTTGCTTAGGACAGTGGTGGCAACTCAGAGCCCTTTCTGTGGGCACTCACGCACAGCAGAGTTCACCTGAGTTTGTTACCAGAAAAGCAGAGAGACCTGTCTTTTCTGGTAACAAGAGAAGTCAAAACAAGTATTGATTCACTCTAGCACACCAAGGCGGGCAATTGTCAATATTCAGTAGGTGCAATCCTGGGGTTAATAGAATCCAACCTCAAATCAAAGTGAGAGGAGCACACTACATAAGTGTATCAAAATGTATTATGCAAACAACAATCAATGTTAATCTATAATTGTATCTGTCTGTGTCCATTTGTCTATCTGAGTTGTTCTTTGTAAAGTAAAACCTCAGTATTCATGTTGGCACTATGCAATACATAACTGGCCTTTGGGTTGCAGTTTGGGCACTTAGGGCCCTATTTATAAAAAATCGTTATCGTAAAATACCGATCGTTATCGTAAAATAACGACCGTTATTTACCGATAACGACCGCTATTTACCGATATCGTTAAATAACGGTCGTTATTGGTAAAACCCCGGTCGTTATTTTACGATAACGATCGGTATTTTACGATAACGATAACAATTTTTTATAAATAGGGCCCTTAGTACCTAAAAGGCTCGCCATCACTGGCCTAAAAAAAAGGGGGCCCATTTTAATAAAGCAGTTCTGCTGTCAAGCTTTTACGATAATCCCACGGTATCGGAAATTTCCTTTGTTTCTCAGCAAATTTTCAGAATTAATTGAAGTAACACAGCTACTTGTTGCAATTAACACCAGTGTCAGAGACTTTTTACATAACATTCTTTTCAAGAAATCAAATATACCGCACATTAGAAAATGCCACTGTGTATATTAAAGAATAGCTATCGTGTGTACAAAGTACCTCATTAGGTAATGCATGATCGCTCTGTGCACTCCGTGCGCACGCCATGCATGACATCACGGCGCATGCAATGCGGCGTCAGCGCGACCGTGCACGCACAGAAGCTAGCCAATCAGCAGCTACATGAACATCTCGGAGGGGCGGATCTAAGTAATCACCTACTGACAAACAAGATGACAGCAACTTTAAAGGTGGCCATACACTATTACGATCGTAATTACGATCGTAAACCAACCAATACTTTGATAGACAGATGTACAATGTTAATTGTATGTAGATGTACCATAAATATTGTTCGCCATTCAATTTGTTTTGTGATTAATGTTGAATGTCATCTATTGTGAGGTTACATTACATTAACATTTAATCGGAACTTCAGAAAACACTACAATCATTTTACCAATCGACTTAAAAAAACAACTTTCCGATCGTAATTACGATCGATTTTACGATTTAATGTCACAAGATAAGAACTGGAAAATGGACGATTTTTGGGCCAATGAATAGAAATATCAGATTGTATGTTGAATTGTACATAAAATCAGTCTAATATATGGTCACCTTAACTCTGCAAAGGTTGGCTCTCGAGGGGCTTAGAGTACTGTTATCATTTAAAGGGCATGTCCACCCCCAAAACTATAATCCCCCCAACTACTGGCCCCACCATGTAGTGTAGTTTAATCCTTACTTAACATCCCAGCTCCATAGGGTTCTCCTGTAGTCCCCCCTCAAAGTCCCAAAAACTGCCAACCAGGAGGATAGCAGAGTCCATATAGACTCTGCCTCCTACCTGGTCCGGGAGAAGTTTGCCATGCGTACTGCAGCCCTTCTCCCCCTCCCTCTCCGGATTCCCTCCCCCTAGCATTAATCCCCTTTAATATAGTAATCTCCCTGGTCTCCCCAGCCCCAACGCATGATTTTTATTTTTAGAAGTGCCCCAAACTTTTAATTACCTCCCCTCTCCTCCGTTGCACTGAATGACCGGCAGCCGCGTCCGTGATTGGGTGCCGCTCAGCCAATCACAGACGCGACTGCCGGTCCCGCCCCTCTGCTTGCATTCTGCAAGCAGAGGGCCGGCAGCGCGGCGAAGGAAAGAGGGGCGGTAAGTAAAAGTTTGGTCACTTCTAAAAATAAAAATCATGTGGTTGGGGCTGGGGGACCAGGGGGAAGGCTATATTAAAAAATAGAATTAAGGGTGGACATACCCTTTAAGCACAGAGGACACAACAAGGAATATCTACGAACCACACTCAATCTAATTGGCCTTTCTGTATTATACTAGACATTAAGACCGTTACATTAATGGGCGCTAGAAGCCCAGAGACACCGCCTCAGTGTCCCAAGCCCAGAGACCCCCTGTGTCCCAAGGCCAGAGTCCCCCCCTCTGTCCCAAAAGGCAGTCCACCCCCTTTGTCCCAAAAGGCAGAGCCCCCTCCCTCTGTCCCAGACTCCCACTCCACCTCTGTGGCAGAGTCACACACCCCCATTCCTTCTAACTTATCTGTCGTTGGTTTCTATGCCGCTGTCTGAATCTCACCCTCCCTCTAATGGTGAGCCCATAGGACCTGCAGTGATACACACACACACGGCAGCACATAGGCAGCAGTTAGGCTTTTATTATATAGGATTGTATAGCAAACAAGCCCATCACACATTGGTGAAATACAACTCCAAGAGTAAACTGAAACTTAAGGCTTTTGAAAGAGGCTGAAAATTGAAGTGCACCAATTAATAACAGGCACCTGGCCACCAGTTCCTATTTGGGTCATCTTTACATGCCCCGAGGTCAGTGCTCTATCTGCAGCAATTTATCTTGCTCTTTTGAGTGGCTTAGTTGTTGCATTTCACTACCTATAAATGAGAGACCCTTGACATTTAAACATACTATATATTGGTTCTAAAGACCAAGGAATTTCCCAGTATAAGAGTTCTATTTTGCCTGTTTTGCCATTTTGGATTATCTGTCTTACTTGACAGATGCAGAGTATACTGTTGTTTACCTCTCATTTCTGGTCTTAACAGCTGCCTGGTACCTCTTGCTAAGCTGTACCATATCTTCTTCTGCCTGGTTAATCATATTGGTAAGTCTGCCAGTCTGCATTTTCTGTTGTTCTCGAGTTTCTTTCAATTCCTCAAGGTGAACTCTTATTTTGCTCAAATCCTTTTGCAGACTATCCCTTACCATGTGATTGTTGCTCTCTTTTAATTTTAGCTTCTGTAATTGTCTGTAAAACAAACAAAAAAACCCCCTGAAATTGGCATGTGCAACAAACAGGGCCGCCATCAGACTTTTCTGGGCCCCATACTGGGTAAATTTCTGGGGCCCCCTAAACACGCTCTAACTTACAAACAGACTAGGAGACATATTAAAAAGACACATTTTGCACACACATATACAATAACATTTATATTGCGCTGACCTGTATATATAAAATGCCATGTGCAGCAGAACACTGACCTATAAATATAAAATGCCCAAATGTTCAGTCCATACACTGACCTGTATATATAAAATGTCCCCAATGTCCAGTCCACACACTGACCTGTATGTTTAAAATGCCCCTAATATTCAGTCCACACATTGACCTGTATATATAAAATGCCCCCAATGTCCAGTCCACCCACTGACCTGTATATATAAATTACCATGTGCAGCAGAACACACTGACCTGTATATATGAAATGTCATGTTCCAAAAATACACTGAAAATAGAAGCCTAGTGCACATTCAATTAATTTGCTTATATTTTACTTTAACTTTGTATTGCGACTTAAAAAGCCTGCCCTTCTCTCTGGATAAATTAAAGCAATTAGTTCAATAACTTGGCCAAATTATTTTAAGCCCAGCAACCACTTCACGGTTTGCTTTATTCTGATGGGTCCTAACTTTTAACCTTTTTTACTTTAGTAACTTTTTACCTTCATAGGAGACATAATTCTCAAACTTTGTCTTTATATCAGTACTTGTCTTTTATGAGACAAACACTGACCTGTAAATATAAAATTCCCCAATGTCCAGTCCACACACTAACCTGTATATATAAAATGCCCCAATGTCCAGTCCACACACTAACCTGTATATATAAAATGCCCCAATGTCCAGTCCACACACTAACCTGTATATATAAAATGCCCCAATGTCCAGTACACACATTGCCCAGTATATATAAACTGCCCCAATAAAAGTCACTTACTGACTAAATCACTGCTGTATACCAACAGGCATGCAGGCACCAGACACAAGGAACTCCCAGGAAACAAGAACATGTCCCCTTTCTCTTTTAAGGGAACTGAACTAAAAAATAATAATTTTTTTTACCTTTTTCTCACTTTCTGGGCCCTTCCAAGCCCAGCCCCCATACTGGAGTACCTCCTTTTCCCCCTTTAATGAAAGCCCTGGCAACAAAGCATGGGAACATTACTGCAATTAAGGCTGCTATGGAAAAGTTCTAGCAGGGAGATGAAATAAAATTCCCTGTCACAACTTGCCTGTACTCCTGCAATATGTTGAGCAGGTAAGGAGTGCGGTAAGTTGCGATCTAATGCTATGTTTTTACAGCCCGATTAAAAAGGGATTTGTGCTTCCCAATGTCAGCAAGAGTTTTAGACTCCTTTTAGGGGATAGCTATTTCAAGGCATCTCCCCCCCAGGTTTCAACAGCATCTCCAGTATAAACATCAGTACAACCATATTTGCACACTTGCACGCTGTATCAGTTAATTTGGTAAAAAAAAAATTAAAAAACCACATCCAAATGTAAGAGGTTACCTCCACTTGAAAAGTTACACAAAGAAGTGTAAATAGATATGATGCAGGTAATAGCTTATGTAAATGGAGTGGTGACTTTGGTGTACAAACCCTGGACCTTTTGTGGTTACATGAAAACTACATTACCATTAGTGTCTTTCACACTTTTTACAGTAGAGAGAGCCAATAACATTGGACCATGCAAGGGCACATTGCTCCATATATTCTTTATACAGAATGTTTGTTGTTATATTTCTATATATATATATATATATATATATATATATATATATAACAAATAGCCAATTTGACCGCACTCCACTCACCACTTTGCAATGCCCCGGTGCTACTCCATACACATCCACCACTAATTCCAATAAAGAGTACTCAAAGGGACTTTATTGTGCCTTAACGCGTTGCCGCCCCCAGGGCCGTCAGCAGAAGGTCTGATGATGGCCCTGAGTAGTTTTTTGGATTATTTGCTGATGGAAGTCCCTTTGAGTGCTCTTTATTGGAATTAGTGTTAAATGTTGACAGTCAGCTATACAACCAACCCTGTTCCTGCTCACTAAGCTCCATCACAGTGTAGTAGGTACAGTAAGTTCTGTATATAAACCCAGTCTTACCAATCACCTCAGGCAGCTGCAGGGTTAATATTGATACAGAGCTCTATGCTGCTGTCAATCACAGGGCAGACTGGATACATTTTTTAAACAAAAAAAGCTGCTTCTCACTCACAGCTCAATTAACAAAGTAAGAATCTATGTATCAATATATTTAACAGTCTATGGACACCAGGAAAAGTGGAACAGCAAACTGCACTGAGCAGGCTGAAAGGGGGAATTCCACTTTCCTGGCACCAGTAATACCCCCCCCCCCCCAAAAACCCCCCCCCCCCCTTGACCATAGCAGACCCCCCTATAGGGAGACTACTGTGGGCAAGGGAAATTTATGGTCTACCGAACGACCGCTCCGAACGTTTGGTGGCCGCACGCTGGTTCGGGAAAGCGGCCACACACATTGCTGATAAAGCCCAATACCATCGGATCTGATGGTATCGGGGCTTTATCGGTACTGTGTGTACCTAGCTTAAGGGTCTGTCCTGATATCTCAGAACTCACAGCTTTGTCCCGCATGTGTGGTGCTTGCGAATTTTGGGGCAGGGCTGGGGCTTGACAGAGATCCCTTTTAATTAAATGAATGTAGTGTATGCAGGCAGTAAAACTAAACCCTAATCAAAATACTTTATTAGTGTGGCTGGGAGCTGCAAACCTGGAGCCCATGTGATTGGTACAAACCTGTCTTTGTTTAAAACATTGTTTCTTAGAATTTCCATTTCATTTGCACAGATTTTAATTTTTTCACGTAGTTCTGAAGCTCGTTGAGTTGCTGTTTGAATCAGACCGACACATTTATTCCTCTCATTCCGAATGATATCATATATTTTAGCAAACTCTTTTAGCCTGCAAAATTTTAAAAATGTAACATTATTTTCTTTTAATTGATATTTCATCCTTTCAGTACAGTATCTCATCTTGATTTTCAGTACCTTCTTTGAACTTCTTGGTTTGTCTTTTTATGTTCTCCAATTATCAGATCTCGCCCTTTAACTTCCTGTAGAACTTGTTGACATCTTTGCTGTTTGGATGAAGTATTCAATTATATGATATGCATTAAAATGTAAAAATATTAACAGTGTAGCATTGCAATTGCATTTATAATGATTGAGCATAGCTAATCATAGCATCTGTACTGTGTTTTGTACCACTCATGCTGCTGGAAAATAAACCACCAAAGCTTTTAATATTGTTGTGGAGACATCTGTATAGAAATACTGTGCATAGAGACAGTGAATACTGGGGTCAGGTGTTGTGGCCAATAGGTGCACATGCTCACAAGGCTTTCTGAAGACTAGCTGTGAGTTCCAAAGACAATTGTTTGAAAGACATGGAAAAGGTAGGTGGGGGTTGATCTGAAGCACCCCTGCAACAGGAGAATAATAGGTCACCCCCAAGCATTGTAAATCGATCCGACTTAACAGATCATTTAACGATGTCTGTGAAGCCATTTACATACATAAGATAATCGTCTGAAACATTTGCCCGTCGGCCACCATAGCCAACATTAATTTAATGTCTGTACAAACCTAAAAGAGTGTCCTCTAATCATCTGATTATCTGGCAACCCATTTTACCTTAGCTTTGATTAAGTCCCTTGATTTCTGCTCTCGCTCTTCTGCTTTGATTTGCACTAAACGTGTTAAATTGAGTAGTTCCTCTCGACATTCACTTTGCTTGTTCATAAGTTGTTGTTGTTCAGCAATGCACTGCTCAAGCACATGGGCTTCTGCCTCAGTAAGAATTTGCTGACCCACAAATAAAAATACCAAATGGTTAGAGATAGTAGGAGCTTCAATTGGGAAATAACACTACAGTATGTTGGCTTCTCAAAGATGTAGATTCTCATCACAATAGAAAACAGTAGCACTTGTACATAGTACACATATATCTTCCGTTACAAACCCTGGGTGACATGACATTGCTAGTAATATTTTGGTAGAATATTTAAAGTGGAATAAGCCACGAAGGCTGCGGGCATACTGCAACGTGTAGTAACATGGCAGAAATGTTTCACAAGCATTTTGTGCTGATTCTGCTAATATTCCGTTACGAGGGCGCATGCGATTTGCCAAAAATGGTGATCATGCACTCTATGAAAACGGATCATATTTCAGCACACACAGTATGGCCACCCACATTATGTTACCCTGGCATGCTTTTCTCAAAACGCAATTGTAAGCATGTGAGAAACACGCTAATATGGCCTAGCCCAGCTATAAAGATATGCCATAGATTCCTGGTCTGGAAGAAATTCATTTTCACAAAGTCTGTTTCACTTGCTGGTCTGTCTGGGAATAATAGAGAAACTTTACAGAACATTCTTATTGTTTGCATATCATCAATCTTCTTCCAATGTTTGTATATGCATTTCTGTACATTGAGGACACAATACTTCTTTCTAACATCAAAATGATGCTTCAATGAAATTATTTTCCTTTAACCCAAGCTAGAATTGTATCACTGTCATGATAATTACATCACTGAATGAACAGTAGAAGTTTTAACAAAACTCAAATGAGTAAACTTTGCAAACGGCACTTGAGGACAGAGACCAAACAGTCTTTTAACAAAGGAAAACCTCTCCCCTTTGTTTTTATGTTTTTGTCATGACCAGCAAGCTGCTACTATTTTCATTATGTTCCATGTTAAACCCTCCCTGGAAGTTAACACTTAAAGCATTGCAAAGGGGAAAAGAAGGATGATTTGTGACACACACACGTAGGCCTATGCACTGAGAGCTGCTTTTATCACCCCCTTATAATCGTCTGGCAATGTTATAAATTAATGTTAGAAAGTGCTGCAATAGTTAGCCGCTATTGGTATATAACATCGCTTGTTAACTTCCACATTAGCCACGGCAACAAAGGTGTTGATGTTGCAGTACATAACATTGATTAGTGTGACTTTTATTCCACACAGGAGTGTTGCATCTCCTGTATGTATTTTATACATCTCTCTTCAGGCTTTCAAGTTATCATATAACTGATATACACTGACTAAGAAGGCACAGGAACAAACTGACTTTTAAAGGGGAACTGTGGTCTCCAAACAAGTTTGGATGCCGCCAGTGAGCACAGCCTCAGACTCCCTCAGTGTGTGAGGGAGACAGGAAGTCCCTCCTTCTCTCTGCTGTGTGAAATCCTGACAGAGTAGGTAAGGGAATCTCCAGCCCTTCTCTCCCACTATGTGAAGTTCTCACTCCACCTGAAAAGGCTGTTTCCACAGAGTTTTCTGGGAGGGGTAGGGGGGGTGTCAGAGTGGCCCACAGCACCCGCGAGTGGGCGGGTCACACAGGGCTGTAAGGGGGAACAACTGGAGGGACTATGGGGTCCATGAGTGGGAGGGACCAGGGGGCTGCAAAGGGGAGGAGATACAGGGCAGATTGACTGACAGGTTTCTGAGCAGGAAGCAGAAAGTGCAGGGGACCTGGTTATGCTGCTGCCATATCACACACAAAAATGTAAATATCTTCAAAACTAAGTAAAATAAACAATGGAAATAAATTGCAAAAACTCAGGGGAGCAATTCCTATCAAGCACAGTTCCTCTTTAAGCACATGCCAAGTAACATGCCTGGAGAATTTTGTACTCAACAAAAACACTTTCGTTTTTATTTTGACGTTACTATATCCATGAATTGAGTGGCACAGGTTGCCATCCTGAGCTGACATTTTAATGCATACAAACATTCTTGCTTTTTTTTAAATAATGACATTTCTGTTACCAAGTTCTAAAAATGACTACAAGCGTAAGGCCGGTACACACGTAAAATATTCCTCGGGCGGGACCACTGTCCATTTGGCCATACATGCACAATCCTCGGCTGGAACACTTGGTTAGCAGTTGAAAATTTTATATGTTGGGGAAAAAAAGAAACCAACCTGTTGAGCACATTGTCTTCTAATGACTTCCACTTCCTTATGTAGCTCTCTTCTCTTTTCCAGTAAAGAATCCCCACTGGGAAATGTATCTGCCTACAAAATTTATTTAATTAAAGTTTGGTCTGTGTTATTAGAATCTGTGAGTATTTTGTATGGATTTTATCATATTTTTAACCAATATTTTGTGGGTATTTTCTAAATTCATCTCCTTCTCGACTAACATCCCCATGTTTAATTTTGGTTTCCAAACAATTATTTATTAAGTCCCAGCACTGTATATGTGAACTGTCCCCATTTCTTTTTTTTGTAATAGAATAAAATGCCAGAAATACTCACAGATAGTTGCAAAAAAAGTGACAAAATACATTCACCCATATGATGAGTCAAAACGGCAACATTTCAGTAAGTGCTCCAACCTTTCTCAAGCCCGAGGCACCACCCAAAGTGTTGCTGCTGTTACTTCATATTACAACTATTTTTGGTAATTCCGTCACTTGTTTTTGTAGCAGCGTTTGTGCCATTACTTTTACAGTGCTGCTGCCAACAGTACATTAAACATATCTCCATAGGAAACTGGCAATTATAAAGAAAAAATGATTTATAGCAATAGACCAATGAACACTAAATAATACAGCCAAGTTCTGTATTTTAACAAAAAGAAAAGAAAGCGGGCACATATAAAAGTGGTGCACAAACTAAAGTCTTTTAGAATATTAGCGCTGTGTGTAGCGCTCACAGTGCACAGAGCGCACGTAGATTTCCGAACGTTATCGTTAATGTTATACCACTGATGATTATGGTATCATTATTGTCAATTGTATTTTATGGGGATCGCAAATCTACGATTGGGTTATCATAGATTCACAATCGTTATCAGTAATTTACGATCATTATTGTTAATTATCGATAACGATCGTAAACTAACGATCGCTAAACTGATTGGAAATTAAGTATTGGTTTAAAGATTGGTATAAAGATCCTTAAACCAATCGTTAAAAAACATCACTAAAAACTTTACAAATAAGGCCCTTTATCTCAAATTAACATGCTGGAAATGGTTAAATGTATAAATGTAATATACTGATTTCTCTCCATACCTCTGCTTTGTTTTTATTAAACAAGTTCTGAGTATGTGATAAAGCATCATTAGCCGATTTTAACTGTAACTCCATTTTCTTGGTGTTCCTCTGATCTCTCTCTTTTTCTCTAGTTTTCCGGATAAGTGCATCATGTTGTGTCTGCTTCTCCACCATAACATGGCGCAGGCTGAGATCCATAGCAGCCCTGGCAATTTAACATCACAAATATATTATATTAAATATAAACCCATAAGATGCAATGTTATGATAACCACAACATCTGCAATCTGTCATGCTAACCTGTTTTGTATTGATTGCAGGGGCACAAGTCATGAAATACAACTATTGCCACCATAGCTGGATTTTCAATAAGGCTTAGGAAGGATTAGCTGCTGTGTCAGTAGCTCCTCTCCCAATCACATACCTCCCAACATCACGTGGTGTCCCGTCACCTTTCCTAAACTTCTCTGTTTGTACCGGCCGGGCAGTGTCGGTATCAATAACATTTTTTCAATTCCCAGAAGTTCCGTTTAAAAAAATAAAACCTTTACTGACACTGCACGGCTGGGCTAGGCAATCAGAAGTCAGAGTTCCACCCCCTCCTGCCCCAGAGCTTCCCCCGACGTGTGGTGGGGATCCTTTCCTCAGTTTAGCAGCAAGATAGAAGACAAGTAACTGTGTTATCTGTGTGTGTGCCAAGCATATTGCCCATTTCTGTGCCAAGCATATTGCCCATTTCTGTGTGCCAAGTATATTATTGCCCATTTCTGTGCCAAGCATATTGCCCATTTCTGTGTGCCAAGCATAATGCCCATTTCTTTGCCAAGCATATTGCCCATTTCTGTGTGCCAAGCATATTGCCCATTTCTGTGTGCCAAGCATATTGCCCATTTCTGTGTGCCAAGCATATTGCCCATTTCTGTGTGCCAGGTATATTATTGACCATTTCTGTGCCAAGCATATTGCACATTTCTGTGTGCCAAGTATATTACCCATTTCTGTGCCAAGCATATTATTGCCCATTTCTGTGTGCCAAGCATTTTGCCCATTTCTGTGCCAAGCATATTGCCCATTTCTGTGCCAAGCATATTGGCCATTTCTGTGTGCCAAGCATATCGCCCAATTTAAAATTAACACTTTATGTTGTGTAAAATACAAAGTGGGTGTGGCCTGGGGGGTGGAAAGGGGCATGACCTGGGCATGGAAACAGCGTGGTCTAAATAAATTTCACACTGCGCTACATGCAGCAATGATACTTCTTTGGCCTTCCCTATTCAGAAAGTCACCCTCCGACACTGTTTGCCACTTTAGCAGAACCTTCCTGCGTTTATTTTAGCGTCAAAAGTTAGGAGGTCTTTAGGGAAAACTACAGTGTGTATAAAGTTTTTTTTAAAACAGTTACAATGAAAAGTACTTGGGACAGGGCTATAGGACAGGTCATTCCTACCTCCCAATATGGTTTCTGTAAATATCACCAGCCCAAAGAAAACTGATTCTGACAGTCTTCCTCCTGACTTCAGCACTAATCTTTAATACAGGAATAGTCCAGGACTAACCTGAAAGCTGTATGTGCTGTAGCTCCTCAATGAAAAGACATTGTGAGATAGGAATAATCAATCCAACCTCCCTGACCCAGGTACTTTCCATTCTTAAATGTACATTATTACCGTATACTTATCCTTTAAACAAGGGCAAACATCGGTTAACGTGCCTTAAACTCCATAACAGTAACCTGTAAGTCCTCACCCCTGGGTACACTTTCTATCTCCAGTAATACTAACCAAAAGATTGCCTCACTGCTCCTGTCTATTTCCACACTTTGGTCAACGGGAAAACGAGAATAATTTGGTTTCTTAAGGCTAGGCCACACTGCTGCGTTTTCGGGTGCGTTGCGATTTTCGTTCCACATTTTAAAGCGCAATCGCATGCGTTTTTCAATACTTAATGAAAAACGCATGCGCAAACGCAACGAAAGCGCACATGAAATTGCATGCAATTGCTTTTGCGTTGCAGTGTGGCCGTTCCCTTTTATTGGTCTTGTAACTGACAGTCAGAAAGGAAGGCAGAGGTAGGCCAGACCAGCATGAAAATCTTTTGGTAAGTATTACTAGAAATCTTTTGGCCAGTGTATCCAGTGGTTCAGGTGCTCCCCCTGGGTACTTGTAAGAGGAGGGTGGACTCTAACAGTATAATTAATTTGGCTTGAAAAAGCCAAATTTCTGTTCTTTCTATTTCTTCTTTCATTTTATTCTTTTGTTTTTTTGGACTGTATCAACATTGGTTCATGGTCATAAATACAAACGGTGATACCCCCAACCCCCCACACAGACACAGTTACACTTACCTACTGACCTACCTTTCCATTCCCATGGAAGCCATGTTTAAAGGGTGACTATAGTCAAAAAACTAATTTTGATCAATCATTAATGAAAGTTAGTTATATAGTCAAACATGCAAAAACATATACCCCCAACCTCATATGGACACACACACCTACTGACCTACCCTTCCATTCCTGTGGCAGCCATACTTAAAGGGTAAATAAAGTAAAAAAAAAAAACTTAATTTGATACATCCTCAATAAAAGTTAGTTTTATGTTAAACACCAAAAAAGACATACCCACATTCCCTTCCAAACAGAAAAAAGACATACCCCAACAACCAGACCCAGGTACACACACCTACTGATTTACTTATACATTACTGTGGCAGCCATACTTAAAGGGTAACTAAAGTAAAAAAAAATGTTTTGATCAATAATCAAAAAAGTTTGTTTTTTTAACCCCCATGTGGCACAGGTACATACACCTACTGACCTACCCCTCCATTACTATTGCAGCCCTACCTATAAGGTAACTAAAGTTAAAAAAAAATTTTTTGACCAATCATCAAAAAAGTTTGTTTTTTTTAACCCCTAACCCGTCACAGGTACACACACCTACTGATGTACTTATCCATTACTGTGGCAGCCATACTTGAAGGGTAACTAAAGTCAAAAAAACTAATTTGGGGGCGTGGCCTGATGCAGAGCTAGGAGGACGTGCGATCCCAGGGCTCCCGCGGTCAACCCAAAAAACAACCCTCCAACACCACTCATATACCCACAAAAATGGGTAAAAGAAATAAAACTACCTCAGATAAAGAGGTTAAGGCGGCAGGGACACCGAAGCAGCGAGAGCTGGAGGACTACTTCAAACCGGACCACGACGGCCCGGCTCCGGCGGACGCCATCTTGGTCCCTCACCACGCGGCCCGGCAGAAAACCCCGCTACCAGCGCGGGATGAAATAAATACTGCGCTCCCTCCACGGCAGCCCCGAGCCGACCCCCACGCGGACCAACATGCTCCCACAGCAATATACACACGGCAGACGGGTAAGCCCAACACTGGGAACTCACCTCTAGGCCCGACCCCTATGCAAAGGGACACCTCCAGCCCACCTGTACAGAGGCATAACGCCTCCCCAACTCCATCAGGCACCTCAGGGCAGAGCTCACCTGCCTCCCAGCACTCCCTTACAGACACCCTGGGGAGCAAACAAACTGGGACAGACCAGAACCCAATGCCACAAGATAACAGGCTGAGGCCTAATGAAACCCCCACCATACAGAGGGATTCACTCAAGGAGCTACTCCTAAATATACCAACTAAAGAGGACTTAATAGGGGCAACCCAGCAAATTCAACAAACCTGCCGCACTGAAATAGCGGCACTGCGTGGGGACCTTGGGGCGGTCCTGGAATGAGTAGAGGATCTAGAAGCCACCCAGGAGCAAACTAACCAACATATAGGCAATGTCACCCGTGTGCTTAACGACCACTCCAGGGCAATTAGAGACCTTTTTCGCCAAATGGAAGACCTCGAAAATAGAGGTCGACGCAATAATATTCGCATCAGAGGCCTCCCTGAAACCGTCCAGGATGGAGCATTGCTGGAATCGGTGACATCCCTATTCCACACAATTCTGGAATCCGATCCATCACAGATCATAGAACTGGATAGAATCCACAGATCACTGAGACCAAAGGCAAGTTCCAAGTTCCCCCGAGACGTGATTTGCCGGGTACACTACTTCGCAATAAAAGAGCAAATCCTTACACAATATCGCACAATCTCCTCTCTGACTCACGAAGGAGCGGAAATACAACTATTCCCAGACCTTTCACCCTCAACTCTAGCAAGACGACGACAGCTGAGACCTCTACTACAGGCACTAAGGGATAAAAAGCTGGCATATCGCTGGGGCTTCCCCTTCCAATTGATCGTCCGTCACGAGGGGACAACACACACTCTGAGCTATCCTGAAGACCTCTCAAGCTTTTGCAACGCTTTACAACTCCCTGAGATGAAACTCCCGGACTGGAAACCAGCACCAATCTTACCACATAGCCCATCAAAAACCTGGTCGCCCGTAATCACAAACACCACCAAACCAAACAACAGAGCTGGAAAATGAGGACCACACTTCTCAATACAAACTATGCAACGACCACGACAAGAAAGGTGTACTAGTTATGTGGCAAAGATACAATTTACGCCACGGAGCAACAAGTTAACTTTCTCAAAACCTTTATAAGACTTCATCTTAACTAAAATTTGATTGCCCAAACACCTGGAGGGAGGGGGGCGGTGGGGGAATTATTGATCAGCACCATAAATAATAAAAAAGAGCGGTCAAAAAATAAAAACCCCCCTAAATGTAACCACGAACCATCCCATATATGGAACTTAGTCTTCCACCTCAACTAATAACAGAACTAAGAAACAATCCTGAAAGGATAGAAAGAGAAAGTACCAAGGGGAGGGGGGAAAATACACTAGGGGACCTATATTGTATGGACCCATACCAACATCGGGGGGACCTGCGGGAGCCCGGGACGGGACTTTAGGCTTGTCTCTCCACGCCTTCACTTAGATTGGGTTAGCTTTTTTCTTGTATTGATGGTATATTTGTTATTGTATAGATTAATCTTCCCAATGTTGCAACCTTTAAATAACTGTTTAATACATTCACAAAATTGTAGTTTGCTAATAATGTTTTTTCTCTCTAAATGTTTTTTCTATGTTGAGCGGAGCGTCTCCTCCTGGCACCACCCTAAAGATGAAGAACAGCTTGAGATTACTAACTATCAAATTCCAACAACCCACCTGATATGGCAAGTTCACTGAAATTTTTATCTCTAAATGTTAAGGGTTTGAACTCCCCTGCAAAAAGGAGACTCCTGCTTCAGGAAGCTAAAAGCTCGCGGGCGGAGGTCTTGTTTCTGCAGGAGACACATTTGAAAGGCCCTGAATCTTTTAAATTTATTAAGCATCTCTACCCAACAATCTATGCCACAGCATCAGGACAGAGGAAGGCAGGCACAGCCATCCTGATACACAAACATTGCTCATTCCAACTCATAAATCACTCAATTGACAAAGCAGGTAGATACATCATACTTCAGGGAAAATTACAAAATACCAATATAGTAATGTGTAACCTATACTCCCCAAATACGGGTCAGCTACAATTTCTGAAAAGGACTTTACAACGCATATCTACATTTGATAGCCCCCTACTGATGATAGGAGGCGACTTTAACATGACATACTCCCCGAACAGAGACAAGTTGACCTTAAAAACTCACTCCACTAAAACAGAGACACAATCTAAAGGATTTAGGCAGCTGATGAGACAATGCCATCTCTACGACCCATGGAGAATAGAATACCCAACAGACAAACAATACACGTTTTACTCTTCACCACATCAAACACACTCACGCATAGACTACTTCTGGGTTTCTGCACCTCTGCTCCGACTAGTCTCTACCTCCCACATCTCCAGTATAACATGGTCCGACCATAGCCCAATAACACTTTCATTGAAAATACAAGGCCAGCACTCAAAGACATGTTACTGGAGGCTGAATGAATCGCTCCTTCGCAATCAGGCAGTCCTTCAGGATCTCACCCATGTCCTGGAAGATTACTTTACTCTAAATACAGAGTCAGTCCCTTCTCTGGGAACGGTTTGGGAAGCTCACAAGGCAGTGATAAGGGGACACATTATAAAATGGGGCTCCAGACTCAAAAGGAATACCAAATTCCGAACACAAGAACTAACACAAAACCTAAAACACTTTGAACAAAAACTATATACCAACCCAACAATAAAATCTCTCCGGAAGGTCATGGCCCTCCGCACACAACTAAAACTCCTTGACACAGCTAAAGTAGAAAAATCACTGCTCTGGTCCCGCCAAAAATTCTACGAGCTTGGCAATAAAGCCCATACAATACTAGCTAGAAGGCTCAGAAACTCAGCAACAAACTCCGCCACACACCCAATAGACACAGACACGGGGGTCCAAGCAACCAGCCCAGAACAAATAGCGGAAGGATTCCTGCAATACTACCAAAGATTATACACTAACCCACACACATCTCCCCCACTCTCTAGACAGAACCAAATACAACAATTCCTCAGAGACAGCAACCTTCCAAATATATCCCATTCACAGGCCGAAACATTGAATAAAGACATCTCTCTATTGGAAATTCAACAAACCCTAAAAACCCTTCCAATGGGCAAATCTCCGGGGCCTGACGGCCTAACCTATAAATACTACAGCACTTTTCTAGACATCTTAGCCCCTTATATGACAAGCTTTTACAACTCAATCCTAGACGGAATCCCACCACCACAAGACTATATCTCATCTTACATAACACTTATTCCGAAACCGGGAAAAGATCTATCAAACAGAGCCAATTATAGACCCATAGCCCTGCTTAATGCAGACTACAAAATCTTTACTAAGATCCTGGCCAACAGACTAGCACCATTGCTTCCCCAAATAATACACAAAGACCAGGTGGGATTTATAACGGACAGACAAGCAAGCGACAACACACGGAGGACCATTGACATAATAGACATAGCAAACAGAGAAAATAAACAACTTTTACTGCTAGGTCTTGATGCAGAAAAAGCTTTTGACAGACTGGACTGGACATTTATGTTCTCGACATTATCAATCTTCGGCCTTTCCGGGAGGTTTTTGAGAGCCCTGGGGGTGCTTTACTCCTCCCCCATGGGTCAGATCAAGTTATCCGGCGCAGTTTCCAAAAAATTGGCTATACAGAGGGGAACAAGACAGGGCTGCCCTTTATCACCCCTATTATATGCCATGTGCATTGAACCACTGGCAGCACAAATCAGAAACTCCCCGAACATCCAAGGTCTACAAATCAATAAACAACAATACAAAATATCACTATATGCGGACGATATTATGCTAACACTCACTCAACCCCAGACTTCCCTTCCCAACCTGCATAAGATTCTTCAGACATACGGAGAAACTTCAGGATATAAACTCAACAGAGGAAAGACTGAAGCCCTCCCAGTGAACATCCCACTGGAGACCTTACAAACATTACAACACAATTTCCAATATAACTGGAAAAAAGACAATATTCAATATCTAGGTATCAAAATCACGCCTACATTTCAGGGATTATACGCGGCCAACTATGAGCCCATGATACACAAAATCCAAAATATGTTAACTCAATGGAAATCGTATATGATCTCCTGGTTCGGACGCATTACATCATTAAAAATGAATATACTACCGAAACTCACCTATTTATTCACAACTCTCCCCACAGAAATACCCCTGAAGACACTCCACTATTTACAAAAAGAATTCATGAAATTCATATGGGGACATGGAGCGCATAGAATCTCTCGCCGAGTAGCAACAGCGAGACGAACACAAGGAGGCCTGGGGGTTCCGGACTTAGTTAAATATTATTACGCCTCTCAACTACGCCACCTCACACATTGGGCCTCAGTACAACCTCAGGCTAGATGGGTTGAAATAGAAGGAGCACAGGTCTATCCCTCACATTTACTTACGTTACTTACCTCGACCACCTTACGACTATCAACGAAAAACAGTACAGGACCAATTAGAGTCACCTACGGCCTCTGGAAAAAAATCAACAAAAAACAACCCCTCCTAAACAAGGCATCCCAACTACACCCATTCGTACAAACTTCCGATATCCCCACTAGTCTAATTAAAGCGTTGTTTAAGCCCTGGACAGACCTCTACCTGCTGCGCTACTATGACATAACAGACAAAATCACCAGACGACTGTATACATTTGAAGAGCTGATCTCTAAGAAGAAGCTACCTCCCACTCTATCATACATGTACCACCAGATAAAACATAAAGCAGACACCCTAACTAGAACAGGAATTTTCCCTACACTGACACATTTTGAGACACTCTTGATCCAGGGACCAAATAAAAAAGGAATTATTTCCTCAATATATTATATTCTAAATACACTCCCCAACGAGTCATTAACTCATCTATATATGGCAAAATGGGAGAAAGCCCTGGGAAAGCCCATAACAAAAGACACCTGGGAGAAAGTTTGGGAGGCGGTAGGGAAAACATCCATAAACACCATCCATAAGGAGAACGGCTACAAAGTTTTATTTCACTGGTATTTTACCCCCGAAAGATTACACAATATCAATCCTACAATCCCAAAATTGTGCTGGAGATGTGGGACAGAAACAGGAACACTTTTTCATATTTACTGGACTTGCCCGAAACTGACACAATATTGGTCCTCGGTACAAACCTTGACAGACACTCTGGTTGGACGTCCAATTCCACTCTCACCCATACACACTCTCCTGTCAGCCCCGCACCCCGACTTAAGAAAAAAGGAAAGGGACTTAATCAAACAAGTTCTCACAGCAGCACGATGCCTTATACCGAGATACTGGAAACAGACCCAAACACCCAATCTCAGGGAGCTCATACAAAGAATCAATGACACACAAGTTATGGAATTTTACACAGCTCAACTCAGGGGGAAAACAGAGAAATATGAAGAGACCTGGGAACCATGGTTTAGATACACAGACCAAGCAGATGGGAGTAGCAGAACTAACATCCAGGGGAGGATCAACCCATAACCCTAAGATACAGAACTTAAAGGTAAAGCTTTTTCTTTCTTCATCTACAATCAAAAAAAGAAAAACAGGTGGGAGGACAGGCCAGGAGGGGACGCACGCTCGTATGTCCATTTGACAGTATGTTTATCTGTAAGTACAGCGGTTTTGTCATATATATAATACTAAACTATAGGAATTGGAATCAAAGTTAACGCCGTGTTTTATTTGACGGGGGGGGGAGCGGACTCGACCGCGGAGACAGAAAAACGGAATGAAGGTATCCAAAGGGGTACAGAACTGAAGTAATAATACTGCGCCGCCTTGGGGTCCGCCCCCCCCTCCCCCAGCTCATATGTATGTTTCAACTATATGAAAAATGTGAACAAGAAGAGAGGGTTATCTTCTCTTCCATCCTCTTTTATTTTTTGTTATGTATTTGAATTGTCACAATAAAAAAATTTATAATAAAAAAAAAAAAACAAAATCCTAAACTATTCATGGAACTCAACATGCACACATTAATGACTAAAATCCGAAATAAAACACAAACCTGGGCCGATCTTCCTTTCAATCCGACAGGAAGAGTCAATCTAATAAAAATGATCCTTCTTCCTAAAGTCCTGTATATTATAGAACATTCCCCGATATTTCTGCCAAACAAATTATTTCCAGAAATTAACGGAATTTTGTCATCTTTCATATGGGCAAATAAAAGATCCGTAAGTTTGGGAGGCGGTAGGGAAAACTCATAAAACACCATCCATAAGGAGAACGGCTACAAAGTTTTTATTCATGGTATTTTACCCCCGAAAGATTACACAATATAATCCACAATCCCAAAATTGTGCTGGAGATGTGGGACAGAAACAGGAACACTTTTTCATATTTACGGACTTGCCCGAAACTGACACAATATTGGTCCTCGGTACAAACCTTGACAGACACTCTGGTTGGACGTCCAATTCATCTCACCCATACACATCTCTGTCAGCCCCGCACCCCACTAAGAAAAAAGGAAAGGGACTTAATCAAACAAGTTCTCACAGCAGCACGATGCCTTATACGAGATACTGGAAACAGACCCAAACACCCAATCTCAGGGAGCTCATACAAAGAATCAATGACACACAAGTTATGGAATTTTACACAGCTCAACTCAGGGGAAAACAGAGAAATATGAAGAGACCTGGGAACCATGGTTTAGATACACAGACCAAGCAGATGGGAGTAGCAGAACTAAATCCAGGGGAGGATCAACCCATAACCCTAAGATACAGAACTTAAAGGTAAAGCTTTTTCTTTCTTCATCTACAATCAAAAAAAGAAAAAGGTGGGAGGACAGGCCAGGAGGGGACGCACACGTCGTATGTCCATTGACAGTATGTTATATGTAAGTACAGCGGTTTTGTCATATATATAATACTAAACTATAGGAATTGGAATCAAAGTTAACGCTTGTGTTTTATTTGACGGGGGGGGGAGGCGGTCTCGACGCGCGAGAGACAGAAAAACGGAATGAAGGTATCCAAAGGGGTACAGAACTGAAGTAATAATACTGCGCCGCCTTGGGGTCGCCCCCCTCCCCCAGCTCATATGTATGTTTCAACTATATGAAAAATGTGAACAAGAAGAGAGGGTTATCTCTCTTCCATCCTCTTTTATTTTTTTTGTTAGTATTTGAATTGTCACAATAAAAAAATTTATAATAAAAAAAAAAAAAAAAAAAACTAATCAAAAAAGTTTGTTTTTTTAACCCCCACTGGGCATAGGTACACACACCTACTGACCTACCCCTCCATTACTGTTGCAGCCATACTTAACGGCTAACTAAGATATTAAAAAAAAATTTTTTTTGACCAATCATCAAAAAAGTTTGTTTTTTAACTTCCAACCTGTCCAGGTACACACGACTCACCTACCCTTCCATTTTCATGGCAGCCATTTTTAAAGGGTAACTATATTCAAAAAAACAATTTTGACTAATTATCAACAATTTTTTTTTTAACCCCCAACCTTACCCAAGCACCCAGCATGGAACAATAACTATTTACTTACCTTTTGTTTAGGTGTGCAGGATCCTACCCCTCTTCGGGCCCAACCTTACCCAGGTACATACTACTGACCTACCCTTCCATTACCGTGGCAGCCATACTTAACCCTTTCACTGCCAGGAGATTTTCATTTTTTTTTTGCGTTAACTGCCAGAAGAATTTTCAGGATTTTGCCCTCAATCGCTTTAGACTAATTTTACAGTAGGTTACCTTGCAGTAAATCAGGAATATTATACATTGTTTTTTTCAGCACAAAGTGTACTTTAACATGGTAACAGAATTTTGTAACTTTTCTGGAAATTTTACTGGAATTATGGGTAAAATATGTAAAAAAAATGAAAAATTTGCAAATTTTAATGGATTTTTCCCATTTTTACTTATAGTTATCTTAAGGTTACGCACAAAAATCTTACTGTTTCTAAAAGCTCAGATACTCCCGAGTACAACGATACCAGATATATGTAGGTACCCGACTTTTCCTGTACAGGAGAATTTGGCACTGGTCACGCTTGGGTTAGTTGGTAGCCATGTCTCTGGGTAACCCATGAATGTGGCATACCGTTTTATTCGGGAGGGGTTAGGCTTCATATTTGAGATGTGTTTGAACTTTCCTGCACAGTTTTTAGCTGAAATTCGCATTTGATTTTGTCTCTGATTTTACAGTTGAGGAAAAAAGGAAAATGTGAGAAAACAACTTACAATTGGACAAAGAGCTGCGTCCGGGTATCTGCTAACCTCACTCATAAAATCCTGCGGGTGTGTAGTTCTAAAAATATCTCACTTGTGGGGATATTTTAGTTAATTTGGAAGATATTCTATGTGAACTGTCAGTAGTGTGGTTATACATTTTAATTGGTGTAATATTCTTTAAGGTGCAGTTTTAGTTTGGGGGGGTCTATGTTTCCAAAGAACTCCGTGTTTTTAGGTTTTGTGAAAAATAAAATAAGATAATTCAAGGGTTGAAATCCTACCTAAACCCTTTTGACAAGCAAAAAAACCCACTAAATGTCAATCTCCCACATATCCTGCATCAAACAGTATGCCATATATGTGGGTGCACACAGACGTGGCCACCAAGTAGCTCAAATGGGACACATGCACAAGTCCAATTACAAGAAAAAAATCAAAGTGTTCTGTAATTTGAACAGCCTAATCAACTTGGAAATACCCCCCACAAACTATATATTTTTGGAAGCTACACACCTTCAGCTACGTGATGGTATCATGCTTTCGTATATACATGAAGAATTCCAGGCGCTGTTATCCATAGAACTCCGTGCTTTTAGGAGATTTTGTGAAAAAATAAAATAAGAGGACTCAATGGTTGAAATCCTACCTAAACCCACTCGGCAAGTAAAAAACCCACTAAACGGCAATCTCCCACATGTCCTGAATCAAACGGTATGCCATAAGGGTGGGTGCAAACAGAGACGGGGCCACCAACTAGCTCAAATGGGATCCATGCGCAATTGCAATTACAAGAAAAAATTAAAAAACGCCACAACCCACTCCCCCACCCCTATCCCCACTCCCCCTTTTAGTGGAAAACCACTTAGTACGGAGAGTCACACACGTTTTTGCACACTTTACTGATCCTAAAAAATCAATACGGTCTTTTTTTGGTACCTCTGCAAAATTTCCTACTAAAATAGGCTAGTTTCCCTTGAAATCCAACAAATAAATGATCCGCGTTTACTTTACCGATATCACCGGGGACATTGGGAGCTTGGAGAAGACAAAGTTTTTGCTAATTTATAGTTTTAGGTAAAAAAAAAAAAAAGGTGTGTGTATCACTTTAAGATTTTTTTTGTGTGCATTTCCCCTTTTTTTGGGGGATCATTCCCAAAGATTATCAGCAAATCATCTTAGGGAATGATACCGAACTTGGTATCAATTCGAAATCCGATCGGAAAAATCACTTCCCGGAAATCTTTTTCCAGGAAGTGATTTTTCATTCATTGGCAAAGATCAATAATTTGGTGATCAGAAGTGATCACCAAATTTTGATCTCTGTCCCCATTTTTTTTCTAAGTCTTCGCTAAGTAGCAAAGACTTAGAAAAAATCCTATTTGTGAATGGAACTTTGAGTTCCATTCACAAAATGTATAGTAAAGCTGTCAGCTTGACAGCTTTTTCTATACTAAGTACTGCAGCATGATCTAAATGTAGATCTAGCTGCAGTACCTCCACTAGACCACCGGGGGCAGCATCTTACCTCTCTTAGGGAGACCCCGGTGACATCACTCAGCTTCCTGCTTCACCGGGGTCTCCCTTTCCGGAACGAAAACGGATCTCCTCTACTTCTCCACGTGGGACCGGCTGATGCATCTCAAAGGTAGGGATATCTCCCGATCCCCCCCTCGGATTTAGACCAAACCGAGGGGGGATCGAGGGGGCTAGGGGGGCAGTTGAATGCTGCCCCCCGATCGCCCCTAGCAGGGGGAAAACATTTTTTGGGAGGGGGGAAGCCACAGATCGTATATTCACGATCTGTGGCAGTTTGAGTATACACTGCACAGATCGTGAATATACGATCTGTGGCAGGGAAAGGGTTAAAGGGTAACTAAAGTCAAAAAAACTAATTTTGACCAATCATCAAAAAAATTTGTTTTCTAAACCCCCAATCTGAGACAGGCACACACACTTACTGACCTACTCTTCCATTTCTGTGGCAGACATAGTTAAAGGGTAACTATAGTCAAAAATAAATTTTGATCAATTTGAACCAAAAAGTATTTTATCCCCCAACCTGACACAAGTACACACACCAACTGACCTGCCTTTAATTCATGTGACACCCATATTTAAAGGGTAAGTAAAAAAACAACAATGTCCTCATCATTGGCATTATTGAGTTTTAAAATCTGCAGCACAAACATACACATTCCTTTCCAAAATGTGGTCTTTCAAGCCAAATTCAAAGTTTATACTTAAACTTTCCCTTTCTAGTTGTCCTTAAAAATTGTCCTTTAAATTCGGGCAGCCAGCCATTAAAATTAGAGGCGTAAAATGTAACAACTGGTAAAGTATGAACCTGCCAAGGCATTGAAAAAGAAACAAAAGTAACTTCCAACTGTTTGCACTGTCACCTCCTAATGTAAAGAGAGCGAAAGCAGTGAACCTACTTTGTACCTCACTAGGAGCAGTGAACAGTGGCAGTCCCACCGAGCAGCCTGACCAAATGATACATCCCCTATCCCCCAGCCTAGGGTTACAAGACCAGGGAAAGTAGAACATTATTTCTAAAATGTAATTAGTGCAGCTTTACTAATTGCATTACTGTACAATATTTTTTTAGATCGGTGTCAAGGGAGGGCGACACAAACTAGCCGGCCTAGGGGGACAAAAAAACAAAACAAAAACCAACACAAACCCCACAGTATAAATCTGGCCCTGCTGCGGATCATAACCTCTCCCTTCTACTTATTCTACTGTGTAGCCGAGTTATTTCTGGTATCATCCCTTTGACCTGAGTGTAGGAGTGCACGGTTTTAATAGGAGGATGGACAGAAGAGAATGAGCACAAGATACATGTTTTTAAAGTGGTTAATAAGTGGAGTTCCCTATCACAGTTTTTAGTTTTCACTTTAACAACAAACAAATTAAGTGACTACTTGTACTAATCAATCAGTAATAAAATTAAACACACAGATCCTTTATTCATTCCTAACCTTTCCCCGAGAGATACAGTCTCATTTTCTTTGGCAATCTCTAGTAACTTTGTTAGATGGTTACATTCTTGCTCCTTTGTTTCAAGTAAAGTTCGCTTTCCCTCTAACTCCTTCATGACTTCTTCCTTCTCTTCAAACCTCATCTTGCTTTTGTGCTCTACTTGCTTGAGGTTATGATTTAACTCTTGGCACTCTTTCTCCAGCTGATTCTTTGTCTTTTCAGCTTCCCTGGAATTAAAGGTTGTGTAATCAGTTCACAAAAATTCAGCTTTCAGTAATTTGCAGTCATATTTATTATAATTCTATTTTTAAAAATTAGGGATTTTTCTTTTTCCTTGAAATTCTAATTTTTAGATTTTTCCCTTAACAGTAAAATTGACACCTACCAATATTAAAAAAAACACACAATGCAAAAACTGTACAGTTCCTTTTTGTAGGAACATTAAGATCTTTGCATAATAGTCCCTTGATAGGTAAACTCCCATACATTTGTGTTCCAGCGTATTTTTACATATGTAAGCCAATATCTAAACAGTTTTTCGGCATTAGAAAACTACTGTTTATATTCTCTGTAATTCACTTAGCAGAAACATTCTTTTAAACTAAGCATCTGAAGGATAATGATGGGCATACAAATACATTACCGGTCAGTACTGACCTATAATTGATTACCTTTTCACTAATTGGTTAGAGATTTACCAGAGGTTGCACGAGTCTGGGTAAATCTCACCCGCACATAAGCTATCAGCTGGCATTAAATACTTACGTGCAAACATCCACTGGTTTATGCCGGCTGTGCAAGTGCCTCTTCCAGTTAATCAGTTAGCACGACTTTAACAGGTGAAAAGAGCGCTGTGTATCTACAGCGCTCCCATTTAAATTAGGCCATTGGTATCTAAACTTTGGGCCTAGTTCCTTACAGTGGTAGACCTTCATTTATACAGAAACCTAGAATCATCTAAGAAATAGTTTTTTTTTTTATATAACTGTTGATTACTCCTTATAAAATGAATCTCACTATATAATGTTTTATAACAATTCTTAAAATATTTTGAGTTTTTTTTTATAATGGACCAATATTTAAATTATGATACGGATACTTTAGAGCAATCATAAATAACAAATCAGTATTATATATTATATAATAATGACTGTGTTGTAAATGACCAGTAACACATGGTAGTATCGGCTCGTTGACTATCACGTTATTTCATTAAGTGATCGTAAAATAACATCGCAAAAGTAAATTATCAGTAGCTAGAATTTATGACTGCACCATTATTTCTTATGCCTGCAATGTAAAATAATGACTGTCCACATTATTAATCATTTGATCCTTAACAAAAAAGGATTCTTAACAAAGTCTACCAATTTCGATCCTTTATGAATGCCGTCCTATGACACACATACAATTTCAAAATACAATTCTGAAACTTACAAAATAATAGCACAATTAAAATTCTTGTTTAGTAAGTTAGTAATAAATACTTTTGAGTATTTTTTATGTGTAGCTGAATCAAACGAATAATAATGTGCCTTTATATTGCATCTGGTGCCTAAGATACACTGTACAACATCACACTTTCATGTAATTCCCTCCCTTCTCTTACAGTTTCAGTTTCTCTGGTCTTCACTGGCTCTTTTACTACAAGATGTTGTTTTTTTTATCAGTCAGGCATGTTTGGATATTTTCAACACACTGCACATGCTAAAATGCCTGTAGAACCAAAATGCCTGGGCACCATAAAACTGACCATTTTAATCCGTAAACAAATTTGTCTGTTAGGTTAGGTACACATGAGAAGATATTTCAGGCTAATCAACCGTTATTTGCATATTTTTGTAGGTCGATAGGAAATATTTGTAGTATTTTTACCGGCCAACGGACAAAAGGATGATCGAAGATGTTGGGAAATCACAGCATATCGTGTGGCCTTTTATGGACTACATGATCGGTCACGGCAAACTGTTGGCCACTAAGGATTGAATTGAACTCTAACCCGAGTTCGAGCCGAACTTTATAAGTTTGGATAAATTCAAACTATTTAGAACTCTCCGAAATATGAACTTTCTTGTTTTCCAAACTTGCAGATATATTTTCGATAATTTTCGAATATTCGAATCAATAACCCTCAAATTTAGTGCTCCATAACCCGTAGAATTTCGCATTCGGTATATCCCAGGGTTCTTACCGAATTCAAGAGTTACCAAATGCTACATTGAAAGGTAATTGCAAATTTTAGGGTTACTAAATTATACATTTGAGGGATTTTGCAAATACGAGGGTTATTGGAAATTTGAGGGTTACCTAATTTTCCAGGTGCCAGAGCCATTTACAGTAAGTTACCATTATTATTTTATCTGAATTTTTTTTTACAACTTTACAGACTTTTTCCCCCCTGACTTTTAGATCTATAGTTCCTAAACTTTAGGAAGTTTGGCCATCTCTATTGGCTACGGTGACTTTTGCCACGACAGATGCTATTTCAGCCCGGCCTACCGGTTAGTGTTCATTCATGCTAATAGTTGATGTTAAAGAGCATTTAACAAGATAAAGTGAAACCATACTTGATCCTACGGTTTATCTTTTCTATTTCTTTGCCAATCTGCTGTGGGACATAATTGAGTTGGACAAGTTCCTCCTGGAATAGAATAATAAGTGGTATCAAAGTGTGGTATTTAAAATGTAGCCACTATATGTAAAATAATTATAAAAGGAAATAAGCAAACACATTAACAATAATATATTGACATATTATTACAAAATACAGTATGCCAAACCAAAGAAAAGTAACTTGCTATATTGCTAAAATTAAGGTGTATCCACAATATAGAGAAAGTTTAGAGATCAGGCAATTGGTTTCATAGATAAATACACAGTGAATTTAAAGCTGGCATCCCTTGAAATATTATTCAAATATACAGTACCAGTAGTATAGTACATATAGTATTTAAGGTTGAATAAAGACATAAGACCATCCAGTCCAACCCACTGAGCAATACCCACATTTCCTGCCTAACCGTTGATCCAGAGGAAGGCAAAAAAAAAAACCCACCAGAAATATGAAGGGAGAAATATTTCCTTCCTGAATCCAAGTGGCAATCAGAAATATCCCTGGATCAACTCTACTTTATGTATCAATACCAGTAACTTTTTTAGAAACTGCAACATTACAAACAAGCAACATTCCTTATTTTTAGAAACTGATCCAGCTTTTTAAAATACCATACAAATACAATATCCCTTACCAATGCCCATTGCAAGTATAACACTATACATGTAATGCAAAGGAACAAATATTATCTATGTACAGGTAATAGCTAGCACAAGAAAGATATGGGGAAGCACACTAATCAGGTAAATTCACAACTATTTATTGTAACAACACATACAACGTTTTGGGACGCCCTGTCCCTTTCTCAAGTTAGTATCTCATACTTGAGAAAGGGACAGGGCATCCCGAAACGTTGTATGTGTTGTTACAATAAATAGTTGTGAATTCACCTGATTAGTGTGCTTCCCCATATCTTTCTATGTGCCTAGAGAAATTTTGACCCTTGGAGTGGAGGGCTAGGGGAACTGCACCTATCTACTTGTCTGGCATAGAGCAACCCAGGTGTGCTGGATTGTTCCTTAGACTGTAACAGGTAATAGCTAACATGGTACAATTCTTTAATTGCTACAAAGCAACACTTATTACAAAAATCTGTGTAGCCAAGGAACAATATTTGTCAACCAAAGTGTATTGATGTATTGTGCAAATGAAGAGACATTTATAATTTAGTTACATTAGTATTAAAAATATGAAGATAAAAGCCCATACCACTATATCAGATCTAATTAGGAAAACAGGGCAATTAGTTTGATCAGGTATGTGTACAAAAGCTTATAATAGAGGTTGATTAGAAACCCCATATCTTGTCAGCTCACTTGCAGGTGTAAGCATGCAAATAAAACCAGAAGGGGGTCCCTGGACACCTGTAAAATATATTGGAGCTCATGCTTGTTGTAGAGTAAGGCCATCTCAGTAAGTGCATTACATATGTGAACATTTATGCAGCTGTATAGCATCCATGGATGTATTTACTGTGCCTACATGAGTCGTCCAGTATAAACATCTGTTTATTGCAGCAAATCATTTCATTATTACCTTACAGACTTCCTGCTGTTCTAATTTCTTCTCTAGTTCATTTTTTTCTCTTTCAGTTTTTTTGTTTGTTTTAAATCTTCCTTCATTGCTTTATTTCCATTTTTCTTTGAGTATTTTCTTTTGTAGTTCTTTAACATTTTCTTAAGCATTTGGATTCTTTTTTCATAATCCTTTAGGTTAAAAAAAACAAAGTTGCAATAAATCCTAGGTAACACAAAGTCTCAAGAACAGTAATAGCATGGTCAAGGAATATGGATCTGAAAGAGTCTTTTGTAAATGCACTTTACTTATATCCCATTTGAGGAGCCCCTTGCTACCCTCAAAGGTTCCCTAAAGCACATTTTTCAAATATTTTTTTAAAATAATTGATCTGGAAATCATGAAGCCATCAGCAATGTGTGAGAAATGTAGTTCAAAGAAATCTGCATACCTATATCATATCCCTGGATCCTTGGACAGCTTTATTTGAAGATACAGTATCCACAACCCAGCAATAGTTACGTGGAAGCATCATTTTCGTTTGGATACTCAATTAATCATCTGTGAGAATGAGCATTTAAACCACTCTCTTAGGGGCTCAACCCGTATATATGATGAGGTGTTTTCCTCTTAACTCTTGCTAAGGTGGATGCGGTGGGAACGTGTCGATGATGAGGACCCCCAAGACTAGGGGCAAAATACATCCTCTACCTGATTTGGAGACAAATGATTTATATTGTAACAACACATACAACGTTTCGGGATGCCCTGTCCCTTTCTCAAGTATGAGATACTAACTTGAGAAAGGGACAGGGCGTCCCAAAACGTTGTATGTGTTGTTACAATAAATAGTTGTGAATTTACCTGATTAGTGTGCTTCCCCATATCTTTCTTGTGCTAGAGAACTTTCTGACCCTTGGAGTGGAGGGCTAGGGGAACTGCACCTATCTACTTGTCTGGCATAGAGCCAACCCAGGTGTGCTGGATTGTTCCTTAGACTGTACAGGTAATAGCTAACATGGTACAATTCTTTAATTGCTACAAAGCAACACTTATTACAAAAATCTGTGTAGCCAAGGAACAATATTTGTCAACCAAAGTGCTAATTGATGTATTGTGCAAATGAAGAGACATCTTTATAATTTAGTTACATTAGTATTAAAAATATGAAGATAAAAGCCCATACCACTATATCAGATCTAATTAGGAAAACAGGGCAATTAGTTTTGATCAGGTATGTGTACAAAAGCTTATAATAGAGGTTGATTAGAAACCCCATATCTTGTCAGCTCACTTGCAGGTGTAAGCATGCAAATAAAACCAGAAGGGGGTCCACTGGACACCTGTAAAATATATTGGAGCTCATGCTTGTTGTAGAGTAAGGCCATCTCAGTAAGTGCATTACAATATGTGAACATTTATGCAGCTGTATAGCATCCATGGATGTATTTACTGTGCCTACATAGAGTCGTCCAGTATAAACATCTGTTTATTGCAGCAAATCATTTCATTATTACCTTACAGACTTCCTGCTGTTCTAATTTCTTCTCTAGTTCATTTTTTTCTCTTTCAGTTTCTTTTTGTTTTGTTTCTAAATCTTCCTTCATTGCTTTTATTTCCATTTTTCTTTGAGTATTTTCTTTTTGTAGTTCTTTAACATTTTCTTTAAGCATTTGGATTCTTTTTTCATAATCCTTTAGGTTAAAAAAAACAAAGTTGCAATAAATCCTAGGTACACACAAAGTCTCAAGACTACAGTAATAGCATGGTCAAGGAATATGGATCTGAAATGAGTCTTTTGTAAATGCACTTTACTTATATCCCAATTTTAGGAGGACCCCTTGCTACCCTCAAAGGTTCCCTAAAGCACATTTTTCAAATATTTATTTTAAAATAATTGATCTGGAAATCATGAATCTATCAGCAATGTGTGAAAATGTAGTTCAAAGAAATCTGCATACCCTATATCCTATATCCCTGGATCCTTGGACAGCTTTATTTGATAGATACAGTTATCCACACCCAGCAATAGTTACGTGGAAGCATCATTTTCGTTTGGATACTCAATTACTCACATCTGTGAGAATGAGCATTTAAACCACTCTCTTAGGGGCTCAACCCGTATATATGATGAGGTGTTTTCCTCTTAACTCTCTGCTAAGGTGGATGCCGGTGGGAACGTGTCGATGACTGAGGACCCCCAAGACTAGGGGCAACATACATCCTCTACCTGATTTGGAGACAAATGATTTATCATTTTTTAATCCTCCTCCTTTTCTACTGGTTGAGGAGGGAGAGATCTTAGGGCGATCCAAATACTTTTTGAACCTAGGAGAAACAATGTATTGCTTTTCTTTTACTTTTTCTTTTCCCTTGGTTACACTGTTTAAAATGTCTACTTAATCTTATTGTTATATAACTAATATATTGTGAAAATCTATTGTAATGGACCAATGCATTATAGGGACTACACTTGTCCCATACATACTCTACTTTAAAGGGTACCTGTGGTCTTGTGACAGGAGATCTGGTCTTGTTATATAGGGAAGATATACAAGTCCCAATTTACTGTGCAGAATCTACCCTGAAAGTTCTGGAAAAAATGGAAAGTGGGTGGGCCATTTGTTCCATTCCACTGGTAATCCTGCACAGCTCTTTGATTAAGCTCTGACAGGCCAGGTAGATGTTACATAAAGGTGACCCTACCTTTATCTTTCCCTTTGCTGATGTACAGAGTAATTAGGAACTTTCCCAATTGCATGCTTTTGCGGCGGAAAGCTAAAGTCAAGTTGTTGAGCCCAGCACCTTTGATGAGCCGGGAAGGGAATTTATAGATTTAGAGGTCAGACATGTTACCTTTAAAAGTGCTCAGTGGGATGATCCTTCTCTTGGGGGAACAAGGGCTAATATACAAGTTGTAAAAGGTAAAGTTAGTAACCCAGACAGGCCATTACCATATCCACATTTTGAAGTAGACAATGACCTTTTAATACAGCTAAAGTTGGCCCACAGTCATGTACTAGGAATGGGTACTGAGGAGGTTTTACTGGCCAGGTGTGTAGGCTGAAATTAACAACTACTGTGGTTCCTGTCCTGAGTGCCAGCGTACTGCTCCTTTTAAAGCGTTTCTAAGTCCACTTGTACCATTACCAAAAATTGATAGCTATAGATATTGTGGGTCCACTACTTAGACTACCAGAGGTCACCAATACGTATTAGTGGTGGTAGATTATGCTACCCCTTACCCTGAGGCTATCCCTCTCTGTAACATCCTGGCAAAACCACAGCAAAAGAATTAATGTTAAGGTTTAGTAGGTTTGGTCAAGGAGTGCCTTCCTATTGGGAGTGGAATGGGTTACTTGGGTTTGGATTTGCTTAACTCATGTTTTTTTTTTTGGTTCTATATCTTTCAAACATGCCTAGGTTGACGTATCTTGCTTCTCTGGATCTTGAGTTATAGGCTTGTAAAGTCTGTCCTGTCTGTCCTGAGTCTCTGTGACAGTCACATGATGTTTTGTGTAAGTAGCCCCAACCCTAAAAATCTATCTTTTTTGTAAGCTAGATAAAGACCTGCAACCATTCTCTATCCAAACTATGGGCACATTAGGGAAAGAAAAGGTTTTCTTTTCAGGCTTGTGGCTAGCTTTAAAAACGATTAAGACATTCAGGGGTGGGGCTTATGATGCAGCTGATGATGCTCTGTCCCAGCAGTGGGCATGCTCCAACCTTACACTTGGATGGAGACCCCAAAATTCTGGTCATGTCACAGATCACAATACTAGCAAGAAAGAATAATTATAATAATTCTTAATTTGCCAGTACACAGTGTACAGGAAGTTTACCGTATTGAAAACATCTTATTCATAATAAAGAATAGAAAAGAAAAACAAACATAAATAACGCACAACCCCATAACATTTCTAAAGGATATAAATATAATAAATGTATAAATATACAAGTACAATTAAAAGAGAGTAATAGGTAACTATCCTATCTTGTGATTGATAATTGAAATGGCCTGTGGGAAAAAACTATTAAAATATCTATCTGTCTTAGTTTTCATAGATCTCAACCGTCTTCCAGAGGGTAGTTTTTGAAATATGTGATTAGCTAGGTGAGATACATCCCGCAATATTCTCTTGGCCCGTTTAGCTGCTCGAGATAAAAACAGGTAATTAACTGTGATTAGATCACAACCTATTATCTTTTCAGCAGTCCTAACCACTCGCTGCAGCGATTTTTTAGCATGACTAGTTGCTGTGCCAAACCAAACTAAAATTGATGATGTAAGTATACTCTCCACTATTGATCTATAAAAGTGAACTAGAATTTGTTGGCTGACTCCCATCATTTTTAGCTGCCTCAGATGGTACAGGTGCTGTTGTGCTCTTTTTATAATAGTGGTAATATTGCCATTCCAACATAAAGTTTCCGTAATAACTGTCCCAAGAGATTTGAAAGAATTGACCACTTTGACTGCCGTATCATCAATGACCTGAGGGGCCGACTTATCCTGGGTTTTTCGAAAATCAATGACCATTTTGACTGTTTTAGATGAGTTCAAAATTAAATTGTTTAAGGAACACCATGAAACTATGCTGGACACCTCCTTTCTATAAGCTACTTCATCGTTCTCCCTAATTAAGCCAATGATCGTGGTGTCATCAGCAAATTTGATAATTTTAACTGAAGAATCGGCAGATCTCAAGTCATTTGTGTACAATGAATATAAGAGTGGGGATAACACACACCCCTGCGGGACCCCTGTGCTAGTTGTCAAGCAATCAGAGCTAGCTCCTACTCTCACACACTGTTTTCTATTCGTAAGAAAGTTATAAATCCATGTACAAATGGAAGGATACAGGCCCATCAGTGACAGCTTATCCTGTAATAACCCTGGGATGACTGTGTTAAAAGCTGAACACCCTTTATTCTGCTTTAATTTTGGATAGACTGAAGCTGGTCCTGGAGTAATTCCAAAGGTAGGAGTATGCTCTTTTTAATAAAGGCAACTTGTATGGAGACCACAGTTCCCCCTTTAATGCTTCTTTTATGATACCTGTTAGCATTTTGATTGAGCTAGACTATTACCTGGTCACAATAAAAACTATTGGAGGTAAAAAAGAATTGATCTGATCGCTTAGTGTGCAAGTAAGACATAGAAAGGAGGTTTTTAAAGAACTGCACATTATCATAAACGGGTGTGAAAAAAGGTGCATGTCGCTTGAAACATGTTGTGTAGATTGTGTGAATGGTTTCATTAAATACACTTTGTCACAACTGGGACTGTGGTTCATCATCTCTCTTTTACGGAGTACCACTAGGAAATTCTTAGAGAGGGAGTTGAATGCGATACACATATGTTTGATGTGTAAATGCAATGCTGCAAAGATACCTACACCTTACTTTACCCCATCATCACTGCAGTAAACATACAAATCTCCGTCTCACGCAATCTCAGTCACCAGACAATTGTATTTTTCCTTTAACCTGCAGCATCGCTAGAATAGCTTACAACATGTCTAAAACATTCACAACAAATGTTCATAATAGTTTTATTTAAACTGTCAATATTTTTTCTTTCTTACTCCTGCTTTTGGCATTCTCTCGTACTCTCGTTCCAGGAGTCTTTTCTCCTCTTGTAAGCTGCAAAAACAGAAACAATTTTAAAGTTTTGGAACTAATGAATTGGCTTGATATTTCATTATGAAAACCTGCCTTATGCCAGACATACATTTATATATTTAAGACGTAAGGTAGAACTTCTGAATGGATTGGGGCAGAAAAAATCTTTTTTTTAACCTACAGCATTCCAAGAATCCACTCTGATGAGAACGCTGTGAAACATCGCAAAGTAAGACACCTCTTTGTGGCCAAAAGTTACCGATACGGCATTTGGGTTGGGTCGAACGTTGAATCTCTGGAAAATCGGGCAAGTGTATGGTCAGTATTAGATGAGATACTGTAGGTAACATTTTATATTGCATCATTAGCATCAATGCTAAACACTGCCAATAGTTTATTAAGCTTTTCTTTCTCAGCTTTAAACACCTGCCTGCCTTAAATAAATTGCAGTTTCTATGGTCAAAATTATACTTTGTGACATTTCCACTAACCCACCAGTGGAACAAACCCTAGTGGATTTGTGCATCGATATTCATAAATACTTTGTCAAAGTGACAAATTATTCTGTCCTGGTTTAAAATCCTTTCATTTAAATGTAGTGAAACTATAAAATATCACTTGTTGGTAGCATTACACTTTGTTACTATGGTGAGTTAATATAGATTCTGTACTCATTACCTCATATTATATTTGAAAATGAATTTGTACCTAATTATATTAATTATATATAATGATGTTCTTTAATCTGACATCAGTTTCTATCACACTGTAAAAAAACATCTCAGGACATTTTTATAAACCTAAAATAACAGATTGTTTTTACTAAATTTTCTAAATAATTATAAGAGGCATAAACACACATTACCAATAATTCACTATAGTTACTGTACACTAAAAGGTACAGTATATATTTGTCCATTCACATATCCATTTTGATTGGTATATAGTATAACCACCAGAGCTGTTAATTGCACTTTAAGAATCCTTCTAGAATTCTTCTTTTTCTTGAGTTCTGAATTCTTTCCCATTGAATACTAATTAGATTTATGACTGCTCTGCCTTGTTTAGATAGCGGTCATTATCAGGTCAGCCAGTAATGACTTAAAGGGCCCAAGAACTAAACTTCAAGAACTTCAAGAACTAAACTTCAAGTCCAGTTGATATAATTGAATACAACAGATATCTGAATGGTAATAGTTTGAAATGTGAAATATGTAAGTCTAACCTGAAATCCTGCACAATGTCCTGTTTCCTGTTTCTGCTTCCTGGTTCTTCCAGTTAGCAAATGTCAGTTATGCATTTAACAGTTGACATCACAGCCAATGAATGAATGCTAATCCCCTATCTGCCTCTTCTGAGCGTGACTAGGCTCAGTACAGGCTCTGTACAGGTTTCTAAATTGCTCAGTTTCCATGAGGCATCCAGAAGCATAGCAGGCATACAGTAATGAATTCATAGGACAAACTATGATATATCAACATATTTTAAAGAGGCAATTCTTTCTAAAAGATGTTCTTATGAGGGTGGAGTTGTCCTTTAAGAGCTCTGGCAAAGGGAAGTAGGCTTAGAGAAATAAGTGATGAGTGAGCATACACACATTTGTGTACCTTGTCAGCACCCCACCCCACCCCATGCTACTGTAAATAGCAAGTGGTATTGGTATTTAACAATGCTATCAATATTTTGCAAATTGGTAGTAAAATACTAACAATGGTGCAAATTAGCCATTAGCTGGCCACCGACCCACTTACGTCTAGATTTGCAATAATATTTGGTAGTTTACAGACACATCGAGTATTTATAAATAGGCCCCGCAATCTTTCTCAGTCTCCCACACTAGAGGTGGCCATACACTAGGGCTATATTCAGCAAATCCAATTAGATTTGGTGAACATCGGACGTGTGTATCGGTTGTGAAGCCGATAAACTATCGCCGTTAGCATCTCAACCTTTCAGCCCTTTATCATCTCCCTTTACTACACTATAACATTGTTGCATGTATGTGTGCAACGAACAATCGTTCCGTGTAAAGTATATGCGGAACAATCTATATGGTGTATTTTTTTGAGAATCTGCCCACCTTTACTCTACATAATTAACTTTTGTCTGGAAAAGATTAGATAGTTTTCTGCCGAAAAGAGCACAGAGTTAATTTCTGTAAACTGTATAGCAGGCCCTTTTGGCATGGAGCTGTACAAGAAAGCATCATTAATACAGGAATAGACCTAAACCAGAGCCCCCATAAATAGCACTACATCTCTGCAATTTGGTTTCTCGTGCATGTGGCATCAAGTCATCACGTCCGGTTGCGTGCCAGTAGGGGTTGGTTATCGCGCAGACAGTGGGAAGTAGGGTTGAAACGTGGTGCTCAAGCTTCTGCGTCCGTGATCCACGTCCTTACACCTGTCTTTAGTATATCGGATCCTCCCTTTATCGTTCATGTGTGTACCCAGCTTAAAACAAACCCAGGCAAATTTTCTCTGTTTTGATAATAGGGTAACATACAATGGAATTTTTAAAGGACAACAATATCAAAGAAAATAACATCACCCCCGTTATATGTCCACACTTCAGCAGCTGAAATCGCTCACTCCCATTTACAACTATGCTGCCTTCCTTTACATATCACACAGCAAAGATGAGTGCTAAAACCTGCCTCCTAGATGCCAGGGCCATGGTTAACATAACACTGTCATGTTGGCTGGTGGGAGTCTGTTACACCTCTCTCCTCCTCCTCTGACAGTCAAACAAATTTGAAATGTCCTGTTGCTAGGATACAGCTCTACATAATCAAGCTGATCAAGGGAGGGTGGAGGAGTGTTTCTCACATTCTAGCTTTGAGTGACAGTTAGAGGCAGACAGAATGGTTACGCCCCTTAACAGCATGGCTAATTGAAGGCTAAATGAAGGCAGAGAGGCTTGAAATCAGGAAAAATGTATGGGGAGGGTTGCATACCTTTACTCTTTTAAGCAAGTATTTTTTAAAAATGCATTTAGGAAATACAGTTATCCTTAAGCCTATATTGTGAAAGTTAGGGGAAACCGATCTATGGTATTTTTCTGAATCTGCTTGATAATTGATACGATTTAAAAAAAAGCATGGTTAGAAACCACAGCTTTTGTCCTTTAATGTTTAAACAGAATAATTGAAACTTCTACATAGATGTAGATGTGGTTTTTTAATCTTTACCATCTACTAAAGGTGTGTCTGCTTTCTGTTTTAGTTATCATAAAAATGTTTATAAAATGAAACAATGCTTAGATCTGTATGCCTGTATCTGGCCTGCCTTGCTACATAAGTTTCTTACAAACATGTAATGTGCAGTCTTTGCTAAAAGTTTTGGCAAGGACACAAACATACAAAAAGTATGGGTAGTTTTTGTTGGTGGCAATTGGGGCAATATTATAATATAGCACTAATGTTGAATTTTTTTTAGCTATTTTAAAGACAAATTATAGCAAGTTATAAAGCACAATAATACGATTCACCAATTTTCCTGCGTGGTCAACAAATTTTCCCCAGAAATTTTTTGCTGAATAAACTTTCTAGAAACCGTACTGATGAGTGTCCAAGAAGTATACTGTTGTTATTAGTTAGATCAACTGAACTCTAACTTTAGTTCTCTAGTTCTTGAAGACGTTTACTAGTCATCCAACTGGCTTTCTCAATTCAGAATGACTGTACAAGAATCTGTTGGCAAAAAGGAGCATAGCAGATAGACCCAATATGTGGTCCAGAACACAAGGATCAATTCCTTGGGTCAGGACTCAGCCATGTACCGCCATCTTAAGGAAAAAGGACATACCTTTGAAGATTGTAATGTCAACATCTTGGCAAAGGAACAAGATTGGTTCAAGAAGGTGTCAAGGAGGCCATTTTAGGTGAAAAATAAAGAAACCAGGCATGAATAGTGGTGTGTGTGTATGGGGGGGGGGCATAGGGGTTGACACAACTGTCTGCTATGTACAATGCTGTTTTAATGCCTTACCGGGAAATTTCGATAACACCTCTTAGCCTCAATGCATCCACACCTTGCATCCAGAGGTCCCTAACACCTGGCTGTCATATGCTAATGAGACTTTCCAGGATACTTATTGCCAACAGATTCTTGGCATTTCCTTATTATGAATTTTGAAAGCCAGTCGGATGACTAGTGAAACATCTTCAAGAACTAAACTTCATGTCCAGTTGATCTGAATACACCAGATATACCATGACCTGGATGAATGAGAACCTTCACAAGCATGTCCAAGTAGTGTTTTTCTATTTTACATATGTTTGCCAAAAATTCAAATGGGTGGTTATTACTATGTCCTGTCCTGATCTGATTCTAGGATTAGTTTTTGTTTGTTTTTTTCACAACATTCGTTAACTGAAAAAAACACTGCCTCATCTTACTTTATAATTAAATACATGAAAGTAGCCCTTGAGGTGTATGTTGCTACATGCCTTCAATCCAATACTTGTTTTGTCATGCTCCGTATCCTCCCTCCCTCTCTTTAACAACACCTCCTTTATAGGACTAGACTATCTTTGTGGGCCAGCGTGGTCAGTAATAACTATGAGCCAGCACGGGGAGAGAGCATTCCCCTCCATGCAAGCTCCAGGACCATCCCTTCCTGAGGAGTCAACTACAGAATTGTGTTGTCACCAGTGCAGAACTTTCTCAGTAATGGCTGCACGTGATTGTGAGTGCATCTGCATGGAACAGTGAGTCAAAGAATGGGAGCAAATAAGTCACTCAAAGATCTAAAGCACGCACATGAGGAGCGCCCCCCACCGACCTGATCCGATGCCCTCCATCCAGGCAGCCACCTGCCACTTCCAAAGTAAAGATCATATGAAGGGCAGCCGCTCTTCCACTTATAGGCATCAGGGTATCATATAAAACATCTTTATAAGCATTACACCATCTTATTAGACATATACACCAGGCTACATATATGTAAAAGCAGCAAACAGTAATAGAGATGGTGGCTCCCAAAATGGCCACCACCAAACAATGTGTATTATAAAGTAAACAATCACACACGTACATGTAAATGGTAACACTGCCAGATACGTACAGACTCTGGCGGTAGGGAAGGGTGGACACACCCCTGACCTTCGGCACTCAGTAACGTCTGTGTAGTCAAGGCATTAAACAGGCAAACAGTAAACCAAAATGAGCAGGGACTTACCCCTTTAGAATGGTGGCCCAGGTGCAACCATGCCCAGGCAGCCTCTGTTGAAGTGTAACCATTACACGAAACGCGTCAGGTGTAGACATGCTTTTTAAAATGTACTAATAAAACTTTGGGATTTTATGGGAAACGCTGTAGTCTGTGTTACCGGGTGCCCAGCTTCGTTTGGTGATTGTACGTGTGTATGTAAAAACACATGGGTCTGACATGTTTCATGATGCCAAAGCCGCCTCGGAGACACAAAAGAGTTATTTCTTTTCAAGAAAAACATAAGGACAGACTGAAATTCTGAGTCTTGTGTCACGCTAACTGTCACGCTTCCTGACTAATCCATGCCGGGGTATAGCAACCGCACTTTGGGGGTGGCATTGATGAAGGGGGCCTGGTGATAGGAAGCGGTTAAAATAAAACTGATCAGCGGTACGGGCCTGCTACTAGTGGGTGGAAATGGGCTAGGAGGAGAAACTTGCGGGCTTAAGCTACTAAATCCATGTGTGGGTTGCATCTCATCAAGGGAAGGGCTTAGTCACAATTCTGCCCAAGAACACACCCATGAATTAAAAATATCAAATTCAGGCACAATTTTTGTGATGATCTGTGTATTCCAGCATTTTGGAGAACCTACCATGTCACAAGACAGAAGATAAGAAGTGACTTAGAGAGCATAACATTGAAATGTTGGACCCGTGGCCAAAAAAACTCCCCAGGTTTTAATCACATGATCAAATATAATATGATCAAATCTTAAAAAAGCATTTATTGACCAATCAACAGTGACATATATATGAATTTGACTGTTAAAGGACCATTTAATGCATGTAATCCGTTGATGGCCTACTCTTGATGCAGGAAAGATATATAAACAGATTAGTTTAAAAATGTACATGTTATTATTTAGATTTTCATTGGCACACATTTTCACACATTTATCATATGTGCCACATCACTAATAATTATTAAATATGTTACTTACCAATACATTTTTTAAAATCTTGTTAAATAGGATGCAAGAATCTGAAATACAACTTCTGCAAGATGCCAAACAGTTGACATATAAACTGGAGCAGCAGGAGCAGGAATGTCTGACCAACCTGAAGGGTATAACACTGAGGTTTCCACATTAAGGGACCAGTTACTAAAATCTAACAATGACCTAAATGAAGCAGAAGAACGGGAATACAGTCTTCAGTATAAACTAGAATGGTAGGTAACGAATACATTTTTATCCCTGGAAAAAATTGCAAAATTGTAAACACTTGAGTAAATGGTTACAAATGAATATAATAATGTCATTGTGACTCTTGCAATTAATGCCAGCTAGTCTGGTAGCCAGCCAACTAGTAGTCTAAAACGAAACTTTAGTCCAGTTGATCTAACTGAAAACCAGATATGCTAGTCCATCACTCATTCACCCAATCCAGGAGACAGAGGACCAGACAGCCAGCAGCTGCCTTCCAGCAAGTTACGGTCGTTTTCAAGTCTATAATGTCAGACAGGGGGTGGGACTTTGCCATGGATGTAGTTTTTAGGATGGATGGGCAATATGTGCACTATACCGAACCTTCATTGTAAACATTACTTGTTAACTAAATAATAAGGAACACAGACAAAGAAACAATCCAGTGAATCGTAGAACAAACAGTTGTTCATGCATTAAAATAGGGATTTACTCACACAGCATATTGGACAAAGTCACCTAATTAAACCAATCTGCAGTGTAGTCCTGTGGTGTCCCTTGAACAGCTTTCAGAATAAACATCTTCAGAACAGTAAACATAAGCTTCATGCTGGAAAGACACAGTGAAAATAGCGAGTAGAGTTCACTTGAAACAGCCAACTGCATCTGTATGAAGAATGATTATCTAGAATATTCACCTGGTTTACCTCAAATCAAAGAAAAGCAAAGACTTTTAATAGGAAACATTTTCTCAAGTGTTTGTTTGTATTTGTTTAGCTATTGCTATCTTCGGTGTTTATAAACCAGGTAAATGTATTTCCATATAACATAATGATGTAGATTTCCCACAAGCCTTTGCCCATAGATGACACTATCATTTACTCAAAATTCTGAAGTAATTGTCTTTATTTCCTGAACGAATTACTGTTTCATTCATCTACTCATTAAATTGATGGCAAATGTATAAAAACCACATTTTCCATAAAATAAGGATTGGGAAAGCCGCAACAATTGTGTTTTGTTTTACATATGGGTAAAGAATGCTTGACATTTCCCCATTTAGATCAAATGCCAGTTTAGTCATGAGATAATAAAGCATTTATCTGCAGCAATGTAAAATGAAATGTCTTTGGAATGGGCAAGGGTTTATTGAATTCTTAATGCATCTATTTACAAATATCCAACTTTGTCTAACATAATGATGACAAAACATTTGTCATAGAACTATTAATTGTTCTTTGAACTTTGTCAGATGCAAAGGTTATGTCAACAGTAACCTTGGTTTGGCAGTGTGTAGTGGAACGTATGAGCTCAGAAACCTTCTGCTGTCCACTTGAAACTTTTTTATTAGTGTTACAGTGACACATGTACACACTCCTGGTAAAACAGCGTAAATACTGGTATCTAGACAAAGATGCTTTCTTAATAATAAATATAACGTCTAGATGCCTACTCCATATAGTCTGATGGGTGTGGGAATACCCTAAATATAGGGGGTGCTAGGGGCCATATAACTATAAAGACATTAATACAGGAATAGACCTAAACCAGAGCCCCCATAAATAGCACTCTAACCCTTGAAACCCCAATTAAGAAGTTACCATCAGTCACATAATCCCTGTGTTTGAAAGTAGTGGGAAACAGCGGATCCACATATACCAATATAAAAACCAAACAACTTTATTATCACATTAAAAATATTCTTATCTAAATGTACCATAACATAAAAATCGGGCGTCCCCAATATGTGGCTAGAATTACAACCCAACTTAGATGTTGAATACCGGATCCAATAAGCAAAGTCCCAATTTATTTAATAAGGCACAATCTTGTGTTTCTATATAGATCGATATAATCCAAATATATGGGGAGAGTAGTGTCCAATTATCCAGCATCACCATCCAAAGTGAACATATATCCAATGATTAAAGTGTAGTAGGGGATTCAAATATATGGGATCAGGTAAGTAAGTACATTTATCTTATCACCAAACAAAGTTAGAGTCCCCCAAGATAATATTATAGAGACTTACGGTCAAATGATAAGCCATCATATCGCAACCGTCATGAATATGGTAGATACACTTGTCGGCTTCCCAGAACATCGTGTTACAACTCACGGAGTAATATACATCGGGACTTATCCTGGCAATAGACAGTCATATCACAATCCACCATATATATGGGCACCATGTACAGCTGATATACTTGCCGCTCAGCCGACTGGTTTTGCTGTGTTGTATTGCCTCTTCCCCCAGTTCTCCTATTGACCGTAGGTTCCTGTTGGTTCTTGTCCCTATTTGATTTCTTTTCCCCCTATTTCCTATGGTTCAATATGATCTCTCCATATCGGCTTGGTCGGTTTCTCACATCTGCGTCAACCGACGTCGTCATTGGATATATGTTTCACTTATAATTGGATGGTGATACTGGATAATTGGACACTACTCTTCCACATATATTTGGATTATATCGATCTATTAAGAAACACAAGATTGTGCCTTATATATAAATTGGGACTTGCTTATTGGATCCGGTATTCAACATCTAAGTTGGGTTGTAATTCTAGCCACATATCGGGGACGCCCGATTTTTATGTTATGGTACATTTAGTAAGAATTTTAATGTGATAATAAAGATGTTTGGTTTTTATATTGGGTATATGTGGATCCGCTTATTCCCACTACTTTCAAACACAGGGATTATGGTGACGATGTCAATTCTAATTGGACGTTTTCAGGGTTCGAGTGCCTATAAGGGCAAGTCCGCCCCCCAAAAAAACTTCCATACAGGTAAATCACTCCCCAAAACCCTAAATGTTAATTGCTTGTGAAGGTTCTCATTCATCCAGGTCATGGTATATCTGTTGTATTCAATTAGATCAACTGGACTTGAGTTTAGTTCTTGAAGACGTTTCGCTAGTCATCCGACTGGCTTTCTCAATTCAGAATGACTTGTACAAGAATCTTTGGCAATTATGTACCCTGGAAAATCCCAATTAGCATATCACAGCCAAGTGTTAAGGGCGTGATTGGATAGTGGCTAAGAGGTGTTATAGGAACCCCAGAGTAAGGTGTCAAACAGCATTGTACATGGCAGACGTTGGTGTACATCCAAAGACCCCAATACCGAAACACAAGAAAGGCGACATCATATATGCAGTGCAGTGCTGGAAGATGCTCTGATTTGTATTGTGGGAGACCAAACAGCACTCATCAACGTATGCCCAGCACAGAAGAGCCAATTCCTCGGGTCAGACTCAGTCGTGTACCTGCATCTTAAGGATAAAGGCACTACCTTTGAAATTGTAATGTTAACATGTTGGCAAAGGAACGTGACTGGTTCAAGAGAGGTGTTAGGAGGCCATTTAGTGAAAAAAGAACCAGCCTAAATAAGGGTGGGGGGGTTCGACACCAACTGTCTGCCATGTACACTGCTGTTTTGACACCTTACTCTGGGAGTTCCTATAACACCTCTTAGCCACTATCCAATCACGCCCTTAACACTTGGCTGTGATATCTAATGGGATTTTCCAGGGTACATAATTGCCAAAGATTCTTGTACAAGTCATTCTGAATTGAGAAAGCCAGTCGGATGACTAGCGAAACGTCTTCAAGAACTACATTTCAAGTCCAGTTGGTCTAATTGAATACAACAGATATATAGATCCATATAATCCAAATATATGTGGAAGAGTAGTGTCCAATTATCCAGTATCACACATCCAATATAAGTGAAACAATATCCAATAACGACGTCGGTTGACGCAGATGTGAGAAACCGGACCAAGCCGATATGGAAGAATCATATTGAACCATAGGAAATAGAGGGAAAAGAAATCAAATAGGGAACAGAACCAACGCAGGAACCTACGGTCAATAGGAGAAACTCAGGTAAGAGCAATACACCACAGCAAAACCAGTCGCTGAGCCAAGTATATCAGCTGTACATGGTGCCATATATAGTGGATTGTGATATGACTGTCTATTGCCAGGATAAGTCCCATGTATATTACTCCGTGAGTTGTAACACGATGTTCTGGGAAGCCGAACAAGTGTATCTACCATATTCATGACTGGTTGCGATATGATGCTTATCATATGACCGTATAAGTTCTCTATAATATTATCTTGGGGGACTCTAGACTGTGTTTGGTCGATAATAAATGTACTTACTTACCTTGATCCCATATATTTGATCCCCTACTACACTTTCAATCATTGGATATATGTTTCACTTAATTGGATGGTGTGCTGGATAATTGGACACACTCTTCCACATATATTTGGATTATATCGATCTATATAGAAACACAAGATTGTGCCTTATTATATATTGGGACTTTGCTTATTGGATCCGGTATTCAACATCTAAGTTGGGTTGTATTCAACCACATATCGGGGACGCCCGATTTTTATGTTATGGTACATTTAGATAGAATATTTTAATGTGATAATAAAGTTGTTTGGTTTTTATATTGGTATATGTGGATCCGCTGTTTCCCACTACTTTCAAACACAGGGATTATGTGACTGATGGTAACTTCTTAATTGGGGTTTCAAGGGTTAGAGTGCTATTTATGGGGGCTCTGGTTTAGGTCTATTCCTATATTAGTGTCTTTATAGTTATATGGCCCCTAGCACCCCCTATATTTAGGGTATTCCCACACCCATCAGACTATATGGAGTAGGCATCTAGACGTTATATTTATTATTAAGAAAGCATCATTGTCTAGATACCAGTATTTACGCTGTTTTACCAGGAGTGTGTACATGTGTCACTGTAACACTAATAAAAAAGTTTCAAGTGGACAGCAAAAGGTTTCTGAGCTCATACGTTCCACTACACACTGCCAAACCAAGGTTACTGTTGACATAACCTTTGCATCTGACAAAGTTCAAAGAACAATTAATAGATCTATGACAAATGTTTTGTCATCATTATGTTAGACAAAGTTGGATATTTGTTAAATAGATGCATTAAGAATTCAATAAACCCTTGCCCATTCCAAAGACATTTCATTTTACATTGCTGCAGAATAAAATGCTTTATTATCTCATGACTAAACTGGCATTTGATCTAAATGGGGAAATGTCAAGCATTCTTTAGCCCATATGTAACAAACAAACAGCAATTGTTGCGGCTTTCCCAATCCTTATTTTATGGAAAATGTGAGTTTTTATACAGTTTGCCATCAATTTAATTAGTAGATGAATGAAACAGTAATTCGTTCAGGAAATAAAGACAATTACTTCAGAATTTTGAGTAAATGATAAGTGTCATCTAGTGGCAAAGGCTTGTGGGAGCAATCTACATCATTATGTTATATGGAAATACATTTACCTGGTTTATAAACACCGAAGATAGCAATAGCTAAACAAATACAAACAAACACTTGAGAAAATGTTTCCTATATAAAGAGTCTTTGCTTTTCTTTGATTTGAGGTAAACCAGGTGAATATTCTAGATAATCATTCTTCATACAGATGCAGTTGGCTGTTTCAAAGTGAACTCCTGCTATTTTCACTGTGTCTTTCCAGCATGAAGCTTATGTTTACTGTTCTGAAAGATGTTTATTTCTGAAAGCTGTTCAAGGGACACCACAGGACTACAACTGCAGATTGGTTTAATTAGGTGACTTTGTCCAATATGCTTGTGGGAGTAAATCCCTATTTTATTGCATGAACAACTGTTTGTTCTACGATTCACTGGATTGTTTCTTTCTCTGTGTTGCTTATTATTTAGTTAACAAGCAATGTTTACAATGAAGGTTCGGTATAGTGCACATATTGCCCATCCATCCTAAAAACTACATCCATGGCAAAGTCCCACCCCCTGTCTGACATTAAATGACTTGAAAACAGATCGTAAACTTGCTGGAAGGCAAGCTGCTGGCTGTCTGGTACTCTGTCTCCTGGATTGGGTGAATGAGTGATGGACTAGCTATATCTGGGGTTTTCAGTTAGATCAACTGGACTTAAAGTTTCGTTTTAGACTAGCTAGTTGGCTGGCTACCAGACTAGCTGGCATTAATTGCAAGAGTCACAATGACAATTTATTATATTCATTTGTAACCATTTACTCAAGTGTTTACAATATTTGCAATTTTTTCCAGGGATAAAAATGTATTCGTTACCTACCATTCTAGTTTATACTGAAGACTGTATTCCCGTTCTTCTGCTTCATTTAGGTCATTGTTAGATTTTAGTAACTGGTCCCTTAATGTGGAAACCTCAGTGTTATACCCTTCAGGTAGTTGGTCAGACATTTCCTGCTCCTGCTGCTCCAGTTTATATGTCAACTGTTTGGCATCTTGCAGAAGTTGTATTTCAGATTCTTGCATCCTATTTAACAAGATTTTAAAAAATGCATTGGTAAGTAACATATTTTAATAATTATTAGTGTATGTGGCACATATGATAAATGTGTGAAAATGTGTGCCAATGAAAATCTAAATAATTAACATGTACATTTTTAAACTAAATCTGTTTATATATTCTTCCCTGCATCAAGAAGTATGCCATCAACGGATTACATGCATTAAATGGTCCTTTAACAGGTCAAATTCATATATATGTCACTGTTGATTGGTCAATAAATGCTTTTTAAGATTTGATCATATTATATTTGATCATGTGATTAAAACCTGGGGAGTTTTTTTGGCCACGGGTCCAACATTTCAATGTTATGCTCTCTAAGTCACTTCTTATCTCTTCTGTCTTGTGACATGGTAGGTTCTCCAAAATGCTGGAAAATACCCAGATCATCACAAAATTGTGCCTGAATTTGATATTTTTAATTCATGGGTGTGTTCTTGGGCAGAATTGTGACTAAGCCCATTCCCTTGGATGAGATGCAACCCCACACATGGATTTAGTAGCTTAAGCCCCTGCAAGTTTCTCCTCCTAGCCCATTTCCACCCACTAGTAGCAGGCCCAGTACCGCTGATCAGTTTTATTTTAACCGCTTCCTAATTACCAGGCCCCCTTCATCAATGCCACCCCCAAAGTGCGGTTGCTATACCCCTGCATGGATTAAGTCAGGAAGCGTGACAGTTAGCGTGACACAAGACTCAGAATTTCAGTCTGTCCTTGATGTTTTTCTTGAAAAGAAATAACTCTTTTTGTGTCTCCGAGGAAGCGGCTTTGGCATCATGAAACATGTCAGACCCATGTGTTTTTACATATACACAGTACAATCACCAAACGAAGCTGGGCACCCGGTAACAGACTACAGCGTTTCCCATAAAATCCCAAAGTTTTATTAGTACATTTTAAAAAGCATGTCTACACCTGACGCGTTTCGTGTAATGGTTACACTTCAACAGAGGCTGCCTGGGGCATGGTTGCACCTGGGCCACCATTCTAAAGGGGTAAGTCCCTGCTCATTTTGGTTTACTGTTTGCCTGTTTAATGCCTTGACTACACAGACGTTACTGAGTGCCGAAGGTCAGGGGTGTGTCCACCCTTCCCTACCGCCAGAGTCTGTACGTATCTGGCAGTGTTACCATTTACATGTACTGTGTGATTGTTTACTTTATAATACACATTGTTTGGTGGTGGCCATTTTGGGAGCCACCATCTCTATTACTGTTTGCTGCTTTTACATATATGTAGCCTGGTGTATATGTCTTATAAAGATGTTTTTATGAATACACTGATGCCTATAAGTGGAAGAGCGGCTGCCCTTCATATGATCTTTATATTTGTGAAGTGGCAGGTGGCTTGAGGTGGGTGCGCTCCTGCATGTGCGTGCTTTAGATCTTTGAGTGACTTATTTGCTCCCATTCTTTGACTCACTGTTCCATGCAGATGCACTCACAATCACGTTCTTGAAGATGTTTCACTAGTCATCCGACTGGCTTTCAAAATTCAGAATAATTGAGAAATGCCAAGAATCTGTTGGCAATAAGTATCCTGGAAAGTCTCATTAGCATATGACAGCTGGATGCAAGGTGTGGATGCATTGAGGCTAAGAGGTGTTATCGAAATTTCCCAGGGTAAGGCATTAAAACAGCATTGTACATAGCAGACAGTTGGTGTCAACCCCTATGCCCCCCCCCATACACACACACCACTATTCATGCCTGGTTTCTTTATTTTTCACCTAAAATGGCCTCCTTGACACCTTTCTTGAACCAATCTTGTTCCTTTGCCAAGATGTTGACATTACAATCTTCAAAGGTATGTCCTTTTTCCTTAAGATGGCAGTACACGGCTGAGTCCTGACCCAAGGAATTGATCCTTGTGTTCTGGACCACATATTGGGTCTATCTATGCTCCTTTTTGCCAACAGATTCTTGTACAAGTCATTCTGAATTGAGAAAGACAGTTGGATGACTAGTAAAACGTCTTCAAGAACTAGAGAACTAAAGTTAGAGTTCAGTTGATCTAACTGAATACAACAGATATACTTCTTGGACACTCATCAGTACGGTTTCTAGAAAGTTTAATTCAGCAAAAAATTTCTGGGGAAAATTTGTTGACCAGCAGGAAAATTGGTGAAGTCGTATTATTGCTGCTTTATAACTTGCTATAATTTATGTCTGTTAAAAATAGCTAAAAAAAAATTCAACATCATATATAAATATGCCCCAATTGCCACCACAAAAACTACAGCCATACTTTTTGTATGTTTGTGTCCTTGCCAAAACTTTTAGCAAAGACTGCACATTACATGTTTGTAAGAAACTTATGTAGCAAGGCAGGCCAGATACAGGCATACAGATCTAAGCATTGTTTTCATTTTATAAACATTTTTATGATAACTAAAACAGAAAGCAGACACACCTTTAGTAGATGGTAAAGATTAAAAAACCACATCTACATCTATGTAGAAGTTTCAATTTATTTTGTTTAAACATTAAAGGACAAAAGCTGTGGTTTCTTAACCATGCTTTTTTTTAAATCTGTATGCCAATTATCAAGCAGATTCAGAAAAATACCATAGATCGGTTTCCCCTAACTTTCACAATATAGGCTTAAAGGATAACTGTATTTCCTAAATGCATTTTTTAAAAATACTTGCTTAAGAAAGAGTAAAGGTATGCAACCCTCCCCATACATTTTTTTCCTGATTTCAAGCCTCTCTCTCTCTCTGCCTTCATTTAGCCTTCAATTAGCCATGCTGTTAAGGGGGCGTAACCATTCCGTCTGCCTCTAACTGTCACTCAAAGCTAGAATGTGAGAAAACACTCCTCCACCCTCCCTTGATCAGCTTGATTATGTAGACAGTGTGTCCTAGCAACAGGACATTTCAAGTTTGTTTGACTGTCAGAGGAGGAGGAGAGAGGTTGTAACAGACATTCCCACCAGCCAATGACAAGTGTTATGTTAACCATGGCCCTGGGCCATCTAGGAGGCAGGTTTTTAGCACTCATCTTTGCTGTGTGATATGTAAAGGAAGGAAGCATGGTTGTAAATGTGAGTAAGCGATTTCAGCTGCTGGAAGTGTGGACATATAACGGGGGTGATGTTATTTTCTTTGATATTGTTGTCCTTTAAAAATTCCATTGTATGTTACCCTATTATCAAAACAGAGAAAATTTGCCTGGGTTTGTTTTAAGCTGGGTACACACATGAACGAGAAAGGGAGGATCCGATATACTTAAAGACAGGTGTAAGGACGTGGATCACGGACGCAGAAGCTTGAGCACCACGTTATCAACCCTACTCCCACTGTCTGCGCGATAAGCCAACCCCTACTGGCACGCGACCGAGACGCGATGACTTGATGCTCACATGTGCGAGACACCAAATTGCAGAGGAGGTATCAGTGAGTAAACAGATAGAGAAGGGGGAGGGAGAAAGAGAAGAGTGGGAGGGAGAAAGAGAAGAGAATTTAAGAATCCAGGGTTTGCTGGTTTCTTCAGATCCAACAGAATCGACTGTTTCTTGGCAATGTGAGTACTCCACCGGGATCAATTATTACGTTTAGAAAATTTCCCTCATATGCGATTGGCACCCTGTATTAAAGTATAGGGAGTCAGTCATGGTCGTGGGAAACATCTCAGTCCCAAATGTTCTCCCTATACTGTATATAGGGAGAATGTTCGGCACTGTATTTACTCTCATCTTTCTTACAATCTTACAGATTCTGTCTGTCATTTTTCAAAGATTGGTACTGTGTGTACTCTGCTTAACACTATTTACCATCTTTTGCTGATAAAAATTCCAGAAGTGTTTTTTTTTTTTTCTACATACATGCTCTGTGTGTTTTAGCCCTTTTCCCACTAGGGTGTGTTATCTACATCATTTAACTATAGTCCGTGTACTGTGATCAAAAGGGATTTAAAGCGATTAAAGGGTATGTATACTAAAAAAAAAATTACCATTTGGGTTTGAGTTTTTATTAAGAGAGCACTTGATTGAACAGAGGTTATGTCTTTAAAGGGTATCTCCACTACAAAACGATCTTTTACTGTAGTGTAGGGCACCCCAGCCCATCCTCAACCACCATGTTTATAGCCCCAGAAATCGACTTACCATTATTCGTTCCTTCAGAGCTCTGCTCTATTGCTACTTCCCCCCCCCCCCCCCCAAAAAAGTACACATATTTACTTTTAAAGCCACAGCTATCCAGGCAACTAAAGTTGGTTTTACAGTGTACATATCCTTTAAAGGAGAACTATAGTTTTTTTCTTCAAAAACTGTTAAAATGAAAAGAGCCTGCGGGGCAGGGACTTAGGATTGGTACTTTTTACCTTCTAATATAATTTCTATGAGGAGTGGCAGCATGAAGAAAACTGCTTCTGCCAGTGTTCCCAAGTGCTTCAGCGATATCTTTAATACACGAAGGCCAAAGAGCATAACCTGGCCAGCTCCTCAACAAAACAATAAACAAACCTACCTCTCTGTCCCAGATACTTTTAATTTTTAAAAAGTAAATGTTTAGAGAATAGTTGTCCTTTAATAGTCTGGAACCACTTTTAAGAGTAAAACTGGATTTTTAAAACAACAACGTATATGAAATACTAATACTGGATATAACTGGTTTTGCATGAAACTGTTTTTAAGAGGAACTTCATGAGAGATGTGTTTCAATAACATCCATTACAATTGTCAGTATATGATTATATGGAGATTAGAGCAGTAAATATGCTGCTGGCATCTAAATATTAACACAGCAGACATAGACAGTCTGTCTCAGTTGCGATTACAGATATATATGACATAATACCTTTAATGAAAATAACTATTAGAAAATGATGGCATAAAAATATAACTCAATGTATAAAAACACACTCAATTATATCACTAAAAATCACGTTAAGTTTTTTATATAAAAATTTGACACAAACCCAAATAATATCTTTTGCAAACCCTTTATAGAATACAAAAGGTGGATGTAACGTTTGCACGTTTGCGAGTTTTATTTAATAAGAAACGTTTTAGTTGTGCTTGTTTAATACGCTGTGTTAATCGAACTTTTTGTTTCTCAAATCTCCAGCATTATTAGTTCTACCTTTCTGTTTTATTTCCCCCTATATAAATACTGTGCAAATAAATAATTAATTTGAAAAGTCTGTCTGAAAAAACCCCATCAGAAATTGCTCTGTTTTATAAATATGACTCTTACAGTGCGCAGCACAGATAGCTGCTATCAGCTCCCCTGTGCAATCGCTCCGGCGATGCTACATTCACATAGTACCTCTCTGTGCATTCCAAAATAAAGTTTCACCACTGTGGGACCATTGGTTGCCATTTAAAAGTCCTGTAAAGGTAAATCACTATGCGAATATAGCATCGCTTGCGGCGCCTGAGTGGTTAACTTCCACGTTAACCATGCAGGCGCCACAATGATAAAGTTTAAAGGAGAACTAAAAAATTAAGTTTAGCTGTATAGAAAAGCTGTTACATGACTTATACTATAGTGTTTTGCTTCCAATCCATCTTTGCAAGGTTCCAAATTCTTACCTTAACAACGTCAGAAAAACCTTCACCTAGGGGGCTTGCATGGATAAAGCAGATAAGATAATATGAGAAAACAGGAACAGAATTTGTCTATATATACCAAAGTTGCTAAAAGATGCAAAATAGATAATTGTAACATTTATACATTAGAAGCAACATAGTAACAAAGTGTAAAAGGACACTTACTGTAGCAGGATCAATATATAGCTCCTACATACAAGACAGTCAAGCAATAGACAGAAAGCCAGATATGCATAGACCTGATAAGTGCAGAGAGACTGACAGAAAGTCAAGAAAAATATATAAAGGGAATACAAACATATATAATGAGAGGGAGTGAAAACACCTTGTTAGACAGACACTCCAAAATAAAAAACTAAAAAAATTTAACATTATCAATCAAAAAAAACCCCAAAACAAACACCCAGGCACCATAACGCATAAAAGGAGGATTAATTAGTTAACACACAGAGCCAATCTAATCAACCTTTAATAAACAACTTTTATATTTTACATGCTAATATTAAGCAAAGTAGCAGGGCCGATGAAACAGATGGGAGATAACAGACCAGATCACTGCATCCACAGAAGTTACATCCATCAAAGCGCAGACTGTTTACAAGTTGCTATAGCAACCTCAGGATAAATACTCCAGTGCACAGAACCGTGGACTGAGTAAGACGTGTGCATGTTACGCAGGATGTGTATGCCACCTGAAACAAGCCACAAATCGTCTGGGACGACCGCGCACAAAGCACAGCGGCATACATAATGAAGATGTTGGCGAGTGTAGCAGATGGTTAGTTGGGAACTTGCAGAGGGTTTCTGGATCCTGGGGTCACAGAGGCGCATGCATAAAATACCCACTGGGCACAGCCATTTTGAGAACAATGGAAGTCCCTAGGTGAAGTTTTTTTTTACTTTGTTAAGGTAAGGCTTTGGAACCTTGCAATAATGGATTGGAAACAAAACAGCCTTTATATACAACTAAACTTGATTTTTTTACTTTAGTTCTCCTTTAAGTCACGCTAACACACTAATCGGTTAGCGTATCTTTTAACTCCATTTTCGGGCACTGCGCCTCTTGGTGCAAATGACTGTTAGTGTTCAAGTTATCATTTGGCATGCATTGCTTAATGAATCCCAGGGGAAGAAGGGCCATATTCATTTTATTAATTGATATGACTTCCTAGTAATAGAGCAGCAGATACATTAAATAGAAATTTGAACTTAATTGTATGGAAAATACAAAAATATAAAAGTTCAAAAAGATTTCATGTGTGTTAAGTAAAGAACCAGCAATATTTACATTACAACAATCCAACACTCACCACCCCTTACAAGTGGAACTGAAAGACAGAAAGCAAAAAAGGATAACTACAGGTATGTGCACTGTCATGCATTTATTTAACAGTGTCCATGGAGGTGCCCCAGGCCCCAGTATTCAATACTACTTCCCTCTGTTGTTCTCCAGCGTATAATAATACATACAAAAGCCATTCACATACCAGAAAGAACCCTCGCTTAAAAGTTAATGAATGCAGGCAATGCCTTACCGTTTCAGCCTCTCGTATAAGGAGTTATACTTTTCTTTCAGCTCAGCTGCTTTTGTTCCAGCAATTTTGCCAGAAGCCGATAACTACAAAAGACAAAAGTAATTCAGCTTACATGCTCCATGTAAATATGTTACAGATGAACCGATTCAAGGGATTAGTTCTTAACTTTTATATATATATATAATATATAACATATATTATACCAGCCATTTCAAAAAGAAGAATACATTTAGTTATCACAATGAATGAATAAATACTGATTTTCAGGCTTCATTGGTTTGATACATTTGTATAATTCTGACATTGCTAAAATTTCCTATTCCCATTCTGTTTCAAACTATAAGAGAAAGGTAAAAACAATTACATTTTTCACCACATTATTACAACAGGAAGGGACACATTAGAAAACCTATTGAAAAAGAACTAAAATTAAAAAATGGGAATGGAAATCAATACTTCTAGTGTTATTATATTTTACAATAGGACACACATTGTACACGTACAGTCCCCATGGATATTTGATGTTTAAACAAGAACTGTTTTGTCTAGAGTACGTAATATATAAAGATGAGCACGGATCCAAATGACTGGGTACTGGACTAGTGATGGAAGGGGGGTGAGACCCTGGTGGCAAGCCCCACCCAGAACACCTACTGGATCCTAGAGTAGAGAGTAAAACTTAAAAAAAGTAAGTAAACTGTCACCCAGCTGACCTCATACTTTGGAAGCCCTGCACTTAGGATGTGTGTATGGTGCGTCCAAAGCTAATTTTTGGTACAGGTCATTATTGGGGTTTTACTTATAGACTTAAAGCAGCATTGCCAATGTGTTTCAGGTGAATGATATCTTTAGGTACCTTATCAAAAAAAATTATCTTTTTACGTGAGCCAATTACTGGGAGTGACTTGGATTGACATTTTCACATTTTTTATAGTTTGAATTAGAATTAATTACAAACTGAGTGGTAGATGGAGGATCCTAAATGTGAGTTTAGGGACTTATTAGCTTTCCCATGCAAAGTAAGGTGTAATGCCACCCCAAAACCTTGACACGTGGTACAGACTGACAATAAATGGGTTAAGAACACTTGTTGTGCGGTCTTATTTTGCTTTGTCATGTATATTTTTGTACCCAGGGTAAACCAGGCCATCAACTGCCAACAATAATCCAAGGCTAATTTAAATGCACTGTGAGTTATTGTTGATAATGCATTATGACCCGGATAAGAATGGATTGGCAGTTTAGTAGACGATAAATGAGAATACTTTTTTTTATAGCAGAACTAAAATCTATTTACAAAAGTGTATGTAGAGACTGCATAACATGTTTGAACTTTTGCTGCCAGTATCCTTGCAGATAAGTATACCCCCGGATTAGTAAAAATGTCTAGGTGTGCAGTGGCACTAAGAACAATTAGGGCACAGCCACACTGCAACACAAACGGAATCACATGCAATTTCATGTGTGATTTCTTTGTGTTTGCGCGAATGCGGTATGGAAAAACGCATGTGATTTAAAATGTGGAGCGCAAATCGCAAACGCAACGCACCCAAAAACGCGTGTTTTCTGCAAGCGCAACCCCCCCCAAAAAAACGAAGCAGTGTGGCCTAGCCCTTATAGCTAGTATCTGACTTGTACTTGGCTATGCAGATGTGTGTAGCTAGGACCTATGCAGCATATAAGAGTAAAACCCTCTTAGATGCTTTAGGTAAGGATATTTTTGTGTGGCCAGGGCCTTTTTTCATTGCTCATTTGTTGCCAATATCCCCTTTAAGAGTTCTAGTAATAGGGTTTTTGGGTATGTCTGCTGAAATTTCACCAAAATTAGGACTGAAAAAAATGTTTAATCTGTAGATACCAAAAAAGGAAAGAGCTTGGTAGTTGAAATCCCTACTGAAGCAGTTTGATAGGTTTAAAGGGCATGTAATCTTAGATTGTAAACTCTTTGAGGCAGGGATTTTTAATAAAAATGTGTGTAAACTATTTATGAAACTTCTTCTTCTGTAATTTTAACTTATCTGCTTAATTGCTTGCACTTATCCCCTTGTTTGTATGCAATGTATTTTATAATGTACAGCACTGTGTACTCAAGTGGCGCTTTATAGTACCTATATTTATTTTAAGAATACGCATAGAAGGCCGAGTCCGTCGGGACCTGTCAGACTACACGGTGGAGGAGGGAGCGATTAGGTAAGACCTTACTTTCTCTCCTGGCTCCTGCAGGTTTTATTAAAAAATGGGATATAAGACACAGCTCCTTTACCTCCCGTTCTTCAATAAAACTAAATGCCTCATTTTTTGTTTCCCAGTGGATATACCCTTTAACTATCCTTTAAATGTTCAGTGTGTCATCTGGGGATGAAGGAGACATAGTGCTCTCCGAAACGTTGTTCGTTTGTGTGATATAATAAACAGTCAAATCTGAAGATAAGTGTGCGCTTCCATATCTAAATGCTTGTGCTATAGCTGGGAGTCCTACAGGTAGAGGACGAACGGGAGCTGCACCTTCAAACATCGGTGGCACGTTGCAAACAAGGAGGGCCTAGGCCCAATCTTTTGGTATATCATCTGGGGATATATGCATAAAACTGGAAGTGGTGAATTTCTAGTTTAAACTATTGCTAAAATAGCTACAGGTTACAGTAACTTCCTTTTGTAACTGTGAAGAAATGTTTCACCACAATTACTTCTCTACTTTTACGCATATTGAGGTCTGTTGATCTATTACTGAAAGAAATGTTGTTTTTTGTTTCTTAGTATTTGCTGAAATGCTTTATAAGCAATAATGTATGAGTTACAGACTACTTTAATATGTCATGAAATTTATATCATAATTCAAGTTGAGAAGATATTTAAAAGGCCTACAAATGGGTATGGACAGCATTTAGTTCAAAGAGACTTATTTATTCATACTCGTCAGAAGTTCAGGTAAGTTTTAACTACACTGCATATGGATTTACCACATTCCCATTAATGGAAACAAATGCAACCCACACTAATAATAATGCATGCATGGAATGAAAAAATGAAACAAACAGAATGTGTATAGTGGGCCATCGCAGTGCTATGCAAATAACATAACAGTAACAGATTTACATCACATACATTGATGTCAATTCTTTTATTTTTCATTTACTGTATATGCATACAAGTAGTGCTTAAGGATAGAATGAATGGGTTAACCTGCTAACTAAAAGTGGTCTTTGGCCCTAAGTCATTTTTACTTTCATTTAATGACCGTGATAAGCATGTAAATTATAGATGTGTTTTTTAAAGGGACACTAAACCCCCAAATTGACCTTTCTTTAATCTCTAGTATAATAGTATAATTGTAATGGACACAAGAGATTTCACAGCATCGCTGTGTCACTCCGGTCAGTTCCCCCCTAACCACTAATGCTTATGTCAAAGATAGGCACTGCGTTGCAAACAAGGGGTGTTTAGAGAGAGAGAGCTGACAGAAGAAACATAGAAAACTGCAGGGTTGCTGTTTCGTAAGTAGTAAGATCTCAGGAGACTTGTGACATGAAGCCTTGTACTTTTATATGGCCATGGAACTTTTGTATATTTTACAATAGGAGGAACATTATTGAATATAATTCACAGATTGTGAGAATTGTACACAGAGAATTGTACCATGTCAAAGATGAAAATGTCATTTATAATAAATAGATGGTCATACATAATAACCTTTTATAAAACATAAGGCTAGGGACTTTAACGGGAAGGTGCAGCGTTATAAATCCTTATTAAAAACCTTTCAGTTATATCACTTTTTTAACTTGTGTTCCACTCACCTCCAACCACCTTTCCATTGATTTGGAATAAGGAATGGGAGGCCCCTATTCAATGTACAAGACGGATGGGCAGGAAAACAGAGGAGAAGTAGTAAATCATTTAAGCGGTTAGAATAAAATTAGCTCTCTGCATAAATGGACATTTGTCTAATCTGGTCTTTTCCCTGTGTAAATACTGTCTCACACCGACAACTTCCTTATTTAATTTTATTTATTTCTAAATGGCAAAGGGGAACCACATAATTTAAAAGTATACACACACACACAAAAACCTCATTTAAACCCTTATATATAAGCATGAGGCCACAGGCTTTTATATGGTCAGGGAACTCCTTGGTGACGTATCCTTATATTACACTGTAAGAGGCGCATTATCCCATATATAAACAGTGCTTAGCTAAGTGTTCAGTTACAGTGCTTTTATACAGTTAATAAAACTCAGGTACTGTATGGAGATCTGTACATTTGATTCCACTAAATAGACTTTTAGGGTTGTTTTTTTAAGGGAAACTAATGCAATTTACCACCATCTTTACAAAGTAAGAGCCAAGTTTTTTCACATTCTTATTACATATGGCAAACTCTCCCACTCCATCTGGTCTGTGCATTTTGAGTAGGGGGAGGGAGAGGGAGGGGGGGAGGGAGAGGGAGGGGGGGAGGGCTGCACTGAGCATGCCTCAAACCTTGACGAGGTTAAGGCAGATTCAGCCACAGCATGAGTCACACACTGCTCCTACACAGCAGTTTCCTGGACTTTGAAGGGGCACAGCAGGGGAACTATTTTGAGCAGAAATGTAAGGTAAGGCTTGTTTTAAACTACTTAATGTGGCCAGTAAGGGGTTAAATTTTAGTTTTGGGGGTGGACATGCCCTTTAATTCAATTTAATATTTCACATATTTCTAGTTGAGAATGCACCAATAGTCCATGTAATGTTACAGGCTGCCATATACATAGAGTTTGCATGCGGCCTTATGATTGTTCTTGCATCAATCGTACCCATCACACATGTGATCCAGTACAAACTGGCTAAAGCAGGGACAACTCCCAGCTGCACTTGTAGTTTGCGAACCTCAGGAGAACCGCAGGTTGTAAATCCCTGGGCTAAAGCATTTAAACCTGCTCATTCCGGGAAACAAGCAATATGAATGACTCAAGTTGGGAATGGTTGTCCTCTGACTAGAATATCATATGAAATCACAGGGGGGTTGATGCAATAAAATGTGCAAATGCTTGACCATGAAGCCATGCTCTCAATTTGAAACAACCAATCAAATGTTAATCGTTACCATGGGCAAACTTTTGCACCATTTATTGTTTTAGCCACTATAACATCTGTGTATTTTTAGACTTGTTAATTCTTAGTTCAATCTATTTTTCATTACTGGTAGTTTCAGACAATTATAGTCCTTAAAATCATCCCCTTCCCCTTAAAAGTACCCAGGGGTGAGGAACTAAAAGTCCTCACCCCTGGGTACAGTCTATTTTTCCAGATATACTTTCCCTCGCTGCTCCTCTCTAACTTAGCACGGACTGTCAGTGACAAATCCCTTTGGTCAGATTGCAGAAAGCTGTGAGATGTCTCAGCAATTACAGTATATCTGGAGACTGTACCTAGAGGTGGGGACTTAGTTTAGGTCCTCACCTTGGGTGCTTTTAATAAATATAAGTGGAGTTTATTAGCTCCAGTTTATTTATTTGCATTAATAGCAATGGCAGTTGTGAGTGATTGGGTATAATAACAATACTTTTTGTTGCTGTGTGCAGTGAGGTTAAAGTGGCAACAGAAAGTTTTATTGAAAAAAATATATATACTGTACACACTAGATTTAAAGAAACTTATTGTATTGTAATGTTTTTTGGACATCTGTTGAAAACCTCAGTGAAGGTTGCTTCATTAGGTTAAAAAGAAATGAGCCCACAGAGGTATATACTGTACAGTTATCTACTTCAAGCTTCAGAGAATCAACTAAATGTGAGAAGTTTATCTTGTCTTGTGTAAATAGATCTACAGTATTTTCCTGAGAAAATATTACTATATCACCGCACCAAACTTATTTTACGGTAAGTAAACAATATGGGGGAGATTTTCCCCAGAGGCGCTATGGCTCTGGATAAAACTCTCATCCGTGATTCAATATCATAGCTATTAAAAAGTTGCGGGAATAAAACGTTGCACACGCGATACAGATTGGTCTGTGTGGGTGTCTTTGCAATACCCATGCAAAAGAAACAATCCAACTTCTTGCGCAACGCCTCCCAATAAATAGCAAAACCAACAAGAATTGTGGATCATTTCCCCCCAACCCTAAATGCTATGAACAAAACACCTAAATCAGCCCCCAAATCTACTTACTTGCCCTTATTCTCTCTGCTGCTCTTCCACACGAAAGCAGCAGAGGGGGCCGGACGTGCAACTGCATCAGTTATTGGCGGACTCTCAGCCAATCACAGATGCAGCTGCTAGTCCGGCCGCTTCTGCTGTTCCGTGCACGGAAGCAGCAGAAGAGGCTGTGAACGAGGGAACAAAGGCTGGTAAGTACATTTAGGGGCTGATTTAGGTGGTTTAAACACAGCAAAGTCTGTGTTACACCTCTCCACCCCCAGTTTTTGTTCTGGGGGTGAAGATACCCTTTAAGTACTGGATTGTTTAGAAATCACAGAAAAGCATTCATGGAATTATTGTAATTGTACATTATCCATATTGTCATTTGAATGGCACTTATAAGGTTGAAAGTGTGTAAGTACACACGGGCAGATTCTTTGGCCCAATCAACCTATACTTCCATGTATTGGTCTATCGGGCTGAATAACCTGCACTAGTTTCACCCGTGGAGATCAGACATGCTGGTAAATTATGGCCCATTGTGCAGTTCCCTTTGGGATCACATGATCAGACGCACAAACTGTCGTCTGCGGCAACTATTGCCGCGACCTACAGTGATTTTTCCCAGCCATGCGCTCGCTATTAGTGAACGCTCTCTCAGGACAACAAATCCAAGCATAAGAGGATGAGTTTCCAGATCAGTGAATGCCAGTGAATGCTAGATAAGAGGATGCAAAAACACATGCAGCAAGACTTAAGGTGGCCATACACTATTACCGTCATAATAACAAATCAATTTGTTTTGTGATTAATGTCAAATGTAATTTAATCGGAACTTCAGAAAACACTACAATCATTTTACCAATCGATTTTAAAAAACGACTTTCCCGATCATACTTGCGATCGATTTTACGATCTAATGTCGCATAGTATTTTTATAATTTTTAAACATTCTTGAATTTTCAAATCGATAACCCTCGAATTTAGTGCTCCATAACCTTTGAATGCAGCAATAACCCTCGAACGTGGCATTCAGTAACCCTTGAATTCGGATATAACCCTCGATTGTGGAGTTCGTCAACATTCCTTTCTGCTTCCTGGTAAGGCCATCAGTCACGGCTGTGACAGCGACATCACGTTCATTGGCTGATGGCCATTAACAAACTGCTGCTTGTGAATGTAAAGGGCACGTTGCAGCAGCAGAGGAGGCGGAGCAAGTGGCGGTGGATCACAGAGTTTGTAAGTTGGATTCCTCAGCCTGGGAGCATTATTTAAGAGTGTGAGTACAAGGCAACTGGTGTTTTGGAGGGTGCTTCAAAGCATATTACATTTTTGTAGAAGGGGTGGACATGCCCTTTAAGTTTGTTCAGTTTACTGTTTCGAAAGTATTTTTTGTTTTATTAAAACTATTCACTATTCGGGTTTGTAGTTTTTATTTTCTGACATAGGTATTTTCTGCGTGTTGGCTATTTATATAGCTGATCATACAGTACATGCACAGTAAAAGTTAAACATCTTTTGTATAGGATCTGTAAAGTTTATTGTTTGCCAAGGCAATGCAATGTATTGGAAAGCATTTGAAGGCTAATTCAAGAGTAGGCCAAACATCACTGCTTTCTACAGAGCCAAGTTAACTTGGCAAGATTCAAGCCAGATGCAGAGGAGCAAAAAAAAAAACCTTATATTGGTCTCTCAGCCTCTCTCATACAGCATATACGAGTGCATGGTTTATTTAGGAGCATGTCCACCCCTTTTTAAGATGTTTGATATGGTGTAGGGCTCCCTCCCCCAGCCCGAACCGCTATATTAGTTTTTACAGAAACTCCCCCAATCATAACTTACCTTCCCTCTCTCCTCCAACGTACTGTTCCGGTGCTCTGCTTGCATGAAATTGCAAGCAGGGGGCTGGACCGGCTGCCACGTCCGTGATTGGCTGAGAGGCAGCCAATCACGGACGCGGCTGCCGGCAGTGGAGAATGCCGGGGGAGAGTTAAGGTAAGTAGAGTTCGGGGGAGTTTCTGTAAAAAGTAATATAGGGGTTGGGGGAGGGAGCCCTACAGTACACCAAAGGGGTTTTATGCTAGGGGGAGGGAGAGTTTGGTGGATAACAAACTTAAAGGAAGCAAGCAGTGCCAGGCGGCAACAGCCAGAGCCAGCATATTATTGTTTCGTATAAAAAGAGGTATGGATTCAAGGGAGGAAAATGTTATTCTCCCTCTTTACAAAGCATTGGTAAGACCTCATTTTGAATATGCAGTGCAATTTTGGAATCCTGTGTACAAAAAGGACATCTTTGAAATGGAAAGGGTTCAGAGAAGGGCAACTAAAAGTTACAATATGTACGCTGGAGAAAAGGCGCTTGCGTGGATAGAGGATTACTATGTATAAATACATTAACGGGCCATACAATAAACTATCTGGGGCATTGTTCACCAATAGAGCATGTCAGAGGACACGTGGACATCCCTTAAGACTTGAAGAAAAAAGGTTTAGGCTTCAAGTTCGGAAAGGGTTTTTCACTGTGAGAACGGTAAAGCGATGGAACTGTCTTCCAGTGGACGTTGTTATGGCAGGTTCATTGGTCAGTTTAAAAAAAAACAAGGAATGTTGCAAGTTACTGGTATTGATACATAGAGTTTATCCAAGGAAATTTCTGATTGCCACTTGGAGTCAGGAAGGAATTTTTTTCCCCTTCATAAATTTGGTGGTTTTTTTTGCCTTCCTCTGGATCAACAGTTAGGCAGGAAATGAGGATATTGCTATATGGGTTGGACTTGATGGACATATGTCTTTATTCAACCTCAAATACTATACTATACTAAACTACAGAGTGGGGCCAGTAGTGGGTTAGTTTTGGGGGTGGACATGCCCTTTAATAGTGGCAAGAGAAAATAACTAAATGATAAATATTTGAGAGAAGATTTCAATCCAAGCCAAGCCAAGGTTGTTGTCCGAACTTCAATCAAATATAGATAAGTCAACTATTGTATGGCCTGTACAAGACATGCAGCATCAAAAATAAAGCAGGCACCAGTTTCTAATGACGTTCTGTTTTCTATTGTACTGTGCACCTAGAGATTATTTAGGATTAAGTAATTTACAGGGAATTTCAATAAAAGTTCTTAGCGTTAAAAATGGTGGTAATTTTGCCCAAACCAATCAGATGTTAGCTTTCAAATATTGGGGCAAAATTAGCACCATTTTTAACGATAAGAACTTTTATTAAATGTCCCTGATAGTCTGCATTTTAGGCTTGATCCTCCATTGTGTTATAAGGTGGTGAAGGTAACATGGAGAATTTGGTATGCCTAGACTTAAAGGAGAACTATAGTGTGTATGAAGTTTTATTTAAGAACAATTTTTAAGTAGTAGTAGTAGTAGTGCACAATGTCCTTTTGTCTCTGTTTCTGCTTTCTGGCTCTTCCAGTTAGCAACTGTCAGTCATGGACAGCATTCAGTCATCAGAGCCAAAGATTGAATGCTGTTCCCCTAGCTGCCACCTCTGAGCATACTCAAGCTCATAACCAGCTTACTAAATTGCTGAAGGGGGCGTGAACAAATATAGTTGTTATCACACACTACCCCTTAGTTTCCTAAGGTATCCAGTAGAATAGCAGGTACAATGTAGGATATCTCTAAAAGGAGTAATTCTTTCTAAAAGATGTTATTATGAGGGTGGAGTTGTCCTTTAAATTCTACAGATATACCATGCCCTGAATGAATGATAATTATCCTCTATTCCTTTAGCTGCCATTAAAACCATATACCCTAGATTCAAAGTAAACTGAAATAAATAGAATAAAACATCAATACAAATCAAAGAAAAGCCACAAGATTTTGTAATCTTATACCTTTATTTTTTACAAGAGGATATCTTTTTACCTGCCTAGGCTGTGTTCATGCAGTCAGCTATTTCAACCAGTACAATACATTGGCTGGAGGAAATATTGTCTGAAACGTTTGCTGCTACCAACATATTTTGCCACATTTTTCAATGAGAATTGTTGCCTGATTGCATGTTTTTTGCCCTTCTCATTTTCATAGTTGCTGCAATCTCTCTGTCTGCCCCCTCTTTCAAAATTAGCACTACATGGTGGGCGGTTGGATGGGTGAGCATACAGAAAATCCAATCTCTCTCTACCCACCCCCATCTCTATTCTTTTTTCACATTTACTCCACTGTTTTCTGTCTTTTAATAGTTACATCATCTCTTTCCCCCATCTTCCTTTTCACTGTTTTCAGAACCTCTTTCCTTTTTATGGTCAACCCATTGCTCTTTCTGCTTTAAATCTGTCTTTCTCTGTCTCTCTATGTAAATCTGTGATGGTCTAAACTTTCTGATCATGTATAGGTGTGTGTGTGCAAATATGTAAAAAGTTACTTTTTTTCTGTGTGAAAACATGACCTTTATGCTGCTAGAGCATACTCTGTTGAAGAAAGACACAGAGAGAAGTTCTGAATGGGTGTTTGTGTTTGTCCTTTTGTTTATGTGTGTTATATGTGCCTGTCTGATGTACATACATATTTACATGGTGCACTGCGTCTTTCGACATTGGCAAATGTGTATGATACTCCTATCTCAGTTTATAATACTGACTGTATCTATGTCTGACAAATATTCTACTCAGGGATTTTAAACAGGTTCGCCCTTTTTACAAAGCCAAAACAATGCTAGTGTTTTATTAACTACACACCTCCTCAATATTCCCTATCCACCATTATCAGTATTAGTGTTAATTTCTAACAACTGTAAGTATTTATGCATTGCTATATATTACCAAAATGTGTTTGTGTCATTCTTGGTTCAAAACATTCTGTTTAAAAGAAATCCCCTTTTCAACAGATAAAATTAGTTTTTACTAGATATGTAATAGATATATTAATAATAGTCAAGAAAACATTTTCTGACAACTCAATGGATCTTTTTTAAAATATCCTCTGAAGAACCTCCCAACTTCAAATGCAAAAATCCCACCCATTTCTGAGAACTGCTGGAGTTTCCTTTCACAGTCCAGCCTGCTCTTTCTACATAACCAGAAGAATTCTGACTTGTTCATTTCTAAGATAAGACTCAGCAAAGATGAAGAAGTCTCTCTTTTACCAATTTATTTTACTTGTCCTAGCAACTGCCCACAGTGAGGAAGAAGAAGGTGGTAGTTTGGGGGAGAGAGTGGGAAATTCCTGTCCAATAAAAATGAAAACTGGGGGCAAGTGTGATGAAGATGGCAACTGTCCTTACCAGGTAACCTTACCACCCCTGACTATTCAGCTTCCAAAACAGTTTCAACTGCTAGAAAAGACAATTAAGGAGGTACAGAGTCTAAAAGAAATGGTAAATGCATTAAAGAAATCCTGCCAGGATTGCAAGCTTCAGGCAGATGACACCCCAGAGAGAGAAAACAATGAGCAACAGACTCCAGATCCTAGTTGGCAAGACCACAACATACAGGAATTGCAGTCAAAAGTGAAAAAGATGTCAATCAGTCTAAAGAATGCCAGAAACCAGATAAACACGCTTCAAAATCAGCTGGAAAAGATGGACCCACTTAATATAAATAGCATAGAACAATATGTGGACAACAAGATGGCAAACCTGTCATATGCACTCAACAGTTTAGACAACAAATGCTCAAGCAACTGCCCAGCTCTGGAAGCCAACCCAAGTAAGTAATTGCCTTGATTTAATGGTTGTTGTATCAATAGAATGAAAGCTTATACAGCAATGTTTGTATTTGTAATATATTTTATGTAGCCTTCTCATTATCAGGGATAACACTATTTCTGGAAATCCAGCTGTTCTTAACTACATCTATGAGCATCACTAGCTGAGGATGCCAGGTGCTTAAATCAAATGAACCTGTGGGACTATGAACTTAACAGCCATCTCTACAGCAATTAAAAGACTATAAAATATAGACATCCTCTCTGTGTAGACCTGCAGGACCATTAATGTTTTCTATATGGTTTTGTAAAAAATTTACAAATTTACATTATTGTAAAATTTACATTATCAAAATCTTGATTGGGTAAATTTTATTCTTTAAGGACATGTCCAGACAAAATATAACTATAAATGATCTCCACCCCCCCCCCAAACCCCACTTTCGCATTAACAATCATTTCCAAATATGCCCCTGAAGTGACCTACCTGACCACATCCCTCGACGCTCCTCCTCTGCTCAGCGGCTGATAGCCGCTCCACTTCCTGGTTGTGGCTGTCAGTAAAGGTGCGCCTGACAGCCCCGACCAGGAAGTAGAGTGGCTGTCAGCGCAGCAGCCCTCTGTTCCTGTTTTTGCTTGAAACGAGCTGGAAACAAAAGCAGGGGTGGCACCTGGCTAAAAAAGCTATTAGAGCTATTAGAGAAAACAAACATTAAGCTATGTTCAGGATAGGCTGATTTAATAACATTTAGCATTATCAGGGTTATTCAATAAAAGTTCTTATTTAAAATGGTGCTAATTTTGCCCCAACCAATCAGATCTATTTAACATTTGAAAGCTAACATCTGATTGGTTGGGGCAAAATTAGCATCATTTTAAACGATAAGAACTTTTATTGAATAACCCTGTATTTGTGTAAGGCTAAATAACACTCAAATAACACTGACAAATTGCTGATACAGATCTATAAAGGCTGAACATTTGAACAAGTGGACTATTGGAGGTAGAAAAAGGCAGACTTTCCTAAAAGGAGACTGTAGCAGTTTGTGGAGTATGACAATGTTGACATGATACTAAAGTGAGTACACACATTCTGTGAGAATTAATGATCATGACAGTGATAATGTCATGCTATTATATGGAAATAAGAAAATTTAACTACAGAACATACAAATCTATTTAAAGGGCAACTTAACTCAAAAAAAGAAAATTTAACTACAGAACATACAAATCTATTTAAAGGGCAACTTAACTCAAAAAAAACAACAATCATACAGTGAGTTGTCCATTTTTAGATGAGTGTAATGGTATGTCACTTACCTGGATATTCCAACCTGTAATATACAGCATTTTAGCTAAAAAAAAAAAAATAACACAAGCACTTGGGGGAATGAGTTAGTGAGGCACAGCCTTACCCAGTGTTAATCTGTACACCTTCATTTTCATTTAAATTTTTCTTTCTTAATCAAGCTTCTACTCCCCTTGTACAATTGCTGGCAACTTCAGACAAACTTAGTCCACATGTCAGCTAATCGATTTTTTAACAAATTTCCTCTATTTAAACCACTGCAAAGTTTCAGATGTACACAAATTATCCTTTAGGGCTAGGACACACTAGCTCCTTTCTCATGAGACAACACATGTCAGTGCATGTAAATATGGGTGGCTTCATTGCATGCACTGTGTATGTTTTCAGAGCTCTTATGTTCACCAGTTTTTTAGCGAAGCACATTGCTCAAATAATGCAAAAATTGCACAAATAACAGTGCAATCGGACTGTAAGATGCGTGACGCTTGTGCGTGCATTACAGTCCAGTCCAGTGTGGCGTCAGCTTAACAGAGCATACAGATCCCAGCATACACAGCTGTCCAACACAAGTAAATAAAAAGTTTTTAGCAATTTCTCCTATAAAGAACAGGCATTTGTTACTGGACTCCTAGATATGAATAAAATAGGAACCTGTTCTTAGTACACCACAGGATTATATAATTACAATAAAAACTTATTTTTTCATTATTAATTGCAGAACATAATGTCATGTAAAGAGAACTAAAACTTATCACATTTTCCTATCTTCTCAATCATTTTTCTTGTAAATTTTCAAAGTGGGAGCAAGAAACTCTGTTCTCAATAGGAAACAGGATTATATAATCATATAAAAAAGTAGTTTGTAGCTGAAATTACAACACATCTAATTGCCATCATGGCAGGGGTTTAACTACCCGGGGAGTAGACCCTTCAACTGCAGGGAGTCCATCTTCCTGACTTTCCTTTTGACAAAGATATAGCCTCTCCCCAGAAAACCACCTGCATGAAGCAGGGAGGGGGCACCATAATAGCTGTGATTCCTAGTTATGCCACTACATTAAGGTAAGACAAGGTTTTAGTTAACTTGTGTGAGATTACTATGTATATGGGAATTGTATGCTTTAGTACCAGTTGTAATTTTTGGGCTGTAAGCCAGTGTGTCACAACCAAGATGTAAGGTATGTATATGTAATTTTATTTATATAGCACCACTTGGGTACGGGGATACAAACTGGGATAAATGCAAACAATTATACAGATCATTTAAATTTACATAAATAAAGTTTCAAAGGTTAAGAATACATATATACAGTATATATAATAAGTGTGGTGTGCCTTGACATATTAGGAAAGAAATACCTGCGCCAAAGAGCTTACAGTCTAAGTACATAGATACATAAGGTCTGACTTAAATTCTGGCTCTGTGCACTTTTTGTAAAAGCCACAAAAAGAATTTGTGTGATTTACAAAGTTGTTCCCATATATAAACGGACTGCCAGCATATCTAGGGTCCATTACGAAGCACTTGTTCCTTATGTATAAAATAATTGTATACTTTTTGTTACTTGTTTTATATAGTTGTGCATGCTGGGATCTGTATGCTGCACAAAGGATAGCCTTTTATTTTAGATCAGCTTTGGTGGACGGACACCAAGTAAGAGAATACAAATGCCCTTGTTGTGGAAGTCAGCACAGAGCATTCTTGTGTTATATAGGGTTGCCATCTCCCCTCCTTTTAAACCTGAAGACATATAAAACCCTACCCTCCACCTTTAAATAGGTACACTATAAGGGTGATTTCTAGCCATCTTGGTGCCCTAGTGTGATCAGATCGCAATCCCATCCTGTTTACAGGGCATGTCCTCCCCCCAAACTAAAAATTTCCCTACTACTGGCCCCACTGTACAATTAAAAAAACAAACTAACCTTACATCCCTGCTCCTTGTGTTCTTCTGTAGTCTATGTATAAAGTCCAGGAAACTGTAGGGTAGGAGCTGTCTTCCTGTCCTAAAGGTCTCTGCCTCTGTGATGCCTCCGGGAGGGCTAGAGACTTGCGCAATAGAGCCATTCCCCCCCCCCCCACACCCTCCCGATGCCTCTCTTGCTTGTTGTCATCCAGCATAAAATGCTTTTAACGTACTGCAGGGCATGTCCCCCCACCCCCAACCGCTATATTCTTATACCAAAAAAACGCTTCCCTTCTTTACTTACAGCACCTTGTTCCAGCGCCGTTTTCTATCTATCTATCTATCCTCTGCCTTTGTATCTTTCTATATATCTATCCTCTGCCTGTGTATCTCTCTATCCATCTATCCTCTCTGCCTGTGTATCTCTCTATCATCTGCCTGTGTAGTGTACCAATCAATCGAAGTTTCGGAAGACAGAAGCGCAGGGACTGCCTGTTTCGTGCCGCGCCGGCGTGCGTGTGACATCATCACGCTGGCTGTGCGACATGCCCAGAAATCTTAGCGCAGCCGGGAAATCTGGAAGAATAAGGTTCTTAAGGTACCTTACTTCTGCAAGGTACAGTTGGTTAAAACATTCAGGGCACTTTGCCAAATAAAAGAATGTTTTAACATAGATACGCCACTGGCTGTAAGTAGAGAAGGGAAACGTTTTTTGGTATAAGAATATAGCGGTTGGGGGTGGGGGGACATGCCCTGCAGTATGTTAAAAGTTGAAAAAGAGAGTGGACATGCCCTTTAAAATCACAGTAGTTTGGCCTAGTCCTCCAAGAGTATTGGACTGAACACTTTCAGTGGCAGCACTTTCCCAGAGTATTTACATTAACCCTGGAGTACCAGCAGACTTCCCCAGAATATTGTGCTAGCAGAGTATTACTATTAACCCTTCAGTGCCAGCAGAATTTCTTACTAATAATTTCAGTGCCAGCACTTTCCCAGAGTATTGCCATTAACCATGGAGTGCCAGCACTGTCCCAGAGTATTGGCATTAACACTTTCAGGGCCAACAGAGTATTACCTTTAACCCTTTCAGCTGCCAGCATTGACATGATATACAGTATGTACCTGCTTTCCATTTCTCCTCCATTGAATTGTTCACTCATCTCCTACTCTAAGTGGATGGAAGGAAGAAAAAGGCAGGGGAAGGGATCTCATGGCTGGTAGTCACAGGTGCAACTGTTATAAAGTCTGCAGGAGCTTTTACCTGGTGTTTTAATATTGTTCTCCTCAGTTCTTTTAGCTGAGCTTATTCTCCCCCCACCTTCCTTAAATTTCAGTTCATTTGCAACATTGTTTCCAATTACATTACATAAATTTTACGGATGCTGGCTGCTTCCTGCTTCCTTTTATTTACGCACGTCCGATGCGGCTTACCCATGCGCAGCTCTGCTTTCTGTAGAGGAGAGATGAGGAAGTAAGGCTGGATGGAGGTGTCCTGGTGCGCACCACAAGAACAGTGCTTTGCTGCTTTCTCTTCAGTGATGTAATGCAAAGGGAATAAGGGTGGTAAATATTTGCTGCTTTTTACCAGTGTCTTTGTGTCAGCCAGCTGCCAGCCATTTACCATTGCCACTTGCCTATAATACCTGCAGATTTTCACTAGTTTCTTTGTGCTAGCTGCCAACCATTTACCACACGTAAATTGGCCAACCATTTCACCAATGTCTGTATGGCAAGTTGGCATACAGTCATTGGTAAAATGGTTGGCAGATTGGCCGTTGTAAATTGTTGGCATTGGTTGTCACTGCCAACCATTTACCACTGCCAATTTGCCAATCATTTTACCAATGTTTGTGTTCTAACCATTTTGCTAGTTGTAGTTTGTAAGTATTTTACTTATGCCTGTGTGCCAGGGATTTTACTGGTGTTGGTGTGTCAAGTATTTTACCAGTGTCTGTGTGCCAGGCATTTTACCAGTGTCTGTGTGCCAACCATTTAATAGTGCCAGTTTTAACAAATTTATCAGTGTCTGTGTGCTTAGCATTTTACTAGTGGTTTGTGTACTAAACATTTTTACCTAGGTCTCTGTGCCACGCATTTAACCAGTGTCGGTTTGTCTGTAATTTCAAATGTGTTTGAGGATCAAACTTTAGAAATACTGTTGGAATCTGATTGAATAGTTCCGCTATGTGTATGGGTAAAGTATGCATGTGTGTTTTAAAATGAGTGCCTCAAAAACATTTTTTAAAGATGAATTTGTATGTTTTTTATGGGAATGATTATTTGGTTTGCGGTGCTGATATATGTTTGTGGAGGGGTTGGGGGAGGCCCATGTCCAACACCTAGCACTTAGCCTAGGGGCCCTATGCCTAAAAATGGTCCTGTACACTATTAAGAAACAAATTGCACAGAGTTCCAAGATCAGAATCAATACATTATCCTCCTCCTGCAGCTCTGTGGCCTGTTGTTTCCATGAGCTACATTGCGATCATGCTTTTCACATGCCTTACCATCCGTTGGCCTTAACCTAATTTCCCCAAAATTAACACAGACTTGTATAATCAGTCTCTCAAAGGGCAACTGTGGTCTCTGAACCAGTTAAGGATAAATAAAAGCCCACTGAACTTATGACTGAAGACCACCTATTTCAAATATAGGGATGAGATCTACAAGCAAAAACATGGATGTGCTATGGGATCTCCAGTTTCACCCATCGTGGCAAACATTTACATGGAAGTTGAAACAAAAGCTGTTAATACCTTCAAGGGCATTGCCACTGGTTCAAATAAATGGATGACACCTGGGTTAGAACCCACCAAAAGGAAGTACAAGCTTTCAAAATGTACATCAATGCTGTAGACCAAAACCTCAAATTTATAAGGGAAGAGGTACAAAGCAACACACTGGTTTTCTTGGACTGCTTAGTAGAATCAAAGAGAATGGTAAACTGGAAGTAGAGGTACAGGAAACCAACCCACACAGACCAGTATTTCATGTTCAACTCCCACCACCCTTCAGATTACAAGCTGGGTGTTATCAGAACCGTGCAACACAGTAGAGAACACCCCCACTAGCACAGAGAAGAAGGCTAAAAAAAATTACAAATCTCAGACGAGCCCTTAAAACTTGTTGATATCCAGACTGGGCCTTTGTCAAAAGAAGTAGAAGGAAAGAAAAATCAGAAGGCAGTAGTGGTGATAATTTCTACCCTCGACTTATACTCGTGTCAATCAGTTTTTACAAATTTTTCAGGTAAAAATAGGTACCTCAACGTCAATCAGTTTTTACAAATTTTTCAGGTAAAAATAGGTACCTCAACTTATACTCGGATCGACTTATACTCGAGTATATACGGTAATATACACAGTGCAGTGAAGAGTGCTCTAATTTGTATGTGGTGGAGACCAAACAGCAACTGTACCAATGTATGGCCCAGCACAGAAGAGCCAATTACTCGGGTCAGGACCTGCATCTTAAGGAAAAAGGACATACATTTTGAAGATTGTAATATCAACATCTTGGTAAAGGAACAGGATTGGTTTGAGAGAGATGTCAACGAGGACATTTATGTGAAAATAAAGAAATCAAGCTTGTATAGAAGTTGGGGGGTTGACGCCAACTGTCTGCCATGTACAATGCTGTTTTGACACCTTACCCTGGGCAGTTTTGATAACACCTCCCCTATGCAATTACGCCATGCATCAGAAGGTCCCTAACACCTGGTTGTTATACTGTTTTCCAATTGGGACTTTCCGGGGTATTCAATTGCCACCAGATTATTGTACAAATTACTAGTCAGGACTAGTGAAACATTGTCAATAACTAAACTTTAAGCCCAGATTATCTAACTTAATACAACAGATATACCATGATCTGGAGAACCTTCACAAGCAAAAGCCTGTAATCTGTTCTTTGAAATGATCCCTGGATCATATCTCTAGCTGGAGACTTAGAAATTGTGTTGGGATGAATGTTCCAATTTTCCTGCTTCCCCCTCCTCGGGGAGTCGAGGTCAGTTGAGGCAAGCTTCACCACGGGGGAGAAGCATCCTCAGTTAAGACGTAATTCTGAGGAAAACAGGAAGTAGCACAAGAAAGTATAGGGGAGCACACTACAATGGTGAATCCCAAATTTTTATTGTTACAACAACAACGGCGTTTCAAGACACCCTGTCCCTTCCTTAGGTATGGGACAGGGCATCCCCGAGGAAGGGATAGGGCGTCCCGAAACCTCGTTGTTGTCACAAAAAAAATTTGGGATTCACCATTGCAGTTTGCTCCCCTATACTTTCTTGTGCTATAGAATTGTCTGGCCCTAGGAGTGGAGGGCAGGGGGACTGCACCTACTGATTTGTCTGGCTAAAAGCCAACAGCGGAGTGCTGGAGTGTTACCTGGACTGCATTGAAAACAGGAAGTACCTTAACAGAAATAGAGAAACAAATTGATATGCTTGTGAAGGTTCTCATTCATCCAGGTCATGGTATATCCGTTGTATTCAATTAGATCAACTGGACTTGAAATGTAGTTCTTGAAGACGTTTCGCTAGTCATCCGACTGGCTTTCTCAATTCAGAATGACTTGTACAAGAATCTGTGGCAATTATGTACCCTGGAAATCCCAATTAGCATATCACAGCCAGGTGTTAAGGGTGTGATTAGATAGTGGCTAAGAGGTGTTATAGGAACGCCCAGAGTAAGGTGTTAAAACAGCATTGTACATGGCAGACAGTTGGGGGGGGGTTCGACACCCAAACTGTCTGCCATGTACAATGCTTTTTACACCTTACTCTGGGCGTTCCTATAACACCTCTTAGCCACTATCTAATCACACCCTTAAAACCTGGCTGTGATATGCTAATTGGGATTTCCAGGGTACATAATTGCCCAAGATTCTTGTACAACATTCTGAATTGAGAAAGCCAGTCGGATGACTGGCGAAACGTCTTCAAGAACTACATTTCAAGTCCAGTTGATCTAATTGAATAAAACAAATTGATAGTAATATTGCTGAACCTTTCCACAAATTTTACCTAAAGATGTGATTTAGGGTTCATTTTGTAGGTATAATGGGAGGCTGTTTTGTATCCCTAACTAGGAACAAATGGAGACCACAGTTACCCCTTAATAACTCTGCTTCATTCCAAAAGCTTCCAGTAATTAAGCTTTTACCTTTCTAGCTTCAACTGCTAGTAACCTTAAAAAAATTGAAAATTACAGAGCTAACCCTGTTTGCACTAGTCTGCAAAATGCCACAGCTGTGTAACTGCACACACTACAAATCAAAAGTGCCGACAACTAGATATTAAAGAACCCGGAAGCATAAAAGCAGCGCAAAAAAGGATAATAAAATATTTTAAAATGTTTAAAAAATGAATTACAATGAAAATATTGTTTGCTATGTATGTAAACTGTTATTTCAGTCTCCAGCTGCTGCAACGTTATGGGTCTGCAAGGACAGACATCTTTGTTTTAGAACTGTCAACCTGGGTACAAGAGTGCAAGAGGGGAAATACAACCATTTTTTTCCAAGGCGTATATGTGCTCACTGAGACCCCCTACACTATCAAATCAGACTGATCTATCCAATCTATCCAATCTATCATTGGGTCTACATCTGCCAGGCTTGCTCCAACTTTCACCCGCTCACGCAGTATTCCACTAGCTAATTCCTCCGCTTGAAGGTTCATTGGCAAGCACCTGTTTCTAGCTTTGGCCATACTTTTGGACTTTCTCCTCTCAAACCGCTCCTCATCAGATGAGGATGTTGTGTCGCTGCTGTGTATTGCATGCTTCTTTCTCCTTAAATGGCTTCTTCTAGCAGGAGAACGATGCTTTGTCTCTTTCTTTGATGTGCTGGCTCAATAGGAGGTGCCTGGTATCGCTCCATGGTTTTTCTCTGCCTCAAGTTGTAGGGTCAATCGTTTTCTTCACCTTTCACCTCCGCTTCTTCATCTCCATCTTCCCCTTCTTCCACGGAGTCTTCAGAGACTTCCTCTTCACCCTCAGTAGATTCCTCGTGGTGGTTCTTAATAGGATAGCTGTTTCTACGCAGACCTTTTCTACTTCTCTTTACGCGGGAATACATGTCCATGTTTTCCAATTCAGGGTCTGTCCACATTCTCAAGTGTTCTACTTCCTTAGATTTGCTGCCCCGTCTTTTATTGATGTTGTCCATTTCTTGGAGGACAGTTTCAGCAGTGCTGTTGACAAGTTGGTCAAACCGCAAACTCTGATTTAAACTCTGAAATCTATTGCTCTTGGGCCTGCAACTCCGCCGAACCTCCGGTCTGTTCATGCAAGAACGTTCATGGCCTTCTTACTTCTCCACATGACGAGGGAGACTACCAAGAGATAAACTAGTGTGGCTGTTTGGTAAAGTAGCACCAGATTGAGAAGTTAACCTTGATCGCCGAGTTGAAATTTTCCATCCCTCTCTCTGTTTGGCAGTGAGAGACTTGGGGCTCTCTTTGAGAACATGCTCTGCATGTTTACACGGACGCTTAGCAGGAGGAGACAAATGCCCATCACTCAAACTCCCCTCACTGCAGGTATCCTTCTTTGCCGGCTTCTCCCTGGGCTGGGGCCAGCTTTGGCTGGAGCGGGTGCGGGATGATCTAAACCTCCTGTCAGTGCTTTTCAGCGTGGCACTACGCCGGGTCCCCACCATCCTTCCCTCCCCCCCCCCCCCCCCAGTTGTCTCACAATGGTTCCCCAGGAGCAGCAGCAGCCACCGCTCTAATCTCCTTTTCTCTCCCCCTCACAGTTTAGCCAGAGCAGCAGCCGCCGCCATTTCCCTTTCTCTGTTCAACCAGACGCGCCACTGTTCCTCTCTATCCGACAGGTCTGCCACAGAATTTAATGATAATCACTGTCTGTCTACGTATGTCTGGCAATTAAAGTCCTCTTTCTATCTGTAATCAGTGTGCTTTAAACATAAACTAGTATTGGATTGTGCTATTTAAATAACAGAAAACTATCCTGACTATCTACTAATCCAAGAGATTCCCATCATTTGCTTGATGCTTATGTTCATAGTTACAAAAATTTTGATGAAATGATTCATTTTACGCATCTTAATATATTATCTCATCTTTTGTACAAATCTACCGAAAACCAGAGATGATCTTCAAGTTATCTAACTACATTTTAAATCATTTTGTATAAACTATAATTATATAAAGACTTGTGCTGTTTGAGAATGAGTCTTTATACTATTTACCATTTAAAACTGGAATTACTATTATGGTGTATCACCTTCAATAATTGTTCTACTCTAGCTGTACCCTGGCTTGCAGGGGCAAGATATATTACAAATACTAAACATGCATATCGAGGGTCCTCAAACTTCGGCCTGCAGGTGAGTCACCTGGCCCCTTCTCAGTGGCAAGTTTATCACTGGAATCCAATCTTTCTGCTCAGGGACGTTTCTAGCCATTTTGGTGCCTTAGGCGCCCCCCCATGCCCCCTTCCCTAAGAAAAAAAAAACATTGGCCAGCCAAACTGTTGACTGGGTTTATATGAGGTACTTGCGTACCCTTCAACATCAACGATTTAATCGGTATAATTATAGAACCAACTTGGTGCAGAGCCAAACCTGATATCAGCACAGCTCTGTGCAATAGTGTACATATTTAATAGTGGAGGTTGGAGGGTAGGTACTTACTGTATCACTCCACTGTGATGGAGCTTAGTGAGCAGGAAGAGGGACATTGAGAAATTCTGGTAGAATCATATTATGTGTGTAGAAATGTATGTATTAGTATATGTAAAAAGCTGACCAATCGTTGCAAATACACAAGTTATCATTACGTATCTTCTTTATACAGAACAATCGTCGTTCTATGCTCCCATACATGGTCCAATGTTATCATTTCTCTATTGTAGGAAAGGGACATATCCATACACATTTATAATATTTCGCTAATTCAGTTGGATCAGTGACACAGTGAAAGACTCTAATGATAATGAAGTGCAAATGTAAAATATAGTCTGGGTCCCCCCAACAGTCCGAGGGATTATTAACTGGCCCCCTATTTTAAAAAGTTTGAGGGCCCCTGATGTACATAAAACCTTCCCAAGATATTCATTTTACTTTTGTTGGACATATGTAGGACTGACACAGATAATATTGTTCAATGGGCAAAATACAATTTGTTTCCTGTGCTGTATAAGTATTTCCTATATGAGGCATGAGTGAAATATTACTGTTTATGATACTGTAGGACATGAAGTTCTTGGTTTGTGTCATTTCCTTTTTAAGTCGCCAGGCAACCGTTTTGGAATAGTGATAGGTCAATAACGTGTTATCACCAAAAGCAGCTGCAAAGATAAATATCCGTTGAATAAATAGAGAAAACCACAAAGGAAACCATTGTGCTAACTACATTGTCCACCTTTTCCTACTCTTGTAAATATCTTCTTTCCTATCACACTTCTCTTTTATTCAGCAATACAACCAGGGGCCAGGCAGTACAGAAAACCAAATTTAAAAACTGCAATTCTAGGAATAGAAAGGAGCCACATAAAATTAAAGGAATAGTTCACAGAGAGAGCTGAACTATTCCTTTATTGCATTTATGTATGTATGTGTATGTATGTATTTTATTTCTTATATAGCGCTACATATTCTGCAGCGCTTTACAATTATTTACTCAATTCACATTAGGCCCTGCCCTGAAGAGCTTACAATGTAATCACTTTATGTACACATACAACCTATCAGTATGTCTTTATGATTGTGGGGAAACCGGAGTGCCCGGAGGAAACCCACGCAAGCACGGGGAGAACATACAAACTCCTTGCAGATGTGTCCAAGGGTTGAATCAACCTCAAGACCTCAGCACTGCAAGGCATCAGTGCTAACCACTGAGCCACCGTGCTGCCCCAATTTATTGAAGGTAAATCGCATGCAAGCTAATTGGGAGGTAAAATGCATGCACGCTATAGTTAAAGTGAAGCATACCTTTACCTTTGGTTCTTCAATTAATGCAATAAAGGAATAGTTAATTTTCTCAGTGAAATATTCCTTTAAGGACAATTAAAGCCCATAGAGAATAATAAGCCAACAATATAAGCCAACTGATTGTAATTTGGCTTACTGATTATTGTATGTTGCTTTTTTGTAACATGCAACTGTCAGCCTGCACAGGTAAATAATGTAAGTGTGATGTTTATGCTGCCCTAGGACATAATGGAAGGTGATAACCTTACGCTACATGCAGCAGGTTTTAACCATATTAGTCTCTTTTTAGATTTGGCTTCAAGCAAGAATGTTATGATGCTTAAAAATCTGATCTTAACTGTCCAATACAAAATTACTTAAAACTTTCCTACCCTCAAGGTTTGGAAATTTCATTTTTTCCACTGCGTGCTGAGCAGAGGTAACTGTACTTATTTGCTTCTGACAGAGATTAATACTCCAAAGGTACACATTCATTGCTTTCTATTGACTTTTTTCTCCATTTTTTCTATATGTAAATATGGAGCAATCACTTTATACCAGACCGATCTCTTACTGTGTTTGCTACTTTAAGAAAGAGGCAAATTGCTGCCTTTAAAGGGCAAGTCCAGCCCTGAAATGAAAACTTATATACAGGTAAATCACCCCCCAAAACCCTAAACGGTAATAGTTTGAAACCTGAAATATATAAATCGAACCTGAAATCCTGCACAATGTCCTGTTTCCTTGTTTCTGCTTCCTGGTTCTTCCAATTAGCTACTGTCAGTTATGGATTTGACAGTTGACATCACAGCCAATGACTGAATGCTAATCCCCTGTCTGCCTCTTCTGAGCATGCTCAGGCTCAGTACAGGTTTCTAAATTGCTCAGTTTCTATGAGGCATCCAGAAGCATAGCAGGCATACAGTAATGAATTCATAGGACAAACTATGATTTATCAACATATTTTCACGAGGCCATTCTTTCTAAAACATGTTCTTATGAGAGTGGAGTTGCCCTTTAAAGTAGAAAAAAAAGTCTAGAAAGAAGAGTAACTGAAGGAATTTATTTAGACCAAACCTAAGGGACCTGATCCACTACACAAATTTCTTTTGACATAACTGCATTTTGTAAAACAGGTACTTAAACAATTATTGGCAGTTATTACTTATGAAATCCTGACACGTTAACCTTCATAGGATGTCTTCTTGATTTCAATATGGAGCATCAGTCAGTGCACATCCACCAAAATTAGTGGCAGAAATTTACTAAAACAGGCTTTAATAGCATGGGCAATCAATGACTTCCATTCCAAGACCTGCAAAAGAGAAGCCTCCTCTGCTGCTGTGCTGCATGTATTTATCACAGCCACAGAGAAGGTATCTAGGAATACTTCTAGGTAATGATAGAAGCATTTTTGGTAAAAGTATAGGGGAAATAGTGATGTAGGGTGGAGGCTTAACCTGCTTGTAAGTGGTTTGGGAGGATATACCCTTAAACTTTAGTTTTTGTACTAGCTTATGTCTCCTTACTAGGTCAATTCACCTTTGTTTCACTCTACAGTGAGACTGGTTTCACATTAGTGAAAGATATTAGTGTTCAGATATAATCTGCATTTGTGTTTATTATCCCCTGGTGAGAGCAGAGGACCTTGAATATCATGCTGCTTGTTTTAATGACATTCTATTATCTTCATTATCAATTTATATCCATAATTTGTGCTTCATAGTGACTGTGGTTTCTTATCATTTTACCACTGAACTTCTGGTTCATTTTTTACATTGATGTCATATTCATTATCTTATGTGTACACACTAGGGAATGGTATGTATTATCAAGGAAAATGTTTACTATGATCTGACTCTGGTTTCATCATGTTTGCTATCATGTAACTATATATGGTATATTTGATATTTATTTCATAATATTTTATATGATCAGTTTATTACAATGTATGTTACCCAAATACATTTTTATAAATTCAAACTTCTCTTCACCAATATTTGGTGATTTGTGTCACTTTATAGGCATAAGTGACTGGACTATCTTTTTACCCTCATCCTCTTTTAGTTGCCACTTTGACCATTGTTTTGTCTTATAATTAACAAGCAAACCCCTAGGCGCGCACCTTAACCTCACGGGCACCCCCAATTTTCTCAGCCAGACCCACCTGTGGGCGGCGGTTAGATAATGTCATATACGCGCGCATATGAGTTAGGTTATGAGTATTTTGCCTGTGTTCTTAATCTGCAGCAGCCAATCAGATGTTATTAATTTTTTAGAACTGTTTTAGACCAATTAAATACCTATCATTTGACATTCTGGTTGAGGCAAATTAATAGCTCAGACAAACTTCTCTACCTCTTATTGAATAAGGCCATAAGTATCTAAAACAGTTGCCAATATAAAATTAATTTCTAATTATTCTATTTTTCCAGGCACACAACTGATGTACAAAGACTGCTCTGACTACTATAACTTAGGTAAAAAAATCAATGGGATTTACAGAGTCACACCTGATCCAAAGAACAAAACATTCGAAGTGTATTGTGACATGGAATCTATGGGAGGAGGATGGACAGTTGTACAAATACGCAAAGATGGCAGCACCAGTTTCAACCGGACTTGGAATGAATATAAAAATGGATTTGGGAACCTTACAGGAGAGTTTTGGTTGGGAAATGACAAGCTACATCTTCTGACCAAAAGCAATGATATGATGCTTAAAATTGAGCTTGAAGATTTTAAAGGAATGAAAGAATATGCCAAGTATGATCAGTTTTATGTAGCCAATGAATATCTTAAATACCGCTTATCTGTCGATGGTTATAGCGGTACAGCAGGAGATGCTCTACACTTTAGCAAGCAATATAACCATGACCAGAAATTCTTTACAACTCCTGACAAAGATAATGACAGATATCCATCTGGAAACTGTGGATCTTATTATAATTCTGGGTGGTGGTTCGATGCATGTATGTCTGCCAATCTAAATGGCAAATACTATAAACAAGACTACAAGGGGGTGCGTGATGGGATATTCTGGGGAACTTGGCCTGGGGTTTCAGATGAGAGTATTAATAGTTTCAGACAGACTTTTAAATTTGTTAAAATGATGATCAGACCAAATAACTTCACCCCTTAAAATACATATTGGTTAAGGGTTTGTAAATGGCTAATCATTTAAAAACATTTAATTTCCATAATACAGGGGTGGGGAAAGTATTTTTGACATCAGTAACCAAGATGAAAACTATATATAGCCAGTTCCATAGACATCAATAAAAAACCCACATAAACATTGGTCACCATAAGTAAATTTCTAGTAACTTTGTCTAACTGGCTCCTGGGATTTGTCCAGCCCCGACATAAAGAAATTAAAGGCACCATTTATCTTAAAGCGTCTTAGTCCATCAGAATTCTTTTTGTTCAGTATACTAACAAAAAGTAAAAGGCTAATAGAGAATATATATAATTTGACTATTGGTGCAATACTGTATATTGTCAAATCTACAAAATGAAATGTTGGTTAATTTTAAGCAAATTTTCAAGATACAACAAATAATACAAAATTATACAATACATATCACGTAAAATTTAAGTTTTGCCCTTAAAAGCATAATAGTGTAGTAGGTATGTGTCTATTCCTACCTTCAATGCCATTGATAACTGGAAAAAAAAATGTGAACCCTCTAACAACTGCCTGGGTGTCTCCAAGCCCAAATTTTATTGTTTTGCATGCACAGCACATGCAAATGCATGGAGGGTGTAAGAGGAGCTGACCAGGCAGCTATGAAGAAGAAGCTCACAAGCAAACTTCCAAGTGATGCCCTGCTGCAAAACAATTTTTTGGGAGGTAGTATTACTGACTTCTAGCTCCAATACTTCTTCTACATCTTGAGTATGTGCCCATTAGCCATTAGCTTACTACTCTACATTTCATATTAGTGCCTCCTGTTTTATTTTATATTAAAAAAAAATATATATTATTCTATTTTTTGTTTAAAGGTACCCAAGCTTCTGTAAATATATTTTAAATGAACTGTAAACCCATATACATAACATTTGAATTCTTTGCCCTCCATTTGTATTATTCACAGGGAGGTGAGAACGCTTATTCTCACCTCCCTGTGAATAATATTTTGCTCAGGGGACACTGGAACTTACCTTCGCTCCGCTCCTGCTCTAACAACCGCTGTCCCGACCATGCACGCTCTCTTAGGCGCATGCGCACAAATACAAGAGATAGGGTGCACGATCGGGACAGAACAGCTGTTCTGTGCAGAAGCGGCTGCGAGTGAAGCAGAGCGAAGGTAAGTTCCCGGTCCCCTGAGCAAAATATTATACACAGGGAGGTGAGAATAAGCGTTCTCACCTCCCTGTGAATAATACAAACGGAGGGCAAAGACTTCAAATGTTGAGTTTACAATTTCTTTAACCCTGCTTGCAAATTCTGCCGGTCCACTCACTTCCTCTAAAATATTTGTTTATTTTTCTTTAGCAGCTCTAAATACTAATATTCAATTAGAGTGGCGTAAACATCAGTGTTAAGTAGAATTGAAACTGTAAAGCCTGCCAAATGTTTTTAAGTTTGGCATATATGCAGTCCCCAAGCACACTTTCTACTTATAATTATTTCCCATTACACATATAGCGTACGTAAAAAAATGCAAGTTACACACAGAAATTAAATATGCTACCTAAATGTATTTGATTTAGGGAAACAAATGAAAAAATCCTTATAGGGTAACTGTGGTCTCGAATTCTCCCAAACTAGTAAGAATTATATAAAAAGCCTTCCATTGTACCTTCAAAATAAAACCTAAATCACATTTCTAGATAAAATTTGTGAGAAGTTATTGCTGGAAAGGTTCGGCAATATTACTTCCTGATTGAACACTTCCTGTTTTGAGCCATGTGACCAGCTTGCAGTCATGTGACCAGCATCTGCCTGCATTAATAGGCTCCCCTTTTCAACTGTCAATTTTTCCCCCTGGTACTTCCTGATTTCCCCAACATTAGGTCTTAACTGAGCATGCTTCTCCCCAGGGCGGATGGACGGGGTAGATGTCAGGTGATGTCACTCAACCTACTGGAAGCAGGAAGTTTAAACATTCACCCCACTGTAATTTCTCACAGGCTTCAGCCAGGGATGTGATGGTCAACTCATTTTTAAGGAAATACTGCAGGCTTTCATTGAACCCTAATTTGTTTTGAGACCACAGTTGCCCACTTCTTGTTATTTTGAATTTCTATTTTTGTTAACACAGTTATTATGAAATTAGTTCAGGATTATTTGTCCATCACTTTAGATCAGACCTGGTCAAAGTGAGGCCCGGGGGCAACATGCGGCCCTTTAGCTGCCCTTGACTGGCCCTTTAATACTAGACCTGTACACAAAAATTCTTAATATTAATTGATTGTCTCATGCTGGATACTTAATTTATTTTTATTTAATAAAAAAATGATGACCTGATTAATTGAATTTGTATAGATATTATACACCTTTTATTATAAATTGCAACTAATTATAAAAAAATTCAATGAACCAGGGATTTTAATTTAGTTTTTTGTTTTTTTTTTAAAAATCCAGTTTTGCAATCTCTATAATTAGTATTGGCCTATTGTTCCGGCCCTTCACCACAATCCAAGTTTATCATGCTGTGAAATTTAATTGCCCGCCCCTGCTTTAGATGCTTATCTGAACCTATGGGCTGTGCAGTTAGTAATGGTGCAAAAGGGAAGGAAGTGTAATTGCCAACCTTTTGGTAAAAAATTTAGTGTGAAACTTATGCAAATTGAATCGGGATTTAAAACAACAGCAATGGAGCACATCTTACCTACCTCACTCTTTGATACAGTAGGTATCACAAACTGATTACTGCATGATGGGAGTGAGGAAATTAATCTGTGTGCTCAGTCACATATTTCTCCCCCTATGTAATTATATCAAAAGCTTGCATTTTCAATTGTTAGTTAATCAATAAAAGGTATTACCCAAATTCCTAAATATCTTCACTTTCAGTTTACGCTTTTCATTCCTAACATCAGTACAGCCACTAGAAAATGTACCATATCTGGAATAACTAAATAAGAGCTAGAAATTATAAAGGGTTGTAAATGTTTTTATGACCTTCACTATACATAGAATGTTCTATTAACTGTAAACAGTTTGCATTTTTTGCAGTTTATGATCCTGTCAGATCCCTTAAACTAAGCAGGTTCACGTCTGGTCAGTATCCTTTTAGCAGTGTCTGGTTTTACATAAAACTATTTTGGGTAGTGGGGAGAATAAAATATTACAGTTAGAAATTCATTGCTTTACATAGACAGGAATTTTAAATAATAATTTTTTTGAGCAACCAGTAAATTGAACATTTTAGTATGCTATTCATCTATTTATATTGTGAAGAGTAATATTCTAATTTATATATATTTTATTATTAATTATTTGCCTTTCTATTATGCTTCTCTGTACACTTGCAAAGATTACTAAAGCTAATAAAATTAAACTTGAAAGTTAAGTAAGCAATTGTTGTCCACCAATACTTCCCATCTACAGATACGTGGGCATCCGTGAAGATTGGAAGAAAGGAAATTCAGCTTCAGGTACGGCAAGGGTTTTCTACAGTGAGAATGGTAAAGCTGTGGAAAGTCAAATACTGTACATTTAATTAAAAAAATTGGAAAAGACCAATTCCTAAATTACTTAGAATGCTTGATTCATGGTTGATTGCAATTCTTAATCTGGGTACACACATTTTGTGGCATTTACGGCCAATACGGAGGCTGACACGTGTTAATGATATAGGGTCGATACCATCGGTACGACAGTATCAGGCCTTTATCATTAGTGAGTCTATATATCTTTACTGATTTTCCAACACGTGCATTTGTCAGAAACTGATCAAAATTTTTTCAAAAACCTGTCAGATAGTTGAGTTTTGTTGAGTCTAGACTAAATATGTGCAAAATTGAAGGGTTTACTTTTGCCAATCAATTGAATTAAACAATTGACCTGTGTATGGATAGTCTTACCTAAAAACATCCACAAATCATCTATCACACCCATTAAAGTCAATGGGAGTTAAAGGAAAAAAAATAAATATATATATATAAAAAAAAAGAGAAAATTTTGCCTACATTTATGTTATGAATAGCAAAATTAACTTACTAATAATGGCTCTGGGGAAAACGTATCAATGCTCAAAAGCTTTAAAAAAAAACAAAAAAAAAAACACAGTCCAGTAGCTGAAACTTCACGCGCTTTATATTTTGGCATTCACATAGTATTTTTGAGATTTTTGTCGAAATGTATACTAAATGTTCGGAAAATCTGGGCGGGAATTTGCTTTTGCGGATTGATTGTTTTTTCCTGTGTAAAGTTGCAAACTTATTCTTATCAAAGGGGAAATTTGGTATCTAGGCCTAAATGAAAGGGCAGGTTCCTACCTTTAAAACGAGCCATCAACCTCCTCTCTATGTGCTGTACTGCCCAATATATGAAGACATCTCTGATCAGAAAGTTATGGGGTGGGAAGATGACAGATGACATTCCAAAGGTTTCTCCTCCACCTCACCACCCCTGAGTACAGCCTCAGACTTCACAGTGTGTGAAAGAAAAAGGAAGTCCCTCCCCCTCCCTTCTGTGTGAAGATACCAGGAGAAAAGGTAAGGGAATTTACAAAAAACTGTGTAAAAACAATTTTCAGGCAGTCAGAATCAGACAGAAAGTTTAAAACTGCTGATTCTGACTGGGTCTGAGGTATGAGTGGCAAAGGGGCCACCGGGCTTGCAAATAGATGGGGCCACAGGGCCAGTGAGTGGGTGGGGCCAAGTGGGGCTGCAAAAGAGAGCGCCAAGGGGGCTGCAAGAGAAGGGGCCTGCAAGGGGAGGGGTCGGGAGGAGGAGACACAGGGAAATGGGGCTGTCACGTGTTTTAAAGTACAGGGAATTTGGTGATGCTGCTACCATATCACACACTCAAAATGGAACTATCTTCAAAACTATGTAAAAAAAAAATGAAAGTAAATTGCAAAAATACTCAGGAAAGCAATTCCTGTCAATTTACCCAAGGTAATTTTTGGAACACAGTTGCCTTTTAAGCCTTGGAACCCCAGAAGTCTCATTGCCATGGCTAACAAGGGGTTGCCACTGATCAAATGAGTTGTCATTGGTGATTTGGGCCATGTGGCTGGATTGCTTTCATAAATTCACAAAAAAACAGAAAATGTTAAAATTTTCAAACGTTCCAGAATTTTAAATTTTTTTTGCATGTGGCGCTAAAAAAATCCAAAAAGCAGAATTCCTAAAAATCTGCTAAGTCCACCTTAAACCAAGTTTGGGTCTATCTATAATGATAATTTCACCATTTTACAGAGAATAATAGGAGACAGAAAGAAAATCAGCTTTAAGGTATGGATTGCTTTAAAGGCATGTATAAGCATTTCTATCATTAAAAATATAGTGGTTTGATTTGTCCATAGCTTCTACTTAGCTTCTTTAATTCCCCTTTTAGGTTTCTAATGCATAGAAAGTTCTGTGATCTTTTAAGCTGTGCATGGTTAATAACCCCTATGGCTTGCTGCTTGTATGTTATGCTACAAATACTGTATATACTTGAGTATAAGTCGAATTTTTCAGGCTTTAAAATTAGCCTGAAAACCTAACCTCGACTTATACTCGAGTCAAGTCCTAATTTAGATCCAAATTCTGCAATTACAGATAGTAACCAGTAGGTGGCGCTGTGTTAACCTGTATAGAAAGTTACAGGAGCTGATCTGCCTTTACACTTCCTGCTTCCTGTATTCTGCCTGCTGGACTCACTCAGCACTGTCACTGGATGCTGTAAATCTGATGGGTCTCCTCAGTTTGGGGCAAAAAACAGCTGCTAGTACAGTGCAAATGACAGCTTGAAACTACAACTCTCAGGTGACATTTTTAACTATTGGGGTCAGAGAATCCTTTACTATATGGGGATCAGAGTTCGCTTTACTATATGGGGTTCAGAGGGCCCTTTACTCTATATGGGGTTCAGGAGAATTGTAAATTATGGTAAGCTTAATTAAAAGTTTACTGAACCTTGCCACTCCACATGTTTAGAAACTGAAACTCCCAGCAACAAAGCATGCTGGGAGTTGTAGTTTCCAAACATCTGGAGTGCCAAATAATTGGAGGTTACTGGTACTGGATTTGGCTATTACTGTATGGGATTCATGTATGGGAATTCTGCTGTCCATTTAAAGGGCAACTAAAGCCTAAAACACACAGAAATCATAGGTACCTCGACTTATACTCAGATCGACTTATACTCGAGTATATACGGTAAATTTACTATAAAATTAGATTAGATTTTATTGTCATTAAACAAGCAACATAAGCCAATTAAATATAAACAATATAGTATAGTATAGTATTTGAGGTTAAATGTCTTTAACACCTTACTCTGGGCGTTCCTATAACACCTCTTAGCCACTATCTAATCACACCCTTAACACCTGGCTGTGATATGCTAATTGGGATTTTCCAGGGTACATAATTGCCACAGATTCTTGTACAAGTCATTCTGAATTGAGAAAGCCAGTCGGATGACTGGCGAAACGTCTTCAAGAACTACATTTCAAGTCCAGTTGATCTAATTGAATACAACAGACATACCATGACCTGGATGAATGAGAACCTTCACAAGCAGAACTTATGTAACATTTGAAAGCTAACATCTGATTGGTTGGGGCAAACTTAGCACCATTTTAAACGATAAGAACTTTTATTGAATAACCCCCATAATCTTTAATAAACAATTTGTAAGCAATGCTCATTAAAACTACAACTCAAATCATTACTATGGGGTGTATACTGAGGGCCTCCGGGACTTTCCAAAGTCAATAATCAGTTCCTTTGTTTTTATAACATTTGTAACCAAATCATTTGCTGTACAATACACCAATTAATCAGATAATAAATCTCACTTCGATAAGCACCCCCCTCATTATCCACATTTATCCCCACCTCTGTCATATCATCTGCAAACTGTTTAAATTCCATTTGACTATGAATTGCCTTGCAGTTACATGTTAAAGGTCATATAAAAGTGGGCATAAAACACAGCCCTGTGAAACGCCCATATTAAGAGATCTAGTTGACAAAGTGTAATTGTTACCACTCACCAATTGAGGTCTATTAGTTAAAAAGTCTAGAAATGCAAAATGTATACACCAAGGGTTATCAACTTAGAAATCAAAAGACAAAGGGGGTGTGTGTAATTAAATCCACACCAAAGGCTAACTTGCGGTAAACTCAACATTAAATTCCGTACGCAAGTTGCGCGGGTATCTTCTGCGATATAGAGCTGGTACAACAAACAGTTTAAAGTCTCGTTAATAGATATTTTTTGGGCTTAAAAAATAAATTTTTTAGGTCAAAAAGATTTTGCACTGACTCTGGCTAAATGAGACGAAAAGTATTAGGTATTTGAATCATCCAGATACGTCAGACTAGTATAAAGAACAGTATTAATGGCATCTTCAAGATATCTATTAGTATTATACGCAAACTGGAAATAGTCTAACCATGGAGGGATATAGTTTTTTTTAGAGATTCCAGAACTATACGTTCATAGCACTTTGCAATTAACGAGTTGGGAACAATAGAACTGTAATCATTATGATCTTTAGCTTTATAATTCCTTGGTATGGGAATTATAAATGAGGATTTTTAACAATAATGATACAATGCCTACCCAAAGAAATGTATTTAAAATATCACAGAAAATGTCTGCTAATGGGGCAGCACTACTCTTAAAAACCCTACCCTATCAGCATACATGCAAGAGTGACAAGTAAAGCAAATGCAAAATGGAAAAATCATCTTAAAATAATCATATAATTAAAGGATTCATAGTTTACAAATATTACAGGATGAAGAATTAAAGTCTAATAATAAAATAAGTTCAGGTGACTTATCATGTAATCAGGAGCTGAATTGCTATATTATTAGCACTCAACATTTTGCTTGTCTAAAAATGTTGAGTGCTAATTATCCAGCTTTAAAAAAGGCCTGGATAAGTTTCTAAAACTAAAAAATATTGAGAATTACTGGTATTAGTGCATATAGATCTGGTTGATCCAGGGATACTTTCCGATTGCCGTTTAGAGTCAGGAAGGAATCCCCCCCCCCCTTTTTAGCTGGGGTTTTTTGCCTTCCTCTGGATCAACTGTTAGGTAGGGTTAAAAAAAAAAAAAGAGGGTGAATAGGTTGGACTTGATGGACGTATGTCTTTAGTCAACCTTAATTACTATGTAACTATGTTACTATGTTACTATTGTTTGTGCTGCTCCTCCTCTTGAAGGTATATACCAGATAATGTCCTAGTTACACAGGGATTCATCAGAAAATAATTTATTAAACTTTCATTCTCTTTTAAATTTTCTTTTATATGTAAATCTGTAATAATATGAAGTAAATTTATTGATGGCTACGCCCCATGCAAAATTAAAGGAGAACTAAAGCCTGCAAATCCTCCCAGCCCCGGGACCCTAAAATCTTTACTAAAAACATTGCCTATATGCAGTGTAAATGAAGCAGGTCTCATTTATCAAAACAGGATTATGTATATAAAGCATAAAAAACATTATTTTTGGATTTGGTGAAAAGACTTTTTAAAGCTAAAATAAACAGAAGAAATTAAGAAATTGACAATTTTATTTTTAGATGAGTGAAACTAAAGAAGAAGAACAAAATGATGGATCATTTACCAATACATATGGTATCATAATTCAATAAGCCATACCAGATTCCAGAGGGCTGAGAGGAGTCATCTATCATTTGTAAAACACGAAACCAAATGTCTCACATAACTGGTGAATAAAGCACAGAAGGTTTGTACCTGTGCCTGCCTGTCTACTGCAATATCTACACTTTGGGTTATTCCAAATGTGTTTAGAATGATCATTCAGTAACAGCTGTAGAATTGAAGGTGGAAAATTGCTGAAGGGGAGAAAGTAATGTCACTATAAAGTCATGTTGTGTTTTTTGCAGCAGAAATTCTTATATTTGCTGAACTTTACATAATCGGTCATCATGATTATTACATTGCCATATTTTTTCTTGAAGGTTGCTATGTCGTGTGGGTGGGTGTGGTATAGATATATATATATATATATATATATATATAAAAGTCCTAGGAATTGAGCACACTCGTGGGACTTGAATCAAATATCAAATGTGTTTATTCACAAACTGGTGGTTGACATGTTTCCGCCCAATCTCGGGCCGTCTTCAGAACATCTGTAACATTACACAGTGCAAGTTTAAAAAACGATCCCCAACCAATCGGTAAGTGTGTGGTGGGCGGTACAGAGTGACCTCACTCCGGCTACGCCCCTCTAATCCCAAAGTCTCAATATTAACCCCATAAAGTGTCTATGCATAATAAAGTGCCGAGTGTCGATAAAAACAATAAAAACTATAAAAACTACAAAAAGCTAATTTACAACAGTGTAACCTAATCTACAATCATGGTAAAAAGCAATATATCAAAACATATCCCATGTGAGAAGATAACTAGAGTGGCTATCGATCTCACTAAACCACCTAGTGTACAGCGAATCCTCCTATGTACATGAGGAGCCTCTCACTCTAGCTAATACAGCCCATACATGACTACTCTATTTATAATGTATCAAAATACACTTCTATCTAATGATAAAGGATTCTAGCCAAAGGCTTTCAAAACTATGCCAGGGTCGAATCCACCCCCATTATAGCGTATACTACCTCTGACTAAAACAGTCAGTTCACTGATCCTGCTATTGCGTTGGATACTCAGCTCGCCCATTGGTTAAACTAAGCCAGGTAGATACCTCGAAGATGTTATATCTTACCTCTCGCTCGCTCGGGTGCGTGGCAGGTAGCACTCCCTCATCTCACCCATTATCGGGGACCCCGACACTCTCATCGATAAATTACTACCAAGGGCCATAAGGTAAGTTCTCTACCCTGGGGCCCCCGTACTCGAACTTTAAGACCCGAATAATAATACTACCCTTTGTAGTATTTTATTGTTTTTATCGACACTCGGCACTTTATTACACATAGACACTTTATGGGGTTAATATTGAGACTTTGGGATTAGAGGGGCGTAGCCGGAGTGAGGTCACTCTGTACCGCCCACCACACACTTACCGATTGGTTGGGGATCGTTTTTTAAATTTGCACTGTGTAATGTTACAGATGTTCTGAAGACGGCCCAAGATTGGGCGGAAACATGTCAACCACCAGTTTGTGAATAAACACGTTTGATATTTGATTCAAGTCCCACGAGTGTGCTCAATGCCTAGGACTTTTTATGCATACCGTGTGAGCGGCACCTGGGCAGTTGCTTTACAAGAGGAGTGCTCGCCAGTGAAAGACAAACACACACATATATATATATATATATATATATATATATATATATATATATATATATATATATACGTAGCACCACCCTTATTTACCACCAAAAGAATGACTAGATTATGTCATCTAACTCTTTATGGTGAAATGGTACATGGTTTTTGCTTATCATAAACTGCATAAAATAGAAATTCATAAAGTTTTGCATCACTTAAAAGAGAACCATCATGTGTATAAAGATTTTGTGAAAAATGGTTAAACTGAAAAGTACTTGGGATAGGGATATAGGCCTGGTAATTCCTACCTCCCAATATTCTGTGAGAAGAACCAGTTCAAAGAAAACTGATTCTGACAGTCTTCCTCCTGGCTTCAGCATCTTTAATACAGAACTAGTCCAGGACTAACCTGGCAAACAAAAACTGTTAGTGCTGTAGCTCCTCAACTAAACAGAGGTAGGAATAATCTATCCAACCTCCATGTCCCAGGTACTTTCCATTTCTAATTAGTTAATTTGAAGAGTATAGTTATCCTCTAAAGCAGATATAATATAAACAAAGAATTTTAAAAAATAAGGATACTTTCCACTGAACTACCACTTTGATAATAATAATAATAGGTGTAAAATAAAAGCTTTCACTACAAGAAGCCCCAGTTTCATAAAGGACATGTCCATCCTTAAAACAAAACACTGGTGACTTGTCAGTTATCTGTCCACAACACCAATTTTTATTATTTAGTTTATTACATGCATTTGTAACCAGATATTAGGATCAGTTCTCTTCTGAAATGGTTATCTGCCTCCTCCGTCTGCTCAATAAGCTTTTTTATGAACTTAAGCATGTGCAGAGGAGACAGCAGTCAATCACTGGCTGTAATGTCAGCAATCACATACATGGAGGGAGGAGCCAGCTTACTCTGCCAAAATGGAAGCAAAAATTATCCTTAAACATACAGTATTATACACGAGTATAAAAAAAAAAATTTACCTTTAAAATCATTTTGAAAGTCTCCCCTTGGTTTATACTAAGGTCTGTGCTGATCTGGATGCTGCTGGACAAAATCACATAGCCCTGGGAAAACAAAAGCTGTACCGTCACAGAGAGGGTTAGGCAATTGTTGTCCTGCTCACTCAGATCAGCTCAGACTGCAAGGCAAATGATAAAAAATGATCTTTAAGTGTTCAGGCTGCACAGAAAGGTATGCAGGGCACATCTGTGTTTGGGACTTTCTATGGGGCTGTGTATGGGAATGTCTGTGGAACTATCTATGGGGCTTCCTATGGGAAGCCTTGGTTTATACTCGAGTCAAGCAGTTTTCCTAGTTTATCAGTTAAAAGTACCTCGGTTTATATTCAAGTATATATGGGAATTGTCCAATCGATTGCAACATCACGCAGAACAGATTTAACCAGGTGCTGTTCATCATGGTTTGAAATATATTACAATTTTATTATCAACTATAAATATAATAGGGACGGCGTTTTTTGGAAAGTTGCGAGAATTTGGGAGACAAAGCAAGCATGCTTAGATAATTGTCAACGGCTTAGGTCAAAAAATGAACACGGATCCTCAAACAATGACCCTCTAGATGTTTGAAAACTACAACTCCCAGCATTCATCTATGACAGAGGGGAAGTCAGGAAATGCTGGGAGATGCAGTTTTCAAACATCTGGAGGGCCATAGTTTAAGGATCTGTAATCTAACATGTCTAACAAACAACTAACAACTGGTCTGAACCAACTAATCTAACTTGTGTCAGAACAGTATTTTTTCATGTGAGATGAAAAAAGAAATGGGTAGCCATCTATGTAAATCTTACAGCTTGTATTACAAAAGTTTCTATATAATTAAGTTATATTCTGTAACTTAGCAAGAAAAGAAAATGCTTTCTAGGTTTAAAGTGTATGTATACTGAAAAAATGACTTTGCGTCATCTTAATCTTTTTGCTCAGGCTATGAACACTGAGTTGACATTTTCCCCCTTACCAACTGTCAATACTGCAGTATACAGCACACCAACGCTCAAACCATTCCAGCTACAGCAAAACTGCTTACAGAAATGCTGAAAGAAATAGAGGGCAGATCAACAAAAAAAATCATACCGTGATAGTTGGGATTAATTATAGTTTCCACTAATGGGCAATTTAAAAAACAAATTAGCCAGTGTACATACCCTTTAAGCAATGATTTATACGCCTATTTCTACAATGACATAATTAAAAGACACAAGCACATCATTAAAGAGCTGTTTGCCAGTCTGACTAAACCCCAGCCAAACACAGAAAGCAGAATACGTTTATTTGAATGTGTATACTTGCTGGTACCTGTGATAATGTGGAAGGACTGCAACTGCACCAATATGTAACACATATATATGTAAGAATATTGATTCATACTTTTTGCTGCATTGTAATGCAATTAGTGCGCACCCAACAGCTCATTTACATAGACCATTCAATCTACATGGAATTATACATATAAATATTGTGAAATTACTTACAGAAGACTCACTGTCTCTAATAAGAAAATCTCCCTCCATTCCTCTCTCATTAAGGGCACATTCTGCTTGATGTCGGGTTATACCCCCGTAATACCATCCTTTTCCAGCAAACCGGCCAGTGGAAGCTGGACCTGTGTAACATATTTGAGTGACATGGGAGCTGCTTATGGAAGAACCATCACTTAGAACTACAACATAATTTTTAGGAACAAGTCCAATTTGGCCACTAGAGTTTTTACATTTCCACCACTCAGGGTCATTTTCTGGCTTTTCAATCACCTCCATAGTTTCCCCTTTCTCAAAATTTAGCTCCTCTTCAGTTACTGAGCTGAAAGGATAGAGAGTCTGAACAATGTGAAGCACCTTTGCATGTTGCCCATTAAACATAGATGCTCCTTTTCTTAAACTAAGGAAACTCGGGGAATCTGCAGTGGCTTCATCAACTTCTTCCATTACATAGTTTGATGGAAACCAACCAACTTGTCCATTGTATGCACCACGCCACCACCCATCACTGCATTTTTCCATAACAATTACTCGTGAGCCCTTTACAAGTGATAGCTCATCATCTCTTTCAGCCAAATACGAAAATTTAACAAATGCAAGAATGTTTAAGTCATAGATTCTGTCTCCCCCACTGCCATTGGATGAATATTCTGCATCAGTGCTTGGGGTAGGTGAGGCATCTCGTGCACTTGTCTTCCTTTTTGTTTTTCCCAGACCTGTGAAAAAGGGAAAAAAAAGAAACTGAATTGATTGTTTTTTATCTCTGCCACAGTCTAACTTAAAGAAAAAAAAAAAAAAAAAAAACCAATACTTTTTATGCAGATATTTTATTATGTTTTTTTTTTCTTTTATAGGAAGACTGTGATCATCATCACATTCTTTATAATGAATGCATAAAATAAAGATAGATGTGTTATTTAGGTAGATATATATTTATATATACACACATATGCAAATTTGTTGCAACAAATAAACTTACCCAATCCACCTTCTCAGTCTAATACGGATCAGTTGTTTGTATGCTATATAGTACACAATTGTTCTGCTTCTTGAACATTAGTTTAGGGCCAACAGTAAATTTTCAGTCATTTTACTGCACATCTGATGGCACTAGTTTGGATCTGACTGGGCAGATGCATGTTCAGCTTAAAAGATCAAACTAGGGCTCTACCATAGACATAACATTAAATACCTGTAATTTAGGAAGACTAACATTCATTAGCTGGACCACCAAACAGTGTATGGTTGTCACATACTGCTTTAGTAGTATACCACTAACATACATATTAAAGGATAAGTATGCTGTAAAAAATAGTTAATATTAGTGGGAAGCTGCAGCTTTGAAAACAATTTTGACTATTTTGATTTTTTTCTATCCCCCCCAGAGCCTATCTTTTACTGCTTCAAAGTTGCTGGCTGCATCATCCTGTATATTGTAATTTGTAGCTGCATCCTGCCAGAGATCGGCTGGCTCCACCATCTTCCTGTTCTGATTGTTTCACACACACACGCATCCTCACGCACGACATGAATGTGTGTACGCATTACGTCATCTCACCTTCCCTAAGCACAGCAAGATTACATCACGTGCACACGTTTGTGCGTGCATGACACCGATTTGCGGCATCATCTTGCTGCGGCGAGCTTTGGCGAGGTGAGATGATATCATGTGCACACACGTTCACGCGTGCTCCGCGACGTCATATGCGCGCACACAGCGTGTGTGTGAAACAATCAGAAAAAAATCAAAATAGCCAAAAAATTTTCAAAGCTGCTGCTTCCCATTAACATTAACTTTTTTACAGCATAGGCTCTAGGGGGATAAAAAAAATCCAAAATAGCATACTTATCCTTTAATTGCTGTGCAGAAATTCACATATATTTACATACATAAATAATTCTAATTCATTTGGAAAGAATGAGGTGCTTCTTGCTGCTACACAACCCCGAGACATAACATAATTTAACCTAAGCATCTTTAAAGGTTGAACAGGTGTTACTCTTTTACCAGTTTATACATATTGAAATGATTTCTGGTGAGGCCATACCAATTATTGCAGCATAGTGGGACATTTACATTAACAAATGCAGTTACTGGATCTTAGAGGAGTAAATAAGACTGCACCAGACTGCTACTTTTTAGTAAGTTGTCCAGGGCTATTTACACAGCCCTTAATTAATGCCAATAAGAGTTGGGAAGCAGATGTAACTCTGCCCCAACATCATTACATGGAGAATCACATGAACTGAAGTTAACATTAGCATTCTTTTTTTCTTTAATGCCATTACCAATAAGAAGTTAGAGACATACCCAGGGTGTCCTTTAAATTTTTTACAAGAGATCCCTTTTTTAAACTGTTTTTCCTCTCCACATAGTTTGATGGCACATATCCAGTTTTGTTTGCAGAGTTTCTTACTCTCCACCATGTTTTAGAGTCATCAATAAGCCACAGTCTTTCATTTTTTCTAATATCAAGTTCTTGATCCTGTTGAGCCGTGTAATCCCACTTGGCAATTACAATGACTTCCTCTGTCATCTTTCATGGAGTCGATCTATTATCAAAAACAATTTACTATTGAATGAAAGTATTAAAAGCAGAAATGCATTTATATTTATTATTTATAAAATTATTTAGGGAATAAGCTTTCTAGCTGCCTTTTCTACTGTACACCCAAGTCTTACACCATAGAGCCATGAATCTGTATCTTGCACTGACGAGATCTAACAAGATCGAAACACGTCGTGTCTGCAGGTCAGATGATTGGCTCTACATATTAAGCTATATTGCATGTTATTAGCCAGCGGTTCTGGACACATGCATAAGCTAAGGGGCATAAAGGAGTATTTTGCATATCTCCGCCCCTTACTCTGGGGAACATGGGAGTAAGAAATCGCTTCTTGTTTCTTAGAGTTTGTGGGCAATACTATTCATATAGCATGAGACTGCAAGATGCCTTCTGTTATAAGAATGTGTTTCTCCATTTTTATGCTCAGTGAAGGGCTTTTTGCTCCTTTTGGCCCCTCTCTCCCTAAGCTTTCTAGCTGCCTTTTTTAAAGTTATAATAAACACCATTTTTCTTGCTTTTGTCCCAAAAAAATATAAGTTTTATATCAAGTAAATATAACACAAATGCGAAATTAATAAAAATGAATGCGTTTACTCATACTGAAGAGAAATAGGAATTGTCACACCCTTTTTTATCATTATAAAAATGTTATTGAGTTTTAAATCTTGCCGCACACAGACTTTGTACAACTATTTCATGTTTTATTTTATTAATTCGTTTTTTGGGTTTTTTTTGACATTTGTTGTCTGTGAGAAGCACTTCCTGGGATGGTCAATCGACACATTGGTCAATGAGAGATTTGGTGCATTTTTATGTGGGTCTGGGCAGGATTGTGCTGCAGCTCCGTAACCATATTTCTCTTGTTTTCTTTTGTTAACGTGCAACATAATGATCTTAAACTTTCCAATAATTCCAATAGTGAATGGTTAGAGAAAAATAGGGGTGCACATTAGAAACCTTTAAAGACTTTGTAAAATACTTTTAAAACAAAATATATAATCTTCACTGTTTTATTATTCATTGAATCAATCACCCCAAAAGGTTATATCTAATGAGATACACTTCAAAACTATAATAAGCTCAACCCTCTTACCTTAAACAGCAGTTAAAGCCATGGATTCGACTTACTGCTGTTCTCTGAGCAGCCTCCTCTGTGTAAGAATTCATAAGGATCTTATACAGAAGAGGCAACCATTCAAAGGCAGTTGAGAAGGGATCATCAACATCGCTTGCATGAAATGTGGTTAATTTAAGAGGGTGGAAAGTATTGTGGATTTGGAGGTGGGACCTGGTTAGATACAAATTTTAAGTCAGGATGAACATTCACCACAAACATTTTTACAGGTGCTGTAATTTTAACTGCCAAAAGATGACAGTTAAAGAAAACACTTCAAAATTGCAAAAAGGAAAACCACAAGTACTTTTAAGTTCATTACAATTGAAAATATTTGGAGCAAAAGATAAGCAAATATTAAAATACTGAACAAACTTAGGGCTAAGGTAATTTTTATTCGCAATTAAAAATCACAATAACAACCAATCAAACAAACATACATACAAACAAACCATAAGCTTCAAATTACAGTCATAGATCACATTCAAACTATTTACCAAAGGAAGAATGTTTTATATTTTTTTACCACAGACCTAAAAGGACATGGAAGATCTGTAGTTACAGTTGTCCGGCATCTTTCTTTTTCTCAACTCACTTGCTACTAGTCACTACTATGTATATGTTCTTTGTACCACTGTAGGTAAGTTGAGCAAAAGGAACATTACACAATTCCTTATGAAGAGGTTTTCATTTGCATAATAAACCTGACTGTACTGATTTCTTTTTTTTTTGGTGAGCCAAATACACCATTGACAAGGACAGACAAACTAGAGAGAATAGTAAATTTCTATTGTATATATACTTTTCCCCCTTTTTTTATTAAAACTGCCGATACACTGCATACTCAAAATCCACTTTCCAGTGATTGGTTTTAATTACTTTCAACCGTGCTTCCCATCCACATGCACAAATAGTTCACTATAAATATTGGTGTTTGTTGGAAGTAAGACAGGCAATCACGCAGAATAACTGCTCATACTTGCTTTAATCCACGTTCTACTGACCCTTTCTCAAGTATCTTAAGAAGTATCATGTACTTCCAACAAACACCAATATTTATAGTGAACTGATTGAAGGGCCAGGTGGGAACGTCAGAAGATATTAGATTTAATAAATGAATGCCAAAACAATCCAAATTCTATAATGTATGGTTCGGCATTGGACTGGTGTTTTTTTTTTAAAACTGCCCATCATTCTTCAGCTATAATGAAACTACTTTTATCTAGGCCATGTCTAATAATTGTTGCTTGTGCTCCTCATTCCAAATGCTAATGAGGTTCCTAAACGGAAGCTTATGGCTGCCACTTATGGCTGCTGATTGTTAATGGTGCCCATACACATGCAACTTCGGTCACTAATTCACAATTAGATCCATAGTAACATACAATAGTAATTGAGGCTGAATAAATACATACGTCCATTAAGTCCAACCTTTTCACCCTCCTTTTTAACCCTAACTTACAGTTAATCCAACAGAAGGCAAAAATAAAAACAGGAGGGGTGGAGGGGATTCCATCCTGTCCTGGAAAGGTTTTCACTGTAAAGTGAAAATTCCTAACCTGAATATGAAACGTCTTTTCTTCCAATCTCAAAGGATGTCCATGTGTCCCCTGATATGAACTATTTGTGAACAATGCACCAGAAAGTTTATTGTATGGCCAATTAATATATTTGAATAAAGTGAACATATTCCCACACAAACATCGCTTATGCAATGTAAACAGCCCTAACTTGTCTAATCTGCCTGCACAGTCTATTCCCTTTAATATTTTAGTTGCCTCTCTGAACCGCTTCCATTTCCAAGATGTCCCTTCTGTATATGGGATTCCAAAACTGCGCCGCATATTCCAAATGAGGCCTTAACAGTGCCTTGTAAAGAGAGAGAATTTTATTTTTTTATTTTGACTCTATTTCCCTCTTTATATAAGACAATATCTTGTTAGCTCTAGCTGTTGCTGCCTGGCATTGTTTGATACAGCTAAACTAAATATGTTATCTACTAGAACCCCCAAATCTTTTCCATTAGATATTCACTTAACAGTTATTTATGGCGTAGGTGGCACAGGGATTGTTAAATCCCAAATGCATCACCTTACATTTATCAATATTGAATCTCATCTGCCATTCTGCTGCCCATTTTGATAATCTATCTAGGTCAGCTTGCAGCAATTGAAGCACATTATTTGAGGTTTACAAAGCTCTGCATAGTTTAGTGTCATCAGCAAAGACAGAGACCTTGCTCTCAATGCCCCCATCTAAGTTATTTTAAAACAAATTAAAATGAAGTGGCCCCAGTGCAGGACCCTGAGGAACTCCACTTTATTCCGTAACAAAGTTTCCAGCACCTTCCCTATCACTGATGTTAGGCTTACAGGTCTATAGTTACCATACAGGCCTATAGTTACCAGGCTGGGAACGACCACTTATTTTGATTATTGGTATTTCATTGTCTTTTTTCCAATCCAGCAGCACATTATCAGACAAAAGTGAATCTGAAAAGATAAGAAACAGTGTTCTAGATAAAATTGGACTCTCTGAAGGTCCGAACATATATTTCCTCCAGTCCTGGGGCTTTATTGATATTAACTTTGTCTAATTATTTCCATAGCATATCCTCTATCAGCCAGAGTGAATATTTCTCATTTATACCCTTCAACTTCATGCTGTCTCTCCCTACCCTTTTTAGCAGTTCTATCTGTCCTCATATATGATGGTACGGATATCAATGTTTGCCCTTACTTGTGTAAGTATGTAAAATTATTATAGAGATGTCCTGTTTCGGGCTGAAAAAATTGCATAGGTTTTTCAGCAGCGAGCGATCGTTCAGTCGTCTGAAAACCATGGCCGATCGTGCGGTCCTCTATGGGCCACATGCTCGTTGTGGACTTGCTCATCTCTGTAAAAAGTAATACAGTTCTAAAGAAAAGTACACCCCTTAAACTTTCCACTTTTATTTTAGATTTGATAGAAATCCAAAATTATGTACTACTCACTGCAGGAAATGCTGATCTGAAACCTAAACAGGTTGGGAACACCCATGTCCTTTTTAAAAGGCCCTCAAGATGCTACCATCAGGGAATATGTAATACTTTAGAAAGAATGCAATATTTTTTAAAGGGTAACTGTGGTCTCGAATTCTTCCAAACTAGTAAGCCTTCCATCGTACCTTCAAAATAAAACCTAAATCACATCTCTAGATAAAATTTGTGACCAGCCTCAGTCTGCATTAATAGGCTCCCCATCTTAACTGCCAATTTTTCCCCTCAGGTACTTCCTGATTTCCCCAGCATTACGTCTCAACTGAGCATGCTTCTCCCCCGGTGCGGACTGGCAGAACAGAGCTTAGGTGATGACACTCAACCTACTGGAAGCAGGAACATTTACCCCAATGTAATGTCTCACAGGCTCCAGCCAGAGATGTGATTGTTGGCTCATTTTAAAGGAAATACTGCAGGCTTTCATTTAACCCTAACTTGTTTTGAGACCACAGTTGCCCTTTAAATAGAAGGATTATTAATATTTTAGGCTAGACCAGAATAGCTTATCAAAATGCTAAACTCGATACAACGCTGAATTATTTATCTAAAAAGATACGATACGTTTATTCGATAACCCTTACTCTCATTTTCGCAAAATATTTCATTTGGCATCCTCCACATGTGGGTAGTATTCCCACACATTGAACCAGTTTTGTGTTACGAATGCTCCTTTTCATTTTATGCCCTGTAGGAGGGCTTTTTGCTACTCTAAGCTCATAAAACTCACCTTAAAATTTAAAGGCCAACTTGTGTATAATAAATATTATAAAGTTTATTATAAATAATAAACTTACTTTTCACCATCACCATGCATTCACCACACTCTCCCTGCATGCTATCCTCTTTCCTGGCCTATAGGCTTCATTAGGATACCAATGAATGGTTGCTGCAGGCTGGTCCACCTCCTATGCACAAGTGGGATCTTGGGACACCATTAAAGGACAACATTACCCAAAAAAACAACATCTCCCCCATTACATGTCCACACTTCCAGCAGCTGAAATCACTTAATCTCATTTACAACCGTGCTGCACTCCCTTAGATATCACACAGCAAAGAGGAGTGCTAACAGCCTACCTCCTAGACGGCCCAGGGCCATTGTTAACATATCACTTGTCATTGGCTGGTGGGAATGTCTGTAACAACCTCTCTCCTCCTCCTCTGCCAGTCAATCAAACTTGAACTGTCCTGTTGCTAGAATACAGCCTACATAATAAAGCTAATCAAGGGTGGGTACAGGAGTGTTTTCTCGCATGCTTGCTCTGAGTGACAGTTAGAGGCAGACAGAATCATTACGCCCCCTTCACAGCATGGCTAATTGAAGGCAGAGAGAGGCTCTAAATCAGGGAAAAAAATGTATAGGAAGGGCTGCATACCTTTAGTCTTTTTAAAGCAGTTTTTAAAAAAAAAAAAAATGCATTGAGGCAATACAGTTATCCTTTAAGAGGAGGTGGCATCAACGGAGGTCAGCTGAAGTTAGACTGGGAACACACCAGCAGATTTTCTGGGCTGACCGACCCGATATTTCGTATCAGTCAGCCGTCCCGAAAAACCTGTTCTGTTTTTGTTGGCGCCCTCTAACGGACACCTCTGTAAATCAGGGTTGATCATGTGGCCCACACAATCGGTTGGGGCAAGCTGGCGGCCGCAACTACTTACGCTATAACCAACAGTTATTTGTCCCAGAACCATACCCAAAACTACAACAGCTGACAGATATAAGACTAACATGCTATACAGCAAAAAAAAAAATTCTCTCTCTCAAAAGGTTACCATCTCCTCTCCAATCTTTTACATGTTCAGAGGAGGCAGCTAGGGGTATAGCTTTGTCATTGGCTGTGATGTCATCTGTAAAGTTTCTTACACATGTGCGAACAGGGGGGGGCGGAGACCCGTGACGCACGATGGGTATGAACAGCCTTTTCTGTAGACTATGTGCGCTCTGTCGGGCATCGTTGATGATCCGACTTGGTACTTAGTTATAGTATGAAACAGCCGTTCATACATGGGCCCCTCAATTGCACATGTGTACAGGCCTTAACTTCCATGACTGACAGCTGCTAGCTAGAAGAACCAGTTTTCTATTGCAGTAATTGGGTTTGGGGGGGGGTGATTTACCTAAATAAACTTTTACATTTGCGGGGTAAATTTGCCCTTTAATTTTAGAAACAAAGTATTGAACTAAATAAAATGAACACACTCCTGCCTATCTACATGATCTGGTTTAGAATATACTTGCAGGGAAACATGTCTTTATAAATAAAGGTCCAGCCCTTCCCCCAATACAATGTACTGAAGCATTAATAAAGTGTAGCTCAGATTAGCTCATTGCTTTACAACTGCAAAGATCATTCTCACTTTCAAAGGTCATTCTGCAAGTTAATAAGGGATAGCTCATTGAATTTGACAATGTTTCTTGGGCCAGGATTTTCACAGCACTTTTTTAAAACACATTTCTTGTAAAGATCTCCTGAAACAGGTTGTAGGAAACTTCAGCTTTTGTTCACTTTTTTTGTAACAATGTGGAGGTTGAAAGTATCCTTAGGATAGGTTCACTCCAAAACATTTTCACAAAGAACTCAAATTAGCCAAACTGAAGCCTTGTATACACATTACATAAATCTTATTAGGGATGATTATTAGACCAGGGCTGGACAAATAATCCCAACCCCAACTCTAACCCTTCCTAAAATAAAACATCTAATATTAAAGCCCTCCATTCCCTTATTAATTTAAATTAGTGACAGGAACTGTAAAGCTGGGCACACACTGTATTAATCTTTAAAAGATGACAGCACCTGTAGGATTCTGTTTTTCATCTTTTAAAGATGTGGTTACACACAGTCCCAAAACAGTCTCCCTATATAAAGGGAGATCATTCGGGATTGCCAAGCACCCTAATGATCATGGCCAACTCCCTATACGACAATGCAGGGAGCTGACCGTGGGTAAGGGAAATTTTGGGAAGTTCCAATTGTTCCCCTAGGCCGACAGTGAATGTTCGTTCCGACATTACTCACTGTGGCGATTAAAATAGTTTCACGGGTCCCACAAAGATAAAAAGGTGATTAAAAAAGCTGCAGAACTCTACTTACAATCCTTTGTTCCTCCTGCGCTCTGATCTCAGCCCTATGCTTGCCGGAACTGCAAGCAGGGGCTGGACCAGCAGCCACGTCTCTTATTGGCCGTGAGGCAGCCAATCAGAGATGCGGCTGCCACAATACAGAATGACGGGGGAACAAAGGATCGTAAGTAGAGTTCTGCCGTTTTTTTCTTCCGTAAACGGACTTAGCGATTGGGGGTGGGATAGAGGGATAGCACCTTTAGAGGTTTTAGAGGTAGGGCAACCGGCAGCAAAGAGGGCTACAGAGGGATGGAGAGAGGGGTGGAAAGGGCTCCCCTGCACATGCCAAGGAGCAGGCGGAAACCTTTCACAGGAGAAGAAAACTCCTACTCTTCACTTTCCTGGAATTTGGATAGACACTGCAGGAGAACCATTTGGAGCAGAGATGTAAGTTATGGGGTTTTTTTTTTTTACTACACAGTGGGGTCAGTATGGGGCTCAATTTTTGTTTTAGGGTGGACATGCCCTTAAAGGGCAAGTCCAGCCCTAAAATGAAAATTTACATATAGGTAAATCACCCCCTAAAACCCTAAACTGTAATAGTTTGAAACCTGAAATATATAAGTCTAACCTGAAATCCTGCACAATGTCCTGTTTCCCGTTTCTGCTTCCTGATTATTCCAGTTAGTAACTGTCAGTTATGGATATGACAGTTGATATCACAGCCAATGACTGAATGTTAATCCCCGTCTGCCTCTTCTGAGCATGCTCAGGCTCAGTACAGGTTTCTAAATTGCTTAGTTTCCATGAGGCATCCAGAAGCATAGCAGGCATACAGTAATGAATTTGTAGGACAAAGCAGGATATATCAACATATTTTAAAGAGGCCTTTCTTTCTAAAAGATGTTCTTATGAGGGTGGAGTTGTCCTTTAAAAGGGTTGACATTTTGTTTATGTACTGTACATGCATTATAGACATCTTACACATTATATTATGGTTTGGTGAAGATGCAACCAGCTTCAAATTAACTTTCATGGTCACATGGGTGTAACAGAATGGTCAGAATGTTCTAGCGTGTCTTTTAATGTTTCTTTTAAGACCAACTGGCAGTAAAAAAAAAAAAAAAAAAAAGATGAAGGAAACAAATATAATTAATCAAATAAACTAAACCCAAAACCCTTTTCTAATCTCTATACATTACATATAGAGCACATAAAAAACAGCCAAAACAAACTTAATAAAAAAATGAATGTTTCCTTGTGTTTGAATACTACACATTCTTTTGAAATGCTGCAATACCTTGACACCTGGTACCTTACAGTTTTCTTAATCTTTATTTTTTCTTTTTCCACAGAACAATTTAACAATATAAAAGTAAATAACAAACAGGCATATGACATTTCCAATTTCACTTCACACAGTAAAAACGAAATACCACATTGCGTATACAATTCATAATCCTAAAACGTCTCACTGGCTGCACTATGCTAACATATTGTTATATTTCCTGGGGCTCTGTACTAGATCATTCAGCTTCAGTAGCAGTTCGAGTTGAATCTGCAAATCACTGCTCCCCCTTACACACACAATATAGCACACTACTCATTCCCATCAGTTTTGATCTCTATAAACTCTACACTTCCTGGCCACTCCTGTTTGGATTTCTAATAAATGTTCCCATATATCTGTACCCACAGCAGTGCCATTATTTCCATGTCACATCAGGTCAGTCAGGGAAGCAGCTGCCTTGGGGACCCTCACAGGAAGAGGAAAATCCCCCAGGAGTGCGGGGAGGGGGAAGCCACATAACAAAGGGTGATAGAGGGAGGACAGAACTAAGAGGGACGGGGGGAGGACCGCGTGCCCCACTCGGACCCCTTTCGGACAGGAGGAGCCGAGGCCATAAACCAGGGCTCCAACTCCTGGCACATCACCACCCAGCGGGACTCACCTCACCTTTTCCTTCCACTACCTCTCCGAAGGTTTAACGTGCCAGCATCAACTTCGCTACTTCCCAGCTCCGTGTAGTCTTTCACGGGGGTCTCTTGCCGCTTGTGCTCTCTCTTTCCTACACAGGCCCGGTAGCCCTTTTTTCTTTCTTTCTCTCTCTCTCTTCCAATCGGTCCCAACCCACTCCCTTCCTTTCTCTCTCTCCACCTCCTCCTGTCTTCAGCCGACCAACACAGAGCGCGCTAACCGGCGCCGCCTGCCTTCCACTGTATTGGCTCCCCGAGTACGCGCGCGCGTCCACGTCGCGCCTTGTGACCAGTCCATGGGAAGCGGGACGTCCTAGAGACCCCTGCTCACGTGACATGGAATGGGTCTTGGTGAGCGGTGGGTTTATTGCTATAGAAGGATGTGAGATCGCTCTCGGAATGTCTCGCTACTTTCAAATCCATGGGCTTTAAGTGGGTTCTGGATTTAAAGGACCGTTTAATTGAATAATGCGCTGGTTGCATGTAAATAGCACATTCCTGTAAGTGAGATGATCTATCTGTGTGTATTGTCCCCTACAGTAATAATAAAAACATGTCAGCTGGCTAGCCAGTAACCAAGAAGCCTCCTCATTAGTCTTTCTGGGTCTAGGTGGAAACCCCAGTGTCTCCTACCATGGTATCCCCTCCATTGTCTTGTCATTCCATGTTTGAACATTTCCTCTTGGCTTTCCAACTTATTTCACCTATAATGTCACTTTTCTCTGTGTCCCCAATACCACCATTAAATGCTCAATGTTTACCCACAGTCCCCCACCTTCCACATTCTGTCCACCTCCCTCTTATTTAGCTCATTCATTCTATGTTTCTTTACTACATTCATTTCTTCCTTTCAGTCTTACTTCCCCTATTGTCTTCTGCTTCCCTATCTACCTTAAAGGTAAGTACAGACATGCAATGTTGCAGCCTGCCGACAAACAATTGTCCGACTAAAGGTTCGTACACACGGCCAATTTGCAACCGGCCCAGACACATTTGCGCGACAAAAGGCCGTTTGTATTAATTCGGTCGGGGGTCATTTGTCGATCTGCTTGGCGGATCAATTGAACGGCCCCCGACCGAACGAATACACACGCGATTCTCGCCCGAAATGGCCGTGTGAATGTATCGTCTGAGGGGTCGTGGCTCAGTGCACACATCGGACGTGTGTACAAGCCTTTACAGCTGTTCCAGATTAATATCACCTGTGTTTGTCCACTTGGGCGCTGTTGGATCAGTCTTTAAGTTTGGTTTTCTCCTTCCATAATATAACATGCTGTCTGGCATCATTAAATGAAAACAACAGATTGACTTGAAGATGTTCGTGAAGGATCTTCAGCTTTCCCAATCGAACCCTCCCTGAAGACTTCCTGGTGGCAGCTGGGAGTTGAAAGGGGGGGCAGTATTGGTGGGCCTCCCATAGCCTTATGGCGCGGGGAAGCCCTAAGATCCCCTCTGTGGTGGGTCCAGTTGCGGCTGCACAACCGGGAGGGGAAGATTGTCCTGACTACCACTTGAGCACTTGTGTGTTCACTTGTGGTGTGAGGCACAAAAGCACGTACCAGGCTTTCAATAAAAAAAATTTTAAAAATCTGTTGTATTCAGTTAGATCAACTGGACTTGAAGTATGGTCTGATTAAGGCGTGAGTAATAGCGCCAAAACGTTACATGGTGTTATACTGATGTGGTAATAAACACCTATTGCTAATAAGACACAGCATTCTCTTTCTATGTATGTGAGTTTGCTGCTACGCTGTGGCACCCAGCACTGAACACTGTGAATGCTACATTGGGAGTGTGCAGGATCCTTTTCTACTTTGGTAACTGTTAGGCTGGGTACACACCAGCAGATATATCTGTCCGACCGTTCCACGGAACACTGCTGGTGTGGGGTTGCCGGCCATGACCGAGCTCGGTCGCTCATTCGTCCGAATCGGATGAACAGGCGATCAGGTCTGTTAGTAAATCATGGCCGATCGTGCGGTTCCCTATTGCTGCGACCGATAATCATTTGTCCCGGCCAAGCGATCGCTCACAGAGGACGCTCGATGGGACAAATAATAGGTTGGTGTGTACCAAGCCTTATGTTTCTGTTTATTATTATTAAAAAACTAATTTCAGGTAGTCTGGGGGAGCTGCAATTAATATCGCTGAACTTCAAGAAGAGATGTGATGCCTGTCTTCCGTTGTACCATTTAAATTGAACCCTGGATCAAATCTTAAGGTAAAACTTATGAAAAATGTTATTTCTTGAAATGTTAAGCTTGTAGCCATGTGAACAATCTGCCTGCATTAATAGGTGCCCCCTCTCAACTGTCAATAGTGGAGATACCCTTTAAAATGTGTTAAAGTGAAATTTATTCCTGATTGATTTCTATGTAATTTTGCACTTTCAATATCACTACATAAGCTTTTGAGATCAATATAAAACTAATTAACTTATATTTGGGTAACAAACTTGGATTCAGGGCTGTTAGTGTTATTGACATTAGTGCTTACATCCTCTACATAAGCTACCTTCCAAATATGATATGAGATCTAGATAATTGCTCCAAATCCTAGCTTCAGTATCTGTTTAGAAAGAAGAATGTCTACATCTGGGGATTAATCAAATGTGCATGTGATATAAGCACAATTCTCAAGATGAAACCCACTGATATATACAGTATGATTTCTGAAAGTAAAGAGGACAGAAGTAGCCTGTATTTGGTAATCTGCAAGATACATAAATCCTTATGTGGGGGCAGTTTATTTTAAAGAAATTGTGCTTTAAAAACATTACTTAGTTTTAACTGCTATATTAAAAGACAATTAACGCCTCAGACCAACACTGAATAGGTAGAAGGCAGAGCATTTTGATGTAAAAGCAGTCATGTTTCTCACTTCCCGTTTTGATGTGGGTGCTGGGAAATTGAAAGCAACTGAAGACTGGACAGCCTTATTTTGTTCTATTAAAGGGACAGTGTAGTCACTGACCATTGTGTTCTTTGCACATGCCCAATTCTAAGTAACTGCAGAAATTTGTTACAGCAGCTCAAGCGTACTAGTAATCTCTAGCCAATCCTGTTACAGTGTATATTAGGCAGGGGAGCATGTGACAGGAGGTGTGGCCAGACTCTGCACATACACAGTTATCTTATCCAGTTCTTTAGGAGATTACATTTATTTAAATTCCATTTACTGCAGTGGTAATTTACTGTTAATTGGTGTTCTTCGGTAAGGTGCTTTCAGAACATGGAATTTTGGTTTAGTTCTTTAATCTATACACCGGTCAGGAAAAAGTGCCTCAGCTGACATTTTGGTGTGTCCAATTGTGCGTCTCATGGAAGACCACAGGATAGGATTAAATTTAATGGCACGTCAGAACGAATTTTCATCTGATTTAGATGAAAGTTTGATCAAGAACATTTCAACCAATGCTTTGACCTGATCAATTTAAATATGGTGGCAGGTGGTCAGTGGGGACAAAATATCTATTAGGTCTAAATAAATTATCAGTTAAGAGAAAACCTTTTGCAAAGATACTATGTTAGGAACAGAAAATACTAAATTATTTTAAGCCTCTAAAAAATCACATCACAAATCACATTAACATGTTACGTTACAAGTACAAGAACACATTTCACCAACTAAAGTTTTGAAGCCTAATGGAATGGATTGGATAGGATTTCATTTAATCTGGGGCATTGCTGAGCATAATAGTTCCTTTTTTTTTAAAGTGGGGAATTTTAAATGATATTACCTCTAAGCTTAAAGGTAAAGAAATAGGGATTTTTAAAACTGGGGGGGGGGCTGTTGGTAATTGGAATCTGATTGAATCTTCAGCGGGGAAAGGGAGTATATATTAGCATTAAGATTTAATGTTGGTGGGACTTCTCTGTAAAATTCTAAATCTGAAATTGAATGTCAATCTTTAGCCTTCATATTTAGGACGGCAGTATAATATTTACACATTAAACAATAACTATTTGCCATGACTGCACAAAGGTACATTATTTACCCTGACAGAACCAAGTGTACATGCTGCATATTGCTGCATGTTTCTGCTGAAATCATCCAAGGATCATCATCATTAGAGATGGCCAAACTTCTGAAAGTTCGGTCCGTTTTCGAACTATATGGACAGTTCGAAAATGGACCCATTAGTCAATGGGAGTCAAATAGTTCAAAAAGTTCTAATGAAATACAATTAAAATATCAATCAACTTAATGTAAATGGCTCTGGGACCTGGGAAATTATCTGGAGAACACGTTTGAATATCTAGAACTTTAAAAAAAAAAATATTCTCACACGTGGTACTTTCGAGCTCCTGCATTCGATTTGCGATAATTATCCCATAAACGATTCGAACATTCAATAATTATCCCCTAAACGATTTGAACATTCGATAATGATCTCATAAACGATTCGAACATTCGATAATTATCCCATTAACGATTCAAACCTTTTCGATCTATTTTCGAATTCAATAATTATCAAAAGTCAGAGAAATCCGGGTCCGGTATAGTTCGAGAAGTCCAAGTCTGTTCGAACACGATAATTTTAGCTCGAACTTGGTTTCAAGTTCTAGTCCATCTCTAATCATCATCTGGTACATTTACAATCAAGGTTCTGTAGTGTAATAAGGATATATATATATATTTATTCTGGTATAAAATAAAACTTTTTGGGAGGTCATTAATAAGACAGCACTTTTCTGCTCTGTTTAACAGGGGCCAAGACAGATAATATTCAGGGCAGAATTTATACTTTTTCTCTCATTGGCAGCTTGCTAGTTGCTGCACACCCATACCATAAAAATAACAATAATCACAAACAGTGGATTAAACAATTACTAAAAAACACAAACAGGGTTATTTAATAAAAGTTCTTATTGTTAAAAATGGTGATAATTGTGCCCCAACCAATTTGATGTTAGCTTTCAAATGTTAAATAATATCTGATTAGTTGGGGCAAAATTAGCACCATTTTTAAAGATAACTTTTATTGAATCGCCCTTTGTAATTGAACAAGAACAAATAACTTTTAATAAATTATAATAATGCATTAAATGTTGGGTGATCATGTGGTCTTTAATAGTCCACACATCTTGTATTTATGAAATATAGGCGGTTTCATGTTATTCCTGCCAGATGGACATCTGATCGGTTACTCTTTCAATAGTCTGTCAGAAGGATTTTGGGTCAGGGTTGGCCTGTGTGTACCCAGACGTAGGATGATATATCCATAAGAAAACGAAAAACTGCACTCCAGACTTAATTGCAACCAGTGTTTATTGATGCAGTTCAGCAAACACCAGGTAATGTTTCGGTGACAAGCACCTTCTTCAGACACTTACGTAGAAGGATATAAAAAGTGAAATTGATTGAATGAGTAAAGCAGAAATCAAGACTGGAAAAAGCAAAGTAGATTGATAAAGAGCAGAAGAAAAAATATTAAATCAAAACAGCCATGATGCAAAATATATGGGACTGAGAGAAGGGAAAAAATTGAACAATGCAGGACAGGTAACAGACAAGTGGAGGATTATAAAAAAGGAGAAATGGAAGAAAGACATGAAGGAAAGGGGGAAAAAACAGCTTTAAGCCTATCGCAGATGTTTGATTCCTGCACCCAACAAACAAGTGGCCAAACGACCATTTTGGGCAATATTGGCACGTGTATGGCTGCTCAGTCAGGCTTCGTTCTATGATCCAGCAGGATGGACCACCAACAACTATTTGCCAAATTGTAATAAAGGGCAGCGTGCCAGCGATAGCAAGGGATTAGAATCTAGCAGTTTATGTTTTCAGCCTATGTCTCAGCCAATCACTGATGCGGCTGCTAGTCTAGCCCCTTCTTCTGCTTCTGTGCATGGAACAGCAGCAGAAGGGAGGAGGAGGGAAAACTCCACTGCACATGCCAGAAACCACTCTCAGTGGGTTTTTTTTCTTAACTGTCTCAGTAAGAAGCAGAAATGAATTAAGCACAGACTTCCTACTCTTCAGTTTCCTAAAATTTTTTAGGCCTTTCATGGACAACCATATGTTTTGGGGGGCTTAGTTTTATTTCAGGTCCCACAGACTGAACATAAATTAGGGAAAGCGAGCAGAAGCAGGGCACACGGGCTACAGATAAAATGTGCAGTTTATTAAATATAAATGTAATCAGATGTTCACTTTAATGCACTAAGTTCAAATAACAAGCTATGAATTCATTCATATCTGCTACAGATTATTGTGTAGATTCACAGTTAGCCCTTGGGCAATATTTGAATATGTGATCAAATGTTTTTTTGTACGTGTAATATTTAGAACGTTTGATCCGCTACAGGCTAAATTTGACATAAAGTACAAACACACTCTCTGAACATCTTATAAACAGAACAGAGGTAAATATTTCACTTGATGAAGTCTGAGCTTCCTCAGTCTTAGAAAAAAATCTTATTGGCAAGTTGTTAATCCAAATTCATGCTATTACTTTAACTTTTGACCCCAACATGTAAAGTTTTGCAACGTAAAACTGACATAAAAAAAAGACATTCTCAGACAGTTCTTGACAAATTCTTGCAACAGTTTGTCTAAGATTTTTTTTTTTTTTTTAAAGGTTCCTACAAAATTCTAAGGGTCCTCTTGAGACTACTTTAATATGTTATAAAGATTTAACTAGGAGAGCATGAAATAGCAGAAATTGTTTCCCCATTCAAGCAACAATTTATAAGTATAAAGAATGTAAAGACCAAACATGGTCTTTCCATTAAAATCATTTAAATAATTGTATGCCCCATTCACACATAATAGTGGAAGTATTGACTTTAATTACCCTTTCTCATCTCAGTAGTGTATCCACTATATATGTGTGTTTATAAAAAATAGTAGCCTAGTGCACATCCAATTAATTTGCTTATATTTTACCTTACCATTGTATTGCGACTTAAAAATCCTTCCCTTCTCTCTGGATAAATTAAAGCAATTGATATTCTAAAAACACCTTGCATATGCTCAAATGCATGGGCATTAACCTCGGCATCAGCCATCATGCCAATGATTAACATCGGAACCAAGATCTTTCAGTAACAGTCTAGAGATGGGTACATATTGTGGCTTTGGGGATTGGTAAGTGAGTGGGAAAGGTAATTTTGACTTTATGGGGAAAGACAGCAGGTTTAGCATACATGTCCCGACCACATTGGCTGGAAATTTAATTAGGGTTCTTCTAAAATGGCATACTTATTTATAGTAAGCAACAGGTATTTAACATACTTGGCAAGCAACAAATAGCAACATTAAAGTTTAGAAAAGTTTCACACTTGCCATGTCTAGTAGCCGTATTTGCTTTCATTACTACTGTTGCACATAAACAAAACTATGGACACACAAGAGAATATGGACATGCAAAGTTAGGTCTAGTGTCTACTAGTGTCTACATTAGCCGTCACAATTAGAGGACCAAATACACCCCCATCACCTACTTTAGGCCAAACACTTACATAAATTACACAGTCCACTGTTTTAGGAAGGTTATTTTACATAAAAAATAAAATTCCATTAGGTGATACGATTAACTTTTCAAATTCTTACCTTTTTAAAATGTAATATGGGAGTCATTTAATTAGATTTCAAAGTGACTATAATGAGATGTTTAAAAAAAGTTCTATGATGTAAAATTGTTAATCAAGATGCCAGAAAAATACATATGTAAAACTTCATTTACAGCAAACATTAATCAAGAACAAGTTGCCTTATTTGTAGTTGACTTCCAATCTACACTTGAATGAGCACTTGAATGATATCATATTCTTTTTCAAAGATATGATAACATGTTTTCCACTGAACGACTACATTTCAGAGCTAATTTAACTAGAGCTAATGTATTCATACTGTCACCACAATACTGCCTATGGTTGTATAAATTATTAGGAATCTTACGTTTACATTGACTCATAGAGAAATGACATTGCCTTATTAGGTTCAGAAATCCTTGATAGATCAGCTAGTGCTTCATCTTCTTTTCAGTTTTGTTTACCTTCCAATGAATTGTTAGGAAGCTCAACAGAATTTTTCATATCTTGCACTAAAGCTAATACAAACATAATACAATTAATAAAGGATCAAAAAGCCTTTTAAAATGAAGGGGTATACCAGCCGTCAAAGGGGCAAACAAAATAATTAATTTATAAGGGTTACTGTTATTTTCTTTGCTAATAGTTGCATCATTAAAATTCCTAACATTGCTCTAATCTCAAATATTGTGTGACCACTGGCACATGATCCTGCAAAATTAATTATTAAAGTAAATAAACATTTTAAAAGATTTTGGTGTTAAACTACATTCTGAACTATATTCTTGTGTGAAACTCCATAACTCGTTATAACTGATTCATCCATTGTATATAACTGATTCATCCCAGTGCCCAAAGGCTTGTTATGCTTGCTGAAAACAATGAAAATTATTTGTTGAAACATGAAATGAGATCTATGTTTTAGCATATCTCATGAATATATCTAGCACATTCATGCATCTAAATGAGGATTGTTAAATTAGTACACTTAAGAGCAATTTAAATTATGTGCAAAATATTCTATGCTCTTTATGGTACTGTGCTTAGTTGTTTAAACCTCAGGCACAACTCACTTGTTTGTATCACCTGAAAAACTAGGTACGATTAATAGGTGCGGGTTTCTTCCTCTGGTACAGTTTTCACCTATAATGGTTGGTTTGTTGGCTACTGATTGTATTAACACCACTGATTTATTCTTAAGTAGATAAGCCTGGATCACAGACACATGTTTTTGTAAACTGTCACTCAGACCTATTAACAGTGAGCAACCCTCACAGTAAAGTCCCCCCCCCCCCCCCCATGCACGGGATCGATATTTTGAGCAATGTGTAAATTTGATCGAATTTCTCAAACTATTTTCGGGGGGGGTTGGAAAAATTAAGATTGGGCCAGGTGGAAAAGCTTTCACCTACACCACATTAAGTTTTCATCTCTCCGCAGATTTTAGGGGGAAATCTGTGGAAAGTTAGGAGGCTCAAGGTGAGCTTTGAGCGGTTCTTCTGATCAGATATCTGATCATTGCACTTGTGGCTAGCTTTATTGGTGTGGCACCAATTATGTTGATCTGCTCTTGTGCAGCTTCCCCAGTGGCTAGGGTTGGGTACGGACCAGTGTGTGGTTACAATGGGAAATACTGGGGGGCATCAGCTCCCAAGACCCAAGATTTTATTATAAAATAGAGTGGTGGAATATTGCTTTATATTCTATAATGGTGAAGTCAAATTGTCAGAAGTGGATCCGTTTGAAGTAAGTAGTCAGTAACTAGAAGATCAACTGCAAATTCTCATTTCCAATAAAATATTGGTATATTCTACAGAGCTATGGCACATTAATGTCTATTTATAAGGGAAGTTCCTGGTTGATGATTTGTAAAATTAATTATATTACAAATACATAGATATTCTACATATTTTCTTCATTTTTTCATAATGATAACTACCTTAAAATGTTTCTTATAGTAACTCTACTGGCTGTTTGACCATAGGTGAACCTATCCTTTTTCTCACTAATTGAAGAACAGGAGGTAAAGGAGCTATGTCTCGGGTTAGCTCAGTATTTACATTAATTCTGCGGTGCCAGCACCATTTCCAAAACTATTTTGAAATATTTTTGTGCAGCCGATGCAGAAAAGGGTAAGTTAGATTTAGTGCAAAACTTAACACCTTAACAACCGCACGCTTAACCTGACCCTGGTCCTGCAATGCAGTAAGTCTTGCAAAGGGATTTAAAGCACTGCAGGTTCACAGTCAGATAAGTAACACTGCTTTAATACTAGTCATGGACTTAATAAACTAAAACATGTAATTAACATGAGGGACATTAATGACATAGCTATGCACTAATTAAAACTGTTAACATAGGTAATCTCAATTAATAATAATTTAATTTGCAGATATATTAAGATCTCTTCTGTATAATTATAAAATATTGACTATATTTAGTACCTGGAGCAATAGGACTCTTCTTTCTCTCACTAACAAAAAACAGGTCTCATTTCAATTCAGTGTGTGCTGTACATAGAAAAAGTACATAAAGTCTCATAATCAAATCAGACAGTGTTAGTAGCTTAATTTTATTGACAATAATTGTATTTAAGGGCTAATGAAATTCTCAGCGTTTGGTTTGAACTTTTATAATTAGGGTTAAGATTAACTTTAAAGGGCATGTCCACCCCCAAAAATAAAATTTAACCTACTGCTGGCCCTAATGTGTAGTGTAACACTCTGCTCCATATAGTTGTCCTGCAGTGCCTGTCCCAGAAAGTGAAGAGTAGGAGCCTTCCTGTGTGTAAGCTGTATCTGCCCCTTCCCTGTCCTCCTGGCATGCGCAGGGGGAGGCCCCCCCCTTCCAAACCTCCGGATCCCTCGTCTCTGAAGTGTTATACTTAAAAATAAGCCTTTTGCTGTAGTGTAGGTACCCCCTTCCCAACCCTAATCTCTATGTTAAAATGTTACAAAAGTCCCCAGAAATGTACATACCAAGCTTCATTCCCTCGGCTAAATCAATAGACGGCCACCGCATCTGTGATTGGCTAACTCACAGCCAATGACAGATGCTGCTGCCTGGTCAGGCCCCTAATGATACTCTGTTCCCAGAAGTATCATTAGAGGCAGTTCCCGAGGGAACGAAACTTGGTAAGTAATTTTCTCGGAGCTTTCTTAACATTTTAACATGGTGATTAGGGTTGGGGTTAAGACGGTTGTACCTACACTACAGCAAGGGGTTTATTTTGAGTTTGACATGCCCTTTAATTTCAATAAGATGTTCTGTAACACTTCCATAGGAAAGGGTATGTCCGCCCCAATAACAACTTTTGATATGTTACTCAGGACCCCCTAAAACCCCAATTACATTTTGTAATAATGCACCCAGAGAGAGAAATTGTACCTACACCCTCCACAGTCCCTCTACACTGCTGCTACTACATGTCTTTTCTGTTCACGAGCAGCAGCAGTGGGGGCTCGTCCGGTAATGGCCATTAGTCATTGGCCGTGATTTAACTGTCATGGCTGTGACTGATGGCCTTACCAGGAAGTAACAGAGAGCTGCGGGGTTGGATTGTGGAGGTTTTAAGTACAATTTCTCTCTCTGGGGGCATTATTACACATTTTAAGCAAAACGTAACTGGAGTTTTGGGGGGTCCTGAGTAACATTTTAATCTCAGATATATTTACGCTTCAAAAGAATAAATTTGAGGGAAAAAAAAGAATATTTTTATTCTTCCAAAGACCATGGGTTCCTTTTCAGCAGTTATAATGCATTGTTTTAATGTAGCTCATTCTTTGAAATAAATGTGTGACCAAACCAATTTCCTAAAGTACTGTTTACATTTAGTTTGCAATAGATTATTTTGTCATTGAAGTTTTTATATTCAAGGTTTCTGTGCTTCCCAAGGACATTTCCTAATCCTATGCAGTTTTTTTATGTGATTAATGTTTTCCCTCAAGAAAAATTACTGCTGAATGGAAAGCCAAGCATTGTCCAGAATCTTTGCAGCTAGTGTTGCTGTTTTAAAGAATCTAAAGACTGCCACAGAGACTCTGATATTGTCTCTCCTTAAGGGGTATCAGTGGGTGGAATGTCATTTGGAAACAAAAGGTTGCAGTGGGAATTTCTATATGTGTTACCTGCTGACAGGAGAAGGACGCACACTGCTTTATATTTCTGCCCTGCTAGCTTTATTTTTGTCAAAATTGTGCGATTGGAAGGTAAAACAACAATAGCTGAAATAAGAAACATTAAGCTACAAAATCTCATAACAAGATCACTAAGGTAAAACTATTAACAAGTAAAAATGATTTGTTCCTTCTAAATGACTTTTAAAATAATTTTTCCTCTTAAGGGTGAACTAAACCTACATTTTTATACACCCACAATCTGAAAGCTTTCCCCACCAAGAACATTAATGTAGTGGGGTAAGATACTACTTTAGTAAATAGTGTTAGATTATAGATGTACTTGGGTAAGGTAACTGTCTGTGCCATTACCTCTAAAACACAGCAATAGCTACTTAACTGCCCAACACTGATGAAGAATGATATTCATTCCAGTATTCTCCACCCTCTTCACTGGCCATGTGACCTCACTACAGGTCTATTATGGCCGTGGCTGAAATTCAGAGCCATAAGGTACATTACCTACATGCCAGTAAGGTCAATTTCCTATCAGCCAAAGCAAAATGAGAAGTGAGACTCCGATTAAAGTTTTTTTTTCATCAAAGTGCTCTGTCTTCTGAATGTAGATTGTTTGAAGGCTTTAGTTGACCTTTTGTGAAGTACTTTAATGTCCAAGCAAAAGAGAGTTTCATTACGAATTGGTTTGGTGTATATAGGCTTCTTATTGTCTGTTTTCAAAATATTTTCGCTGTGTAAAATATAAATCATCTTTTGTATGAATTCAAATTTTACCAAATGAAGGTAAACCGTTATAGAACAGAAATAATATTGGTACACAACGCTTCTACATCAGCTCGTATCTAGGCACCTGCTTCAGCTGACTCATGAAAACATTTCTGCTTGCACTGATTGCTGTGCCAATCACACATATGCGCAATAACATATTTCTAAAATAGGACACTTCACAAACAAATTGTTAGGTGAATCCATGCAATGTAAACTGTAAGTGATTGATGAGAAATCACCTGATTAGTGGAAAAATTAGATATTACTGAAAAAAGTGTCCTTCAAGGGCCCAAAATATCTGAGTGAATCAAGTGTTTTGAATTCTTTGCCATGCTCCATTATTTACATCAAATACAGGGGTTTGAGGTAATAGTAAAATGGAGTCTGCACCTCCTTGCCCTGGGTGGTGTAGGTGTTATTAGCATGTTCAATGTAGTTATCTTTCTAACTATTGTAGGTTTGGGGGGTTATTCACCTACGTATAATTAATAATAATAATAGGCAAATCCTGCTGGATCCAAGGGAATTTGCTGTTTATAAGCATACAGTATCTCACAAAAGTGAGTACAATACTGAAGATATGACACTTTGATACAATGTAAAGTAGTCTGTTCACAGCCAGTGGCGTAGCTACCAGTGGTGCAGGGGTCTGTGTACAAAACATTTTTACCATTGTCTGTGTGCCAAGCATTTAACCAGTGCCTTGCTGTGTGCAGTGCCAGTTTCCCAACCAGTTTATCAGTGTCTGCGTGCCATGCATTTAACCAGTGCCAACTATTTTACCAGTGGTTATATACAAAGCATTTTAGAAATGATTATTTGGTTTGCAGTGCCGATTTGTGTTTGCGGCGGTGTTGGGGGGCCCATGCCCAAATTTTGCATCAGGGCCCATAAGTCTGTAGCTACGCCACTGTTTACAGCTTGTATGTAAACTTGCTGCCCCTCAAAATAACTCATCACACAGCCAATAATGTCTAAACTGCTGTCATCAAAAGTGAGTACACCCCTAAGTGAAAAATGTCCAAATTGTGCCCAAGTAGCCATTTCCCCTTCCCAGCGTCATGTCACTCATTAGTATTACAAGGTTTCTGATGTGCTTTCGCTCTCACACTATCATACTGGTCACTGAAAGTTGAACCTCATGTTATAGAAAACACTGAGGATCTGAAAAAAGGAATTGTTGCTCTACTTATAGATGGCCTAGCTTATAAGAAGCTTGCCAACACCCTGAAACTGAGCTGCAGCACAGTGGCCAAGACCATATTCCACTCAGAATAGGCCTCACCATGGACAACCAAAAAAGTTGAGTGCACGCGCTCAGTATCATATTCAGAAGTTCTCTTTTGTAAATAAACAGTGTTCAGGCAGTGCTGCACACTGAATCAAATTATTCTGCATGGCTGTTGTCCCAGAAGGAGACCTCTTCTAAAGATGATTTGCAAGAAAGCCTGCAAACAGATTATTATGAATGCCAACATGTACTGTGATATACTAAAGCAGAGCATGAACTGGGCCACAGGGCAGTATTCCAACAGTATTCCCCTAACACACCTCCAAGACAACAGCTCTCTTGCTAAACAAACTGAGAATAAAGTTTCTGGACTGGCCATGCATGTCTCCAGACCTAATACCTATTGAGCAAAATCTGGACAGTTTTTACTTAGGGTGCCAATAACGATAGAGATTATGGATAGATGAATTGAGTCAAGCCATTGCATATTATCAACAGATTCAAATTGAACCTGCAGTGTTATATGCGACAATTCTTATGGAAGCTGCCATGTACTGTAATATATAACTGTTGCATGTATAAGGAGCAGAATTATATTTTAACAGAAATGGTGGGGAATATAATTTAATGCAGACCCCATTGTACATTATAGGAAAGAGAATAAAAATTGAGAAATAAGGATGTTACAAATGTTATTCAAAAAGCACATTGCAAAAACATTTCTATCCGATGCAATGAATCAGTGAGAAACAATTAACTCACTTGATTACGTTGCAGGCACGGGTGTAACATACCCCGTGCCTTTCGCTTGGGTTCAAATCCCTTCAGTAAAAAGCAATCAGTCTGCGGACTCTAGAGCATAAGTACTCACCATTTCCCCTTGGTGGTCCGGGTGCTGCCTGCCCCGAGCTACATTTCGCCATCCACGCAAAGGTAATAAAATTAATTGGCATGTCCACCCCTCTGGGAAAAAATGTGTATGGTATGCAAAACCCCAAAACCTGGACTTCGTTTTGTTTCCAATGATTAAATCTGCTTACAGCAAGAGATCTTATACTTACAAGATCCGCAATCCACCGCTGCAGCTCTGCACTCCGCTCTCCACTTCCGGGTAAGGCAGTCATTGTCAGCCATGATAGTGATGTCACACCCAATCTTGTTGTTCTTAGTATTGTTCTCTTATGTAATGGCTTTTAATATAAGTATACAAATGGTTACCGCACACACAGATAGTGAAAAAGGGTCCTTAACCCATTTATTAAGTGCAACAGGATAAAGTTTCGGGGGACCAATGTAATACTCCTAGTGCCCAGGAGTATTACATTGCATAGTTTAAACACACGCTGTACTTTTCACTCACCACAACAGCAAGATGTTGTCAGCTGAATAGATAAGATGACAATGTGATCCATTAAATGTGTTACATGTGAATGTAGACATATTTTGGAGGTTTGATTTATATATCCCTTATCCCTTATATTATATAAATAAATTTATATTTTTACGGAGATTGCATTGAGTTTTTAGGAGCAACTAACTAGGTGGGGGTATATAGCATTATTACACATAGGAAAGGTCCATATGTATGTGTGTAATTAGCACTATTTAATTAAAATCACCATAAGAAATAACACCATACAAAGTATAGTACTACTAATTACTACTGAATTACAAAACAATTTATATACAATTAATAAACTAAGCTTACTTTACTGGACACCCCTAAGTTTGAATGGAAAACTCAAAATGATAGATTAAGACACACCTCCAGGATTTATACAGGGTCTCCTTGTAGACACTTAAAGGAAGTGGAATTTTACTAACATCCAATGAGAGGTTCTGATCTTCCACTGTCCATGAAAAGACAGGAAGTGTAAGGAGGTTCCTGTATTACACCCAGTTATATGCTGTTTGTAAAACATGTGACAGTCTTAGCCAATTAGAAAATTCTTCACTCTCACATTTACTCCCCCTCCCCTCTCCATAGAAAGTAATGAGACAATCCAGTTTCTGTTTGCTAGACAGGAAGTGTCTGTTTATTATTAAATGACTTTGCATGTCTCTGAAACTACCCAGCATTCTTAGAGAAATGGGTAGTTTTTACCCCAATAATAATATATTAAAGGACAACTCCACCCTCATAAGAGCATCTTTTAGAAAGAATAGCCTCTTTAAAATATGTTGATATATCATACTTTGTCCTATGAATTCATTACTGTATGCCTGCTATGCTTCTGGATGCCTCATGGAAACTGAGCAATTTAGAAACCTGTACTGAGCCTGGGCATGCTCAGAAGAGGCAGATAGGGGATTAACATTCAGTCATTGGCTGTGATGTCAACTGTCAAATCCTCCAATCAAACCTCTCCATGACTTGTCAAGCTAATCAGAATCCTGTGTTTCCTAACCCCATAGTTACTGGAAACCTGGAACTTGCTGTGGTAATTACCAATAAGTATGAATCTAACATGTTATTCTGGATCCTGTATAGGGTCTCAGGATGTCCAATGGAGCTGTTCAGATTGAATTGCACATTGTGGCAGGATTGCCTGGATCTGTGTTCAGATCTGCAGGTTAATAACATTTTGTCTGGATACCATATATACTCGAGTATAAGTCGAATTTTTCAGGCTTTAAAATTAGCCTGAAAACCTAACCTCGACTTATACTCGAGTCAAGTCCTAATTTAGATCCAAATTCTGCAATTACAGATAGTAACCAGTAGGTGGCCTGCATAGAAAGTTACAGGAGCTGATCTGCCTTTACACTTCCTGCTTCCTGTATTCTGGCTGCTGGACTCACTCAGCACTGTCACTGGATGCTGTAAATCTGATGGGTCTCCTCAGTTTGGGGCAAAAAACAGCTGCAAGTACAGTGCAAAGGACAGCTTGAAACTACAACTCTCAGGCGCCATTTTTAAATATTGGGGTCAGAGAATCCTTTACTATATGGGGGTCAGAGTTCCCTTTACTATATGGGGGTCAGAGGGCCCTTTACTATATGGGGGTCAGGAGAATTGTAAATGATGGTAAGCTTAATTAAAAGTTTACTGAACCTTGCCACTCCACATGTTTAGAAATTGAAACTCCCAGCAACAAAGCATGCTGGGAGTTTTAGTTTCCAAACATCTGGAGTGCAAAATAATTGGAGGTTACTGGTACTGGATTTGGCTATTACTGTATGGGATTCATGTATGGGAATTCTGCTGTCCATTTAAAGGGCAACTAAAGCCTAAAAACAACACAGAATCAGAAGTCAGTAGTGGTGATAATTTCTACCCTCGACTTATACTCGAGTCAATCAGTTTTTACAAATTTTTCAGGTAAAAATAGGTACCTCGACTTATACTCGGATCGACTTATACTCGAGTATATACGGTACATATAATACATGTGTCCCAACTGAGCATCTGCTTTGTGTGAGAGCCCTGCCAGGACAGATGACTGTTGGTCAGAGTAACAGTGGCTGCAGCCAGCAGCGCATGTGACAGACTGATCATGTGGTCCCATAGGGAACTGCATGATTGGCAGTGATTTACTAACTGACCCATTTGTCTGATACGGATGACTGAACTCGGTTGTGGCTGGCTGCCCCACACCATCACATATTTCCAGCCGACTAATCCGTGGCACTATTGGTTCGTTACTGGTGTTTACCCAGCCTTAAGGTTCGTACACATATGCGATCGCGGGTGCCAACCCGTGACGAACGATGTGTACGAACGGCTGATAATCGTGCCATGTATGGGCACTTTATTGGCTAAAATGTCGATACACGGCACGAATATAAGCCGAAACAGACGTTCTCACACGTCATGCGTCGGCACCGGCGATCGCATGTGTGCACGAACCTTTAGACTTTATAGATTATAACTGCCAGGTAGGTGGTATTTGGAAGTGAGTGCAAATATGGTAAAGTTTATGACTCTTAACAGGGAGATTCACCCAGAGGCACAAGCTCTCTGGGCAAATCTCCCGTATGGGATTTACCAGAGGCTGTGCGATTTTGGGTGAATCTCACCCGCACATACGTATTTATCGCCAGCTATTAGTTGGTGTTTAATACGTGTAAAGAGCAACCCCTGGTCAATTACTTTGAAACGGCCGCACGAGTGCCTCTTCTGGTACTCGCGCTGCCGCCGCAAAGCGGGCATTAACGTTGCGCCAACCAATCGACCCATATAATGCTTCCCTAATCCAATAGTCTAATAGCTATGCATGTAAGGGAAGGGCAGATGAATCACTTGCATGTTCAAACCCTTGGGTAGGAAGCGCTAAAGCATGACCGTGGGCTTTTAATGTCTGTAGGGGCTAGGCCACACTGAAACGCAAACGCAATAGCATGCGATTTCATGTGCGATTTTCGTTGCGATTGCGATTTCTTCAATAAGTATAGGAAAACGCATGCGATTGCGATTAAAAATGCAGAACGCAAAACGCAATCGCAATCGCATCGAAAAACGTGCGTTTTTTTTTTGCGTTGACGCGTTTTCAATAATTTTGAAAAATCGCAAGCGCAATTGCAAATGCAAGCGCAAACGCAAAAAAAACGCAGCAGTGTGGCCTAGCCCTAAGTCAGGAAAATGTCTTTATTCCAGGATGTATGAAAACTAAATTTTCCAGAATTCTGTGCAGTTAGGGAATGCTGGGAGTTGTAGTTTTAAACATGTGAAAAGTTCATTAAAGGGCAAGTCCAGACCCAAATTGAAAACTTACATACATGTAAATCATCTCCCAAAACCCTAAACGGTAATAGTTAGCAACTGTCAATTATGGATTTGACAGTTGGCATCACAGCCAATGAATGTTAATCTCCTATCTGTCTCTTCTGAGCATGCCCAGGCTCAGTACAGGTTTCTAAATTGCCCAGTTTCCATGAGGCATCCATAAGCATAGCAGGCATACAGTAATGAATTCATAGGACAAAGTATGATATTCTTTGTAAATTATGTTATTTTGAGGGTGGAGTTGTCCTTTAAGAAGACACTAACTGCAAAACAGAGAATGCTAGGATTTGTAGTTTTCAAACATGTGAAAGGTCACAAGCTTAGGCTGTATTAGATCTAGACAGATGCCTTAGCTACAGGATATTAAGAAAAAACTTACTGCAAACAGAGAATGCTTTTAACGCCTGCTCTATACCATTAGGCTGTATTATATCTAGACACATGCCTTTGCCACAGGCATGTCCCCACCCATTTCTTTAAGTGAGAAATATGTGTTATATGTTAGATTATTAAGGCAATGCTATTATAATAACATGGTTCTGTGAGGTACCTTCTGTTATAAGAAGGCTCTATTTTATTTTATACTCTGTGTGGAGCTTTTAGCTCCTCTATCCACACCTCTCCCTAACATGTATATTCAATCAGTATCCTGTGCTCCCAAGTCCTAACCCCATAGGTTAGTTAAACTTGTTGTGGTAAATACTAATAAATATGAACCTTGCATGTTAATCAGGATACTGTATAGGATTTAAGGTGGCTATACATATATCCAATTTTACTTATCCAACCAAGCGCTCATGCAATATTAGTTTGATCTTACTAGAACCTTTCCCATTCTTCTATGCCACAGACAAGCGGTTCTTGCAGGATCGGTCTAATGTCACGGGAGCACTCGGCCAGGAAAGTAAAATAGGATATACGTATGGGCTGCTTTTAATTGCCCAAAGGTGCTGTTTAGATTGCCTGGGTCAGTTCTCAGACCTGCAGGTTTATTCCACATAGACCCTCTATATTCTAGCTGGCAGGTAGTATAGGTAAGGGAGGATATAAGTGTGTGTTTGTTCATTTAATATGATGCGATTGTTTTTTTTTTTTAGGACCTTCAGACTAATTTTATTATTGCCCCCCTGGATGTTTCCTGATGGTTCCTGTGAACACTGCAACTACACATAGCAAAACATACACACCTAATTTCCACTGTGCACCAACGGGCACACTTTTGCTAGTATATATATACACGACAGCAGGTTCCTACGCACTTCGATCACTTGTCAACAGCCTGGGTGCTATAGGCAAAAATAGATCAATATCTTCCTAAGGTATCCAGTAGAAATAGCAGGTACAATGTAGGATGCTCTAAAAAGGAGTAAAGTAATTCAGTAATTCTTTCTAAAAGATGTTATTATGAGGGTGGAGTTGTCCTGTAAATTCTAAAGATATACCATGCCCTAATGAATGATAATTATCCTCTATTCCTTTAGCTGCCATTAAAAAACCATTACCCTGGATGCAAGTAAACTGGAAATAAATAGAATAAAATCAATACAAATCAAAGAATAAGAAAAGCCACAAGATTTGTATCTTATACCTTTATTTTTTACAAGAGGATATTCTTTTTACCTGCCTAGGCTGGTTCATGCAGTCAGCTATTTCAACACCAGTACACTACATTGGCTGGAGGAAATATGTCTGAAACGTTTGCTGCTACCAAACATATTTTGCCACATTTTTCAATGAGAATTGTTGATGATTGCCAGTGTTTTTTGCCCCTTCTCATTTCATAGTTGCTGCAATCTCTCGTCTGCCCCCTCTTTCAAAATTAGCACTACATGGTGGGCGGTGGATGGGGTGAGCATCAGAAATCCAATCTCTCTATACCAACCCCAGCGCGATGCTTTTGCACATTTAAATCCACTTTTTCTGTCTTAATAGTACATCATCTCTTTCCCCCTCTTTCCTTTTCACTTTTCCAGAACCTCTTTCCTTTTTATGGTCAACCCATGGCTCTTTCTGCTTTAAATTCGGTCCTTTCTCTGTCTCTCGATGTAAATATGTTGATGGTCTAAACTGTGATCATGTATAGTGTGTGTGTGTGCAAAAATATGTTAAAAAGTTACTTTTTTCTGGGTGAAAACATGACCCTTTATGTGCTAGAAGCATACTCTGTTGAAGAAGAAAGACACAGAGAGAAGATCTGAATGGGTGTTTGTGTTTGTCCTTTTGTTCTGTGTAATTGCCTGTCGCTGTACATTACATATTAACATGGTGACTGCGTCTTTCGACATTGGCAAATGTGTATGATACCCCTATCTCAGTTTATTAATAATGACTGATCTATGTCTGACAAAAATTCTAATCAGGGATTTGAAACAGGTTCGCCCTTTTTACAAGCCAAAAACAATGCTAGTGTTTTATTAACTACAACCTCCTCAATATTCCCTATCCACCACTATAAGTATTAGTGTTAATTTCTAACAACTGTAAGTATTTATGCATTGCTTATATTACCAAAATGTGTTTGTGTCATTCTTGGTTCAAAAAATTCTGTTAAAAGGAAATCCCCTTTTTCAAACAGATAAATAGTTTACTAGATATGTAATAGATTATATTAATCATAGTCAAGAAAAACAATTTTCTGACAACTCAATGGATCTTTTTAAAATATCCTCTGAAGAACCTTCCCCAACTTCAATGCAAAATCCCACCATTGTTCTGAGAACTGCTGGAGTTTCATTTTCACAGTCCCAGCCTGCTCTTTCTACATAACCAGAAGGAATTCGACTTGTTCATTTCTAAAGTAAGAACTCAGCAAAGATGAAGAAGTCTCTCTTTTACCAATTTATTTTACTTTGTCATAGCAACTGCCCACAGGGAGGAAGAAGAAGGTGGTTTTAATTTGGGGGAGAGAGTGGAAATTCCTGTCCAATAAATGAAAAACTGGGGGCAAGTGTGAGTGTGATGAAATGGCAACTGTCATTTACCAAGGTAACCTTACACCCTGACATTCAGCTTCCAAAACTAGTTTCAACTGCTAGAAAAGACAAATTAAGGAGGACAGAGTCTAAAGAAATGGTTAAATGCATTAAAGAAATATGCCAGGATGTGCAAGCTTCAGGCAGATGACACCCCGAGAGAGAACACAATGAGCAAAACAGACTCCAGATCCTAGTTGCAAGACCACAAACATAAAGGAATTGCAGTCCAAAAGTGAAAACAGATGTCAATCAGTCTAAGAATGCCGCCAGATAACACGCTTCAAAAATCAGACTGGAAAGATGGACCACTTAATATAAATAGCATAGAGCAATATTTTGGGACAAAAAAGATGGAAAAACCTGTCATATGCATCTCAACAGTAGACAACAAATGCTCAAGCAAATGCCCAGCTCTGGAGCTCACCAAGTAAGTAAATGCCTGATTTAATGGTTGTTTGTATCGATAGAATAAAAGCTTATACAGCAAGGTTTGTATTTGTAATATATTTTATGTAGCCTCTCTTTCAGGGATAACACTATTTCTGGAAGGAAATCCAGCTGTTCTTACACTACATCTATGAGCATTCATAAGTGAGGTGCCAGGGGCTTAAATCCAAATGAACCTGTGGACTATGAACTTAAAACAGCCATCTCTACAGCAATTAAAAGACTATAAAATCTATACATCCCTCTCGGTGTAGACCTGACAGGGACAATTAATTGTTTTCTATTATGGTTTTTAAAAAATTTACAAATTTACATTATCAAAATCTTGATTGGGTAACTTTATATTAAGGACGATGTCCAGACAAAATATAACTATAAATGATCTCCACCCCCCCCAAACCCCACTTTAGCATTAACAACATTTCAAATATGCCCCTTGAAGATGGATCTCCTGACCACATCCCTCGACGCTCCTCCTATGCCGCGGCTGATAGCCGCTCCACTTCATGGTTGTGGCTGTTCAGTAAAGGTGCGCCTGACAGCCCCGACCAGGAAGTAAGAGTCGAGTGGATGTCAGCGCAGCAGCCCTCTGTTCCTGTTTTGCTTGAAACGAGCTGGAAACACAAAGCAGGGGTGGCCACCTGGCTAAAAAAGCTATTAGGGCTATAGAGAAAAAACAAACATTAACTATGTTCAGGATCGGCTGTTGATTTAAGAAAAATTTGCATAATCAGGGTTATTCAATAAAAGTTCGTATTTAAAATGGTGCTAATTTTGCCCCAACAATCCCAGAACTATTTTTAAACATTTTTGAAGCTAACATTGATTGGTGGGGCAAAATTAGCAACATTTAAACGATAAGAACTTTTATTGAATAACCCCTGTATTTGTGTAAGGCTAAATAACACTCAAATAAACACTGACAATATTGCTGATACAGATCTATAAAGGCTGAACATTTGAACAAGGGGACTAGTGGAGGTAGAAAAAGGCAGATCTTCTAAAAGGGAGAATGTAGCAGTTGTGTGGAGTATGGACAATGTTGACATGGATAATAAAGTGAGGGTACACCACATCTGTGAGAATTAATGATCATGGACAGTGATAATTCATGATATTATATGGAAATAAGAAAAATTAACTACAGAACATACAAATCTATTTAAAGGGCAACTTAACTCAAAAAAAAGAAAAATTTAACAAGAACATTACAAATCTATTTAGAAGGGAACTTAATCAAAAAAACAACATCATACAGTGAGTTGTCATTTTTAGCTGAGTGTATGGTATGTCACTTACCTGGATATTCCAACCTGTAATTACAGCATTTTAGCTAAAAAAAAAAAAAATATAACAAGCATTGGGGAATGAGTTAGTGAGGCACGCCTTACCAGTGTTAGCTGTACACACCTCATTTTCATTTAAATTTTCTTTCTTAATCAAGCTCTACTCCCATTGTACAATTGATGGCAACTCAGACAAACTTAGTCCACATGTCAGCTAATCGATTTTTTTAACAAATTTCCTCTATTTAAACCACATGCAAGTTCAGATTGTACACAAATATCCTTAGGCTAGGACACACGTAGCTCTTTTCATGAGACAACACATGTCAGTGCATGAAATTGGGTGCTTCATTGCATGCACTGTGTATGTTTTCAGAGCTCTTATGTTCATGCCAGTTTTTAGCGAAGCACATTAGCTCAATAATGCAAAAATTGCACAAATAACAGTGCAATCGGACTGTAAGATGCGTGACGCTTGTGCCGTGCATTACAGTCCAGTCCAGTGTGGCGTCAGCGTACAGAGCATACAGATCCCAGCATTACACAGCTGTCCAACACAAGTAAATAAAAAGTTTTTAGCAATTTATCCTATAAAGAAACAGGCATTTGTTACTGGAACTCTAGATATGAATAAAATAGGAACCTGATTTCTTAGTAACACACAGGATTATATAATACATAAAAACTTATTTTTCGGTATTAATTGCAGAACATAAGGTCAGGTAACAGAGAACTAAAAACTTATCACATTTCCTATCTTCTCAATCATTTTTCTTGTAAATTTTAAAGTGGGAGCAAGAAACTTGTTCTCAATAGGAAAACAGGGATATATAATATATAAAAAATAGTTTGTAGCTTGAAAATTACCAACACATCAATGCCATCAGGGCAGGGGTTTAACTACCCGGGGAGTGAGGACCCTTCACTGGGGAGTCCAATCTTCCTGACTTTCCTTTTGACAAAGATATAGCCTCTCCCAGAAAACCACACTGCATGAAGCAGGGAGGGGGCACCATAATAGCATGTGATTCCTAGTTATGCCATACATTTAAGGTAAGACAAGGTTTTAGTTAACTTGTGTGATGAGATTACTATGTATGATTGGGGGGGGGAATGTATGCTTTAGTACAGTTGTAATTTTGGCGCTGTAAGGCCCCAGTGGTGTCACAACCAAGTGATGTAAGGTATGTATATTGTAATTTATTTATATAGCACACTTGGTTAGGGGATACAAACTGGGCATAATGCAAACAATTAGACAGATCATGTAAATTTACATAATAAAGTTTTCAAAGGTTTTTAAGAATACTATATACAGATATATAATAAGTGTGGTGTGGTGCCTGAATATTAGGAAAGAAATACCTAGGCGCCAAAAAGGGGAGCTTACAGTCTAAGTACTAGATACATAAGTCTGACTTAAATTCTGGCTCGGTCACTTTTTGTAAAAAGCCACAAAAAGACTTGTGGGATTTACAAAGTTGTTCCCATATATAACGGACTGCAGCATATCTAGGGTCCATTACGAAGAATTGTTCATTATGTATAAAATAATGGTATACTTTTGTTTACTGTTTTATTAGTTGTGCATGCTGGGATCTGTATGCTGCACAAAGGGATAGCCTTTTATTTTAGATCAGCTTTGGTGGACGGACACCACGTAAGCGAATGAGAATACACATGCCCTTGTGTGGAAGTAGCACAGAGATTCTTGTGTATATAGGGTTGCATCTCCCCTCCTTTTAACCTGAAGGGGACCATATAAACCCTACCCATCACCCCCTTAAATAGGTTACACTATAAAGGGTATTTCTAGCCATATTGGTGCCCTAGTGTGATCAGATCGCAAGTCCATCCTGTTCCGGGCATGGCCTCCCCCAAACTAAAAAATTTCCCTACTTACTGGCCCATGCTACAATTAAAAAACAAAACAACCTTACATCCTGCTCCTTGTGGTCTTCTGTGTCTATGTATAAAAGCAGGAAACTGTAGGGTAGGGTTCTTCTGTCCTACAGGTCCTCTGCCTCGGTGATGCCTCCGGGAGGGCTAGCGACTTGCCGAATAGAGCCCATTCCACCCCCCCCCCACACCCTCCCGATGCCTCTCCTTGCTTGTTGTCATCAGCATAAAATGATTTTAACGTACTGCAGGGCATGTACCCCCCACCCCCAACTCCGCTATATTTTTATTACCAAAAAAAAGCTTCCCTTTCTTTACATTACAGCACTGTTCCAGCGCAGTTTTCTATCTATCTATCTATCTATCCTCTGCCTTGGTATCTTTCTATCATCTATCCTCTGCTGGGTATCTCTCTATCCATCTACCTCTCTGCCTGTGTATCCTCTATCATCTGCCTGTGTAGTGTACCATCAAATCGAAGTTTCGGAAACAGAAGCGCAGGGACTGCCTGTTCGTTGCCGCGCCGGCGTGCGTGTGACATCATCACGCTGGTCTGTGCGACATGCCCAGAAATCTTAGCGCAGCGGGAAATCTGGAAGAATAAGGTTTCTTAAGGTACCTTACTTCTGCAAGGACCAGTTGGTTTTAAAACATTAAGGGCACTTGCAAATAAAAAGATGTTATTAACTAGATACGCCACTGGCTGTAAGAGAGAAGGGAAACGTTTTTGGGATAAGAATATAGCGGTTGTGGTGGGGGACATGCCCGCAGTATGTTAAAAGTTGAAAAAGAGAGTGGAACATGCCCTTAAATCACGTCGTTTGGGCCTAGTCCTCCAAGAGTATTGGAATGAAACACTGTCAGAGTGGCAGCACTTTTCCCAAGAGATTGAATTAACCCTGGAGTACAAGTACCAGCGAATTCCCAGAATTGGTGATTACCACTTTCTGTGCTAGCAGAGTATTACTATTAACCCTTCCGTGCCAGCAGACATTCTACTAATTAATTTCAGTTGCCAGAACTTTCCCAGAGTATTGCCATTAACCATGGAGGCCAGCAATGTCAGGTATTGGCATTAACATTTCAGGCCAACAGAGTATTTACCTTAACCACGTTCAGTGCCAGCCATGACATGATATACAGTATGTAACCTGCTTTTCCATTCTCCTCCATGAATTGTTCACTCATCTCCTATCTAAGTGGATGGAAGGAAGGAAAAAAGCCAGGGGAAGGATCTCATGGATGGTAGTAACAGGTGCTGGAACGTTTATAAAGTCTGCAGGAGCTTTTACCTGGTTTGTTTTAATATGTTCTCCTCAGTTCTTTTAGCTGAAGGCTTATTCTTCTCCCCCCCACCTTCATTAAATTTAAGTTCATTTGCAAACATTGTTTCCAATTACATACATAAATTTTACGGATGGCTGGCTGCTTCTGTTCCTTTTATTACGCCGTCCGATTGCGGCTTAACCCATGCGCAGCTCGCTTTCTGTAAGAGAGATGAGGAAGTAAGGCTGGATTGGGAGGTGTCCTGAGTGCGCACCAACAAGACAGTGCTTTGCTGCTTTCTCTTCAGTGTGATGTAATGCAAAGGGATAAAGGGTGGTAAATATTTGCGGCTTTTTCCAGTGTCTTTGTGTCAGCCAGCTGCCAAGCCATTTACCATGGCCAATTGCTATAATACCTGACAGATTTTCAACTAGTTCTTTGTGCTAGATGGCCAAACATTTACCACACGAAATGGCCAACCATTTCACCAAGTCTGTATGGCAAGTGGCATACAGTCATTGTAAAATGGTTGGCAGATTGGCCGTTCGTCCAAATTTTGGCATTGGTGTCACTGCCAACCATTTACCATGCCAATTTGCCAATCATTGTACCAATGTTGGTTCTAACCATTTGATAGTTGTAGTTTGTAAGTATTTACTTATGCTGTGGCCAGGGATTTTTAATGGTGTTGGTGTGTCAAGTATTTTCCAGGTCTGTTGTGCCAGCATTTTACCAGTGTGCTGTGTGCCAACATTTAATAGTGCCGAGTTTTAACAAATTTATCAGTGTCTGTGTGATTAGCATTTTACTAGTGGTTTGTGTACTAAAACATTTTTACCTTAGGTCTCGGTGCACGCATTTAACCAGTGCGGTTTGTCTGTAATTTCAAGTGTTTGAGGATCAAACTTTAGAAATATGTGGGAATTGATTGAAAGTTCCGCATGTGTTGGGTAAAGTATGCTTGTGTGTTTAAAATGAGTGCCTCAAAAACATTTATTAAAGATGAATTTGTATGTTTTTTATGGGAATGATATTTGGTTTTGCGTGCTGATATATGTTTGTGGGGGGGTGGGGGAGGGCGCCATGTCAACACCGCCTAGCATTACCTAGGGGCCCTATGCCTAAAAATGGTCCTGTACACTATTAGGAAACAATTGCACAGAGTTCCAAGATCAGGTTCAATACATTATCCTCCTCATGCCAGCTCTGTGGCCTGTTGTTTCCATGAAGCCTACATTGCGATCATGCTTTTCACATGCCTTACCATCGTTGCCTTAACCAATTTCCCCAAAAATAACACAGACTTGATAATCAGTCTCTCAAGGGCAAACTGTGGTGCTCTGAACCAGTTAAGGATAAATAAAAGACCACAACGAACTTATTGACTGAAGACCACCTATTCCAAAATATAGGAGAGATCTACAGCAAAAAAAAACATGGATGGCGATGGGATTCTCCAGTTTCAACCCATCGTGGCAAACATTACATGGAAGTTGAAACAACAGCTGGTAATACCTTCAAGGAAATTGCACTGGTTCAAATAAATGGATGACACCTGGGTGAGAACCCACCAAAAGGAAGTACAAGCTTTCAAATGTACATCAATGCGGTTAGACCAAAACCTCAAATTTATAGGGAAGAGGTAGGTACAAAGCAACACACTGGTTTCTTGAAATGCTTAGTAGAATTCAAGAGAATGTAAAAACTGGAAGTAGAGGTACAGAAAACCAACCCAACACAGGACCAGTTATTTCATGTTCAACTCACCACCCTTCAGATACAAAGCTGGGTGGTATCAGAACCGTGCAACACAAGTAGAGAACACCCCCACTAGCACAGAGAGAAGAAGGACTAAAAAAATATTACAATCTAGAGGAGCCCCTTAAAACTGGTTGATATCAAGACTGGGCCTGTCAAAAGAAGTAGAGAAGTAGAAGGAAAGAAACGAACCGAATAAAAACAATGAAGGGGAAAAAGCAAGATTGGAGAAAAAGAAAAAATGGCCATCCCATATGTAGCAGGGGTTCCGAGAAATAAGAAGAATTTTCTAAAAACACCACCAGATCCCTGTCTGCTTTATAACACACAACACACCGAGGGCAGCAGGTGGTACATCCGAAAGACCCAAGAACGAGAAAAAAATTACTGTATATACTTGAGAAAGTCGATATTTTTCAGGCTTAAAATTAGCCGAAAACCTAACCTCGACTTATACTCGAGTCAAGTCCTCATTTAGATCCAAATTCTGCAATTACAGATAGTAACAGTAGGTGGGCGCTGTGTTAACCTGTATAGAAAGTTACAGAGCTGATCTGCCTTACCACTTCTGCTTCCTGTATTCTGCTGCTGGACTCAATCAAAGCATGTCACTGGATGCTGTAAATTGAGGGTCTCATCAGTTTTTGGGGCAAAAAACAGCTGCTAGTACAGTGCAAAGACGCTTGAACTACAACTCTCAGGGACATTATAAACTATGGGGGTCAGAGAATCCGTACTATATGGGGATCAGAGTCGCTTTACTATATGGGGTTCAGAGAGGGCCCCTTTACTCATATGGGGTTCAGGAGATTGTAAATTATGGTAAGCTTAATTAAAGTTTACTGAACTTGGCCACTCACATGTTTAGAAACTGAAACTTCCCAGCAACAAAGCATGCTGGGAGTTGTAGTTTCCCAACATCTGGAGTGCCACTAATTGGAGGTTACTGGTACTGGTTTGGCTATTACTGTATGGGATTCATGGAGGGAATTATGCTGTCCATTTAAAGGGCAACTTAAAGCCGAAAAACAACACAGAATCAGAAGCCAGTAGTAGTGGTGATAATTCTACCCTCGACTTATAATCGTGTCAATCAGTTTTTCCAAATTTTTCAGGGTAAAAATAGAGTACTCAACTGTATACTCGGATCGATTATACTCCGAGGTATATACGGTAGGTAATATACACAGGCAGTGGAAGAGTGCTCTAATTGTATGTGGTGGGAGGACAAACAGCAACTGATACATGTATGCCGCACAGAAGAGCCAATTACTCGGGTCAGGAACCTGCATTTTAAGGAAAAAAGGACAACATTTTTGAAGATTGAATATCAACAATTGTGGTAAAGGAACAGATTGTTGAGCGAGGATGGTCAACGAGGACATTATGTGAAAATAAAGAAATCAAGCTTGTATAGAAGTTGGGGGCGTTGACGCAAATGTTCTGCCATGTACATGATGTTTTGACACCTTACCCTGGGCCAGTTTGATAACACCTCCCTATGCAATTACGCCATGCATCAGAAGGTCCCTAACACCTGGTTGTATTATACTGTTTGCCAATGTGGGACTTTCCGGGGGTATTCAATTGCCACCAGATTAGTTGTACAAATACTAGTGCAGGACTAGTGAAAATTGTCAATAAAAACTAAACGTTTAAAGCCCAGATTATCTAACTTAATACAAACAGATATACCATGATCTGGAGACATTCACAAGCAAATAAGCCTTGTAATCTGTTCTTGAAATGAATCCTGGATTTATCTCTAGCTGGAGACTAGAAATGTAGTTGGGATGAAAAAAATGTCCAATTTTCCGACTGCTTCCCCCTCTCGGGAGTCGAGGGTCAGTTGAGGCAAGCTTCACCACGGGGGAGGAGGAAAGCATCCTCAGTTAGACGAATTCTGAGGAAGAAAACAGGGAAGAGCAAAGAAAAGTATAGGGGAGCACACTACATGGTGAATCCCAAATTTTTATTGTTACAACAACAGAGGCGTTTCAAGACACCCTGCTCCCTTCCTTAGTATGGGACAGGGCATCCCACGAGGAAGGGATAGGGCGTCCCGAAACCTCGTTGTTTGTCACAAAAAAATATTGGGATTCAACATTGCAGTTTGCGTCCCCTATACTTTCGCCATTGTTGCTACTGTAGAATTGTCATGGCCCTAGGAGTGGAGGGCAGGGGGACTGCACCATACTGAAGATTGTTCTGGCTAAAAGCCAAAGCGAGGAGTGCTGAGTGGAGTGTTGACCTGGACTGCATTGAAAACAGAAGTACCATAACAGAAATAGAGAAACAAATTGATAGTATATGCTGAACCTTTCACAAATTTTTACCTAAAGATGTGATTAGGGGTCATGTTTGTAGGTATAATGGGAGGCTGTTTTGTATCCCTACTAGGAAAATGGAGACCAAGTACCCTTAATAACTCTGGCTTCATCCAAAAGCTTCCGTAATTAAGCTTTTACCTTTTAGCTTCATGCTAGTAACCTTAAAAAAATTGAAAATACAGAGCTAACCCTGTTGCACTAGTCTGCAAAAATGCCACCAGCTGTGTACTGCACACCACTACAAATCAAAAGTGCCGACAACTAGATATTAAAGAACCGGGAAGCCTAAAAGCCAGCGCAAAAAAAGGATAATAAAATATTTTAAAATGTTTAAAAAAATGAATTACAACTGAAAATATTGTTTGCTATGTATGTAAACTGTTTATTTCCGTCTCCAGCGCATGCAAACGTTATGGGTCTGCAAGGACAGAACATCTTTGTTTTAGAACTGTCAATCGGGTACAAGAGTGCAAGAGGGGAAATACCAACCATTTTTTTCCAAGGCGTATATTGTGCTCACTGAGACCCCCTACATATCAAATCAGTAAACTGATATTATCCAATTCTATCCAATCTATCATGGGGATCTACATCTTGCCAGGCTTGTCCAACTTTCACACGCTACGCAGTATCCCATAGCTAATCCTCCGCTTTGAAGGTTCATTGGCAAGCACATGTTTCTAGCTTTGGCCATAATTTTGACTTTCTCCTCTCACAACCGCTTCCTCTCAGACTGAGGATTGTTTGTGTCGCTGCGTTGTGTATTGCATGCTTCTTCTCTGAAATGGCTTCTTCTAGCAGGAGGAACGAGTGTGTATTAGAACATGAGTGCTTTGTCTCTTTCTTTGAGTGCTGGCTCAATAGGAGGTGCTGGTATCGCTCCATGGTTTTTCTCTGCTCAAGTTGTAGGGTCAACGTTTTTCACTTTTCACCTCCGCTTCTGCATCTCCATCCCCACTTCTTCCAACGGAGTTTCAGAGACTCCTCATTCACCTCAGTAGATTCCTCGTGGTGGGTTCTTAAATAGGATAGTGGTTCTTACGGCAGACCTTTTCTATTCTCTTGTACACGGGAATACATGTCCATTGTTTTCAAATTCAGGGGTCTGTCCACATTCTCAAGTGTTCTACTCCTAGATTTGCCCCCTGCCCAACGTCTTTTATTGATGTTGTCCATTTCTTTGGAGGACAGGTTTCGCAGGGCTTGTGAAAGTTGGTCAACACGCAAACTCTGATTTAAACTCTGAAATCGATTGCTCTTGGGCCTGCAACCCGCCGAACCCTCCGGTACGTTCATGCAGAACGTCAGGCCTTCTTACTTCTCCACATGACGAGGGAGGGAGACTACCAAGAGATACAATCTGTGTGTTTGGTAAAAGTAGCACCCAGATTGAGACGTTAACTTGATCGCGAGGTGAATTTTCCATCCCTATCTCTGTTTGGCAGTGAGAAGATTGGGGCTCTCTTTGAGAACATGCTCTAGCTGTTTACCGGACGCTAGCAGGATGGAGACAAATGCCCATCACTCAAACTCCCCTTCACTGCAGGTATCCTTCTTTCGCCGGCTTCTCCTGGGTGGGGCCAGCTTGGCCTGGAGCGGGTTGCGGGAGATCTAAACCTCCGTGTCAGTGCTTTCAGCGGGCACTACGCCGGGTCCAACCATCATTCCTCAACCCCCCCCCCCCCAGTTGTCTCCACAAGGGGGCTTCCCCAGGAGCAGCAGCAGGCCACCGCTCTAATCTCCTTTTTCTCTCCCCTCACAGTTTAGCCGAGCAGCAAGCCGAGCCAGTTCCCTTCTCTGTTCAACCAGACGCGCCGCTGTGTCCTCTCTATCCGAAGGTCTGCCACAGAATTGTAATGATAATCACTGTCTGTCTACGTATGTCTGCAATTAAAGTCCTCTGTCTACTGTAATCAGTTGCTTTAAACATAAACTTAGTATTGGATTGTGCTATTTAAATAACAGAAAACTATCATGACGTATCTAACTAATCCAAAGAGATCCCCGATCATTTGCTTGATGCTTAGTTCATAGTTACAAAAATTTGATGTGAAATGATCATTTTACGCCATTAATATATATCAATCTTCTTGTACAAATCTACGAAAAACCAGAGATGATCTTCAAGTTATTATAACTACATGTGTAAAGTTCATTTTGTATAAACTATAAATTATATAAGAACTTGTGCTGTTGTGAGAATGAGTCTTTATTTACTATTTACCATTTAAAAACGGAAATTATAGTTTATGGTGTATCACCTTCAATAATTGTTCCCTCTAGACTGTACCCTGGCTTGAGGGGCAGAATATATACAAATACTAAACATGCATATCGAGGGTCCTCAACGTCGGCCTGCAGGTGAGGTCACCTGGCCCCTTCCAGTGAACGCAAGTTTATCACTGGAATCCAATCTTTGACTAGGGACGTTTATAGCTTTTGGTGCCTTAGGCGCCCCCCCCCCCCCCCCCCTGCCCCCTTCCCTAAGAAAAAAAAACCATTGGCCACCAAATGTTGACTGGGTATATGAGGTACTTGCGTACCTCAACATCAAACGATTAATGCGGTTATTAATAATTATAGAACAACGTGGTGCAGAGCAAAACTGGATATCGCCACAGCTCTGTGCAATAGTGTACATATTTAATAGTGGAGGTTGGGGTAGGGATACTTACTGTATCACTCCACTGTTGATGGAGCTTGGAGCAGAAGTTAGGGCATTGAGAAATTACTGGTTGAATCATATTAGGTGTTGTAGAAATGATGTAGTATATGTAAAAAAGCTGGACACAATCGTTGCAAATACACCAAGTATCATTACGTATCTTTTTATAACAGAAACAATCGCTGTCTATGCTCCCATACATGGTCCATTATCATTTCTCTATTGTAGGAAAGGGGACATATCCCATACACATTTATAAATTCGGCTTAATTCAGTTGGATCAGTGACCAGTGACAAGACTCTAATTATGAATGTAAGTGCATAATGGTAAATATAGTCTGGGTCCCCCCAACAGTCGACACTTTGGTTATTGATTATTAAGATCTGGCCCCCCTATTTAAAAATTGTTGATGGGCCCTGTATCTGTGTAGATTAACACCTTCCCAAGATATTCATTGTTACTTTTGTGACATAGTGTAGGGACTGACACAGAAATTATTGTTCGAATGGCAAAATACACATTTGTGTCCTGTGCTTGGTAAGTATTTCCTATATGAGGCATGAGTGAAATATTACGTGTTTATGATACTGTGGCATTGGAACGTTTCTTGGTTTGTGTCATTTCCTTGTTTTAAGTCGCAAGGCAACCGTTTGGATAGTGATAGGTGTCAATAACGTGTATGCACCAAAGCAGCTGCAAAGATAAATTCCGTAATTAAATAGAGAAAAACCACAAAGGAAAACCATTTGTGCTAACTACATTGTCCCACTTCCTAAACTCTTGTAAATATCTTCTTCACTATCACACTTCTCTTTTATTCAGCAATACACACCAGGGGCCAGGCAGTCAGAAAAACAAATTTAAAAATGCAATCTAGAATAGAAAGGAGCCACATAAAATTAAAGGAATAGTTCACAGAGAGAGCTGAAACTATTCCTTTATTGGCATTTAATGTATATGTGTATGTATGTATTTATTTACTTATATAGCGCTACATATGTGCAGGCTTACAATTATTTACTCAATTCACATTAGGGCACTGCCCTGAAGAGCTTACATTAATCACTATTTGTTACACATACACCTTTATCAGGATGTCTTTATGATTGTGGGGGAAACCGGGAGTGCCCGGAGGAAACCCACGCAAGCACGGGGGAGAGAGATACATATCTCCTTGAGATGTGTCCAGGGTTGAATCAACTCAAGAACACTCAGCACTGCAAGGCATCAGTGCTAAACCACGAGCCACCGTGCTGCCCCATTTAGTGAAGGTAAATACGCATGCAGCTAATTGGGAGGTAAAATCATGCACGCTATAGTTAAGTGAAGCATACTTTACCTTGGTTCTTCAATTAATGCAATTAAAGGGAATAGTTAATTTTCTCAGTGAAATATTCCTTTAAGGACATTAAACCGGGGTGTCCCATAGAGAATAATAAGCAACATATATAGCCAACTGATTGTAATTTGGCTTAATGATATTGTATGTTGCTTTTTGTAACCATGCCAACTGGTCAGCCTGCACAGGTAAATAATGTAGTGTGATGTTTATGCTGGCCCTTTTTTTTTTTTTTTTTTTTTTTTTTTTTTTTAGGAAATAAGAAGGTGATACCTGACGCATACATGCAGCAGGTTTTAACCATATTAGTGCTTTTTACGATTGGCTTCAAGCAAGAATGTTGATGCTTAAAACTGATATAAACTGTCCAATCAAAATCTGATTAAAAACTTTACTATCCCTCAGTTTGGAAACATTGTTTCCCACTGACGTCTGGCGAGGTAACTGTATTATTTGATTCTGACAGAGATTAATGTACTCCCAAAGGTACACATTTCATGATGTTCTATTGACATTTTTCTCCATGTTTTATATTGTAAATATGGAGCAATCACTTATACATCACCGATCTATTACTGTGTTGCTACTTTAAGAAAGAGGCAAAATTGCGCCTTTAAAGGCAACGTCCAGGCCCTGGAAATGAAAATTATATACAGGTAAATCACCCCCCAAAACCTAAACGGTAATAGTTGTGAAACTGAAAATATTAAATCGAACCTGAAATCACTGCCCCAAGGTCCAGTTTCCTTGTTTCTGCTCCTGGTACTTCCAAGTAGCTACTGCAGTATGGATTGGACAGTGACATCACAGCCAATGAATGAATGCTAAGCCCTGGTCTGCCTCTCTAGGAGCATGCTCACGGCTCAGTACAGGTTTCTAAATGCTCAGTTTCTATGAGGCATCCAGAAGCATAGGCAGGCATTACAGTAATGATATAGGGACAAAACTATGATGTATCAACAATTTCACGAGGCCATTCTTTCTAAAACATGTTTCTTTGAGTGGAGTTACCCTTAAAGTAGGAAAAAAAAGTCTAGCAAGAAGCGTAAACTGAAGGAATTTATTAGGACCACTAACCTAAGGGACCGATCCACAAAACAAAGTTCTCTTTGACATAACTGCATTTGTAAAACAGGTATTAAAATAAACAATTATTGGCAGTTATTATTATGAAATCCTGACACGTAACCTTCAATGAGTATGTCTCTCTGATTTCAATATGGAGCATCAGGTCAAGTGCACATCCACAAAAATTAGTAGAAAGAGAAGCAGAAAATTTACTAAACAGGCTTTAATAGCTATGGGCAATCAATGACTTCCCATTCCAAGGACCTGCAAAAGAGAGCCGCCTCTGCTTGCTGTGTCATGTATTATCACAGCCACAGAGAGGTATCTAGGAAACTTTAGGTAATGATAGAAGCATTTTGTAAAAGTGGGGAAATAGGGGAAATAGTGATGTAGGGTGGAGGCTTAACCTGCTTGTAAGTGGTTTGGGAGGATATACCTTAAACTTAGTTTTTGTACCAGCTAGTCTCCCTACTAGGTCAATTAACTTTGTTTCACCTTACAGTGAGGACCTGGTTACATTACGTGAAAGATATTAGTGTTCAGATATAATCTGCATTTGTGGTTATTCATCCCCTGGTGAGAAGCAGAGACCTGAATATCAGCTGCTTGTTTTATGACATTCTATTATCTTCCATTATCATTATATTTTTCCATAATTTGTGCCTCATAGTGGACTGTGGTTTCTTATCCTTTTACCAATGAACTTTGGTCATTTTTTACATTGATGTCATATTCATTATCTTAGTGTGACACACTAGGGAATGGTATGTATTATCAAGGAAAATGTTTACTATGAGCTGACTCTGGTTTCATCGTTTGCTATCATGTTAACTATAAATGGTATATTGATATTTATTTCATAATATTTTTATATGATCGTTTATTACAATGTATGTTACCCAAATACATTTTTATTAAATTCAAAACTTTCTTCACCAATATTTGGTGATTTGTGTCACTTTATAGGCATAAGGACTGGACTACTTTTTACCCCATCCATCTTTTAGTTGCCACTTTGACCATTGTTTTGTCTTATAATTAACAAGCAAACCCCTAGGCGCGCACCTTAACCTCACGGGCACCCCCAATTTCTCAGCCAGACCCACCTGTGGGCGGCGGTTAATAATGTTATACCGCGATCATATGAGTTAGGTTATGAGTATTTTGCCTGTGTTCTTAATCTGCAGCAGGCCAATCAGATGTTATTAATTTTGTAGAACATGTTTTAGACCATTAAATACCTCTCATTTGACATTCTGGTTGAGGCAAATTAATAGCTCAGCACAAACTTCTCTACCTCTGATTGAATAAAGGCCATAAGATCTAAAACAGTTGCCAATATAAAATTAATTTCTAATTATTCTATTTTTCCAGGCACACAATGATACAAAGACTGCTCTGACTACTATAACTTAGGTAAAAAAATCAATGGGATTTACGAGTCACACTGATCCAAAGAACAAAAACATTCGAAGTGTATGTGACATGGGAATCTAGGGAGGAGGATGGACAGTTGTACAAATACGCAAAGATGGCAGCACCAGTTTCAACCGGACTTGGAATGAATATAAAAATGGATTGGGAACCTTACAGGAGAGTTTGGTTGGAAATGACAAGCTACATCTTCTGACCAAAGCACATGATATGATGCTTAAATGAGCTTGAAGATTTTATAAAGGAATGAAGAATATGCCAAGTATGATCAGTTTTATGTAGCAATGAATATCTTAAATACGCTTATCTGTCGATGTTATAGCGGTACAGCAGGAGATGCTCTACACTTTAGCAAGCAATATAACATGACCAGAAATTCTTTACAACTCCTGACAAAGATAGACAGATATCCATCTGGAAACTGTGGATCTTATTAAATTCTGGGGGTGGTGGTCGATGCATGTATGTCTGCCAATCTAAATGGCAAATACATAAAACAGACTACAAGGGGGTGCGTGATGGGATATTCTGGGGAACTTGGCCTGGGTTTCAGATGAGAGTATTAATAGTTTCAGACAGACTTTTAAATTGTTAAAATGATGTCAGACCAATCACTTCACCCTTAAAATACATATTGGTTAAGGTTGTAAATGGCTAATCATTTAAAAACATTTAATTTCCAAATACAGGGGTGGGGAAAGTATTTTTGACATCAGTACACAAGATGAAAACTATATATAGCCAGTCCAGTTCCATAGACATCAATAAAAACCCACATAAACATTGGTCACCATAAGTAAATTTCTAGTAACTTGTACTAACGGCTCTGGGATGTCCAGCCCCGACATAAAGAAATTAAAGGCACCATTTATCTTAAAGCGTTTAGTCCATCAGAATTCTTTTTGTTCAGATACTACAAAAAGTAAAGGCTAATAGAGATATAATATATTTGACTATTGGTGCAATACTGTATATTGTCAAATCTACAAAATGAAATGTTGGTTAATTTTAAGCAAATTTTCAAGATACAACAAATAATACAAAATTATACAATACATATCACGTAAAATTTAAGTTTGCCCTTAAAAGCATAATAGTGTAGTAGGAGTGTCTATTCCTACCTTCAATGCCATTGATAACTGGAAAAAAAAAATGTGAACCCTCTAACAACTGCCTGGGTGTCTCCAAGCCCAAATTTTATTGTTTTGCATGCACAGCACAGCAATGCATGGTGTAAGAGAGCTGACCAGGCAGCTATGAAGAAGAAGCTCACAGCAAACTTCCAAGTGATGCCCGCTGCTGCAAAACAATTTTTGTGGGAGGTAGATATTACTGATCTAGCTCCAATACTCTTCTACATCTTGAGTATGTGCCCATTAGCCATAGCTACTATCTACATTTCAGATTAGTGCCTCCTGTTTTATTTTATATTAAAAAAAAATATATATTATCTATTTTGTTTTTTTTTTTAAAGGTACCCAGCTTCTGTAAATATATTTTAAATGAACTGTAAACCCAATACATAACATTTGAATTCTTTGCCCTCCATTGTATTATTCACAGGAGGTGAGAACGCTTATTCTCACCTCCCTGTGAATATATTTTGCTCAGGGGACACTGGAAACTACCTTCGCTCCGTCCTGCTTAAACACCGCTGTCCCGACCATGCACGCTCTCTTAGGCGCATGCGCACAATACAAGAGATGGGTGTCACGATCGGGACAAACAGCTGTTCTGTGCAGAAGCGGCTGCGAGTGAAGCAGAGCGAAGGTAAGTTCCCGTCCCCTGAGCAAAATATTATACACAGGGAGGTGAGAATAAGCGTTCTACCTCCCTGTGAATAATACAAACGGAGGGCAAAGACTTCAAATGTTGAGTTTACAATTTCTTTAACCCTGCTTGCAAATTCTGCCGGTCCACTCACTTCCTCTAAAATATTTGTTTATTTTTCTTTAGCAGCTTAAATACTAATATTCAATTAGAGTGGCGTAAACATCCGTGTTAAGTAGAATTGAAACTGTAAAGCCTGCCAATGTTTTAAGTTTGGCTATATGCAGTCCCCAAGCACACTTTCTACTTAAATTATTTCCATACACATATAGCGTACGTAAAAAATGCAAGTTACACACAGAAATTAAATATGCTACCTAAATGTATTGATTTAGGGAAACAAATGAAAAATCCTTATAGGGAACTGTGGTCTCGAATTCTCCCAAACTAGTAAGAATTATATAAAAAGCCTCCATTGTACCTTCAAAATAAAACCTAAATCACATTTAGATAAAATTTGTGAGAAGTTGTGATTGAAAGGTTCGGCAATATTACTCCTGATTGAACACTTCCTGTTTTGAGCCATGGGACCAGCTTGCAGTCATTTGACCAGCATCTGCCTGCATTAATAGGGTCCCCTTTTCAACTGTCAATTTTCCCCCTGGTACTTCCTGATTTCCCCAACATTAGGTCTTTAACTGAGCATGCTTCTCCCCAGGGCGGATGGACGGGGTAGATGTCAGGTGATGTCACTCAACCTACTGGAAGCGGAAGTTTAAACATTCACCCCACTGTAATTTCTCACAGGCTTCAGCCAGGGATGTGATGGTCAACTCATTTTTAAGAAAAACGCGGCTTTCATTGAACCCTAATTTTTGAGACCACAGTTGCCAATTCTTGTTATTTGAATTTCTATTTTTGTAACACAGTATATGAAAATTAGTTCAGGATTATTGTCCATCACTTTAGATCAGACCTGGTCAAAGTGAGGCGGGGGGGAAAGGGTAGGCCTGACTGAATGTATAGACCTGTACACAAAAATTCTAATATAATTGAGTGTCTCATGCTGGATACTTAATTTATTTTATTTAATAAAAAAATGATGACCGATATTGAATTTGTATAGATATATACACCTTTTATTATAAATTGCAACTAATTAAAAAAATTCAATGAACCAGGGATTTTAAATTTAGTTTTTTGTGTTTTTTTTTAAAAATCCAGTTTTGCAATCTCTATAATTAGTATTGGCCTATTGTTCCGGCCCTTCACCACAATCCAAGTTATCATGCTGTGAAATTTAATTGCCCGCCCCTGCTTAGATGCTTATCTGAACCTATGGGTGTGCAGTTAGTATGGTGCAAAAGGGAAGGAAGTGTAATTGCCAACCTTTTGGTAAAAATTTAGTGTGAAAACTTATGCAAATTGAATCGGGATTTAAAACAACAGCAGGAGCACATCTTACCTACCTACTCTTTGATACAGTAGGTATCACAAACTGATTACTGCATGATGGGAGTGAGGATGAAATTATCTGTGTGCTCAGTCACATATTTCTCCCCCATGTAATTATATCAAAAGCTTGCATTTTCAATTGTTAGTAATCAATAAAAGGTATACCCAAATTCCAAAATCTTCACTTCAGTTTACGCTTTCATTCCTAACATCAGTACAGCCACTAGAAAATGTACCATATCTGGAATAACTAAATAAGAGCTAGAAATTATAAAGGGTTGTAAATTGTTTTATGACCTTCAATACATAGATGTTCTATTAACTGTAAACAGTTTGCATTTTTTGCAGTTTATGATCCTGTCAGATCCCTAAAATAAGCAGGTTCACGTCTGGTCAGTATCCTTTTAGCAGTGTCTGGTTTTACATAAAACTATTTTGGGTAGTGGGGGAATAAAAATATACAGTTAGAAATTCATGCTTTACATAGACAGGAATTAATTTAATAATAATTTTTTGAGCAACCAGTAATTGAACATTTTAGTATGCTATTCATCTATTTATATTGTGAAGAGTAATATTCTAATTTATAATATTTTATTATTAATTATTTGCCTTTCTATTATGCTTCTCTGTACACTTGCAAAGATACTAAAGCTAATAAAATTAAACTGAAAGTTAAGTAAGAATTGTTGTCCACCAATACTTCCCATCACAGATACGGGCATCCGTGAAGATTGGAAGAAAGGAAATAGCTTCAGGTACGGCGGGAAGGGTTTTACAGTGAGAATGGTAAAGCGTGGAAAGTCAAATACTGTACATTTAATTAAAAAAATTGGAAAAGACCAATTCTAAATTACTTAGAATGCTTGATTCATGGTTGATTGCAATTTAATCTGGGTACACACATTTGTGGCATTTACGGCCAATACGGAGGCTGACACGTGTTAATGATATAGGGTCGATACCATCGGTACGACAGTATCAGGCCTTTATCATTAGTGGAGTCTATAATCTTTACTGATTTTCAACACGTGCATTTGTCAGAAACTGATAAAAATTTTTCAAAAACCTGTCAGTAGTTGAGTTTTGTTGAGTCTAGACTAAATATGTGCAAAATTGAAGGGTTTACTTTTGCCAATCAATTGAATTAAACAATTGACTGTGTATGGAAGTCTTACTAAAAACATCCACAATCATCTATCACACCCATTAAAGTCAATGGGAGTTAAAGGAAAAAAAAAAATATATATATAAAAAAAAAGAGAAAATTTTGCCTACATTTATGTTATGAATAGCAAATAACTTACTAATAATGGCTCTGGGGAAAACGTATCAATGCTCAAAGCTTTAAAAAAAAACAAAAAAAAAACACAGTCCCGTAGCTGAAACTTCACGCGCTTTATATTTTGGCATTCACATAGTATTTTGAGATTTTTGTCGAAATGTATACTAAATGTTCGGAAAATCGGGTGGGAATTTGCTTTTGGGATTGATTGTTTTTCCTGTGTAAAGTTGCAAACTTATTCTTATCAAAGGGGAAATTTGGTATCTAGGCCTAAATGAAAGGCAGTTCTTACCTTTAAAACGAGCCATCAACCTCCTCTCTATGTGCTGTACTGCCCAATAATGAAGACATCTCTGATCAGAAAGTTATGGGGTGGGAAGAGACAGATGACATTCCAAAGGTTTCTCCTCCACCTCACCACCCCTGAGTACAGCCTCAGACTTCACAGTGTGTGAAAGAAAAAGGAAGTCCCTCCCCCTCCCTTCTGTGTGAAGATACCAGGAGAAAAGGTAAGGGAATTTACAAAAAACTGTGTAAAAACAATTTTCAGGCAGTCAGAATCAGACAGAAAGTTTAAAACTGCTGATTCTGACTGGGTTTGAGGTATGAGTGGCAAAGGGGCCACCGGGCTTGCAAATAGATGGGGCCACAGGGCCAGTGAGTGGGTGGGGCCAAGTGGGGCTGCAAAGAGAGCGCCAGGGGGCTGCAAGAGAAGGGGCCTGCAAGGGGAGGGGTCGAGGAGGAGGAGACACAGGGAAATGGGGCTGTCAGTGTTTTAAAGTACAGGGAATTTGGTGATGCTGCTACCAATCACACACCTCAAAATGGAACTATCTTCAAAACTATGTAAAAAAAAAATGAAAGTAAATTGCAAAAATACTCAGGAAAGCAATTCCTGTCAATTTACCCAAGGTAATTTTTGGAACACAGTTGCCTTTAAGCCTTGGAACCCAGAAGTCTCATGCCATGGCTAACAAGGGGTTGCCACTGATCAAATGAGTGTCATTGGTGATTTGGGCCATGTGGCTGGATTGTTCATTAATTCACAAAAAACAGAAAATGTAAAATTTTCAAACGTTCCAGAATTTTAAATTTTTTTGCATGTGGCGCTAAAAAAATCCAAAAAGCAGAATTCCTAAAAATCTGCTAAGTCCACCTTAAACCAAGTTTGGGTTATCTATAATGATAATTTCACCATTTTACAGAGAATAATAGGAGACAGAAAGAAAATCAGCTTTAAGGTATGGATTGCTTTAAAGGCATGTATAAGCATTTCTATCATTAAAATATAGTGGTTTGATTTGTCCATAGCTTCTACTTAGCTTCTTTAATCCCCTTTTAGGTTTCTAATGCATAGAAATTCTGTGATCTTTTAAGCTGTGCATGGTTAATAACCCCTATGGCTTGCTGCTTGTATGTTATGCTACAAATACGTATATACTTGAGTATAAAGTCGAATTTTTCAGGCTCTTAAAATTAGCTGAAAACCTAACCTCGACTTATACTCGAGTCAAGTCCTAATTTAGATCCAAATTCTGCAATTACAGATAGTAACCAGAGGTGGCGCTGTTGTGTTAACCTGTATGAAAGTTACAGGAGCTGATCTGCCTTACACTTCCTGTTTCCTGGATTTCTGCCTGCTGGACTCACTCAGCACTGTCACTGGTGCTGTAAATCTGATGGGTTCCTCAGTTGGGGCAAAAACAGCTGCAGTACAGTGCAAATGACAGCTTGAAACTACAACTCTCAGGTGACATTTTTAACTATTGGGGTCAGATCCTTACTATATGGGGATCAGAGTTCGCTTTACTATATGGGTTCAGAGGGCCCTTTACTCTATATGGGGTTCAGGAGAATTGTAAATATGGTAAGCTTAATAAAAGTTTACTGAACCTTGCCACTCCACATGTTTAGAAACTGAAACTCCCAGCAACAAAGCATGCTGGGAGTTGTAGTTTCCAAACATCTGGAGTGCCAAATAATTGGAGGTACTGGTACTGGATTTGGTATTACTTTATGGGATTCATGTATGGGAATTCTGCTGTCCATTTAAAGGGCAACTAAAGCCTAAAAAAACAAACAGAATCAGAAGGCAGTAGTGGTGATAATTTCTACCCTCGACTTATCTCGAGTCAATCAGTTTTTTACAAATTTTTCAGGTAAAAATAGGTACCTCGACTTATACTAGATCGACTTATACTCGAGTATATACGGTAAATTACTAAATTAGATGAGATTTTATGTCATTAAACAAGCAACATAAGCCAATTAAATATAAACAATATAGTATAGTATAGTATTTGAGTTAAATGTCTTTAACACCTTACTCTGGGCGTTCCTATAACACCTCTTAGCCACTATCTCAATCACACCCTTAACACCTGGCTGTGATATGCTAATTGGGATTTTCCAGGGTAACATAATTGCCACAGATCTTGTACAAGTCATTCTGAATTGAGAAAGCCAGTCGGATGACTGGCGAAACGTCTTCAAGAACTACATTCAAGTCCAGTTGATCTAATTGAATACAACAGACATACCATGCTGGATGAATGAGAACCTTCACAAGCAGAACTTATGTAACATTGAAAGCTAACATCTGATTGGTTGGGGCAAACTTAGCACCATTTAAACGATAAGAACTTTTATTGAATAACCCCATAATCTTTAATAAACAATTTGTAAGCAATGCTCATTAAAACTACAACTCAAATCATTACTATGGGGTGTATACTGAGGGCCTCCGGGACTTTCCAAAGTCAATAATCAGTTCCTTGTGTTTTAAACATTTGTAACCAAATCATTTGCTGTACAATACACCAATTAATCAGAAATAAATCTCACTTCGATAAGCACCCCCCTCATTATCCACATTTATCCCCACCTCTGTCATATCATCTGCAAACTGTTTAAATTCCATTTGACTATGAATTGCCTTGCAGTTACATGTTAAAGGTCATATAAAAGTGGGCATAAAACACAGCCCTGTGAAACGCCCATATTAAGAGATCTAGTTGACAAAGTGTAATTGTTACCACTCACCAATTGAGGTCTATTAGTTAAAAAGTCTAGAAATGCAAAAGTATACACCAAGGGTTATCAACTAGAAATCAAAAGACAAGGGGGTGTGTGTAATTAAATCCCACACCAAAGGCTAACTTGCGGTTAAACTCAACATTAAATCCGTACGCAAGTTGCGCGGGTATCTTCTGCGATATAGAGCTGGTACAACAAACAGTTTTAAAGTCTCGTTAATAGATATTTTTTGGGCTTAAAAAATAAATTTTTTAGGTCAAAAAGATTTTGCACTGACTCTGGCTAAATGAGACGAAAAGTATTAGGTATTTGAATCATCCAGATACGTCAGACTAGTATAAAGAACAGTATTAATGGCATCTTCAAGATATCTATTAGTATTATACGCAAACTGGAAATAGTCTAACCATGGAGGGATATAGTTTTTTTAGAGATTCCAGAACTATACGTTCATAGCACTTTGCAATTAACGAGTTGGGAACAATAGAACTGTAATCATTATGATCTTTAGCTTTATAATTCCTTGGTATGGGAATTATAAATGAGGATTTTTAACAATAATGGTACAATGCCTACCCAAAGAAATGTATTTTAAAATATCACAGAAAATGTCTGCTAATGGGGCAGCACTACTCTTAAAAACCTACCCATCAGCATACATGCAAGAGTGACAGTAAAGCAAATGCAAATGGAAAAATCATCTTAAAATAATTATATAATTAAAGGATTCATAGTTTACAAATATTACAGGATGAAGAATTAAAGTCTATAATAAAATAAGTTCAGGTGACTTATCATGTAATCAGGAGCTGAATGCTATTATTAGCACTCAACATTTTGCTTGTCTAAAAAATTGAGTGCTAATTATCCAGCTTTAAAAAAGGCCTGGATAAGTTTCTAAAACTAAAAATATTGAGGAATTACTGGTATTAGTGCATATAGATCTGGTTGATCCAGGGATACTTTCCGATTGCCGTTTAGAGTCAGGAAGGAATCCCCCCCCCCTTTTTAGCTGGGGTTTTTGCTTCCTCTGGATCAAATGTAGGTAGGGTTAAAAAAAAAAAAAGAGGGTGAATAGGTTGGACTTGATGGAGCGTATGTCTTAGTCAACCTTAATTACTATGTAACTATGTTACTATGTTTACTATTGTTTGTGCTGCTCCTCCTCTTGAAGGATTATACCATATAAGTCCTAGTTACACAGGGATTCATCAGAAAATAATTTATTAAACTTTCATTCCTTTTAAATTTTCTTTTATATGTAAATCTGTAATAATATGAAGTAAATTTATTGATGGCTACGCCCCATGCAAAATTAAGGAGAACTAAAGCCTGCAAATCCTCCCAGCCCGGGACCCTAAAATCTTTAATAAAAACATTGCTATATGCAGTGTAAATGAAGCAGGTCTCATTTATCAAAACAGGATTATGTATAAAAGCATAAAAACATATTTTTGGATTTGGTGAAAATTTTTAAAGCTAAAATAAACAGAAGAAATTAAGAAATTGACAATTTTTTTTAGATGAGTGAAACTAAAGAAGAAGAACAAAATGATGGATCATTTACCAATACATATGGTATCATAATTCAATAAGCCATACCAGATTCCAGAGGGCTGTGAGAGAGTCATCTATCATTTGTAAAACACGAAACACAAATGTCTCACATAACTGGTGAATAAAGCACAGAGGTTTGTACCTGTGCCTGCCTGTCTACTGCAATATCTACACTTTGGGTTATTCCAAAGTGTTTTAGATGATCATTCAGTAACAGCTGTAGAATTGAAGGTGGAAAATGCTGAAGGGGAGAAAGTAATGTCACTATAAAGTCATGTTGTGTTTTTTGCAGCAGAAATTCTTATATTTGCTGAACTTTACATAATCGGTCATCATGATTATTACATTGCCATATTTTTCTGAAGTGCTATTGTGTGTGTGTGTGTGTATATATATATATATATATATATATATATATATATATATATATAAAAGTCCTAGGAATTGAGCACACTCGTGGGACTTGAATCAAATATCAAATGTGTTATTCACAAACTGGTGGTTGACATGTTTCCGCCCAATCTCGGGCCGTCTTCAGAACATCTGTAACATTACACAGTGCAAGTTTAAAAAACGTCCCCAACCAATCGGTAAGTGTGTGGTGGGCGGTACAGAGTAGACCTCACTCCGGTACGCCCCTCAATCCCAAAGTCTCAATATTAACCCCATAAAGTGTCTATGCATAATAAAGTGCCGAGTGTCGATTAAAAAACATAAAACTATAAAAACTACAAAAAGCTAATTTACAACAGTGTAACCCATGACAAATCATGGTAAAAAGCAATGTATCAAAAAAATATCCCATGTGAGAAGATAACTAGAGTGGCTATCGATCTCACTAAACCACCTAGTGTACAGCGAATCCTCTATGTACATGAGGAGCCTCTCACTCTAGCTAATACAGCCCATACAGACTACTCTATTATAATGTATCAAAATACACTTCTATCTAATGATAAAGGATTCTAGCCAAAGGCTTTCAAAACTATGCCAGGGTCGAATCCACCCCATTATAGGTATACTACCTCTGACTAAAACAGTCAGTTCACTGATCCTGCTATTGCGTTGGTACTCAGCTCGCCCATTGGTTAAACTAAGCCAGGTAGATACCTCGAAGATGTTATATCTTACCTCTCGCTCGCTCGGGTGCGTGGCAGGTAGCACTCCCTCATCTCACCATTATCGGGGACCCCGACACTCTCATCGATAAATTACTACCAAGGGCCATAAGGTAAGTTCTCTACCCTGGGGCCCCCGTACTCGAACTTTAAGACCCGAATAATAATACTACCCTTTGTAGTATTTTATTGTTTTATCGACACTCAGCACTTTATTACACATAGACACTTTATGGGGTTAATATTGAGACTTTGGGATTAGAGGGGCGTAGCCGGAGTGGGGTCACTCTGTACCGCCCACCACACACTTACCGATTGGTTGGGGATCGTTTTTTAAATTTGCACTGTGTGAATGTTACAGATGTTCTGAAGACGGCCCAAGATTGGGCGGAAACATGTCAAAACCCAGTTTGTGAATAAACACGTTTGATATTTGATTCAAGTCCCCGAGTGTGCTCACATGCCTAGGACTTTTTATGCATACCGTGTGAGCGGCACCTGGGCAGTTGCTTTACAAGAGGAGTGCTCGCCAGTGAAAGACAAACAGACATATATATATATATATATATATATATATATATATATATATATATATATATATACACACACACACCAAATATATACCAAATACAAAAATAAGGAGCACTCCTGGGTCTTCTCCAAAAATGTTATTCACTTCATAGTGCAAAACGACAGGCAATGTTTCGGTCTACACATTCAGACCTTTCTCAAGCCAGTGTGTAGACTTAAACCTTGCCTGTCATTTTGCCTTATGAAGTGGAGAAGACCCAGGAGTGCTTCTTTTTGTATTTGGTTTGTGTAAAGTGAAGAAAAGGATTGCACCCGGGCACTACATCAGCTACAAGTGTGTGCCTGCAACAAACAATTATTATACCACATGAATCTTTTCAGATTCATTTTGGTCTGGGGATGTGCCGCTGGATTGGAAAAAAGCCAATGTAATACTAATATTCAAAAAAGGTACTCGTTCACAGCCTGGTAACTATAGACCTGTAAGCCTAACATCAGTGGTAAGGAAGGTGCTGGAAACTTTGTTACGGGATCATATACTGGACTCCAGAACTAATCTTATTAATAGTAGTCAGCATGGATTTATGAGAAATAGATCATGCCAGACAAATTTAATTGGTTTTTATGAAGAAGTGAGTAAGATGGTATACTTGGATTTTGCGAAAGCTTTTGATACTGTGCCACATAGGCAACTAATGTATAAACTGAGGACTGTTGGCCTAGAAGAAAGCATTTGTTCGTGTATAGAGAATTGGTTATTGTATCGCAAACAGAGTGGTGGTAAATAGAGCTATATCTATGTGGGCTTAAGTTCTAAGCGGAATGCCTCAGGGTTCTGTACTGGGGCCACTTCTTTTTAATCTGTTTATAAATGACTTAGAAGGGGGCATTGAGAGGAAGGTCTGTGTTTTGATGTGACACTAAACTATGCAGAGCTTTGGAAACTTCAAATGATGTGCAAGTGCTGCAAGCAGACCTAGATAGATTATTAAAATGGGCGGAATGGCAGATGTGATTCAATGTTGATAAATGTAAGGTGATGCATAAGGGATTTAATAATCCCTGAGCCACCTACGCCATAAATCTGTAATAGAAAAAGATTTGCCACGTGGGGTCTTGTGGTGTTGGGAGAGGGAAGGGGCAGGGGAACTTTTGCGGGATAAACCCTACAAGCTCCAGATGCGTAAATAAAAGCATGATATCCGAAATCCCCCAATTACCCATTAACTCTGTGTCGCTCTAAAAGTGTAGACTCCTTGGATACACAGATCCGGGAAGAGAGAGATACCGTATATACTCGAGTATAAGTCGAATTTTTCAGGCTTTAAAATTAGCCTGAAAACCTAACCTAAACTCGGGTCAAGTCCTAATTTAGATCCAAATTCTGCAAATGCGGATAGTAACCAGTAGGTGGCGCTGTGTTAACCTGCAGCTTTTTGGGGGCAAAAAACAGCTGCTAGTACAGTGCAAATGACAGCTTGAAACTACAACTCTCAGGTGACAATTTTAACTATTGGGATCAGAGAGTCCTTTACTATATGGGGTCAGAGGGCACTTTACTATATGGGGTCAGAGGGCCCTTTACAATATGGTGTTCAGGAGAATTGTAAATGATGGTAAGCTTAATTAAAAGTTTACTGAACTTTGCCACTCCACATGTTTAGAAACTGAAACTCCCAGCAACAAAGCATGCTGGGAGTCGTAGTTTCCAAACATCTGGAGTGCCAAGGAATTGGAGGTTACTGGTACTGGATTTGGCTATTACTGTATGGGATTCATGTATGGGAATTCTGCTGTCCATTTAAAGGGCAACTAAAGCCTAAAAACAACACAGAATCAGAAGTCAGTAGTGGTGATAATTTCTACCCTCGACTTATACTCGAGTCAATCAGTTTTTACAAATTTTTCAGGTAAAAATAGGTACCTCGACTTATACTCGGGTCGACTTATACTCGAGTATATACGGTATGTTTGGGGGGAAAAGACTTCCAACCTGGAATACCAATTGAACTTTATGTAGGGATGACCCATGTCTGGAATTCACAGAAAACTGTATGTGGTGTATCCAAATCAAAAGATTTGAATCAAGGGTATAAACAAACCTAAGATCCCAGAGAAACTCATGTTACCGGTTGTTAAACAATATATATGTTATATATGTTATGATATGTAATCTTGAATGTTGTGCTTGGGTAACATGGATAAAAATGGCATCACCATAGGACACATGCTGGTATACTGTAATGTAAATTTAATATAAAAGGTGTTAAGGGGACAAAAGCCCAGAGTCTACATGAGAGCATAGAAAGATTTTAAATACCTAAATATTTATCACTGGAAATCTTATTATGTGTGAAGACTGTTTATACTATGGTTATACATAGAAATACCCAATGCCATAGATTATACGCTATAGAAAATAGGGGCCTTACACCCAAAATTGGTGTTATTTCCTCTGTTTCTTTCTCTCTACCTATAATTACCCCCCCAGCGCACTTATTTAAACTGCCATCCCTATACTTATTAATGGATTCACAGAATCCAGATACAGGACCTTATGTATAAGTGTAAAAGCCAAGTACCTGAATAGCTGAGTGCAGGACCGAAAAGCAAGTTTTCTTCTAAAGTTTCTACTTTTCCAAACCCTACCCTCCCTACATCTGACCTGAATGCTATACCTTTATCCAACAACAGACCCAAAGTCTCCATAATTCTTCTAAGCTTCCATCTGTCTATCCTTACCACTCCTTCTCTTATATCACTAGAACGCTATCCCTAAATAGTTCAAAAATACCCAAGGTATCAGACCAAATATACAACACACCTGAAATGGGGCTGTTACCACTCTGCACTACTGGTACTAGATTAAACCACTGTGGAAGGTACTTTACAGGATGCATCAGAAAACATCAAATTCAAAATTCCTCTACCACTTCTAGTATCCTATCCATGCTTCTTCTTTGTCCATGTACTCAGACCACTATCCCTCTTCATACCTACAGGTTCGTAAGAACCAGGATTAGCATTAAACTCGCCAATATAACAGCCAAAACTACCAGCTATCCTCGGTATTTGTACTTTGGTAAAGGAAACAATAACTGCTTAGGAATTAAGGAGTAATCTAGGTTGTAACTAATTCCCCTCCCCCTGACCAGAATTCCCCAATAGTTAAACTACCAAGGTGGGTGAGGCAGGCGGGCCTCTGATACTATGCGACTACTCCCGGGCCAGACCGCACCCCCGAGAAGTGTTTCAAACGGCAAACTGTTAAGGTTATTTGTAAGAGGATTACTCCTTACCCAGAATACCCATAGGAAAATGGGTATTTCTATTAAGTTTGAAAGGTTAAAAATTGTATATAAGTAATTATTGTTTATACTGACATTGTCTTTGCTCCTACTGCAAAAATACAAATATCTGATATACTCAATATATTTTTTATGGATTTTAGTAAAATGGTTTCTATATAAAAGATTTAATATTAACAATGGAAAAATACTCTGGGTTGAAACAGACAGGAGACCAGACTGGTACCTGCACCTCCTCAAAAAAAAAATACAATATATAGCTTCCTACCTCAATAGGAATATGTCTAATAACTTACAGATCCTCACACACAACGTGAAAGGTCTCAATTCCCCCTGTAAGAGAAAGATAGATACCCAATATTTTAGAAAGGTTAACCGTGATATAATTATGTTACAGGAGATACATTTCCGCAAAGACAAAGAACACAAATACTGGGGTAAAAGAGGGTCACACCATTACTTCGCCTCTTCAACGGTTAAAAAAAGAGGAGTAGGTATCTTAATCAGCAAAGAAATCGCATTTGTAGAAGAGTCAGTATATAGAGATAAACAAGGAAGGTATATCATCCTAAACGGCACATTACACTCCACAAAAATTCCTTCAGGAATTACACAACAAAATATTGCTGTATGCCACAGGACCCCATTATGGGCAGCCCATAAAGTGGCAATAAGAGGCCAGATAATACAAATCTCCTCCAGAGCCAAAAACCCCAGAAATAATAGAATAAAAAACCTCTTACTGGATATACATAACCTAGAGCGCCAACTAAGCAAAAAATTTAGTGAGACCATATCTCAAAACCACAAACAGACTAAAAGAGAGCTGAAGAAAATATTAACATATAAAGCAGAAAAGGCATTACGTTTAACTGGTCAAAAATATTATAGCAAAAGCAACAAACCAGACACGATATTGGCAAACAAATTAAATCAACAACTAACTCAAAATAAATTCCTCCCTCTGAGAGATCTGTCTGGCAAATTAATCTATGATCCCTATGACCCCATATGTTCGCCACTCAATACTACAATAACCTATATAATGGCCCAACGACTGATAACTTAAAACCCACCCTGGAAGTTATTGATAAATTCTTAAGTAAAATAAACCTCCCTACAATAACAAAGGATCAAACAGAAAAACTTACATCACCTTTCTCCCAGGCCGAATTAGACAAAGTATTAAAAGAAAGTAAAGGCAGGAAATCTCCCGGCCACAATGGCTTTACCACATTATATTATAAAATCTTCACACCAATACTGTCCCCACACCTTTTCAATTTGATAAACAATGTTCTTGAAGGAAAAGATGTCTTCAGCGACAACATGGTAGAAGCCCAAGTAATCCCCAAACCTGATAAAGACTTAACCCAAGTGACAAATTATAGATCTATATCTGTAATAAACTGCAATATAAAAATATATTCTAAAATGTTGGCAAATAGAATGAAAAATGTATTGCCCTCTTTAATACACTATGAATAGACAGGGTTCGTCGAGTTATGGCCTATGATTAAGGACGACTTGTTCGTCCGAAACGGGTCAGGGTGATTGCCTCTGTGCCCTGGTGATGTTGCTGTGATCCACCGGTACTTAATAAAGAATGCTTTTATTATAAGCTCTTATGTGGTGCTGCAGCTCTTTTCCTTTTTTGTCTTTCATATATGTTTGGGAAGAATGTGCATTCCCTGAACTGCATCTGCACACAGGACAAGCAACTCAGGAGTGCTGGATTGGAGAGAATCGGAGCTGCCATTTGGTTATACTGTAGACAAATCACAGACAATATTAGGAAAACAATCACACTATGCCAATTAGCACATAGCAATAAAATCCCAATGGTAATGTTATCGTTAGATGTTGAAAAAGCATTCGGCCATGGTATATTTGTTGTATTCAATTAGATCAACTAAACTTCATGTCCAGTTGATCTAATTGAATACAACAGATATGTTCGACAGAATAGCTGATACAATTTGGCTTCCCACAAAATTATGTAACGGCAATCTTTGGCCTTTATGCCTCTCCTAAAGCAAAAGTGAGAAATATGGGATTCCCATCAGAATCCTTCCCCAAAAAAAACAGAACAAGACAAGGATGCCCTCTATCCCCCCTGCTTTTTGCAATTTGTATGGAGCCTCTTACAATATTAATACGCTCCTCAGCAGATATTCACGGAATCACGGTGGGCAAAATAGAATTAAAAATGTCTCTTTTTGCAGGCGACACCTTATTTACACTAACACAACCATTGATCTTACTTCCCTCCTTATATAAAATCCTGGAAATATTTGGCTCCATGTCAGGCTTTAAAATCAATAATACCAATACCAATAAGGGTGGCCTATCCCTTAAATCTATCAGCAACTCAATTAGATTCACTACGTTAAATGGTCAGCAACCTCTTTTAAATATCTGGGGCTAGAAATTAGCCATGATTTAAAAAGCTTATTTAGACACAACTACACAGTAACTATAAAAAAAAATTAACAAGATTGCTCTCCACCTGGATAAACTACCCGATATCGACCCTGGACCGCATAAAACGCAGTTAAAATGCCTATTCTCCCCAAAATACTGTATTTGTTCAGAGCACTTCCAATAACCATTAGTAAAAGAGATCTGGCAGAATAAAAGATCTAGAATTAGGAATTTGGGTTACTAATTTTATATAACTACTATATCGCAGCTAGACTAGCTCAAATAGTACGATGGCCCCAAGGAACACATGAAATAAATTGGGTTGATATAGAAAACGAGATACTGGCACCACTTAACGTATATTCAATACTATGGATAATACCAGAAAAAAGAATAATTAATACCAATATAGAAAACCCTACCATCCAACACACACTGAAGTTATGGGACAAATGCATATTTTTACTGCCAAAACATCTCTAGTTCACCCTCTTTTTTATAACCCACAATTCCCTCCAGGAATGTCAACACATATGGCAGAATTTTGGAGACAGAAAGGGATCCATAGACTTAAGGATAAATGTAATCCAAATAATTCCATCCTAACAAGAAATTCAAGCCAAATACAAAATAGACAATTCATATTGGTACCAATATGTTCAACTCTCAAATTTCCTCTTAGCAAATATTAATAAGGAATCCCAAAATGCCCCTACCAACTTCGAAAAACTGTGTCTGATACAAGATAGCTCCAAAGATCTAATCTCAAAAATACACCATATTATATGGCACAATACCCTTGAAAATAAAATCCCCCCCCCCAATGATCAAGCAGGAAACCAGACTGCAGCAAACTTTAACGGATACACAATGGCAACAATCAATTTTAAACATGTCAAGATGTTCAGCCAATAATATCACTAAAGAAAAATCGTATATAATACTATATGATTGGTATATCACTCCATAATTTCTGAACAAAATAAACCCAACACTTGATCCAAAATGCTACAGAGGTTGTGATGCAATCGCAGATCAACTCCATTGTTGGTGGGAATGCACGGGAAAGTGCAGAGATTGTGAAAACAGGTGGAAATCCTAATTTCTGAAATTTTTAGGAAACCTTTTATTCTATCCCTATTCACTGCTTTATTTAAATTTACCATGTAAAAATTTCAATAAATATGCACAGAAATTAATTATGCATATATGTTCAGCTGCAAGGCTATTGATTGCAGCTACCTGGAAACACTCATGCCTACAGAGAGAAAAAATTAAGATGGATCCAGGAAAATTAACACATGGCCCACACCATACAGAACTCTACCAAAACCTGGTCAAAGACCTGGGATATCTGGATCTTACAAATGAATAAAACCACACAGTCAGGGCTCGGGTCTGGCGATCCCAGAGTACAGAGATTTAACCTTGTATGTTATGGCTAAAGCAAAGACGGTGCAAATTTTATTAGTGTAATTTTATTCATGTTGACTTTGTGTTATTTTGTTTTCTTCTTCTTATTTTTTTTTTCTATTTTTTTGTTTTCTTGTCCTCATATGGAGGAAATGCTTCCTCCATATGAGGGCATTTTTTACATGATTGATAGACAAGTTTGTTGTTTATGAAAATTCAATAAAAAATAAGAACAAAAAAAAGAGAGTTTATGATAGTATCTCACAGCAATATATGGTATATAAATAATTGTTTTACATTAATTTATCATCACACATTTTTTAACCATAGTTAATTGTTCACACCTATGTAATTGAAGGGAGTGGTTTAGCTTCTATAGAGAAGGTCTCGCAGTTTGTTTTTTGTGCTTGATAAAGGAGCACACGGCTCCGAACATGTTTCTGTACACACAAGAAAATTTGCTGCCTGAGGCTCTTCTACGAAACCTTTATTGCCGATAAATGCCTGCTTATCCAAGTCAAAATCCAATCAGAAAAATCACTTTCCAGGAAATGTTTTTTTGCTCAATTGGCTAACAGATACTTTGAAAATCTCTATTTGTGAATGGATCTCTTTGATCCATTTAAAAATACTATAGTAAGCTCTCAGTAACTGACAATTTACCAGAGCAGGTCCAGAACAGTACCTCCACTTAACATCAGAGTTCTACTTCTCTATTGGTGAATGGATCTCTTTAATAATTATAATATAAGTGCCCCACACATAGAATGATATAATAAGTGTCCAGCTGGTTAAGTTTACTTACTTATCTCTGTAATATCATAGTCTCAAATTGATTTTGATAGCAAATACTCCACATAGTTTTGGGCGAAACTGAGGGGGGCACTTGAATGGTGCCCGAGCACTCCCAGCAAATGCATTTTCTTTTTAAAGGGAAGGGGCAGTTTTTTTTTTAATAATGATTCCCAGCCCCCCCCCCCCGCCTTTCCCTCTCCCCCAGAAGCGCTGCCTGAGACAAATGTGTCACTCTGCCTTAAGAGAGAAGCGACCCTGACTATAGGAAAGAGTTAAAAATGGAGTGAGTCAACTATAGGGAAAGGTTAAAATGGAATAATACTATAATTTACCAGTAAAGTCAATGATGTCGAGGTAATAGCAAAGGTTGTGATGTACAAGGTCACAAGCCGAGATATAAAGCCAGGGAATCTAGAATGTGCTAAGAATTTATGACTGAGCTCATAAATAAAAGTATTCTTTTGGGAACTACCTTGTTGATTATACTCTTCCTCTTTTTGTTTCTGTAATGCTTCATTCTGTTTCCTTTTTTAATGTGGATCTCCATCCCCCTCAGTTGAAATCCAATGTCTGCCCCCCCCCCCCCCACACACACCTATTTTAAAACCCTAGATTTACTTGAAATGGGTTGGATTACAATTGGGTATTAGTGTAAACCTTGGATAACTAGTCTGATGAAAAAAAATGATAAATCCTGCAGGTCCCCAGGAATGTGTTTGAGTGGGGCCCGAGTGTCTAACTTTTGAATGATTATTGATGTCATAAAAGGGGTCACCTAATTCTTTTCTCAAGCAGTCTAGTGGAACCTCAACCAAGCACAAAGCTATTGGGTACTCAACATGTGACTAGGTGCAGTAATTATAAATAAACAATATCAGAAATTTGTGATACCGCTCTTAAAGTAGTCAAAAAATAAGCTATACCATTATTATGGCTACTACATTGGTATTTTAAAGAAGAACTAAAGTCTCCAGACAACATTGTTCCAATAGACAGAGCACATTCACAAACATACAATAAGCTGTGTCTCACCTCTCCCTTTGCTGTAGCAATTGGGTGATTTATGAAAATAACCTGTGAGTACTATGGATCAGCTCTCACAATCCACCATAGCTAGGTAAGCCCCCAGCTAAGTGTCTGCTCAACAGATCAAAACAAGGAAATTACAGCCTTGCTTCCTAGAAGCTGACAGCCAATCACATTACAGCACAGAGATTCTCCTTCTCCCTGCCACAGAACAGGGATTTCAGTTTTTTATTTTCAAACATATTCAATGTTCCTGTCCTAACAAATATATAATTCTTTACTTTTCATACAAAAATAAAAGTAATTTTTGCAGTGTATTTCATAGATAGCATGGATATAAGAAACGGGACACTAACATTTCAGCAAAAAAAAAAAAAGTAAATCTGGGGAATAGAGCCTGCAACTTGTACATTTACTCTGTGTTGCTAAAAGCAGATCTCTTACCTCTAGGATAACTGAGATACTATATAGTATACTGGTACATGTAGAATCTTTTACTAGGAACATATTGGGAACAAAGTCTGGAGATTCAAACTTGTGACCTTCTCAACTATGTGTTTCTGAAACTGGCATTTTACCAGGTGAGTCACTGAATAAGCTGAATACTCAGGTACATTTAGAAGTGTTATCTTTTGCTTGGATAGAAACAAAAAAAAAACAGTAAGTCTGGGGTATTGAACTTGTGACCTTCTGAACTGTGTATTTCTAAACCTGGTGCCTTACCCAGTGTGCCAACACTGAATAGGCAGAGACTCCAGGTACATTTGGAAGCTTTATTTATTGCTAGGAAAAGAAAAAAATTAAAAATGGAATATGGAAGTCCCTGATAAGACTTTGAAAGCTGCTTGTTACCCTCTTAGTTTATTTTCCAGCAACTCACACTGACTAATAAATAAACTGCAGGGTAACAAGCAGCTTTCAAAGTCTTATCGTGGACTTCCATATTGGTGTGTAGACATCTGTATAGAAAATACTCTGTGCATAGAGACAGTGAATATTGGGGTTAGGGGGCGTGGCTCTTTGTTGACTTCATGGGCTGTGAGTTTTAGTGGCAACAACGTGGAAGCCTTTTTACTAACATAATCTATTACTTACATGTACTAAATGCACCTTACTAGAGAAGAATCTTACAATGTATAGGTGTTCTGGGGAGATAACCTTTCATATTAGGTTTTAAAAAATTCAAGTTTAGTTCTCCTTTAAGACCCCATTGTAAAATACCATACATGGTATCGTAACATTGCATAAAAAATGTCCTGGTCAGAAAATACAGATAGAGATTGGTATCAACCAGGTAAAGAATATGGCCCCAACTTCTCATCTGCTCAATGAAATAGTAAATTTGTTTTTAAATGACAAATCGCTGGTCTTTGTTTCTTTTTTTCTTTTATTTCACCTATTTTTTCGAACTGTATCTCCTCCCACAGTTTGCAAGCTACAGACATGAAATTATAAAGTATAAAACCCTCTTTTATTGCCATAGCAATATTACAGAGTTCTAAATCTCACAGCAAAAACACACATTCCCTTCTGCAATGCGTCTTAATTTTATACTAAGACTTTCCTTTTCTAGTTAAACTTTAGTACTACACATATATGGCACCAAAATATAAACAGCCTTTTAAATGCGGTTTAAAAATGAAACTGCATTGTCGTGAATTTGCTCTATAAACAGAAGTTTTACAGACAGCGGGATTTTTTCTGTTGTAGAAACATCCATTACCATTTTAGGTCTGAAACCTTATCATAAAATATGAACTTGCTTCAAATAATAAACATTACATCCCATAATTATAAAATGATGCAAGACGACAATTTTCCACTGCTCATTGGTGAACAGAGGCATAACCAACTCATAAACCACTTCATATCTGAATAAATCATACACATACACAACAGCTTTATCTAAATATCACCCAGCCACCATAGTCATTTGACGCTGCATTTAAGCTATAAAGGGAAACAGATGTTTGGAGTGGTTGTTGGTTGTTTTCAGAAGAATAAAAACAATTAGCACATGAAAAACAAGCAACTAAATAAGGTGTGAGGGAATGGAGAGTGTAAAGCCTCAAAAGTCAATAGTGTATGGGGGAAATAAACACCAAAGAGCTATCCTAAGTTCTAAAGTTTTGGGCATAACAATATTTCATGTATGGACGTTCATGTCTGGGTAATTTATTGATCCAGCAGGCTTATCACCTTCTTGTCAACATCCTCTAAAATTTCATGGGGACAAGTTAATGAGATATTGGCACAGCAGCAATAAAAGGTGCAAACATGCTCCTATACTAATAATCTGCAGCAACCAATCAGATGTTACCTAATGGCAGTAACCTGTTAAAAAGCCAATATCTGATTGGTTGCTGGGAATTATTAGTAATGGAACATTTTTGCATTGTTTGTACCTCTTAATGCATCAGCCACTCAGTTTCTCTCTCCTTCTATTTTGCTGTCCCCTTCGTGTAAACTCCTGTGTTTGCATGGACACACTTAACTCTTTCTTCTTCCTCAAATCTCATTTTATAATTTTCACTCTCCTCCTCTGGATGGACTACAGATTGCCATGCGCACATGCAGATTATATGTTACCATATATGTTCCAATCACTATTTCAAATCAAATGTATTAACTCTACCTTTCATTCAATGACAATTTTAACTTATTGGCTGCTAGTTTCTGCTGCAAAAACTAGCTAAATTTAAAGGGGAACTAAATTTAGAATATACCCAGACTTTGGACCGGCAGCACAGGACTTTAAAATAAAAATGGGAGGTAACAGCCATGGATCTTACTTTCCTGGGATGTTTAGAATATAATCAAATACGGTCATCTTTAAAAAAAAAAAAAAAAAAGACAATTAAAAAAATTATTTATTTAAAGGGCAAATTTACCTATCAAACTGTGAGAAAGAAAAAAAGTTATTTTAATCTAAATGCTACCTGATGTTCTGTTACTTCTTTCTGCTTCCTGGGTTTTTTAGTTAGCAGCGGTCAGTCATGGGTGAAAGTTGACATCACAGCCAATGACTGAATGCTAATCCCCTAGCTGCCTCCTCTGTGTACATAAAACTAAGTTTGGAGAGCTTTAAGAGGAGGTGGAAACTTTTGAGAGGCAGAAAGAAGAGCAACATTTTTCAGCATAAGGTCTGCCCTATCAGGTAACTATTGTAGATTTGGGTTTTGTGGGATTATTAACCTATATTGAAAACAATAACTTAAAATATATTAGTAGAGATGTACAAAGCCGCAAAGTTCAAATGTTGGAATTTCAAATGTTTTGCAAAATGATACAACACAGAGGTTCTGCTGCTGAATCAATATCAACTAAAAATTCTCTGATTATGTTAGGTAATCTTTTAGTTACAACAAATAACCATATCCGTGTATACTCATAGTGTGCTCAAAAAGAATAATATTGTCAGTTGCATGTAATAAAGTAAGCATGTAATATAACAATTCACTAAAAAACCAACTTGCAAAGGAAAATGGTAATTTCTGGGGGAAACATCTGTGCCATTGAAGTCTTATTACTGCTATTACCAGGTATACTGCCATTTTATTTCTGGAATATCCTATGTACATAGTTGCCAACATTTTCCAAATGTCTAAGGACTCATCTTAGAGCCAGTGGTGTGCTAACTGTATTTTGCAAATTATGACAACTTGTCCACACCTTCTTTAAAATAAATACCTAGGTCCAAAATGTCACTCAACCAGTTTACCTCCTATAATTTTTGTTCTTGTAAAGTTGTATATAGAAAAATATCAAACAATCGTAAATGTAGAATGAGAAGTAGGAAATATAGCATGGCCATAGACCAAACTTTTGGCCAGCACAAAAAACAAAAACTGACCAATTTTCTCGCTACACACCTAACACAGGACAACTATCAGCAAATACCAAGTATTAAATGATAATATTGGTATGTCTATGGCAACCATTAGTTAAATTTCACTAAATACTGAAGTCCTTAATTCATTTAAAACAGTATGTTCACTCAAAAAATTAATATGAAGGAATCTACAGGTGTCTGGGAGGAAAGAGAGAGGACACTTTTGGGGGACATGCCTTACCAAATTTTGCTTATACTATTGCGCCGACTGCTAAAATATCTCAGATGCTGACTGGTGGACTCCAGTCAACCAATCAAATTAGATATCATGCTTGCCTACTACTTGAAAGTAATTCTTAAATGATCCCACGAACCACTTACTAAGAACAAAATATGGTTCTACATTTACAGGATACCAGAATTTGGGCTGCAGTAGCAGCCAGGAAGGTAAGTATACCAGGGAGCCAGGAAGGTAAGTATACCAGTAATTGTCCTTGCCTAGTTACCAGTGGTGACATAGAAAAAATGAAATTCCCTTTTTGATACTTTATTACACGCACCTCATTTTGATCCCCTAATTTCCTAAAGCTGGGTACATAGTTACACTAAAAGGCCAATCCCATCGGGTGCAATAGGGTCTGCCTTTTATCAACACATGTGCGATAGAATAGGCTGATCCATGGCCAACTAACTAGTGTCTTTGGCCATAGAATCACTTGCCAGTGACCAAAACTTTTCCTATATACAGGGGCATAACTACCAGGGAGCAGGGGGAGCAACCACAGGGGGGGACCCATCTTCTTATTTTCCTATGACAGATATAGACTCTTCCCAGAAAACCAATGTGGGTAAAGCACAGATAGGGGCCCCATCATAGTTTTGCTGGGGGGGGGGGGCAGTGATTCCTAGTTACGCCCCTGCCTATATAATATAGAGGGCCAATAGCAGCCTCTAGATACCTGAACGATCTCCCTAAACAGGTACAGAAATGTCATATCGAGAATATTTATAGCACTTTTAAATATCTGATAACACCTTCCAATGAAATCTGTCTGTTATCTGTAATGTGTATACCCAGCTCTAGGCGTCTCCTTGTTGGAAATAATCTTATTGTTGCTTTCTCGGTTCACTAAAATTCCATGGGGGGCGAACTGTATGCTATACTAACAGGGAGATTCAATATAAGTTCTTATTGTTTAAAATGGTGCTAATTTTGCCCCAACCAATCAGAAATGATGTAACACTTGAAAGCTAACATCTGATTGGTAAGTCTTTCCTGCTTTTAATCTGTTTTATTTAAACATCAGAAATCAGGAAACTCGGCAATATAATACCTTTACCACAACTAAATTACAGAGTTTGCTGAATCAAAAATGATCTTGTTCTGGTGCATCCAGATGATACAGGATCATTTGTTACAGATTACATTAATATATTTGCAGTTTTTAACGTGTACAAAAGGTCAGGGACATTATATAATTTCAAGCTTGACCCTGGAATTTTTTTTGTTATCAGTGACTACTGTAAAATCACAATCCTATTAATTTGTATCTCCTGTGTTTGCACGTACAAATCATTTGAACGGCCACATTCTATGTCAAAAGCCACTGAATTTCAAAGATGTAAATAACCCCATTTTCCAAGCTTTAAGGGCACGGCCACACTGCAACGCAAACGCAATCCCACACGATTTCATGTGAGATTTCATTGCATTTGCGCATGCGTTTTTTCGTTACATATAGAAAAACTCATGTGATTTCGATTTAAAATGTGGAACGCAAATCGCAGTTGCATCGGAAACGCGCGTTTTCAGTGCGTTGCCAATGATCGGAAAAACCGCATGCGCAACCACAAGAAAATCGCGACAGTGTGGCCTAGCCCTAAACTGGTTTATTTCCAGGATTATGACCCCACCATCTGAATGTTCACTGTACGTTCTAGTTAAACATTTTAGTTGCCTATTTTGCCTTTTTCAAACAATAGATAACACATTACAACCCTCTGCTATATAAGGTTTTTATAAATCTAACATAAAGTGATACATTTGGAAAATATTTATGTTCTAAATCGGGCAATGTGAACCCTGAACTTTTTTATAAAACGTATAAAAAGGATTACAGATTCAAGGGAGAAAAGTCCTATGCAGTGAGCTTTTTAAAAACAAAAAGAACTAGAAAGGGAATGTGTATGTTTGTGCTGCAGATTTTAAAACTCAATATCAATGATGAGGATATTGTTGTTTTTTACTTACCCTTTAAATATAGCTGTCACAGGATTGAATAGGTGTGTCAGTTGGTGTGTACTTGAGGCAGGTTGGGAGATAAAAAACTAACTTTTTTGATGATTGGTCAAAATGTGTTTTTTGACTATACTTACCCTTTAAATATGGTTGCCACATGAAGGAATAGGTAGCTCATTTGGTGTATGTACCTGTGTCAGGTTGGAAGTTAAAGGATAAGTACACTCAAAATAACAATGAAGTTTAAATGGAAGCTGTATGCCTAACTTACCTTGTCCCTTATTTTTTTTTCTAGGTGTCTTCAGAGCCTTACTGTGCCTCAGTAAAGTGCTGGCCATCTTGGGTTATGTTTTCAGTCAGGTAAGGCTCCTCCCCTCGAGAATTGGTGGACCTAGTTCCAGGCTCAAGTTGTGCACGCGCTGACGACACGGCATGCGCGTCATGATGTCACTCGCGCGTGAGCATGGAGATAACTGCAACATGATTTATGGACCCAAGCCTGGAACTAGGTTTACCATCTCGAGGGGAGAAGAGTATGCAATAAATGGGGAATTGAGGATTTTAGTAGTGGAAAGAGGATAGTTAGGTAAGAGTTATTAACTTGGGAGAAAAGGCTGTTAGGGGACAATATATAAATGTTCCTTACAGAAAATGCTCAGTTGCTTGTTAACCAATAGATCTTTTCTGGGGGAATTTAGTCTGCTAATTATGGTCTAAGTGATCAAGTCCAGCCTCCAGGTGTTAAAGGGCATGTCCACCCTTATAATAAACTTTTAGCCTATAATAGAATACCTCCCCCCAGCCCCAACCGCTATAAAATAAATTTAAGAAAGTGACCAGATCTTTACTTATCTTCCCTCTCTCCTCCGACGCCCGGCCTTCTGCTTGCAAGACACTGCAAGCAGGGGGCGAGACCGGCAGCCGTGTCCGTGATTGGCTGAGAGGCAGCCAATCACTGACGCGGCTGCCGGCTTCTCAGAATGCCGGGGGAGAGAGGGAAGGTAAGTAGAGTTCAGGGGTCTTTCTTAAAATTATTTTTTAGCGGTTGGGGCTGGGGGAAGATATACTAATATATGGGCAAGGGGTTTTATGATAGGGGGAGGGATCGCAAAATGGGAGGGAGGGGGAGGGAGGGGGAGAAGGGCTGCAGTACGCATGCCAAACTTCTCCCGGAGGCGAGATAGGAGGCAGAGTCCTATATGGACTCTGCTATCCTCCTGGTGGGCAGTTTTTGGGACTTTGGGGGGGGGACTACAGGAGAACCTTATGGAGCTGGGATGTGAGGTAAGGATGTTATTACACTACATGGTGGGGCCATTAGTGGGGGGGATTATAGTTTTGGGGGTGGACATACCCTTTAAATATTAATTGAGATGGTAAAATCCAGCAGCATTAGAAAATGTAGAGATAATTTGAAACTACTTAGTCATTTTATTTAAAAAGGGAAAAAAAACTTAACTGTAAAGTTTATTTTAGACCTAGGAAGTGTGTTCGATAGGGCACTGCCACCAAGTGTACAAAGTGTGCCTGCATTTTCCCTTACATTGGTATATAAAAAAAATAAAGGACACACATCAGATTTGTATCTGCTAATATTTAAAAATACAATGGTGTCAATAAATGTTTTAAAAAAAAAAACAGACATGGAAATATTTTGCTTTTAATTCCTAAATCTGGTTCTGATCACATTTTACGTCACTTAAGAAGAAACTGATCTATTTGTGTAACCGCCGACAACAACTCAGTTAGGCTTGAGCCCTTTTGATATTGGGGTACAAAGTGCTTAAAAGGGCTAACAATCATTTGTTGTGCTGATGCTCAGAAAGGTAGGATAACAATCTAGATTTGAAAGTATTAATGGATGTTACCTGGCGAAGCGAGAGAGGGTGAGAGTTCCAAAGGTAGGGAGCACCAAGAGAGAATGGTTTAAGGTGGGAGGTAGCAGTGTTTGTTGGGGGTTTGTGGAGAAGATTTCCTTGTGAGGAACAGAGGGCACAGCCTGGAACATAAGGGACCAAGACAGTAGGTAAGTAGGGAGGTGCTGTAGAGCAAAGGGATTTAAAGGTTAAAAGCAGGGTATTTAATAGGATTCTTTGTTTGATGGGAAGCCTATGGACTGAAGTATCATGGTTGTGGGTTCTCTTCTGGAGGAGAGCGAGATGATCCGAGCTGCCGAGTTTAAAATAGACTGGAGAGGAGAGAGATGAGAGGCCGGGAGTCCAAGTAGTAGAATGTTACAGTAAAATTAATTGATTTTTATAAATTAAGAGACTATGTAGAATTACTGCGGTAAGTGTGATATAATTAATGAATTGATTTTTTTTGCAATTAAATGGTTTCAAACACATAAAACAGTAATAATTTTATGTTGATTCCTACCTCATCCAAACTGTGAATGGCAAGACTAGGAGAAATACTCCAGGGACCTTCATTCTGCAACCTAGATGGTGCTCTTGGATACAGCAGCTCCTCCAGCACTTCTTCCTCTTCAGCAGAAGAGTCGCTGGATTCAGATTTATCCTCTTCAAATTTACTCATTTCTCTAGAAAGTGAGATTGAATTTAAAGAAAAAGATTAGCTGTTTATTTATATAAAAAACTTCAAGCCATAGACACATCCCTAAAATAAAGGTTGAGAAATCCGCGTATGTTACATACCCATGTTTTACATGCACTAAATTGTAATAAATATTTAATGTTTAAAAAAATGTTTTAAAAGAGTGCCCTGAGTTACAGATGACATACCAGTAAACTGGGAAACTTGGAGGCACTGTATCATAACCACTGACATTAGCAATTGTCTGCCATTCCTGGTCATAGACGGAAAATGATCTTAACTGAAACTGTTTTTAAGTTGACATTCAAAATGACATTACATTCATATTATCACATTTTAAAGACAGAATAATGGTGAATATTAAGAAAGTCCATCTGAGATAAGATCTGATCTAAGTATCTGATAAAGAGGCCTGAATTGTTCCATGTGCTATAAACAGTAAATACATTGCCTGATTTCACAGAACCATTGAAGGCAGGGCCGGATTTCTAACTAGGCACGCGAGGCCCGTGCCTACAGGCGGGGGGAAATAGAGGGGAAATAGAGGCGCGGAGTGACGAGCCTGCGGATCTTTTACTAAGTGCCCTTAACCTCCCGGAACCAGGCCAGCCAATGTGCGCTCCCGCTCTCCTATCAATGTGTGCAGCAGAGAGAGCGGGAGATTCAAACTCCTGCTCTCTCACTCAAATACTGCAGTAGAACGATCCGGCCGGCCGGGAGCACAGAGCAGCAGAGGTGGAGATTGGAGAAGCAGGCAGCTGTGCCTGTGAATAGAGGGGGGAAGAGAAGAGGATCCTGAGTGAGGTGCCATAAATTAGACAGACCACCAGGCTGCTTCCACCCTAGATAGATAGATAGATAGATAACTTAGCTACGCTACGCTAGCTCGTAGCTGCTCGCTCTCGCTACTGCTGCCCCTCGCCTCGCTCGCTCCTAAGCTCGACTCGCGCTCGCTCTCTCAGCCTAGATCGATAGATAGATAGATAGATGATAGTGCATCAGATAGATGATGATAGATAGATAGATAGATAGTAGATAGATAGATAGATAGATAGATAGATTAGATTAGATAGTATAGATAGATAGCTAGATAGATAGATAGATAGATATGATCATAGATGATAGTAGATAGATAGATATATAGATAGATAGAATAGAATAGATAGATAGATATATGATAGATAGATAGATAGAATAGTAGTAGATAGTATAGATGATAGATAGATAGATAGATAGTAGTAGATAGATAGTATAGATAGATAGATAGTATAGATAGATAGATAAGATAGATAGATAGATAGATAGATAGGATAGTATGATAGTAGATAGATAGATAGATCGATAGTAGATGTAGATAGATAGATCTAGCTGAGATAGCTCGCTCAGCTGCTCCGCTGCTCGATCCGCTAGCTCGCTCGCTCGCCTCGCTCGCTACGATCGCTCGATCGTATATAGCTAGATGATAGAAATCTTAGCTTAGCTGATAGCTAGATCGATAGATTCCTCATGCAGATAGATAGATAGATAGATAGATAGATAGATAGATAGATAGATAGATAGATAGATAGATAGATAGATAGATAGATAGATAGATAGATAGATGCACAGACAGCGTTAGATAGATAGATAGATGCACAAACAGCGTTAGATAGATAGATAGATGCACAGACAGAGTTAGATAGCTAGATGCACAGACAGAGTTAGATAGATAGATAGCTAGATGCACAGACAGAGTTAGATAGATAGATTACACTACATGGTGGGGCCATAGTGGGGGGGGATTATAGTTTGGGGGTGGACATCCCTTAATATTAATTGAGATGGTAAAATCCAGCAGCATTGAAAATGTAGAGATAATTTGAAACTACTAGTCCTTTATTTAAAAAGGGAAAAAAAACTTAACTGTAAAGTTTATTTTAGACCTAGGAAGTGTGTTCGATAGGGCACTGCCACCAAGTGTACAAAGTGTGCCTGCATTTCCCTTACATTGGTATATAAAAAAAATAAAGGACACACATCAGATTTGTATCTGCTAATATTAAAAATACAATGGTGTCATAAATGTTTTTAAAAAAAAAAACAGACATGGAATATTTTGCTTTTAATTCCTAAATCTGGTTCTGACACATTTTACGTCTCACTTAAGAAGAAAACTGATCTATTTGTGTAACCGCCGACAACAACTCAGTAGGCTTGAGCCCTTTTGATATTGGGGTACAAAGTGCTTAAAAGGGCTAACACTCATTTGTTGTGCTGATGCTCAGAAAGGTAGGATAACAATCTAGATTTGAAAGTATTAATGGATGTTACCTGGCGAAGCGAGAGAGGGTGGAGTTCCAAAGGTAGGGAGCACCAAGAGAGAATGGTTTAAGGGGAGGTAGCAGTGTTTGTGGGGGTTTGTGGAGAAGATTTCCTTGTGAGGAACAGAGGGCACAGCCTGGACATAAGGGACCAGACAGTAGGTAAGTAGGGAGGTGCTGTAGAGCAAAGGGATTTAAAGGTTAAAAGCAGGGTATTTAATAGGATTCTTTGTTTGATGGGAAGCCTATGGACTGAAGTATCATGGTTGTGGGTTCTCTTCTGGAGGAGAGCGAGATGATCCGAGCTGCCGAGTTTAAAAAGACTGGAGGAAGAGAGAGATGAGAGGCCGGGAGTCCAAGTAGTAGAATGTTACAGTAAATTAATTGATTTTTATAAATTAGAGACTATGTAGAATTACTGCGGTAAGTGTGTATAATTAATGAATTGATTTTTTTTTGCAATTAAATGGTTTCAAACACATAAAACAGTAATAATTTTATGTTGATTCCTACCTCATCCAAACTGTGAATGGCAAGACTAGGAGAATACTCCAGGGACCTTCATTCTGCAACCTAGATGGTGCTCTTGGATACAGCAGCTCCTCCAGCACTTCTTCCTCTTCAGCAGAAGAGTCGCTGGATTCAGATTTATCCTCTTCAAATTTACTCATTTCTCTAGAAAGTGAGATTGAATTTAAAGAAAAAGATTAGCTGTTTATTTATATAAAAAAACTTCAAGCCATAGACACATCCCTAAAATAAAGGTTGAGAAATCCGCGTATGTTACATACCCATGTTTTACATGCACTAAATTGTAATAAATATTTAATGTTTAAAAAATGTTTTAAAGAGTGCCCTGAGTTACAGATGACATACCAGTAAACTGGGAACTTGGAGGCACTGTATCATAACCACTGACATTAGCAATTGTCTGCCATTCCTGGTCATAGACGGAAAATGATCTTAACTGAAACTGTTTTTAAGTTGACATTTAAAATGACATTACATCATATTATCACATTTTAAAGACAGAATAATGGTGAATATTAAGAAAGTCATCTGAGATAAGATCTGATCTAAGTATCTGATAAAGAGGCCTGAATTGTTCCATGTGCTATAAACAGTAATACATTGCCTGATTTCACAGAACCATTGAAGGCAGGGCCGGATTTCTAACTACGGAGGCTGGCGGGGGGAAATAGAGGGGAAATAGAGGCGCGAGTGACGAGCCTGCGGATCTTTTACTAAGTGCCCCTAACCTCCCGGAACCAGGCAGCCAATGTGCGCTCCCGCTCTCCTATCAATGTGTGCAGCAGAGAGAGCGGGAGATTCAAACTCGCTCTCTCCACTCAAATACTGCAGTAGAACGATCCGGCCGGCCGGGAGCACAGAGCAGCAGAGGTGGAGATTGGAGAAGCAGGCAGCTGTGCCTGTGAATAGAGGGGGAAGAGAAGAGGATCCTGAGTGAGGTGCCATAAATTAGACAGACCACCAGGCTGCTTCCACCCTAGATAGATAGATAGATAGATAGATATATAGATAGATGCATCAGATAGATAGATAGATAGATAGATAGATAGATAGATAGATAGATAGATAGATAGATAGATAGATAGATAGATAGATAGATAGATGCATCAGATAGATAGATGCATCAGATAGATAGATAGATAGATGCATCAGATAGATAGATAGATAGATAGATGCATCAGATAGATAGATAGATAGATAGATAGATAGATAGAGAGATAGATTAGATAGTAGCATCATGCAGTAGATAGATAGATAGATAGATAGATAGATAGATAGATAGATATAGATAGATAGATGCAGATAGATAGATAGCATCATGCAGCAGATAGATAGATAGAGAGATAAATAGATGCATGATAGATAGTGAGAGATAGATAGATAGATAGATGATAGATAGATAGATAGATCATGCAGATAGATAGATAGATAGATAGATGCATCATGCAGATAGATAGATAGACAGACAGACAGACAGACAGACAGACAGATAGACAGATAGATAGATAGCAGAGTTACATAGATCGATAAATAGATGCAGATAGATAGATAGATGATAGATAGATTGATAGCAGAGTTAGATAGTAGATAGATAGATAGATAGCAGAGTTAGATAGATAGCAGAGATAGATAGATAGATAGCAGAGTTAGATAGATAGATGCAGATAGATAGATAGATAGCAGAGTTAGCTAGATAGATAGATAGATAGATGTGGCCTAATTGGGGCGGAGAAAGGGGCACGACCTAAAAAAATGTGCGCCGCGCGGCCCAAGTGGGTGTGGCTAGCAGTGGGAGTGGTTAACACTGGGTGGAGCTTAAGGCGGCAAACGATCTGTGCCTACAAGCTCCTGAAGCCTAAATCCGGCACTGATTGAAGGGGAATTTCAGTGCAAATACATATACTTTTCAGAAAAAAGAGCAGTATTTTTCCCTGGTCCTTCCACGTCAGTGGAAGTGCATGGGTTAAACGCCTTTATACCCTATGTGACAGGCCGGTTCTCCAATAAAAATGTTAGCTCCGCCCTCCTACCTCTGTGTCTTTTTCTCCTGTATGGACGGACCGGATAGTAGTGCTCCCCAAAGCCAAAAATAACCACTGGGTCCCCTCTCCTCAGTGTAGACTGCTCGATAATGCTTGCATGTAGAGCAGTGGGGATTAGCGGACCCCTTATCCTCTCGCGCGTACAGTCTCTGTAACCCGCGAGAGGCACTTCCGGCGCACACGGATGACATCACAAGGCGGGAGATTTCAAAAAAGCCGGCATTCAACATAGCAGGCGAGTCTCAGCATCGGAACACTTGTGTATCCCTGCAGCTCTCCAGTGCATATGCACCAGCTCTGCTCCTGTCCACTGCACTCATCCGCTGTTTCAGACCCATATTCTGCCAGTATGTTGTAAGTCAACAGTTAAAGGGGCAGTGTTATAGCTAAAGTTATTATGTGCTAAGCTTATATCTGGTGTTGTCTCTTGCAGTGCATCCTCTAGCCCTGACAAAAAGACACAGGTCTGCATCCAAGGGGTGAGCAAATACTACTGAGAGTGGTCTCCCTTAGCATACAAACTATTTGTAGTTTCTATACTAACTGTCTTCTTTCTTACAAAATTGTATTTTTCAGCTCTCCAGATCCAGGAGAAAGGTCAAGCAAAGCAAAAGGGAAAGAATGTGCTCTATGCCGTAATACAAGGAAGTAAAATGTGTACAGACTGCATGAACCCTTCTGCAACAATATCACAGGAACAAATCCAACAGACCATGTCGAACGTATTCCAATCCTCCATGGATACACTGGTTAAAGTAGCTTCAGCTACTTTTAACAAAGTGGCAGAAATGCTAAAAGAGCAAGGTATTCTACCAACAGAACTACCAATACCAGAACCAATCACACCAGACGTCGAATCAGAGGGAGAACTGATATCAGAAGAGGGGGAGACAGACGAAACAACCTATGATAATATATCCCCAGTTACACTAGAATATCTAATCACAAAGATGAGATCCACGTTTCAGATATCTGATCCTTCGGATAAAAACAAAGGAGATCTAATGTTTTCAAACAAAACTACGTCAAACGCGCTGTTTCACGTCCACGAACAAATGACGCAGATAATTAAGACGGAATGGGAAAATCCAGATAGGAGATTTAATATATCTCAGAACATGACAAGGAATTACCCATTCAATAAACAAGACTCCAAAGCCTGGGATGAACCTCCAAAGATAGATACCCCCATAGCCAAGATTGCAAAGAAAATTGCATTGGCTACAGACGACTGGGTGTCCTTAAAGGACCCTATGGAAAGAAAAGAAGAGGCAGCACTAAAAAGAACATACGTAGCGGCAGGGGCAGCCATTCGTCCTGCTATTGGCATAACGAGTGTAGCAAGGGCCAATAGAATCTGGATTAAAGACTTAGAAGATGCGATTACAGAAGGAGTACCCAGAAATGAACTAATTAAACTAACACAGGACATAAAACTAGTGAACAATTTTATAGCTGAAGCATCCATGGACTCACTAAAACTGTCAGCGAAATCCATGGCTCAATCAACAGTGGCAAGACGTGCGTTATGGTTAAGGCAATGGAGGGTGGACAACCAATCAAAACAGGGCTTAACCAACCTTCCTTTCAAAGGCAACCTCTTATTTGGACCCGATTTGGATGAAGTCATTGAAAAAAACTCAGCAAAAAAACTCAGTAAAAAAAAAAAGAGAATTTCCGTCAACCTCTGCAACAGGATACTCGTTACAACAAGCAAAACAATACCGCCCGGGCAGACCGTTCTTTCAAAAACAAAACTGGAATCAAGATCATTCCTTTCGTGACACAAAAACTTCAAGAGGAAGAGGCAAGAAAACCTTATGACTACCAGTACAAACTGGGGGGAAGACTAACCAACTTTGTAGCAAATTGGCAAGAATCAGGAGCCGACATCTGGGTGACACAAACGATATCTCGAGATTACCTGATAGAATTCTCCCAATTACCACCAAGGAGAAGGTTCATAACGTCACAAAAACCGAAAAATATTCAAGCCATGCTGGAGTTAGACAGAATCCTACGGGGGGGAAAAAAACTACTGGATGGGTCAGTTATAGAACAAGTTCCAAGTCAGCAACAAAAACAAGGTATTTATTCCACCCTTTTCCTCAAGAAAAAGAAGAACGGAACATTCAGAGCGATACTAGATCTCAGATTTGTAAACCAGTTCATAAAACTATCCAAATTCAAAATGGAAACACTCAAAACTATAACCAACCAAATACAGAAAGGAGACTGGATGATCAAGATCGATTTACAGAATGCTTATCACCACATACCAATACATCCAAATCACAGGAAATACTTAAGATTTCACATTCTAAACCATCACTTCCAGTACAAATGTCTACCATTTGGTCTGTCATCCTCGCCACGCACTTTTACGAAGATTCTATCACCAATAATAGCATTTCTGAGAATTCAGAAGATAGAAATCTTTGCATACTTGGACGATATCCTGATAAAAACGCAAGACAAAACCAACTTGATGACAACTTCAACCTATGTTCAAGAAACACTAACCCAACATGGCTGGCTAATAAACTTAGAGAAATCAAATCTGACTCCATCCCAAACAATACAATTTTTGGGGACAACAATAGAGACAAACAACCTTCAACTTTGACCCCCTACCGAACGCAGATCAGATGTGATCATGGAAGTGAAAAAATTAATATCTCGACCATACTCAACTACAGAGATATGTCAAAGTGTCCTGGGGAAGCTGGTGGCGACTTCAGAATCAGTACAGTGGGCAATGTTCCATGTCAGGCCACTACAACTCAACCTCCTCCAACAATGGAAAAACCAGTGTTCCACAAACCAAATCGTATTACTTCCACTAACAGTCAGAAACAAAATGAAATGGTGGACATACACAAAGAACTTCAGACCAATAAGCATCTACTTCCATACCTGGATCACAATTACAGCAGATGCAAGTCCCCTAGGGTGGGGAGCATGCTGCAAAGGTCAACAAGCTCAAGGAGTATGGGATCAATTCTGGAAAACCCAGAACCAAAATGCCAGAGAAATGAGAGCAGTTTTTCAGGGTCTGAAAGCATTTCACTTTTTGATCAAGAATGCACCAGTACAAATCCAATCAGACAATATGGCGGTAGTTTACTACCTGAACAAACAGGGGGGAACCAAGAGCAGGAGCCTATGGTCTCAGACAGAGGAATTATTCAACTGGGCAGAAAACAAGATAAAACAACTAAGGGCGATCCACATTCCGGGGAAAGAAAACATACAAGCGGACAGACTGAGCAGATACATGTTCAGTCCAATAGAATGGAGCCTGGAACAGTCAGTATTCAATCAATTAACTTGCAGATGGGGCAAACCCCTAATAGATCTAATGGCAACGAGAGAAAATACAAAAGTACCAAAATTCTGTACCAGATACCCAGACAACAAAGCGCTAGCCACGAATGCCTTTTCCATAAAATGGAGTCCTCATCTAATATATGTTTTTCCTCCTATATCACTGATCCCCAGAACCCTCAGGAAAATAGAGGAAGACAAAGCCCAGGTGATTATCATCCTCCCATTCTGGCCAAGGAGACCCTGGTTCCCCTGGGTACAGAGGCTGGCCCAAGCACCACCTATACCCTTACCAATGATTCCCAACTTAATAACCCAGGGAAATCTGATTCACTCCTACCTGAAACAACTGAAACTGATGGCCTGGCTACTGAACTCAAACCCATGAGGGAAGCAGGACTATCTGATAAAGTAATACATACCTTAATGTCTTCCAGGAAGAAAACGACCTCAGACACATATTACAGGTCTTGGGGAAAGTTCTCAAACTGGTGTAAAGAAAAGGGAAGGCAAACCGAAGATATAAAAGTGGACACAATCCTAGAGTTTTTACAAGATGGTCTAGAAAAACAACTCAGTATTTCCACACTGAAGAGACAAATAACTGCCATATCTGCAGTTACTAACAAAAAATGGGCAACAGAACCAATGGTCGTCAGGTTCTTTAGAGGAGTGAGACAGCTAAAACCTCAATATAAATCTCCAGTGCCCCCGTGGGACCTAACAAGAGTATTAGAAATGCTTCAACAGGAGCCGTTTGAACCATTAGATCAAACGGATATCAAAGAACTGACACTCAAAACCATTTTTCTAATAGCAATAACATCAGGACGAAGAAATCTGAATCAGAGCTTTAAAGTGTGTGCCACCATACCTAACTTTCCAAGGAAACAACTTGATATTAAAACCAGGCAAAATTCATCCAAAAGTAGCTACAAGCTTCCATATAAATCAGGAGATAGTCTTACCATCACTAATGGACGCAACAGATAAGAATGAACTAGACATAGGTAGAACGCTAAAACAATACCTACTCAAAACGCAAGACTTCAGGAAAACCGAATACCTGTTCATTAATTTTACAGGACCTAAAAAAGGGCAACAACCAGCAACTCAAACCATATCTTCCGGATTATAAATACAATCAAGCAAGCATACACAATGGCAGAAGGCAACATGCCAAACAGAGTAACAGCGCATTCACCAGAGCGATGGCGGCGTCATGGGCATTTCAGGCAAAAGTTAGTCCTTGGAAATCTGCAGAGCAGCAACATGGACTTCAATGTCCACTTTATTAAACATTACAAATTAGATGTAATTGACAAACAAAAAGCTGAGTTTGCTTCTAAAATTTGGAAGCAGCAAAACCTGTTAAATAAATACTATAAACTAAAAACCTAGCATGTCCCTCCCTTCAATCATATATTACGTGGTAAATCCCATGCACTTCCACTGATGTGGAAGGACCAGGGAAAACAGAAAATCAAAACTATACTTACCGTGATTTTCTTTTCCTGGTCCTGAGACGTCAGTGGAAGTAGCTCCCTCCCTTCTTATATAACTTTCCTCCAACAGATACAGTCGATAAAGACACAGAGGTAGGAGGGCGAGCTAACATTTTTATTGGAGAACCGGCCTGGCTCACATGGGGTATAAAGGCGTTTAACCCATGCACTTCCACTGACGTCTCAGGACCAGGAAAAGAAAATCACGGTAAGTATAGTTTTGATTTTCTGTTTTTCTCCCAATGACCTTAATCTGCCAATTCAGCATTGTGTCTGTGTATAAATAAATGCAACCGTAATAATGACTTCCTGTTTGCAGGACCCCTAGTAGAGACTGTTATGGTCTTGCCCTTGACCCAGCGCCTAGGTTGATTCAGTTGCTCAGTAGAGATCTGAGCATCTTTGATCCATCCAACAGCCAACCAGTAGAAATTACTGTTAGGAATATTCCAAGGATGTGGTGCATCCTGGGAAGAAGAAAGACCTCAAGCAGCACTGCATCCCATTCAACCTTAAAGCTTCTCCTGGATTCCTGCAGTGACCTGTCCGTATCACGTAAATCAAATAGAACAAGTAATAGTGAAAGCAGTTCCAGGAAACAGAGTCTCCTTGGATATCTCAAAATTGCAGTTTTATTCACACATTACATGTTTCGGACCTGTGGTCCTTTATCAAATGTAATGTGTGAATAAAACTGCAATTTTGAGATATCCAAGGAGTCTGTGTCCTGGAACTGCCTTCGCTATTACTTGTTCTGTTTGAAGAAGGACTGTTAGGGCTAGGCCACACTGCTGTGCTTTTTTTGCGCTTGCGGTTTTTTTCCATATCAGTGAAACACAGCCAAACGCGACCGAAAACGCGCGTTTTCGGGTGCGTTGCGATTGCGATTTGTGTTCTGCATTTTAAATCGCAATCGCATGCTTTAATTACATTTAATTCAATTTTTAATTTAATTTTAATTCAATAATTTAATTATATTTAATTCAACACATTCAATATTTAATGAAAAACGCATGTGCAAACGCAACGAAATTGCATGCGATTCCGTGTGCGATTGCGTTGCAGTGTGGCTGTGCTCTCAGAACCTGAAATGTCAGATCACTAAAGTCAACAGCAGGGAACAGCAAAGGGTACGAAATCAACTGATTTTTCAAAATGGGAGAGAATATGTAGAATAACTAAGAAGGCATTACACAAACTAACAACTGAACAAATATTGATAATTTCCACTGAACTGTCCCTTTAAAATAGAACAATGGGCAATCATGTAAATATAACTGTGGAAACAACCTATTGCATTCCAGAATACAAACATGAAAAGATAAAACACTGGTAACTCCAGATCTCTTTGTATGAAATGGCAGGAGTTTCCGTTCAGAAATAATAATAGAAATAAGTGATCCTGATTCTTTGGGAACTTTTACCTTGGGGATTTTCCAGACCAAACACTATAGAACTAGAAGATGTCCTCACATCGATCAGATTCTGTAGTTTTCATTTTACTAGTTACCCTTAAACAGTTAGCGTCTGTTTCCATGGTAACAACAATGACGCTCACCACGCCCCCAGTGCATTCCTACTTTCCTGACCAATTAGCGCCCAGCAAAATGCAGTGATTTTAGAACAGGAAAGTTTTAACCGAGGGTGTAGTGTTAAATGTCACCCTGTAGCTTTTTATAGTGTTCCAGAGCATGCTGGGGGACAGTTGTCAGGGCCCATCTGAAACATAAGGGGGTTATTTTACAAAAGTTTCTTTACATATTAAAGTAAACAGATTTGTTTCCTCCTGTGGGGTCAGGCAGTGGGAATGCAGTGAGCCTGAGCGAGGGGCTGCTGAGTGACGTCGAACCTGGGCGCTCCAGACGTTTGGAAATCTCATTGGTGGCAGAATGGGACTTGTAGTTTAGAACGCCGAGACCGTCCACATATTACTCAGCTCACGTGGTCCTAACACTTCAGACAGGCCAGGGAGAATAAAAATAAACCGATAGGTCGATTGGTGATGTCTGGCGCTTGGCATGCTGGTATTGTAGTTCTACTTCTTACTAGATCCGGGTAAATACAGTTCGCTGGAACTCCAAGTACCGACAGCCCCATGATTGACGTGTTTGCAATGTTTTCCAGCCGTGAGTGTGTACTTAGATGGGTTCCCTAATGTACAGCGGGCGACTCTACTTAACTGTGGCTCGTAGAAGTGTCCGGACAATCACAACTGGGAAAGTGGAACAAGCAGCCGGAGCCCGAAATAATAAACCGCTGAAGCAATGGACCTTGATAGTCAATCCACAGAGCCGCCTCAGGGTGCGACTCCCCTGCAGTGTGGCGGTGTCTCCCCAGGACCCGCTTGTCTATCCGCACTCAGACCGGGTCTTCGTTAGGGTTAGTGGGGTGGACTGTAACGTCAACCGCGGGCTGGACCTGGACAGTGTGGAAGTGAGATACGATGAGGCTTCCCGGCAGGTGATTGTGAACTCAACGGACATTGACAGTCAGTCCTGTGTGGAGGTCACCACCCCAATACGATTCGGTAAGAGGCCTATTACGAGGGAGCCTCAGGCAGTGTCATGCCTGAGGGAGAAACCTAAGTGCCTGGAAAGCTTTCATTCTCCATCATTTTAGTTGGCCAATGAAAGGTGTTTATTTATACCCAAGATGTCTCTACTCACATCAATAAGTATTAATAGGTGTCCTGATTCTTAAGGGATCTGCCGACTAAATACTGTATTCTACACACTGACATTACATTATTTATCATCCTCACTGTCAGTGCTGTATCTAGGAATCACTGGGCCCCCCTAGCAAAACTATGACAGGGCCCCTAATCGTTCTTCATGCGCAGTGGTTTTCTGGGAGGAGGCTGTATCTATCATAGGAAACATAAGTAAATTGGGCCCCCTAGCCTCCCCTGTGGTTGCTTCCCCAGGACTAGTTACGCCCCTGCTTGCTGTGGACTGCACTTTAAATCACTATTAATTATGTAATTCATTATTCTTATTAGGGGTTCTCATCCAATAGAAATTTGTATATGGTTGAACATTTTTTAACTTCTTTTTGTTGTGATTTATCATCTTACTGAAAATGACCTCCTACCCCTTGTTAAATGTGAAAACTTTAGTTTTTCCCTGAATAAATATTTTTTTTAAAAATTGCCAGGCCTCACACATGTAAGATATTGGCCTGAAGAAACCTATCTGTGATGGCTTAATTGAAGTTGAATACAGCCAGATGTTCTACCCTTTATTTTTGCATGCAGATGGAGGATGAAACTATTGAAAAGACCTATTCTTGTTTGGTTTTATAAGAAAGTAAACTCTTTTCTGATTCAGGACATGGCAAATACTAAGTCAAAATACAGAAGTACTGTGTGGAAAAATAACACCCTTATTGCCTTGAAATGAATTAATTGGGTTAAGATGACCATACACATTGCAGATATTAGGCAAATTCTATTAAAGTGCCCAACTCATCTGACAATTTGTCACATCCATTAGAGACCAGGCCAATATGTTGAGCTCTGCCCTGGGCCTCCCAAACCATGCTATGGTTTGCCCTAACTCTACCAAATCCCACCACTGACATGCTCCCAATCCCGCCCACTCTAATGGCACTGCGGGCTACACGGACATCTATGACTTAAATAATTGATCATCAGAAAGTGTAACCATCTCCATAAAAGCAGAAATTTTGGCAATTTTGCTTTTCTGAGCATTCAGCATATCCCCAACCTTTTTATGTAGTGTAGCCCACCCCAACTGGCTATTTTGTTTTGTAAAAAAAAGCAGCACAAATGTACTTACAGTACTTTGTTCCCCCAGCACTCTAATCCCAGCCCTCTGCTTCCTGCAAGTTGCAAGGCAGCCAGTGCTGCTTCTTTTACGAAACAATTTTTTTTTACAATGACTCAGACACCTCCTACTCTTCACTTTCTGGAAATGTAAACAGGCACTGCAGGAGAACCATAAGGAGTAATAAAGGTATCTTACCTTCAAGTCCTCAGGTCCTTCGCTGTTTTCTCCTTTGGTCGAAGCCAATGCCTTACAATGGCTATCAAAGTTTACAAAGCTGTAAAAGGAGGCAGTAGAGAGGGAGTGGAAGTCTTCACTGGTTGGGGGAAAGGTAACTAATGCAAGAATGGGAGTACTTAATTAGTGTTACAAAAGTTGTTGTTTTGGGGGGGGGAATGGGGTAAAACCACCATTTAACCACCCAATAACTAAACAAGCTAAAGCAATTGTGAGAAACTAATACAATTCAAAGTAGGGTATAGTTGTCCTTTAACCAATACTAGCATAAATGGGGTAGTTTGGGAATAATTGAGGGAAAAGAACATTTAGTGGTTTTAAGTTTCAAGTGTTTCATGACTCCATTTTGCTTAGTTAAAATGTGCTATCAGGGAGAGAACACATACAAATTAAGCACAGCACCAAACTTGGAATATACAGCATTAGCTCAGTATTGATCTGTACCTGTGTGCCTATAGCAATGGAAGAGATAAAGTAGAGCCAAGCAAACCAGAGCCAAAGGACCCAGACACAAACCACTTGCTTACTCTAATGCGACACACACAGTAGGTGGCACACGCAATGTGATGCCACGCCGGAATACCCAGCACTTTATTGGCTAAAGCTGGGGATAGGGGCAGCTTTGAAATCTATAAGAAGGGATAGGATGTTACTTTATGTGCCACCCCTATGGATCATGGCTAGTCACTGAGTGAAAGTAAGATGACTGCAGATTGCAAAAGCTTTTTAAAATCACTTTAGGGATGCTGCTAAACATGAAACAGAATGAAGATATTGTTGCTCTCCATCTGGGAAGGGTAATAAGGCAAAAAAACAATTCACAAGTGATAAATGTTCAAGACAGATGGCAGTCTCCCTTCAACAGAAAGGTGAGGCAAAATACTGGCCGAATCATACACCCAGGTCGCAATCCTCCATCAATGCAGCATTCCACCAACCAATCTCCGGTATACACGTTAAAGGGACAGTTCAGTGGAAATTATCAATATTTGTTAAGTTAGTTTGAGTAATGCCTTCTTAGCTATTCTACATATTCTCTTCCATTCTGAAAAATCCATTGATTTCATACCCTTTGCTGTTCCCTGCTGTTGACATTAGTAAGCTGACATTTCAGGTTCTAACGGTCCTTCTTCCCAGGATGCACCACATCCTTGGAATTTCCCCTAACCGTAATTTCTACTGATTGGCTGTTGGATGGGTCAAAGATGCTCAGATCTCTCACTGAACTTCCCCTTTAATCCACAGGTAGATGGCAAGAAACCAAAACTTGCACAGGCTATGCCGTGATAACTGTGTTTATTTTACACAGTGAAATAAACACAGTTATCAAAGCATAGCCTGGACAAGTTTTGGTTTCTCCCCATCTACTTGTGGATTATTTGCTTGTCTCCCTATACAGTAACTGGACATCCCAGAAAAACACCCCAAGGTCAAAGACACTGAAAAAAAAGTTCTACGTCTTGGACTGTTGTTGAACTGTTGGACTGTTTCTATCCCCAGAATTTAATGAAATTAACTTTGTTTTCACTCTAGATGTGGACATCAAGACTTCTGGAACTGGCTGTGCCAGTGTTAAAAAAATTGAATGTGACAGCTGCCACATAAAAACAGAGAAAGGAAACTGCATTCTACAATCAGTCAAGGTAGTGTTCAATTTTGATGATGGTAACACACAGGTCTTAACTTAGAGTTAATTTGACTCCCAAAAAGGAATTTAATAAGTTATTACTTATATTTGAGGGACTGAAAAGAATGTTTTACCCTTTTACCTCTAGGAGCCAGGACGTCTTGGCTACAGCAGGAAACTATAAATACAAATTGATATGTCTTGTGCAAAAGGGTACTTAGGCTGATGCCACACTGCAACGCACAGGAATCGCACACAAAATCGCGAGAGTTATCGCACGTGATTGTGCGCGTGATTCTTGTGTGTTTTGCACATGCGATTTTGCAGTTTTCCCGCTATGGAAGCGCATGCGTTAACTCACCCAAAATGGTGAACGTATGCGTTGCCAAAATCGCATTCCCGAGATTTAAATTTTAACAAAAATCGCACTAGTGTGGCCTAGCCCTTAGAGTGTTAGCTTTTCATGGCAGGGCCTGATACAAATTGTGGGGAGTTGTGTAATATGTTCAGTACTAAGGTATATTAGAAATAAGTATATACATACACTGCACTCGTGCTTTTAGAAAATGAGCTGCAGATTAATGTAAGAATAGAGCAAACAATGCCAGCTAGAATTAGTTTTATTTCTGGTAAGCTGAGGTTGTGGGTTTTTTTCATATTTTGTTAATTTGAGTACAGTTGAGTAAATTTAGTTGTTAGCTTTGATACTATGCATCTTTTGAAGCAGGGCATGATGTAAATAGATAAACTAACTGTAAATGGCTGAAAAGTTTATAATGTTTAATATAATGGCTGCAACGTTTATAAACAGATTATTACCAAGAGTTCTATTATCATTTTAATTCAGCTCTGTCTATACACCTTGTACTCTTCTCTGCCGAAATCATTGCAGCCTGGTCACACAAAATTAGTTAAAATTCATTAGTTAATGGAAGTGTTTGATACATTTATGGTATGTGGATAACATCTTGGAAGCTCTATCATTTCAACCTACTAATTTTGAGTTGCAATGAATGAAAATGAAGTATCCTTTAGTATATTAAAATATTTTACTATCTTGTTCCCTGAGGTCATAATGATTACAGGAAACAGGCTAGGGTCAATTTAAAGTAGATTAAAAGTCTAATCATAAATAAGGTTTGGGTAATTCCTCTTGTAATTTTACCCTTTTTTGGAATGCTAACAAATGCCTTTAAACTAGTCCCATTACTGATGCTCCCTTTTTCATGGTTCTCATGTTGGTGATGTGATTTGGTGAAGTATATGGGACTGGTGACAACTAATGATTTGGCTCACAGGGAGGTGCAACCAAAAGTAGAGGAGGAGCAATATCCACAAACATACATTTTTAGGCAATTGATAGAATTTCTTAGGTTAAAATTATAGCAATTTGGGTCCTCACTATATGTGTAATCACCTGAACTTAAGTTAATTAAACAAACTTCCATCCTTTAAGCACTGAACGGATGCATGTTGCCTTAAATATCTTCCCTGGCCAAATGAATAGTAAATTCACTTTATTAATTGTATTGGATTAAAGAAAGAAAAAGGGTCTCCAATAAACCTAGAATATACCAATGTTTCATATACAAATGTGTCTTAAGCTGTCTGTTTTGGAAGTTTTCTCTTAGTAATAACATTTATCTTACTGTTTCAGAGTCACACAGTTCACTTACATACAGATGGAGGTAAAGTGATCTGCTTGGGTTCTGTTCATGGAAATATGGATATAGTCGCTTCAGCTAACAGTGTAAGAAAGAATGGATTCTGCACTCTTTTGAGGTTACTCCTTGTTTTGCTATCGCTCAATCCAGACTATAGAAATTTAAAATTTTCCTTATAAATCGACTTTACTTACAGACCAACATGTCAGGATTCAACACTAGAATGGTCCATAAGAGAAGAAGAATTCAAAATAGCTTTCTTTATTCACATAATTCCAGGGGATTTCTTATATGACCCACAAACAACAGAAATATTAGGCAGGTATATTTTATTAAATTTCAACTTTTTAGGGTTTAGTTCTTTTTGGTTATTTTCAGACCTTTTCTTGACATCTTGTCTCTGCATGACTATGCATCAGCCTATCATTAGTGTTCTTAAAGAGGAACTGTGGTCCAAAAATGACTTGAGGTAAATTAATAGGAATTGCTTTCCTGAGAGTTTTTGCAATTTATTTCCATTGTTTATTTTACATAGTTTTGAAGATATTTACATTTTTGTGTGTGATATGGCAGCAGCATCACCATGTCCCCTGCACTTCCTGCTCTGAAACCTATCAATCTGCCCTGTGTCTCCTCCCCTTTGCAGCCCCCTGGTCCCTCCAGTTGCAGGCCCCCCTTGGCCCATTTCCTTACAGCCCCATGTGGTCCTGCCCACTCGCGGGCGCCGTGCCCCCACCCACTCGCAGGTGACAGCCCCGCCCACTCGTGGGTGCCTAACCTGCACCCACTCACAGGTGCTGTGGACCACTCTGACACCCCCCTCCCCACGAAAACTCTGTGGAAACAGCCTTTTCAGGCAGAGTGAGAACTTATTCCCTTACCTTCTCTGCAGCTGCAGGTCCTTCACACAGCAGAGAGGATGAGGGACTTCCTGTCTCCCTCACACACTGAGGGAGTCTGAGGCTGTGCTCGCCAGCGGCACTGTGCAGGAGAAGCCTTAGGGATATCACATGTCAGCCTCCCACCCATTAACTATCTGGTCAGTCATTTCTTTATATCTTGGGCTGTGGAGCATGTAGAGAGGTGTTTGATGGCTCGTTTTAAAGGTAGGAAACTAAGCTTGTTTGGAGACCACAGTTCCCCTTTAACACACATTAGTTTATAACACTTCATTATAGGGATAGACCTAAAAAGAACCCCTTATACTAGCACTCCTTTCCCTTGAAAACCCCAATTGTGAAAATACCATCAGTCACATAGCCCTTTACAATCCAATAATAGTGGGAATGAACGGATCAATATACTGTAATTTAAAAAATATACATCTTTATTACAACATTAACAATTGCATCATAAAATCGGGCGTCCCCGATGTATGGCTAAGTATCATGAGACGCCTGGTGCTAAGTGCCAGACCATAAGTTCAGTGTCCTGTATAGTATAGGATCTCCTACTATTGTATAAGTGGGTATAATCCAATAACATGTAAAAGGATGTGGATCCAATACAGAGATGTTGCCACCCAACAATTTGGACAAAGCAGTATCCAGTGATAAATAACTTAAGCAGAAGGTTCAATACGTGGGAGCCAAGCAAGGTAAGTATCGTTGTTATACTAACAGGGACACAATATTGAATTACACGAGGTATTATACATCGGGACTTGTTACAGCAGACATATAGGGAGTCATTGCAGGATCCGCTATATTCACGGACACCATACACGCTGGTTATGTGCCACTCAGCCGTTTGCCACGGTCTTGCTGTTTCTTCACCCGAACTTCTTCCCTTTACTGCTCATTTCACCTCCGTTCTTAGCGTTCACTGGATCCTTACACATAAAGATTTTGGTCCGGTCCCCTGCACCAGCGTCAACCAACGTACGTTTCGCCGTAATCTCGCGGCTTCCTCAGGGTCTCGCGATAGTTCGTAGCCACTGAATTTTTAAATCCAGAACGCTAATAACGTAGGTGAAATGGAGCAGTAAAGGGAACAGGGAATTGACACAGCATGGATGGTTAAACGGAACAGAGTTTGGGTGAAGAAACAGCAAGGACCAGTGGGAGACGGCTGAGTGGCAAGTATACCAATGTGATAGTGTCCGTGAATATAGCGGATCCTGCAATGACTCCCTATATGTCTGCTGTAACAAGTCCCGATGTAGATTGTAAGGGCTATGTGACTGATGGTATTTTCACAATTGGGGTTTCAAGGGAAAGGAGTGCTAGTATTAGTGTTTTTTTTTTTTTTAGGTCTATCCCTATAATGAAGTGTTATAAGTGATATTTCCCCTAGCACCCCCTGAATAAGGGTATTCCCATACCCATTATATTTTATGGTGTATGCATCTGGACTTTATATGTATTATATTACAAATGAGTTTATTTATGATGCCTTCCTATATACATACAGAGATTTTCTTACATTACCGTCCATTTCACATGTCTCTTAAATGTAATCTTTTGCAGTGCTCCCAAATAAGTTAAAAGTAAAAGTTTCTTTTTTGCAGGTTCAATACATTCTTCAAACCAGTATTAATATCCCTTTCTTTAAGTGTGCAACGTTTTTTTTTTTTTTTTTTAATTTTTATTGTGTTTTCAGATCATAAAAATACAAATTACAAGTAAATTAACAAATCAAAAAATAATACAAGCCAATATTACACATATAAGGATATTAAAATCTAATAGTGTACAATTATCATTTGTTGAACCTTTTGAGTCATAAGTTAAATGTTTAAACATTGCACCTTATTATGGTTTCTACTCAAAGTTGTCTCAGGGGGGAGGGAAAGGTGATAAGGGGAATGGGGGGAGAAGTGGGGGTGAATCTTATGCATCACATCCCACTCATTTCCGCGTCTCCTTCTATGTGCTGTCCCCTTCGTGTAAACTCCTGTTTGCATGGACACACTACCTCCTTTCTTCTGCCCTCAAATCTTCATTTTATATTTCATTTCACTCTCCACCCTCTGGATGGCATACAGTTGGCCATGCGCACATGCATATTAATGTTACCATAATGTTCCACTCACTATTTTCAAATCAAATGGTATTGACTCTACCTTTCATGTCAATACAATTTATTAACTTATTGGCTGTCTAGTTTCTGCTGCAAAACTAGCTACAAATCTTAAGGGGAGAAATTAATATACCCAGACTTTGGACCGGCAGCACAGGACTTTAAAATAAAAAATGTGAGTGTAACATCCATGATCTTACTTTCCTGGGCATGGTTTAGATATGATCAAATAACGGTCAATCTTTTTTAAAAAAAATTCTAAAAAAAAAAGACATATACAAACAATTCAATTTATTTAAAGGGCACAATTACCTGATCAAACGTGTAGAAAGAAAAATTATTTTAATCAATGTCTAACCTGAGGTTCTGGTCTTACTTCTTTTGCCTTCCTCCGTGGTTTTTTAGGTTACGCGGTCAGTCATGGTAAGTTGACATCACAACAACTACAAGCCCATGACTGAATGGCTAATCCCCCTAGCTGGCCTCCTCTGTGTACATAAATAGATTTGGAATGCTTAAGAGTGATGTGGAACTTTTGAGAGCAGAAAGAAGAGCACAACATTTTTCGGCATAAAGCCGTCTGCCCCTATCAGGTACTAGTGTTGATTTGGGTTTTGTGGGATTATAAACCTATCTGAAAACAATAACTTAAATATATAGTAGAGATGTATATACAAAGCCCAACGTTCAAATGTTGGAATTCAAATGTTTTGCAAAATGATACAACCGAGGTTCGCTGCTGATCATATCCAACTAAACATTCTCTGATTATGTTACGTCATCTTTTGAGTTTACACACATAACCAATATCCGTGTATACTCATAGTGTGCTCAAAAACCGATATATATTGTCAGTTTGCATGTCCAATAAATGCATTTAATATACAATTCCCTAAAAAAAACCAACTATGCAGAAAAAATGGTAAGTTTCTGGGTGAAACTCTTGCCAGTGAAGTCTTATTCCTGCTATTACCATCCCAGGTAATACTGTCCTTTATTTATTTCTGGAATATCCTATGTCATAGTTGCCAACATTTTCAAATGTCTAAGACTCATCTAGAGCCAGTGGTGTGCTAACTGTATTTTGCAAATTATGACAACTTGTCCACACTTCTTTAAAATAAATACCTGGTCCAAATGTCACTCAACCCCAGTTTACCACCTCCTCATAATTTTTGTTCTTGTAAGTTGTATATAGAAAAATATCAAACAATCGTAATGTGAATGAGAAGTAGGAAATAGCATGGCCATAGACCAAACTTTTGGCCAGCACAAAAAACAAAAACTTACCAATTTTCTCGCTACAACACCTAACACAGGACAAGCTATCAGCAAATACCAAGTATTAAATGATAATATTGGTATTTCTATGGCAACCATTAGTTAAATTTCACTAAATACTGAAGTCCTTAATCATTTAAACAGTATGTTCACATAAAAATTAATATGAAGGAATCTACAGGTGTCTGGGAGGAAAGAGAGGGACACTTTTGGGGACATGCCTTACCAAATTTTTGCTTATACTATTTCGCCGACTGCTAAAATAACTCAGATGCTGACTGGTGGACTCCGTCAACCAATCAATATATAAATCATGCTTGCCTACTACTTGAAAGTAATTCTTAATCTTAAATTCCACGACCACTAAGAACAAATATGGTTCTACATTTTACAGGATCCAGAATTTGGGCGCAGTAGCAGCAGGAAGGTAAGTATACCAGGTGAGCCAGGAAGGTAAGTATACCAGTAATTGGTCCTTGCCCTAGTTACCAGTGGTGACATAAAAAATGAAATTCCCTTTTTGATACTTTATTACACCCACCTCATTTTGATCCCCTAATTTCCTAAAGCTGTGGTACATAGTTACAACTAAAAGGCCAATCCCATCGGGTGCAATAGGGTCTGCCTTTATCACACATGTGCGATAGAATAGGCTGATCCATGGCCAACTACTAGTGTCTTTGGCCATAGATCAACTTGCCAGTGACCAAAACTTTTTCCTATATACAGGGCATAACTCAGGGAGCAGGGGAGCAACCACAGGGGGGACCCATCTTCTTATTTCCTATGACAGATATAGACTCTTCCCAGAAAACCATGTGGGTAAGAGCACAGATAGAGGGCCCCATCATAGTTTTGCTGGGGGGGGGGGGCAGTGATCCTAGTTACTACGCCCCTCCTATATAATATGAGGGCGCAATAGCAGCCTCTAGATACCTGAACTATCTCCCTAACAGGTACAGAAATGTCAATATCGAGAATATTATATGCACTTTTAAATTCGATAACACCTTCCAATGAAATCTGTCTGTTATCTGTAATGTGTATAACCCAGCTCTAGGCGTCTCCTTGTTGGAAATAATCTTTGTTGCTTTCTTCTTTCATCGTTCACTAAATTCCATGGGGGGCGAACTGTATATACTAACAGGGAGATTCAATATAAGTTCTTATTGTTTAAATGGTGCTAATTTTGCCCCAACCAATCAGAAATGATGTAACACTTGAAAGCTAACATCTGATTGGTACAGTCTTTCCTGCTTTTAATCTGTTTTATTTAAACATACAGAAATCAGGAACTCGGCAATATATACCTTTACCACAACTAAATTACAGAGTTTGCTGAATCCAAAAATGATCTTGTTCTGGTGCATCCAGATGATACGGATCATTTGTTACAGATTACATTAATATATTGTGCATTTTTTACGTGTACAAAAGGTCAGGGACATTATAATAATTTCAAGCTTGACCCTGGAATTTTTTTTGTTATCATGACTACTGTAAAATCACAATCCTATTAATTTGTAATCTCCTGTTTTGCACGTACAAATCATTTGAACGCCACATTCTATGTCAAAAAGCCCTGAATTTCAAGAATGTCAAACCCCCCCATTTTCCAAGCTTTAGAAGGGCAAACGGCCACACTGCAACGCAAACGCAATCCCACACGATTTCAGTGAGATTTCATTGCATTTGCGCATGCGTTTTTTTCGTTACATATAGAAAAACTCATGTGATTTCGATTTAAAATGTGGAACGCAAATCGCACGTTGATCGATCGGAAACCGCATTTTTCAGTGCGTTGCCAATGATCGGAAAAACCCGCATGCGCAACCACAAGAAAATCCGACAGTGTGGCCTAGCCCTAAACTGGTTTATTTCTCATGTATATTGACCCCCCACCATCTGAATGTTCACTGTACGTTCTAGTTAAACATTTTAGTTGCCTATTTTGCCTTTTTCAAACAATAGTAAACATTACATACCCTCTGCTATATAAGGTTTTTATAAATCTAACATAAAGTGATACATTTGGAAAATATTTATGTTCTAAATCGACATGTGAACCCTGAACTTTTTTATAAAACTATCAAAAGGATTACAGATTCAAGGGAGAAAAGTCCATCAGTGGCTTTTTAAAAAACAAAAAGAACTAGAAAGGGATGTGTATGTTTGTGCTGCAGATTTTAAAACTCAATATCAATGATGAGGATATTTTGTTTTTTACTTACCCTTAAATATGCTGTCACAGATTGAATAGGTGTCATTGGTGTGTACTTGAGCAGGTTGGGAGATAAAAACTAACTTTTTTGATGATTGGTCAACATGGTTTTACTATACTTCCTACCCTTTAAATATGGTTGCCACATGAAGAATGGTTACCTCATTTGGTGTATTACCTGTGTCAGGTTTGGAAGTTAAAGGATAAGTACACTCAAATAACCAATGAAGTTTAAATGGAAGCTGTATGCCTAACTTACCTTGTCCCTTATTTTTTTTTCTAGGTGTCTTCAGACCTTCACTGTGCCTCAGTAAAGTGCTGGCCATCTTGGTTTTGTTTTCAGTCAGGTAACTCCTCCCCTCGAGAATTGGTGGACCTAGTTTCCAGGCTCAATTGTGCACGCGCTGACGACACGGCAATGCGCGTCATGATGTCACTCGCGCTGAGCATGGAGATAACTGTCAACATGATTTATGGACCCAAGCCTGGAACAGGTTTACCAATTCTCGGGGGAGAAGAGTATGCAATAAATGGGGAATTGAGGATTTTAGTAGTGGCAAGATAGTTTAGGTAAGAGTTATTAACTTGGGTAGAAAAGCTGTTTAGGGGACAATATATAAATGTTCCTTACAGAAAATGCTCAGTTGCTTGTTAACCATAGATCTTTTTTTCTGGGGATTTAGTCTGCTAATTGATGGTCTAAGTGATCAAGTCCAGCCTCCAGGTGTTAAGGGCATGTCCACCCTTATAAATAACTTTTAGCCTATAATAGAATACTACCTCCCCCCAGCCCCACCCTATAAAATAAATTTAAGAAAGTTGACCAGATCTTTACTTACCCTCTCTCCTCCCTCCCGCTCCCCGACGCCCGGCCTTCTGCTTGCAGACACTGCAACAGGGGGGCGAGACCGGCAGCCGTGTCCGTGATTGGCTGAGAGGCAGCCAATCACTGACGCGGCTGCCGGCTTCTCAGAATGCCGGGGGAGAGAGGGAAGTTAAGTAGAGTTTCAGGGGTCTTTCCTTAAAATTATTTTTTTAGCGGTTTGGGGGCTGGGAAGATATACTAATATATGGGCAGGGTTTTATGATATGGGGATGGGATCGCAAAATGGGAGGGAGGGGGGGAGGGAGTGGGGGGAGAGGGCTGCAGTACGCATGCCAAACTTTCTCCCGGAGGCGGATGGAGGCAGAGTCCTATATGGACTCTGCTATCCTCCTGGTGGTCATTTTTTTGGGACTTTGGGGGGGGGACTACAGGAGAACCTATGGACTGGGATTGAGGTAAGGATTTATTACACTACATGGTGGGGGCCATTAGTGGGGGGATTATAGTTTTTGGGGGTGGACATCCCTTTAAATTAATTGAGATGGTAAAAATCCAGCGCATTAGAAATGTAGAGATAATTTGAAACTACTTAGGTCATTTTTAATTAAAAAGGGAAAAAAAACTTAACTGTAAAGTTTATTTTAGACCTAGGAAGTGGTTTTCGATAGGGCACTGCCACCAAGTGTACAAAGTGTGCCTGCACTTTCCCTTACATTGGTATATAAAAAATAAAGGACACACATCATTTGTATCTGCTATATTTAAATACAAATGGTGTCAAAAATTTTTAAAAAAAAAAAACAGACTGGAATATTTTGCTTTAATTCCTACTGGTTCTGATCACATTTTATACGTCACTTAAAGAAAAACTGATCTATTTGTGTAACCGCCGACAACAACTCATAGGCTTGAGCCCTTTTGATATTGGGGTACAAAGTGCTTAAAAAGGGCTAACATCATCTTTTGTGGCTGATGCTCAGAAAGGTAGGATAACATCTAGATTTTAAAGTATTAATGGATGTTACCCTGGCGAAGCGAGAGAGGGTGCGAGTTCCAAAGGTAGGGAGCACCAAGAGAGAATGGTTTAAAGGTGGGAGGTAGCAGTGTTTGTTGGGGTTTTGGAGAAGATTTCCTTTTGAGGAACAGAGGGCACAGCCTGGAACATAAGGGACCAAGACAGTAGGTAAGTAGGAGGTGGCTGTAAGCAAAGGATTTAAAGGTTAAAAGTCAGTGTATTTAATAGATCTTTGTTTGATGGGAAGCCTATGGACTGAAGTATCATGGTTGTGGGTTCTCTTCTGGAGAGAGCGAGATGATCCGAGCTGCCGAGTTTAAAATAGACTGGAGAGAGAGATTATAGGCCGGGAGTCCAAGTAGTAGAATGTTACAGTAAAATTAATTGATTTTTAATTAATTAGACTATGTAGAATTACTGCGGTAAGTGTGATATATTAATGATTGATTTTTTTTTGCAATTAATGGTTTTCAACACATAAAACAGTAATAATTTTTATGTTGATTCCTACCTCAATCCCAAACTGTGAATGGCAACAAGATAGAGAAATACTCCCGGGACCTTCATTCTGCAACCTAGATGGTGCTCTTGTACAGCAGCTCCTCCGCACTTCTTCCTCTTCAGCAGAAGAGTCGCTGGATTCAGATTTATCCTCTTCAAATTTACTCATTTCTCTAGAAAGTGAGATTGAATTTAAAGAAAAAGATTAGCTGTTTATTTATAATAAAAACTTCAAGCCATAGACACATCCCTAAAATAAAGGTTGAGAAATCCGCGTATGTTACATACCCATGTTTTACATCAAGCCTAAATTGTAATAAATATTTAAGTTTAAAAAAATGTTTTAAAAGAGTGCCCTGAGTTACAGATGACATACCAGTAAACTGGGAACTTGGAGCCACTGTATCAACCACTGACATTAGCAATTGTCTTGCCATTCCGGTCAGACGGAAATGATCTTAACTGAAACTGTTTTTAAGTTGACATTCAAATGACATTACATTCATATTATCACATTTTAAAGACAGAATAATGTGAATATTAAGAAAGTCCATCTGAGATAAGATCTGATCTAAGTATCTGATAAGAGGCCTGAATTGTTCCATGTGCTATAAACAGTAAATACATTGCCTGATTTCACAGAACCATTGAAGGCAGGGCCGGATTTCTAACTAGGCACGCGAGGCCCGTGCCTACAGGCGGGGGGAAATAGAGGGGAAATAGAGGCGCGGAGTGACGACCTGCGGATCTTTACTAATGCCCTTAACCTCCCGGAACCAGGCCAGCCAATGTGCGCGTCCCCGCTCCCTATCAATGTGTGCAGCAGAGAGAGCGGAGATTCAAACTCCTCCTGCTCTCTCACTCAAATACTGCAGTAGAACGATCCCGGCCGCCGGGAGCACAGAGCACAGAGGTGAGATTGGAGAAGCAGCAGCTGTGCCTGTGAATAGAGGGGGGAAGAGAAGAGGATCCTGAGTGAGGTGCCATAAATTACAGACCACCAGGCTGCTTCCACCTAGATAGATAGATAGATGCTAGATAGATAGATAGATAGATAGATAGATAGATATGATCGATAATAGATAGATATAGATAGATAGATAGATTCAGCTCAGATCGACTAGTAGCATCGATAGATCGGTGATGATCGTAGCTGCTCGCTGTGGTATGCTCGTAGTCGTAGCTGCTCGCTGTCGCTCTCGTAGTCGCTGCTCCTCGTGCTGTGCTGCATAAGTCGTGCTGCTCGTGTTCAGATAGATAGATAGATGTCATAGATAGATAGATAGATAGTAAATGCATCAGATAGATAGAGATAGATAGATCGATGCTAATAGATAGATAGATAGATAGATAGGCATCAGATAGATGATAGCTAGATAGTAGATAGATCAGATAGAGATAGATAGACAAGATAGATACATGTAGATCATGATAGATAGATAGAAGATAGATAATAGTGCATAGATAGATATAGATAGATAGATGATATATAGAAATAATAGATAGATAGATAGATAGATCGATAGATAGCTAGATAGATAGATAGAAATAGAAGATAGAAGATAGAGATAGAAGATAGATAGATATGATAGATGATAGATAGATATAGATAGATAGATAGATAGATGATAGCTATATGATAGATGTCATCTGCAGATATAGATAGATAGATGATAGATAGATGATAGTAGATGATAGTAGATATATAGATAGATATGATAGGATAGATCGATAGATGCGATAGAAGTGAACACATGCAGATAGTAGATAGATAGATAAATAGATGGCGATAGATAGATAGATAGATAGATAGATGATAGATAGATGATAGATCAGAGTAGATACTAGTAGAGCACATGCGAGATAGATAACGACAGCGCAGAGCAGACAGATAGATAGAAGATGCGATAGTGATAGCGTACGCGTTAGTGCAGATAGTAATAATGAGCAGAGTTTAAGGGTGCAGTAGATGCAAGGTAAGTAGAGCAAGTTGATAGATAGTGCAGATACTAGATAGTTGCGAGTTACAATAAGGCCAATGGGCGGAGAAAGGGCAGACCAAAATGTGCGCCGCGGCCCAATGGGGGGCTAGCTGGGAGTGTTACATGGGTGGCTAAGCGGCAAACGATCTGTGCCTACAAGCTCCGAAGCCTAAATCCGGCACTGATTGAAGGGGATTTCAGTGCAAATACATATACTTTTCAGAAAAGAGCAGTATTTTTCCCTGGTCCTTCCACGTCAGTGGAAGTGCATGGTTTAAACGCCTTTATAACCTATGTGACAGGCCGGTTCTCCAATAAAAATGTTAGCTCCGCCCTCCTACCTCTGTGTCTTTTTCTCCTGTATGGACGGACCGAATAGTATTGCTCCCCAAAGCCAAAAATAACCACTGGGTCCCCTCTCCTTCTCAGTAGACTGCTCGATAATGCTTGCATGTAGAGTACAGTGGGGATGCGGACCCCTTATTCTCTCGCGCGTACAGTCTCTGTACCCGCGAGAGGCACTTTCCGGCGCACACGGATGACATCCACAAGGCGGGAGATTTCAAAAAAGCCGGCATTCAACATAGCAGGCGAGTCTCAGCATCGGAACACTTGTGTATCCCTGCAGCTCTCCAGTGCATGCACACCAGCTCTGCCCTGTCCACTGCACTCATCCGCTGTTTCAGACCCATATTCTGCCAGTATGTTTAAGTCAACGTTTAAGGGGCAGTGTTATAGCTAAAGTTATTATGTGCAAAGCTTATCTTGTGTTGTCTCTTTTGCAGTGCATCCTCTAGCCCTGACAAAGACACAGGTCTGCATCCAAGGGGTGAGCAAATACTACTGAAGTGGTCTCCCTTAGCATACAAACTATTTGTAGTTTATCCTAACTGTCTTCTCTTTCTTACAAAATTGTATTTTTCAGCTCTCCAGATCCGGAGAAAGGTCAAGCAAGCAAAGGGAAAGAATGTGCTCTATGCCGTAATACAAGGAAGTAAATGTGTACAGATGCATACCCTGAACCCTTCTGCAACAATATCACAGAACAATCCAACAGACCATGTCGACCGTATTCCAATCCTCCATGGATACACTGGTTAAAGTAGCTTTCAGCTACTTTTAACAAAGTGGCAGAAATGCTAAAAGAGCAAGGTATTCTACCAACAGAACTACCAATACAGAACCAATCAACACCAGAAACGTCGAATCAGAGGGAAACTGAATCAGAAGAGGGGAGACAGACGAAACAACCTATGATAATATATCCCCAGTTACACTAGAATATCTACTCACAAGATGAGATCCACTTTCAGATATCTGATCCTTCGGATAAAACAAAGAGATCTAATTTTTCAAACAAACTACGTCAAACGCGCTGTTTCACGTCCACGAACATGACGCGATAATTAAGACGGAATGGGAAAATCCAGATAGGAGATTTATATATCTCAGAACATGACAAGGAATTACCCATTCATAAACAAGACTCCAAAGCCTGGGATGAACCTCCAAAGATAGATACCCCCATAGCCAGATTGCAAAGAAAATTGCATTGGCTACAGACGACTGGTGTCCTTAAAGGACCCTATGGAAAGAAAGAAGAGGCAGCACTAAAAAGACATACGTAGCGGCGGGGCACCATTCGTCCTGCTATTGGCATAACGAGTTGTAGCAAGGGCCATAGAATTGGATTAAAGACTTAGAAGATGCGATTACAGAAGGAGTACCCAGAAATGAACTAATTAAACTAACACAGGACATAAAACTATGTGAACAATTTTATAGCTGAAGCATCCATGGACTCACTAAACTGTCAGCGAAATCCATGGCTCAATCAACAGTGGCAGACGTGCGTTATGGTTAAGCAATGGAGGGTGGACAACCAATCAAAACAGGGCTTACCAACCTTCCTTTCAAAGGCAACCTCTTATTTGGACCGATTTTGAATGAAGTCATTGAAAAAAACTCAGCAAAAAACTCAGTAAAAAAAAAAAGAGAATTTCCGTCACCTCTGCAACAGGATACTCTTACCAACAGCAAAACAATACCGCCCGGGCAGACCGTTCTTTCAAAACAAAACTGGAATCAAGATCATTCCTTTCGTGACACAAAAACTTCAAGAGGAAGAGGCAAGAAACCTTATGACTACCATACAAACTGGGGGGAAGACTACCACTTTGTAGCAAATTGGCAAGAATCAGGAGCCGCACATCTGGGTGACACAAACGATATCTCGAGATTACCTGATAGAATTCTCCCAATTACCACCAAGGAGAAGGTTCATAACGTCACAAAAACCGAAAATATTCAAGCCATGCTGGAGTTAGACAGAATCCTACGGGAACTACTGGATGGGTCAGTTATAGAACAAGTTCCAAGTCAGCAACAAAAACAAGGTATTTATTCCACCCTTTTCCTCAAGAAAAGAAGAAACGGAACATTCAGAGCGTACTAGATCTCAGATTTGTAAACCAGTTCTAAACTATCCAAATTCAAATGGAAACACTCAAACTATAACCAACCAAATACAGAAAGGAGACTGGATGATCAAGATCGATTTACAGAATGCTTATCACCACATACCAATACATCCAAATCACAGGAAATACTTAAGATTTCACATTCTAAACCATCACTTCCAGTACAAATGTCTACCATTTGGTCTGTCATCCTCGCCACGCACTTTTACGAAGATTCTATCACCATAATAGCATTTCTGAGAATTCAGAAGATAGAAATCTTTGCATACTTGGACGTATCCTGATAAAACGCAAGACAAAACCAACTTGATGACAACTTCAACCTATGTTCAAGAACACTAACCCAACATGGCTGGCTAATAAACTTAGAGAATCAAATCTGACTCCATCCCAACAATACAATTTTTGGGGACAACAATAGAGACAAACAACCTTCAACTTTGACACCCCCTACCGAACGCAGATCAGATGTGATCAGGAAGTGAAAAATTAATATCTCGACCATACTCAACTCAGAGATATGTCAAAGTGTCCTTGGGGAAGCTGGTGGCGACTTCAGAATCAGTACAGTGGGCAATGTTCCATGTCAGGCCACTACAACTCAACCTCCTCCAACAATGGAAAAACCAGTTTCCACAAACCAATCGTATTACTTCCACTAACAGTCAGAAACAATGAAATTGGTGGACATACACAAAGAACTTCAGACCAATAAGCATCTACTTCCATACCTGGATCACAATTACAGCAGATGCAAGTCCCCTAGGGTGGGGAGCATGCTGCAAAGGTCAACAAGCTCAAGGAGTATGGATCAATTCTGGAAACCCAGAACCAAAATGCCAGAGAATGAGAGCAGTTTTTTCAGGGTCTGAAACATTTCACTTTTTGATCAAGAATGCACCAGTACAAATCCAATCAGACAATATGGCGGTAGTTTACTACCTGAACAAACAGGGGGGAACCAAGAGCAGGAGCCTATGGTCTCAGACAGAGGAATTATTCAACTGGGCAAAAACAAGATAAAACAACTAGGGCGATCCACATTCCGGGGAAAGAAACATACAAGCGACAGACTGAGCAGATACATTTCAGTCCAATGAATGGAGCCTGGAACAGTCAGTATTCAATCAATTAACTTGCAGATGGGCAAACCCCTAATAGATCTAATGGCAACGAGAGAAAATACAAAGTACCAAAATTCTGTACCAGATACCCAGACAACAAAGCGCTAGCCACGAATGCCTTTTCCATAAAATGGAGTCCTCATCTAATATATGTTTTTCCTCCTATATCACTGATCCCCAGAACCCTCAGGAAAATAGAGGAAGACAAGCCCAGGTGATTATCATCCTCCCATTCTGGCCAAGGAGACCCTGGTTCCCCTGGGTACAGAGGCTGGCCCAAGCCCACCTATACCCTTACCAATGATTCCCAACTTAATAACCCAGGGAAATCTGATTCACTCCTACCTGAACACACTGAAACTGATGGCCTGGCTACTGAACTCAAACCCATGAGGGAAGCAGGACTATCTGATAAAGTAATACATACCTTAATGTCTTCCAGGAAGAAAACGACCTCACACTATTACAGGTCTTGGGGAAAGTTCTCAAACTGGTGTAAGAAGGGAAGGCAAACCGAAGATATAAAGTGGACACAATCCTAGAGTTTTTTACAAGATGGTCTAGAAAAACAACTCAGTATTTCCACACTGAAGAGACAAATAACTGCCATATCTGCAGTTACTAACAAAAAATGGGCAACAGAACAATGGTCGTCAGGTTCTTTAGAGGAGTGAGACAGCTAAAACCTCAATATAAATCTCCAGTGCCCCCGTGGGACCTACACGATATTAGAAATGCTTCAAGCGAGCCGTTTGAACCATTAGATCAAACGGATATCAAAGAACTGACACTCAAAACCATTTTTCTAATAGCAATAACATCAGGACGAAGAATCCCGAAATCAGAGCTTTAAAGTGTTTCCACCACCATACCTAACTTTCCAAGGAAAACAACTTGATATTAAAACCAGACGCAAAATTCATCCCAAAAGTAGCTACAAGCTTCCATATAATCAGGAGATAGTCTTACCATCACTAATGGACGCAACAGATAAATGAACTAGACATAGGTAGAACGCTAAAACAATACCTACTCAAAACACAAGACTTCAGGAAAACTGAATACCTGTTCATTAATTTTACAGGACCTAAAAAAGGGCAACAACCAGCACACTCAAACCATATCTTCCTGGATTATAAATACATCAAGCAAGCATACACAATGGCAGAAGGCAACATGCCAAACAGAGTAACAGCGCATTCCACCAGAGCGATGGCGGCGTCATGGGCATTTAGGCAAAAGTTAGTCCTTTGGAATCTGCAGAGCAGCAACATGGACTTCAATGTCCACATTTATTAAACATTACAATTAGATGTAATTGACAAACAAAAGCTGAGTTTGCTTCTAAAATTTGGAAGCAGCAAAACCTGTTAAATAAATACTTATAAACTAAAAACCTAGCAGTGTCCCTCCCTTCAATCATAATATTACGTGTAAATCCCATGCACTTCCACTGATGTGGAAGGACCAGGGAAAACAGAAACACAAATAACTACTACCGTGATTTTCTTTTCCTGGTCCTGAGACTCAGTGGAGTAGCTCCCTCCCTTCTTATATAACTATTCCTCCAACAGATACAGTCGATAAGACACAGAGGTAGGAGGGCGAGCTAAATTTTTATTGGAGAACCGGCCTGTCACATGGGGTATAAAGGCGTTAACCCATGCACTTCCACTGACGTCTCAGACCAGGAAAAGAAAATCACGGTAAGTATAGTTTTGATTTCTGTTTTTTCTCCCAATGACCTTAATCTGCCAATTCAGCATTGTTGTCTGTGTATAAATAAATGCAACCGTAATAATGACTTCCTGTTTGCAGGACCCCTATAGAGACTGTTATGGTCTTGCCCTTGACCCAGCGCCTAGGTTGATTCTTTGCTCAGTAGAGATCTGAGCATCTTTGATCCATCCAACAGCCAACCAGTAGAAATTACTGTTAGGAATTTCCAAGGATGTGGTGCATCCTGGGAAGAAGAGACCTCAGCGCACTGCATCCATTCACAACCTTAAAGCTTCTCCTGGATTCCTGCAGTGACCTGTCCGTATCACGTAAATCAAATAGAACAAGTAATAGTGAAAGCAGTTCCAGGAACACAGGTCTCCTTGGATATCTCAAAATTGCAGTTTTATTCACACATTACTGTTTCGGACCTGTGGTCCTTTATCAAATGTAATGTGTGAATAAAACTGCAATTTTGAATATCCAAGGAGTCTGTGTCCTGGAACTGCCTTCGCTATTACTTGTTCTGTTTGAAGAAGGACTGTTAGGGCTAGGCCACACTGCTGTGCTTTTTTTTGCCTTGCGGTTTTTCCATATCATTGAAAACACAGCAACGCACCGAAAACCGCGTTTTCGGGTGCGTTGCGATTGCGATTTGTGTTCTGCATTTTAAATCGCAATCGCATGCTTTAATTACATTTATTCAATTTTTAATTTAATTTTAATTCAATATTTAATTAATTTAATTCAACACATTCAATATTTAATGAAAAAACGCATGTGCAAACGCAACGAAATTGCATGCGATTCCGTGTGCGATTGCGTTGCAGTGTGGCTGTGCTCTCAGAACCTAAATGTCAGATCACTAAAGTCAACAGCAGGGAACACGCAAGGGTACGAAATCAACTGATTTTTCAAAATGGGAGAGAATATGTAGAATAACTAAGAAGGCATTCACAAACTAACAACTGAACAAATATTGATATTTCCACTGATCTGAACTGTCCCTTTAAAATAGAACATGGGCATCATGTAAATATAACTGTGGAAACAACCTATTGCATTCCAGAATACAAACATGAAAAGATAAAACACTGGTAACTCCAGATCTCTTTGTATGAATGGCAGGAGTTTCCTCGTTCAGAAATAATAATAATAATAGTGATCCTGATTCTTTGGGAACTTTTACCTTGGGGATTTTCCAGACCAAACACTATAGAACTAGAAGATGTCCTCACATCGATCAGATTCTGTAGTTTTCATTTTACTAGTTACCCTTAAACAGTTAGCGTCTGTTTCCATGGTAACAACAATGACGCTCACCACGCCCCAGTGCATTCCTACTTTCTGACCATTAGTTACCGCCCAGCAAAATGCAGTGATTTTAGAACAGGAAAGTTTTAACCGAGGTGTGTAGTGTTAAATGTCACCCTGTAAGCTTTTTATAGTGTTCCAGAGCATGCTGGGGGACAGTTGTCAGGGCCCATCTGAAACATAAGGGGGTTATTTTACAAAAGTTTCTTACATATTAAAGTAAACAGATTTTTTTCCTCCTGTGGGGTCAGGCTATGGGAATGCAGTGAGCCTGAGCGGAGGGGCTGCTGAGTGACGTCGAACCTGGGCGCTCCAGACGTTGGGAAATCTCATTGGTGGCAGAATGGGACTTGTAGTTTAGAACGCCGAGACCGTCCACATATTACTCAGCTCACGTGGTCCTAACACTTCAACAGGCCAGGAGAAATAAAATAAACCGATAGGTCGATTGTGATGTCTGGCGCTTGGCATGCTGGTATTGTAGTTCTACTTCTTACTAGATCCGGGTAAATACAGTTCGCTGGAACTCCAAGTACCGACAGCCCCATGATTGACGTGTTTGCAATGTTTTCCAGCCGTGAGTGTGTACTTAGATGGGTTCCCTAAGTCAGCGGCGACTCTACTTAACTGTGGCTCGTAGAAGTGTCCGGACAATCCACAACTGGGAAAGTGGAACAAGCAGCCGGAGCCCGAAATAATAAACCGCTGAAGCAATGGACCTTGATAGTCAATCCACAGAGCCGCCTCAGGGTGCACTCCCCTGCAGTGGGCGGTGTCTCCCCAGACCCGCTTGTCTATCCGCACTCAGACCGGGTCTTCGTTAGGGTTAGTGGGGTGGACTGTAACGTCAACCGCGGGCTGGACCTGGACAGTGTGGAAGTGAGATACGATGAGGCTTCCCGGCAGGTGATTGTGAACTCAACGGACATTGACAGTCAGTCCTGTGTGGAGGTCACCACCCCAATACGATTCGGTAAGAGGCCTATTACGAGGGAGCCTCAGGCAGTGTCATGCCTGAGGGAGAAACCTAAGTGCCTGGAAAGCTTTCATTCTCCATCATTTTAGTTGGCCAATGAAAGGTGTTTATTTATACCCAAGATGTCTCTACCACATCAATAAGTATTAATAGGTGTCCTGATTCTTAAGGGATCTGCCGACTAAATACTGTATTCTACACACTGACATTACATTATTTATCATCCTCCACTGTCATTGCTGTATCTAGAGAATCACTGGGCCCCCCTAGCAAACCTATGACAGGGCCCCTAATCGTTCTTCATGCGCAGTGGTTTTCTGGGAGGAGGCTGTATCTATCATAGAAACATAAGTAAATTGGGCCCCCTAGCCTCCCTGTGGTTGCTTCCCCAACTAGTTACGCCCCTGCTTGCTGTGGACTGCACTTTAAATCACTATTAATTATGTAATTCATTATTCTTATTAGGGGTTCTCATCCAATAGAAATTTGTATATGGTTGAACATTTTTTAACTTCTTTTTGTTGTGATTTATCATCTTACTGAAAATGACCTCCTACCCCTTGTTAAATGTGAAAACTTTAGTTTTTCCCTGAATAAATATTTTTTTTAAAAATTGCCAGGCCTCACACATGTAAGATATTGGCCTGAAGAAACCTATCTGTGATGGCTTAATTGAAGTTGAATACAGCCAGATGTTCTAACCCTTTATTTTTGCATGCAGATGAGGATGAAACTATTGAAAAGACCTATTCTTGTTTGGTTTTATAAGAGTAAACTCTTTTCTGATTCAGGACATGGCAATATAACAAATATCAATACAGAAGTACTGTGTGGAAAATAACACCCTTATTGCCTTGAAATGAATTAATTGGGTTAAGATGACCATACACATTGCAGATATTAGGCAAATTCTATTAAAGTGCCAACTCATCTGACAATTTGTCACATCCATAGAGACCAGGCCAATATGTTGAGCTCTGCCCTGGGCCTCCCAAACCATGCTATGGTTTGCCCTAACTCTACACCAAATCCCACCACTGACATGCTCCCAATCCCGCCCACTCTAATGGCACTGCGGGCTACACGGACATCTATGACTTAAATAATGATCATCAGAAGGTGTAACCATCTCCATAAACAGAAATTTTGGCAATTTTGCTTTTCTGACATTCAGCATATCCCCACCTTTTTTGTAGTGTAGCCCACCCCAACTGGCTATTTTGTTTTGTAAAAAAAAGCAGCAAAAATGTACTTCCAGTACTTTGTTCCCCCAGCACTCTAATCCCAGCCCTCTGCTTCCTGCAAGTTGCAAGGCAGCCAGTGCTGCTTCTTTTACGAAACAATTTTTTTTACAATGACTCAGACACCTCCTACTCTTCACTTTCTGGAAATGTAACACGGCACTGCAGGAACCATAAGAGTAATAAAGGTATCTTACCTTCAAGTCCCTCAGGTCCTTCGCTGTTTTCTCCTTTGGTCGAAGCCAATGCCTTACAATGGCTATCAAGTTTACAAAGCTGTAAAAGGAGGCAGTAGAGAGGGAGTGGAAGTCTTCACTGGTTGGGGGAAAGGTAACTAATGCAAGAATGGGAGTACTTAATTAGTGTTACAAAAGTTGTTGTTTTGGGGGGGGGGAATGGGTAAAACCACCATTTAACACACCAATAACTAAACAAGCTAAAGCAATTGTGAGAAACTAATACAATTCAAAGTAGGGTATAGTTGTCCTTTAACCATTACTAGCATAAATGGGGTAGTTTGGGAATAATTGAGGGAAAAGAACATTTAGTGGTTTTAAGTTTCAAGTGTTTCATGACTCCTTTTGCTTAGTTAAAATGTGCTATCAGGGAGAGAACACATACAAATTAAGCACAGCACCAAACTTGGAATATACAGCATTAGCTCAGTATTGATCTGTACCTGTGTGCCTATAGCAATGAGAGATAAAGTAGAGCCAAGCAAACCAGAGCCAAAGGACCCAGACACAACCACTTGCTTACTCTAATGCGACACACACAGTAGGTGGCACACGCAATGTGATGCCACGCCGGAATACCCAGCACTTTATTGGCTAAAGCTGGGATAGGGGCAGCTTTGAAATCTATAAGAAGGGATAGGATGTTACTTTATGTGCCACCCCTATGGATCATGGCTAGTCACTGATGTAAAGTAAGATGACTGCAGTTGCAAAAGCTTTTTAAAATCACTTTAGGGATGCTGCTAAACATGAACCAGAATGAAGATATTGTTGCTCTCCATCTGGGAAGGTAATAAGACAAAAAACATTCACAAGTGATAAATGTTCAAGACAGATGGCAGTCTCCCTTCAACAGAAAGGTGAGCAAAATACTGGCCGAATCATCACCACCCAGGTCGCAATCCTCCATCAATGCAGCATTCCACCAATCTCCGGTATACACGTTAAAGGGACGTTCAGTGGAAATTATCAATATTTTTAAGTTAGTTTGAGTAATGCCTTCTTAGCTATTCTACATATTCTCTTCCTTCTGAAAAATCCATGATTTCATACCCTTTGCTGTTCCCTGCTGTTGACATTAGTAAGCTGACATTTCAGGTTCTAACGGTCCTTCTTCTCCAGGATGCACCACATCCTGGAATTTCCCCTAACCGTAATTTCTACTGATTGGCTGTTGTGGGTCAAAGATGCTCAGATCTCTCACTGAACTTCCCCTTTTCCCACAGGTAGATGGCAAACCAAAACTTGCACAGGCTATGCCGTGATACTGTGTTTATTTTACACAGTGAAATAAACACAGTTATCAAAGCATAGCCTGGACAGTTTTGGTTTCTCCCCATCTACTTGTGGATTATTTGCTTGTCCCCTATCGGACTGGACATCCCAGAAAAAACACACCCCAAGGTCAAAGACACTGAAAAAAAATTCTACGTCTTGGACTGTTGTTGAACTGTTGGACTGTTTCTATCCCCAAATTTAATTAACTTTGTTTTCACTCTAGATGTGGACATCAAGACTTCTGGAACTGGCTGTGCCAGTGTTAAAAAAATTGAATGTGACAGCTGCCACATAAAACAGAGAAGGAAACTGCATTCTACATCAGTCAAGGTAGTGTTCAATTTTATGATATGGTAACACACAGGTCTTAACTTAGAGTTAATTTGACTCCCAAAAAGGAATTTAATAAGTTATTACTTATATTGAGGGACTGAAAAATGTTTTACCCTTTTACCTCTAGGAGCCAGGACGTCTTGGCTACAGCAGGAAACTATAAATACAAATTGATATGTCTGTGTGCAAAAGGGTACTTAGGCTGATGCCACACTGCAACGCACAGGAATCGCACACAAATCGCGAGAGTTATCGCACGTGATTGTGCGCGTGATTCTTGTGTGTTTTGCACATGCGATTTTGCAGTTTTCCCGCTATGGAAGCGCATGCGTTAACTCACCCAAATGGTGAACGTATGCGTTGCCAAAATCCATTCCCGAGATTTAAATTTTAACAAAAATCGCACTAGTGTGGCCTAGCCCTTAGAGTGTTAGCTTTTCATGGCAGGGCCTGATACAAATTGTGGGGAGTTGTGTAATATGTTCAGTACTACTAGGTATATTAGAAATAATTATATCACATACACTGCACTCGTGCTTTTAGAAAATGAGCTGCAGATTAATGTAAATAAGAGCAAAACATGCCAGCTAGATAGTTTTATTTCTGGTAAGCTGAGGTTGTGGGTTTTTTTCATATTTTGTTATTTGAGTACAGTTGAGTAAATTTAGTTGTTAGCTTTGATACTATGCACTTTTGAAGCAGGGCATGATTGTAAATAGTAAACTAACTGTAAATGCTGAAAAGTTTATAATGTTTAATATAATGGCTGCAACGTTTATAAACAGATTATTACCAAGAGTTCTATTATCATTTTAATTCAGCTCTGTCTATACACCTTGTACTCTTCTCTGCCGAAATCATTGCAGCCTGGTCACACAAAATTAGTTAAAATTCATTAGTTAATGGAATTGGTTTGACATTTATGGTGTGGATAACATCTTGGAAGCTCTATCATTTCAACCTACTAATTTTGATTGTCAATGAATGAAAATGAAGTATCCTTTAGTATATTAAAATATTTTACTATCTTGTTCCCTGAGGTCATAATGATTACAGGAACAGGCTAGGGTCAATTTAAAGTAGATTAAATCTAATCATAAATAAGGTTTGGGTAATTCCTCTTGTAATTTTACCCTTTTTTGGAATGCTAACAAATGCCTTTAAACTAGTCCCATTACTGTGCTCTCCTTTTTCATGTTCTCATGTTGGTGATGTGATTTGGTGAAGTATATGGGACTGGTGACAACTAATGATTTGGCTCACAGGGAGGTGCAACCAAAAGTAGAGGAGAGGCAATATCCACAACATACATTTTTTAGGCAATTGATAGAATTTCTTAGGTTAAAATTATAGCAATTTGGGTCCTCACATATGTGTACACACCTGAACTTAAGTTAATTAAACAACTTCCATCCTTTAAGCACTGAACGGATGCATGTTGCCTTAAATATCTTCCCTGGCCAAATGAATAGTAAATTCACTTTATTAATTGTTTGGATTAAAGAAAGAAAAAGGGTCTCCAATAAACCTAGAATATACCAATGTTTCATATACAAATGTGTCTTAAGCTGTCTGTTTTGGAAGTTTTCTCTTAGTAATAACATTTATCTACTGTTCAGAGTCACACAGTTCACTTACAAACAGAGGTAAAGTGATCTGCTTGGGTTCTGTTCATGGAAATATGGATATAGTCGCTTCAGCTAACAGTGTAAGAAAGATGGATTCTGCACTCTTTGAGGTTACTCCTGTTTTGCTATCGCTCAATCCGACGATAGAAATTTAAAATTTTCCTTATAAATCGACTTTACTTACAGACCAACATGTCAGGATTCAACACTGAATGGTCCATAAGAGAAGAAGAATTCAAAATGCTTTCCTTATTCACATAATTCCAGGGGATTTCTTATATGACCCACACAACAGAAATATGGCAGGTATATTTTATTAAATTTCAACTTTTTAGGGTTTAGTTCTTTTTGGTATTTTCAGACCTTTTCTTGACATCTTGTCTCTGCATGACTATGCATCAGCCTATCATTAGTGTTCTTAAAGAGGAACTGTGGTCCAAAAATGACTTGAGGTAAATTAATAGGAATTGCTTTCCTGAGAGTTTTGCAATTTATTTCCATTGTTTATTTTATTATTTACTGTTTTGAAGATATTTACATTTTGTGTGTGTGATATGGCAGCAGCATCACACCATGTCCCCTGCACTTCCTGCTCTGAAACCTATCAATCTGCCCTGTGTCCCTCCCCTTTGCAGCCCCCTGGTCCCTCCAGTTGCAGGCCCCCCTGGCCCATTTCCTTACAGCCCCATGTGGTCCTGCCCACCCGCGGGCGCCGTGCCCCCACCCACTCGCAGTGACAGCCCCGCCCACTCTGGGTGCCTAACCTGCACCCCACTCACAGGTGCTGTGGACCACTCTGACACCCCCCTCCCCACGAAAACTCTGTGGAAACAGCCTTTTCAGCAGAGTGAGAACTTATTCCCTTCCTTCTCTGCAGCTGCAGTCCTTCACACAGCAGAGGGATGAGGGACTTCCTGTCTCCCACACACACTGAGGGAGTCTGAGGCTGTGCTCGCCGCGGCACTGTGCAGGAGAAGCCTTAGGGATGTCACATGTCAGCCTCCCACCCATTAACTATCTGTCAGTCATTTCTTATATCTTGGGCTGTGGAGCATGTAGAGAGGGTTTTGATGGCTCGTTTTAAAGGTAGGAAACTAAGCTTGTTTGGAGACCACAGTTCCCCTTTAACACACATTAGTTTATAACACTTCATTATAGGGATAGACCTAAAAAGAACCCCTTATACTAGCACTCCTTTCCCTTGAAACCCCAATTGTGAAAATACCATCAGTCACATAGCCCTTTACAATCCAATAATAGTGGGAATGAACGGATCAATATACTGTAATTTAAAAAATATACATCTTTATTACAACATTAACAATTGCATCATAAAAATCGGGCGTCCCCGATGTATGGCTAAAGTATCATGAGAGCGCCTGGTGCTAAGTGCCAGACCATAAGTTCAGTGTCCTGTATAGTATAGGATCTCCTACTATTGTATAAGTGGGTATAATCCAATAACATGTAAAAGGATGGTATCCAATACAGAGATGTTGCCACCCAACAATTTGGACAAAGCAGTATCCAGTGATAAATAACTTAAGCAGAAGGTTCAATACGTGGGAGCCAAGCAAGGTAAGTATCGTTGTTATACTAACAGGGACACAATATTGAATTACACGAGGTATTATACATCGGGACTTGTTACAGCAGACATATAGGGAGTCATTGCAGGATCCGCTATATTCACGGACACCATACACGCTGGTTTATGTGCCACTCAGCCGTTTGCCACTGGTCCTTGCTGTTTCTTCACCCGAACTTCTTCCCTTTACTGCTCCATTTCACCTCCGTTCTTAGCGTTCACTGGATCCTTACACCATAAAGATTTTGGTCCGGTCCCCTGCACCAGCGTCAACCAACGTACGTTTCGCCGTAATCTCGCGGCTTCCTCAGGGTCTCGCGATAGTTCGTAGCCACTGAATTTTTAAATCCAGAACGCTAATAACGTAGGTGAAATGGAGCAGTAAAGGGAACAGGGAATTGACACAGCATCGGATGGTTAAACGGAACAGAGTTTGGGTGAAGAAACAGCAAGGACCAGTGGGAGACGGCTGAGTGGCAAGTATACCAGTGTGTATAGTGTCCGTGAATATAGCGGATCCTGCAATGACTCCCTATATGTCTGCTGTAACAAGTCCCGATGTAGATTGTAAAGGGCTATGTGACTGATGGTATTTTCACAATTGGGGTTTCAAGGGAAAGGAGTGCTAGTATTAGTGTTTTTTTTTTTTTAGGTCTATCCCTATAATGAAGTGTTATAAGTGATATTTCCCCTAGCACCCCCCTGAATAAGGTATTCCCATACCCATTATATTTTATGGTGTATGCATCTGACTTTATATGTATTATATCTACAAATGAGTTTATTTATGATGCCTTCCTATATCATACAGAGATTTTCTTACATTACCGTCCATTTCACATGTCTCTTAAATGTAATCTTTTGCAGTGCTCCCAAATAAGTTAAAAGTAAAAGTTTTTCTTTTTGGCAGGTTCAATACATTCTTCAAACCAGTTTAATATCCCTTTCTTTAAGTGTGAACGTTTTTTTTTTTTTTTTTTTAATTTTTATTGTGTTTTCAGATCATAAAAATACAAATTACAAGTAAATTAACAAATCAAAATAATACAAGCCAATATTCAACATATAAGGATTTAAAATCTAATAGTGTACAATTATCATTTGTTGAACCTTTTGAGTCATAAGTTAAATGTTTAAACATTGCACCTTATTATGGTTTCTACTCAAAGTTGTCTCAGGGGACTTGATGTAAATGTATAATATGCATAACCCAGTATAGGATACTTGTCTATATTTTTTTTGTGAACTTATCAGTGCTTAATATAAACATTAACAATTAAACTTTATCCGGATATTCTTTAAAGGGACACTATACTGAAAAAATGACTCATCTTAATCTAATATTGAATACATGTAAGTAGCACTTACTCTGATTTGTGTGTGTTGCTGCATGCCTTCAATCCAGCACACGTTTTGTTTAGGAGCAGTATCCCCCCTCCCTCTTTTAAAGGGCATCTATAGTGGGAAAATTTACTTTTTTTTTCTTTCTTTCCATGTGTTCTATAATTCCCCCCAACCCCCAGAGTTTCATCCCTTTGTTCAGATTCCCTCTCTGTCCTGAGATACACAAATTAGAAGAATACATGATTGCATTCCTCTACTCCTACTTGTACTGTCAATCAAATCCCTGTGACATGATCTTCTTCCCTGCTCAAGTCCCTCCCTCCTCCCTGCTCTGTTACAAACATAGAGATCTGAGCATTAGCAGGAGGAGAGAGGTAGCTTTAATGGCAGAGATAAGGCTGCACTTGACCCCCTTTCTTTATAGACTTCACTGATTGATGATGGGTCACAAAGAGAGAGCAGCAGTACATGGAGAGATCCGTGTCTCCAGAGCAGCTTTCTTTCCATTGGCCACTGTGTGTGAGTGTGTTTTTCAGGATGTTGAACTTTTAACTCCTACTGCACATGAGAAGCTTGTCAGTTAGCCGGAGTTTAGACATGGAGGAGGTAACAGAGGGGAGGGGGAAGGGGGAAGTGCTGCACAGAGATCTGACACCATGGAAAAACAAAGTCACTGACAGTGATAGGATAAAGGCAGCACAGAGTACATTAATTTAACTTTGCAGTGGGGCAATGTGTTTTTTTCACTATAGATGCCCTTTAACCACTTCTATCCAACCTGACTTTTCCCCCACAAACCAACTGTCAAGCATGCTCATAGCATTCCAACTGTCAAAAATCTGTAACCATTCTCAGCTACAGTAAAACTACTCACAGAAGAATCATTTTTGAGAGCAAGGACTTGATTGACCGTTGAAATATAAGAAGTTTTAGATTGGATATCTAAAGAATAGGGGGCGATCAACAAAAAATGATACAGTGTGGTTGGGAAGAATTATAGTTTCCAGTTATGGTCAATTTAAAATAACCTATTTTTCCGTATTGATGCCCTTTAAACATTTTCTAACCTTGTCAAACCTGGTACCTGCAAGCTGCATGGGTATCTTAATAGGTTATATGAAGGAGTCCTGAAACTGGTTACCTCCCCCTCGTCCACCTCTCTTAAGGCAGAAAACGCTTTGGCTTTACGTTTGTTGTGACTGGTCAAAATTCGAAGTCCATATATGTGGTACTTTGTTTTCCCTACTAATGAGTCTGTTCTCCCCGATCTTGCACATAGATTCAGATTAGCTTGTTTGTGGTGGATCCATGTATGAAGATCATGAGCCCCAAACAAGTTTGTGTTTATGCTTGTGAAGGTTCTCATTCATCCAGGTCATGGTATATCTGTTGTATTCAATTAGATCAACTGGACTTGAAATGTAGTTCTTGAAGCTTTCGCTAGTCATCCGACTGGCTTTCTCATTCAGAATGACTTGTACAAGAATCTGTGGCAATTATGTACCCTGGAAAATCCCAATTAATCATCACAGCCAGGTGTTAAGGGTGTGATTAGATAGTGGCTAGGTGTTTAGGAACGCCCAGAGTAAGGTGTTAAAACAGCATTGTAACATGGCAGACTTGGTGTCGAACCCAACGTCTGCCATGTACAATGCTGTTTTAACACCTTACTCTGGGCGTTCCTATAACACTCTTAGCCACTATCTAATCACCCCTTAACACCTGGCTGTGATATGCTAATTGGGATTTCCGGGTACATAATTGCCACAGATTCTTGTACAAGTCATTCTGAATTGAGAAAGCCAGTCGGATGACTAGCGAAACGTCTTCAAGAACTACATTTCAAGTCCAGTTGATCTAATTGAATACAACAGATAAGTTTGTGTTTAGTTATTTTGTACAGTATTACATTATTTTGACATCTTAAGTTTGATTTAAAAATTCTGTTTGTGTTGGTATTATAGTTTGTTACCAATATTTTGAAATTGGACATCTTGCTACTGTAACTTATTCCCATTCTGATTTTACCAATTCTGTGTGAGGTAAATTTAGTAGTGCCTGAAAAGGAGAGATCTTAATTTAAACACCCGTGCCAGTAAGTGGAAAGCACTGATCCCCTCTCTCTCTGAGGAGGACTGGGAGGAATTAGCCTAAACTCACTTGCATGTGTCCCCGTCTGCCCCAAACAAATTAATGCAATTCTTCATATTACACCAAGCCTACCTCTCAACTCATAGACTCAACTGTATCTCACCCTCCTATTCCCCCGAATGCCCCAAATGCCATCAGACCCCTGCAAATTTTTGGCATCTATTATGGGAATGTCCCAGGATAGCCAGAGTTTGGTCTAAAGTTATAAATCATCTACTCTACCATACCCAATACCCCAAGAGCCTAAAATATGTATATTAGGGATTCCAAATACAGATATCTGGAACAGACACGAACTGGAATTTATAAGAGGGGTCCTATTCTATGCTAGAAGAACTATAATATCCTGGATGACCCCCACAACCACCAAAATGAAGACCTGGAAGAATATGATAGCCCAAATGCTTCCATCTCTAAGAGTCATATAGATAAATAGAGGCTCCCTAAATAAATTTAACAAAATTTGGTCCCTCTGGAATTAGTCATCAAAACCAACTTATGGTTTCCCACTATAAATCCCCTCTCACGTAACCAATAACCAACTCTAAGAGCCCAATACAGATTCCACCTCTTTCCTCTGCTTCTCCTAGTACATGCTTCCTGATCTCTATTACCCTTATGATACAATAACACACATGGGCGTCCCTCTCCAGTTTGTACACTCTTTTTGTGTATTTTATATATTTAAAATAATCTGATGACCAGCTGAAACTAATATATCTGACCGACAAGATGCCAATATATGTCAACCCAATTGATATCAATGTATTTATGTAATGTTATATATATACAACCAATTATATGTATGTAATAAATGCAACTAGCTGTATGCCTGCTATGCTTCTGTATGCCTCATGGAAACTGAGCAATTTAGAAACCTTTACTGAGCCTGGGCATGCCCAGAAGAGGCAGATAGGGGATTAACATTGGCTGTGATGTCAACTGTCAAATCCATAACTGACAATTGCTAACTGAAAGAACCAGGAAGCAGAAACGGGCAACAGGACATTGTGCAGAATTTCAGGTAAGACGTATATTTCAGATTTCAAACTATTACCGTTTTAGGGTTTTGGGGGGTGATTTACCTGTATGCAAGTTTTCATTTTGGGACTGGACTTGCCCCTTAAATATAACATTGTATCTATTTTCCTTGTGTAAGGTGTTTTATTGAGCTTTGGGTAATGGCCTCCCAGATATTTGTCGTGGTCTCCATGGGAAGTGGGGTTTCTAGGGCTTTACCCCATTTTTTTCATATATTTATGCTTTAGTGGGGGTTCATAAAGTAATATATAATATATTGAGTTAATTAAGCTTTTTCATTGTGGCCACTGTACCAGAAAGCGTTCCAAATGTGTTAGCTGTGTGGATGTACCTCTTCTTGTCATTGTATCTGCTCTACAATGGCAATGTATACAGTATATTGAAGGAAGTTTTTTCTTTGTTATTAGCTATTCAAAAGATAGAAGCCTTCTTGTGTATCTGTCCGTTATTTCATAAAAGAGAACAAATTGTCAGGGCCACTTTTACCATTAGGCAGAGTGAAACTGTTATTTCATAAGAGAACGAAATTGTTCATTGGTTCAGGGCTTGTATTATGCGCGAATTAAGCTTTTGGGGAAGTCTCTGTTTAGGACAAGGGGTTGTAATTGTGAGGTTGAGAGGATATCTTTTATTTTATATATGTGTGACTTTTAACATATGGTTTATTGGTTTAGTCAGTGAGTTAGAACTCGTGTCTACGGAAAAGAATAATAAGGTAAGTAGAGATGGGATCTGGATCCGACACGGAACCCCTCCGTTCCGAAATCCGAAAGATCCATCCAAATCTGGACTTTTTCAGGACTTCGGAAATTTTTTTCGAATGTATGGAGCTATTTTCCAAAATTTTCAAAAGTATCTTTGAATGTTCAAAAATACAATGGAAGACCACTTTCGAGTTTCCGATCATATTTTCGAAAATCAAACGGTCAAGGCTATTTTCAATAAATATCGAAAATAGCCTTGAACATTAAAATTTTTTCGAAAATACAATCAGAAACTCGAAAGTGGTCTCCGATTGTATTTTCGAACGTTCAAAGATATTTTTGAAAATCGCTCTGTACATTTGAAAATCTTCAAAAATTCATTCCGTTTTCTGGTCTTCGGAACTGGCCTCCTTGACACCTCTCTTGAACTAGTCATGTTCCTTTGCCAAAATGTTGATATTACAATCGTCTAAGGTATGTCCTTTTTTCCTTAAACAGTGTTCTCCCCAGAATGTTTTTCCAGCCGGGTGCATGTAAAAGTAGCCGGGTGTGGAAAAATGTGCACGGCATATGCTCATATATATAGGTCAGAGATGTCTACTTTGCCCCACTAGATGTTTGAAAACTATACTCACCAGAGAGTTGTAGTGCGGTCCACATCTGCAGGGAGTTGTAGTTCGGCAACATCTGTAGGGAGTTGTAGGTCCAACATCTGTAGGGAGTTGTAGTTCGGTAACATCTGAAGGTACCCAGATGTAATATGGCAGCACAAGCACAGGTGCCACCTATTTTGTGGGATTAGGGATCTTGCAAATAATCTTGCATGTGTAAAGAAGGGGCCTGGATTGGCAGTGTTGGCGGAGTTTTAACTGATCTATTGGCTCCTATTAAACCCTATATCAAATTCTTTTAATCAAAGTGTTCTGCAAACTTTTTCCAGCCGGGTGGCATGAAAAAGTAGCCGGGTGGGCCGCCCGGCTAAAAGACCCTAGGGAGAACACTGCTTAAAGGACAACTCCACCATCATAAGAACATCTTTTACAAAGAATGGCCTCTTTAAATTGTTGATATACATAGTTTGTCCTATGAATTCATTACTGTATGCCTGCTATGGCTCTGGATGCCTCATGGAAACTGAGCAATTTAGAAACCTGCACTGAGCCTGGGCATGCTCAGAAGAGGCAGACAGGGGATTAAACTTCAGTCATTGGCTGTGATGTTCAACTGTCAAATCCATAACTTACAGTTACTAACAAGGAAGGACCAGGAACAGAAAACAGGGGAAACAGACATTGTCAGGATTCAGTTAGCTTATATTTTCAGTTTCAAAAACTATTACCGTTTGGGTTTTGGGGGTGATTTACCTGTATGTAAGTTTTCATTTTAGGGCTGGACTTGCCCTTTAAGATGCAGGTACACAGCTGAGTCCTGACCTGAGGAATTGGCTCTTCTGTGGTGGGCCATACATTGGTGTAATTGCTGTTTAGTCTCCCCCAGATAAAAATCCGAGCACATTGCACTGCATATATGATGTCACGTTTCTTGTGAATTGGATCTTTCGGATGTACCAATTGCTGCCTCAGTGTGTTGTTCGGTTTAAAGCAGACAGAGATACTGTGTTTTTTTTGAAAATTCTTCTTAATTTCTCAGAGACCCCTGCTACATATGGGGTGACCATGTTCTTTCTCCTGTCTTGCTTTGCCGCTTCACTGTTAGTATTTGTGTTCTTTTTTTCCCCCCTTCTACTTCTTTTGACAAAGGCCCAGTCTGGATATCCACAAGTTTAAGGGTCCTTTGAGGTGTTTTAATTATTTAGACCTTCTCCTTTGTGCTAGTGGGGGATTTTCCTACTATGTGTTGCAGGGTTCTGATGACACCCACCTTGTGATCTAAAGGGTGGTGGGAGTCAAACATCAAATACTGGTCTGTGTGGGTTGGTTTTCTGTAAACCTCTACTTCCAGTTGAAACTGGAGATCCACAAATTCTGAATATGGAGTCGCACACCTTGATGAATTCAAGTGTTGATTCAAAACCACACATCAAATACAACATTTCGGGGGAACGTGCCCCCTTCCTCAGGAAAGCAAAGCCGCATCCCCATGACAACGAGGACGCGCACTGACAGGCAAGAGCGAGGACGCCAGAATCAAACATCGGAAGAGGACGCCGGTACCTCCACTGACAGCTCCCAGAGTGATTTTTTTAGATACAGCCCGACAACACCTCACGCAAGATCAAAGAAGAAGAGTTCAGCGCTCACAACGGAGACCGAGGGAGAGAAGAGAGGGGACCAGCCTGGAGGACCAGATCACACAAATAACCCAAGGTATGGATCCATCAGCTCCCCCCACTAAACACTCTGTTACTGACACATTATTAGGGAATATCTCGCAACATACATTTACTAAACAAGAAGAGGCACTATTAACAAAGGTATGGGATTTGCTCCAACACATAAAGGGCTTTTGTTTGACTTTAAAAAAGAATGGTATCGGTTTTCTAGAAATATTAAATTAAAGGAATAGTTCAGTGCTAAATACAAGTCTGCATAGGCAGAACACATAAATTACACAGTGCAAATACCTCTTTCCAGATTGTCCCTGGTTGCTCCTATCCCAGTAATCCTTGCCGGTACCTGATTCCCCCAGTCCGTGTCCTGAATCTGCAGCTCCCCTCTCCTGTAATTCGCGCATGCAGTCACTCATGCGGCAATGAGAGGCCCCTGCAGTCGCAAACAGTGACCTCTTGTCGCCAGCCTGTATGGGATTTCCTCATATCGCTGTGGCGCGCACCCGCGATCGGACCTCAAGTATCCTGGTAACTGCACCTGGAGGCAGGTGACATGTCCCTGTACCCCCAGTCTGTACTGCTGTTAGAAGGTGCAGGTATGTGCACTGTCTGTGCTCGTGGGGGGTGGGGGATTCTATCTCATCTCTCTATCTATCCTCTTTCTATCTATCTATCTCAATCCATCCATTTTCTTTTTAAATTTATTCCTCTTGTTTTTCTATCTAACCTCTATCTTATCTATCCGTCTCTTCTTTCTTTCTATCTATCCTCTTTTGTTTTCTTCCTTTCTTTCTATTTATCTATCTATCATCTATCTATCTATCCACTGTTCTATCTATCTATACCTTGTTCTATCTATCCTTTTTCCTTTTCGATATTCTATCGCTATCTATCACCTTTTTTCTATCTATGCCTTTCTTTTTCTCTTAATCTATCTATCTATCTATCATCTATCTATCTTCTATCTCATTTTCTATAAATGTATCCCTCTTTTTTTACAATCCCTCTTTTTTCTATCTACTCTTTACACTCTACCTCCTTTTTCTATCCTTTTCTTTTCTACTGATCTTCAAAAAATCCCCATTTTCCTATCTATCATCTATCCTATCTATCCTCTTTCTTTCTAACTACTATCACTATTTTCTATCTAGCATCTATCTATCTATCTCAATCTATCCTCTTTCTTTCTTGTTTAAACATTGCACCTTATTATGGTTTCTACTCAAAGTTGTCTCAAGGGACTTGATGTAAATGTATAATATGCATAACCCAGTATAGGATACTTCTATCTATCTATCCTTTTTCTATATATCTATCCATTTTCTATCTATCTCTCTCTCTATCTATCTATCCATTTTCTATCTATCTATCTATTTCTCTATCTATCTATCCTCTTTTTTTTTTTTATCTATCTATCCTCATTTCTATCTATATATCCATATATTTATCTACTGTATCTATCTACCTAGATGACAATGTTTGCTACCTACATTATACCATACTGAAAGTGATGCACAGGCACTATGGGTGGGCGAAAGGGCTGTGAGTGCTGGATTACTGTTTGCGAACTTCATTATGCCACACTGAAAGTGATGCACAGGCACTATGGGTAGGGGAAAGGACTGTGAGTGCTGGATTACTGTTTGCTAACTTCATTATGCCACAGTGAAAGTGATGCACAGGCACTATGGGTGGGGGAAAGGGCTGGGAGTGCTGGATGACTGTTTGCTACCTACATTATGCCATACTGAAAGTGATGCACAGGCACACGCTTACACAAACTCACTCAGAGACTCACATGTTTACACAAACACACTCAGACTCACACGTATTCACAAACACACTCACAGACTCACACGTTTACACAAACACTCACAGAATCACAGTTACACAAAAACACTGACAGAATCACACTGCTCACACAGTGTATCACACAGCACACTGCTATATACAAACATATAAATCTATATAAACAATAAATACATACATTTTATTTCAATAAACAATGCCAACTGAGTTTTAAGTTGTTGTAAGTAATCCCTAAGTTCAGTAGATCTGCCAGCAAACTGTATCTTATGCAGCAAAAAAAAAGTGCATGTGAAGAGAGGGAAAGTCTATTAGTCATGGGGACAAAAGGGGCGGGGTTATAACATGTCAGTACAGCAGATAGACAACAAGCAGTGCAGAGTGAAGGACACTCCCACCAAAAACAAGCAGAACTTTACAAGCTGATTGCAGAGGCTACAAGCAGAATTATTTCACAAGAAAGGGATCCTGGGGGCTGGGGCACAGGGGGGTTTATTATACTGAAGTTTGTAAAATAGGTCATTTCTGAGAGAACACTTCCTTTAAGGATGAGCTTTGGTAACACCGTGGGGCCTATACCGAAATTCAAGAAAAGGTCGTATTTTACCCCTGAAGTGGTTAATTCCTCTTTAGAAGTGTTTAGTAGTGTAGTGTCACAACAAGTTAAATCATTACCATGGCAGAAGACACTTAGCCATTCTAATTTAACTAAAAAAGAATCCCTCATTCTTAAATCACTTAAAGAAAAGAAAGAGATTATCATTAAAAAAGCTGATAAAGGGGGTGCTACAGTTATCATGGATCTAAATAAGTATGTAAAGGAAGCTGAAAGGCAACTCAATCAGGAGGAACACTACACTATATTAGAAGGGGATCCAACCCATTGATGCAAAAAGGATATTGATGCCATTATTACAGAAGCGTTTGAGTCCGGTATTATAGACAAACATACTAAAGATTTCTAGATGTGTGAGACACCCAGAGCACCAGTATTCTACCTTCTGCCAAAGATTCATAAAAACCTCTTAAACCCTCCTGGCCGCCCAATTATTTCTAGCATAGATTCCCATCTCCATCCCTTGGGATTATTTATTGATTCATTTATCCAGCCTATTGTTACAAATGATCAACATTGCCTGAAGGACACTACAGATTTCCTGAAGCACATACGATAGTATTATGCACAGATAATGACTTACTCTGTACCATGGACATTGAAGCCCTATACACTTCTATACCCCACAAGGAGGGACTCACTGTGATAGAAGAAGCATTGCTAGACTACGGGTATGATCGTAGAATGGTTTATTTCATTATGGACTTAATTACCATTTGTTTAACAAAATTTTTTTTCAGATTTCAAAGCATCTGGTACATTCAGAAACAGGGTACCAGTATGGGTGCAAATTTTGCACCAGCATATGCGAATATCTTTGTGTCCTACTTTGAAACTAAATATGTATTTTCGAACAATGAGTTTATCGATAATATCAAACATTATAAATGTTATGTAGATGATCTATTTTTTGTGTGGAATAAGGACGAGGCTTCCCTGAAAGTGTTTGAAACATACCTTAATGGTGTGCATCCTACTATGAGGTTCACCTTAAATTACCAGAGCATTAACTATCTAGATGTCGTAGTGTATAAACAAAATAGGAAGCTAGCGACTGACCTGTATACGAAAAGTACGGATAAAAACAACCTATTATTGGCCAATAGCTTTCACCCTAAAAGTGTCACCAAAGGGTTAACCATATAGTCAATTTTTGAGGGTGAGACGTATAGTCCAGGATGAAGATTTGTGCAAAACCCGGATGGAAGAAATGAAAAATAGATTTATATCTAGGGGTTATTCGAAAATCTCCCTATAAAGAGATGGATAGAGCTATGTGTAATAACCGTGATACCCTCATTGATAAAATTAAAACTACCCCTCAGACAGATAGAGTACCCTTTGTTTCCAAATTCAATACAATGTCTACTAAAATCCAAAAAATCATATTGAAAAATTGGCACATTCTTCAAGCTGATGCCGAATTTGGTAAAATGTTCACAAGCCCACCCTTGTTCCCCTATAAGAGGGCCAGAAATCTAGGAGACATATTAATAACAACAGATTTATTAAAACCCAAAGTCAGCACCCAATTGTTTTTAGGGACTCCACAGACAGGTACCTACCCTTGTAGGAATTGCCAGGCATGCAATGCTATAATACCAGGTAGCTCTTTCTGCCACCCTATAAAAGGTACTAACATCAAATTGAGAGACTTTGCCACATGCAAAAGCACTGGAGTCATATATCTTCTCAAATGCCCCTGCGGTAAGGCATATGTGAGCAAAACAAAAACGGAGGCCAGGACTAGATTTGGTGAGCATAAAAGGGATATATCCAATTATAATGGTACTAATGAGAAAAAGCGGTATGAAAGCTCCATTAGTAAACATTTTTTCGAGTACAAACATAAAGCCTCACAATAAGATGGTTGACGCTGGAGGTGGTGAGTAAAAATCAGAGAGGAGGAGACTTTGACCGCTCACTGCTACAAAGGGAAAGCCTCTAGATTGATAGACTGGAGACTTTGGCTCCGAAAGGGTTAAACGAGGAAATCAATTGGGCATGTTTTTTATAATAACCATTACTCATTGTGAGTTAGTGAAATGTTACTTAGTAGCTTGTGTACCTGTATTTTTTATTGTATCTGTTACAAAGTGATAATTATTGTTATATTGCAGACGGACAAGAATAGCTTCCTTCAGTTGCAACTCTGTCAAAAGTTTTAGAATACAATGTAACTGTACTTCAGAGAGGCACTTACTCCCTCTACAGGACTATCTTGGAACATGGACTTTTAATCCTTCTTTGATCTACTGCACTTTGTTCACTTAAGCACTTTAGGCATCTCTGAGTCAGATAAGATTTATCTTATCTTATTATTTGCACAGCTAATTTGGATACATGTATTTATTTATTTATATGTTTATATTTTTATGCTTTTAGTCACATATGACACGTATCGTATCGAACGTAGGTCACTCACACCAATGATTTTTATTATCCATTTTAGAATGTTTGTATTCTTAGCAGTTCACTAATATGAGGGTTTTATACACTATGTTATAGATGGTTCTTTAACTATTAAGCACTTTAGCCACTCCCATGGGAGTGGACTCACTTAGGAGCCAGGGTATTTTACTACCACTGTTTGTTGTAATTGCATCACCTGAGGAAGGGGGCACGTTCCCCCGAAACATTGTATTTGATGTGTGGTTTTGAATAAACACTTGAATTCATCAAGGTGTGCGACTCCATATTCAGAATTTGTGGATACTTACCTTCCTTGGAAGTGGGAAGATTATAGAAGGCCAGCACCCACCCAAGTTTGTGTGCATAAGTAACTCTTGCTTCAGTGAAACTGGAGATCCCATAGCACATCCATGTTTTTGCTTATAGAACGTATTTGAAATAGGTGTTATTCAGGCACAAGTCCAATAGGGAACACACCTGTTCTGGGTTAAGATCTGTTCTGCTGGTAAAGGTGCTTCCTGTCTTGGCCTAGCTGTTTTCTCACCATATCAACAGCCAACTTGGTGGGGGATACAGGTGAAGAGAGATGTCACATCATAGGAGACCATAGTTTATTCTGCACTGAGTACTACATATTGAATCTTGTTGGTAAAATCCTGGGAGTTCTGGATGTGATGCTTAGAACTTCCAGCTAGTGGCCCTAAGATGTTGGCTGCAGGTCTTAGTGGGGCCCCATCCTTGTGTATCTTTGGGAGTCCATATATATATGGATGTGCCAGGGTAGAGGCGATTATACATTGCTGGATTAATGGCTTTATCCTTTTGAAGCCTTTGTAGTAAGTCTATGACCTTTTAGTGGCTGGTGGGATCCTCTGGTAAAACCTCATATGTGTTGTTCTCGACCAGGAGTGTGGTCACCTTAGCATGGTTGTCTGAGGTGTTGAGTACCACTGTGCATCTTCCCTTGTCTGCCGGCAGAATGGTGATACTGGAATCTTTCTTGAGGGATGTTAAGGCTCTTCTTTCCTGTGTGATCAGGTTAGATGAAGGAGGTTTAGCACTAGCTAAGGCTGCAGATACCTTAAGGCGAAGTTGTTCTGCCTCACTCTGTGGCAACTTTTTATTGTGGATTGAGGCTTCTGTGGCTGCTATAATATCCATCACAGGGATGGCTTCAGGAGTGATGGCAAAGTTCAAGCCCATGAGTAGGGGTCCTATTAGACAAGTTTCTCACTTATTCCTCCTTGTTTGATAAAGTGACAATTCCCTCCTTTTGTCTCCAAGGTAGTTTGTCCCCTTTTGGGGTGTTCTGAGATGACAGAATAGAGAACTTACAAGGAGGATAGGGACCCTCTATACCAAAAAGCAACATAGATGCTGTAGGCTACACTTCCTGGTATCCCTGGTCCAGGTTCAGTAATACAAATAAATGAAGGTATAAGTGTAGCTTACAAATAGCACAGACTCCAAGCTGTGAAACAAGATGTCTTTATTACACCAAACATGTGCTACATGTTTCGGACTAACGTCCGAAAACACGAGAACTTGTTCTGTTGCCGTTGCTTACTCTTACTGGTGCTAAGAAAGCTGTGCTTGTTTGGTGAACTCCATCACTCTTTCCTAGATGGCCACAGGTAGCTGTGAGGCCAGGTTCTGTTCTAGTTAACTAATGTTGTGCATTAAAGCATCAACTGTAACATGTCTGTCACATTCGTTCATTTAGGAGCTGTGTTTGAGCCTTTTGCAGTATCTGTTTGGCCCTGATGCCTTTTACTGTGGAATCCAGACATATGCTGCATGGTTCTAGCCTTTGTTGTATGCATTAGGTTAAAGCGTAGGTGGTTTCTGTAGTCTGCCAATTTCCTTGCTGTCTTCATAATGCTGTACAAGTTTGAGGGTTTTCTCCTCAAAATTATTTGCAATATTCAATTTTAAAGATGTTATACGGCCAAGATATTATATAGGTTTTTCAGGTGGTCAGTAAGGATTTAACCTGTTTTATTATGGTCCAATGGTCCATAATCAGCTCGGAATAAGGTATGATATATAGATGTTATTTTAATACCTTAATATTGCATGCTGTCCTTTTGCTAGCAACTGCTTTGTTTGAGAGGTTTATGGGCGGTGCTTCTGTTTTTAGTTTGGTTTGATTTTGTATCCGGAGTATTGGCTGTAGATTCTGTAGTGAGGTTTGCAGTCTAGTTATTGTTAATAGCACATCATCAGCATATAATGATGTTTTAAACTGTATGTTTGCTATTTTTAATTCTGAGACATCTGGTGCATCACAAATTTTGGCTGCTGAAGGTTCTATGCACATTGCGTAGAGAAGTGGCGGCAGTGGGCATTCAGGTCTTGTGCCTCTTTGGTTTGAGAATATCTGACAAAGCAAACAAAACAAAGAGTGCACCCCACTTTTAAGTGTACAACTTAGACACAGGAGAATGGCACACCTATTTGGCTTTTAAAGAGTACCACAGTAATAGAGGTTGAATGAAGACATACGTCTATCTAATCCAACCTTTATAGCCTACTCATTAACCCTAACATTTGATCCAGAGGAATGCAAAAAAACAAAACAAAAAAAAAACCTTCCTGGCTCCAAATGACAATTGTAAAAGATCCCTGGATCAACCAGAATTATATGTATTAATATCAGAAATTCTCAGTATTTTTTTTTTTTTAAGAAACTTTAAAGTAATCATATCCCTGCGCAATCGCCGATTCGTCAATGTAAACTGCCCTAACAAGCCTCTCCATTCCCCTTATTATTTTAGTTGCCCTTCTCTGAACTCTGAAGATGTCCCTTTTTGTATATGGGATTCCAAAAAGGCACTGCATATTCCAAATGAGGCCTTGCCAGTGCTTTGTAAAGGGGGAGAATATTTTTCTCCCTTGAATCTATTCCCCTCTTTATACAAGACAATATCTTGCTAGCTGTTTTTCCAACAGAGATTCACTTAGCACAGAGCCATTTATGGTGAAGGTGGCACAGGGATGCATCACCTTGCATTTATTAAAATGGAATCTCATCTGCCACTCTGCTGCCCATTTTAATAATCGATCTTGCAGCAATTGCACCATTTGCACAAACCTTTCTTTAAAAAAAATAATAATTTCTGTACATTATATTTAACCACTAGGATCTTGCCCCTGGGTTCTATCTGGATGTGAGCAAATATTCAATCTCCAGTATTCCAGATGTGGGCAATTGAGGAAGGGGGCAGGTAGCTCCCCAAAACGTATGTTTTTTTTTTTTTTTTTTTTTTTGCACAATAAATTGTGATACACTAATGTTGTGTGCTCCTTATCTTCTTTGTTGTCCATCTAGATGTGGCATACTGAGCTGCCAAAGACTTCTCAATTTCGTCTACACCCGCCCACCTCTGGGACCTTCCCAGACTAGCAGAGCGTATTTTCCCATTGGACATAAACTCTAACCATTGAGAGGTGGGTCTAGACCGGCATTATGAGCTGGTCTTTTACAGCTAGTTGTGCCACATCAATTTAGGTCTTTACCTGTATACTATTAAGGGAGGGTGTGATTGGAGGGACTTACCCCCCACTATAATTCTCCTTTAATATCTTAGTGACAAATATGGCTTAGGCTTTTATTCTAGTAGATAATCTGAAAGGCAGGCCGCATGAACATCAATGTTAATTGAAACATTAAAAAAACATTCCCCAGCTGTAATGATGGTCATAAGCTTAGTAGGCTGTGTAGTTGTCTGGAACATCATGGGAACCTTATAGTTGATTAGGACAATGCGCTATAAATCCGTATTTCTCAAGTCTTTTTCAGATTGCAGCACACTTGGCAATGCAAAATTCTGTTGTGTCAACAGTGTTTACGAAGCTGTAATCTATAGTATTTTACACTGTTTATAGTAAACTTAACTTTGTATATTGTGATATAATAGAAATATTGTTAAATCAAAAGAAACACTAGATGACTATTTTCATTTTTGAAAATTTTAATGTGACAAAATAAAATTAGCCTTGCTCTCTTGGAGCCACCAGCGTTTTGGAATTTGTCTGTTACATTGTATCAGGCAGCTATATAGCGTGGTGAGGTGGGCCTAAAGGAGCAAAAAGCCCTCCACAGAACATAAAAATGGAGCGGAGCCTTCCTTTAACAGAAGGTATCTTGCAGTATTATGCTATATTAATAGCATTGCCCATAAAATCCAAGTTATTTCTCACTCCCAGGTTTCCCAGAGTAAGAGCAAAATTCCTCCTTTATGTCCTATAGCTAATGCATGTGTCCAGAACGGTTGGCTTATTAACAGGCTGTATGGAAGCTTATATACCATTCTTTGTGCAGAGCCCTTATATTACCATTCTATGTTTGGGGGCACTTATATTTCCATTCTCTTTGTGGAGGGGGGAGGGTTGCTTCTATTACCAATTTCTGTGTAGGGGCACTTATATTACCATTGTTTGTGTGTATGTGGCATCCATATTACCATTCACTGGTTCATAAATTACCAGTCTCTGTATCTGGCACCTTCATTACGAGTCTAGAAACACCCCTGATCATAGGAAGAAGGACCACAAAGCATAGTACGGTATGGAATCAATAGATTGTTCATAAATAAAGACAATTTGTAGAATACCATATTTAAAATAATAAAGAAAAAATTAAATAATATGGGGTATATGTTTGAATTAATATAAATGATCCTACATATTATAAATTAGTGCACGGGAAGGGGGACACAAGCGGGGGGGTGGTTTGCTAGTAATATAATATAAAGTAGCAAAAATAGGGGCGGGGGGTTGTTTTTTTTAGATGAAAAGAGGTTACAAAAACAAGAGCATGCAATACTTTAATGCAGCCACAAGATGGCCAAGTATGTTTTTTCTAAATATTTTAAGATTGGGGCAATAAGAGGTGAAAAAGTTTGCCCATGCTATTAATTTCCAGCAACCAATCAGATGTTGGCTTTTTACTGGGCTACTGCAGACAGATAACCTCTTATTGGTTATTGAACATTATTGGCAGGGGCAAAATTTTGCACTTTTTATTGCTTCAGCCCCTAGATTTCTTTTAGCAAATAAATCTAATTCAGATGGACCCATCTGCGCACCCGTGACGTCATTCAACCGCCGGCAGCAGGGGGGATCTGGGGTGCACTCGCAGCGTGGTTTGCTAGTAATATAATAAAGTAGCAAAAAAAAAATATATATATATATTTTTTTTTTTTTTTTTAGATGAAAAGAGGTTATAAAAACAAGAGCATGCAATACTTTAATGCAGCCACAAGATGGCTAAGTATTAGTACTACTGCCTGGGTGCCTCCAGGATCATCTGGATTAGGTTGCTTTGTTTGTTACACAATAAAAGTATAGCAAAAAAAAACAACTTTTGTTTCACAGTGTTAATTATATGTGTGTGTATGTTTGGCTATTTGTGGATACAATGTATATAAAATCTGTACACATATTATACAAATTCAGGGTTTCGTACAATAAAAAAAGAAACAAATGCAAGAAGAAAGAGAAATGAGAAAAATTTAACAAAGAAATCTTAGTTCTATTGGTGTCACTTCCCATAAACGAATACTTGAAGCACTTGGATTGAGTCCATCAGTTTGGTATATCTGGACTTCACGAGTTTTGCCTACTAATTGTAGAAATATGAAGAGAAATGTTCAGTAATGTATGGGCACAAGAAAACGAATGCCTTTATAATCGATGCATTATCCTTTATGCTCCTTACCTGCCTGGTTTCCACGATACAGTAGGTGAGTACTAAATTGGGTAAACCCAGAAAGAAGAGGAATGTGGACGGTCAGTATTGCATCTCCCTATTAAAGCGGTACTGTGGTCCAAAAATGACTTTTTTGATAGGAATTGCTCTTCTGAGAGTTTTTGCAATTTATTTCCATTGTTTATTTTTTTTTAGTTTTGAAGATATTTACATTTTTGTGTGTGATATGGCAGCAGCATCACCAGGTCCCCTGCACTTCCTGCTCTGAAACCGTCAGTCAATCTGCCCTGTGTCTCCTCCCCTTTGCAGCCCCCCTGGTCCCTCCAGTGGCAGGCCCCCCTTGACCTTCCCTTACAGCTCGTGTGGCCCCGCCCACGTCGGTGCCTAACCCCCCCCCCCCAAAAAAAAAAAAACTTGTGGAAACAGCCTTTTCAGGCAGAGTGAGAACTCTGCCTGAAAAGGCTGTTTTCACACTGTGAGAGAAAAGGGCTGTACCTTACCTTCTCTGCAGCTGTAGGTCCTTCACATAGCAGAGAGGGACTTCCTGTCTCCCTCACACACTGAGGGAGTCTGAGGCTGTGCTCGCCGGCGGCACTGTGCAGGAGAAGCCTCAGGAAGTGTACATGCAGCCTCCACCCATTAACTTTCTGGCAGTCATTTCTGTGTATCTTGGGCTGTGGAGCACGTAGAGAGGTGCTTAATGGCTCGTTTTAAAGATAGGAAACTGGCCTTTCATTTAAACTCAACTTGTTTGGAGACCACAGTTCCACTTTAAGCTGGGTACACACAGTAAAGATTTTTGAAAAATGACAGACAGGATCTTGCAGATCCTGTCTATCATTTTCAAAAGATCGGTCTACTCACAGTACCGAGTGCTCTCCCTATGCTCAGCATAGGAAGAACGCTTGGGACTGTGTGTTTCCTGCGGCCGACTCCCTCTATAGGCAGTCTTCTGCGGCCGAGGAAAATGTTCCCTCTTTCCCGAATGAGCGCTCTGCCAACCCAAACGCCCAGGGTAAGGTGTCAAAACAGCATTGTACATGGCAGACAGTTGGTGTCGAACCCCCCCGGGGTTCCTTACCCTGGGCGTTCCTATAACACCTCTTAGCCACTATGCAATCCCGCCCTTAACACTTGGCTGTGATATGCTAATTGGGATTTTCCAGGGTACATAATTGCCACAGATTCTTGTACAAGTCATTCTGAATTGAGAAAGCCAGTCGGATGACTAGCGAAACGTCTTCAAGAACTAAACTTCAAGTCCAGATGATCTAATTGAATACAGCAGATATTTATCTTAGAGATGTATGAATTGGACTTTTTATCACGAAGGGAGTTTGCCAAAGGTCTGTCGCATTTGTTGCTATATTCATACATTATTCTTTTTCTAAAATCTTGTTTTAGACAATAGGTAGTGTTTAATGCGTGTAATAGTTGATTTCTTGCCTGATTTAATTCTGATCTCCTTTGAGTGTCTCTGTATAATTTGAGGTGGGTTTCTAGTTTATGTACTTCGTCTTGTAGGTATTGTATGTGTTTTTTGGAATCTCTTTTGAGTCTGGTACCGTGCTGTATGAGTGTACCTCTCAGGACACATTTCAATGCCTCCCATTTGATAGTATTGCTTGTAGAGTCCTTTTCATGTGTTTCCAAAAAAGTGTTTTGTTTTAATGCTTGGAGATAAGTTTGGTCTTTTAGGAGGCGATCGTTTAGTTTCCAAGTCCACAAGGGCTTGGTATGTGTAGCAACCTTATGGAGAAGTACATTGGTGAGTGGTCAAACCAAATTATAGAACCTATAGTGCTTTTAGGTTGCCAGAATAAAGAATAAATCTATTCTGCTGTAGGTGTCATGAGGAGCGGAATAGTATGTAAAGTCTTTTGTAGTCGGTTGTTGGATTCTCCATACATCGATTAGGTGTAGTTCATGGAGTTTGTTTGAATCTGTTAAGTGATCTATAAGAGAGATGGGAGTTGCAAGATGTGGAGTCTAGGATGGGGTCTAAGATAAAATTGAGATCGCCACCGAGTATAATATGTCCATCAGCAAAATCTCTTATTTTTTCCAGATATTGTATACAGGTGGGTATTTGAGAGTGGTTTGGTAGGTAAAGATTTATTAGTGTTAGCTTGCTATTGTATAGTGTAATTTTGAGCGTGAGGTATCTTCTGTTTTCATCGGAGAGTGAGTTTGTTATTGTGATAGGAAGTCTTTTGTGAATTACTATGGAGACTCCTTTAGTTTTGGCTTCAGGGTTGGTACAATGAAACCATTGTAGTTTTTATCCCACAATGAGGGGATTGAATCCGTTTTAAAATGCGTCTCCTGCAGCATTATTATGTCTATCTTATCAGAGTGCATTTGGTGCAGGATTTGTGATCACTTCTAGCGTTAAATGAGCAGACCTTTAACTCTGTCCCCTTATCACTAGACAATTTAACATAACATTTTGCTTTAGGCCTGGATTACCAGTTAGAGGTAGGAGGGGGGGAGGAGGGAGGGAGGGAAGGGGAAAGAAAAGAATAGTAAAGCATTTAGAAAAAGATTAGCATTCTTATAACAGGTATATACATAAAAAACATATTCCTACAAAATGGTTCGACCAGATCAGTACCTGTTTTTTAACCCTATAGGTAAGGCCTCTCCATTCCTCTGGGAGGCTAATTTTCCCTGTGGGGGTATGTGTTGGCACGAGTCCCATATGTAGCCACCTAGTCCCTGAGTGTCCATAACTTTAAATCAGGAGTCATTGTGTCAGGGGTTATGTAATGGGTGATATGGCCCATTGAGCGTTTGTGGGAGATTTTAGGCTTTGGTTCAGGTTGTTCCATGTTGTTACATGAGACTAGACCGTGCTTTAAAGTGCAACAAGGGGAGTCTAATGAGATTTGACTAAGATTGGACCTCGTTTCTGCTTGTGTACAAATATGCATCACGCTGTTACAAGCGCGCGCATCGTGATGACGTCACGCTGCGTGCTTTTGTGACATCACTCGCGCGTGTGGCACGCGCTCGCACAGAGAGAACTTACACTGCATATTTGGACACCGGCAGAAACGAGTTCCAGCAAGTCTCTTGGGGTGGAGCTTACCTGACAGCACACAGTATCCAAGATGGCCAGCACTTTACAAGGGCACAGTTAGGCTGGAGAAACCTAAAAAATAAAAAGGCAGAAAAAGGTTAGTTAGGGATACAGCTTATATTTAAACTTTGTTTTTTGACTGTACTTATCCTTTTAATTGTTTCCTCTATGTTTCAGTTGTCATTTCCTCCTAAAAATAACAAAATCTGTAATATATAATTGTCGCAGTGTATCACTAATTTATCAGAGAGCAAGACTTTTGTACAATATTTAATGATGTGTAACTGCATGGTTATTGTTAGCACATTGTTTTTTAGCATCCCATGCTTTAAAATGACGAGTGGGTTTGTACATCCATTTTACATAAACAAGCCATACCATAAAAGTCCCTTGGGGTTGATGCACACAGGCCAATTAAAGTTAATAATTGATTTTACTGTTCAATAATCTGTTGCTCTGGACTGATAAGTGGCCACACCAATATTTTAGGCCAAACAACAGAAATATCGCCAGGCTGTCAATAAAGCTAAAATGTTAAACCAGGATTCCTTCTTTTGATCAGACCATGTCTATATTTTTGTCTAGGATTTTATTATATGTACTAAAACAAATAAAGGTAACTGAAAGTTGGATTCTTAAATTAATATGCATTTTTTTCCCCCCTCAGGTTGTAGAGATTGAGAAATTGTTAGGAACATCTATTAATATATGCATGGATGGTGGAGAATTAAAAGCCAAATATCTGTATGCCGATTCGTCCTCCATATCTTCAGTTTCTGGGAACATAATACTGGGAAGTGCCCATGGTAAGTAAGCTTTCCATGTGTAGAAAAATGTATTTAGATTATGTACATGAGCATTGTAAGCTTATTTGAGAGATTCCTACATCCTGTTTTGCTTTCATTAATAAGTAATTCGCTTTCAAATTGTTAGCAGTGCTTGTAACTTTGAGTCTCCCTAGCTGAATTCAATGAAAATATAATGCTGATGATAATATTATGTGGGGAAATAACTTTCCAGCCTTGTAACAATTAAGGAGATCTGCAATCTGTTTTAGCTTTGCTTTATTCTGTCTTCAGAAGCCTTATGGTGCCCATTCACCAGGAACTTGCCTTCCGATATTCAATGTCAGAGCAGCAGCAAAGAAATTCAGACACAAATTCAATTTGTCACAGTACTAGGCATTAAAGCTGGGTACACACACTAACGATAAAGCCCTGATACCGTCGGGAAAGGCCGAAAATTTCCATCGGCCGCGCTAGACTCCCTATAGAGGAGTCTAGCGCGGCCGATGGAAACACACAGTCCCGAGCGTTCTCCTTATGAAGTTCATAGGGAGAACGCTCGGGACTGTGTGTATGCAGATCTTTGAAAGATGGCAGACAGGATCTTGCAGATCCAAAACTAAAATTTGCCCCAGTGATGACCCCACTGTGTAAAAAAACAAGCAAAAATCAAACAAAAAAAAACCAAACCTTACACCTCAGCTCCTTATGGTTCTCCTGCAGTGTCGGTCTAAAGTTCCAAAAAGTAAAGAGTAGATGCTGTTTGTGAGTCATCTGGTCCTTGCTTCTTCCTTGTCACACTGGCATGCACAGGGGAGCCCTCTACCCCACCCCCCCTCTCCATCTCTCTTGGATCCAACTTGGCTGCTTGGTGCCCTACCTATAAAAACATTTTTTTTTCTGTAGTGTAGGGCACCCCAGCCCACCCCTAAACACCAATTTTGTTTTGTAAAACAAGCCCCAGAAAAAGATTTTTATACCCTTTAAACAGGGTCAGTGATATTTCAGTATTAAAATTACAAACTGATTGTGCAGTATATAACAAATATTACAAAACAGATCCTTTCTTGATTTCCTTAAAAGATATACTCTCCCTATCAGCTCATTCACAATCCTACCCAAGTCCAAAGTGAGAGAGACCCCTAAAAATGTAAAGCTCTCAACCTGCTCCACCTCAGAGTCCCCAAAGGAATAGAACTATGAAGTAATGATTTATTTGATCTACATGTGATCGTTTCCTTAGATTTACTAACATTGATAAGAATGTAATTTTCTCCACAACCTTTAGAAAACTACATATAAAAAGATAATAAATGTAGGTGAAACAGGGCGTTTCTAGCCATCCTTGTGCCCTAGTGTGATCATATCACAATTCCATTGCGCTTAAAATCGCAGTAGAGTGGTCTAGCCCTCCAAGTGTAATGGAGTCAACACTTACAATGTCAGCACTTTCCCAGAGAATTAACATTAACCCTTCAGTGTCTGCAGACTCTCAGAATATTGTGATTACCACTTTCTGAGCCAGCAGAGTATTACCGTTAACATTCAGTTGCCAGCAGACTTTGTTACTAAGAATTTCAGTGCCAGCACTTTCCCAGAATATTGCCATTAACCCTTCAGCACTTTCCCTGAGTATTGGCATTAACACTTTCAGGGCCAGCAGAGTATTACCCTTAAATGTGGGAATGTGGTCTCCAAACAAGTTGATTTTAAATAAAAATGCCAGGTTCCTACCTTTTAAAATGAGCCATTAACAACCTCTTTATGTGCAGCACAGCCCAACATGAAGAAATCACTGATCAGAAAGTTAGGGGGTGGGAGGTTCTGAATCTGCGGTCACAAATACTAGTTCCTCCTAATCTGCGGTTGGTACATGCTCAGTGCAGGAGAAAACAGAAGAAATCAGGAAGAGATCGAGTTACAGTGACCTGAAGGAGAAGTGGGAGGGGCCAAAGGGGGTTTCGATGGTACTGCAAGGCGAGGGGCCCATGAGGAGGAGGAGATACAGAGAAGAGAGACTGTCACATGGTTTTAGAGCAGGAAGCAGTAAGTGCAAGGGATCTGGTGATGCTGCTATCATATCACACATAAAAATGTAAATATCTTCAAAACTATGTAAAATAAATAATGAAAGTAAATTGCAAAATACTTATGAAAGCAATTAATGTCAATTTACCTAAAGTCATTTTTGGACAGTTTGCACAGTTTGCACAGTTAGCCTTTAACCCTTTCAACTGCCAGCATTTACATGATATACAGTATTATTATTATTATTATTATTAATTTATATAGCGCCAACATCTGTGGCGCTTTACAATTACATAGTCATACATTACATACAGGGTAATACATGTTATACAAAGTCATATTAACAGCATGATGAGAGAGGACCCTGCCCAAAGAGCTTACAGTCTAGAGGATATGGGGTGAGACATAAGGTTGCAGGAGTCGTTAGGCTGTAAATAGATTGGCAGTGGAGTGTGAAAGGCAGGTTGGATCATATTGGGTAGTAAGATGGGTAATGTTTAGGCCAGGTTATATGCTTGCTTGAAGAGGTGGGTTTTAAGGTTACGTTTGAAGGTATTAATGGATGGTGAATGACGGACAGACGGAGGGAGTTCCAGAGCAGAGGGGCAGCATGAACAAAGTCCTGAATAGGGGCATGGGAAGAGGTGACAAGGGTGGATGAGAGGAGGAGATCATTTGCGGAGCGGAGGTTGCGTCTGGGACGATATCGGTGGATTAGCTCTAAGATATATGAAGGGGCTTTGTTGGATAGTGCTATATAGGATAGGGTAAGCAGCTTGAACCGGATCCTTTGCGTGATGGGCAGCCAGTGGATTGACTGACAGAGAGGAGAGGCATTAAAGGAGCGAGAAGAGAAATTAATGAGATAGGCAGCAGAGTTGAGGATGGATTGAAGCGGAGCAAGGCGGTTGTTTGGTAGACCACAAAGGAGTGTGTTGCTGTAGTCAAGCCAGGATATGACTAGGGCATGGACTAGGATTTTTGTAACTTCGTTCGAGAGGAAGGGTCGGATGCGGGAGATGTTTTTGAGTTGGAGCCCACAGGAGTTGGCAAGCGAATTGACATGGGGTTTGAAAGAAAGATCGGAATCTAGTGTTATTCCTAGGCAGCGGACATGAGGAGATGGTGATATAGATGTGTTGTTAATATTAATAGTAAGACTAGGGAGGGAAACAGGTCATGAGGGTGGGAAAAGGACAAGTTTAGCCTTGTCCATGTTGAGTTTGAGGAAGTGGGAGGACATAAAGGCAGAGATGGCATTAATGCAGTCGGGAACCTGGGATGTCAGTGTAGGGAGATCAGGGGCAGAGATGTAAATTTGGGTATCATCCGCATACAGGTGATACTGGAATCCAAATGAACTAATGAGTTGTCCAAGGCCATGGGTGTAGATGGAGAAAAGAAGAGGACCGGTGTTGAGTAAATTTCAGAGTGGAAAACACTAAAGGTCCTACCAGAGAGATAGGAGGATAGCCAAGAAAGTGCAGTGTCCTGGATACCCAAGGAGGCCAGGATCTGAAGAAGTAGAGGGTGGTCGACAGTATCAAAAGCAGAGGACAGATCAAGAAGAATGAGCAAAGAGTAGTGACCTTTAGATTTAGCAAGTAGATCGTTGGTCACTGTACTGAGGGCTGTTTCCGTGGTTAGGGCGGAAGCCTGACTGGAGGTGGTCAAAGAGAGAGTTAGCAGACAGGTGACTGACCAGATCTGCATAGACATGTCTTTCCAGTAGTTTGGAAAGCAAATGGGAGAAGGGAGAGCAGCCGGGTCGAGGGAGGTTTTTTTAAGTATTGGGCAGACCACGGCATGTTTAAATGAGGAGGGGAAAATACCAGTGGATAGGGACAAGTTAAAGAGAGAGTTTAGGGCTGGTATAAGGGAGAATAAGATGAGAGGGAATGGGGTACCTGCTTTCCATGTCTCCTCCATTGAATTGTTCACTCCTCGTGGCTTCTAGTCACAGCAGCTTTTTTTTTAAAGTATGTATTTATTAAGATGAGAGACTTTAACATACATTTTTCATTTATATTAACAACTTTGAAAAATGAAATCTGCATGAAACTTATTAACAAAGTTGTATATAGGACATTAACTTGCGTGTTATAAATATAGTTTAACTATTACAGTAGTACAGTCAGTTTTGTATTATCTAAATACAAAAACTTTGTATCTTTATCTTAAATTTTATATTAATTATCTAAATAAACTACCGCACAGTCGCAGAACCTTAATTAACTTAACTCATTGCCTTGACTTAAAGGGCAAGTCCAGCCCCAAAATGAAAACTTATACAGGTAAATCACCCCCCAAAACCCTGAACGGTAGTAATTTGAAATCTGAAATATATAAGTCTAACCTGAAATCCTGCACAATGTCCTGTTGACCCTGTTTCTGCTTCCTGGTTCTTTCAGTTAGCAGCTGTCTGTTATGGATTTGACAGTTGACATCACAGCCAATGACTGAATGTTAATCCCCTGTCTGCCTCTTCTGAACATGCCCAGGCTCAGTACAAGTTTCTAAATTGCTCAGTTTCCATGAGGCCTCCAGAAGCATAGGAGGCATACAGTAATGAATTCATAGGACAAACTGTGATATATCAACAACAACAAAAGGCTATTCTTTCTAAAAGATGTTCTTATGAGGGTGGAGTTGAGCTATAAGTAGTGATTGTTGCTGTTGTTGCTGTGAATTGGGCTGTGGATATGGGGTGTTTAGAGAATTAACTGGAAGGAAGTAAAGAGGTATTATAGGTAATGATATGCATTGGATATTTGGGGAGTAGGGGGTAAATAACACACGGGTAGATATATACTTGTGAAGGTTCTCATTCATCCAGGTCATGGTATATCTGTTGTATTCAATTAGATCAACTGGACTTGCGTCTGTCCCAGACCCATGGCCCCTCCTCTGCCCCAGACCCAGGGCCGCCCTCTGTCCCAGACCCAGGGTCTCCCTCACCACACACTGGGTATCCAATCCAATTGGCTCTTTCACTCACCACACAATAACTGGGTGATGCACCGAGAGCCGGCGATGTTATATGACGATCCCGGAGCATCGCTAACACACTTTTAAAGTCAGCTATTAGCTGGCATTTTAAGTGTCAAAATAGAATCCAGCTTTCGGCATAAAACATCTGCTGCTCCTGCAAATATTCTGTAAAATCTCTGTCCTATGGCTCCCTCTGCTGGCAGTTCTGGGGATCCCTTTGCAGGTCTTGCAAAGATTTTGTCCCAGGGCTCCCTCTGCTGGTTCAGCAAAGATTCTGTAAAATCTGTCATAATCAACCAGGCCTGTGTTACTGGTACGCTGATGTATGCCGCACAGTAAAAGGCTTTCCTGCACGAAAGGAAATAAAGGGGCTGAGAGGCTGCGGCGTGGGAGCTAAAGCAGTGTCAATGCACTCTGTAATTGCCTGGAGGGAAACAACAGCAGCAGCCTGAGGAATACAATGAACACCAAGTGGCAAAAAGATGTAACTGCAGGACACACACACACGGACACAGGGATGCACACTTGCATTTTATTATATAGGATGTAACCATAATACTATTTATTATTAATAATGATGATTTTACACACTTCAGTGAATGTTTCCATATTGATACACTGTTTTTGAAATGTATCAAGGATGTAACCAATTGATTCCAGTCCGTGTTACAGTCTATCATTCGTTCACTGTTTGTATGTTTGACATAGGTCTCTATGGATATTGTTACAATGTGTGTGTACTTTATCATGGTAGTAATATTAAAGGGTATGTACACTGGCAAATTTGTTTTTTTTAAATTGCCCATTAGTGGAAACTATAATTAATCCCAACTATCACTGTATCATTTTTTTGTTGAGCTGCCCCCTATTTCATTAGATATCCAATGTAAGAAACATCTTACATTTTAGCATTTCTGTAATCAGTTTTGCTGTAGCTGGAATGGTTTGACAGTTGGTGTGCTGTATACTGTTTTGGTATGTGGGAAAATAGTCAGGTCAGTGGTCAGAGCCTGAGCTTATGTGCTCAGAGCTGAGTTATTTATTGAAGGCATGCAGCAAAACAACACACACACCTCAGAGTAAGTGCTACTTACATGTATTTATTTATAGATTAAGATGACGCAAAGTATTTTTTTCGGTAAGCATACACTTTAAGGCCCATTCAGATATGTCCCTTTTACTTTGTATACAGTCTGTGTCACAGCTGTTTGTAATTAATGCTTGGCCCCTATTTAAGTAGATGATACCAGTCCCCTGTGGTCTCTGAAGAAGAGGAAGTCTCCGTGAAACACATTAGGCCACACACCCCTCTCCCCCTCCGATCCATGTCCAGCGGTATTTGTGTCTCTATGAGTTTTTTTTATAAGCAACAAATAAATATAAACAGGGTTATTCAATAACATTTCTTATCATTAAAAATGGTGTTAATTTTGCCCCAACCAATCAGATGTTAGCTTTCAAATGTTAAAAAATATCTGATTGGCTGGGGCCAAATTTGTACCATTTTTAATGATAAGAATTTTTATTGAATAACCCTGTAAATGTTATACTTACCTCAACAGTTGATCCTTGTTGTCGCCTGCAGCTCCACCAATTGTATCATATCCCAATCAATTTATATGCAGCAATGTCAGCACATAGCATTTCAGGTCAGAGACTCGGGCACACACGCATCATGCACATTATGTGATGCCAGGCTTAGAACTGATGCCTTCCAGTGTTGAAGTACGGGGTTCTCCTGTGCATGCATGGAGTTTCCCTACGTACACTCTGGTTTCCCCCACAATCCTACTAATACGGTGTGTGTAAGACAAATTGCACTGCTATATTTTGAATGTGTTTTCCATTTTGCTTAATGTGCATACATATCACACATAAACAAAGCCCTGATACCCTCTCCTGAGGGCAACCATTATCAGGAGCATCTGTGCTTGAAGTGAAGGAAGAAAAACACAATTTTCACAGCTAGTGTTGCTTTAGGACTAGGCTCATATATATTTCATTTTGCTGGCATTTTACCGGCCAAATGTTTGTGTGAATCTAGACTTGCTGAAATGTGTTTCACAGAAACAGAACCGATTCAGCAAACCATCTGCAATCATCAAGTGGCACCACTAATGTCCAAGGCTGATGTATGACCGTTTTTTGGGGGAGGGGGGGGTTGAAACCCACAAGTTTTTATAACTTTTAATTGATGTGTTAGTTAGGTAAGTAAAGTGCTAGCTGCTCACTATCCACTATTGTGACCTCACCTAGGGGACATATTTTTCATATTGGAGCATGTTGCCTTTATTGACACTTTATAATCTTTGCAGTCTCAAATTTCCGATCATACTTAGGGATTTCTAACAGGTGAATAGAATATGAAGTTACAGTTATTCTAGCAACGTTAGCATGTTGCAGGCAGCAATATTGCTGGATACAGGGTTTAGGAGCCACAATTTCTGGTAGGGATTTTAAGGACACAGCAGCATCCTAGTATTAATTTATTATGAGTATCTATGAACCCAAAACTGTACAAATATTTGATGGTAGGGCTTAAGCTTGTATATACTTATTATATAGCATAAAGCTGCATATACAGTACGTCAGTCATTATCTTCAATAAACTATGATCGTTAAGTAATACATTAACTAGCACTTTTACTGCTCTATCCTCTGAGTGGTACCAATGGTATCCTTCCTGTATCAAAGGTCACTCATAACATATCATGTAGCTAAGCAGTGAAGCAGGGGAGACAGAAACCACTCAGAGGTAAGGCAGATATCATCGGAAAATGCTTTACATTAGGTGACGGCAAAATTGGATTGTGTGTTAGGTAATTGTCCTTGGTGTATTTGTTTTTTCCTAATGTTTGATGTCATATACAAGCCATATGTAAATGGAATGTTAAATTGCAGTGAATTACAAACCTTCTGGGATTTGTCATTGGTAGCTATCAGGGCAACAGGACCCATAACAGTCACTAAAGAATTTTAAGCTGATGGGCACTAATTGCAAGTAATCTTAGAAACCAACTAGAAGTATGAGATTGCAATGTAACTGTCAAAAGGCTATAACTCCGTGATTAGGACTTACGGGCACATGGTTTCCAGACCTCATTATGTGGCATCATTTAGAAGAAGAATAGAGATCTGTATTAGCAGATGTACAGAGACAAAGTGCTGGCTGTGAATGAGAAAAATAACAGTTATCTAGTTACACAATTTAGATCAACTATAGAACAATTTATCTATGCTTAATTTAAAAAGAATATTTAAGATGCCAACTCAGAATTTTTACTGTGTTACAGAACTGTCAACTGAGAGATTATGTGTTTGGTTTTAAATGCATAAAATTAAGATGAACTGTACCACCCTAAAAATAATTTTATATACATTGGGGGTTGTTTCATAAGAGGTGAAAACATTTTCATATCCTGTTAATGTTCAGCGACCAATCAGATATTATTAAATGTTTTCTAACTGAAGTAGGCCTGTTAAAAGTCATCATCTGATTGGTTGTTGCAAATGAGTACATTTTTGCCCGTCCTGTAAAATAATTCAGATTTTTTTTTTCTGTTTTATTATATTGGATATAGACACAAACAAAGAAAAAGAAAGTACCGCACTCATGAATTTGCAAATAACAGTAAAAACCCTTTATTATTGGGACACTAATCATCCATGTTGGGGTACAGGGAAAGGTGACAGACATAAGAATAAAAGCATCTAAAACCTTAAAAACATAATTCAATCAGTGTACCTTGCTACAACTAATAAAATGACTAGTGCGTATAACCCTTAACCCACATAAGTCAGTAATAGTCAAGTGTAATACGGTCCAGTACACACTTATCTGTCAGTAATGCTGCAGCATATCGACACAAAGTCAGGGGGTCCAAAGAGAGAAGAGGGCCTGTAGGAAAGACACTGACCAGTGAGACAACGCTGGATTATGTTTTTAAGGTTTTAGATGCTTTTATTCGAATTATGTTTTTAAGGTTTTAGATGCTTTTATTCGAATTATGTTTTTAAGGTTTTAGATGCTTTTATTCAAATTAACAGGGTTATTCAATAAAAGTTCTTATCGTTTAAAATGGTGCTAATTTTGCCCCAACCAATCAGATGTTAGCTTTCAAATGTTAAATAAGATCTGATTGGTTGGGGCAAAATTAGCACCATTTTAAACGTTAAGAACTTTTATTGAATCTCCCTGTATGTTTTTAAGGTTTTAGATGCTATTATTCTTATGTCTGTCACCTTTCTCTCTACCCCAACATGGATGATTAGTGTCCCAATAATAAAGGGTTTTTACTGTTATTTGCAAATTCATGAGTGCGGTACTTTCTTTTTCTTTGTGTCTATATTAGTTACCAGTGGTTCGTGCACCATGGCCCACTTGGGTCTGATTTTCATGTTTAATCCTTTGCCTCAATAACTGTGTTATTTTGTATTTTGTGTTTCCCTTATTATATTGGATAAGGTAAGAAAAGTGCTTGCATTCTATTGGATGTGCACCTTCATGTCTGTTACACTGTCAAGCTTCAGAATAATGCATTGTGGATAAACCTTTAATTATTCCTATTGTACTTAAAAAAGCATACAACAGTCTAGTTCAACCATTTACTCCAACACGTAATGTCTGCCTAAGTCCGAGTCCACACTTCAGCGCGTCCTAGCACAATGCCGTTCGCTGCTGTTGTGCAAAAATGCAGATAGCATGTGTTCCGATAAGCTATCACTAGTGTGCACTTTAAAACACGCCAAAGGATTGCAATCGCAATTGGATCGGGCCTTAAAATGCACTGGTGTGGCCTAGTCCTAGCAGTTGATTCAGAGAGAGTGGAAAAAAATCGTTCCTAAGGGCTAGGCCACACTAGCGCGTTTTTCGCACGTTTGCGCCCGCGATTTTCGCTAAAATGGAAATCGCGGGAATTTTTGCGTTCCCGCGATTTCCATTTTAGCGAAAATCGCGGGCGCAAACGCGGGCGCAAACACATAAAAACACAGTAAAAATTTTTCCGATGCGCATGCGATTGCGCGTCCGTTCGCGTTATGGTAACGCATGCGTTCACCATTTTTGGTGCGTTAACGCATGCGTTTCCATAACGTGAAAAGGCGAAAACGCATGCGCAAAACGCGAGCGCGAGCGCGAAACGCGCAAGAATCGCGCACACAATCGCGTGCGATAACGCTCGCGATTTTGTGCGCGATTCCTGTGCGTTGCAGTGTGGCCTCACCCTAACTCCATGCTGCAGCAACAGCAACAACAGTGTCTTTTTTTGCAGACCATTGGATTCTGGCTCCTTAGCCCCCTTACCACTCGTGCTCCCTTCAGTAATTCACAGCCACACTAACACCTAGTCCAGCACATGGTAAGTGGCACATCTGAGCAGTAGTAGAGGCAGCAGACACCTGCTAATAAGCACTGATTAATACTGCTCACACCTGAACGCAATCAAGAGGCAGCTTATCACTAATTATGTCCACTCGCAGGTTAATCTAATCAAGCTGCAGCTAATCAGCGCTAATTAGATGTGCTCACAGCTGACACGAAGACACAAAGAGGAAGGTGTTGATTGTGTCTACGAAACATGTCTAAATAATTCCTTAGCTAGATGATAACACACTTCTCCTATGTGTCCCGCACATCTGTACCCAAAACTATGGGAGGAGATACTGTACAAAAATGCAGAAAAATAAAAGAAGAATAATAGAAAGAACAGGAATTTGTCTATTTGAAGTCAAATCAAATAGTACTTCCCCTCTAATACATCCTACTCCCTCTACTGATAGAGCAGGTATGGGCCATCCCATCTAGGAGCAGGGAAATACCGGAAAACTACCTGCAGTCTCATAATAATGACATGCCTACATTGGATGTTAGATAGGCGTGATGTGCGATAGGTGAAATACTCCTTATTTATTAAAAACATTACTTTTTAATGGCCGGTTTAGCCCCTTTATGAACCATTTGAAAGGTGTGAAAAGGGGCTTTAAAGGGTATGTCCATCGTATTTTATAACTTTGTTTTTTACTGTCTTACTGAAGAACAGGAGGTAAATGCACTATCTCTTACCTCCCATTCCTCTGTAAATATTGTAGGAGAGCAGGAGAAACTTACCCGGAGCGTGGAGCGATCCGCGGGTAAGTTTCTCCTGCTCTCCTACAAGATTTACTGAAGAATGGGAGGTAAGAGAAAGCGCATTAACCTCCTGTTCTTCAGTAAGACAGTAAAAAAGCAATATAAAAAAATAAATAAAATATGATGGACATACCTCTTAACCCCCAACACCTCTGACTCCTACTCTTTCCAGACATTTGCTTTATAATGCTCAGTGTGTTTCACCAAGAAACTGGCAAAGGAGATGTCCAATATCCTATCTGTAGACGGTGGGTGAGAGTAGACTTCCCTAGCAAAGCATAGGGCACAGGGATGCATGGCAGATATAGGAAGTAGATAAGGAGTTAATTGGGGGCTAGTTAGAACTTAGGTTTAATAATTGTAGCATCTGCAGGATGCGTAGGGGAGGTCAAGGCAGTGACAGAGGGAGTGACAGATCGGTGGATGTACCAAAAATAAGGGAGGGAATAAGAGAGGATAAAGGAGGAAAAGTATTAGGTGGAGTAAGACAGACGAGATTACGATTGATTAAGCCTCGCCCTCCCTCCCCTCTTTCAAGGGTCTTTTAGGTGGGTTAATTTTGCATAGCTTACTAGCAGCGGCGGTGGGCCCAGGGAAGCTAACTGGAGTAGAGACATGGAGAGGTGGCCCGTAGGGTGGCCCCCGAGATATATATTTATATATACAGGTATTACTTGGAGGTGGATAGGGCGAGTTGGAGAGTAGGGGAGGAGATATCCCTTGGCGTTGGGGACAGAGAATTACATCCACCTGGTTGTTTGCCTTCACCTAGCTAATGGATTGCGGCTGGTGAGGAGTGAGAAATAAGCGATAGCTTCCACGGGGCCATTCGCAGGGTGTAATGTTTAACAGTTAACAGGAGATTGTTATTATTATCAAGACTATTAAAGGTTCATATTTCATGTTGTAAAATATCAATAAACGCTGTGGCCCTTTTTGTTCCAAAAAGTTGTGTAGTGTCATTTCTTGAGTTTAAGTGTATGTGGGGTTATTAGATAAAAGTTTATCACCCAATCTTCCTTATCTCAGCCATACAGTAGTGAGAGATTTTACTTGCACATAGGCATAGCTTTGGTTAGGAATTACTTAGAATATCAAGAGGTTTATTGTCTTAATGTAAAGTATCTGTTTATAATTAACAAATAAAACTTCTTTTAGCTGGAATTTCTTCTTCAATTTAGTAAATTAAACAATATTGATACAGCACATAATTTCTAGCCTAATTCTTTTTTAGCATTCAGTTGCTCTTTAACTTGATCTTATCATCCCGTAATTATCCCCCATTGAGTTCCATCCTATTTTATTTATTACATAGGTTCAAACAGCCCTTTGTTATTTATAGTCTCATAAAAGATTCTTTTCATCCATGTATGTGTTTGAAATGTCAGTGGTTTCATTTTTGTTGTGTCAGTTAAACAGTCACTCTCATTCTCCCTCCAGAGAGTCCAGATACATGTACCACAGGTCTTTCCTGCCAGCTGTACTCTAAATCTCTAAATGTAAACAGTTTTTGTAATAGACATGCACTGAAACTGCACTGATCCAACCGCTTCTATTCTGGTAGTATATCTGCAATCCTAAACTTAAAGGAAAACTGGGCTAGAAAACAATCCACAGTGACATGTAATTTTATATTCTTATGCATGCTCAATTTTACCCACAGCACCTAAGGAACGAGCAGGCAATGAGTGTGTAACAAATGTCCATTTTGGTTGATAATCGCACATTTAGCCACTTGGGCAGGTGTTAGTAACCCCCCCACCCCCCACCCCATACTATTTACAGAAAATTTCAGGTCTAAATAAGTCAGTTTTCTTCTTTTAACATCATCCCTTCTATGGAATAATCAGTATTTTCCACTTGTAAAGGGTAACGTTAAAGGATAACTATACACTAAAAATTTACTTTTTAAAAATGGAAGGAAAGCATCTGGGACAGGGAGGTATGATTGATTATTCCTACCTCCCAATATTGTTTCTTAGGGGAGCTACAGCACATACAATTTTTTATTTGCCAGGTTAGTCCTGGAATAGTCCGTATTAAAGATGGTGCTGAAGCCAGGAGGAAGTCTGGCAGAATCAGTTTCCTTTGGGCTGGTGCTTCTCACACGAACAATATTTTGGAGGTAGGAATTGCCAGTCCTATATCCCCGATCCCAATTACTTTTCAGTTTAGCTGTTCTTTAAAAAAACTTTATAAACACATTAGTCATCCTTTAACTTATGTTTGTCACAGAAACAACTGTGTCATTAATAAAGAAGACTCAGCAACACATAGTCTGACAAGGTTGGTAAACCATAACCTTCCAATCACCCAACTCCCATTTATCCCAAGTTCCCAGAATGAGGACGTAAAATAATAAGCCTATGTTCCTGATTGGCAGGTCTTGGACTGAGGGAGCGCAAAGTTTAGGTAAGTATTGCTGGCTAACTAGGGAAAACCCAGGTGTGTGGGGGAGGGGGTGCTTGGGAGGGAACCATTACCCTTTAAAAAATCAAATCTGCTATTACAATAAGTTTGTGCATTAATCTCAGTGACACTGATTTATGATAGTGGTAGCTATTTTAGGACTATGGACAATAACTTTACACACATTATCCACAAAATCATAAACCATATCGCCAAAAAAGTATCATGCCAGACTTGGCGGTGTGCCTTCTTCATAAATGAGCCTAGCTGCGTTCATGTTTCCTTGATGTATTATATGGAACCTTATGGTAACATTTAACTTTAAAAATGTTACTATTAAAATAGCATATCCATTATTAATCACATATCTTTACTGAAAATCATTGAAAAAAGGACACATTAAATCATTACAGATGGCTGAAGCTCACATATATTTAATGGTATTAAGCCTGGCTTTTGATATTTAATTTAATACAAAAGAATAAGATAATAACCATTACAACAAATGAACTTTTATTTTAATAATAACCAGGCAAATCTTTCCATATCGATGACTTTAAAGGACTGCTGATTATGCAATATGTATTTTATTTAATGTTCAAGTATGTATGAGCTTGACAAAAGTCTTGATGTTACCTTGAAGTTTTCCAGATGAACTGCATCTGAATCAATCCAAACACTGCATCTCCCATAATCCTCATTTAGATGCCAAATGCAGGAGCTTTTTTTTTTTTGTATCCAAGCTCTCTAATATAGCCTGCATGTGTTGTATTCGAAATCTTTCGAAGTTGAAGGTGACCTTGGGACACTTTGGCTATGCTCCAAAGACATATATACTGAAAGAAGTTTAACTGAGGAGTATATTTTACAGAACAAAAGGTCCAGGTGCAGAGATATTGTGTATGTTGGCATTTTAAAAATAGATTCTGGCAAAAGAGTAACACTGTACAACCTTTAAAAGTAAGACCTTATGTGCATGCAAAGAGATTAATAAAAATATAAAGCAAAACACCAGAATCTTGAGTACTACAAGGATGCTTTTCTGCCAATAAGACAAACTAATGATGAATGTAATACATATTCACTGGACCAGATTATTCTTTGGAATAACTTTGCCCACACCCATTTAAAAATCACTGATTAACTGTTTCTGCATTAGCTCTATGTCATATGTTTACCCACATTCACATATGTTACTTAAGCTGTTCTCTACACCTAATTCTCTGAAAATATTTTTTTTTTGTACTCACATTTTTATTTATTCAAACTACCACACATAAAATTTGCTAAAAGAAAAATACTATTATATTTGCTCTGGTCCATTAACTTTAAAGACAGGTACACACCTTAGAAAAATGTTGTTTGGAACAATACTTAGACTATTGTTCCAATAACCATTTACCTAATGAGCATTGTACAGACAGTGCTGCTTAGCAGTAGTGAAGCAGTCTGTTTTGTGCTAAGGAGTAGGGTGGTGGTAGTAACTAAAAGGCCCCATGTGGCATGTAAGACAAAAGGCAATTGTTCCCTAACATAATTTAATTATCAGCCAGGATGGGTCAGTATACCATGCCGAGGGAGCTTGTACACTGGCTATATTTATGGACAGAGTGATTGTTCATTGGCCGCTTTAGAAAACAATTATTTAGCGTATGTTCCATGCTTAGCTTAGCTTTGATCAGCCAAGTGTAGTTAAAATACAGAGATGAAAAGATTGTTATAAGAAACCGAACTAAAGTTAACTCTTCCCATGTGACAACAAATCTTCTTCTCTTAATTTTGTTAAATGAGTCCTGCATCACATTAGGAAATTATAAATAACCCATATGTTATTATTTAACATAAATAACCAAATTTTCTGTTTTCCTTTTCCATCATGTAAAGAACAGATACAATGGATGACACTAATGAGATTACTATTAACCTTCTTCTCCTGGGAAGAACCAAAAGTGGAAAGAGTTCACTTGGAAACAGCTTGCTTGGAAGTGGTGAATTTGAAAGTGAGTTTTCCCCATGGTCAGTCACAAATGAATGTCAACTATGCAGAGCACACATTCACAACTTTGCTCGAAGAATGGGTAAAGGTTTAAGTTTGAATTTGCGAGTGTTAGATACTCCAGGTTTTGCTCACAGCAATATGAGCCAAGACGAAGTGAAGCAAAGCATAAGAAAGGATCTTGCAAAACAGTTTTCAGAAGGGCTACATATGGCCTTGTTTATCATAAGGACTGATATTTCATTTTGTGAAGAAGATAACCAACTTGCTGTCAAGTTAACAGAGGTAATTCATGTTATTAGTCATTGATATTAGTATTTTAAGAGTAACTGTGGTCTCCATACAAGTTACCTTTATTAAAAAGAGCCCATTCCTACCTTTAAAACGACTGCAGGGTCATGCTCCTAGCTGCAATCAATGCAACTTATAGCAGTATAAAGGGTGTTGTTTCCAGCTATCACTGTGAGCTGTTACCTTATCAGCACCATTGCTCTGCCCTTCTGCCACTGAACATGCCCAGTTGTATCCTACTGCTGTCTTTTGTCTTCACAAAAAAGATTTTTGAGGGGTGGGGTTACTTACACAGCACATCCTGTGACTGTCACACACTTCATCTTGACTGTCTGAGTCTAATTTTACAAGCATATAACTTAAGAACCAGAAAAGCTAGAGACATCATTATTGGCTTGTTTGAAAGGCCAATAGATGTCTTTTAAATAGAAAACACTTGTATGGAGACCACAGTTACCCTTTAAGAATGGGAAAGTGCTCTTGTATTTTTCAACCCATTAGAACTACACCAATAAATTAAGACAAGTTTGTCCAAATCCAGCATAAAAGATGTCCATACTAAATCAGCATGTCTTCCATTCCAAAGGGTAAAAAACGAAATATGTAATTGCAAACAGATGAAAATTCTAGCATTAACTTTTATATTCTATACGTTTCATTAAGGCCAGAATAGGTTTGACTATTCACACAGATCCTGTCAAAAGATATTAATCTTTAGGTATGAAAGAAGGGGGGGAAAATCTTGGAATAATTTTAAAGGGCATTTATACCGCCCTTCCCAACCACCACTGTATCATTTTTTTGTTGATCTGCCCCCTATTTCTTTAGATATCCAATCTAAAACTTCTTATATTTCAGCTGTCAATCAAGTTCCTTGCTCTCAAACGCAAATCAGAGTAAGTGCTAATTAGATGTATTCAATTATAGATTAAGATGAGGCAAAGTAATTTTTTCAGTATAGTGTCCCTTTAAACCAATTGCATGTCTTATTATGCTCGAAGAGTTTCATTTAAACATTGGCTTTCCAAACCTAAAAAGTTCCTGTGGTTTAAAAAGTCACACTAAAGTTAGTTTTGAAACCCTGAGGAAGATGTAAAACCAAAAAAAATACTAAACAAAAATAATTTAACTGTAAGTAGATTAATATATATTCATATTACAGAAGGAGCTGAGGATCCAATTTCAACTAAGTCTTAATATCTGCCTAATCTGATTGAAATCATTATGTATATGCTGTGACTGGGTCTCACTGTTTTCTTCACCGTGTTCCCTAATTTGTATTTGTATTCCACCCCTCCTCACCAATCTCCCAACTGTTTCTCCTCCCTTTTGACAGTTGATGACCCTGACTCGCTTGCTAATTCCTATAATTCTATCCTGACTAACATGATAGACTCTTTTGCCCCCTTGTATTCCCTCAGACGAGGATCCTCTAATCCACTTACATGGCTCAACCCCACTTCTTGTTTTATAAGCAGGTGTGCGCGTGCTGCTGAACGTGCGTGGAGAAAGTCCCGCACAAATGCTGACTTTCTCCATTACAAGTTCATGCTGCAATGTCTCAGCTCTGGGCCCCTGCTGGCAAAACAGAGCTATTACCGGAAACTTATAAATAACAAATCCAACCCACGTCGCCTGTTCTCCATCTTCAACTCCCTTCTGCGCCCCTCTCCCACTGACCCTCTCCTTTCTCCACACTCTCCCCAGAACTTTGCACATTACTTTCAGCATAAAGTGGAGTGCATTCATGTGCAGATATCTGGTCCTAGGGATGACTCTCAGATTATGTTGCCCTCTCCTCCCTCAGCTATTCTTGGATCTTTTGCTCCTGTGACCCATTCAGAAGTCTCTCACCTGCTTTTATCATGTCCGCTCACGACCTGTCCTCTTGATCCCGTGCCCTCTGTATTACTGAAGCACTGTAATCATGTGCTTATCCCTATACTCATCCACATATTCAATGCCTTTCTTACATCTGGAATTTTCCCTTCCGTCTTTAAGCATGCCCATGTTAAGCCCATACTAAAAAAGCCCTTGCTGGACCCGCTCTTATTTGGTCAATTACCACTAGGTCTCTCTCTTACCGATAGCCTCTAAACTGCTAGAACAATTAGTCTTCTCCTGTATAACTAACTACCTTCATGCTCTTAACCTATTGGATCCTTTGCAATCTGGATTCCATCCTGCCCATTCCACTGAGATGGCTCTGTGTAAGGTTGTAAATGACCTGCAGGTTGCAACGGCCAATGGTCACTTTTTTATTCTTATCCTCCTTGACCTCTCCTCTGCTTTTGACAAAGTCACTCATTCATTCATTCGAAATGAAGTGGAATTCTGGTTTCTATCTATCTCTCTGACAGAACTTACACTGTATCTTATGCTAGCAATACCTCTTCTCCGGTTCCTCTTGGTGTGGGGGTCCCGCAGGGGCCTGTTCTTGGACCCTTATTGTTCTCCCTCTACACTATCTCCTTGGGAGATGTTATTAGCTCTTTTGGCTTCAAATATCATTTATATGCAGATGATACACAAATCTACTTGTCCACCCCTACACTAACTCCTGACATCCAATCACATGTCTCCGACTGCCTCCTTGCCATCTTCTCCTGGATGTCTCAACGTATACCTCAAATTAAATCTTTCTAAAACTGAACTGATCGTTTTTCCACCGAAACCTGGTCCTGTCCCATCTTTCTCGATCTCTGTTGAGAATAAACCCCCATTTCCCCTATATAATCGGCACGCTGCCTAGGGGTAGTTATTGACTCCTCTCTCTCCTTTTCGAACCACTTTAACTTTGTAAAACGTACCGCTTCTTCCTTCGCAATATAGCCAAAATCCGAAGGTTCCTTTCTCTCCCGACCACCACTTTGCTTATGCATGCTCTCATCCTATCGTGCCTGGACTATTGCAACCTACTACTTTCTGGTCTTCCTGCTTCCCACCTCTCTCCCCTTCAGTCTACTGTACTTAACTTTGCCACACATATTGTTTCACTCTCTAATAAACCGGATCCCAAATCTCCTCTGTACCGGACAACAACCTGGCTCCCCGCTAAACAGCGCATTACAAACAAAATCCTTCTCCTAACATTTAAATCCATTTGCTCTGCTGCTCCTCCTTATATTTCTTCTCTAGTGTCCCCATATGTTTCTGCCTGTACCCTCTTCTCATCGCAGAACCAGCTCCTGTACAGACCCCCCGCTCGGACTGCATCTATACCGAAAAATAGGTTATTTTAAATTGACCATAACTGGAAACTATAATTCTTCCTAACCACCACTGTATCATTTTTTTGTTGATCTGCCTATTTCCTTAGATATCCAATCTAAAACTTCCTATATTTCAGCTGTCAATCAAGTTCCTTGCTCTCAAAAACTATTCTTCTGTGAGTAGTTTTACTGTAGCTGGAATGATGACAGAGTTTTGACAGTTGGAATGCTGTATGCTGTGTGCAGGCTTAACAGTTGGTTTGTGGGGGAAAAGTCAGGTCGGATGGAAGTGGGAGTGGTTAAAAGAGGGAGGGGGGATACTGCTCCTAAACAAAATGTGTGCTGGATTAAAGGCATGCAGCAACACACGCAAATCAGAGTAAGTGCTACTTACATGTATTCAATTATAGATTAAGATGAGGCAAAGTCATTGTTTCAGTATAGTGTCCCATTAAACCTTTCTCTCTTGTGGCTCCCATCCTCTGGAGTTCTATTCCCCTCTCTCTACGTTAAGAAACCTCAATAAGCAGGTTTAAATCTAACCTTACATCCTACCTATCTGGTAACCAGCACAGTATTTGATTGTTTTATTTGCACTGCATATGTCTCACTCCAGCACTTATACCCATTCCATTGTGTCTGTGTGTTACCCACCTAACTAGATTGTAAGCTCTACAGGGCAGGGACCTCATTACGTCTTGTGGCAAGGCCCTAGCACTTCTATTTATATAATTGATATATTTCCGTACTGAACTATCTATGTATTTATCCCCCTTGTATGACTTTATTGTATTTTATTACTGTAAATCGCTGCGTCCCCAATTGGCGCTATATAAACATACATATACATATATACAGTGTATATATATATATATATATATTCAGTATATTCAATATTCATTATTTAGCTCTGCAGTGCATTTAACTATTGGATTTAACAATTGGAGCCCACTAGCTGAGTCTCTCCTTTATCGGAAAGGCTCATTGCTGTACCATTTATTGGTTTGGGGGAAGGTTAAGGTTCAGGTGTCTGATTTCCTATATTATAATAATAATATACATGGTGTAGATCCTGGTCCAACAGGACTACTTTACATCCATTTCCTCATCCTTGCCGGAAAGTTGCCACCAGTGCTTCATTATTCCAAATGATTTAATAGCAATAGTTAAATCTATATAGTTGAACTTAGGATCTTCAATGAACATGATAAAAAAAAGTCAAATGCATTTTTTACTAGTGGGGCAAGTTTCTTACAAGGATGCCTTAGTTAAGGCACATACAGAAACCTTGAAGGCCCATGGATACACATTATAATGAATGGGTGGAGAGGAATGAAAGTTCATTTGATCATAGTCATTGTAGATCAAAAGAAGGGCATGAATGAGTGCAAGAAAGAACAGACCGTTCCAGAGAATTTACAGTAGAACAAGGGTAATATGGTTCTGCTGACAACTTAGTGCTAGAGAGCTTACTAAATTGGTTTAGCAAAGTTCAAATTGAAATGTTATAGTTTACTGGCAAACATCCTGGCATGACCTGCAAATTGCAATTCTTATTGACTTTGCTCTAATAAAGGGTCAATAGGACCACATGGTGATAAGGCATCACAATTATTGTGGACATCTGAGCTTTTTCTAGGCTCATGTAAGAGATAAAGCCTTATTTATCAAAGTAAATAGCAATTTTTTTTTTAAAAATAAAATTATTGGATCATATTTTTTACAAAATAAAATGTAAAAAAAGTTTGCTAAAATAAAATTGCCTTATTTCTAATATTTCACATAAAAAATGCCCCCAAAATACAACAAGCATTACCAAACAATTTTGCCAATGCTTTTTGAAGCAAATCAACTTTATACTAAGGGGTGTACTATAAGTATGCACAGTGGGTGTATTATTAGTATGCACAGGGAGTGTATTATTAGTATGCACCTCCACCTGAAGACAACCAAGTTACAGTAAACCCTGGTTCTATAATGAACCACAGACCATTCCCTTAACCAGGCAAGGAGAGGAGGAAAGAGGCAGATATCTACACTGGGACACAGCAGGTTGACTAGAGTTGGTATCTCAATAAGTATAAAGGCTACAATTGCAAAGACTTAAAAGTCTTATGACTGCCTGAAATTATTGAATGCTGGGGGAGTTGGTTAAACTATAATTGAAGAAATACATCTAGATTCTTCTTCAGTGATATTTCTTCTTATTTATTGGATACAGAATATGAGTTTGTTTTTCATTTTAGTCAGTATTTGCAGTTTCTCTAGTCATTGCCTGTCCTAATTAATTATCCAGAACGCTAAACACCCTTGTATAGTATAATGACTTCCAGAAATGCAAAGTGATGTTGAAAGTGTTTATTCATACAAAAAGTACGAAATTGTAAATGCAAATGCATAAAAAAAAAACACATATTAGTGCCTACAGCAATAACATCATATGTATTTCTAACTGCTTGAGTTGTATTTTTTTTACATTGTGTCACTGGCATTGGGATAGATTCTAGAGTTTATATGATATGATTATGTCCCTTATGTTCTGCTCCATACATGGGGTATTATTTTCCTGTATTCTTGTTGATAACTGTGATCAATATTACTGCAACTACAAGAGTCCAAGGTAAAGTCCCCCCATACATATATTCAGATCGAATCATCAGCAATATCAATGACAGTAATACGTTTTTATTTTCGATATATAGCAAGGTTTATTGAAAAATTAGTCTAGGTGAAAATTTTCTGCCTACCCCATCTTCCTCAGATTTCTAGCTGAAATCTACAGAGGTTCGATGGCACAAGGTGGGAAATTTTCGATGGGATTTTCAACCAATCGAAAAATCTGTTTAGGAAACCATCGACCAGAACATGGCTGGCTTTTTCCTCCACCATAAGGAAATGTCAGTGATGTTTAATGCTGTAACACATAAATAGGCCTAAACACTTTCTGTAGAGGATCATATTAGATTTCATAATTTCCACAATTTTCTTAAAACTGAACACATCCTTAAAGATCATGAAATGTGAGATACTTTTCTGCTTACAATCATATTCTGATGGTGAAAGTGGTAGCGAAATGTCAGTTCAGACCTAGGATAATTCCCTGTTTTGTCAGATTTTGTTATGAGGTATGAGAACTTGCAGGTTTCAAAATGCATTCTCCTAAATAAGATTGGATTTTATTATTTTTACAGAACATTATTTTTGAAGAAAAACATACTGTTCCCGTCATTAAATGTTATGTTAGTTTCAAGTCTGGTAAAAATGACATAGTCAAAACCAGGCTTAGAAAAAAAGTGCCTGTTCCTGAGCAAGAATTGACAATAACCATAACAGTCTTTATACATAGTGTTATTTAGATCTTACAAATTAGATCCCCAATAATTATGGTCTAGGTGCTCAGAACAGATGGAAGTCTCATTACAGAACCATTTACACTAAACAGCACCCAACATATTCAAGAGCATTTGAGAGCCATTTTGATTGTGCTATCAAGCAGCAGATACGGTAAGCTCTAAATGACCTATTGTGCACCCCACCTTTAGAATGTCATAACTTTTATTAATCTTACCAGCCATATTGCTTAACAACAAATACACCAACAACTTTTGTATGGAAAAATAACAAGACAGTCTTGCGTTTTATTAAACTTAACACGAATAATAGAAAATCCCCTCAAACCCAGGGGAATGTGACTTGATATTATTATTGTCATCCTTGTGTGGCCGCAAAACAGTATCCACGGAAGAGAGCAGGGACCCCAACCTGCCCTCCCCATGCCTCTCTCTTCTAACTGCGCCCCCACCGTGGACCATACCCTGAGTTTCCGCAGGGCCGACCGTATGATCGTAAAGCCATAGCCTCCAGATGAGGGACAAAGGAAACCACTGTCCTCCTACACACTCCATACACACCTACTGACCTACCCCTCCATTACTGTTGCAGCCATACTTAAAGGGTAACTAAATTAAAAAAAACTAATTTTGACCAATCATCAAAAAAGTTTGTTTTTTTTAACCCCCAACCCGACACGGGTACATACACCTACTAATCTACTAATCTACTTTTTTTTAACTTTCAACCTGATCCAGGTACACACACCTACTGACCCACTCTTCCATTTCCATGGCAGCCATATTTAAAGGGTAACTATAGTAAAAAAAACACATTTTGACCAATCAACAAAAAAGTTAGCATTTTATCCCCCAACCTGATATGAGTACACACACACACCAACTGACCTACCTTTAATGCATGTGACATATTTAAAGGGTAAGTAAAAAACAACAATGTCCTCTTCATTGGCATTATTGAGTTTTAAAATCTGCAGCACAAACACACAAATTCCCTTCCAAAATGCAGCCTTTCAAGACAAATTCAAAGTTTATACTTAAACTTTCCCTTTCTAGTTACAGCTGCATCACTACTTGGTCATATTTTAAAGTATTTGTAATTACAATTTTTTTTACATTCCTTATGAACTGGGAAATGTCACATACCTACTAACATCACAAGGAAAACCAAAACAAATGAAACACAGATAAAAGGTGCAAATGGTTGCCCATGCTATTAATCTGTAGCAGCCAATCAGACATTATCTAAATGCCATAATCCAGTAAAAGGTTAACGTATTATTTGTTGCTGCAATTCAATAACATCGGAAAATTTTGCACCTCTGATTGCATTAGGCCTTGAGTGTTTACTAGATATAAAGCCTCATGTGAACGAGGCACAGCGGCCAGCAGCCGTGTGATGAACGCGATCCGTCGGTTAGATCTACGAATGTTCCCCAAGTGGCCACACAAGTGCGACAAACGGCTGAAGCAAACGTTTGCCACACGCTCGGCTGTTGGGCCTGGTTCACACGGTCGTAAACACATATGGTTTTTATGATCCAAAACTGAAAGGTTAGCAGGGTGCCGAGCAGAAAAACAGTAACAAATCAATGCACCAAGAGTCACACCACTCCTGTTCCAGAATTTACCATTGGTTATGCTTATAGCTAGGCCAGTCTAGCTCATTTTTAGCGTGTTTGTGCGCGCATTTTGCGCACGCGATTGCATGTGTGTTTTTGTTTAACATGTAAATTGGAACGCACAAATTCCAGCGATTTCCGATGCGCACGCGTTGTATTTATGTGCACCATTTTTTTTACGCAAACACATGCATTTTTATATTAAACTACAAAGGGAAAGTTTAAGTATAAACTTTGAATTTGGCTTGAAGGGCTGCATTTTGGAAGGGAATATGTGTGTTTGCTGCAGATTTTAAAACTCATTAATGGGAATGATGAGTTTGTAGTGAATGCTTGTTTGGGACAAAAAAAACTTTTTTGTGTACCCAGCCCAAAGTGGTGCTAATTTTGATCCAATCAATCAGAAAGCTAACATCTGATTGGTTAGGGCAAAATTAGCACCATTTTCAATGATAAGAACTTTTATTGAATCTCTCTGTATCTTTTTGATGATTGGTCAAAAAAATTTTTTTGACTTTAGTTACCCTTTAAGTATGTCTGCCACAGTAATGGATAAGTAGATCAGTAGGTGTGTGTACCTGTGTCCGGTTGGGGGTTAAAAAAACAAACTGCAACAGTAATGGAGGGGTAGGTCAGTAGGTGTATGTAACTGTGCCACATGGGGGTTAAAAAAACCAACCTTTTTTATTATTAATAAAAAAAAAATTTTTTGACTTTAGTTACCCTTTAAGTATGGCTGCCACAGTAATGGATAAGTAAATCAGTAGGTGTGTGTACCTGGGTCTGGTTGAGGGGGTATGTCTTTTTTGTGTTTATAACCATAAAACTAGCTTTTATTGAGGATAAATCTAAATTCGTTTCTTTGACTTTAGTTACCCTTTAAATATGGCTTCCATGGGAATGGAAAGTTAGGTCAGTAGGTGGGTGTACCTGGGTCTGTGTGGGGGGTTGGGGGTATCACCATTTGTATTTATGACCATGAAACAAACTGTTTTGAAATATCCACATTTGAGGATTGTTACCATTATAGTCTATGGGAAAAAATGTCTGGAAATTTGCTGATAACGCCGTAATGCTTCTGCGGATTCCTTAGCTAGAAGATAGCACACTTCTCCTATATGCCCCGCACATCTGTACCAAATTTCATGTCTCTAGCTCAAAAACTGTGGGAGGAGATATGGTCCAAAAAAGCAGAAGAATAAAACGGAAGAAGAAAAAGAAGAAGAAATAGAAAGAATAGTAATTTGGCTTTTTCAAGCCAAATTAATTACAAAAACGAAATTTGCACCATTTTGATTATAGTGTAAAGGTAGTGGTGGTAATGATGGTACTGGTAGTGCTACCCCTTATGTGTAAATAAGCTCAATTGGATACCTGCTCAGGGTTATGGGAGCTTAATTCTTCCTTCAAGTTACCAAAAATGATTTTAGAAATAAGGAGTCCCAACCATTGCAGTGTGTGATTATGCACTAAACATTCAAGGTAATAAAGTGCACCATTTTTCTTGCAGGATCTCCTGGGCCCCAAATGGAAGGATTTCACCAGTATTGTTTTCACATATGGAGACAAATTACAACAGGCAAATATTACAGAAGAGGAATATCTTATATCAGCTCCAAAAAATTTATCAGCCCTCATAGGAAATCTGCACAATCAATACATATTCAGAGACCCTCAAGATAAAACATTACGTCAGGAGAGAGATATATTGGCAAACTACATCTTGAACTATGTAAGGCAAAATAATTACCAGACTCTGCAATTCAAATAACATTTACTGAAATGTGTGAGTATGCCACAGCCTTTCAGTTTATTTTCGGAACTGAAATAGTGATGTGTATAGGATTGGCTAAGAAAGAGTTACTCGCCAGGCTAGTATTGCAATGTCAAAATGGAAATTGGACAATTCAAACCTGAAAAAAACTTACATACATAAAATGGGCTCTAATCAGGTAAAATTATTTACATGTGAAATACAATAAAAAGAGAGGAGATGATCACTGCCCCATATAACATGGATTCCTCAAAATGCCAGCGGCTGGCCATATGTAGCTCATATTTGGCAAGTGTTGGATGGAGTTTTTGCAAATTAACCCCACCAAATGGCAATGTTGGTGAAAGACCAATGTCCATAATAAGTAAAATAAACAACAATTAGTTAGGGTAGCCAACGCTGTTAAACTAATCCTTTGCAAAGACACCTATTCAAGAAAATGCAACCAAGTAAAGGGTGACCAGCCCACAGAAACATCCAGACTAGCTAGTTAAGACTCTCCATATTGGGATTTCCTTGCTGGGGGTTAAATGCTTTTGTTATTATAAAATAAAAATGCGCATATACTATGTGTAACTACTTCTTTAAAAAAAGGCCCCCAAATTACATTAACTTGGGCCCCATGTTGTGTTAATTTGATTCTGCCCTAATACAAAAATAAAGGAAGAGATACTTATGGTAAAAATTCCCACCTGTTTTTTTTTTTCTATTGCAGGTAAAGGGGTTGTACAATGGTCATTTTTGCTGCCTCTCTTCTTTTTTTAAAACCTGGGCATTAAAGATGTGTACTGTTCATGACATTTGGCAGGGGCCATGTACAAAACACATGCTGCTTCCTAGTGTTTAACCTGCAACAGCTAGGGACAAATATCAGCAATAACCATGCCATGGGTTAACATGAAATGCATTACAAAAAAAGACGGCAGTCAGCTGGCTGCAAGTATTAATCTAGGGCAGTGATGTCGAACCATGGTGCTTCACATGTTTTGAATATACACTTGCCAGCATGCCAAGGTTGCAGAATGAAAAGAAGGCATGCTGTGGTTTGTAATTTCTAAACATATGGCGTGCCATGGTTCGACATCACTGATCTATGGCATACACATCATGTCCTCAGAGAACTGAACAGGTAAAAGGATACACGTGAGATTATGGGGTGTTGGGTCATTAATTACTTTAATATGGGTTTTGTTATTGATCAAGGTAACAGAAACAAAAACAGCAATAATTAAACTGATGTCTAATTCATTGTGCAAATCATGAGTGCTTGTAGTTGCACTTGGCTCTACCTGCAATTAAAGAATGTAGTAGCCCTGTACTTTACACCAACAATAGTGTATGACAGTTGGCACAGAGTAGAAATTGTCTTTGTCCTGCTTCGGCATCACAAATCCACACTAGCATTCTGTTTTTAGAAAGGCAGTGCTAAATTGGTCTTGTCCTTGAGAATATAAAATAACATATCTGTACACATTTCAACCCTGACCTACTGACATAAATATATTAGGCAAATCTGACAGTCTTTCCCAAAGTAAATCTCCATGTGCTGTAATGAATTGTGCAAATCTTGACATTTTCATAAAACGGATGCGTGATTCATAGGACCCTACTGATCGCACTTTTCTTTGTTGAATTTATTTTTTCAGTTAAGTAACATAACATTTTTCATGCTCCAGTTATTTGGAACTACTCCTGTCAACTGTAACTGTTCGAAAACATTCATTTTGGAATAGAAAATAAGTAGAATAACATAAGATGGAAAAACAATATATGTCTATCAAACCCAAACTAATGGTCACATACTTGCTATTTCTAAGTGACAACTTGTGTAGTAAACAACATGTATGAAACTGCGTGTTCATGTATAGAAATATGCATGTTTACATTTCCTCAATTTACAGTTCTTTTCAGTCCCAGTAACCAGCTCCTTTCAAATAGCATAAATTAGAAGTCTTGTCATATTAAGTGACATATTGGTAGGGTAACTTTGCTGAAGAACACCCTGTACCTGCTTTTATCAACAAAATGTATTTTGAGACACAGGGCTGGCAGTTTTAAGCAAGGCCATTGGGGGGACCCTGGTAAGCAGCATTAAACACCCCCAGAGATCCAGATCCAACACTGTCTAAAATCTCCAGAGCCTCATACCTACTTTTGAAGGAACAATAAGTTCCTTTTTTATGTTTACTAAGAATATACAATGTAACTTAAAGTGCCTATACACATGCGGCCATTGGAATCGGAAAATGAGTTTGCTAATGTGGGCATACTCAGGAACAATGCATATACTTTTTACAGAATGATTATTCACTGCCCGTATTGACAGCAACAATGTTATCGGCTCCCTATACTGTAGCATATGTTTAACATTAGCAGTTAAGGGGCATGTCCAGCCTATAATAAAGTTACCTAAGAAAGTTACCCCAAACCTAGGTTTGGCATTATCTACAGTATATGTTTCAAAGATTCCCCTGAAGGGACTTACCTGACCCGGTCCCTCACCGCCTGGGTGCTGCCCCCTGCTTCTGTTTCAAGCTTTCAAGCTAAAACAGGAGAAGAGGGCTTCAGCGCTGATAGCCACTCTGCTTCCTTGTCGTGTCTGTCAGGCGATTGAGTGCAATGTCACATCGTGCCTTTACTGACAGCCTCAACCAGGAAGTGGAGTGACTGTCAGCCGCAGAGGAGGAGCGGCGGTGAGGGACCGGGTCAGGTAAGGAACTTCAGGGGCATCTTTGAAACATATATAATGAGAAACCTAGATTTAGGAGGGTGAATAACATTACTAAGGTAACTTTATTTTAGGCTGGACATGCCCTTTAAATTAAAAAAGATGAAAATGGAATGACTTAAGTTGAACTTTTTTTTTTTTTTTTTTATAGGGAAACAGTAAATATATACTTGTGAAGGTTCTCATTCATCCAGGTCATGGTATATCTGTTGTATTCAATTAGATCAACTGGACTTGAAATGTAGTTCTTGAAGACGTTTCGCTAGTCATCCAACTGGCTTTCTCAATTCAGAATGACTTGTACAAGAATCTGTGGCACTTATGTACCCTGGAAAATCCCAATTAGCATATCACAGCCAGGTGTTAAGGGTGTGATTGGATAGTGGCTAGTGACTTGTACAAGTCATTCTGAATTGAGAAAGCCAGTCGGATGACTAGCGAAACGTCTTCAAGAACTACATTTCAAGTCCAGTTGATCTAATTGAATACAACAGATATAGTAAATATATACAGTCTTCAGTTTAATTTTATCATTGTTGGAGGGTGTCTTTCAAATTTATCTGAAATAAATATCCTGAATTATGATGGTGTCTAAAAATCTCAAGTGCATTAATCGTTGGCTTGGTCTTTGCTTTGCTAATAAGGTAGAACGTATTGCAACAATTGTATTCCCTTTCTTTGTCTCTGTAATCAGGAGGTAATAAAACTGATGAATGTGCTTTGAACAAAACCCTTGGACCCCAATATTTAGCCTATTTTAGTTTTTGTCTTTGGGCTCTGAATGTTTTTTAAATTTCCCTCTATGGGATTATTATACTAATTATTATAACTGAAATAGCAGTTCCAGTAAAAATATACACTATAAAAACTAGCAATACTAGTCATTTTTTCATGATACGGTAGGCCTAGACTGAGCAGCTGATTGGCTAAACTGAATGTATATACTGTAATGATAATAGTTTTCAGTTGTGTCAACATTTCCTTTGCTAACTACCATAGATTACCAATAGTATATATATGAAATCTTGTCACTAAAGCTGGCCATACACTACAAACTTAACTCCCAACATTCCCGTGACATTCCAACAACTGCCTGGCCCAATTATTTTGTAATAATCGATGAAACATTCATGATGAATTGAACATTGATGGATTGAATAGATGTATTACTGAGGCCAACACAAGGTATAAAACAAGATTTATATACATATAATAAATAAGAAATCTAAAATGGCAATGTTGCCATATCTTTGTTTTGGAAATCGCCTCAAAACACTAATGTTTTACCTGACAGGTTTCACAAAATAACATTCCTAATTATTGTCAGTGACCATCCGTTAATGTGAGGATCATTTATGTTTATATTTTTTTTATACTTGAATGGCTGTCCACTTAACCCTATTACTTATCTTAAACTAATATTTATGGGCCATTAGACATACAGTCAAACAAAAAAAAAATATTTTACCAAAAATTCAAAAGTCATAATATTAACCATCCTTCGTTGAGTAAAGATGGATGAACTTAAAATCAATGGGGGGAAAAGTTTGAAAATTTTCGCCTAAAATAAGGGTTTAAACAGCAGTTATAACTTACTGTATATGGCTCTGGGACCTGGGAAATAGTCTGAGGAACACGTTGCCGCAAGAAGAACAGGAAAAAAAACTGTAGTGCACACGCACGCTACTCCTTTTATGGGGGGTTTCGGTAATCCTCAAACAGCTGATTCGAGAATCCCCGAACTTTCGAAGATTCTCGAACAACGGAAAGTCCCTCGGCTGGACGTTGGGGCTCCCGAGGCACAGCCCAGGGCCCCCTCCAGGGTCTTTAGAAAGATCATTGTGCCCTTTTCAAAGGCACTTTGGGGCTTAAAGGGTCCCGCAGCTCGAACTGGTACCCCCCTTACCCGAAACTTAAGTGCCCTTGGAAGGGCCACAAGTGCCTTTGTTGGTGGTCCACATCTTTTTTCTTCCCAGCCGGTGATGTCGCAGTCTTCTTTCTTCTCAGCCGGGACACAAACTTCACTGATGTTGCCAACACCAGGTGATGTCACTGCGGCCGCCAGTAACACCACCGGCACTGGCGAAATCAACATTGCCATCTGCCATCACTGTGATGACTTCTGAGCTCCCTGGGGTTTGCACCTTTTTATATAGATTTGCTGAATCCAATTGTGATTAGTTAATATTTTAATATTTGCAAAAAGGAGAGCAACGAGGAGTTCAAGGTAAGATATCTGGACTCAGGAGTTCTGGAGTATTATAAAATCAGGGGTTGGGGGGGGGGATGCAAATGCGTATGGAAATAACATTTTAAGCCCTCACCATGGGTACAGCAGATAGCAAGATAGACGATAGATAATAGATTTTTCTGGTAAATATTACTCAAGTCAGTAGATCGCTTGTTTGAAAATATGTGAAAGATTTTTGAAAACTGCAACGGTTCTCTACAAGCACTCTGCAACTTTGGAATGTTGGGAGTTGTAGTTTTCAAAAATCTGGAGATCTTCCTGTTGCCTACGCTTGAGCTAGGTGAAGATAGAGAGGGTTACTTCCTAGTTGAAATTAATTTGCCTTACATTGTTTACCCAGTGTCATTAAATGATTGTTCAGTGGCACCAGTTTATCTAGAGGACCCCTGGGCCCAGTCTTGTAACCATTATAAAGCATGTTAAAGAGCTGTCCTTGCCGAATAAAAGAATAGGTTTCATTTGAAAGCTACTCCAGTGGTTTGTCTTACTGTTGTTGCTGGAAGAAAAATAGTCATTAGTCAAGAACTAAACTTTAAGTCCAGTTGATCTAACTGAAAACCACTGATATACCATGACCTGGATGTATGAAAAAAAGCTTGACAAAACAACTTTTGTCATCATTGTATCCTAAATTATATATAAATCCGTGTTTTATTAAACTTAGAGAGCACTGTGCGATGTTCTCTAAAAGTGAAATCCAAGTATGCTTACTAGTCATGCATTAAAAAATAATTAGTCAAATAAAGATTCAAATGATCCATCAGTGAGTAAACATGCAAATGTTGGGTCTTGGGTGTTACTACCATAAATCCTTATTTCAAGAAAATTACTGCTAAAAACTCTATTACAAACATGGGGGATCGTGTTTATCTATACTGGTCAAAGATTTAAACATGCACTTCTTGCTGAGGAACTACTGAGTATCCTGCATTGTTGCAGGGGAGAACAAAAATGATCATGTAAAGGACAATTCCAATAAAGGGCCATTTGTCGTTAAGTTATATAAAGTTAAGTTTAATTTTTAGTTTTGAAGTAGTGCTTCATGTAAGGAGCACACTTTAGCACAATCTCCTTTTAAGGTTCCTACCTCCCTCTACTGGACATTTAATGCTTGAATTCACCCTAGGAGACTTCACGCTGGCCATCCATTCAGTGGTGGCTGTAGGAATCCATGTGAAACTAAGCTTAATTACCATACTAACACATTTTAGCAATGTTTTATATTGCCTGAAAAGATAATTCCACATTGCAAGAGCTAAAGTACATTGGGACATCTTGTATAGCATTTCCATTACAGCATACAATCTAATTTACAGAAGGGCAGACAACTTTGTTAGTTTACCACTAACGTGTATGCTGTGTGACAACCTAATTAGGTCTTTCATTGCAGTAGCCAAAAATATCTTTTAAAAAGTTTGGTAATGGAGACTTTACGGATGCTAGTGCTGGAGTTTTGTTGTTTTAGTGTTTGATTGCTCATAAAACTCCTAAAGTGGTATCGCAGCTGTGTTCACAGGTACAATATGAGAAATTCAACAATACTTTGGTGTCACAAAATACAGACAAATTACAGTTCTAAAGGAGAAAACTATGGGCTATTCAGAGCAAACCATCTTATGCTCCTGTCTAGTCTAACTTTCCTGGCAAAACCATCACCTATCTTGGATATTTAGTGGAAAATAACTTTGAGGAAGCCTGTCTATAACGGGGCACATTTTCTACTTAATTCTTGGGAAACGTAATGTATTTAAGGTAAAAAAGGTCACAAGAACAAAATAAATTCATTTTCTGGTGTGTTACTGCAATAAACATTTTAAGAATGTGTTTTACTTTTATATTTTGTTTACTTCTGTAATGCTATTATATCATTTTATGTGAGGCTTTGCATAATACACAGAGATAAAAAAAAACTGCAGTGGCAGGTATACATAATAGTTTGAAACAGATACCCACAAAATCTAAGCCTTGGAATTTTAATCTGCCACTGTAAAAATGTTTTTAAATCTAACAAAAATTACTCCACTTAACTAATTATTTTGCACTCACTGCCTGGTTATGACAATGTTGTACCATAGGTTGTCATAAATAATGAAATAAAAAAGGTAGAATCAATTGACACAGGTCTGCCATTAATACAAAATGCAGAGATTGAAAATCTTAAAAACAGACAGGGAGATGTAATAAAAGTTCTTATTGTTAAAAAAGGTGCTAAGTTTGCCCCAACCAATCAGATGTTAGCTTTCAAATGGTAAATAACATCGGATTAGCACCATTTTTAATGATTAAAAACTTTTATTACATCTCCCTGAGAGTATTTCTGGAAGCTCTAGATGACAATAGACCTATACCTGGTCAAAAAATAGAGAGATCTACAATTAAGGATTCAATGGGTATTGTTCCAATAAGGCCCGGTATACACAAGACTATATTTAGGTCCAAAATGACCAGCCGACCAGCCTGTGATGGTCATTAAGAGCAAGCATTCTCCATCAAATTTCTACCAAATTGTTTGACAGCTCTATAACATATGTTGGTAAATTTTGCATGAACTTCAATAGGCAGCATGATCAGTCATGCCAAAATATTGACAAAAATTTCCCATCCCCCAAATGTTAGACTACAGACTGGTTTATAGCTTACAGTGTTTAGTCATTGAGTAACATCTGGATGATATAAGTATATACAAAGCAATGTTTAAAGCAAATAGTTATTTCATGTGAAAAACTGTTCACTGTATAAAACTTTATAAAAGGTTAAATAAGAACCTACCTGGCTGTTTCCTGTTTTCCATTTGCAGTAATGGCATATCCACCACAAAAATAAAAAATTTTAATATTTCTGCAGCACCTACCCCCCCACCCAAACCTGGGTTACATTTTACTTACCTTCCCAAAGGTGCACCTGAATATACTTACAAGATCCAGTACCTCACCCCGCCTTCTCCACTTCCCCTCTTTGCTTCCTGGTCATGGCTGTCAGTCAAAGGTGCGCCGGTGCTGCTGTGTGTGCCCAAAACAAGCTTGAAACAGTAGCAGGTGGCGGAAAGGGACTGTGTCTTGTATGTTTAAGCGCATCTTTGGGGACGGTAAGTAAAAAGTGGGGTTTGGGGGCTGCAGCTATATGTAAAATTTCCTTTTATGGGTGGACATGCACTTTAATGACTGTTAGGAGCAGGAAGAGGCAGGTAAGATTGGATATTTTTTATTTTCTTAATATTAGAATATTAAAAACAAACTAAAATAAAATCTCAAACACTTAAAAAGAGTTCAACACTATGCATTTCAAATATCACTCAAGTTAACAATGGATAGTTTACTTAAAGTTGCCTGCTATTATTGTTTACCATATATTATAGTCTCTCTTTTATACTGACCAAATCACATTTACTGTAATTAGAGGTTGCAATTAGTGTTTAAGTTAGATCACACTAGCAAACCAGATTCTTTTGGTTTAATTTTATATACTCATAAAAGGTAAACTTTTCAAATTCCAACAAATAAAGTTTGCGTAGAAAACCATCTCTGCTCATTCCTGCAATAATAATTAGTAATTTACTGCAAGCTGTTCAAATAGACCTCTTTAAAGAAAAATGGATTTATTTCACACTCAGGCAAAAGTCATGAGTGATAAAGATGTGCATTTGAACTGTGTATAGTATCATTGATGGAGCGGAGGCAATACACCACTAGCAATGAGTTATGGTGTTAACCTTCAACACTTAAGGTTTATTTCACTGCTGATCGGAGTTATCCTACGCAGGGCAATACAAGTTTTTATTAAGTATTCTCAGTTATTCTTTAGTATTCTCAGTATTTAAATACTTTCTGGGCCTAGTGGCATAAGAAAAACTGTATAGGGCATCCTGTGAATATATAAATATATATTAAAAACAGTTTTATGTTTTTGTTAGTCAGTTAAATGCAGGACTTAATGTAATATTACTCCTTTAAGGCAAAGTTTCAATGAAAGTAGCTTAAGGAATAAAGGAAAGCATTAACAAAAAACAAAGTCTTTGTCAGTTCTTGGGCTTTATTTTCTCTTCTATCAGCAACTTTATGGCACAGTATTTAGATGTGGTACCCATAAGATTTTAGACAATTGTCCTTTCATTTAATGCTACTGCCAGACATGGTTTGAGCTTTGCAAACTCCTTTTTCTTTCACCTCAAATGGTACTCCTTTATACGTCGCCACACCCTCTTTATTAGTAAGCAGGTCTGGCTGTATTTGCTCCCAAGTCTTTTTCTTTGGATTCAGCTCTTTGTCAGGTTCACCTTAAAAAGAAAACATTTTAGGACATGTAAGGATGTTATTTTATAAACACAATCTAGTAGATCTTAAAAAAAAGCATTTCCAGTTGAGAATGTCTTGTTTTAACATGCCTTATAATGTTACAGAAAGGTCTGTTTTGTTGTCTGTGCTCATAGAAACAATGGATTTAAATATTGTGTAGCAGTAAATGAGGTAGGTATAAAGTAATGCCACAGAGAGGATGAAAGGGAACAGATTATGGGGGGGTTTACCTAGAGCTTCTATCGGTCTTGTGGCTGTGGTTAAATCCCGAAAGGGCATAAAAAATACATGCCAAATCCAGCACAAATGTACATAAAATTTTCTGGCTGCGCAGGTCTCTTTTGCAATAGCTGAGGGCAAGGCAACACTGCAGCGCAAACAGAAGCGCAATTGCACGCAGTTGGGCTTGTGATTTCCGTGCGTTGCAACGCGTTTGCGATTCCCCAATTCCAATTTAGGAAGCGCATGCGATTGAGATTAAAAATGGGGATCGCATGCACTTCCAAAACGGAATCGCAAACACAACTTATTGGAAATGGCAGGAACTTTTTGTGTTCCCATGACTTCCATTAAATCAAAATAACATAAGCAGACTTGTGTTTTTTTCGATATCCAAGCTAGAATCAAAATTAGCTTGCAAAAAGGTGGGTGTAATAAAAAAGGCAAACATTGGCGTTTACAGATATGATGCTGTTAAACTATGGGGCTTATGTAAGAAGGGTCTAAACTTTTTGTGCAATCAGCAACACACAATTAGATTTCATTTAACCAAAGTATACCAGTCCAATGCTAGCATCTGCTTGGTTGCTGGAGATTAATAGCACAAGCAAACCTTTAAAAACATTTTTTACATACCGGTAAGCCTTAAAGATATCGCAAACTATTGTACAAAGATAAAATGTAGCCGTTGAAAAAAAAGGGAAAGGGTATTTTTGGTTTGCTGATCATATATTTATATATACACACATACTTCCTGCTGTGGATTTATAAGCCAATTATTACAAAAGCAGGCATATAAAATGGAACTTTCTAAACCTTAGTAAAATAGATTCACAAACACAGTTTTATGTAAAAGGAAAAAAAAGCAGCACCTACAATGGCTATAAAAACATAAAACCTTGCATCTGACAGTCTGACTTATGTTATTTGGACAGGTGTACATACAAATTCAACAGCCAACTGGCAGCCATAAATACACAAATAATTATATTGTCTGTATAAATAGGAAACTGCAATTTAAACCTGCTAGAATTGTGAATTACAAGGTTCTGTAGGATTTCAAGAAAACCTGCAGATAAAATATATTTCTTTAAAATAAAAGTCTTCCTTTCACATAGAACCAATTCAAGAAGGAATCAAATAATATACAGGTGCTGGCACCTTGCGGTCATCAGAAAGTTCAAGGGTTGTCAGTATGAAAGGGGATTAAAATAATGGTAGCCAAGATATAGATAATAAAGGTGTATCTTGTTAGGGGACAGGTATGAAACTAATCATACAGACAGTATGCCACACAGTGGCACAAATGAAATATTGCTCAATACTTATACCTCATACTTCTATATGGCCATGTAACTTGTAATCTCCTTATATTTTCTAATAAAGGGGAGGGTCAAGGAAAAAAATAATAAAGGTGTAGTTTAAAATGCTAGTGGTCTTTAAAGGACATAGCTAAATTTTGATAGTGCTCTGAGAACACCACTGCCCATAATGGAATCCCTCCCTTGAAAATTCTGTGTTTTCTTGTGCTTTCATTACCAAATTATTCCTCTGCACACTGCGACATGTTCTGCAGTTCTTCTGTTCATACTAATGCATAAGTGCAACCTGGATAAGCACAATCTAATTAGTCCACTTGAGATGGAAAATAGACCAAAAGCAAAACCAAAAAACATTACCTGGGAAGCCGTGGAAAATGATTCTGTCTCCAGGAACTGCTCCACTTGGAGGATCCAAAATCTCCACTTTCTCTGGAGAACTGGCACACATTACCATGGCTTGAGACAGAACTCCCCTCATCTTCGCTGGTTTCAAATTGCACAGCAGCACAGCCATTCGATTCTGCATCTGTAAAATACAAAATTTTACAAAACTAGAGAACTATTGGAATAAAGAAACCAAAATGAATTGTAATGTTATATACTAACACAAGTGTGCCCATTGGTGCACAGTAGGAATTATGTGTGTCTATGTTTGGCATATATACAGGGAGATGTAATAAAAGTAATAAAATGGTGCTAATTTTGCCCAAACCAATTAGATGTCAGCTTTCAAATGGTAACTAATATCTAATTGGTTGGGGCAAAGTAAGCACCATTTTTAACGATAAGAACTTATTACATCTCCCTGATAGTATAGTATTTGAGGATGAATAAAGACATACGTCCATCCAGTTATACCTACTCAGCAATACCTACATTTTCTGCCTAACTGTTGATCCAGAGGAAGGCAAAAAAAAAAAACCACCAGAAGGGCAATCGGAAATATCGGAAATATCCCTGGATCAACTCTACTTTATGTATCAATACCAGTAACCTGCAACATTCCTTAAGACAGTTACCGTTTTCACAGTGAAAAACCCTTTCTGAACTTAGACTAAAAACTTATTTTCTTCAAGTCTTAAAGGATATCAGTGTGTTCTCCGACATGTTCTTTTGGTGAACAATGTCCCAGATAGATTGTATGGCACGTTAATGTATTTATACACAGTAATCATATCCCCACACAAGCGTGTACAAAATTGTAACTCATCCAATCTGTTTTTATATTCAAGCTCCCCCATTCCCTTTATTATTTTAGTTGCCCTTCTCTGAAGCCTTTCCATTTCCTAAATGTCTTTTTTGTACACAGGATTCCAAAAATGCACTGCATATTCCAAATGAGGTCTTACCAAGGCTTTGTAAAGCAGGAGAATACATTTTCTCCATTGAATCCATACCTCTTCTTATACAAGACAATATCTTGCTGGCTCTGGCTGTTGCTGCCTGGCACTGCTTGCTACCTTTAAAAAGAGTATGTACACTGTACAATCAACTTGATGCTACTGCCTAGCTGTGGCTTTAAATCAAAATGTGGTGGCCTTTATTTTTGCCTATTTATCTCCCACAACCTACCTTCAGTGCTTGAAGGCTGCTGTCCCTCTTATCCGGTCTAATTCCTTTGTAAGGACCCCCCCACAAGATTTGCAAAGCAACGCGTTTCAGATCTTACATGGATCCTTTTTCAAGCTTGAACAAGAATCCACTACACTGGCAAGCGGTTAGGGGATTTGATTGACAGCTCAAGCAGGAGCGGTATATTGAAATCTTGACTTCTTTTAACTTATATATCTCAGGACAGAGGAGGAAAAAGGTACTCTGAAGGTTGGGTGGAATTATACAACACATAGGGCCTGATTTACCAACATGTGCTGTGCTAAAAATAGGGGTTAAACTTGTGCTAACTAATATTGAATAGGTTACCGCAACTTTATCTTCATAATTGCACTGGCTGTACTAGTTTCACAAAAGACACCAGTGCAACCGGAGCAATGTATTTAATAAAGAATTTGCACCACTTTTACCTCCACAATTTAAGACCAGCTAATGGCTGGTCTTAAAGTGGCACTGGAGTAAAATCCCTTTTGTGATTTACTACAAGGTGCAAATCTAGTATTAAATACCAAAAGCGATATTTGTCTGGAGCAATTTGCGGCTCTGGGTAAATGAGGCCCATAGAAAAAAAAATTAAATTTTCCCACTATTAGATGCCCTTTAAATCCACAGCTAACCACTAACATCAAGTTGTTTATACACTGTACATACCCTTTAAGTTTGTTATCCACCAAAACTCCAAGATCCTTTTCCAACAGGGATTCATATAAAACAGAGCCATTTATTATATAAGCAGCATAAGTCCAAATGCCTTACACCTTACATTTTCAACATTGAATCTCATCTGCCACTTAGCAGCCCAATGTGACAATAAAATCTAGATCCACCTGCAACGATTGCACATCCTCTAAAGTTTTTAACGGTCGGCAAAATTTTGTGTCGTCAGCAAACACAGAAACCTTGCTGACAATACCCACTTCCAAATCATTAATAAATAGATTAAATAGAAGCAGCCCCAACACAGAACCCTGTGGCACCTCACTTAGCACTTTAGTCCATATTGATGAAGCCCCATTAACAACTACTCTCTGCATCCTATTCATTAACCAATTTTCTATCCATGTACAAATGTGCCACCCTGGCCTAAAAGACCTTAGCTTATACATTAGCCGCCTATGGGGGACTATCAAAAGCCTTCGCAAAATCCAAGTATATGAATTTACTGCTAAATCCATGTTGATTATTTCTTATAAAGTCAGTCCTTGAAACATACTCTAGAATATGTTCCCGTATCAAACTTTCCAGTATCTTCCCCACCACTAAAGGTTAAACTTACAGGCCTGTAATTACCTAGCTGTGAACCACTACCCTTTATAAATATTGAAATTACATCAGCCTTTTTTCAAATCCAGAGGCACACTTCCGTAAATAAAGGAATCTGCAAAAATAAGAAACAATGGCCTGGATAAAACTGAACCAAGCTCTCTTAGGGCCCAAGGACGTATTTTATCTGGTCCAGGGAACTTCTTAATATTAACCCTATTTAGTTGTTTCTACACCATATCCTCGGTTAACCAAAGTGCGCTTCTTTAACACCATTACACTCTTTGCTATCTGTACTTTTGACATTTGCTTTATCACCATCCTCCGTAACTAACTTATACAAATGAATTAATGGTGCAACATTTTCATCTTCTTACTATTAATATACTTTAAAAATTGTTTAGGGTTAATGATGCTTTGTTCAGCTATCCTAACTTCATTATTAATTGTAGCTAGCTTAATTGCTTTGTTACAACCTTTTTTAGGCTTGGTACACACAAAGCTATTATTTGTCCCGACTGAGCGTTTGCTGTGAGCGAGTGTTCGGCCGGGACAAATGACTGTCGGTCGTAGAAATGCGTGTGACTGATCGATCGGTCCCAAAGGGAACTGCACGATCGGCCGTGATTTACCAAAGGACCCGGATCACCCGTTCGCTCAATTTGGACGAATGGGCGACCAAGCTCAGTCGTGGCCGGCCCCCCACACCATCAGTTATTTCCGGCTAACCAACCAACGGCACTATCAGTCGCCGGAAATATCTGCTGGTGTGTTCCCAGCCTTACAGTTGTTTTTTTTTTTTTACAGCCTTTTTACCTAAAGGCCCTTACTGTTCCTTCAGAGCTTTAAATGCCCTTTTCTTCCTTTCCATTTCCCTCTTTCCATCAGAATTAAGCCACATGTGTGCGTACTTATTTTTTAAATACGTTTACTTCCCAAGGGTATAAATTTAGATGTGAAATGACTTAAAATCACCTTTAAATCAGTCCACTTCTGTTCAGTACCTTTAACTGATAATAAATCACCCCATGTTGAAGAGCTACTTTTAACCTTGGAAAATTTGCTTTCCTGAAAGTAAAAGTCTTTGTTAACCCAGTACACTTTTCCTTTTGACAACATATGCCAAACAACATTATTTCATTGTCACTATTCCCTAAGCATCCAGTTATCTTTATATCTATACAATATGCTCCACGATGTTAGATATTACCAGATCCAACAGAGCACCTTTACTAGTAGGAACTTCAACCACCTGTGAGAGAAAATTATCCTGCAGCAAATTCACCCTTTTCTGTGTAGGCAGTTCCACTACCTCATAGTAATTAAAGTGCCCCATAATAAGAACATTCCCCAAACTTGCAGCCCTTGCCTTGCCATCTGCATATGAAGCAGACTCACTACCTCCCTCTGCTAGCATTTGGCGGCTTGTATCAACAATTACATTACCCCACTTCCTGTTGCCCAATTCCACCCATATTGCCTCCACCTTAACATCCATATCTCTAGTAATCTCTTCCTTTAAATTTGATTTCAACTCTTGTTTAACATAAACTCATTTTATAGAAAAAGAAAACCTGTGGCACACTATAATAGGTCATATATAAAAACCCTTTATTAAATATAGCATGGGTAGAAAACAAAAACAATTAAAAATTCCAAACTTATCGTAAGGCATCCAATGGTGGACAAAACACAGTGTATATATGTATACAGATGTAATCCATAGTCTATATAAAAGTTATTTAACCAAACATCTCTTTAAATGTATTTCTGTAACACATATAATATTGTAGATAACCAAACAATCCTAGGGTTCGTAAATACAAAAGTATAAATGCAGTCTGTGGCAAAGAAAGTCAGGTTCTAAGTGCAAGGTGCTCAAATAGATAGATTTAATAATTATACACATACCCATATGCAGCTAAAGTAAAAATACATACTGGAGGAAATTACTACAATATCCCACAGTAATGCCTTGCTAATCAGTGGATATGAGGGAGTGTATACTTCCCTATCTAGCATCTTAGACCGGGTAAAGTGGATGCCTTAGTGCAGACCCAAAGGAGGAGACCAAGAGACTGGGCTGTATCAATGGTGTAGCTACATGAAAGAGAGACCAAAGAGGACACCGCCAGACACGTTTCGTTCACAAACACAAATGACGGTCGTTCAAGGCAACAGCGGCCGCCAGTTTGCACGAACAATCAGCCGTGATTTGCCAATGCCCGTTTTTGTCCGATCCCGCACACATGGTAAGATATTTACATGGCACTCTCGGTTGGTCGGCTGAAAATATCTTATCGTGCGTACCCAGCCCTAGTGATGGGATATCGGTGCTTTATCGGTACTGTTTGTACCTTGCTTTTCTGAAGAAGTGCGCGGCCGCCGAAAGATCAGGTCGGAGGAACGCTCGATCGAAAAAGGGGGGAAGAGAGAAACACACAGTCCCGAGCCTCCTCCCATAGGGAGCGCTTGGAAAAGTGTGTAGTCCAATCTTTAAAAAATGACAGACAGGATTGTGCAGATCCTATCGGTCATTTTTTCAAAAATCTTTGCTGTGTGTACCCAAGCTTTACTTTCAACCTCACGCCTTTAACTGGAAGAAATAAAGATCTTATATATACTTACACACTGGGCCATATTTATAAAGGCGCAGTTTCACTTTTCTTAAACCAATCGTTAATTTCCGATGGAAACAATAGTTAATTTATGATCTTTATCATAAATTAATGATAGTAAAGTAACGATAATGATGGTAAATCTACGATAACGCAATCGTAGATTTACGATCCCCATAGAATACTACTGCGGTAGTTTACTACCTCATGTTATTCTACGACAGAACGTTCATTAATAAACAAACGTTCATTGTAAATGTACGACCACGGTCATACTTTATTGATAATGCACGGTATCACTAAATTGCAATACTGCACTTTATAAATGTGTCCCACAGTCTTTATCACAGCACACTATCAGCATAAACAATCCTTATTTTAAAATTTTCACACAAACCATGTCCTTTATCGATGTCCTTAATAACAAAGGAGTTTAGAGCAGATTCCAGGTTCGTTTCCACTCACAGGAACTGCCTTTCGCCAGGTATAAAAATATTGGCAAAAAAAAAAAAAAACAAACAAACAAAAAAACACACCATCCCGAAAACATTCTAAATCAATCCAAATACAGCAGTAGCAGCATATTCAAATGAACTGCAAGCAACAAAACATCAGAGGGCACTGGTACATTACAGAGCATTAAAAAATAAAATTAGGAAATAACTTAACCTTTAGGCTTAAGCCACACAAACGCACACTCGTTTCCAGCACGTGACCATCCGATTGTGCTGAGATACACACAATATTGTGCTATAGGAGCGCATGTGATTTGCAAAAAAAAGCGGAATGCAGCGCAATGCACCTAGTGCGGCCAGACCAATTGGCCCACAATAACACACGCTTTTTGAATGCACAATCGGTTCACACGTTAAAAGACGCTAGTGTGGCACTTATATGTCTGTATGGGCCTTCACTGAACACAACAAGTACTGGATGAAAGCATGCAGCCACATACAACTCAGAGTAATTGCTGCTTTCATGTATTTAACTATAGATTAAGATAAGGCAAAAAAGAATTTTTTTCAGTATACATACCCTTTTACGGAGGACCAATACAAAGGAGGCATCATTTTTGTTGTAGTTTTATGATTTTAGGACCCAACATGCAAGATAATAAAATCTGCACTTTTGGCAAGGGACAAGATGTTAATGATAAAACAGACACTTTCCCTTTTCTTTCTGTATAATTGTTAAATATGGATGTAAGAAGCTCTAAACTTAAAATAAATAAACAATAAAGCTTAAAAGAGAGCATAATTATTCTTTCCAGCTGTGATTAGCTTTAGGATTAATCTAGTGTTTAGTTAGATGGGTTAGTAAGATGATGAAATTCCCAAACTACTGATTATCAGCTTTTTAATTCAGACAAGACGACAACATTTTGCCTCATTCAATTTGGTTGTTCATAGACCAACTATAAAGGGAAAATGTTTTTCTGTAATTTTAAAGACAAAAAAATATATAAATGAATCCAGAAGAAAGCAAAACTATGATCCTTTACAAAAAATGATGGTTATAAAATTCTGCAGTGTTACAACGAAAATACACACACCGTACACAAGATGACTTAATTAAGAAAAGCCATCCTAACATTTTCTTTTCTTTTTCTAAAACCATACTGTCATCCCTTCTGGATTTTTAATATAATGAAAGTGTCAACAAATTGGAAATGTACAGCCTAGCAAGAGCCTAAATCAGATCAAACTGGCTAACGTAACAATTCCAGCACATGTGGAAGGAAAATCCCAAAAAGCCAAAATAAACACACAGCAGGTTAGGTAATATTGATCCAACTAGTCAGTACGCATATTTGCCAAAAATAAGACATGCCATAGTTTCATTATATAGATACAGCAAACTTGTATTACTTGTAGTACATTTGAGTGAAAAAGAGCTTTCTTTCTTCGTAATTCAATCCAATATTTTCAATGGTTTATAATAGGGATATTTGACCTATAGTTGTTTTCAGAAGGAAAAAGTAATTCAGAGCATGTATCTTCTTTTCAGATGATACTAAAAAAACTAAGCCTAGTTAAGGGAATTAAAAAGAACCTTACTAATTTATTAATTATTTCAAAAATGCAGTCCACTTTAGGGCAACAAAGCTCCTAGTTGACATAGGGATAGAAATGTGAGTGGCTAGGAATGATTTAAATCTCAGCATTCCAGTTAGCATTCAGACTGCACACACTAGCAAGCGATTGTTCAATTCCCTCTAATTGAAAATTTTTTTTTCTTGACAGGTGTCTCAACCAAAGTGTTTTTAACAATAATGAAGATGTATGACTATAGAACATAATTGTCCAGATGGTTTATTTTTCTTTTAATGATTTCTTATAAGGCAACATGATGCAAATGAAACATTGTATTTCTTTCCCAGGTGCATTTGGTTATTTGTGTGTGTATTACAAAGCAAGCATTACAGACAATTATACATTAAGTTGAATAGCTTGGCCGTTTACATATCTTCCTTGGCATGGTCTCAGGGATATTGACCAGCAGTCTGTAATAGTTTCCATGGTTAGCGTTTATCATGATAACAAGGTCATAAAATACAAGTGTCAAAGGGGAAAAAAATTAGAGAAAAATTTCTTAAAACCATCAAACCAGAAATAGAACATACAAGGAAAATAGTATTACCAAACACAACCTTAAATATTATATTGAAATAAATCAATAAAATGTATTGTTTAGCCTATTTTCTTGCCATGACTTTTTGGCTAATTGATAAACGCAAATAAGAAACTCCATTGCCATCCTAGAAACATTACACTAATGCAATCAAGAAACATACTAGTGAGTGTATATGGGTCAAGCCCAGTAACACCAACAAAACAATAAAATGTTCTTAGAAGAGGAAAGGAAGAAGGTATTTAGTTAAACCCTGTAAATTAATTTTAAGCTCTGTGAGACAGTAGCCAACCTCCCTGAATATAACTGCAAAAAAAAAAAATAACCCTGATTGAAAGATCGTTAGAATGCTATAAAGACAACCAAGGACAACTTTTCAGTAGATTCCGGCTCAAATCTAAAATCAAGGCACAATAATATTGTCACACCATCCATTTCTAAATAAAAGTGATTTCCATGGTTAAGATGCAATTTTGCTAGCTGATGGGAGTAAGTTAGCTGGCCCCCTCAAACAACAGGATATATATAAGTTAAATAAAGGTATTTTGCATGATAAAATGAGGCAATTCAGAATGTTATAGTTCATTTGATTACAAAGCAATTACACAGAATATGTAAAACCTCTCATGCAGGAAAAATGCAGTGAGAATGGAAAAGGTTTGCATATGTCATTAAAGCTACAATTTCACAAACGTATATACATTAAATACCTGTCAGACAAGAATGTGAATTATCTACAGACAACATACTATTATTTTGTACTGGCTGTTTTGGAATAAATTATACACACACTGTTACTTGCTGTATTTGTAAGGTTTTCTTGGTTAAAAAATGGTAACTAAAACGCTAAAAAAGTAAATTGGGAAAAATATCCTTCTGACAGACAAAATTAGAGCATTTTAGTAAGTGACAGTAGCTTCTCTATAGAAAAAAGCACTGCTTTTCTGCATTGGGCACTAGAAAAAGAGCTTAAAGGAATCGTTCATTGATTGAAGACCGGGAGGTGAAGCAGTTATTTCCTTACCTTCCGTTCTTCAATCAATGCCTGTGAAGCCAGAAACGAAGATTGAAGAAACTTACCTTCCGTGCAATCCTGAAATTCCTGGGACCCGTCAATGTGGCTGTGGAGGATCGTGTGAAAGGTAAGTTTCTATTATCATCGTTCCTGGCTCTACAGGCATTAATTGAAGAACGGAAGGTAAGGAATAGGTTCTTAACCTTCCGGTCTTCAATCAACTGCAAAATTTAACTATTCCTTTAATTGTAGTTACTGTATTGTCTTAAAAAGATGTGCTATGAAAGATTGGGGTCAGATACCAGATATTCCAATATGCAAATGGTGCTCCTAAAATGGCTCTTCAGGAGAAATCATTAAATGTATTATTTGTTTATGTTATTAATGCAGTTAAAAAAAACCTTTTAAATACACATTACTAGCATGTTTAAATGTAATTGTTATATGGGTTTGCTCAAATAATTTCAGCATTGAAATCGGTTAGAAAACCCATAAAAAAACATACCTGTTCAAGTGGTATATGCTTTACAAGACCACTGACCACAGTGCGAGGTGTTGCCTCCCCTACATCTACCTCTTCTATGTAGAGGGAGTCAGCGTCCGGGTGCTTGTGTTGTTCGGTTTAAAGCAGACAGGGATACGATGTTTTTTGAAAATTCTTCTTAATTTCTCGGAGACCCCTGCTACATATGGGATGACCATGTTCTTCCTCCTGTCTTGCTTTTCCCCTTCACTGTTGGTATTTGTGTTCTTTTCTTTCCTTCTACTTCTTTTGACAAAGGCCCAGTCTGGATATCCACAAGTTTTAAGGGCTCCTCTGAGATGTTTAATTTCTTTAGCCTTCGCCTCTGTGCTAGTGGGGATGTTCTCGGCTCTGTGTTGCAGGGTTCTGATGTTGATGTTTAGTGGAATATTTGATGTTTAGTGGAATATTATTAATAAAACTGTCTCAGAATAGGAAAAATTTTCTGACATAATTTTCTTTGTCTAATGTTGCTTCTACCCAGTCTATTTGGAACAGGAATGTTAATTTAACTTTGAATAGTTTCAGGTATGGTTGTGTAGGTGATGTTCATGCTGCTGCTGCTATGTTAAGAAGTAATTTTTTTGTACCTATTGTAATACAGGTTGACTGTGTAATTGTTTATCCAAATATTGCCCAGAGTGGTGTGAAGGAGACATAGTTAAAAAAGTGTTGTGTGGAAAAGGCTACCACCTGCTTCCAGAAGTCCTGAATGATTGGGCAAGACCACATACAATAAAAATAGATCTGGTATGGGATCTTTACATTTTGGGCATAGGGTCAGGTGTAAAAGGTAGAGGACGTTGGGTGTTAACATCTACCAGCTCTCGTATTGTGTTTTTTTTTTTTTTTACCTGGCATTTTAAAATTGTTCTCCTCTGTTCTTTTAGCTGAGCTCATCCTCTTCACTCTTCCCCTTCAGTTCATTTGCAACATTGTTTCCAAGTAGTTTGAGCTAAGTTCAGGCTCTCTCTGTTTACTAAAATGTTGCACATTATAGCAGAACAAGGATAGCAGCAAGTAAAAGCTGTCAGAGGGAGATGCTAGGGAGAACACTGGGCACCCTGGTTTAACATAGATATTTAAAAATAAGAGTACTGTGATACTTTATCTAAGGCCTAAAACTCGGTACACAGTACAGATAAAGCCCCGATACTGTTGGGGCTTTATCGGTACTGTGTGTACCTAGCTTTCCCGAACAAGCGCGCGGCTGCCGGATGTTTGAGAATAAGGGAAAATTTCCCTCGGCTGAGGTAGACTTCCTATAGGGGAGTCGACTGCGGCCGAGGGGAACACAGTCCCGAACGTTCTCCCTGTGCTGTGTATATGCTGTGCATAGGGAGAATGCTCAGGACTGTGTGCACTCTGATCTTTGAAAATTTGTCCTGTGTATACCCAGCTTAACAGTTTATTAAGTTGTCAAGATTTCGAGGGCTATACCCTCTTCATCAGGTCAGAGCAGTACTGATTTAGACAAAGGTTTAACAGAAAGTAAAAAGCCAATTCCAAAGGATAATAAGATGAGCACAACAACAAGGGGGGAGAGATAGAGAGAGAAAAAAAACTAGTTAAAAGCAAAAGGTGCCAAGGAAAGTGTCCAGGGCAATAAAATGAGAGGAGAGATAACAGAATAGTTTAGTGGTCAAGAAAGGGGGAAGAGAAGGCAGGACCAAAAAAAAAATAAATAAAGAAGCAAAATTAGATAAGGAAAGTGTAGAGGTAATAAAATAAGAATAGGTAATAAAATACAAAGCAATACGGGACTCCCATTTCAAGATGCTGTCGGACTTTATCCCAGTCGTCAACTGCTTAGATGAAAAGAGACAACTCTATATCCTGCTGGGAGAGGAGGAAGCCACGGTAAATATTGGGGCACACTATGTAACGGCATGTCACAGACTGAGAGGAGCATAAATGAACTTAATGCCCATGGACTACTTGCACAGTTATCCCTTTATCCTTCCCCAATTGATATATCCCAGGACTGAACCTAGCTAAATCCCTTATAATACTGTCCATATATTACTTTTCATTGATACCCATTACCCCCTACAGTGAAGCCCTCTATACTAATGTGTTTTATTATTTTTTGTTTTGCTTTGGCAATGTCAAAATGTAAATTGATCCTGTCAATAAAGCTCTTTTTTTTTAATTTCATTTGATTTGATAATAACAGAATAGTGAAGTGGTAATGAGAATAGGAGGGGGGAGGAAGGGGGGAGGAGCAAAAGAGAAAAACAAAGACAGAAAAAGATGAATTAAAAAAAAAAACTAGTAAGGGGATAAGATCATTTTAGCTCCAAATGATTTTCTGTGTTGAGTGTATTCTGTTATCTCTATTTTATTATCTCTACATTTTCCTTGTCTCATATTGCTTATAACTGTGTTATAATTTTTTTTGTGGTCCTCTTTGCCATTTCTTCCCCCCTTTCATTTCTTGACCACTTCACTGTTCTGTTATGTTCCCCCTTAATACCTGTATCATGTCCCAAGTACTCTTTTTTGGGACATGAAAAAACATTCAGGGGAAAAAACGAAAATGTCCCTCGGCCGCAGTAGAACGCTAGGGACTGTGTATCCTGATCTTTGAAAAATCTTTCCTGTGTGTAACCACCTTAAGTCTTCCTGTCTCTCCCACCCTTTATTTTACAGCATATGTTCAGTTAAATCTGGTATAGTGCATATAGTGCACCAGTGGCCATGGGTTATTGCAGCACCAAACAGCGATGAAGCCTAATATATATCATTACTAACATTCTTTATATCCCTTTTAATGGTATAAGGCTATAAGCAGTCACCAAGGAGTTTCATGACTCATAAAATCCCTGGCCACAGGCTGTGTTTTATACATTTCATGGCACTCCAAGGTGATTAAAAAAGTGATTTAAAAGTATTTCCAATAATTCAAAAGTTTTATGATTCATGGGACACTGATGGCATAACTAAGCACTCATTAGAACTCATAACCTAACGTGGCTAAGCACACTTGATAGTGTCTTAATTGTACGGATATTTATGGCATTTGTGTATTTTAAAACTATAAATCTATTGCTTACAGCAGCCTGAATATAAATAAAACTGTATCCAGTTTAAACAAGTTGTCTTCAGAACACTGAAGATCAGTCTATTTATATAGTGATGATTAAATAATTGCTGAAATACTTTTTTCAACAAATATTTCTTACTATCTTAACATTGATAAAGAACATGTGTTCTTTTTACACCTCCATGCAGTTTAACTGTTAAGAAAATAAATCCTTCCTAAGCAATGAAAGCTATATTACAATATTAAGTTTAGACCAATACATTTACCTTTCCTGGTTTTTTTTTTTTGCTAGCAGATGATTTATAAGTTTATATGATTTATAAATTTATAAGTTTATAATGTGAGGAAATGTTACTATTCATTTTGCCAGCAATACCTAAAGGAAGACTTCACCCCCAGAAAATTTGCCATTGCTGAAGAATTGAACTAGAATTAGTGTTACATATAGTAAGCAGTGGTATCTAATGAATGTATATTACACAGCAGCAGGGCAATGCAGTATGGATATTACTGATTCCCCACTCCTGCAATGCAGTGGACTAAGGAAAGAAAGTACATAGAGATATTGTCCTAGAAGCAAGGTAGGTTATATAAGCAAATAGCACACCACTGTTTCTAATTTTATTTTTTTTTAAATGGGTGTGTTGGGCACTAATTGCTAGACTGTATACTAATAAAATATTCGGTGCACCCCCACTACAAATAACTACAGAGAAAATGGCCGTCAGAGAGACAAAGTAGTGGGTACACATGGGCAACACAATTGCGTGCAAAAACAGTCTTATACTTTATTGCAATCAATACATAGTGCATTCAAATATAGTGCTTAGTACCAATAGAAAAGTTAAAAACACATCCCCCTATAACAGAGCAGCAGCATCACAATAATAATACACATATATATATATATATATATATATATATATATATATATATATATACCGGAGGGGCAAATTATGTCTCTTCCTTAACACCAATATTACATATTATGGATTATTTGCATGTAACACCAACAGCTCTACTTGTATAAATGTGTGCTCAGGAAAAGTCATGTGATCCGGAAGAAGGGACGAGGGTGTCTCGAAACGCGCATCGGTTCAATGCACCTGTGAACCAGGAGTTGTACCTTACTAGCTCTCAGCAGCATACTGTAGGTTTTGGGTTGTTTGGCAGCGGGCCGTAAAAGGATTAATTGGATTGGAGATAGTTGTGGAGTAACGAGGCACCTGGACTTCTGTTGTGAGGAGGGATTGAGCCATTTGCCTCAACGGATCAGTGGAGCGTTGAGAGGACGCTACCATCGAAGGGGTGAGATTGTTCCATTTGCACATGTCTTTCATCCGTATATGCAGTGTGGAGCATTGTTTTATCTGAGACTCTGCTGCTACTTACTAACTGTGGAGATGTTGCCTGCTTTACATATACTTATTCTCCATCCATGCTTTGCTGCCTAACTCCCTTTTACAGCTTATACAGCTTATGCACACTTACCTCTATACAATTAATCTTTTACCAAGCTTTTACCTTTTAGCCACACTGGATATTGGACTTGTGACTTTGAAGTGGCGGTATGGACAGGCTGTACCCTGATGTTTGGTTATTTTTCCAAAATTATTTGGGACTTTGGGTATTTATTTCTTTCACTGTGCCAAATATCCATTCAAATTCTGCTTATATTTCAGGTATTAAACCTGTGTTCACTATTCACTATTGCACTTTCAATGTTTTTATCTTATTCTTATTGTGCTATGAGTAAATTAGATTTTTTGTAAATAAAGCAAATTATGTTTGGATCACCATGTGGTATTTATTAGGGTTTTATACCCAGTTAATAATTTTTGAAGATTTTAGATGACAGAGTTATGTGCCCACCCCTTTAAAGGGGGAACTGTGGTCCAAAAATGGTAGGAATTGCTCTCCTGAGAATTTTTGCAATGTATTTTCATTGTTTATTTTGCATAGTTTTGAAGATATTTACATTTTTGTAACATAGTAACATAGTAATTAAGGTTGAATAAAGACATTCGTCCATCAAGTCCAACCTATTCACTTTTTTTTTTTTTTTTTTTTTAACCCTACCTAACAGTTGATCCAGAGGAAGGCAAAAAACCCCAGCTAAAAAAGGGGGGAAAAAATTCCTTCCTGACTCCAAACGGCAATCGGAAAGTATCCCTGGATCAACCAGATCTATATGCATTAATACCAGTAATTCTCAATATTCTGAGGAACTCCGCTTAGAACTTTAGCCCACATAGATGTAGCTCCATTAACCACCACTCTCTGTTTGCGGTCCAATAACCAGTTCTCTATCCATGAACAAATGTTTTCTTCAAGGCCAACAGTCCTCAGTTTATACATTAGTCGCCTATGTGGCACAGTATCAAAGGCTTTTGCAAAATCCAAATATACCACATCCACAGCTGTGCCTGAATCTAACTTCTTACTCACTTCTTCATAAAAACCAATTAAATTTGTCTGGCATGATCTATTTCTCATAAATCCATGCTGACTACTACTAATAAGATGATCTCTGGAGACAAAGTCAAGGATATGATCCCTTAACAAAGTTTCCATCACCTTCCCTACCACTGATGTTAGGCTTACAGGTCTATAGTTACCAGGCTGTGAACGACTACCTTTTTTGAATATTGGTATTACATTGGCTTTTTTCCAATCCAGCGGCACATCCCCAGACAAAAGCGAATCTGAAAAGATGAGACACAGTGGTCTTGCTAGAACTGAACTAAGCTCTTTTAAAATCCTAGGATGCAATCCATCTGGTCCTGGCGCTTTATTTAACATTTGAAAGCTAACATCTGATTGGTTGGGGCAAAATTATCATTGTTTATTTTGCATAGTTTTGAAGATATTTACATTTTTGTGTGTTATATGGCAGCAGCATCACCAGGTCCCCTGCACTTCCTGCTCTGAAACCATGTCAGTCAATCTGCCCTGTCTCCTCCTCCCCCCCTTTGCAACCCAGACCCCCCTACAGAAAACTCTCTGTGGAAACCTGCCTTTTCAGGCAGAGTGAGAACACCTAGTGGGAAAGAAGGGCTGTAGATTCCCTTACCTACTCTGTCAGGACTTCACACAGCAGAGAGAAGGAGGGACTTCCTGTCTCCCTCACACACTGAGGGAGTCTGAGGCTGTGCTCGCAGGTGGCACTGTGCAGGAGAAGCCTTAGGAATGTCAAATGTCAGCCTCCCACCCATTAACTTTCTGGTCAGTCATTTCTGTATATCTTGGGCTGTGGAGCACGTAGAGAGGTGGTTGATGGCTAGTTTTAAAGGTAGGAAAATGGCCTTTCATTTAAACTCAACTTGTTTGGAGACCACAGTTCCCCTTTAAGGTGCGGTGGAGGTTTTTAACCCTGCCTGTGGGGTATTTTTGCCTTTTTGTTTACTTTAGCTTTACCAACCTCTAGCACCGACAGACGTGTCGCATTTCTGTCTCCCTTGATATATCATAGCACCTGCCAGTGTGTGATGTTTTTTTCACACTGTTATTTCAAATATCACATATCACAATAGATCGAGTGCAAAACATATGCAAACAGTATACTATATCTTAGCTGCAACATGGGTTACCCAATCTAAACCGGCAGACCATTCCTAAACATACGGGGCCAAATTAGTAAGTGGATGGCGCTCAGGGGGAGCAATTTAAAAAAATGTCCAAAGAGCCACATTTCAGGAGAATGTGTTAAATGCTATACTTTAAATTAAAAAAAAATTACAAAAAATATGGGTATATTTCTGAAGAGAATAGTTTAAAAAGCATTGCCATAAGCGTTTTACCATGGAATGGCTTTATGGGGCATCCTGGTTGTGGGGTTAATAGTTTTTTAGGTTAGTTTAATAACAAATGATTGTAGTCATGCTGACTGCAAATAAGGTTGGAAAACCCAATGTGAAAAGTTCCAAATAGAAGATCCAATAGATTAGGCTATCCCATTATTAAGGTATAGATCTATGCATTAGGTCCAAAGCCTAAATTGTTTAAAAAAAATTTTTAAAAAAAGCAAGAAAATCGTTTCTTTACTTTTGAGTATCGCTAAAAATGTTTTTAATAATTACTGGGTGCAGCAAGTTCCTACTATAGGAAATCACATATTCCCTTTTTCTCCTGTCCTACAGCTAGTTTAAACCCATCTTAAACCCATTTTTTATGTAATTATCTAAAATATTAATATTTTCTGTGGAAAGTCACAAATAAAACATCTGCATAGCAGATTAGGTGTTTGTCTTTAACCCACAATATTTTGATTGTTGCCATCTTTTTATGTCACTTTCATTCTCTCTGCTACACTCTGACTATTCATATGGAAGTAAAACAAATGGAAACAAATAGGTTATTTGCCCTAGGGGCTCCACGATTTAACCAGTGTGAAATGAATAGGAATGTAGGCATAGTCATATGCTGCCCAAATGCTTTGAGAAGCCTCTGAAATAATTACATTTTTTTTACTTACATTCAAGTGTTGGAACGTTCTGTGGAAAAAAATCTGTATTATTTAAATTAGTTATCTGTGTTACACATACTTAAAGGGCATCTATACCGAAAAATAAGTTATTTTAAATTGACCATAATTGGAAACTATAATTCTTCCCAACCACCACTGTAATTTAAATTTTTGTTTTGTTGATTTGCCCCCTATTTCTTTAGATATTCCAACTGTTTTGACGGTTGGAATGCTGTGTGCAGGCTTGACAGTTGGTTTGTTGGGAAAAAGTCAGGTCGGATGGAAGTGGGAGTGGTTAAGAGGGAGGGGGATACTGCTCCTAAACAAAATGTGTGCTGGATTAAAGGCATGCAGCAACACACGCAAATCAGAGTAAGTGCTACTTAAATGTATTCAATTATAGATTAAGATGAGGCAAAGTAATTTTTTCAGTATAGTGTCCCTTTAACTATTCTATATATAGAATATAGAATTAAGGGACCCATACACTTACCACTCTCTGGTCGTATGATATTGCAATATTATCGAATCGTGTATGGCCAATCGTCAGCCATTTTCAGCCATATCGGGGGGAAAAAGGAAAAAAAATTATCAGGATTAGTACGTGTATGACCCAATTTAATTTATTTATAAACTTCATACCGATTTTAGGTACTTCAACATCTTCCTAAGGTTCTTCACTTTCTTGCAATGCTCCTAACAGTAATTTATATTGATTGGCTTTTGGATGGGTTAAATATCAATCCAAAGAAAGCACTGAATGAACAGGTTATAGTCATTGTAATGAGAAAGTACGCCTTTTAGTGAAAACAAATGTATTTGAGCTAAACTTCCTGTTTATCTTCCTTGTTATTTCTGAAAATTTAATTTGTTTTTTTAAAGAAGTGAATGCCTTTTTCTGTGAATTCTCATGTTTAGCTGAATTAAATGTATCGCTAAAAGGTATATTTTATCTAGTTTCCTAAGATGCTGCCTGTCAGAATATCATTGTAGTTAGAAGGGACGTGGGGCATCACTGACCTTTACTGTAGCAATTTTGGTCCTTAATCATTTGTCAGGGGGGCTGAACAGGGACAGAAGTGAAGTACAGAAAAGAAACTAAGAGATTTAAACTTTTACTATCTACAGAACAAAATGGAATACAAAGTAACACATAAAATACAAAGTGATATATTGTTGTTGCTTAGCTAAATATAACAAACTAAGGCTTGGTGGGTGAGGTTTTTATATACCAACTGGAAATCTAGAATGTGTGCAGTTTGAACTGGATACAAATATATTATTTTCTTTGAAGTATGATTTTGGGAACTGGCTTAGTATCTTTCTTCAGCAGTGACATGAATTCTCAAATCCACAACCTATTTTAGTGAGTTTTTGGAAATCTGTAGTTTGTCCTTGTGTTCCAACTAATTCCATTCAGCAGCTGAACAGCTATTTGGTTTGGTTTTTAAAAAAAAAAAAAATCTATAAGGAAACAGACGGAACACCCGCAGATATAATTAAAAATTATTTTGACTACAAAGAAGGTCACAGTAAGTTTTACCAGATGTTTTTTCCCAAGATATTCTTCAGCATAGACATAAAATGTGCATAATCTTTTCACTGTTGTATGTTAAGGCCTTTACAAACCTTACTGTTAGGGCATGTCCACCCCTTTAATAAACATTTGGGGTATAGTAGGTCTCCCTTCCCCAGCCCCAACCGCTATAATAGCTTTTACAGAAATTCCCCCGATCATTACTTACCTTACCTCTTCTCTCCAGGCGTACTGTCCCGGCAGGGTTGGCCTCTCCTAATATGCAATCGACATAATGTCTCAGGCAGCGGCCCTGCTAAATATCAGAGAGGCAGCAGGCAGTGCTCACTTTAAAAATTTTTTTTTTAAAGAAAAGTGGCAGGCAGAGCAGAAGGAAAACCATCGTTTAGTGGTACATAGGGGTGCATTCAAAAGTTTGGCTCAGGTGGCAAAACCCTAGAGACCAACCCCTATGTCCCGGGCCTCTGCCTGTATGAAACTGCAAGCAGGGGGCCGGACAGGCAGCTGCGTCCATGATTGGCTGAAAGGCAGCCAATCACGTACGCGGCTGCTGGCAGAGGAGAACGCCAGGGGAGAGAGGTAAGGTAAGTAGTTTTTACAGAAACTCCTCCGAACTCTAATTACCTTACCTCTCTCACCCGGCGTTCTCCACTGCCTCTCAGCCAATCACAAACACGTCTGCCAGTCCGGACCCCTGCTTGCAGTTTCATGCAAGCAGAGGGCCGGGACAGTACACCGGAGGTAAGGTAAGTAATGATCGGGGGAGTTTCTGTAAAAACTATTCTAGTGGTTGGCTGGGGAGGGAGACCTACTATACCCCAAAAGGAATTTATATTAGGGGGAGGAGAGCAAAATGTGTGGGAAAGGGGGGGGGGGGGCTGCGTACGCATGCAAAATTCTCCTGAAGGAGAGACGGAGTCCCTATATGGACTTTGCCAGGCTCCTAGTGGCCAGTTTTCGGGACTTTGGGGGCAGAAGGGCAGCCATTTGGAGCTGGATGTAAGGTAAGGATTTTTATGCACTACACAGTGGGGCATGTAGTGGGTTAAATTATTGTTTTGGGGGTGAACATGCCCTTTTAAGGAACTTTTAAAAAAAAAGTATACTAAACTAAGTCGTAACCTTCACCAATCTATATTTACAATGTTATTTAGATGTGAATGGCTTGAAACCCCTTCACTTCTGTTCAGTATCCCATTTATATGCTGAAGGGCTATTTTTATTTAGGGAAACTTTGCTTTCCTGAAGTTTTTGTAAACCCAGCAGACTTTTATACATACATTAAATGGCAGTATTTCTACTATTCCCTAAGATTTCATGCAAGCAGAGGGCCGGGACGTACACCGGAGGTAAGGTGAGTAATATCGGGGGGAGTTTCTGTAAAAACTATTCTAGTGGTTGGGGGGCTGGGGGAGGGAGACCTACTATACCCCAAAAGGAATTTATATTAGGGGGAGGGAGAGCAAAATGGGGGGGAGGGGGGGGGGGGAGGGCTGCAGTACGCATGGCAAAATTCTCCTGAAGGAGAGACAGGAGTCCTATATGGACTTTGCCAGGCTCCTAGTGGCCAGTTTTGGGGACTTTGGAGGGGCATAGAAGGGCAGCCATTTGGAGCTGGGATGTAAGGTAAGGATTTTTATGCACTACACAGTGGGGCATGTAGTGGGTTAAATTATTGTTTTGGGGGTGAACATGCCCTTTTAAGGAACTTTTTAAAAAAAAAAATGTATACTAAACTCAAGTCGTAACCTTCACCAATCTATATTTACAATGTTATTTAGATGTGAAATGGCTTGAAACCCCTTCACTTCTGTTCAGTATCCCAATTTATATGCTGAAGGGCTATTTTTATTTAGGGAAACTTTGCTTTCCTGAAGTTTTTGTAAACCCAGCAGACTTTTATAACATACATTAAATGGCAGTATTTCTACTATTCCCTAAGATTTCATGCAAGCAGAGGGCCGGGACAGTACACCGGAGGTAAGGTGAGTAATGATCGGGGGAGTTTCTGTAAAAACTATTCTAGTGGTTGGGGGGCTGGGGGAGGGAGACCTACTATACCCCAAAAGGAATTTATATTAGGGGGAGGGAGAGCAAAATGTGTGGGAGAGGGGGGGGGAGGCTGCAGTACGCATGGCAAAATTCTCCTGAAGGAGAGACGGAGTCCTATAGGACTTTGCCAGGCTCCTAGTGGCCAGTTTTGGGGACTTTGGAGGGGCATAGAAGGGCAGCCATTTGGAGCTGGGATGTAAGGTAAGGATTTTTATGCACTACACAGTGGGGCAATGTAGTGGTTTAAATTATTGTTTTGGGGTGAACATGCCCTTTTAGAACTTTTTAAAAAAAAGTATACTAAACTGAAGTCGTAACCTTCACCAATCTATTTTACAATGTTATTTAGATGTGAAAGGCTTAAACCCCTTCACTTCTGTTCATTATCCCCATTTATATGCTGAAGGGCTATTTTTTATTTAGGGAAACTTTGCTTTCCTGAAGTTTTTGTAAACCCAGCACTTTTATAACATACATTAAATGGCAGTATTCTCTACTATTCCCTAAGATTCCAGTTACATTAATAACTTTATTATGCTCTGTGTCATTAAATATTACCAGATGCAACAGAGCACCTTTTCTAGTAGGAACCTCCTTCAACCACCTGTGAGAGAAAATGTTTACCATTTATTGTGTTGGCAGTTCCATTACTCCTATCAATGTCAGGGTAATTAAAATCCCCCTAATCATAAAATATTCCAAACTTGCAGCCCTTGCCATCTGCATATAAAGCAGACTTCTCACTATCATTTGGTGGCTTGTAGCAGTTCCCAACAATAACTTTACCCCCCTTTCTGTTGCCCAATTCCACCCATAATGTCTTCAAAGGATAACCATCATGTGAATAAAGTTTTTTTTTTTTTAAAAAAAATACAGTTTAAAATTAAGTGCTTGGGACAGGGATAGAGGACTGATAATTCCTACCTCTTAGTATTGCTTCCGTGAGGAGCATCAGCCCAAAAAAAGATTCTGCCAGTCTTTCTCCTAGCTGCAGCACTATCATTAATACAGGAATAGTCCAGGACTAACCTGGCAAATGAAGACTGTACATGCTGTAGCTCCTTAACAAAATTATATTGTGAGGTAGAAATAATCCTATGACCTTGCCATAGGTACTTTCCATTTTTAAAAAGCTACATTTTAGAGTATAGTTATACTTTAACACCAATATAAACAGTAATGTCGTCTTTTTTAATTTGCCTTCAATGCTTGTTTAACATAGATACCCCTTCCTAATCTTTTCTATCTTGTCTAAGGAGTATCCTTCTAAATTTACAGCCCAGTCATGGGGGTTATTTAACCATGTTTCTGCTATAGCCATTACATCATACTTTTCAGTCAAAGCCATTATTTTTAATTCTCCCATTTTTTTTAGCCAGGCTTCTCCCATTTGTAAACATATATTCCTCTTGGTTCTTAAAATACACACAGCCTTCCAGTTAAAAAAAAGTACCAGGCATCACTGCGGTTACTCCCATATCTATTTTATATATACATTCAGCCTTTTTTATGCTACAGTAATAATTTTTGCAATGTTTATTAAAGGGGCAAATGATTGCTAAAGAGACTGAGATTTTAACAGAAGTGAGATGGGAATTTTTTACAAAATGACTAGAATGATACATTTTTTTTAAACAAACATAGGCAATACACAGTTTTCAGCATTTACATGTCTTTAATTCTACTGTAACCTACTTGGCTATATTGGCAGGTGATTGCATACAGTTATAGGATGGTATAGCTTATCTGCTGTGACAGATTTCAAAGGCTGCTATCCAATTTCAGATTCTTCGTGTCAATGTAAAAATACTTACAGGAGGATCAACACACATGTATAAGAACAATTATACATTGTAAGATACTTCTTTAGTTTCATACATATAAGAGGTAGAGTCTGTAAATAAGAAGGCTTCCATGTTGCTAAAACAACTTGCAGCCCATGTAGTCTTCAAAGGATTTTGTGAGTATGTGCACTTGTCTCGCCCTGAATTGAATTGTATCTGCATTTTTCTTTGGATTGGTAAATCATTTCAAGAATGTCTGTCTGTTTTTAATTTGCAAATTAAAAATTATTTTGTGCAAAAGCACAAAAATTAATCCAGGCAGCAACATTCTATATATAGTTTCAAACTAAAAATATTTTTTTTGCTTGAAAAGGGACTTTGCTAAAAACTGTTAAGTTTTAAGGTGACCACTTCTAAAGTGCAAAAACAGCGCTTACAGTAAAACACATTAGACAATCAGGGATATTCAATAAAAGTTCTTATCATTAAAATGGTGCTACTTTTGCCCCAACCTATCAGATGTTAGCTTTCAAATGTTAAATAAGATCTGATTGGTTGGGGTAAAATTAGCACCATTTTAAATTATAAGAACTTTTATTGAATCTCCCTGATAGTATACAGAGAGCTTATGGGTCTTATAGTCCCCAAACACTATTATATCTACCAATCAATAAAGTCCTTTAAAGTCTGAGCAGTCTTTGTCCAGTGTGTAGAAGTGGTCCTTGTGAGAACAGGCAGTTGGGATGTGTTTTGCTCCTCCCCTAGGGTGTCTGGATCTTCCTCTACCTTGCTCAATAAGACCCATAAGCTCTCTGTATACTATGTCTAATGTGTTTTACTGTTAGCACTGCTTTTACACTTTAGAAGTGGTACCCTTAAAGCTTTTAACTGTTTTTAGCAATATCCCTTTTCAAGCAATAAATTATTTTAAGTGTGAAACTATATATAGAGTGTTGCAGCCTGGATTCTTTTTTGTGTTTAGATCTGTCAATTTGGAATTTAACACAGGCTTTGCACCTCTCCTCCACATGAGGTATATACTCTTTATTTTTTGCATAGTGCCCTGTCATTTTACTGTAAGTTTTTAATTTGCAGGTGATTTAGATCTCCACACAGAGCATGGAAGCATTACTATAGGTAATAATACATTTTGTTACAATCGTAAAATTTTATTATAAAATGTCATGCGATTTCTCTGTTCTTAAATAATTTTGGAAGAATGGGGCATTATTAAGAATACTATTCATTTAAAATTAAACTCTTATGTAGTTTAATCTGGCTTCCCCTGTTGGTGGCTAAAATTACTTTGAGGGTGGACTAGTTTTAATGAGCTCTTTGTGCTATTTCTAAAGATTTAAACTAAAGGAAAACTATTCTAGATAATCATGCCTTAAAAACTAATTCATTATAAAATCAGAACTTATGCTTTATTGGAATTTGACAGATTTCACCAAGCTTTTTTGTAAAATCAGGACAACTCTTCATTCCTGTATAACTTCGGGTGCTGCTTGCCCGAACCCCTTGCTAGGTTCCAAACAGATGAAGAAATCAAATAGTGGGGACTCCGCGCACACCAATTTAAAAGGCAGCCATCACGGTTAAAGGGAAACTGTGGTCTCCAAACAAGTTGAGTTTAAATGAAAGGCCAGTTTCCTACCTTTAAAACGAGCCATCTCTACGTGCTCCACAGCCCAAGATATAAAGAAATAACTTACCAGAAAGTTAATGTAGGAAGGAGCCGACATGTGACATTCCTAAGGCTTCTCCTGCACAGTGCTGCCGGCGAGCACAGCCTCAGACTCCCTCAGTGGTGTGAGGAGACAGGAAGTCCCTCCTCCTCTCTACTGTGTGAAGTCCTGACAGTGAAGGCAAGGGAATCTACAGCCCTTCTCTCCCACTCTGCCTGAAAAGGCTGTTTCCAGAGTTTTCTGTAGGGGGTGTGTGTCCTGAGTGGCCAACGGCACCCGCGAGTGGGCGGGGCTTATGCACCCGCGAGTGGGCGGGCTTATGCACCCACTGGTGGGGGGCCCTGCAACTGGAGGGACCAGGGGCTGCAAAGGGGAGGAGGGACACAGGGCAGATGGACTGACATGGTTTCAGAGCAGGAAGGAAGTGCAGGGGACCTGGTATACTGCTGCCATATCACACACAAAAATGTAAATATCTTCAAAACTATGTAAATAACAATGAAATAAATTGCAAAAATTCTCAGGAGAGCAATTCCTATCAATTTACCTAAAGTCATTTTTGACCACAGTTCCCCTTTAATATTATTCAAAATTGCTTTATTCCCAGTGCTTACCAACACATCAAAAGCAGATCACGTCCGACCATTGGACCTACTCCGGTCCTTATTTATAGGCTCCATGACTAAGCCTATGACTAAGGACCAGAGTAGGTCCGAAACGTGTCGGCATGAACTGCTTATTGATGTGTTGGGGAGCAATAGGAATAAAGGAGTTTTGAAATAATATTAACCGTGATGGCTGCCTTTTGTATTGGTGTGTGCTGCCTCACTATTTTCAAGAAGAATATTTAGAAGCCTTACATGGAACCTAAACCCATGTGAGGTCTATGTTTGGAGGGGTGACTAGGCTATATGCAAATTTTAGTTTGGGGGTGGACATTCCCTTTAAGTCTGTTTTTAAATTTAAACAGTGAGTGAACAATAGGACTGCTAATGTATCCGTGCCTTAAAACCATTGTTGTTCTTTGAGAGATCTTCTCTGACTACTATAAAATTACTGACTATATGCACACATAACATTTTTCCCAATTACAGATAGCATTCAGTCATGGACAAAATTGTTAGCACCCCAGAAATCTTTCCAGAAAATCCAAGTATTTCTCACAGAAAAGTATTACAGCAACACATTTTGCTTTACACATGTTTATTCCCTTTGTGTCTATTATAACAAAACAAAAAAAGGGAAGGAGAAAAGCAAATTGGATATAATGTCACACAAAACTCAAAAAATGGGATTGACAAATTATTTGGCACCATTTCAAAATTGTGGATAAATAAGATTGTTTCAAGCATGTGATGCTCCTTTAAACTCACCTGGGGCAAGTAACAGGTGTGGGCAATATAAAAATCACACCTGAAAGCAGATAGAAAGGAGAGAAGTTCACTAAGTCTTTGCATTGTGTGTCTGTGTGTGCCACACTAAGCATGGACATCAGAAAGAGGAGAACTGGCTGAGGACTTGAAAACCAAAATTGTGGAAAAATATTAACAATCTCAAGGTCCATCTCCAGAGATCTAGATTTGCCTTTGTCCACAGTGTGCAACAGTAAGAAGTTTGCAACCCATGGCACTGTAGCTAATCTCCCTGGGCATGGACGGAAGGGTAAAATTTGAGGAAAGGTTGCAACGCAGGATAGTCCAGATGGTGGATAAGCAGTCCCAAACAAGTTGCAAAGAAATCAAGCTGTCCTGCAGGCTCAGGGAGCATCCGTGTCAGCGCGAACTATCCGTCGACATTTAAATTAACTAAAACCCTATGGCAGGAGACCCAGGAAGACCTCACTGCTGACACGGAGACCCAAAAAAGCAAAACCACAGTTTGCCAAATGGGAAAAAAAGATAACATCTGTATAATGTCAGAAAATCTTTGTTCTTGTATGTATAAAATAGTGTGCTTCACAAGATTCAGTATTGTATCATGCCTGAGGAAGAAGCCTAAGTGCTTTGAAAGCTTGCATTTTCAATCATTTTAGGTATTATTTTATATCCAAAATGTACTTGAGTAAACCAAAATCCTTCTGGGAAAACGTCTTGTGGACAGATGAGACCAAGACAGAGTTTTTTAATAAAGCACATCATTCTACTTTTTTCTGAAAACAGAATAAGACCCACAAAGAAAATAACACCGTACCTACAGTGAAATATGGTGGAGGTTCAATGATGTTTTGCTGCCTCTGGCACTGGGTGCCTTGAATGTGTGCAAGGCATCATGAAATTTAAGGATTTTGGGTCCAGGGTCGGTTTTTGTAGTGCCCTGTGTCAGTAAGCTTGGTTTGCATCTGAGATCTTGGGTCTTCCAGCAGGACAGTGACTTCAAAAATATCTCAAAAAGCACCCAGAAATGGATGGCAACAAGGCCCTGGAGAGTTATGAAGTGGCCAGCAATGGGTCCAGATCTAAATCCCATTGAACACCTGTGGAGAAATTTTAAAATTGCTGTTGGGAAAAGGCACCCTTCCAATAAGAGAGACCTGGAGTAGTTTGCACCTCTCATCTATGGGTGAGAGGTGTAGGAAGCTTATTGATGGTTATAGGAAAAGACTGATTTCAGTTATTTTTTCTGAACCAAATATTAAAAGGAATGTCCACCCCTATTGTGCAAACCTGGACTTCGTTTTGTTTAAAATCATTAATTCTGCTCCCAGCCAGAGATTTTATACTTACACGCTCCTCGATCCACCGCCGCTTCCGGTCTCCTCACTCCCTCTCCACTGCTTCTTTTTGTGTTTCCAAGCAGCCACAGTGGAGACTGCTCCGTGAATGTGAGTCAGTGATTGTCTGTGACGTCACTGTCACGGCCGACACTGACTGCCTTACCTGGAAGTGCAGAGCTGCGGCGGTGGATCAAGGAGGAACTTGTAAAAGTATAAAATTTCTGTCTGGGAGCAGAATTAATGATTTTAAACAAAACAAAGTCCAGCTTTTAGATACTGATTTTTGCCCAGAGGGGTGGACATTCCCTTTAAGTAAAGGGTGCCAATAATTTTGTCAAGCTCATTTTTGGAGTTATTGTGTCCAATTTGCTTTTTTTCCCCTCTCTTTTTTTTGTTTGTTGAGTATACACATAGGGAAAAAACGTGTATAGCAAAATGTTATTGCTATACTTTTCTGTGAGAAATACTTGATTTTCTGGAAAAAATTCTGGGGTGCCAACAAGTTTGGCTATGACTGTATATGTCTACTTTCAAGAAGTATATTATAAAATCGTGCAGTTATCATGTTATACCTTGCAGACTCCTTAGATGGCTGCCTCTCTGCTTCTACTAGTCATGGTGATATTAGTGTTTACCTCAGTAAGATTGGACAGGTGAATCTGAAGTCAGAAGAAGGTAAGGAATATATATGAAAAACTGCATACTACTTCTTTACTTTTTACAATAACCAAAATTAAACAGTCTGTAAAGTAGGCCTTTTAGTCAGAAAAATTGCTTTATCTTAAAACCTATAATCACTTGACTTCTAATAATGTATCATCAGTCACATCTGTATGTTCCTTAATAAATACATAGTTATAAGCAGACAATTATAATTTTGTAAGCTGTATATGTGGATTTGCATCACCTTGAGTTTTTAGAGAAGTCTTTATCTTGGTATGTATAAGTCTTAAGGCTCATACACACATGCTATTTAGAGGGGGCCAACCCGCAACACACGATATGTATGCACGGCTGTTTCGACCATCAATCGTGACTTGTATGGACGCTTTGTCGTCTAAAACGGCTGTTAGACTGGGGCTCATTGTGTAAAAGTTAACATTTGTACATCTTGTCTGTTTATCTTATGGAATTTTTTTTTTATTAGGGAGCATTACTGTGAAAGTACCAGAGACCCTTTCAACTTCAGTTCAGCTTTCTGGAACCAAGGTTGATGTGAGCCCAGATATTCATTTACAAGATATTCAAAACAAACCTTCCAAAAATCAGATAAACCTATCAGGTAAAGTAAGGCTGATATAAATTACAGTAATCTGGAGATTTCGGTTATGTATTAGACATTTTAGTAATAATAACTGCAGACTAAATTCTGGACAGGATGACTGAACAGCTGCTTAGAGTGGTTCCCAAGACAGATATTACCGTTTTGTAGCTTAGAAATAGGAAAACCAGGATGAGTCATAAAACAATAAAACCCACATATTTTTGTGAAAATTAAAATGCATCTCCCAAAACTAAGCCATCCCCATGCATTGCAAAGGACACAAGCTAAAAATTCTACATTTACACAGTATCATAATAGGTTTGAAGGTTATACCTTAAAGTATGGGGAGGTGCTATATTTGTAAACAATAAGCTCACAGTCCAAACAGCGATACTCCTGTATATATAAAAAAAAAAAAAATTTTATCAAGTCCTTTTATTGGTTTAGGGATAATGCACACACTTATAAAAAACATCAAAAATTACAAACACACTACACAGTCTGAGTGAAATGCCTCCTTTCCTGCTGTATCTTTTATATACCCCCATGGTCTGCTACAGTAGTTATAACAACATTGTATTTATTTCTGATTCTACATCTTCCATATTGGTTGGTCTGTTTACTAGCTATTAGAGCACTAAAATATTTCTACTGCATCTTGATACACCTTGGGCCCTATTTGTAAACCTGTGATATTGGTCATTACGATACTGCGGTTTTGTATCAGACATAAAATAGACTAGTATCAGTAGATTAGCACTGGGTAAATTAAGGTTAGTATAGGCCGCAGTGTCTTGCACCGTCGTCCACCATACAAAATACAGATGCCATTGTAAAATACAAAAAAACACTCAATATTTTACAATGACGTGTGAAAGTGCCGTTAAAAATATGCCCCTTTATGCTGTATAGCTTGCATGCTATAGCATCAGCATGTTTAGTTTAAAAGTGTCTGCATTACCCCATCTCTAATAAAGGACTTAAAGGGCATGTCCACCCCCAATACTAAAATTTAACCTACTGCTGGCCCAACTAGTGTTAAAAAATGCAAAGTAGTGTACCACAAAAAAATATTAACTACCACAGTAAAAGGAAACATTAAGGAACTTCTAAAGTACCCTATAAACCAGTGGTGCCCAACCTGACCCATGCCATGGTCTGACCAGGCCGTGGGTGTAGCCCCACCCCGATACACCCGGTTATGCCCACACCACGCCCCTTACCATATCCACCTGCGGGTGTGCAGATTAATAGCACAAGTGACATTTTGCACCTTTTATACTGACCTGGTGCACTTGGTGTTGAACAGTGCTTATTCACTAGGCCTGTATGCAAAATAAGCACTCCCTGTCAGTCCAGAATTCTTCTACATTTATTCTACTGTATAAAAACAAACTTTGGAAAAGGGTTTTAAAAATATTGCCAGTCAACTTGACATCAATCATTACACTGTCTATTGTGTTTGAGGTTAGCATATACTTCCCATCCTCATTGGCGTATTTGGACCAGGTTTTCATTAAAAATATTAAACTTAAGAGTAGAATAAATAGCGATCCTGAGTTTACAGTTCCATATTTTGGAACCCAAAGATGCAAGAAGATGTCATGAGGCCCACAGAGAAATAGGGGCACCTCTCCCTGTATCATTTATGCAACTAGCATAGTGTTCTAGGGGAGCTGTACTGGTGGCAGAAAGGATAAGTTGCAGGGTCTGCTTCCCTGGTAGTTACTATTTCACTATTTTTATTATACATAAATTTGCACATACTGTATATTATTATTATTATAAGAATTTCCAATTCTTTTCAGCTTCAATTAATGTGGAAAAGGAAAAAGGAAAATGGATTAAAGCTGAAACGAAAAGAGGAACAGTTTCTCTAAAACCTCAGAATTGGCTCCAGTCTATAAAATTTTACACGTGATTGCTTTGTCGCAATAGAGTTAATAACTATCAATTATGTGACATTTCTTTTAGAACAATAAGCAGAGAAGATTTATTGCATTGATATTAGCATTCAATGCAATCATTGTTCATAATTTAAAGGTGCATTACAAACCAATACAGGGATAGTATATACCTAAACAGGTCTCGGATGCAAAGAACCATATCTAAAATCTTTTGTATTTTGTGTTTCCCTTATGGAAAAGCTACATAGAATGTTGCTTTGTTATATGAATAAGAACATCTACATTTAGCACTAGAGACTAGATGTTGTTAAGTCTGTTTCTAATTCTACAGTTAATTTGCTTATGTTTATACATAGATTTATATGCATTTGATCACATCATCTTACTGAACCCCCTTGTCTTACACACTGTGCCTTTATTTATACGGTTGTGATTTGTGCTTCCATGTGCAGTTCTTTATCAGGTGAAAATAAGCCATTATGGTCTTCTGTTCAGGCACGTTGCATATTACCAAGTGACTAAAGGTATACAGAAGCTCAACAATAAAGATATCCATAAAAGATTAATACATTTGTCTTTTTCCAAATATTTTACAGGGAATAAAGGTGATTCTACTGCTCATAATGTAACATTCTGTTAAGATTTAAAAGGGAACTAAAGTCACCAGACAACATTGTCCCAACAGCACATTTACCAAGATGTAACCTCATGGGCTTTGTGTTTCTTAAATTAGAGTGTTAGTCTACTGAGCCACCAGTTCTAGCACAAATAAAATGGGTTCATTTAAACTTTCAGGGTTATTCAATAAAATTTCTTATCGTTTAAAATGGTGCTAATTTTGCCCCAACCAATCAGATGTTAGCTTTCAAATGTTGAATAAGATCTGATTGGTTGAGGCAAAATTTGCACCATTTTAAACAATAAGAACTTTTATTGAATAACCCTGTTTAGCTTTTGGTAGAAATAGAAGCAAAAAAAAAAAACCTAAATATATAACATTTTACTGCTGTTTTTTTTTTTTATTATTCCTGGTAAGCTTTCTGCAATCCTTGTTGGCTGATAAATAAACTGCACAGTATCAAGCAACTTTTAAAGTCTTATCAGGGACTCCCATATTGGTGTGGAGACATATGTCCATATTGGTTAACACAATTAGCGGTTCTGATTTCCTATTTCACAGGTCTCACCCTTCAATCACCCTAATCAAGTGGCGTGCACACCCTGGTTTGTCCAAACCAATATATATACACGAATCAAAGAAACAAAAAGCCGTTTGTCTTGTGCATTGCTCATCAGTTGGAGTCTGGGTCAGGAAATTTTCATAAACATATATTCTATTTCACATATGATTCTCATTGACTCTAAAGGCTACATGGGTTGTGCATTGTACAAGCAACAATATAAAAGCCTTCTTGAGTAAATAATCTACATCTTACATGGATGTAAATGTACCTTTCTAGAGAAGTGTCTTACAATGTATCTGGGGAAAAAAGCTTTAAAATGCGCTCAGGTGGGGCCACAGCCTAAATTACATCAAGTTTAGTTTTCCTTTAAGTTTGAAATGTTTTTACTTAACTTTAAAGGGCAAGTCCAGCCCCAAAATGAAAACTTACATACAGGTAAATCACCCCCCAAACCCTAAACTGTAATAGTTTAAAATCTGAAATATATAAGTCTAACCTCCTGCATAATGTCCTGTTCCGCTGTTTCTGCTTCCTGGTCCTTTTAGTTAGCAACTATCAGTTATGGATTGACAGTTGACATCACAGCCAATGACTGAATGTTAATCCCCTGTCTGCCTCTTCTGAGCTTGCCCAGGCTCAGTACAGGTTTCTAAATTGCTCAGTTTCCAGGAGGCATCCAGAAGCATAGCAGGCATACAGTAATGAATTCATAGGACAAACTATGATATATCAACATATTTTAAAGAGGCCATTCTTTCTAAAAGATGTTCTTATGAGAGTGGAGTTGTCCTTTAAGCAGGATATAGTAATGTTAAAGCAGGGGTTTAAAAAAACTGTAAAAAAAAAAAAAATCAAAAACATATTTGATAGCTCTCAAAAATAATAAATATATAGTAGATAAGGCCCTAATTACATGAGTTATCACCTGAACTCATTTTATAATTTTTTCTTCTGTGTCAAAACAGAGGTCCAAATGCAGACCTCAAAGGCCCCTTTTTCTCAAAAAGATTTATATTTGAGGTATGCAATTAACATTTTGACAACAAGAAGAAATAAGATATGTGTCGGTCTTCTTTTGAAGATGGGTCTTCTTGCAGTTGTATACGGTATATTCTAGTTGATTTCATTTTAGATGTTGTTTACAGTTTCAAAATAACCTCATTAGTTTTAAATTATAACTGGGGATGGGAAGGGTGTGTGTGTGGGGGATTTGAATGGGAGAGATGGGGGTGGGGGAATAGGTGAGGGGAAGGTAGGAGAGGAGGGTATAGGTTGATTTTTTTGTTGGTTATAGTCTTGTCTTACTCTTGGTCAAAGTCCCCTTTTATTAGCACTCTCAGCATCCTTAAAGGGCATCTCCACCCTCACTAAAAACTTTTAATATATTGTAGTACATGTTCTCCCACCCCCAACCGCTATATTCTGACCCCACTGTACAATTTAAAAAAAATCCATACCTTACATTCCTGCATCCTGTAGAGCCTATTCAAAGTTCAGGAAACTGCAGGGTTGGAGCTGTATTCCTGTCGTGTTTTTCTCTTATTCTTATTGTGCTATGGAGTAAAGTAGATTTTTTGTAAATAAAGAAAATTATGTTTGGATCTACAATGTGGTATTATTAGGGTTTATACCCGTTTACTAATTTTTGAAGATTTAGATGACAGAGTATGTGCCCACCCCTTTAAAGGGGGAACTGTGGTCCACAAAAATGGTAGGAATTGCGTCTCCTGAGAATTTTTGCAAGGGTATTTTCATTGTTTATTTTGCATCGTTTTGAAGATTATTTACATTTTTTGTAACATAGTAACATAGTAATTAAGGTTGAATAAAGACATTCGTCCATCAAGTCCAAACCTATTCACTTTTTTTTTTTTTTTTTAACCCACCTAACAGTTGATCAGAGGAAGGCAAAAAAAAAAAAAAAAAAAAACCCCAGCTAAAAAGGGGAAAAAAAATTCCTCCTTGACTCCAAACGGCAATCGGAAAGTATCCTGGATCAAACACGATCGATATGCCATTAATACAGTTAATTCTCAATATTGTTTAGTTTTAGAAAAATATCCAGGCCTTTTTTAAAGTTATTCAATTGAACTTGCCATTACCCACCTATGCTGGAAGACAGTTCCACAGGTTCACCGTTCTCACTGCCTAAAGAAACCTTCTAACTTGAAGGATGAAACTTCTTTTCTTCCAACTTAAAAGGCTGTCAACGAGTCCTCTGATAGAACCATTAGTGAACAATGCACCAGAGAGTTCACTGTATGGGCCATTAATAAGATTTGATAAGGTTATCATGTCCCCAACAGCAACCGCCGCCTTCTCCAATGTAAACAGCCCTAACTTGGTCTAATCTGCCTGAATATTCAAGCCCCTCCATTCCCCTTATTAATTAGGTGCCCTTCTCTGAACTGCGTCAATTTCCAAGATGTCCCTTTTTGTATATGGGATTCCAACCTGCACCGCATATTCCAAATGTGGCTTACCATTGCCTTGTAAAGAGGGAGAATAATATTTTGCTATTTGATTCCATTCCCCTCTTTTATCAAGACAAGATCTTGCTAGCTCTAGCCTGTTGCTACCGGATGTTTGCCTACAGCTAAAGTCTGTTATCTACCAGAACCCCAAATCTTTTTCCATTAAGATGCACTTAACACAGAGTTATTTTGGCTTGTTAGGTGGCAAAGGGATTATTAACCCAAAGCATCACCGTACATTTATCAACATTGAATCTCATCTGCCATTCTGCTGCCCATTTTGATAATCTATATAGGTTGCTTGCAGCACTTGGCCACATCATGGAGTTTCCAAAGCTCTGCAAATTTCGTGTCATAAGCCAAAACAGAGAATTGCTCTCAATGCCCCCTTTTCAAGTCATTTATAACAGATTAAACGAAGCGGCACCAGTACAGAACCCCTGAGGAAGACTCCGCTCTGAAACTGCATTAGCCCAACATAGATGATAGCTCCATTAACCACACTCCTCCAGCTGATTTTGCGCGTCCAATAAACAGTCCTCTATCCAACAACCAAATGTTTCATTCTTCAAGGCCAACCAGCCTCAGTTGATCATGTCGTGCCTATGGACAGTATAAAGGCTTTTGCAAAATCCATATCATACAGCAATCCACAGCTGTGCCTGAATCACTTCTACTCACTTCTTCCTATAAAACCAATTTAAATTTGTCTGCATGATCTAATTTCCTCATAAATCCATGCTGACCCTATTGCTACTACTAATAAGATAATCATCTGGAGACAACGTCAGGATATGATTCCTGTAACAAAGTTCCCTCCACCCTTCCCCCACTGATTTTAGGCTTCAGGTCTAATAGTTACCAGGAGGTCTGGTGAACGACTACCACTCTTTTGAAATTGGGTATTTACATTGGCTTTTTTCTCCAATTCAGTGGCACACCTCCCCAGACAACACAGCGAATCTCGAAAAGATTGAGAACACAGTTGGTCTTCGCACTAGAACTGAATACGCATAGCTCTTCTTAAAATCTAGGAGCCAATCCGATCTTGGTCCTGTGCCGCCTTTATTGATATTAACTTTGTCTAAATTGATTTCCGTACCATCTCCTCTGTATCACAATGTGAAAACTCTTCATTCCTCCTCTGCAACATTGTTACCCCAACACCAATCCTACGGTAAGGATTCTAACAGTAACAATGCCGATGAAAAAAACGGCTTACAGATTAGCCTTTCGCCATCTCATACAACACACCTCAAGTCCATTATTTATGCCCACACATTCTCAGTCCTCTTCTTTTTACCATTTATATACTTAAACAACATCTTCGGGGTTGGACTATGCTATTGTTCATCGGCAATCCGTGTCTTCATTTTTCTATTTTAGCGAGTTAATGCATTTCATGGCACACATCTTATTACAACTTTGAAGCCCTGTAATCCTGTTCTGTGCCTTCTGCTTTCAAATATTTTAAAAGCCCCCTTTTTCATTTTTCCAATTCCCTTTCTACACTGCAGGGCATAAGCCCATGGCAGGAGTGGGACCTCAATTTTTTACCCCTAACAACTCGTTACCAAAGGTACCGATTTGGAAATGTTCAAGTTAATACCCTCTAAAAGGGCTCCACATCTGCTCAGTATCCTTTACCTAGAAACATTCAACCCACCCAGTCTATGAGCTAAGGGAGCGTTCGCTTAAAAGCATAAAGTAGCTTCTAAGTTAAGTAAAGTTTTTTTTAGTTTAAGAATTCTTGTTAAGCAGTCGCACTTTAGTTTTCGCAACACCTCATATTCAAGGACACTATTCATGGTCACTAATTCCACTTAAGATGTCCCATACCTTACATCCTCCCAAATGAGCTCTGGGTTGTTATAGATATCACCAAGAATCCAACAACGCATATCTTCTAGTGGAATCTTGTCTACCATCTGTGAAAAGAAAATGCTCCATATAGAACTTTAGAACTGTTATACCTTTTGCCATTGTGTGCTGGCATTCCATTACTTCCTCTCTTTCAGTGGTAGTTAAAAATCCCCCATAACAAAACATGCCCATACCAGCAAGCCTTACGCCAACCATGCATACGGAGATCTCATTTCATCCACACCCCATTCTCCTTCCCCGGCACAATTTGGCGGCTATATACACACGCTCCAAGCAATCAATTTACCTACCCTCTACTCTTGCTTCCGTACACAGTTCCACCATAAATTTTATCTGCCGGATCCGTACAACAACGCTGCTCCCCATCCATTGCCATCTTTTAAATTGGCTTCAATTCACGTTAAAACAATACATTACATCCTCTCTCTTTCGTTATTAACTCGGTCATTCTAAATACGGAGTACCCTTCAGCATATTTACTGTACAGCCCCTCGTCGGAATCATTAAGCACCCGATTCTGCTATACCCAATTACATCATACCGCACCTTTTCCTTTAACGCTATTATTTCAAGTTTCGCCGTTTTGCAGCCGAAATCCTTGCATTTTGTAAACATACATTATTAGATTATCAACGATCTTACTTCCATACATCGGTCGTACATGTCCTCATTATCCTCTACTGCTCCCCCTCCCTTCTCCTCCAGCTCTCCCGTTGATATCTAAGCCCCCAGAGCCCCTAACCTTCTCTATCTACCCCGTGTATTAAACGTTCCCCCTCCCCCCCCATCCTAGTTTAAAAATCTCCTCCACCCACCTAGCCATCTTCTCCCCCCCAAAACATTGCCACCACCACCATGAGGGGCATCCGTCACTATACCAAGAGACTGATAGCCAACAGAAAGTCATGCCCAGTTACTCTCAAAAACCCAACACCCCATCTCCTTACTACCACCCCATCACCCGCCACCATCTTTATACTCCCTTGACTCGTGTGCCTCCCCTATGCGTAGCACTGGCCTGCGGAGTATTTTTGAAATCACTACCCTGGACGGTCCTCTGCTTTTAACTTCGGCCCTAATCTCGCCGGAAATCATTTTTAAGGGACCTCACCCTGACACCTCTAACTTTGTCATTGCACCAATGTTGAACCAACTGACCGCCGGGTCACTCAGCCTCCAGCCCACCCAATAATCTGCTACACGATCCACCACATGTCGAACCCTAGCACAGGCAGACAACACACTGTTCGGCATGAGGGTCCTGTGGCACAATTACCCTTATCTACCCTTCTTAATAATAGCATCCCCTACCACTCACCAACACGTTCTATACCTCTCCTAGCCCCCAGATTTCTCCCTCCTCTTGTATTGGAGATGGCGTCACCTGGGTGCTGCAAGGGAAAGGCCGCTCCATACATGCCTGCTCTCCGAGCCATCGTCCTCACATCTTCACCTAAAATGGCCAAATCATTTGGGATCGACCAGCTGGGAAAGAAGCCCCCTATCCTTCCCGTCCCTATTCCCCTGGTGACCCTTAACAAATCTATCTTCCTTCTACCTTATCTGCCCCATCTCCACCCACAGTTTACCAGGCCCCTGCCAGTACCTGCATTTCCCCCCGGTTTGCCAGCCTCCTGCACTGCTGCAAGTTACCCCTTAGACTACTGTACACCTCAGATTCAAATGTGCAACCCCACTCACTCTGACAACATACAAGTCCCCTTGCGGGTGCCTCCAAGTCCCATACATGCGGCCCGGATGCACCATCTAGCGCGGCACCCCAAGCAACAAAAACTGTCCATAATAAACAGCAATACACCAGTAGAGACACAGCACAGAGAAATAGTGTTGTTCTCCAAACGCTTTCTTGTTTTAACGCTTTAGTTTTTCTAACGCCGCCAATTCTCTTAAAAAACAGAAAAATCCTCCATTTACAACAGTGAAATTGCTCCAGAAGCTAATCGCTCAGGGGACGGCCTTAAATGAGGTGTGTTATATGGCAGCAGCATCACAGGTCCCCTGCACTTCTGTCTGAAACATGTCAGTCATTGCACTGTCTCCTCCTCCCCTTTGCCAACCCAGACCCCCTACAGAAAACTCTCTGTGGAAACCTGCCTTTTCAGGCAGAGTGAGAAACACCTAGTGGAAAGAAGGGCTGTAGTACCTTACCTACTCTGTCAGGACTTCACACAGCAGAGAGAAGGAGGGACTTTCCTGTCTCCCCACCCACTGAGGGAGCTTGAGGCTGTGCTCGCAGGTGGCACTGTGCAGGAGAAGCCTTAGGAATGTAAAATGTCAGCCTCCACCCCATTAACTTTCTGGTCAGTCAATTTCTGTATTATCTTGGGGGGTGTGGAGCACGTAGAGAGGTGGTTGATGGCTCTTTAAAGGTGGAAAATGGCCTTTCATTTAAACACTCAATTGTTGGAGACCACAGTTCCCTTAAGGTGCGGTGGAGGTTTTAACCCTGCTGTGTGGGTATTTTTGCCTTTTTGTTTACTTTAGCTTTACCAACCTCTAGCACCGACAGACGTGTCGCATTTCTGTCTCCCTTGATATATCATAGCACCTGTCCAGTGTGTGATGTTTTTTCACACTGTTATTAAATATCAATCACAATAGATCGAGTGCAAAACATATGGCAAACAAGTATACTATATCTAGCTGCCAACAGGGGTACCCAATCTAAACCGGCAGACCATTCCAAACATACGGGGCCAAATTAGAAGTGGATGGCGCTCAGGGGGAGCAATTTAAAAAAATGTCCAAAGAGCCACATTTCAGGAGAAATGGTTAAATGCTCTAATTTAAATTAAAAAAAAATTACAAAAAATATGGGTTATATTTCTGAAGAGAATGTTTAAAAAGCATGCCATAAGCGGTTACATGGAATGGCTTTATGGGGCATCCTGGTTGTGGGGTTAATAGTTTTTTAGGTTAGTTTAATAACAAATGATTGTAGTCATGCTGACTGCAATAAGGTTGGAAAAACCCAATGTGAAAAGTTCCAAATAGAAGATCCATAGATTAGGCTATCCCATTATTAAGGTATAGATCTATGCATTAGGTCCAAAGCCTAAATTGTTTAAAAAAATTTTTTTAAAAAAAGCAAGAAAATCGGTTCTTTTACTTTTGGTATCACTAAAATGTTTTTAATAATTTACTGGGTGCAGCAAGTTCCTACTATAGGAAATCACATATTCCTTTTTCTCCTGTCCTACAGCTAGTTTAAACCCATCTAAAACCCATTTTTTATGTAATTATCTAAAATATTAATTTTTCTGTGGAAAGTCACAAAACATCTGCATAGCAGATAGGTGTTTGTTTTAACCCACAATATTTTGATTGTTGCCATCTTTTATGTCATCACTTCATTCATCTCTGCTAACTCTGACTATTCATAGGAAGTAAAACAAATGGAAACAAATAGGTATTGCCTAGGGGCTCCACGATTTAACCAGTGTGAATGAATAGGAATGTAGGCATAGTCATATGCTGCCCAAATGCTTTGAGAAGCCTCTGAAATAATTACTTTTTTTTACTTACATTCAAGTGTTGGAACGTTCTGTGGAAAAAAATCTGTATTATTTAAAGTTAGTTATCTGGTACACATACTTAAAGGGCATCTTATACCGAAAAATAAGTTATTTTAAATTGACCATAATTGGAAACTCTAATTCTTCCCAACCACCACTGTAATTTCAATTTTTTTTGTTGATTTGCCCCCTATTTCTTTAGATATTCCAATGTTTTTGACCGTTGGAATGCTGTGTGCAGGCTTTGACAGTTGGGTTGTGGGAAAAAGTCAGGTCGGATGGAAGTGGGATGGTTAAGAGGGAGGGGGATACTGCTCCTAAACAAAATGTGTGTGGATTAAAAGGCATGCAGCAAACACACGCAAATCAGAGTAAGTGCTACTTAAATGTTCAATTTAGATTAAGATGAGGCAAAGTAATTTTTTCAGTATAGTGTCCTTTAACTATTCTATATATAGAATATAGAATTAAGGACCCATAAACTTACCACTCTATGGTCGTATGATATTGCAATATTATCGAATCGTGTATGGCCAATCGTCAGCCATTTTCAGCCATATCGGGGGAAAAAGGAAAAAAAATTATCAGGTTAGTACGTGTATGACCCATTTAATTTATTTATAAACTTCATACGATTTTAGTACTTCAACATCTTCCTAAGGTTCTTCACTTCTTTGCAATGCCCTAACAGTAATTTATATTGATTGCTTTTGGATGGTTAATATCAATCCAAAGAAGCACTGAATGAACAGGTTAAGTCATTGTAATGAGAAAGACGCCTTTAGTGAAAACAAATGTATTGAGCTAAACTTCCTGTTTTCTTCTTGTTATTTTTCTGAAAATTAATTTGTTTTTTTAAAGAAGTGAATGCCTTTTTCTGTGAATTCTCATGTTAGGAATTAATGTATCGCTAAAAGGTAATTTTATCTAGTTTCCTAAGATGCTGCTGTCAGAATATCATTGTGTTAGAAGGGCGTGGGGCATCACTGACCTTTACTGTAGCAATTTTGGTCCTTAATCATTTGTCGGGGGGTGAACAGGGACAGAGTAAGTACAGAAAAGAAACTAAGAGATTTAACTTTTACTATCTACAGAACAAAATGGATACAAAGTAACACATAAAATACAAAGTGATATATTGTTGTTGCTTAGCTAAATATAACAAAACTAAGGCTTGGTGGGTGAGGTTTTTATATACCAACTGGAAATCTAGAATGTGTGCAGTTTGAACTGGATACAAATATATTATTTTCTTTGAAGTATGATTTGGGAAATGTTAGTATCTTTCTTCAGCAGTGACATGAATTCTCAAATCCACAACCTATTTTAGTGAGTTTTTGGAAATCTGTAGTTTGTCTTGTGTTCCAACTAATTTCCATTCAGCAGCTGAACAGCTATTTGGTTTGGTTTTTAAAAAAAAAAAAACTATAAGAACAGACGGACACCCGCAGATATAATTAAAAATTATTTTGACTAAAAAGAGGTCACGTAAGTTTTACCGATGTTTTTTCCAAGATATTCTCAGCATAGACATAAAAGTGCATAATCTTTTCACTGTTGTCTGTTAAGGCCTTTACAAACCTACTGTTAGGGCATGTCACCCCTTATATAACATTTGGGGTATAGTAGGTCTCCTTCCCCAGCCCCAACCGCTATAATACTTTACAGAAATTCCCCCGATCATTACTACCTTACTCTTCTTCTCCAGGCGTACTGCCGGGCCTCTGCCTGTATGAAACTGCAAGCAGGGGGGGACAGGCAGCGCGTCCATGATTGGCTGAAAGGCAGCCAATCACGTAGCGGCTGCTGGCAGAGGAGAACGCCAGGGGAGAGAGGAAGGTAAGTAGTTTTTACAGCAAACTCCTCCGAACTCATATTACCTTACCTCTCTCACCGGCGTTCTCCATGCCTCTCAGCCAATCACAACACGTCGCCAGTCCGGACCCCTGCTTGCAGTTTTCATGCAAGCAGAGGCCGGGACAGTACACCGGAGGTAAGGTAAGTAATGATCGGGGGAGTTTCTGTAAAAAACTATTCTTTTAGTGGTTGGGGGGCTGGGGGAGGGAGACCCTACTATACCCCAAAAGGAATTTTATTAGGGGGAGGGAGAGCAAAATGTGTGGGAAAGGGGGGGGGGGGCTGCAGTACAGCATGGCAAAATTCTCCTGAAGGAGAGACAGGAGTCCATATGGACTTTGCCAGGCTCCTAGTGGCCAGTTTTCGGGACTTTGGAGGGGCTAGAAGGGCAGCCATTTGGAGCTGGGAGTAAGGTAAGGATTTTTAATGCACTACACAGTGGGCATGTAGTGGGTTAAATTATTGTTTTTGGGGAGGGGAACATGCCCTTTTTAAGGAACTTTTAAAAAAAAAAAATGTATACCTAAACTCAAGTCGTAAGCCTCACCAATCTAATTTACAATGTTATTTAGATGTGAAATGGCTTGAAAACCCCTTCACTTCGTTCAGGATCCCAATTTATATGCTGAAGGGCTATTTTTATTTTAGGGAACTTCTGCTTTCCTGAAGTTTTTGTAAACCCAGCAGACTTTATAACATAAGTAAATGCAGTATTTCTACTATTCCCTAAGATTTCATGCAAGCAGAGGGCCGGGACGTACACCGGAGGTAAGGGAGTAAATGATCGGGGGAGTTTCTGTAAAAACTATTCTAGTGGTTGGGGGGCTGCGGGAGGGAGAAACCTATACCCCAAAAGAATTTATATTAGGGGGAGGGAGAGCAAAAGTGTGGAGAGGGGGGGGGGGAGGGCTGCAGTACGCATGGCAAAATTCTCCTGAAGGAGAGAAGAGTCCATATGGACTTGCCAGGCTCCTAGTGGCCAGTTTTGGGGACTTTGGAGGGGCATAGAAGGGCAGCCATTTGGAGCGGGGAGTAAGGTAAGGATTTTATGCACTACACAGTGGGGCATGTAGTGGGTTAAATTATTGTTTTGGGGGTGAACATGCCCTTTTAAGAACTTTTTTTTAAAAAAAAAAAATGTATACTAAACTGAAGTCGTAACCTTCACCAATCTATATTTACAATGTTATTTTTTTAGATGTGAATGGCTGATGAACCCCTTCATTCTGTTCAGTATCCCAATTTAATGCTGAAGGGCTATTTTATTAGGGAAACTTTGCTTTCCTGAAGTTTTTGTAAACCCAGCAGACTTTATAACATACATTAAATGGCAGTATTTCTACTATTCCCTAAGATTCCAGTTACATTAATAACTTTATTATGCTCTGTGTCATTAAATATTACCAGATGCAACAGAGCACCTTTTCTAGTAGGAACCTCCTTCAACCACCTGTGAGAGAAATGTTACCATTTATTGTGTTGGCGTTCCATTATCCTATCATGTCAGGGTAATTAAAATCCCCCTAATCATAAAATATTCCAAACTTGCAGCCTTGCCATCTGCATAAAAGCAGATTACTCACTATCATTGGTGGCTTGTAGCGTTCCAACAATAACTTTACCCCCCTTTGTTGCCCAATTCCACCCATAATGTCTTCAAAGGATAACCATCATGTGAAATAAGTTTTTTTTTTTAAAAATACAGTTTAAAATTAAGTGCTTGGGACAGGGATAGAGGACTGATAATTCTACCTCTTAGTATTGCTCTGTGAGGAGCATCAGCCCAAAAAAAGATTCTGCCAGTCTTCTCCTAGTGCAGCACTATCATTAATACAGGAATAGTCCAGGATCTAACCTGGCAAATGAAGACTGTACATGCTGTAGTCCTTAACAAAATTATATTGTGAGGTAGAAATAACCTATGACCTTGCCATAGGTACTTTCCATTTTTAAAAAGCTACATTTTAGAGTATAGTTATACTTAAACCAATATAAACAGTAAGTGTCGTCTTTTTAATTTGCCTTCAATGCTTGTTTAACATAGATACCCCTTCCTAATCTTTCTATCTTGTCTAAGGAGTATCCTTCTAAATTACAGCCCAGTCATGGGGGTTATTTAACCATGGTTCTGCTATAGCCATTACATCATACTTTCAGTCAAAGCCATTATTTTTAATTCTCCCATTTTTTTAGCCAGGCTTCTCCCTTTGTAAACATATTTCCTCTTGGTTCTAAAATCACACAGCCTTCCAGTTAAACAAAAGTACAGGCATCACTGCGGTTACTCCATATCTATTTTATATATACATTCAGCCTTTTTTATGCTACAGTAATAATTTTTGCAATGTTTATTAAAGGGGCAAATGATTGCTAAGAGACTGGCAGATTTTAACAGAAGTGAGATGGGAAATTTTTTACAAATGACTAGAATGATACATTTTTTTTAAACAACATAGCAATACACAGTTTTCAGCATTTACATGTCTTTAATTCTGCTAACCTACTTGGCTATATTGGCAGGTGATTGCATACAGTTATAAGGATGGATAGCTTATTGCTGTGACAGATTTCAAAGGCTGCTATCCAATTTCAGATTCTTCGTGTCAATAAAAAACTTACAGGAGGACAACACACATGTATAAGAACAATTATACATTGTAAGATACTTCTTTAGTTTCATACATATAAGAGGTAGAGTCTGTAATAAGAAGGCTTCCATGTTGCTAAACAACTTGCAGCCCATGTGTCTTCAAAGGATTTTGTGAGTATGTCACTTGTCTCGCCTGAATTGAATTGTATCTGCATTTTTTCTTGATTGGTAAATCATTTCAAGAATGTCTGTCTGTTTTTAATTTGCAAATTAAAAATTATTTTGTGCAAAAGCACAAAAATTAATCCAGGCAGAAACATTCTATATTAGTTTCAAACTAAAAATATTTTTTTTGCTTGAAAAGGGACTTGCAAAACTGTTAGTTTTAAGGTGACCACTTCTAAAGTGCAAAAACAGCGCTTACAGTAAAACACATTAGACAATCAGGGATATTCAATAAAAGTTCTATATCATTAAAAGATGTGCTACTTTTGCCCCCAACTATCAGATGTAGCTTTCAAATGTTAAATAAGATCTGATTGGTTGGGGTAAAATTAGCACCATTTTAAATTATAAGAACTTTTATTGATCTCCTGATAGTATACGAGAGCTTATGGGTCTTATAGTCCCCAACACTATTATATCTACAATCAATAAAGTCCTTAAAGTCTGAGCAGTCTTTGTCCAGTGTGTAGAAGGGTCCTTGTGAGAACAGGCAGTTGGGATGTGTTTTGCTCCTCCCTGGGTGTCTGGATTCCTCTACCTTGCTCAATAAGACCATAAGCTCTCTGATATATAGTCTAATGTGTTTTACTGTTAGCACGCTTTACACTTTAGAAGTGGTACCTTAAAGCTTTTAACGTTTTAGCAATATCCCTTTTCAAGCAATAAATTATTTAAGTGTGAAACTATATATAGAGTGTTGCAGCCTGGATTCTTTTTTGTTTAGATCTGTCAATTTGGAATTCACAGGCTTTGCACCTCTCCTCCACAGAGGTATATACTCTTTATTTTTTGCATAGTGCCCGTCATTTACTGTAAGTTTTAATTTGCAGGTGATTTAGATCTCCACACAGAGCATGGAAGCATTACTATAGGTAATAATACATTTTGTTACAATCGAAAATTTTATTATAAAATGTCATGCGATTTCTCTGTTCTTAAATAATTTTGGAAGAATGGGGCATTATTAAGATTACTATTCATTAAATAAACTCTAGTAGTTTAATCTGGCTTCCCCTGTTGGTGGCTAAAATTACTTTGAGGGTGGACTAGTTTTAATGAGCTCTTTGTGCTATTTCTAAAGAATTTAAACTAAAGGAAAAACTATTCTAGATAATCATGCCTAAAAACTATTCCTTAAAAATCAGAATTATGCTTTATTGGAATTTGACAGATTTCACCAAGCTTTTTTGTAAAATCAGGACAACTCTTCATCTGTATAACTTCGGGTGCTGCTTGCCCGAACCCCTTGCTAGGTCCAAACAGATGAAGAAATCAAATAGGGGACTCGCGCACACCAATTTAAAAGGCAGCCATCACGGTTAAAGGGAAACTGTGGTCTCCAAAACAGTTGAGTTTAAATGAAGGCCAGTTTCCTACCTTTAAACGAGCCATCTCTACATGCTCCACAGCCCAAGATATAAAGAAATAACTTACCAGAAAGTTTAATGGGTAGGAACCGACATGTGACTCCTAAGGCTTCTCCTGCACAGTGCTGCCGGCGAGCGCCCCATGAGCAGTCCCCACGACCAGCACAGCCCCCAGCCTCAGACCCCCAGTCTTTTCTCCAGGGTACGGGAAGAAAAGGGAGGGGAGCGCGGGCGCCAGACAGTGTGTGAGGGAGACAGGAGTCCCTCCTCCTCTCTACTGTGTGAAGTCCTGACAGTGAAGGCAGAGGAATCTACACAGCCCTTCTCTCCCACTGCCTGAAAAGGCTGTTTCCAGAGTTTCTGTAGGGGGTGTGGTCTGAGTGGCCAACGGCACCCGGAGGTGGGCGGGGCTTATGCACCGCGAGTGGGCGGGCATGCACCCACTGGTGGGGGGCCCTGCAACTGAGGGACCAGGGGGCTGCAAAGGGGGGAGGGGACACAGGGCAGATTGACTGACATGTTTCAGAGCAGGAAACAGGAAGTGCAGGGGACCTGGTGATTGCTGCCATATCACACACAAAAAATGTAAATATCTCAAAACTATGGAAAATAAACAATGAAAATAAATTGCAAACATCTCAGGAGAGCAATTCCTATCAATTTACCTAAAGTCATTTTTGGACCACAGTTCCCCTTTAATATTATTTCAAAATTGCTTTATTCCCAGTGCTTACCAACACATCAATAAGCAGATCACGTCCGACGCATTTTGGACCTACTCCGGTCCTTATTTATAGGCCCATGACTAAGCTATGACTAAGGACCAGAGTAGGTCCGAAACGTGTCAGGCATGAACGCTTATTGATGTGTTGGTGAGCAATAGGAATAAAGGAGTTTTGAAATAATATTAACCGTGATGGCTGCCTTTTGTATTGGTGTGTGCTGAGTCCCACTATTTTCAGAAGAATATTTAGAAGCCTTACATGGAACCTAAACCATGTGAGGTCTATGTTTTGGGGGGTGACTAGGCTATATGCAAATTTTAGTTTGGGGGTGGACATTCCCTTTAAGTCTGTTTTTAAATTTAACAGTGAGTGAACAATAGGACTGCTAATGTATCCGTGCCTTAAAACCATTGTTGTTCTTTGAGAGATCTTCTCTGACTACTATATAAATTATGACTTATGCACACATAACATTTTTCCCAATTACAGATAGCATTCAGTCATGGACAAAAGTTAGCACCCAGAAATCTTTCCAGAAAATCCAAGTATTTCTCACAGAAAAGTATTACAGCAACACATTTTGCTTACACATGTTATTCCCTTTGTGTCTATTATAACAAACACAAAAAAGGGAAGGAGAAAAGCAAATTGGATATAATGTCACACCAAAACTCAAAAAAATGGGATTGACAAATTATTTGGCACCATTTCAAAATTGTGGAAAATAAGATTGTTTCAAGCATGTGATGCTCCTTTAAACTCACCTGGGGAAAGTAACAGGTGTGGGCAATATAAAAATCCCACCTGAAAGCAGATAAAAAGGAGAGAAATTCACTATAGTCTTTGCATTGTGTGTCGTGTGTGCCACACTAAGCATGGACAACAGAAGAGAAGAGAAACTGTCTGAGGACTTGAAAACAAAATTGTGGAAAATATTAACAATCTCAAGGTCCATCTCCAGAGATCTAGATTTGCCTTTGTCCACAGTGTGCAACAGTAAGAAGTTTGCAACCCATGGCACGTAGCTAATCTCCCTGGGCATGGACGGAAGGGTAAAATTTGAGGAAAGGTTGCAACGCAGGATAGTCCAGATGGTGGATAAGCAGTCCAAACAAGTTGCAGAAAGAAATCAAGCTGTCCTGCAGGCTCAGGGAGCATCCGTGTCAGCACGAACTATCCGTCGACATTTAAATTAACTAAAACCCTATGGCAGGAGACCCAGGAAGACCTCACTGCTGACACGAGGACCCAAAAAAGCAAAACCACAGTTTGCCAAATGGGAAAAAAAAGATAACATCTGTATAATGTCAGAAAATCTTTGTTGTATGTATTAAAATAGTGTGCTTCACAAGATTCAGTATTGTATCATGCCTGAGGAGAAGAAGCCAAGTGCTTTGAAAGCTTGCATTTTCAATCATTTTAGGTATTATTTTATATCCAAAATGTACTTGAGTAACCAAAATCCTTCTGGGAAACGTCTTGTGGACAGATGAGCCAAGACAGAGTTTTTTAATAAAGCACATCATTCTACTTTTTCTGAAAACAGAATAAGACCCAAAGAAAATAACACCGTACCTACAGTGAAATATGGTGGAGGTTCAATGATGTTTTGCGTGCCTCTGGCACTGGGTGCCTTGAATGTGTGCAAGGCATCATGAAATTTAAGGATTTTGGGTCCGGGTCGGTTTTTGTAGTGCCCTGTGTCAGTAAGCTTGGTTTGCATCTGAGATCTGGGTCTTCCAGCAGGACAGTGACTTCAAAAATATCTCAAAAAGCACCCAGAAATGGATGGCAACAAGGCCCTGGAGAGTTATGAAGTGGCCAGCAATGGGTCCAGATCTAAATCCCATTGAACACCTGTGGAGAAATTTTAAAATTGCTGTTGGGAAAAGGCACCCTTCAATAAGAGAGACTGGAGTAGTTTGCACCTCTCATCTATGGGTGAGAGGTGTAGGAAGCTTATTGATGGTTATAGGAAGACTGATTTCAGTTATTTTTTCTGAACCAAATATTAAAAGGAATGTCCACCCCTATTGTGCAAACCTGGACTTCGTTTTGTTTAAAATCATTAATTCTGCTCCCAGCCAGAGATTTTATACTTACACGCTCCTCGATCCACCGCCGCTTCCGGTCTCCTCATCCCTCTCCACTGCTTCTTTTTGTGTTTCCAAGCAGCCACAGGGAGACTGCTCCGTGAATGTGGTCAGTGATTGTCTGTGACGTCACTGTCACGGCCGACACTGACTGCCTTACCTGGAAGTGCAGAGCTGCGGCGGTGGATAAGGAGGAAATTGTAAAAGTATAAAATTCTGTCTGGGAGCAGAATTAATGATTTTAAACAAAACAAAGTCAGCTTTTAGTACTGATTTTTGCCAGAGGGGTGGACATTCCCTTTAAGTAAGGGTGCCAATAATTTTGTCAAGCTCATTTTTGGAGTTATTGTGTCCAATTTGCTTTTTTTCCCCTCTCTTTTTTTTGTTTGTTGAGTATACACATAGGGAAAAAACGTGTATAGCAAAATGTTATTGCTATACTTTTCTGTGAGAAATACTTGATTTTCTGGAAAAAATTCTGGGGTGCCAAAAGTTTGGCTATGACTGTATATGTCTATTTCAAGAAAGTATATTATAAAATCGTGCAGTTATCATGTTATACCTTGCAGACTCCTTAGATGGCTGCCTCTCGCTTCTACTAGTCATGGTGATATTAGTGTTACCTCAGTAAGATTGGACAGGTGAATCTGAAGTCAGAAGAAGGTAAGGAATATATATGAAAAACTGCATACACTTCTTTACTTTTTACAATAACCAAAATTAAACAGTCTGTAAGTAGGCCTTTTAGTCAGAAAAATTGCTTTATCTTAAAACCTATAATCACTTGACTTCTAATAATGTATCATCAGTCACATCTGTATGTTCCTTAATAAATACATAGTTATAAGCAGACAATTATAATTTTGTAAGCTGTATAGTGGATTTGCATCACCTTGATTTTTTAGAGAAGTCTTTATCTTGGTATGTATAAGTCTTAAGGCTCATACACACATGCTATTTAGAGGGGGCCAACCCGCAACACACGATATGTATGCACGGCTGTTTCGACATCAATCGTGACTTGTATGGACGCTTTGTCGTCTAAAACGGCTGTTAGACTGGGGCTCATTGTGTAAAAGTTAACATTTGTACATCTTGTCTGTTTATCTATGGAATTTTTTTTTTATTAGGGAGATTACTGTGAAAGTACCAGAGACCCTTTCAACTTCAGTTCAGTTTCTGGACCAAGGTTGATGTGAGCCCAGATATTCATTTACAAGATATTCAAAACAAACCTTCCAAAAATCAGATAAACCTATCAGGTAAAGTAAGGCTGATATAAATTACAGTAATCTGGAGATTTCGGTTATGTATGAACATTTTAGTAATAATAACTGCAGACTAAATTCTGGACAGGATGACTGAACAGCTGCTTAGAGTGGTTCCCAAGACAGATATTACCGTTTTGTAGCTTAGAAAAGGAAAACCAGGATGAGTCATAAAACAATAAAACCCACATATTTTTGTGAAAATTAAAATGAAATGCATGGGATGGCTTAGTTTTGGAGATGCAAAGGACACAAGCTAAAAATTCTACATTTACACAGTATCATAAAGGTTTGAAGGTTATACCTTAAAGTATGGGGAGGTGCTATATTTGTAAAAAAAGCTCACAGTCCAAACAGCGATACTCCTGTTATATAAAAAAAAAAAAACTTTATCAAGTCCTTTTATTGGTTTAGGGATAATGCACACACTTATAAAAAACATCAAAAATTACAAACAACTACACAGTCTGAGTGAAATGCCTCCTTTCCTGCTGTATCTTTTATATACCCCCATGGTCTGCTACAGTAGTTATAACAACATTGTATTTATTTCTGATTCTACATCTTCCATATTGGTTGGTCTGTTACTAGCTATTAGAGCACTAAAATATTTCTACTGCATCTTGATACACCTTGGGCCCTATTGTAAACCTGTGATATTGGTCATTACGATACTGCGGTTTTGTATCAGACATAAAATAGACTAGTATCAGTAGATTAGCACTGGGTAAATTAAGGTTAGTATAGGCCGCAGTGTCTATTTTTCTGCAACTGGGTGGCATTGGTGTTTGCACCGTCGTCCACCATACAAAATACAGATGCCATTGTAAAATACAAAAAAACACTCAATATTTTACAATGACGTGTGAAAGTGCCGTTAAAAATATGCCCCTTTATGCTGTATAGCTTGCATGCTATAGCATCAGCATGTTTAGTTTAAAAGTGTCTGCATTACCCCATCTCTAATAAAGGACTTAAAGGGCATGTCCACCCCAATACTAAAATTTAACCTACTGCTGGCCACCTAGTGTTAAAAAATGCAAAGTAGTGTACCCAAAAAAATATTACATACCACAGTAAAAGGAAACATTAAGGAACTTCTAAAGTACCCTATAAACCAGTGGTGCCCAACCTGACCCTGCCATGGTCTGAAAGGCCGTGGGTGTAGCCCCACCCCGATACACCCGGTTATGCCCACACCACGCCCCTTACCATATCCACCTGCGGGTGTGCAGATTAATAGCACAAGTGACATTTGCACCTTTTATACTGACCTGGTGCACTTGGTGTTGAACAGTGCTTATTCACTAGGCCTGTATGCAAAATAAGCACTCCCTGTCAGTCCAGAATTCTTCTACATTTATTCTACTGTATAAAACAAACTTTGGAAAAGGGTTTTAAAATATGCCAGTCAACTTGACATCAATCATTACACTGTCTATTGTGTTTGAGGTTAGCATATACTTCCCATCCTCATGGCGTATTTGGACCAGGTTTTCATTAAAAAATAAACTTAGAATAAGACGATACATGTAAGTGCTATATGTTTTTTCTTTTTTTTCCTTTCTTTATTATTTATTGTAACTATATACGTACTGTTAGGTATAAGGATATAGGGGGAAGGACACAGCCCAGTTCCTAACCCTAATTTCTAAATATTTAAGCACATAATCTATGCCTACAGAAAAAAGGTAAAAAAAAAAAAAAAAAGAAAGAAAATAGAAAAAGGAAGAGATTCAATGTTTGATAGTATATGAGAAAATATATGTTATATAGTTTATAATTACAAATGTTTATATGTACAAATTTAACCTATGAATATCTCTTCCATAAAATATTTGGAATAAAAAAAAAAAAAAAAAATATTAAACTAAGAGTAGAATAAATAGCGATCCTGAGGTACAGTTCCATATTTTGGAACCAAAGATGCAAGAAGATGTCATGAGGCCCAAAGAGAAATAGGGGCACCTCTCCCTGTATCATTTATGCAACTAGCATAGTGGTTCTAGGGGAGTGTACTGGTGGCAGAAAGGATAAGTTGCAGGGTCTGCTTCCCTGGTAGTTACTATTTCACTATTTATTTATACATAAATTTGCACATACTGTTATTTTATTATTATAAGAATTTCCAATTCTTTTCAGCTTCAATTAATGTGGAAAAGGAAAAAGGAAAATGGATTAAAGCTGAAACGAAAAGAGGAACAGTTTCTCTAAAACCTCAGAATTGGCTCCAGTCTATAAAATTTTACACGTGATTGCTTTGTCGCAATAGAGTAATAACTATCATATGTGACATTTCTTTTAGAACAATAAGCAGAGAGATTTATTGCATTGATATTAGCATTCAATGCAATCATTGTTCATAATTTAAAGGTGCATTACAAACCAATACAGGGATAGTATTTACAAACAGGTCTCGGATGCAAAGAACCATATTAAAATCTTTTGTATTTTGTGTTCCCTTATGGAAAAGCTACATAGAAGTGTGCTTTGTTATATGAATAAGAACATCTACATTTAGCACTAGAGACTAGATGTTGTTAAGTTGTTTCTAATTCTACAGTTATTTGCTTATGTTTATACATAGATTTATATGCATTTGATCACATCATCTTACTGAACCCCCTGTCTTACACACTGTGCCTTTATTTATACGGTTGTGATTTGTGCTTCCATGTGCAGTTCTTTATCAGGTGAAAATAAGCCATTATGGTCTTCTGTTCAGGCACGTTGCATATTACCAAGTGACTAAAGGTATACAGAAGCTCAACAATAAAGATATTCATAAAAGATTATACATTTGTCTTTTTCCAAATATTTTACAGGGAATAAAGGTGATTCTACTGCTCATAATGTAACATTCTGTTAAGATTTAAAAGGGAACTAAAGTCACCAGACAACATTGTCCCAACAGCACATTTACCAAGATGTAACCTCAGGGCTTTGTGTTTCTTAAATTAGAGTGTTAGTCTACTGAGCCACAGTTCTAGCACAAATAAAATGGGTTCATTTAAACTTTCAGGGTTATTCAATAAAATTTCTTATCGTTTAAAATGGTGCTAATTTGCCCCAACCAATCGATGTTAGCTTTCAAATGTTGAATAAGATCTGATTGGTTGAGGCAAAATTTGCACCATTTTAAACATAAGAACTTTTATTGAATAACCCTGTTTAGCTTTGGTAGAAATAGAAGCAAAAAAAAAAACCTAAATATATAACATTTACTGCTGTTTTTTTTTTTATTATTCCTGGTAAGCTTTCTGCAATCCTTGTTGGCTGATAATAAACTGCACAGTATCAAGCAACTTTTAAAGTCTTATCAGGGACTCCCATATTGGTGTGGAGACATATGTCCATATTGGTTAACACAATTAGCGGTTCTGATTTCCTATTTCACAGGTCTACCCTTCAATCACCCTAATCAAGTGGCGTGCACACCCTGGTTTGTCCAAACCAATATATATCACGAATCAAAGAAACAAAAAGCCGTTTTGTCTTGTGCATTGCTCATCAGTTGGGTCTGGGTCAGGAATTTTCATAAACATATATCTATTTCAAATATGATTCTCATTGATCTAAAGGCTACATGGGTTGTGCATTGTACAAGCAACAATATAAAAGCCTTCTTGAGTAAATAATCTACATCTTACATGGATGTAAATGTACCTTTCTAGAGAAGTGTCTTACAATGTATCTGGGGAAAAAAGCTTTAAAATGCGTCAGGTGGGGCCACAGCCTAAATTACATCAAGTTTAGTTTTCCTTTAAGTTTGAAATGTTTTTACTTAACTTTAAAGGGCAAGTCCAGCCCAAAATGAAAACTTACATACAGGTAAATCACCCCCCAAACCCTAAACTGTAATAGTTTAAAATCTGAAATATATAAGTCTAACCTCTGCATAATGTCCTGTTCCGCTGTTTCTGCTTCCTGGTCCTTTAGTTAGCAACTATCAGTTATGGATTGACAGTTGACATCACAGCCAATGACTGAAGTTAATCCCCTGTCTGCCTCTTCTGAGCTTGCCCAGGCTCAGTACAGGTTTCTAAATTGCTCAGTTTCCAGGAGGCATCCAGAAGATAGCAGGCAACAGAATGAATTCATAGGACAAACTATGATATATCAACATATTTTAAAGAGGCCATTCTTTCTAAAAGATGTTCTTATGAGAGTGAAGTTGTCCTTTAAGCAGGATATAGAATGTTAAAGCAGGGGTTTAAAAAAACTGTAAAAAAAAAAAAAATCAAAAACATATTTGATAGCTCTCAAAAATAATAAATATAAGTAGATAAGCCCTAATTACATGAGTTATCACCTGAACTCATTTTATAATTTTTTCTTCTGTGTCAAAACAGAGGTCCAAATGCAGACCTCAAAGGCCCCTTTTTCTCAAAAAGATTTATATTTGAGGGATGCAATTACATTTTGACAACAAGAAGAAATAAGATATGTGTCGGTCTTCTTTGAAGATGGGTCTTCTTGAGTTGTACGGTATATTCTAGTTGATTTCATTTAGATGTTTGTTTACAGTTTCAAAATAACCTCATAGTTTTAATTATAACTGGGGATGGGAAGGGTGTGTGTGTGGGGATTTGAATGGGAGAGATGGGGTGGGGGGAATAGGTGGGGGAAGGTAGGAGAGGAGGGGATAGGTTGATTTTTTTGTTGGTTATAGTCTGTCTTACTCTGGTCAAAGTCCCCTTTTATTAGCAATCTCAGCATCCTTAAAGGGCATCTCCACCCTCAAAAACTTTTAATATATTGTAGTACATGTTCTCCCACCCCCAACCGCTATATTCTGACCCCACTGTACAATTTAAAAAAAATCCATACCTTACATTCCTGCATCCTGTAGTGCCTATTCAAAGTTCCGGAAACTGCAGGGTTGGAGCTGTATTCCTGTCCAAATGTTTCTGGCTCTGTAGTGCCGTTCTGGTCCGGCTCCCCTTCCTTCCGGAACTGAGAGGCAGCCAATCACAGCCGCGTCTGCCATCAATGCAGAATGTGTGCTTGGAATGAGGAGTTGTAAGTAGAGAATGGAATCGATTTTTAAAGTCAAAATATAGCGGTTGGGGGGGGAGGGCATGCCCTACAATATAGCTTAAAGTTTTTACACTGCATGAATGCCAGCCAGGGAGGGATCAGGAGGGAGAGGGGGAAAGGGCTCCACTGCGCATGTCAGCAGCAAATTAGAGGACACTACAGAGCCAGAAACATTTTGGACAGGAATACAGCTCCAACCCTGCAGTTTCCTGAACTTTGAATAGGCACTACAGGATGCAGGAATGTAAGGTATGGATTTTTTTAAATTGTACAGTGGGGCCAGTAGTGGGTTAAATTTTAGTTTGGGGGGTGGTGGACATGCCCTTTAATAACAATAGATTGACTAAAGCACACAAACCAGTGTTCTATCACAAAGAACCAACATTTATTTGCAATACACACCATATTTTAGAACCACCAAGTTAATTAATACTTATTACAAACAACCCCATTACCCATATACACATAAATATAGATGAAAACCATTATTAGAAAATAAAGCAAGTAGAACCTTCTCTATTATAAAAAATAGCAGCCATGCTCAAATGATTGTCCAAAGTAAACTGCTGGCAGTTCGGTTGCAGTACAGTTTATACCATGTCAGTACTGATGGAATGTAACCAAGAAAAAAACTTGTTTTTAGATTGTTGCTATTCCCATACACCAGCAAACATTCTTTGACAAAGGCCAAAACTCAGCTTGTTGTATCCTGTATGGTTACTTTGTTATATGTATGAATACTTTCATTGAATAGCTTTAAAAGTGGCCTAGTTATGTTTCTAAAAATAAAAAAATTATTCAACCTCAATTACTATTTTACTTTCATATAGCTGAACACTGAAACACTTTACTTAGATCAACCCGCCATATGCCAATACCTTTCCATTGGTACAAACCTGTGTAATCATACTAGTTACTCCACTCCTCCATTCTGGGTTCCGAGTTCCTATAGTACTCACGGCTTGGATGAGGCTTCAGCGGGGAGCGGCGTCTTGCCTCGTGGCTTATGGAATCATCCAACAGACAGTTTGGACAGCACAGCTTCTACCATGTTCAACAGAAACTACTGACAATTGTTTTGCCCCATAATCTGTCTTTGGACCTCTGTTCTAACATACAAGAGTCTAAAATTACCCCAGCACCACCTGGATTTAGAGGTTTATGGCACCATTTAAGTGGCCTTGGTTCACTATATGTTCTCAGTTTATTATTTGACTTTCATTCACCTTTAAGAATCCAGCAATGGAGAAAGAACGGAAATTATAGGAAACCTTTGTAGCTGATAATCTTAAAGGAGATCCAAAGGTTAAAATTGAAACAACTTAAATAGGCTGATATTGCCACATACAAAAGGGCCTATTTATATAGTATGGACTGGTATTGCAAAAGTGTGTGCAGTCTTTTAAAGTAATGCACTTTAATGCACAGTTTTTCCCATTGTGGGAAGAAATCAGTATTTTGCAATGCAATAGTAAATACCAATAACAATTAGCAATTTAAATAAAAAAACTATGATGGTTGGTAAGCAGTAGTATGGATATGAAGAACCATGGGAATAGAGGCAACAATGTTCTGTTTTTAAATTTGTTTATTTGCATTCCTAAAGTGGTAAGTGTTCATATTTATTACTGATAATATTGATTATTGATGACTGAAATTATTAGATCTGGTTCTCCTTTAATATACTACTTCAGACAATAATTAACTATTGGCAATACCGATCGTTACTGCCAGTGTAGTTTAACGCCAGCGGTTTTGTTAAATACTGATTTTTTTTTTATTAAAGGGTATCTCCACCAGGATTTTAACTTTCTTTTTTCCAGTTTAACTGAAGAACAGTAAATGCGATATGTCTTACCTCCTGTCCTTCAGTAAAACTTACAGGAGAGCAGGAGATACCCGTGGACCTGCTCCAGCACCGGCTTCACTGACAGTCTCCGCCACGCGCACTCGCACACAATGCAAAGGACTGTGGGTCGTCGGGGAATGTCCGTGTAGTCGGAGGCTGTCAGCAGCGCTGGAGCGATATGCAGGTAAGTTTCTTCTGCTCTCCTGTAAGTTTTACTGAAGGACAGGAGGTAAGACATATCGCATTTACCTCCTGTTCTTCAGTTAAACTGGAAAAAAGAAAGTTAAAATCCTGGTGGAGATACCCTTTAAAACATCCCTTTACCTGCAGTTTCCTCGGACTGAAACCAGCCATTGTTCCTGTTCCCATGATAAACAGTCACAATTAGCTGGTTATCATGGGAACTGGAAAGATGGCTGGTTTCAATCACAGGAAACTGCAGGTAAGCAGACATTTTGTAAAATAATAATCGGTATTTAACTAAATCGCCCGCGGTACACCAGCGATATTGTAAAATAACTATTGGTATTGGACATATTTTGCGATACAGATTTTATAAATTTTGGCATAATTGTGAAAATTTGGGTTTTTACATAAAATTTTACTGTAAATAAGACTAATGTTGGCCATACAATAGGCAGACATAAGATAGATTACATGTTTGTATATAGACAAATGTAATAAATCTAATGTCTCAAAATTGCATTTTACAAGCAGCAGTTCTTATCTTGAGATAATCCAATTTGACCCATTCATTTTGTGATCTTAAGTTGATGGCAAAAAAAGAACGGGCTAGGTGGTTCTTAGATAGAGTAGACATTTGTCTATAGACGAACGTCTAAAGACAAATGTATAAAGTAGTGTATGGGCACCTTAAAACCCTTACATCTTGTAATATATACTTTAAAACAGAACAAGCATTGATACATTAAGGTTTTCACCTAATAAATCCAAATCAATTTACAGACTGTCAGCACTTGAAAATAGTTTGGAAGTATTTTCTTCTGTCACTTCAGCGTCCACCAATTGAGAGATGCCATTTAATAGATCACCATGACGATCATATCCAAACCAAATGGGAGGGTCATCATTATTATACTCCAACTTTTGAAGTTTTGGTTCAACCTTTAATGCAGCAGCCCTGCAATTGAAAAAAGGCAAATCCTTAACTGTATTCCAATTCATTGCCTTCTAGCTCAGTGGTGCAACACGCAGCCTATTGCTGATTTATCACCTTAATGCAGGCAGCCATGGAGAGGAAGAAATGAGCGGTGGATCTTTAAGCTGGTATAAGGAGAACCAGGTATGATATCCAGACCAAGAGTCAGACCACAGGCAGTCAGAGTGAGGAACACTACAGAGCAGCTGGAGGTAGTAAATGTGTGAAAGCTGGGCCTGGGATGTGGAAATGAGATTTTTTAAAGTTTATAAGCCCTCCATGAGCCAGTGCAGATCAGCGCTCCAGTTCACCAGCCCAGTTTGTTAGGCCTCCAATTCACCTGCCAGTGCTAATGAGCCCTCTAATTCATCAGCTTTTGTTAGTCAGGCCTTCAGTTTATCAGCTACTGTTAGGCAGCCCCCTAGTTCATCAACACCTGTAAGTCAGCCCTCCAGTTCATCAGCAACCTAAACAAGTACCTACTAGCAAGAGGCAAGATATTGGTTGTCCAAGAGAATGTCTTAAAAACAATGAAGTACAGTATAGCTTTTATAATATTACAGCATGTGATAAAGTTGAATTTAGACAAAAAAAAACCCAAACCCAGATGCCAGGTATTGGCCAGTAATAGTGCACCTTTAAGTCCATCCCTAAAAATTTTATTCCAAATAGAAAACACAGAGGGGTACATAAATAAAAGGTGCAACATATGGCATTAACTTTTCACTGTGCTTTACGGCATGTTTTAGTGGCAAAATTGGCATTTCCACAATTAATAAAACAGCGAAAAAAGTGATATAAGTCCACCACATAATGCAAAAACCATGGCAGCATCAAATTTGTCAAAAAGACCTGACGGTAGCCACAGAATATCGCTGTGGCGAAATGTTGACTTCATACTGTATATGAAGTTGTTAGTTAAAGAGGAACTGTGGTCCAAATATGACTTTAGGTAAATTGATAGGAATTGCTCTCCTGAGAGTTTTTGCAATTTATATCCATTGTTTATTTTACATAGTTTTGAAGATATTTACATTTTTGTGTGTGATATAGCAGCAGCATCACCAGGTCCCCTGCACTTCCTGCTCTGAAACCTGTCAGTCAATCTGCCCTGTGTCTCCTCCCTTTTGCAGCCCCCCTGGTCCCTCCAACTCATGGACCCCATGGTCCCTCCAGTTGCAGGCCCCCCTTGGCCCATTCCCTTACAGCCCCATGTGGCCCCACCCGCTCACAGGTGCTGTGGGCCACTCGGACGCCCCCCCCCCATTATTTAAACTCAACTTGTTTGGAGACCACAGTTCCCCTTTAAAGTTTGCTTTATTTAATGTGCTTTTCATATTTGAGAACATGATATAACTACTTACTTGGTAATACTTTTGCAATACAGCATTCTTAGGACGCGAAGCTGTCTACATCCTTTCAATAGGTATTTTAATGATTTATCACTGAGGTGGATACATCCAGAAAAATTCAAGACATGGAGATAATGGCAAACTCCTGAGAGATACTGAATGCTTATATCTGTTAACTGAATATAATGAACAATATAAATTACAAAAAAACAGACAATACACAAGGATAAAGTGTATGTCCAACCCCCCAAACTAAATGTTAGGATTAGGTCAATTGCCCCCCCGAACCTCAGACTCAACAGGGAGATTCAATAAAAGTTCTTATTGTTAAAAATGGTGCAAATTTTTCCCCAACCAATTAGATCTTATTTAACATTTCAAAGCTTTTGGTTGGGGCAAAATTAGCACCATTTTTAACGATAAGAACTTTAATTGAATCTCTCTGTTAGTGTTCTTAGCGTTTAAAGGTGCTGCCTCTGAGCAATTAAGCCACGAAACGTGATTAGACGTGAGCACCATGTTTGTATTTTGAAAAAATACTTTTTTACCTTATGCTGCTGGTGTGTGTCCCGGTTTTGAAGCAACAACCCTCTCCACCTTTTTGATTGTGCGGATCAAAAGTGCTGCTAAACCTACTTACCAGCCCTTGTTCCCTTGTCTGTCTTCTGCTTGATCTCTCAAACTAGAGTCTTGCATCTGGTTGGGTTCGGGTAGAACAATTCCAGTCTTAAAAAAACAACAACTTTTTTTCCTGTCTATGAAGACAGGAAAAAATAACAATCTATAATAACAAACTGAGAATTACAGTTTACGCACCACAAATGGTGAACGCATGCATTGCCAAGACAGAAACGTATGCGCATTGGAAATCGTGGGAGTTTTTGCATTACCATTATAACCAAAATGCGCAAGTGTAGCCTAGCCTTAACTCTTGTAGTGTCTAGGTAGATTTTGCAGAGATCACGGAGTAAAAAAGCAGTTAATGCTGGAGTGCCTGAAAGGCAGGCATTAAACTTATGACCTTGGTTTTACTAGCAGAGGTCAGAGGCAGCAAAGTAACAAACTTCTATCTGCACCTGCACCTATTTTTCAATGCAGATCCACCTGCTTCCTACACAAAATCCTGTTATGGTACCTGCTCATTGTAACTTTACTATCTCCCATGATGCAAGTTTACACAGTGGGTGGAGATTAAAATGTATATTCTGCAGGACATAGTTATACGATCATAGACAGGTAACCAGTAGATCTCCAGATGTCTGAAAACTATAACTCCCAGCATTCCTTGGCTATAGAGTGAATGCTGGCAGTTGTAGTTTTTAAACCATCTGGATATAATTACTGGTTACTTATCCCTGTCACAGATCAACAATAAAATAGGTGCAGGTAAAGATTTAAAATGAGCTGAGGTCCATGGGTAGGTAGAAGTTGGGGACAGAAGAGGCCCATGGGTAGGTAGTTGGGGACAGTAGAGGCCCATGGGTAGGTGGTAGGTAGTAGGGGACAGTAGAGGCTCATGGGTAGGTAGTAGGGGACAGTAGAGGCCCATAGGTAGGTAGTAGGGGACAGTAGAGGCTCATGGTTAGGTAGTTGGGGACAGTAGGGATATATGTGTGCCAACTGAACAGTGGCACACGTTAATCGGTTACCGTGATTTTAAACCCTAGCAGCGCTGCTGCGGCTCTGAGTAAATATAAATGAATGTATAAAGTTAATCATAATACTAAAGAATACCATGTTCCATGGGGGAAATTAGTTAGCTTAAAAGGATGTACTGTACTGTATGTATATTGCAATAATTCTGAAACATACCTTTGGGCATCCAGTAATGGTTACAGACGTAAGCAGTTTACAGCAAAAAGCCACTGTTTTAACTGTGTTATTTGTCACTTGCAAACAATGAGATAAGTCAAGCTGTTCCAGATCTCTGGATTGCTGGCAGAATTTCTGTGGGATACATATAACTGGTTACTAAATAAAATAATACAATCCAAAACTAAATGGCATAAATTCCATTTATTATTTAAAGATTTTAAAAACATTAAAGCGTATCTCCACCCCATTTCTTAAAAAACATTTAATCAAGGGGCAGGGCTGGATTTACACCTCAGGAGCCTCTAGGCCAAAAGAGCCTGGCACAAGCTTGTTCTTTTAAAATATGCACAGATTTTAGTGTGCATTAAAATGATTATTTCTAATCAAATGTTGGTACGGTATTAATTAGTTCTGTAAGTAAGAATATATACAAGATAGAGATGAGTTTGCTAGTTATCTTCAGTCCCTAAGACATGGCTGTCAGGCATATGCGATACCCAGTGGGTATAAGAGAAGGAGCAAAGATGAAAGCCCCCATGGGGCAATTTAAAACAATGTATCTTTACTGTTATTTGGCTGTGTAGGTTCATTATTTATTATGTACTTTGTTTCTAGACCAAGTTTTTTTCACTTTAGTTGTCCTTTAACTAGGAAAAGGGACCACATGCAAAGCTCAAGACCTGAACTACATACTGTATGTGGGTATAGCAAAATGCGTGAAAATTGGTATTTCTTTGTCATTAACTATTTACCAGGTGATCAGTAGTGCCCTGACTCTTTTTATTGTATGTTCCTGCGATGCAATAATCACTTCAATGGATAACTGTGGTCTCCATACAAGTACCATTTATTCAAAATACCTCTCTCAAACAAGCCTAGATTAATGCCTCTAGCTTCTCTGGATATTAAAGGAGAACTAAACCCAAAATTTTTATACTCCAGAATCTGAAAACCACCTCACTAAAAACACCAATAAGCTATAAATATTACTTCAGTAAATTGTGTTAAAGTAAATGTAAGCCTGTTAAGAATTAGATGAAGTATCTGTGTGTGTGTGCAGTGTCAGACCACACCTCCTGTCCTTAGTCACATGCTTCCTTGTTTTATCAGTTCTGTAAAAGGATTGGATATAATAGCGAAAATAGAGATTATTAATGGGTGTGACCAACTGTAACAATTTACAAATTGTAAATTTCCCAGCACCCATATCAAAATGAGAAGTAAGACACAGATTACTGTCACTGTGACAGGCATGTGTTATAAGCTGTGTCATAAGGCACATCCCCAAATATCTTTCTTTTCTGAAGCTAGTTACAGACCTGCCACCATTCTCTGTCCTTTCTTCTACCTTAGGCTTGTGGCTAGCTTTAAAACGTTTCGGGATAGGGTTTATAGTGCAGTTGATGATGCTTTGTCACAGCATGGGCATGCTCCATCCTTAAATTTGGAGGCAGACCCCAAGAGCTGGTGATGTGACAGCTCACAGTGCTAGTAGGAAAAACTGCTGTAACTGATTTTGAGCCTCTCTCTGTCTTCAATTAGCCATGCTGTGAAGGGGGCTTAACAATTCTGTCTGCCTCTAACTTTCATTCAAAGCTAGCATGCAAGAAAAAAACCCACCATTGATCAGTTTGATTATGTAGGCTGTATCCTAGCAACAGGATATTTCAAGTTTGTTTAACTGGCAGAGGATGAGGTTGTAACAGACATTCCCAACAGCCAATGACAAGTGTTGTGTTAATCATGGCCCTGGGACGTCTAGGAGGTGGGCTTTTAGCACTCATCTTTGCTGTGCGATATCTAAGGGAGTGCAGCACGGCTATTAATGTGAGTAAGTGATTTCAGCTACTGGAAGTGTGGACATGTAATGGGGGTGATGTTGGTTTTTTTTATATTGTTGTCCTTTAATGTGACTTTTAAAGAACATTTATAGATAACGACCATTAGATTTTAAGCTTCTGATGAGATTGGTTAAACTAATCGTAAAGTGATACGTTAAGCACTACTGTATATAATGAAAGAATACAAAACATATTCACATTTGCAGGTAGCGTAACTAAAAAGAAAAAAATAGTTTTGTACTTTGAAAAATCTGGTCAAGAGTATGTTTTCAAGAATATGAAACTTGCATACCAGCTACTGTAGGTAGTTACTCTTAGTTGTTACCAGTGTGTGTGCACAGTTTCACATTTTTATATGTTCTGTGTCATGAATCTCTCTGGGACTAATCTCTTTCTTAGATAACAGTACACTGGTTTTCATCGTTTCCTCTTGCACTCCAATGTTTGGTTTTTCATATGTACAAAATTGTAATCATATGTAAAGTTTTGGAAACATTTGAAAATTGCATGTTGGATTAAAATGGCATGTTAATGCTTAAAACAAAAACTGGTGACTTGTAAGTTATCTGACCTGATATTTTTACTAGTTTATTTAATGAATTTGTAACCAGATATTTAATCATACATTTTTTTCTGTTATGGAAAATGTATCTGCCTCTACACTTGGCTCACAGACCTTGCATGAGCATGTGCAGAGGGGGCAGAAGGGGAATTAGCAGTCATTCATTGGTTGTGATGTCAGCAGTCACCAATTAATTGAATGCAGGACATTTGGAACTCTTTATTATTATCTAGTTTCATGGACCTCCACCACAAGGGAGGTACTATTTTGTACTATTTACTATTTTGTTTTTTCACCACTAGAGGCACTGTCTTAATTAGTATAAATTCTCACTCATGATCATGCCCTGTAAGCACTTGACAAAGGCCCGTTGGACGAAACGCTGTGCTGTGTTTTTCTGCACTAGCTGATGTTGTGAATAAATATGGGATAACCCTAAATATTTGATTGGCTCTCTGTACCTTTTTTCTTTTCAATACTGAAGTCCAGGGTTAGCAGATTTTATTTTTTGATTACAAATTTAGTATTGCTTTCACTTTTGTTGGGTTTTGTATTGATAGTCCTAGGCATTCTTTCGCTACATGTCTGCATGTGATGCCTTTTGTAGAGCTTTCCCTAATATACTGTATTCCCCTTTTTGTCACAGGGAAAAGGTAACACCCTTTTTAGTGGTAAAAGAAGTTATTGGGGGGATGTTGTGAAGTGTAGTCTCCCCCTATGAATGTCTAAATTATTTCTGCGCTCTCTTTGTTTTGCTGCTCATACATTAGTCAACTTACCTTCCGACGTTCCTGCAATATACCAGCACTAATCATTGACCAATCAAATTTCAATCCTATGCTGTCATGTCTGATGACAGCTCAAATCCCAGCAAAAAGAATGATAGGATAACCAAGCATCTTATGTTTGGTTGTAGCCTCTAGAACCTTTTGTACTTTTTTGTACTATTATTTAAAGAGCCTTCATTTTCATGAATGATGACATTTATGATGTATTTCTATTAGTCCACTCTATACAGCAGCACAGTAAAAGGATCTCCAGGGCAAGACATTCTAAACAATAAATATTTTTGTTCCTTTTTTCATGTTTGTTTCAATCAGCAGTGTAATCCAACATACCATTTTCAAATGTTTTCAAAACTTTACATATGTTCACAATTTTGTACATATGAAAAACCATACATTGGAGTGCAAGAGGAAACAAGATGAAAACCAGTGTACTGTTATCTAAGAAAGAGATTAGTCCCAGAGAGATTCATTAGTCCCAGAGAGATTCATGACACAGAACATATAAAAATGTGAAACTGTGCACACACACTGATAACAACTAAGAGTAATGACCTACAGTAGCTGGTATGCAAGTATTTTATTTCATATTCTTCAAAACGTACCTTCCGATGTTCCCGAAATGTTTCGAGATGCACCAGCACCAACCATGGACCAATCAACTTTTAATCCTGTGCTGTCATGTCAGAGATTCCAGCTGTGGATTGTTCTGCAGGTAAGTTTGCTCATCTCTCCTGGTATATTAAGTGAAGTAAGGAAGGTAAGACATATTATCTTTTCTCAGTGAAATGTAGATATTTAAAATTACCTTACTTAAGTATGCATGGCAGACAGACTTGTTGAGACAGTAAAGACAGTAACACAATGCATACAACTCAAAGCTCACTTATAAATTAATGCCCTGATATAACATACCATGTTTGGGTAAAGAACATATCTACTGCTTTGTGGTTACATTAAGAATACATCACTTGTCCTGGAAATAGAGATAATTTCTATTCCTTATACAGTTTATGTGTTTGAATACTTTAGATTGATCTCCATGCTTAAAAAAACAGCCCCTAACCGTTACTTCAGTCTGCAAACTAAGATCTGCTAAGTGAACTTTGGCTTTTAAACATTGAAGAACAGTAGGTAAACTAATAATTCTTAAAGGAAATAAAGTGACAAATTTAATAATCTTACACACTTCCCTTTTCTTAAAGGGGAACTGTGGTCTCCAAACAAGTTGAGTTTAAAGGAGAACTAAAGTCCCAAGACAACTTTGTCCCAATAGAGAGAGCACATTCACAAACGCACAACAAGCTGTGTCTCATGTCTCCCTTTGCTGTGCATGCTGGGTGATTTATGAAAATAACCTGTGTGTACTAAGGGTCAGCTCCCATAATTCACCTTATCTGGGAACACCCAGCTAAGTGTGCGCCGGACATTTCACAGGAAACTGCAGTCTTGCTTCCTGGAAGCTGACAGCCAATCATGTTACAGCTCAGATATCCCTCCCTCTGACACAGAACACAGATAGTGCAGTTTTTGTGTAAGCACATTTGAAATGCTCCTGTCCCTAACAATGATAAATTCCTAGGCTTTTCATACAAAAAAGAAAAGTAATCTTTGCAGTGTATGTCTTTGCTAGCATGAATGAAAGAAACAGAACATTTAACATTTCAGCAAAAAATAAAAGTAAATATGGGGAATCGAACCAGCAACCTTCTATACTGTGTCTTTCTAAAAAGAAAGCTTTCTACCACTAGGCCACAAGGGCTAATAAGTCATGGACTAGAACATGTAAAACAAAAAAAAGGGAACATGGGGAATCAAACCTGTGTCTCAATCGTTTTTTCCTAACCCAGCACTTTAGCAGAACACGCCACAGGTGAACTCTCAATCGATAGAAATAAATGTCAGTAAAATCAGGTCACTATTTTGTATTGCTACTGGAAGACTGTCAGAAATTCATGCTGGTTGGTAAATAAATAATAGAGCTGCTATATATAAAGTTTGTACATATGTAGAAACTTTAGATTTTTCTATAAACATGGAAACAGAAAAAAGCAATAAACTCAGGCAGTAGACTATGTTATATTGTTTCATAAGTAAACTCTGGGATTTGAACTTGTGACTTCTTGGTCTGTTTGTTCCTAAAAACATAGCATTTACATAGTGCACCACCAGCACTCTGCACATAGAGAAAGTGAATCCTGGGGTCAGGGGGCTTGGCTATTTAAAGCCAACATGGGCTATGAGTAACAACATGGAAGCCTCCTTTATTACAGAATCTATTACTTATATCTGCTAAATGCAAATAACGAGAAGAATCTTTCAACATGTAGGTATTCTGGGGAGCAAAACCTTCACATTATCTGAATCTGAAAAATCTGAGGATCTGAAAAAATGAAGTTTAGTTCTCCTTTAAATGAAAGGCCAGTTTCCTACCTTTAAAATGAGCCATCAAATGAGCCACCTGTCTACGTGCTCCACAGGCCAAAATATAAAGAAATTACTGACTAGAAAGTTAATGGGTGGGAGGCTGACATGTGACATTCCTAAGACTGCTCCTCCACATCGCCGCTGGCAAGCACAGCCTCAGACTTCAGTGACAGGACAGGAAGTCCCTCCTCCTCCCTGCTGTGTGAAGTGAAGATCCTCACAGAAAAGGTAAGGGAATCTCTAGCTCTACTCTCTTACTATGTGAAAAAGTTCTCACTCTGCCTGAACTGTTTTCACAGTTTTCTGTAGGGGGGGGTGTCCCACAGCACCCGCGAGTAGGTGGGGCCACGGCACCCATGAGTGGGCGGGGCCATATGGGTCCAAAGGGGGCCTGCAAATTGAGTGGCCATGGGGTCCATGAGTAGAAGGGACATGGGGGGCTTGCAAGGGGAGGAGGACTGTCATCCACTGACATGGTTTCAGAGCAGGAAGCAGGAAGTGCAAGGGACCTGGTGATGCTTCTGCCATATTACACACAAAAATTTAAATATCTTCAAAACAATGCAAAATAAACAATGACAATAAATTGCAAAAAATCTCAGGAAAGCAATTCCTGTCAATTTACCTAAAGTCATTTTTGGACCACAGTTCCCCTTTAAAAGCCATTTTACGGCCAGCACAATGTTTCGTGTTCCAACACTGTAAATTTAAATGATTTACTACAGTAAAAGGCTCTTTCCCCTTCTTTATAAAATGATTAGCCACTCTTTGTACAGTGATTATGTTCATGATAGGCTTACATCAAATTCCATCTGGGATCTTCCATAGAACTTTTGTCAAACTGTAAATGACATTTGATATGTTTTTTTTTTTCATTTTTGTCTTGTTTGTTTAGAAGTGTAACTTAAGAAACGCTGGGACTTTTCAGAAAACACATATACGCTAATTATTTTGACAGCACTGCACATATGTGGACTTCTTTCTGACTTCTAAAGACCATTGGATACTCCAGAGATTATGTAGGAGTTTCTCAGGAAAAAGGCAATTATTAAAAGCAAAACTTTTATTTTTTTTACAGAAGATATCATAAGCAGATTTAACAACGTAGTATAGTTAGTTTCCTTCTATCTTTTAAGTAAGAAAAATAAGGGCTTCTTGGGCAGTAAAAAACTAAAAAAAAAAAGAAAACAAACTACTTTATTAAGCCTTCATATACGGCACACAGGAAACAAAGAAGATGCCTTACGCATTTCAGGTGCAACTCAGGGTCACCTCCCTAATGGTAGATTCTTTAAGATTCTGTCTGTCATTTTTCAAAGGTGAGGGTACACACAGTCCAACATGGCCATGTTTCCCACGACCGTGACTAACTCCCTATACTTTAGAACGGGGACGGCCAATGAAAATCTTTGGAACAAAACAAGCGATCCCAATGGCGAACGGTCATCGGGAATTCTCATTTGTGCAGTACACACATCGGCTAGAAAGATTCAATTACATCGGAATCACCCCTTTCTCGTTTCCAGTGCCACCTTCTATGCTGGCTTTCAGTGAGTGTTAAGTTAAGAATGTGTGAGGGGGGATTTTAGTAAATGCAATACAGCACTACTAAACTACACATGTACATAAAATGATATATTAAACATCTGGAGCCATTTTTCGGTTTTATAAATAACTTGAATTTTAAGGATTGTCTCTTTTTTATTTATAGGAAACATGTTGTCTTTGATGTCTTGACCACAGTGTGTTAGTGTGTGGTAAATCTGTAAATATAGCAGTGAATATGGACATTTTATAAATAGTGACATAATTAATTGATTAATACTGGTACTAATAATGCCACAGAACCATCACACTGTACACTCTCTGTACAAATATTGTTTTATTTGAGGGTACTATGCTCTGTTTTGCTCAATTAAATAACGGTAAATATTTTCAGTTGTAAAGCAATTAGTTAATTATGGGTTGAAAAATAGCAGAGATTGCTAACATCCTAATCAAAACAGAGTCAAATGAAAAGTGTTATAGTAACTAAAGGCATCTGCCTGACAAAAGGCCAGAGTTGCAGATGGCGTTTTATTTTCAACAAAAGGAATTGCTGTGTATATGGCACACGAGCACTTGCCATTTATGTGAGGGAATCAGACATTTGCCACCTTAGACAAAAGCATAGCACACAGAGACCCCACATACAATGAATGAGTCTCTTCAACACATTTCTTGTTCTATTACTTTCATGTTTTTAGGGAAATAATTCATTTCAGGCACAATTTTCTGCTGGAAATTAATTCCAGCAGATTTTTAAATCTCGCAGCATTTCAGATTGAGCTGCAAATTGTAGCCATTTATGAATATGTCCCAAAGTATTTAATCCACATATAATAATCAACAATATTTTTGCAATTACCTGAATTCCTACGTCAGAAATCCCCATACACTCAGAAAGACTAAGCTCTTTTATCCTGCCATGGGTCCCAAGTGCTGACAGACCCTGTAATAATCAAGAATAAAGTTAAAAGTTACAAGTAGCAGTTTTTTTGTTAATATAGTAAGTGATCAACTAAAAAAGAAGCAAAATAATAATAATAATGCAGAAGTAGCTGACTGCCTTGAAAACCTCTTCTACAATATGTTCCCTAAAAAAACAACTTTAAAGGGTATCTCCACCCAGAAAAAAAAAAGTTTTTCCATAGTGTAGCCCAACCTTAACCAACATGTTTGTTAAGTTATAAAAGCAGCAGAAATGTACTTGCATTGCTTCTTTCCCCCAGCGCTCTGATCCAGGCCCTCCTGCCTTCCAGAATTTGCAAGCAGGGGGCCAGAGCAGCAGCGTCTGCGATTAGCTAGCCAGCAGACAATCACAGACGTGGCTGCCAGCAATGCAGATCGCCGGGGAACAAAACAATGTAAGTACATTTGATCGATCCAGATGGATGGAGTCCATACTGACGCCTGAGTCCATACTGAAGACAAGGACGCAGCAGAGACCAGATGACACACAGACAGCTCCTACTCTTCAGTTTTTGGAAATTTCGAAAGGCACTGCAGGAAAACCGTGCAGGAGCTGAGGATGTAAGGTAAGGATTTTTTAACACTACAACAGTGGGGCCAGTAGTAGGTTTTACAGTTTTGGGGGTGGACACCCGTATCTATTTATAGAAATGAAGAATTCTATCACATTTCTGTGTGAGCTATCGTCTTGGAGATATTTTGCAGGGGACAAGGTGTTTTTTTTCTTTTGCGTGAAGTTGGAACCACCTTTAGAGATGTCCAGGTTGTGGCAGAAAGTCAGAAGTACCTAGGTGGCTGTTCCACATCAGTGGTTGATACGAACCATTAATGGTAGGCCCTGACAGTGCGCGCGACGCTTTGGGGTAAGAAACGCGGTTTGGCAGCAGTGCGATTTAGACAGAAGCCGTATTTAAAGATCTTTTTTTCCTCACCTTTTCCATGATGAGAGGCAATTATTGCTAAAGTGTGATTAGCAGCAGTGTAAAGAATCTGCACCTTCCTGCAGATACCATAGTAATGATAGACATAGACACATGTTGACAGTTGACACTATTTCATTGGCGCTCTTTGTGATCTTGGCTATGGGGCATGTTCTGGTTATGGGGGATTTTAACTACCTGCACTAGATTAGTATAATGATAATGGAGAACTACTTGCCTTCCGGCAGCCCCTACTTCCGTTGATTAAAGTACTAAAGAGCTTTCTTTCCAGTACAGTCCTTTTCTGTGGGCACTGCGTCCCATGATCGGAGAGTTGTTTCGATATTTTAGCGATGGTAGAGGGAAACTCTAAGTGTTCGCACAGTACTAGGGAATATCGAAATATGTGCCACTTTGTCTGGATTGAGTAACTAACTTGGATATCTAAAACCCAGAGCTTCTTTTGGAGATGGCATGTAATGGGACGTTAGGGAATAGTGACCAATGTTTTGGACATATGTATGTGATCCAAAATTTACCAATAAAGGAATTCGCACGAAACATTAAAGTGACATACTAGGTTGACAGACAACGCATAACACTTTTATATAACACTTGTGTTGTATGTGTAAATGATTCTCATGATTTTGTTATTAAGACTATTACATAGAAGGCTGACATCGCTACCACTTGCTAGTGTATCAGATCTTTCCCCCCAAACTTTATTTCCTAAGAAATCATCATGCTTCTGTGCTTCTGTTAGCTGGATTGTAGAAGTGGGATAGAACAAAGGCTTGAACTACTGAAATTTGGCAGTTCTGTTTAAACTTTGCATATATATTAACATTTGCATAAAAGTTTTGTATAGTTATAACATCTAAGACAGTCACTACTGGGCCAGTGGGCCCACAACGGTGGGGTGGGGTGATGTCTGGGAACTAAGAGGGTTTTTAAACAGCTGATCACGTGTATGTAGCCAAGGTATGTGCAATCAGCTGTTTTAAACTGCTGCTGTTTTACAAGTTACAGTAGTGTAACTTTAGAAAATTATAGTTTTATTTGCACATTATACTTTTGTTGTTTTATCCCAGTATAAGATACTAAAAAGACATATGTGTTAGTGGTTGCTGCTCTTCCTCATCTTCCCAAACTTCTCTACTTCTGGTAGCCCCTTCCGTTAAGCTAATTTTTATATGGCACTAGTCCCATGTATTAAAATAGGGCTTACGGGGCGTGTCCAAGATGGCGACGTGTGTGAAGGAGCTCCGCACTACAAATCCTGTTTCACCACAGAGGCCATTCATATACCTAAATTGCTGCACAAGTATGACAAAAACAAAGTCAAACATAGCCAAGCAGCCATAAGCTTAAAAGATTTGCCCACCAGAGCAGAGACCCAGTGAACGGACCAGGAGCACCCAGCCCACAGTCATCGCCTCAGAAGAACATAGAACAACAGAGAGGAGAAACAGCAGTGGGAAACGGCTGACACAAAAAGGTCCGCTGCCAACATCCCTGGCGCCAAACCCTGATCCACGTGACTCCCCATGCCACAGCTACTTCACCCCCCGGCGGTAACAGAGACTACATTAAAATATAGGGAAGGAAGATGCACACTTACCCTGCAGTGGATCACATATTAAAGGTGCTTGGGAGGGTAAAGAACAAATACCAATCAAAAGAACGGACAGAGGAGAGACCCCGTTCCCAAAAGACCCCCACAAAATGGCACTACCACATGCAGATAATGAAATACGAATGCAGTAAGTCCCGACACGAGATGTGACTGGGGGAGTCTTTTTATTGCTTTTTACCGGGAGCCTGGAGGTTTCGTAGTGTTTTTAAGGAATTTTGTGTATATGGGGTGTGTTTTTCTTATGTGTCTCTAATAAACTGCGTTAGTATTTCATTATCTGCATGTGGTAGTGCTTTTGGGGACAGGAGTCTCTCCTCTGTCCCTGTTCTTTTGATTGGTAAAAGAGCCTACATTAACGTAACTCTTCCAGGCAATCACAGATACCAAAACTACACTCACTGGCTTACTGGAGTAGGTCAAAGTGGATGTGGGGCTCTTGAGACAAGACCTCTGTAACCTACGGCAAAGGGTAACTGAAACCGAACAACAGAATCGCAGTTGGAGGATGATACCCCCAGTCACCGAGAATGTAACTACCTTACAGCAGCAAATCTGTGTGAAGCAAGACCACATTGAGGACCTCGAAAACCGCTCCTGGAGGCAAAATGTAAGGTTAGTGGGGTTCCCAGAAGGAGCTGAGGGCGGGCGACCTGAAGATTTTATTGAAACATGGTTTAAAGAACAATTTTGGAGGTGAAAACCCAGTATGGCCTTTACAGTAGAACAAGCACACAGTGTCCCGGGCAGACAACCACCACCTGGGTCGAGGCCTAGACCAATTATTGCCCGCATACTTAATAGCAGAGACAGAGATTCGCTACTGAAACTAGCGCACAACAAACAAAACTTAAAATATGAAAACACCAGTATAATGCTATTTCCGGACTTTTCCCAAGAAATTCAAAAACAACGCGCCACATTCATAGCGGTTAAGCAAAGACTCAGAAGTGCAGGCATATCCTATTCCATGCTGTACCCAGCCCACCTGAGAATTATATACCGACAGTGTATGCTATTTTTTGCACATAGTAGCAGAAGCTCTAGACTGGATAGAGCACACAGGACTGAGGGAACCAGAACAAGCGCCTAGGGAGGAATAACCGACTACACTGGGGACCAGATACTGATACCTCCCGATGATACTAAAGAATAGTATATACCCCTGATATTGTTGTCCCCGTTATTCCCCAACAGTCCCTCTTGCCCCCCCCCTCCACTTTTATCTTCTAGACTGCAACTAACTGAGTATGAAACCACACTAACGAAAGTAACCTGAACTTTGTAATACGTACTTATACCCACAAACTTAAAGTTATGATACAACTTACTATGCATACCTCCTATCAGAACCCTAAACTATGAATAACACAGAGACATTGAACTGTGAGATGGGAGGGCAACACAGCCTATACTGCCCATTACACATGGTACCGCATATCTTTGTTTAGTGACCCATATACTTTTATGCTCTGTTACATTAACGTGATATAATAACTGCAAATTATAATTAAACTGATTGTATAATACTGTACTTATCATGTAAAAGTGTATGACTAATAGTAATAGTTGAAATAAATGACTAAGGAATACAAACCACCTACCAAGCCACAACCATAAGTCTGAGAGACCCAACCTAATTATGGGTGGGTGTATGGTACCGAACATATTATCACTCGACTCCACTCTGCAAGGCACAGTAGGAGGACAAAACGTAACTACCTCAATAGTGGAATACATGAATAGAATGGATCTCCCCCCTCCACTCACAGGTTGGCGAGATAAATCCCAAAACTGTATATACAAATATGTTACTAATAACATAGTGTGTATATGTCTAAATGAGTGGAAACAAAGATATATTTATTTACCAAATGAAAAGGGGGAAATGCGATGGCTTCCCCCCCCGCACCCAATACAGGGAGAGGAGCTGATACTAGCTGTAGAACAAACATAAATGCCACGAATAGGATACCTAAGACCTAGCTATTCCTAGCGAACGATGGCTTAAAGGGACTTCAAAAAATAGGTGATACCTTGGTTAAATAAAAGAGTGCAAGGAATACGCACAATTAATAGACTTAAGTTCTACATAGACAGATCACAGAAAATAGATAACACGGATTGCCGAACAAAAGCAAGTCAGCCCCAAGATGTTTTGTAAGGATAAGTGTAAGATGGTGGAAAAAAGAGGAATGGAAAGTTGGGACCATTAACTACTGGCCTCCCCTGTTCATCTTGTCAGATTGCTTTTGTCTGGGCGACGTGCCCACTGGATTGGAAAAAAGCCAACCGTGCTAATACCAATATTCAAACAAAATGTCTAGTCGTCTCACCAGCTGGGTAATCTATAGATACTGGAAGCTAACCACTCAGTGGTAGGCGAAGGTGATGGAAACTTTGCCCTGTTAAGGGATAAGATCCTTGACTGTTGTCTCCAGGCAGATTCATCTTTAGTAGTAGTAGTCAGCATGGATGTATCAAGCTAATAGATCCTTAACAAGACAATGCTAATTCTAGCCGACAGATGGGCTACCGTAGACTAGTAAAATAATAAGAAATGAGAGGAAAAATTCCCCTTTATGTGAATAGTTTAAATGGCAAGAGTACAACTGCCATAAGTGCGGAAGTGACATTACCCCCCCCCCCCACACACACATACACATAGGGTATATTGTTACAATGAGTAACCCGTTAGAACTTTTTGACAAGTACTGGTTTCTATATATGTTGATGAGAAACATTTTTTTTAAATTGTGCTACAGTAAAACTCATAAGATTGCTTGCTGAACAAAAAAATAACAAAAATGTGTGGTTTGAAATGCATGTGCAGTATTTCTTTTTCTATTCCTCTCTACTCTTTACTATCTTCTTCTAACCTCTTGACTACCCCGGAGCCCAGCAAGAAACCTCTTGATACACCATCAACCCTAGCAATCACTACATGACTAACTCACTGACAATACTGAGCTGGAACGTCAGAGGATCCCGCAAACCACTCAAGCATTTACAAATCCAAGAGGTACTCTCTAAGCACAAACCAGACGTGGTCTGTCTCTAAGAAACCCATCTTATACAAACTGAAACCCACTGGCTAAAAAATCATTGGTGGCCTTGTCATCCCACAGCTGCCACTCCACCTATTCCAGAGGAGTATCCATTCTGATTCGCTCCAAACTACAGTTTAATGTACTCAAAACACGAACTGACACCACAGGGAAATATACAATGGTGGTTCTGGAATTGACCACACACAGTATATTATAGCTGGACTGTATAATCCTCCGGCAACAACCAGTACACTTCAGCACATGATCCCTTTCTTCAGTGAGTTCCCAAATGCATCCATAATATACATGGGTGATTTCAACATGACATGCAATGAACAATGGGATCACTTCCCAGCTAGACTGACCCCCCACAATGCCCTTACCAATACACAATCCAAGTTTATGGCCATGCGGAACCTTGTGGAAACTTGGAGATAAAAAAAAACCACATCCAGAGGATATACATGCTATTCATCCACATACGAAAACAATGTCACGTATAGATTATATATTTCTCTCACCCGCACTAGCACAAAAGGTAGAAACAATTACCCACCTGCCAAGAGGTCCTTCAGACCACATCCCTATACTACTAAAAATGACAGAGGACGAAAACACAACACCACCAGATTTTGGAAATTCAATACGTTCTGGCTTACCCTTTTTACACAACCAGATAGAATAGAAAGACAACTTCGGGAATACCTCGAAACTGATCAAGGAAATGTTCCCTCACACCATACAATGGGATGCCCTAAAAGCTTACCTTGTGGCTGCCTTTCCTCCACACAATATCGCATATTAAAAAACAAACCAGACTGGCAGAAAACAACAGAGCAACAAAGCACAAACAACAGAGCAAGCATGTACAGAATGCAACACCGGACACATGCTCAGCCTGGATTACGTCATATACTTAAAGAGAAAGCTCATTGGAAAGCCTTTTCTACAAGCAAACAACAATTGAACAGGGCAACCAATCAGCCAAGCTATTAGCGTATATGGCCAATCGACAGCATCAGAACAAACATCATCCTACAGATACAAGACCAAACGTTGGGAGCAGTCAAAGATACCCCAAGATACTAGATAGCTTCCGTAATTAATATGCAACTCTATACAAATCTCAAAGCAACTTAACCAACGAAGACATTCAAGAATACCTAAAGGATATCAACCTCCCCAAACTAAATGATGACCAAAAATTCACCCTAAATGAAATAAAACAAGCAATACAAAACTTGAACCCGGGCAAGGCCCCAGGCCTAGATGGATTCCAACGGAAATCTACAAACAATACCTGAATGCCCTGGCGGACCCTTTACTCCAAATGTACCAAACATCAATTAACAACCAACAACTACCAAACTCCCTATACGAAACAAATATAATTGTCCTATTGACCTCGGAACCATTCGCCCTAAATAGAGGTACATGCCAAGGGTGTCCACTTCACCGTACCGTTGTTCACCCTAAATTTCAACTTTTCATATACTGTACCTCTCCCTTGCCCACCCCCCAACTGCCGAGTTCTATTCATAATTAAACCTCCTGAATGATACTTACAGCCCTTCACTCACGCGGCTGTCTTCTCCGAATCTTTGCTAACCGAAAGCCGCGGAGAGGACTGTAAGTTTGATTTGGGAGGTTTAATTAGAAATCTAACACAGCAATTGGGGGTGGGCAAGGGAGAGGTACAGTATTTAAAAATAGTTTTACACTTGGTGAAGGGCCGCAATAGAGGGATCCAGAGGGTGGGAGGGGAAAGGGCTCCCGAGCACATGCCACTGTCCTCTCAGAGACGGTGAAAACCTTTTGCACAGGAAGACAGTACCTACTGTTCACTTTCTTGGACTTTGGACTAGCACTGCAGGAGAACCATAAGGAGCAAGGATGTAAGGTAAGGATTTTTTAACACTACACAGTGGGGCCAGTAGTAGGTTAAAGTTTTGGGGGTGGACATGCCCTTTTATCCTATTTATAGAAAATGAAGAATTCTATCACATTTCTGTGAGCTATCGTTCTTGAGATATTTGCAGGGGAAAAGGTGTTTTTTTTAATTTGCATTAAGATTGGCACCCCCTTTAGTTGTCCATTGGCCAGTCAATTAACTAGCGTTTTACCTAGTAGTGAAACACAATTAATAGGACAGCCTGCTCTGCAAGTTGGTTAAGAACGAGGTTGGCAGTGCGATTTACTGACAGAAGCCGTATTTAAAGATCTTTTTTTCCTCACCTTTTCCATTATTGAGTATGCAATTAGTGCTAAAGTGTGATTAGCAGCAGTGTAAAGAATCTGCACCTTCCTGCAGATACCATAGTAATTATAGCACATAGAAAAATGTGACAGTTGACACTATTTAATGAGCTCTTTGTGATCTAGCAATATGATAGAACTTGCTATTAGGTGAATATTTCCTTTAAAGCAGAGCTTTTCAGTAGTCTTTTAGTGGGCAGCTCCATATTTTTTAATTTGGATGGAACATATAAGTGGCTATAAAAATTGCATAAATAAAAATATTTTGGACATTTTGTAAAAAAAAATAAATTAAAACATAATTCCCAGGTATCACATTGTTTCTGATTTCTGTATTATATACAAGGCTACTGACTTTAGTTTATCAGATCTTTCCCCCCAAACTTTATTTCCTAAGAAATCATACATGCCTTCTGTGCTTCTGTTAGCTGGATTGTAGAAGTGGGATAGAACAAAGGCTTGAACTACTGAAATTTGGCAGTTCTGTTTAAACTTTGCATATATATTAACATTTGCATAAAAGTTTTGTATAGTTTATAACATCTAAGACATGTCACTACTGGGCCAGTAGGGCCCACAACGGTGGGGTGGGTGATGTCTGGGAACTAAGAGGGTTTTTAAACAGCTGATCACGTGTATGTAGCCAAGGTATGTGCAATCAGCTGTTTTAAACTGCTGCTGTTTTACAAGTTACAGTAGTGTAACTTTAGAAAATTATAGTTTTATTTGCACATTATACTTTTGTTGTTTTATCCCAGTATAAAAAGACATATGTGTTAGTGGTTGCTGCTCTTCCTCATCTTCCCAAACTTCTCTACTTCTGGTAGCCCCTTCCGTTAAGCTACATTTTTATATGGCACTAGTCCCATGTATTAAAATAGGGCTTACGGGGCGTGTCCAAGATGGCGACGTGTGTGAAGGAGCTCCGCACTACAAATCCTGTTTCACCACAGAGGCCATTCATATACCTAAATTGCTGCACAAGTATGACAAAAAACAAAGTCAAACATAGCCAAGCAGCCGATAAGCTTAAAAGATTTGCCCACCAGAGCAGAGACCCAGTGAACGGACCAGGAGCACCCAGCCCACAGTCATCGCCTCAGAAGAACATAGAACAACAGAGGGAGAAACAGCAGTGGGAAACGGCTGACACAAAAAGGTCCGCTGCCAACATCCCTGGCGCCAAACCCTGATCCACGTGACTCCCCTCCAGCACTTGTCCCCCCGGCAGGTAACAGAGACTACATTAAAATATAAGGGAAGGAAGATGCACAGCTTCAGACCCTGCAGTGGATCACTATATTAAAGTGGTGCTTGGGAGGGTAAAGAACAAATACCAATCAAAAGAACAGGGACAGAGGAGAGACCCCTGTTCCCAAAAGACCCCCACAAAATGGCACTACCACATGCAGATAATGAAATACGAATGCAGTAAGTCCCGACACGAGATGTGACTGGGGGAGTCTTTTTATTGCTTTTTTACCGGGGACGCCTGGAGGTTTCGTAGTGTTTTTAAGGAATTTTGTGTATATGGGGTGTGTTTTTCTTATGTGTCTCTAATAAACTGCGTTAGTATTTCATTATCTGCATGTGGTAGTGCTTTTGGGGACAGGAGTCTCTCCTCTGTCCCTGTTCTTTTGATTGGTAAAAGAGCCTACATTAACGTAACTCTTCCAGGCAATCACAGATACCAAAACTACACTCACTGGCTTACTGGAGTAGGTCAAAGTGGATGTGGGGCTCTTGAGACAAGACCTCTGTAACCTACGGCAAAGGGTAACTGAAACCGAACAACAGATATCGCAGTTGGAGGATGATCTACCCCCAGTCACCGAGAATGTAACTACCTTACAGCAGCAAATCTGTGTGAAGCAAGACCACATTGAGGACCTCGAAAACCGCTCCTGGAGGCAAAATGTAAGGTTAGTGGGGTTCCCAGAAGGAGCTGAGGGCGGGCGACCTGAAGATTTTATTGAAACATGGTTTAAAGAACAATTTTGGAGGTGAAAACCTCAGTATGGCCTTTACAGTAGAACAAGCACACAGTGTCCCGGGCAGACAACCACCACCTGGGTCGAGGCCTAGACCAATTATTGCCCGCATACTTAATAGCAGAGACAGAGATTCGCTACTGAAACTAGCACACAACAAACAAAACTTAAAATATGAAAACACCAGTATAATGCTATTTCCGGACTTTTCCCAAGAAATTCAAAAACAACGCGCCACATTCATAGCGGTTAAGCAAAGACTCAGAAGTGCAGGCATATCCTATTCCATGCTGTACCCAGCCCACCTGAGAATTATATACCGACAGTGTATGCTATTTTTTGCAGCAGTAGCAGAAGCTCTAGACTGGATAGAGCACACAGGACTGAGGGAACCAGAACAAGCGCCTAGGGAGGAATAACCGACTACACTGGGGACCAGATACTGATACCTCCCGATGATACTAAAGAATAGTATATACCCCCTGATATTGTTGTCCCCGTTATTCCCCAACAGTCCCTCTTGCCCCCCCCCTCCACTTTTATCTTCTAGACTGCAACTAACTGAGTATGAAACCACACTAACGAAAGTAACCTGAACTTTGTAATACGTACTTATACCCACCAAACTTAAAGTTATGATACAACTTTACTATGCATACCTCCTATCAGAACCCTAAACTATGAATAACACAGACACATTGAACTGTGAGATGGGAGGGCAACACAGCCTATACTGCCCATTACACATGGTACCGCATATCTTTGTTTAGTGACCCATATACTTTTATGCTCTGTTACATTAACGTGATATATAATCTGCAAATTATAATTAAACTGATTGTATAATACTGTACTCATGTATATAAAGGATGGTATGACTAATATGTTGAAAATTGAATACTAAGGATATGTAACAAACCTACCCCTACCAAGCCACAACCATAAGTCTGAGAGACCCAAACCATAATTATGGGTGGGTGTATGGTACACGAACATATATCACTCGACTCCACTCTGCAAGGCACAGTAGGAGGACAAAACGTAACTACCTCAAATAGTGGAATACCATGAATAGAATGGATCTCCCCCTCTTCCACTAACACAGGTTGGCGAGATAAAATCCCAAAACTGTATATAACAAATATGTTACTAATAACATAGTGTGTAATATGTCTAAATGAGTGGGAAACAAAGATATATTTATTTACCAAAATGAGATAAGAGGGAAGAAATGCGATGGCTTACCCACCCAGACCCAAATAAGGGAGAAAAGGATAACACTGTAAAAACAAAACAAAACCACTAATAGGATACCTTAACAGTATACATAGCTAATTCTAGCCGACAGATGGGCTACCGTAGACTAGTAAAATAATAAGAAATGAGGAAAAATTCCCCTTTATGTGAATAGTTTAAATGGCAAGAGTACAACTGCCATAAGTGCGGAGTGACATTACCCCCCCCCACACACACATACACATAGGGTATATTGTTACAATGAGTAACCCGTTAGAACTTTTTGACAAGTTACTGTTTTCTATAATGTTTGATAGAAACATTTTTTTTTAAATTGTGCTACAGTAAAACTCATAAGATTGCTTGCTGAACAAAAAAATAACAAAATGTGTGGTTTGAAATGCATGTGCAGTATTTCTTTTCTTCTATTTCCTCTCTACTCTTTACTATCTTCTTCTAACCTCTTGACTACCCCGGAGCCCAGCAAGAAACCTCTTGATACACCATCAACCCTAGCAATCACTACATGACTAACTCACTGACAATACTGAGCTGGAACGTCAGAGGATCCCGCAAACCACTCAAGCATTTACAAATCCAAGAGGTACTCTCTAAGCACAAACCAGACGTGGTCTGTCTCTAAGAAACCCATCTTATACAAACTGAAACCCACTGGCTAAATAAATCATTGGTGGCCTTGTCATCCCACAGCTGCCACTCCACCTATTCCAGAGGAGTATCCATTCTGATTCGCTCCAAACTACAGTTTAATGTACTCAAAACACGAACTGACACCACAGGGAAATATACAATGGTGGTTCTGGAAATTGACCACACACAGTATATTATAGCTGGACTGTATAATCCTCCGGCAACAACCAGTACACTTCAGCACATGATCCCTTTCTTCAGTGAGTTCCCAAATGCATCCATAATATACATGGGTGATTTCAACATGACATGCAATGAACAATGGGATCACTTCCCAGCTAGACTGACCTCCCCACAATGCCCTTACCAATAAACTATCCAAGTTTATGGCCATGCGGAACCTTGTGGAAACTTGGAGATGTAAAAAAAACCACATCCAGAGGATATACATGCTATTCATCCACATACGAAACAATGTCACGTATAGATTATATATTTCTCTCACCCGCACTAGCACAAAAGGTAGAAACAATTACCCACCTGCCAAGAGGTCCTTCAGACCACATCCCTATACTACTAAAAATGACAGAGGACGAAAACACAACACCACCAGATTTTGGAAATTCAATACGTTCTGGCTTACCCTTTTTACACAACCAGATAGAATAGAAAGACAACTTCGGGAATACCTCGAAACTGATCAAGGAAATGTTCCCTACACCATACAATGGGATGCCCTAAAAGCTTACCTTTGTGGCTGCCTTTCCTCCACAATATCGCATATTAAAAAACAAACCAGACTGGCAGAAAACAACAGAGCAACAAAGCACAAACAACAGAGCAAGCATATGTACAGAATGCAACACCGGACACATGCTCAGCCTGGATTACGTCATACTACTTAAAGAGAAAGCTCATTGGAAAGCCTTTTTCTACAAGCAAATACAATTTGAACAGGGCAACCAATCAGCCAAGCTATTAGCGTATATGGCCAATCGACAGCATCAGAACAACATCATCCTACAGATACAAGACCAAACGTTGGGAGCAGTCAAAGATACCCCACAGATACTAGATAGCTTCCGTAATTAATATGCAACTCTATACAAATCTCAAAGCAACTTAACCAACGAAGACATTCAAGAATACCTAAAGGATATCAACCTCCCCAAACTAAATGATGACCAAAAATTCACCCTAAATGAAATAAAACAAGCAATACAAAACTTGAACCCGGGCAAGGCCCCAGGCCTAGATGGACTTCCAACGGAAATCTACAAACAATACCTGAATGCCCTGGCGGACCCTTTACTCCAAATGTACCAAACATCAATTAACAACCAACAACTACCAAACTCCCTATACGAAGCAAATATAATTGTCCTATTGACCTCGGAACCATTCGCCCTAAATAGAGGTACATGCCAAGGGTGTCCACTCTCACCGTACCTGTTTGTATTGGCCATAGAAGTACTGGCCCAAAAAATAAGAACACAACCACTGATTCAGGGACTCCGACTTGGCCCATATACAGAGCTACTTGGATTATACGCTGATGATGTGATACTGTTTCTGGACTCCAACCCCATATCGCTCAACGCAGCAATAGAAACCGTAACAAAATACGGCCACTATTCGGGACTATATATCAACTGGACTAAATCCACAGTATAATAATCAGAACTTCAACAAACGAATCCCCTATCCCACCCCCACAGTCCACTCATTTAAATATCTAGGTATTACCATAACTAAGACCCAAAATTTTTCTACACCTGAACCTCTACCCCTTACTAGAATGGATCAAAACTAAATCAATCTCTGGAAAAACCTCCCATTAAACCTAACTGGAAGGGTGAACCTGGTTAAAATATTTTTACTACGAAGACTACTATAGACACTGCAGCATGCTTTAAGTTATGTACCGAACGCATACTTTAAAACACTGAACAGCCTTGTGACTGGATTTCTGTGGGGCTCTGGAAGATGGAGAGTCAGAATCGCACAGCTAAAGTTACCCAAGGAAAGAGCTGGAGAGAGCCTTACCTGACTTTAAACTGTAAAATATAGCAAGCCAAGCTAAGCTATTGAGATGTTGGATTAACATTGAAGAGAAACCCAACCAATCAGACCTTATGCTGGCACTATATTTGAAAGGTCCCTTCCTGGCGTACCTATTTAACCCTGAAATACATATCATTGGAACAGGAACTAAAATACATACACAAACTATTAAAACATGGAAAGACATAAACAAAATAATACAACCACAAGGTCTGCCAAGTATAACCCCTATACGGCATTAAAAAAAAACATACCCACAAATGGCTGCCTTTCCAGCCGAACAAGACTGGATCCGAGCTGGAATTACCACCTTGGGGAAAATAATCCACGATAAACAAATTAAAGATTATGAATCACTAGCCAAAAACTATAAACTTCCTCCAACGTATACATTCAGATATTGCAAATCAAACACTGCATGAAAGCAGAATTTCCAGAAGGCCTCCCAACAATAACACAGAATCCAATTGTAAAGGATTCTACAAGAAAATTCACAACGAAAGCTGACCTCAAAATATATGATCTTCTACTATATGCATCAACCGAAAAAGAGATACACACTACTAACCAAATGACAACGTTATATTCCTACAATAACAGCTGAGCAGATCTTGGATGCTGTGGAATCCCCAAAGCTTGCATCTCCAACAGCAAACAATAAACTCATACAGTTTTACATTCTGCACCAGGCTTACTTGTCACCAGTACAATTGGCCCACATAAAGCAAAACGCAGTCTCACTATGTCCCAAATGTAAAACCAGAGACGCTAACTACTGGCATCTGATATGGGAGTGCCCAATAATCACAAAGTACTGGAATAAAATACTCACATATTTAACAAATAATCTGAATCTGCCTATAACATACAAAACAGAAGAATGTATTCTGGGACTTCTGGATGAGGAGGAATGGCCAAACCACCATCAGACCCCTGAAACGCAAGCAATGGATACAGCTAGTAAATAACGATCTGGCTTACCACAAAATCATATATATCCACAGACGATGCCCAAATAAATATGAGAAGATTTGGAAGCCATGGATGGAATTGGGGAACAACTAGTATAAATACAGGTATTAGTGAACGGAGAACTATCATCAACATTTCCATTACAGAGAGGGACCAGGCAGGGATGCCCTCTATCCCCCTATCTTTTTGCGATAGCAATTGAGCCCCTTGCCATTGCACTCAGAACCAGTGTAAATATACGAGGCTTCCGTATAGGTCAGTATGAGGAACGCATGGGCCTTTATGCTGATGATATATTATTATATTTAGAAAACCCCCGAGCCCCATTTAAAACAGCATTCGCGATAATAAATTAATTTGGAACGCACTCGGGATTAACGATTAATTGGGATAAATCCGCCCTATACCAACAAGACGATTTTCCCAAACACGGAATCCCAAGCAATATACCCATTCCTATAGTTCCACATTTCAAATACCTGGGAATAACCATAACCAAATCCCCCCAGCAATTCTACACAATGAACATCTCCTCCCTGCTAGAATACACAAGGAACAAAGTCACAGCCTGGAAATATGCCCCCCTTAATTTGTGGGGATGAGTACAACTGATAAAAACATTTTTGTTACCAAAAATCTTATATGTAGTGCAACATTCTCTGATTTACATCCCCAAATCCTTCTTCACTAAACTGAACAGCCTCATTCTTACATTTATTTGGGGCAATAAAAAAGCAAGAATTAAAACAAATATCCTACAAATGCCCAAACATTTGGGTGGATTATCAATGCCTAACCTACAATTATACTACTGGGCGGCACAATTAAAGCATCTACAATGCTGGGTTAACCCAGATAACCCACCTTACCCATCTGATATGATGATGTTGGCATATCTCACATGACCATTCATGGCATACCTAGCGGCCCCAAAGATACATATTATAGGACCCAGTACCGCTCTACACAAACAATCACTCAGGATATGAAATCTCACCAACCACCTGCTCCAGCCCAGCGAATTTTTTGAACACACAACAAAACCCTTCCACAGCTCCTGCAGATCCCAGGCCGCTCTCTCTGGAGGGGAAGGGGGATAACCACAATGGGTAATTTAATACAAAATAAACAACTAATCCCCTTCCAAGACCTCTAAGATAAATATAAAATACCAAACGCACTACACTACCAATACCTCCAAATACAACATGCACTGAAAGCATCCTTTCCAAATGGCTTCGGCAATATATCAAAGCATCCGATAATCGGAATAATTCGCACCCAGGGGATGAAAGGAGTAATCTCCAAACTATACACCTGTTTAATAAACGCTAGGTCACAACCTGTACTAGAACAAATCAAAGCAAGATGGTCCCCATATCTGCCAGAGATAACAGAGGACCTCTGGCCCGAGATGCTCAACACACATTGTCGGGTCTCCCCGGCAGTAAACAACAGGCGAATACAATTTAAGATATTACATCAAACATACTACACACCCAAACAGCTAAAACATATAAATACCAACCGAACATCGCTATGCCCCAAATGCTGCCACCCCGAAGCAGATTTTATACATCTTATATGGGATTGTCCTAAATTGAGCAGCTTCTGGCTAGGGGTACTCAATACTTTGAGAGCGATCACTCCTCACCCCATTAGACCCACACCTGAACTATGTGTGTTCGGACTCCTAGATGAAGACATTTGGTCTGCCGCTGAATGGGATGTCCTGCGGGCAACACTGTTCTATGCTCGGAAAATAATTATCATGAGGTGGTTATCCAATATACCCCCAAAAATTAAAAAATGGATCAAAATGATCAACAATGATCTAATATATCTCAGAAAACTGCCCCGGCAAATTTCAAAAGATATGGGGTGGTTGGCTGGAATCGCCCAACACAATAGTTTAAGTACAAGATAAAAGAGCAAGCTGAATATATATGTGTGGGGACCCCCTGGTGGAAGGAGACTGATATGATGGATGAACGGAGACTAAACACTAAGCAATAAAGACAATAGGCAAGAGTTTATATTTTCTATTTTATTTTAAATTTAAAGTTTATGTTTTATTTTGTAAGATCCAGGATACTAAATGATTGCTGAGGAACACGGTTATGGACACTGTTAACAACGACCAACACAATTCCAATTTAACTATTCTGTAATTTTGTACAAACTGCAACATCAATAATATGTAAAGAATGTAAGATTGTTCTTTCATTATGTTATTCTGGAACCACAATAAAATGAGTTAAAAAAAAAAAAAAACTAGTGTAAATAAACCTATAATAGCTAAAAGCAGCCCCAGGATGCTCTTCTATTCTCTTCCTCACCCCCTCACTCACCCTACCCTTACTTCTGCAAATGAAACGTTTTTAAGCAACTCAAGTACGACGGTGCTAAAATTGCAACTAACTATACTAAATAAGACAATCGGCACAAAGTTAATAAATGTATATAGTTTATTTCTAAGAAAATCAAAACAAGAAATACATGTAAAACTGTATAAAAAAAAGTCAAAATAATATGCTAAGTGACTGTGCACCATACATTACAATTGTGTGTTGATGTGAACCAACTTTAAATATGTCAAAATAAGATACTATATAAGTATATGTTGTACATATTAACTATGTTATAAATAAAATTAATTAAAAAAAAAAAATAGGACTTACATTTCCAGCAGCAAATGACAATGCTGGGAAATTCACCTTACTAACATGGGGGTTGTGCTTAAATTCCCAGCATACTTTGTCATTATTTAGACGTAAGAACTTTATCCCAGAGGCATAATATGCTTTCAAAACAGCATGCTTAGTTTTGCTGTGCTGTCTTGCAGAATAAAATATAGCAAATTACAGTGTTGGATAGCATGTGGGTTATGATGCAGTAATTGTAGCCAGAGCAGATCTTTGTAAGCACTGTGTCATTAAAGCATCAGAAAATCACACTGCTGTTTACTCTGGCATGCTAGCTTGGTTGATTGAAAGTTTTGAATAACAGTTTCCATTACATACAGCACTTTAATAACATTAAAGAAGGCATAAAGTACACACTCCAGATATCTTAAGAGACAGAATGTAATATTTCTATCTTCCTGTGATCCAAATGATCTTCTCCCTTATCTCCTTAATTCTTATCTCACTCAAATTAAAGTCACAGGTTATAAATAGCCTGCTCCATTCCTGATTATAAACTTTGTAACAGCATTAGAAATGCATACAGTTTGATATGACAAAAATCTAAAAGATTAGTTAAACACATGGCACATGGCCGACCGACATTCATACAATAAAACCCCTATTACCAAGTTATAAAGGTAAGGTCTCCTGCACCACTGTTCAATAAAGATGTAATACTGTATATGCTGGGTGCTGCTAAGATACCACAGCCGGTGGTAGGCAATTCAAGTAGACAATTACTGATAGTGTACACCAAACTTACAACAGCAAATGTCTGAAGAAGATTGACACCATGTGAATAAACACATTTGCTGTTGTAAGTCTGGTGTGAGCTATTGGTGATTGTCTACTTCAATTACAAAGTTAAGTTATTGCTGCTAAAGGAGGTTCTACAAGCAAACTAATCATGTCCACCCCATACAGTGTCTAAAATTTGTATTTTGCAACCAAAATTTACTGTAAACTGTTTGTAAAAATGGACTCGGGAGTAAAACACATTTCATGGGAATCCAAGCGCCCATTGTGTGGAACGTGAGAGAGACACTTTTGGCTGTTTTATGGATTAATAAATAGTAACCATATCAAACTTGGTATCTACAAATCTGGCTAACCACCCTGTATACAAATTTGTAAGCCAGTGTGTTAAGGCTTGTTACCCTGTCGTAATACAGGATTTTGCAGGGATAGCCACTATGTGGGTGTGTCTGGGAGACCACACCCACCTCTTGCTCAGCCCACACCTTTCTTTGATTGGTTGTGGGTAACTGGTTACATCCCTCCTCAGGGGTAGAAGAATGGCTCAGAAAGCCAAAGAAGGCGCACTCCTTTACCATCTGACTTTGTACTAAAAATAGTTACTTTGAGGGTTAGTAACTCTGGACTCCATCTTTCAAGGATATACATCCTCCACTTCATCCTGTAACATTAAGGACTAAACTTAAAGGGCATGTCCACCCCCAAAACTAGAATTTAACCAACTACTGGCTCCACTGTGTAGTGTAGAAAAATCCTTACCTTAAATCCCTGCTCCAAATGGTTCTCCTGTAATGTCCCTCCAAAGTCCAAAAAAAGTGACCACCAGGAGCCTGGCCAAGTCCTATTCTGTCTCTGCCTCCTGTCTCTCCTCCAGGAAAATTTGCACATGCTCAGTGCAGCCCTCCCTCCCCCTAGTGTAAAACCCCTCTTCTGTAGTGTAGGGCTCCCTCCACCAACCGCTATAGTAATTTCTCTAAAAACTCCCCCTTCTATACTTACTTTGCCTCTCTCCTCTGATGTTCTGTGCAGCTGGAAGCCGCGTCCGTGATTGGCTGCCTCTCAGCCAATCACGGACGCGACTGCCGGTCCGGCCCCCTGCTTGCAGTTTCATGCAAGCAGAGGGCCGTGACAGAACGTCGGAGGAGAGAGGCAATGTAAGTATAGATCGGGGGAGTTTTTAGAGAAATTACTATGGCAGTTGGGGGAGGGAGCCCTACACTGGAGAAAATTTCTGAAATAGCTATGCATGCCTGGTAGGTTTGTGTACCTGTAACACACTTGGTGGCAGTTACCGATGGTTTGTGGTAAATATATATGTGACGGGCAACTCTCAGTTGGGTTTTGGTATTTGCCGCAGGCAGCTAAGCATGCTCAGAGCGCCCCTGGGATCAGGGTTGTAGTGCGTCAATCACACAGGCAGACGCTGAGAAGGAGACTCAAGTTAAGGCTATCAGTTATTGGCCGTAACTGATGACCGCAAACCAGAAAAAGCAGCACGGTGGGAGAGCTGAAAGAGGGGATTGCTGTGCATTCCTGGTCCCAGGGTTTGGGTCAGTCCTCTTGCTAAAAAATTTTGGATAATCATTTTAGATATATGGGTGGACATGCCCTTTAAAGGGCAATTATACTTAAAAAAATATTTTGCTTATTTTAACAACATTCAAAAAGTAGAAATAATGCCAAAACCCCATAGAAAGTTACCAAATAAACTATATATTCCTTGAATATACACACTGTCAGCTACGTAACGCTGTAGTTCGTTCATTCATACCATCAATGGTGTGGGCACAGTTCTTCGTAGAAGTTCACACTTTTAGATGATTTTCTGAAAAAATTAACAAAAAAACAGCTTTCAAAGGTAGAAATAATGGCAAAAACCCACAGAAAACAAAAAAGTTACCAAATATCAATCTCACAAATGTCCTGAATCAAACGGTATGCCATATGCATGGTTACACATGCGGACATGGAAGCAAAAAGACACAATGTGAGACAGTGCATGATGGCTTAAAAAGTTTTAAAAAAGAATATATTCAGCTAACTCTGAATTGTAAGTCTGCAGTTTTTCCCAGAAAACACCTCCCTAACTCAGAAATACCCCCCACAAACTTTATATTCCTGGAATTTACACACCTTCTGAGACGTTACACTGTAGTTCATTCCTTCATACCATCAATGGTGTGGGCACAGTTCTTTGTGTGAGTACGCACTTTTAGCAGATTTTCTGAAAAAATTAACAAAAAACAACTTTCAAAGGGTAGAAATAATGCCAAAACCCCATGGAATATAAAAAAGTTACCAAATATCAATCTCCCAAATGTCCTGAATTAAACAGTATGCCGTATGCATGGTTATACACTTGGACATGGAAGGAACTAGCCATGAAGTGAGACAATGCACGGTGGCTCAGGAACAGCGATAAAATATAGCCAACTATAAAATATAGCCAAATATGAACAGTCTGCAGTTTTTCCCCACAAAACACCTCTCTAACTTAGAAATACCCCCATAAACGATATATTACTCGAATATACACACCGTCATCTACGTAACGCTGTAGTTCGTTCATTGATACCATCAATGGTGTGGGCACAGTTCTTCGTAGAAATTCACACTTTTAGCTGATTTTCTGAAAAAATTAACAAAAAAACAACTTCCAACTCTGAATTGTAACAGTCTGCAGTTTTTCCCAGAAAACACCTCCCTAACACAGAAATACCCCCAACAAACTATAGATTCCTGGAATAAACACACCTTCAGAGACGTTACACTGTAGTTTATTCCTTCATACCATCAATGGTGTGGGCACAGTTCTTTGTGTAAGTTCGCACTTTTAGCAGATATTCTAAAAGAAATTAACAAAAAACAACTTTCAAAAGGTAGAAATAATGCCAAAACCCCATGGAATATAAAAAAGTTACCAAATATCAATCTCCCAAATGTCCTGAATCAAACGGTATTCCATATGCACAGATGTGGAAGCGACTAGCCTTGAAGTAAGACAATGCACAATGGTTTAAAAACAGCAAAAATATTCAGCCAACTCTGAATTTGAACAGTCTGCAGTTTTTCCCCCAAAATACCCTCCACAAACTATATATACCTGAAATCTACACACCCTATGCTACATAACGCTGTAGTTTATTTATTTAAACTATAAATGCCTGTTTTCCAAGTCAAAATCCAGTCATAAAAATCACTTCCCGGGAAATAATTATCCAGGAAGTGATTTTTCATTTATTAGCAAAGATCAATAATTACGTGATCAGTACTGATCACCTAATATTTATCTCTGCCCCCATTTATTTTCTTTGCACAGTAGCAAATACTTTTTGTGAATGGAACTCTGAGCTCCTCCATTCACAAATACTATAGTAAGCTGTCACTCACTGATGGCTTAATATATAGCATGTACTGCACTGTGATCTGAATGGAGATTGCAATGCATTACTCCAACTAGACCACCAGGGGCAGCACAGGGGAAGCCAAAGGGAAGACCTCGGCCAAGGAAGGAAATCTAGTGATGTCGCTGGGGTCTCCCTTACCGGCATTCTCCATTCATCTTTGTGGGACCGGCAATTGCTATGCTTTCGTGGCTTCAGACACTGTTATCTTCCAATCCCCCCATCAGATTTGAAAAAAAACCAATGGGAGATCGAGGGGGGGCAATTGAATGCCACCTCCGATCACACATAGCATAAGTTAAAAAAAATGTTCTTAAAGGGAAAGTCACAGAACGTATACTTATGAGAGAGGAAATCCAAAATTCCTACCTTAACTATAATCAGGAATCAGATAACTCAACTTTACTATAAAAACAATAAATAAACAACAAAAATTATTTGCAGAATGTGAAACAGATATATTTTCCTTAAAAAAAAATGGGTTGCCCAAAGTGCTGTATCTGAACCCAGTCTCAGCAATCACCTCAGGCAGCTGCAGGGTTAATGTTGATACGGTAATCAATTATACTGTCAATCATCAAGCAAACTTGATACTTTTTTGTACAAAACCAATAAAAAACACTTCTTCTCAGTGGATTCTCAATTAACAATGTAACAATCTATGGAAAATTCAATGTAACAAGCACTGGGAGAAGTACAGATGCAGACAAACTTTTCCGGATCCCCCTAAAATGCCACTGCGTTTCTCCTAACTTTAAAGGAATAGTTCACTCTCGAATTGAACTATTCCTTTAATATACTGATTGAAGATCGGGAGGTTAAGGAGCAGTGCCTTACCTCCCGATTTTCAATCAGTATTGCAGGGCCCGAGAACGAAGATGGGAGCTAACTTAACTTTTACGCGATCCACCACGGCCAAGCTGGAATCTCCGACTGCTTCAATCTCCTGTACAGCCATAGTGCGCATGCGCGTAATGCGTGCTATGGCTGAAGCAGGAGATTGTTCTTTTTTTGCCAGTTATCCCCCCCATTTTGTGTTTTTACACAAATATTTACTGTATGTCCTTCAGAGACGATCAATCTGGCTCCACATTTTTGTAATATCATTATCCAGCACTTGAGATGCTGATACTCCTGGAATGTGAGCCGTATGTGTGCGAGACTGCTTCCTATAAAGGAAAGTAAGACTAAAAATAGCGTTTCAATTTAATGTTATTCCACTTTCCGCCTCACTTTAGAAAACATGTAATAAAAGGGTATAATTTCCAAAATATGAATGCTCTAGCATCTTTATGTATCTGTAAGTGTGCCAAAAAATGTGTATGATTCTGTGAGTACTACTTGTTTTAATTCAGAAAATGTAGCATGCATGAAGTGACTGCACAGACTGAGCAAAGCGTAGGTAAGACTATGGACTGTAGGCAGTTAATAGATTGTTTAGTGTGTGAGTTATTTTTTGTTTTCTAACTGCTTTCAAAACATTTTGTATATGCACTGAGAGGGAAAAATCTAAATTAATATAGTGGTAATACAACAATGCTAGACATTGGCTGGTTACTATATTTATAGCTGCATTTATTGTAGCTACACCCAGTACTATAGAATGTGGAGAAAGGTGATTTGATTATTCTGGAACATCACTGTGACAGTCAATATGTATAATCAGCTATAACAGAAAGGTATTTATTGGGTTTCTGTGGAACACAAATTCATAACAATATCTTAATGTAATGTTTTTATAAAAAATTATACCTGATCTGTGATATTGGTCCCAGATAGATCTAAAGATATAAGTGAAGCCATGTTTCCAAGAAGTTCAATGCCAGAATCTGTCAAATTTTCACAGTACCGAAGGCTTAAGTAGTTAAGACTATAACACCTGAAATTATTAAAAAATTCCAATCAAAACAATGGATATAAGAAAAACTTACTATGACTACTACATAGATACTAAGGTTGGAAAAAAGTTGCATCTGACAAGCTAATACCTATCTCTATTGATGTCTTTGTTTGCTGTTGAAGAAGTCCGATTCGCGGACGAAACGTGTTTGTCTCCTTATTGCATTTTAACCAGCTCCAAATAGTCTGGTCAGTATAGTATGCATGGTTTTAGCCTTGTGGTTATGATCTGCCACAGTTTATACTCTGTAGCATTGTTATTGCTTTCTCCTGCATATTAGAGCCATGTGTACTCATTTAGAGTTCATTTATCTCCGGTCCAGTATATGTTAGTTCAGAGTTAAATTATTAAATAATGAGTAATTGCACTTAATTATTTAATCAACCTCATATTTTTTAGCACCAGTCACTTTATGATGAGTATAATAATTAGATATTTATGAACTGTGATTTATTTGACTTATATTAGGATGTAAGTCTATTTTTTGGTCTCCATCCTTGTTGCTAATATTTATTTGGTTATTACTTCCTGGATGAATTTATAGGTTTATGTTAACCAACCTTAAATAACTTTTGCATACATGATTTATTTTTGTTATAGTGATTTGCATTTAACTCTAATCTGTGTGTGTGTGTGTGCGTGTGTGTGTGTATGCATGGGGTTAATATACCGGTATATCTATATTTGTATTATTATGGGATGATGATGTTTTCAAATTGTCTGTGTTTCTTAGGCACTTTCTCTGCCTAGAGACTGTCCACACATATTATCATTTATATACAGATGTTTCCACACCAATGTGGATGTCCCTGATAAGACTTTGAAAGCTGCTTTTTACCCTGTAGTTTATTTACCAGCCAGTGCAAATTGCATACAGCCTTCTAGGAGCAGTACAAAACAGTATTTATTTATTTGTTTTAATTCTGTTCCTAGAAAAAGATAAAGCTTCTAAATGTACCTTTTTACCTTGCATGTGCTGTGGTGGCTCACCTGTAAAGCACTTGTTTTAGAAGCCCACAGCTCACAATGTCACAGGTTTAAATCCCCACACTTACATGTATATTTTGTTTCCATTATGATCCTAGCAAAATATAAAGATTCTTCATGTAGTAGTATACTACACATAATATCTATGTTGGGTTAGGGGTAAAAGCTTTTTTTTAGCAAGACATGAGGTAATTCACCAAACTTATATTATAATAATATTATATATATTATTATAATATTATTATATCTATTCTATCTACTGCGTACACTTAGCTGGGTTTCCCTAGTACCCCCCTAGTACCCACATATTAAAATTATAAATCATCCAGCAGCCACAGCAAAGAAAGAGGTATGTTTAACGCAAAAATAACAAAAGAACACCATACCCACAGCAGCATCATACATAAACATGAAATCTGTGGTGTGCAATGAAAATTGCTGTGCAAAGGTGATACCCTTACAAAGGAAAAGTTAGCAAAATTGCCATACTGAAAGACACTTATCCAAAATTGTAAAAAAATTAAAGGAATTTGTCTTTGTATCTCTTTTTTTAATGTAGACGAATGGAGGCCCATTTTTCCCAGCACCCAGGTACCTAATTGATTTTTATATCATTATATCTTTACCATTAAATAAACCACTTTATCACAGTCATAGATTTTTTTCCTACGTTTTACATCCCCCCCCCATAACTGCTAATGTTCATAACTGAATCATTTCACAAAAAATTTTACTTTTTTTTTCTATTTCTATTAAAAAGCTGAGCTTAAAAGTTTTTTTAAAGATGTGACCGTTATTTTTATTAAACTTTCAAATATAACAACCTTAAAGAAGGGGAAATCTCAATCATCTTAGTGCATTTATACTGGTGTACTAACATGTACATATACTGTCACTTTACAGAGAACAGTGAAGTGATATGTGAGCTTACTTATTTCATGTGGTACTAACACCTCATTTTTGAATAAAATGTTTTAAAGGCAAACTTAAAGGCAATATTTTTAAAGGAATTAATATATGGCTGTGAACTGGCAATATCTCTTTTTGTATACAAATAATGGCTTTTTTAGATTTTCTAGCAGCTTTCTAAAAGTCTTTCTTTCTGTGTTGTGTGGTTTTGTACAACCTAAATATGTTACAGGAAAATAGGTAAATGTGAATGTATAAGTTAGATTTACGTTGAAAAATTGACTTAAATGAGATGGCCGAGAGAAATTATTTAATTAACACAGGCCTTTATATTAATAAATGTGCATTACCGCAGCACTAATTCTGTGTCAAAAACAAATGGAAACAAAACAAAAAAATAAACTGGTACTACAGCATATTACTTTCTTAGCATTTATTCTATTTCTATACTTTTAGACTTCTTACTTTTGAGCTATTCTTAGCAGGGATAGGTCACTGACTCTGACACAGTTAGTAAGGTTTAATTCTCTTATCTTGGTTCCCGATGGTCCTTCTAGTACTTGTCGAACACCTGGATCACTGATTCTAGAATGTAAAAAGTTGAGTTAAGCACAATTTATGTTAATTTATACATGTAATTGTAAAGCGCTATGGAAGATGTTGGCGCTATATAAATCCACAATAATAATTCCTTTAAATATGTATGTTAAGTTAATTTATTCCAAATCATGACTAGGAGACTAAAGCCATCATAATGGTCCACATGATGGCTTATGGAATAGGTACTTCAACATCTATATTTTTACAAATGCCAATATTCACGGTATTCACCTTGAAAACAACCTGGTTAATGATTTTGCCTTTTCCTTGATCCTTTGCAACTGTGACTAGTGGCATTAATAACATTAATTTATGCCATTTTCAGTTTAAACATAAATGTGATTATTGTTATTATTGTGGATTTATATAGCACCAACATATTCTGCATAACTTTTACAATTACACGGATACATACACACCAGGCCCTGCTTACAATCAAAGCACATTTATTTGACACATACAACCTATCACCTTCATCAGCCATCACTTTGGGGATGAGTAAGTGAGGAAGAGTTTGGCTTGATTATTTTAAGAAAGAAAAGGGGATTTAAAAGCCCCCCCCTAAAATATAATTATAGGAATGGCTGTATTTTTGTTTTCAAACAATTAACCACATTTTTATTTTACCCCATATTTCAACTTAAAATCTAGTACTATTTATGCCAAAAACTCCCGCATATCACTATAAAAAACAACCAAATAATTATTTTTTTTACCTTATACAGTCTGCAACATTCAGCACGGTAATATTCTTCAGTGTAGAAACTGCTTTTAAGCTGCTATCTGTAATTTTTTGGCAATCAGCTACATATACATGATTTAGGCCAGGGCAAGATTTGCTAATCAACTTGATGCTTGAATCAGTAATTCGATTATTTCCTGTTTTAAAATTGAAATGTAAATCAGTATAAAATAAAAAATACATTATAAATATGCAAAACTATAGCAACATTTCTTACCTTCAATCCTAATCTTTGTAAGTTTGCGTCCTTGTGCTAGCACTTTAAAGGCTGCATCAGAAAGATGAGGTGAGCCCAGAAGAGAGATAGAGAGAATATGCTGACATTTATCAAGAAGAGCCTTTAATGAAAGAAACAAAGAAGAGGAATTAAGCTTAATATGCCTAGAAAAAACAGCATTTTAATTAAGAAAAAAATAGTACTTTTACAGAGGGTTTCTATTAAGCCAACACAAGCCTCAGAACAACACTGTATAGGAAGGCAGAGCACCTAAAAGACAAATATAAAAGCAGTTATCTTTGTCTTACCTCTCATTTTGATGTGGAAATCGACTTTACTTAAGCTAGGTACACAAAGTACCAATAAAGCACAGATTCCAATGGTATCGGGGCTTTTTCGGCACTGTGTGTGACCGATTTCCCAAACTAGAGTGTGCCTACCGAACGTTCCGGTGATCCGAGGGAAGGACCGTAAATTTCCCTCGGCTGCAGTATTCTCCCTTTAGGAGAGTCTTCCGCGGTCGAGCGAAACAAACCGTTCTGAGTGTTCTCCCTGTGCTGTGTATAGGCTGTGCATAGGGAGACCGCTCAGGACTGTGTGTATCTTGTTCTTTGAAAAATGTCAGACAGGATCTTGATGATCCTGTCTGTCATTTTTCAAAAGTCTGTCCTGTGTGTACCCAGCTTAAAATGGGGATTGTGTTTTATTTCCTAGCATTTCAGTATTGCACAGTGTAGTCATTGACCATTGTGTTGTTTGACACTGTCCAAGCCTAAGCTACTACAGGAACTGGTCACAGCAGGTCACGCCAACTAATAGTCTCTAGCCAATCCTGTTACATTCCAAATTGGGCAGGGGAACATGTGACTGAGGTCAGGAGGCGTGACCAGACAGTTACCTTATCCAGTTTTTCAGGGGATTACATTCACTTTAATACCATGTCCTGGAGTAGTAATTTACAGTTTATTGGTGTTCTTGTGGGCAGATGCTTTTATTATCAACATTTTGGTTTACTTCTCCTTTAATATTGGTATTTCTTATTACACAAAGAAGAATTGACAAAATATTTTAAAAGAGAGCTTCAGCCTTACAGGGGGACTTCAGTGTGGAATTTTACAGTGAATTGCCTATTATCAGATTAATCTAATAATGTATCACTTATTTGAATATTCTAGTCCGTTTGTTGAGATACAGAGATTCAAAGATTTAAAAAGCAAAATATTGGGGGAGAATATTCCTTCAGCCCCAGATCCACATATATATTGTAGGATCCTATATGCACAAAATGCTTGCACACTAAACCACCCCTAAATACAGGCCACATCACAAACCAGGCCAATTATTATGTTTGTGAACACACTATCAGGGCTGTCACAACCCCCCACTCCAGTCTGTCTGTTCGGCCCTTCCAATTATCTAAAATATTCTCCAACTAACCAAGTCCAATAAAAACAAAAGGAGAGGTAGGGCAGTGAACATATAACACAGGGACTTGGTGTGTTCCTGTATATTAATGTTTGATTAAATAAAGTAAGTTTGATTTTATATCATTATTATGTGTATAACATATAACACAGCACACATTAAAATATTTCTTAAAGGGAAACTATAGTGCTTATAAAGTTTTTTTAAAAACAGTTAAAATAAAAAGTACCTGAGGCAGGGAGGTAGAATTGGTGCTGTAACATATTGTAATATATTAATACCAAGCTTGTAAATCTGAATAGGATATAGATATATGCCTACCCTTTATTATATTAAGTTATATGCTATAGATAAACTATATAGGACTTTACAGGTTGCACTTGTGCGGCTTGTGTTCACAATAATCATGAAACCAAGGGTGGGGCGGACTAAGAGTAGCAGAGGGAATTGGTCGGTTGGCCATTTCATTTAGTCTCTATCATCTCTTACTCGCTTAACCCGCCAAAGATATATATGACCTGAAAACCAGGAACAGCCCCCCTGTGCCACTATGAATCTGATTTGTGTGGGCCAGGTCCTTTCTCGGGAGGGGGAGTGGAGTTTCTTGCCCAATTAAGGTATGTGTGGGAGGAGGGAGGGGATGGGGAATCTAAGTACAATGCTGGCCTTCTGTCTCGACATCAGGGCTACTTCTTTAATGAGGCAGAATTACCCCTCTGGGGTAAAATGAAAGGTGGCAGAGGGGGGAAAAACAACAACAAAAAAAACCCTGACCTTAAAAAAAAATAAAAATATATATATATATATATATTGCATGTGTTGGGAGTGCTCGGGGCGCATCATTCAAGTGCCCCCTCGATCCCCCATTGGTTTTGCCCAAAACCGATGTAGAAATCACTGGGAATATACGTCTGTAGTCCTGGGAGCATGTTCTGCTGCAGTGCCGCAGCGGTGGTAGAGGATTCCCCATGACATCAGAGGACTTCCTCTGATGCCGGGGACCTCCCCGGGTCTTCCTTCAAACAGCCCTGGTGATCTAGTGAAGAAAGTGATCTTGCTAACAGCACTGATCGCCATAGTTCACTTCCTGCTATAGTAAACTGGTGTTAAACTGAACACTTGCTTACTATAATATTTGTGAATAGATCAAAGAGGTCCATTCACAAAAACTTTCCTGGTGGTCCATTGTAAGGTACGGAACTGTGATCTTCATTTAGATTGTAGCTATGCCCTCACCCCCTTGTAAAGTTTGAATTTACCAAGTGTTTAGCCACATCCACAACCTGGAAACCACAACTAGAAGCCACGCCCACCTCACCTCAGCGGTGCACTACCTAATAGATGTTGGAAGCGCCTTTTTACAAAGTTTTACTCAGGTGCCAAAATCCCAAGAAATGCCCCTGCTCGAGATGTTGACACACTAGACACCAATATATCCCTTATAGGACTCCAAATTGCAGTAGCCAACATGGCATTTATTAAATCACCATGTCCTGATGGTATTCCCATAGACATAGATAAGATATACGGAGAGCAGGCACTCCCCACATCTACTAGAAACCTTTAAAATAGCATTTCAAACGAAAACTCTATGACCTTCTATGTATCAAGCCCACATTACCCTCTTACTAAAACCTAGAAAAGATCTCTTAGATTGCGGGTCATACTACCAATCTCACCTTAACACGGATAATAATACACTGGCCAAATTTTTCGCAAATAGACTCCAAGGTGTCATGTATAAAATTATACATGAAGACCAGACTGGCTTTATGCTGGGTAAATTAACCTCAATAAAAATTAGTAAAACATCAATACATACCCATGACAATCACAACAATTCTGGAGAGAGATGCATGCTCTTACTTGACACCCAAAAGGCAGTCAATTCATAAGACACGCCCATCTCACTGCGGCGGTGCACTACCTAATAGATATTGGAAGCGCCTTTTTACAAAGTTTGACTCAGGTGCCAAAAACCCTAGAAATGCCCCTGCTTATATCCAAATATAACTAGACCAACCCTTGGACAACATTCCTCTTTACTTAGTTTACCGTATATGCGGATGATCTCATTTTATATTTAGCTGACCCACAACAATCACTCCGCTCAGCTTATGGGCTAATCACTCAATATGGCCCTATGTTGGTCTATTCATAAATCGGTGAAAATCTGCATTAATCCCAATTGACACTGGAATAAGTATACCCCCTTTTGCACGCAGCCTGGTGCACCTAGTAAATAATTTTAAATATCTAGGCATTCGAATAGCCCCAACACCCACGGCATTCTATATCCTTAAAATCTCCCCTGTACGGGAGATGGTGATAACCCGGCTAAAAACCAGGAAGTCCCTACCTATCAATTTGAAATGGGCAAATAAATGTAATTAAAATTATTATACTACCAAAACGTCTCTATTCTCTCCATCACAGTGTGGTATATATTCTTTTTTACTAGACTCTGTATAATCTCCTTTCTTTGGAACTCGAGCAGAGCACGAGTGTGAATCAGTACTTTACAAAGACCTAAAACGTTAGCAGGAGTAGCACTGACAGATTCCTTCTATATTACTGGGCGGGACAACTTAAATATTACAAAACTTGGAAATGCCCCTGGCCTAACTCTCCAGGAGACACATCATCACAGTCACAATACGATATGGAAGGAATGCTACACACATACCTCTTATCTCACCCCCTGACTTACCTAGACTCTCACTTCAACTCCATTCCAAATGGGGCACCCTTTCTACACCAACAATAATTTAAGATTTGGAAAAATACCCTAAAAAACCTAAGATTTGAGGGAATTTAAGAAGATACTCAGATTTGCCAATAATCTCAGAATTTGGCCACATTCCCAGCATCTAGGATACAAGGGCAACTAGGAATTCTCTCCTTCTCACAATACATACAAAACAACCAATTACATTCACGATATTTAAGCAGAAATTCCAAGTGACAGATCAATTAATGTTTAGATATCTCCAATTACGGTACTGTTTAATATCTGAATTTCAAGGATCTCACATTCCAACTCAACCACATCCAATTATCCACCTAATGAAGCATGAAGGTGAAAAATGCAGTGTCTCTAGACTATACTCATGCCTAATTCTCTCTAGACTTTCTGAAGGCACAGCTAATATACTACACAAATGATAAAGATACATCCCCTCGATAGAAGATACTGACTGGGAAGAGATTGATGAATCGCACCTCCGAGTCTCCCCTGCCGCAGCAAATAAATGAATGCAATTTTATATTTTACACCAAGTCTACATCACTCCCCTTAGAAAAGCCCATACTGTATATCCCCATCAAACAAACCAAAGTGTAGTGGAGAACCTACTGACTTCTGGCATTTGACTTGGGCCTGGCCTAAGATTCATAATTTTTGGACCAATGTTACAAGACACCTTTTAAATATTTTACAATTCACAAACATATGGAATCCAAGTTATGCTTGCTAGGGTTCCCTGGAGAAGGCGCTTGGGATAGACACCGGCTGTCTTTCCTCCGTGAATCCTTATTCTATGCCAGGAGAACTATTGTACTGGTGTGGATGGACCCTGACTCCCCCAGAATTGCTACCTACAGATCTTTAATATTCTACCAATAGCACGACTCATATACTGCAACCGAGGCACCCAAGACAAATTCAATAAAATATCGGCACCATGGTATGACTCCATGGATATGAATATGGGCATACAGACAATGGGTTAAAATAAGATAAATCGATTGGGAATTGGAGAATATCCCAAGTATGTATATGTTTATATCCTTATTCTTACTCACATTATAATAAAACTCCACTACCAGCAAATTACCCTCTCCTCCACCCCCTTCTTCTCTTTCAGGAAAGACAACGGTCTGATAAATGCTCTGAATATAATGTGAACGAAGGAAGAAAACACAAACTGTATATTGCAAAGTTCTTTAAAAAACATTTAAAAAAACTGATCTAGCTTATAAATGTATAATTTTAATTAAAAAATTAGTGTAGAACCCACACTAACCCAATATTTCATCAGGTTTTGCACTCATGTTGGCTCTGCATTATACTATCAGGGAGATTCAATAAAAGTACTTATTATTTAAAATGGTGCTAATTGTACCCCAACCAATCAGATTTTATTTAACATTTTAAAGCTAACATCTGATTGGTTGGGAGAAAATGAACACCATTTTTAAAAACTTAAACTGAATCTTCCTGTTTATGTTTAATCAAGTGAAGCCAGGTTGTTGATCAGATACACTGTTTGTTGTAAATCTATTAAATGTGAAATGGCTGCTCTGTGAAACACTGTATCCCCAATTCTATTTCACTTTCCTCATACATATCATTGTTTATTATACTGATGTTAGGGTTTAAAACTTCTGGACAAAAAATAAGAATAGATAAGAAGGGTAGACTATGAGTCTAAATGCAGCCTCTTAGAAGCAAATGAGTCCAACCCACAAGAAAATAAAATAGTAAAGTTTGGTGGATCATTAATAACACCTGCCTAGTTCAGGGGGCCCAGTCTCAGAATAATACAAGTATAACAAGTGGGCCTAAAATCAAAGTCCTGTCTAGCGCCCCATTTTATCATAATCCATCTCTGATAATCAGAGGGTACCTGCTGGTAGATGGTGTATGTATAACCTATGTTTTGTGAAATGAAGATAGGACACAGAACTGTTATTATTTTCTGCTCTTTTATGTTTCACCTACAAAATATGCTATTTTAATTTTCTGTATTTGTCAATTACTACCTGTACTTTATGACCCTATTTGTATAGAATAATATAGGACAACTAAAGTCATACCTGTATAAAGTTATCTCATTTAATTCTGGAGCTAACGGGTTTTTAATCTTAAAATATCTGTGCTTACATAAAAACATTTCCTTGCGTTTCAGATTTTCATTTCTTTGTGCTTCAGATTTTCACCACTGACAGCAGGGCTGCTAATTTATTCTGCTTACAGACTAGGCAAAAAACAGTTAGAGAGCATGTGGGCTACGTGTGTTTCAAATCTATTGGGAGACATGTGCAAAGTTGGATAGAAAATCAAAAGAAGGGTTTGCCTTGCATTTTTTCCTTCAGCAATCCCCCATATCCATGTGGCTATGGGTGTTGTTTTTGTAGCTCACATATGGTTTTTATTAAAGCTAAACATAAGTCTTCCATCTTGTGGCTTAAAGTTACAGTTAAGAATTACATTCATGGTACCAGCATGGTAGTAAAGATACAAAACTTCTAAATGTTAGGTTTAAATAAAACACCCATGTAATGGTTTTAAATACACATGTAATTACAAACAGAATAAAATTAAAACTGATTTATACTTAAAGGGGAAGTTCAGTGCAAATACATATTTACAAATGTCCCTATTCCAATTACCATAATCTGCCCATCCAGTGATTAATCTGTGAATAATGAAATGCTTCCTAAGTACTGATCTTTGTATGGAGGACCCCTAGTGTCTGTTTGATGCAGTTGCTCAACAGAAATTTGAGCATGCCTGACCAACCTGACAGCCAGTGAGGTAAAAATTACTGTAAGGAACATTCCTGGGAAGAAGATGGAATGTTGCAAACCTAAAATGTCTATCACTAACAACTACAAAAATAAACAGAATATGTACTATTACTAAAGTATGTATTATATAAATAACAGGCAAAAAATATAATTTTTCTATTGAACTTCCCTTTTGACATGCAGCTGACAAACTAACTGCTTATTACAACAATGCATAATGTGCCTTTATGAGTAATACTTTACCAATATACTTGCATGAAATAAAAATCAATCAATCCCCACAGTTAAGTTGCCATACACTCTCTATGGATCTCATTATTTACCACCTTGCACCATCTGTCTTGGGCAGATTTCAGCTTAAAATCTGAACAATATACTGCAGCTGCTGATGGGATTGTCATTTTGACAGGTCTAAATCATTTTCTGCTCCATAGACTGCCTAATATTGCCAGGGAGTCTATCAAACAGTAGGAGATACACAGGTCTCCTTGTCGATCGACAAAAAAATAAAAATGACCTACTTTTGTCTACCTCTACTCTCTCCTTAGCACAGGAAGCATACAGCTAATGGACAGTTTCTCAACCCCTGGGTAGTGCACGCAGAGCACGCCAGAGCCAGTAGTTTGGAGAAGGGGTGTAAATGTGACCAAAGAGATTCATAGATGTGCCTCTGTAAATTAAATTACCTACAAAGGCAAGTGATATGATTAAATCTCCTTCAAGCCTGAAAAAAAATAATTTAGGCAGAACTTCCTTAATCTATTAAATAAGGAAGAGGAAAAAATATTTTAACAGAAAAGTCTAAATGCTATCATACAACCAATTGTTACTGGTAAAACAGAAAAGACAGATGTGTGTTTCAAAATAAACAAAAACTGAAAGCTAAAATACATCTGTGCTTGCTGATTTACTAACTTGCTGTGGTTTTACACACAGCTTGCACAATGCAAATAATGGAACACCAGGGATTCTGATATGTTTTTCCCATTATGAAAATACCATAGCCACAGTAGTAACAGATGGAATAGATTTAGTACATCATTTTTAAAAAGTGCAAAACCTGCCTATGCAATTACATCATGTAATGTGCCTAACACCAAATTAATATGCAAATCCCTTCCTAAACTATGTTCAGACCCAGCAAGGTTGCTAGGAATTGTACAAATTCGAGTGTATTTTTTAGTATAGATACATTTATACATGCGAATTGTGCTTGTTATATTTTGTAGCATAACAGTTGACAAATCTCTCAATACAATAATAATGTAAAATACATTAAAGTTACAGATTTGTTAATAAACAATATTTACTTACTACAAAGCAGTTGTCTGTCAGAGTAAACATATCATTTATCTTCAGGTGCTGAAGAGAATTGCAACCAGCTGCCAAAAATTTAAAGCCATCAACTGAGATCTAAGGAAACAAAATCAAACATTCATTCTTGTTTAAAAGTGGAAAGAAATAGTGCTATAATTACAGTGTGATGGGAAGAAACAAGTTAACAAAATAGCTTGATTCATTACAAAGCAGTAAAAACAAATATGTTTCATGGGAAAGGGAGGGGTAATTTGCAGGATTTAAGGCTGCAGCCTTACTATCAATAGACGGTAAAAAACAGCACAAAATGCATGTTTGCAATACAGTGTGTTTTGCATGCGTTACTGTCCATTTGGCCTGCAATTTTTGCAATGATCTGGTATCGGATTGCATGTGCATTTTTTTTTTACACATTTTGTGCATTTTTTTTTACACATAAAATTAGTGATTACATCTATTGGTAATTTGCAAAATCAGCCACAGACCTGTGTTTTCTATTTGTTAATATCAATAACAAATAGAAAACACGTTCATAGTGCACTTCCTGTCTTAAAAAAAAAACATTCAATGATACAAAGGTTTGCAGGGGTCAACCTCTTTTCTTGTACCTGAATATCAATAACAAAATAGTTTTTTTTTACTCAGCCCGATTTCGTCAGCAGGCACCATACACACAGTGATGATCGGCCAATACCCTGTATCGGCCGATGATATTGATACGTCTATGGCCACCATAAGCTATTTGGAGATAAGCTCTGTGCTGCCATCAGTTGGTGAATCGAGTGATCATCCCGCTAAAAAATAACTGAGCCCAACAAGGTTTTGATTTAAAAAAACTTGGCAATGCCAGGTATAATACATATATACAGGGTTATTCAATAAAAGTTCTTATCGTTAAAAATGGTGCTGATTTTGCCCTAATCAATCAGATGTTAGCTTTCAAATGTTAAATAAAATCTGATTGGTTGGGGCAATATTAGCAGCATTTTAAACTATAAGAACTTTTTTTGAATCTCCCTGATAGTTTGATGAACGGCATTATCTACATTTAAGACGCTGCAATTTGATAGAACCAAAATGTGTTTTGGGCATTAAGTAATTCCTTGTGCTTAAATGCTCATCTCCCTTGGGTTTAGATTTGTCTGCCACAACTTTTTTTAGACAGCAAATCTCATAAAGTCACCTACTATAAACTATAATGAGTCGATTATGGGCACAAAAAACACCATTTCAGACAACAACTGACTACATAGGTGATTCCTATTATATTATAATCTATGGAAGATAATTTCAGGAAATTTGTCACCACTATTTGTTTTGAATGGTAAAAAATTGGGACAGGCACATCTCATAAAAATACAAACAAAGAAAATAAAAAATCCAATACCCCCTTAAGGTCCATACACATGTCCGGTGTAATGGAAAACCAATGACCCAGAGCACAAGGCACACGTGCTACGAACGGCTGTTTCAGCCAATAATCGCATGTGTGTATGCGTTCGGTCGGGCGTCATTCATTGATCTGCCATGACGGATTGACGGACGTGAGGTTTTAGCGTCCAGTCACACGGGCCTAAAGGGTAACACAGTGCTGGAATCCAGCAAACAAATACCATAAAAGTAATGGACTAAAAGACAAAAGTCTAAAAGACAAATCACTATATCTCTATATAGACAGATATCAATAATTAACAAATGTAATCAACCAGAGTCAAAGATAGGGCATGAATATACTGTTTGGCTAAACATGAACTTCCCAAATAGAGTAAAACAAATTATAATTGCACTGTTTGCCAGCAATTGCGGCAAACAATGTATGTAGTCGGAAAAATTATCTTTCTGACTACAAACCTGATTGCCGGCTTACCTTTGCTCTTTCGCGTCCTATCAGCAAAATACTACATGGTAAGCTTTAAGGACCAATGCCAAATGGGATCACAAGTCCTAAAAGCGCAACACAGAACCAGACGCAATCTTAACTCTCAACTCGCTTTATAATGTTGTAATGCTGGATTGCAATAGTAACTGGATAAAACCTTGTAAACAAGCGCTAAAAAATTCAAAAATGCTGCAGCACCACTTCACTACTAGCGTTACTAATTATAGCTTCATCAGGTCTGGTGTTAATTATTGATATCTGTCTATATAGAAATATATTAATCTGTCATTTAGACCTTTTTCTTTTAGTCCATTACTTTTATGTCGTTTTTTTTATGTGGTTGACATAAGCTTAGAAATAGCTGCCCAGGTTAAATCCGTTAGAAGTTACAAATAAAAATTTTGCATTTCTGGATCCATTATGCAAATGTAAAGAGGCCACTAAATGCTTCTCAAACATCAAATCCAAATGCATATTTTCCTATTACAGGGTGAAATGAGTAGTGAACTTGATAAATATTTAATTTTTAATATAGAAATTCCTCTACCTTCCTCGGCTGGTACGGAAGTCATGGTCTGGGAAGAAAGTTCCCACAACAATTACATTTTTATAAGATGGCACGGGTTATTTCTGCCACGTGCTTTTTTTACACTCACACTCAGGAGATTCCCAAAATTCTTCAAAAGAAAATGACTCAGCCAGATGTTAATTTAATTTGTTACAGTGTAATTCAAACCATGTTTCTTCTTTATTTCTGCTAAGGGCGCCAGAAGGCATCGTAACACAGCTATGTTTAAGCAAACTACTCGCAGAGGAACAAAAACAAAATGTAATCGTTTGCTAATATATAATATTACTCTTTAATTATACCGTACTATTTATTTGTCAAAAACATGAATACATTAATAATTACGGTCTAGTAAAGTTTAATTTCCCTTCTTCTACAAATACACTTTCTTGACAATCTCCCATCTCTTAAAAATCAAGAAAACAATGGATTGTGGCTTTTTATCTGAACTGCTGATGTCATTTAAGAATAGACAAATGGTTCCATGAATTTAACTAAAGCTGGGTAGACACATTAGCGCTATAGGGCCGATCCTAATGGCACTGACAGGATCAGTCCTATATAACTAATATGTGTATGGCAGAAACAACTGTTTCTGATGCCGACTACCGTTTGTCGTCTGCATCTGAAAAGGTCGTTCTGACACCCAAAATTTCCCTTAGGCCTCGGTCGGCTCCCATCTGTATACTGCAGATTCTATCTGTCATCTATGAAAGATTGGTACTATGTGTACCTACCTTAAGCTGGGATGCACCCAGTTGGAATATTTCCCCATCTTTACTTTATCAAAACACTGTAATGTGAAATAAAAAAGGAATTGGTGTATCTAATAAGTCAAATCACCTTCCTCCTCAATTCAAAAGAGAAGGTAAATCTTACAATAACTTTTGGTAATGTGATTATGCTATAAAAGGAAAAATTAACCTTTTAAAATAATGATTTTTAAAATGCTATTGTTTCTTAAATATTCCTTCTCTGCTTGCGGAACCCTTCTTGACGTTAATACCACTGGTTTATAAATAGCAGTAGCTAAAAAAAATTGGGGAAAAAAATCTGTGGCTATTATTGCTGGGAAGATACTGATATTTTATTAATAAGACCTTTGGTATAGTTTTAGAGAGGGTTGCTCTACTAAGCAACTGAATCATTTATCTCTGAATGGGAAGATTATATAAGGAAAATAAGAAAATACTATTTGAGGGTCCTGCCCACCTTTGGCAGGGTGCTGGCCGTTCCCCCTGCATGGTATGCCCCCGGCGTTATGTGTGCATTCATAATATAAAGGGAATCCTTATAATCTTTTTGCATTTTCTGCCATTTCCACCCTTTTGTACTTTCTGATTAATCAAACAGCAGATATGACTCCTCTTTGTTTGATTGGTCACACATGTAAATGCAAAAATTTCTGGAAAACCTCCACATAACATATACAGTAAGTGTCCAGAGAATCGTTCCACCAGGAAAAGCTTTGAATCATTTAAGTCATTTAAGGTTTAAGTATATTAATATTGGTGTCTGTTTAATGGTGGTTGAAAATAAGATTTTGAATCAAAAAAGGAATGTTTAAACGAATAATAATAAATTACTGTTCCATGTAAGACTGAAAATAAAGTAAATTATGACATTGGGTGTCAGCCAGCACAGCTAATCTCAAAACATAACATTGCTGTCTCCAGGAAACCATGTAGACATTTTTCTCCTTGGCACTGACTGTTCACATATCCTTCTTAAAATAATTTTTGTGCTGACTTTCACTTTAAGACTTATGTTACCAAGAAGAAATGTGTTAAATTAATCTGATATTTGTTATTTTGCGCTGTATATTATTGTGTATATATATCTACATACATTTTTCTGCATAAAGCATATGCTTTACTATGCAATAAAGAGCATGTTAAACCCCTTGAACTTTTAAACATAACTAGGCACTGCCAAGACCCCATTTTCACAATACTTACCAGTACTTTTCATTCCAGCACTCCTGTGTAAATATATCTTACCTTGAAGTCCTCCCATTCATACTATTAGTACAGTGCAAGAACAAATCTTTTATGCCCTTCTAAGTGTAGCCACATAGCATGCATTTAATAAACTGATACTTATCCTTGCAGTATGTAGCTTTAATATGTGTTCAGTTGGAAAGGGAAGAACTGACAACTGTATATTTACACTTACGCACACTTGGGTACACACAAGGAGATTTTTTATCCAAACCACCTAATATTTCCATATATCTGTCGGTCGGGACAAAGATCTGCATAGTTTTCATTGTCGCCGGCAACCGATGACTGTTGTCCATTTGCCCAGATTGGATGAACTGGTGATTGGACATGTCGGTAAATCCCTGATCATGCGACCTATGCCACAACCTGCCTGACTGGGACGAAAACATTGTCTGTGTGTACTCAGCCTAAACAACTTGGTGCAGAGCTGCGGGTGAACAGTAGAGATGTCCGAACTTCGCAAAATCCGGTCCGCTCGAGGATCCGCGAATTTTCGAAAAAATTTGAAAATTCGAAAATCCGCGAGCGGACCCATTAATATGAAAAATACCCTCGAAATTCCGAAATTTTTCTTATTTTCGAAAATTTTCGAAATTACGGTGTTTCGCGTATGTTTCGTGATATATATGTAATTAGTATATTAACAAAGCCCTTATATACACAAAGAGGTGGTAAATAAGTAATAAGCATATTAGCAATGCCCTTATATACACAAAAAGATGGTATATATGTAGTTATCATATTAACAATGCCCTTATATACAGAAAATGTTGGTATATAAGTAGTTAGCATATTAACAATGAAATACACATTTTAATTATAAAAACATCAACATATAAAAACATGCAGTTACTGGGATTTCTAAGGATGAAGAAAAGAACTATACCTATTAATCAATGTGGAATTTCAACATTATTTCAGTGGATGGCAGCGACCGCTGGATCAGATGAAAGGGCAATTGGACTTGACAGTAAATAACTGCAGATTGTGCGGTTCCATGGGAGACATTCTCTGCAACCTACAGTGCTTCATTACGGCTGACTGCACAATATAGGCAAACGGTTGGGACAAAGTTTCTCTTTACTGAGACATCCACATTTGCACTAAATTATCATTAGTGTCTTTCAAAGTCAGAGTTGTGACACTGATGGCTGATCTGAAAGAATTTGCTGGATTTTTTTGGTTTCAGGACCTATCAGGCAAAATGGAAAATTTCCATTACCGGCTCCCTTAACTACAGTACAAGGAGACAATAACATCAGACCATGTATGGGTACATTGAACAATCATCTTTATATATAAAATCCCAGAGCTGATTTTATGTGATTCCATGTGTGTGTCACTGCAGTTCCTATAGACTCACCACTAGAGGGAGATGGTAAGATGGTCTCTGCAGTTCCTATTGACTCACCACTAGAGGGAGAAACACAGGAAACACGCAGGATGCAAAACACAGCAATAACAAAGACTGCAGGTAAGGTTGCTTGGGAAAGAGGTTAGCCCTTGATTTGGGAGAGAAGGGGGACCCTGGATTTGGGACAGGGGGGGGGGGGGGTTGGGGGACTGAGGGAGGGGACCCTGGATGTGGGACTGAGGGACAGAGGGGGGCCTGGATTTGGGACAGAGGGGGGAGCTGGATTTGGAACAGAGGGAGGACCCTGGATTTGGGACAGAGGGGGGTCCCTGGATTTTGGACAGAGGCGGGGCTAAGAGGGGACTCTGGCCTTGGGACATGTAAGAGCGGGGCTATGGCCTTAGGACATTAAGAGGGGACTCTGGCTTTAAGGAGGGGGCTATGGCCTTGGTATACTAAGAGTGCACTCTGGGCTTCTAGCACCCGTTATTGTAATGGGCTTAATGTCTAGTTCTTTATAAAGAATATATGGAACATTCATTCCTGTGTGTGTGTGTATATATATATATATATATATATATATATATATATATAAAATAGAAGATAGTACCGCACTCCTCCTCCTTGAAATTAACTGATTGTCGGGTGCAGGTGCTCAGCGGGTCATTAGCCAAAGAACCCTATATCATAGTATAGTAATATAGCACCGCACTCCAAAGTTGCTTAATCAATTCCTTATTTATTGGCTGAACTGCATACCGGGCGACGTTTCGGGAACCATCTGTCCCCTTTATCAAGCCCACAGTTCCACAGCCATTTCATATAAAGACAAAAATATATAATATATTTTTGTCTTTATATGAAATGGCTCATATAAAAACGATCAATTGTTCGTCCGAAAGTGCCGTGAATCGGTCGGTCGGCCGAAAATATTGGCTGGTGTGTACCTAGCCTAAGATTCTTTTCCAATCAGAATTGGTTACAATCAGATTATTTCAGAAAGAATCTGATAGTTTGTTACCCAGACCATTTCCTAGGTCCCAGAGCCATTTAGAGTAAGATACTGTATCATTTTTTACAAAATTAAAAAAAATTCCTTGAAAATGGAACCCACACTCCTCCCACCCAGTGCATCATAATCACATCCCCCCACATGAATAAAAAGATATCATAGCACAAAAGAGCACTCAAGTTGCCAACAATACCACCAAATATGACTACCCTAACCAGTGCCTCAGAATACAACAGACCATAATTAGAAATATGTAAGAACGAAGATCAAATGGACTAACCATAACAATATCCCCATACATTATTCTTAAATCACTGAGCAGGGTTCCACCATGCGCCATCAAGCCAGGACCACGATACGTCCCTTCCTGTCGAACAACTGAACCATCTCCATGGTAACTAGGTGACGCTCCTCAGTCATTTCCGCGTCTCCCTCTAGCGATACGTCACTTCTGCTAGGTCCTTGCTTCCATTGCCATGGTTACGTCGGTACGCCACCACAGCGTCTCCTCTCAAACACTCGATTGGGACTGTCTTCTCATCATCACCATGGAAATTCATCACAGTGGGCAATCTTAGAAACAAGTATATGTCTCCATAGCCTTACTGGTGCCCTGCTTGAAAAGCTTGCAAAAAAGGCAATCAAACCCATGCCCCCATAAAACCCACTATTGAAGAAGGTACATCAGCTAATCTGGTGGGTGTTGGCAACCCAGTTCTCACTTCTGTAATTACACAATACACAAAAAAAGCAAGCCAAACTAAATATGTATTAAAACCACTTACCCCCCTGAAACCAAAGTGCTATGAATAGTGCAATAATAAAAATAGATAAATAGCATAAATATCATAACCAGTAGTAAGGCAACAGTAGTGTATAAAATGTACACAAAAGCCCACTTAGAAATATACACATCATATTTTACAGGAAGATTCATAATTTACAAAAAACAATTCATATTTAAATTCTCATTGAGGCCATAAGGTACTAAAGAGCGTAATCGAATAATCTAACTGGATTCACATTTCAACAGCTGAAGGTCCCTATTGGGAACCCCCATAGGAATTTGATCAATCAACATATATTTCAACATGGATAAGTTGTGTCCCATTTCTTTAAAGTGCAGTGCAAAAGGTAAGTTCCATTTCACTGTCTTAGTATCCTTATTGGGATCAGAAGTCAAAGCTGCCCTAATGGAGGTCCTGTGACTTGCCATTCTGTCACGAAAATTAGTTGCAGTCCTACCAATATAGTACTTTCCACAGAGACAAGTAATAAAGTAAACCACATGGATTCACAAACATGTCAATCTTTGTGTGTGGATGCGGGAATTCACTCCCTGCAATCAAATATCGACAAGTGGTACAATTTGGACATTTGAAGCGTCCCAGTTTCTTGTTGCGATCAATCGTCAATTGTACCTCTCTCTGTCCAACCCGTCTGTCTTAACCAATAAATTCTTTAAAGTCCGTCCCCTTCTAAAGGCAAATCTCAATTGGTGGCGGTTGAAACGCAAAGTGACATCTTTACGTACAAAATCCCAATAAAAGGCAATCAATACTTTGATATAGCGACTCAAGGGAGTATATTCCATAGAAAAAAAAACATTCTCAATGGTCAATTTTTAGATTCAAGTCTTGTACCATTGGAGACCGTGGCCAAAGCCTTGGCCAATTGTTCCCTCAGGGGCTTCTCTTTATACCCCCGATCAAGGAGACGGCAGGTCATCTCATGTTTTTGTTTTTCAGCTCTTACAGGATCTGTGTTGTTTCTTAGGACCCTCAGAAACTGTGTGTATGGTATCGACTTAATAGCTGTAGCATGAAAACTCGCAGCATGAAGAATCGAATTTCGATCTGTCTCTTTCCTAAAAAGAGTAGTGCCCAAACCATCACCAGTTCTAAAAATTCTAAGATCCAAAAAGTCGATAGAGGTAGGGTCAGCTAGGGTCAGGTAAGTCGGATAGGAGTATCCAATCCATTAGTCACTCTGATAACCTACCCTATCGAGAACTATCCCCTATCGAGAACTGAAAGCCCCCTTTTGCTTTTCAGTTCTCAGCAAAAAATGTCTAAACAAGTAAACTAACCATAAACACATTTACAGGGCAATGACAGAGAGTTCCTAATACAAATTATCTCTGCAATATACTAATTGCGTCCTATGTTACATTGGAGTTCTCTTTAACAATAATTGTACTGCGAGAGCTGGTCTGAACCAAACATAACAAGAGACGCGAACGAACTATGGAGGGGCGGAAGCAGCGGAGGACTTTCTAGCCATAATTATCACAACAACACCAATATCAGTGTTAATGCAGTGTTACTTTTTATTTATTTTATTTAAGAAAAAGCTTATAGAGGTAATATATGGTTCAACCTTTCTATTTTTATTTTTTGTCAGTTTGATATGTTATTAAGACTGTTAAATTAGAATTAGATTTAAAAAATCAAAAAGGAAGAGATATAACTGATTGAGAACATAGGTAAAATCTTTTTGAAGTTTTTATAAATACAAATGGTAATATCCACCAATTTGTAAACTATGAATATCTTTTCAATAAAAATCTTTGAAAATTAAAAAAAAAAAATTGTACTGTGTTTAGTAACAATTTGCACTGCTGACACGTATTAATTATATTTGTCTGAAGGAAATGCAAAGAAATAAATTAAAATTAAGCAAAATGTTATTTGTTATGTTTTTTTGCATTCAGAATTTCTATACATTCCATAATAGTGTTATGATATGAAGCTTGCCTTTTCATTATTTTGGTTCCATTATCCCCAGAAACCAGGAAACAAACCTCTAGGCTGGTTTCACACAAACATTTTTTCTGTTAGATTTCCCAGCATTTTACTGGAGTTTCCAGATGTTTTGTCCCCAGAAAAACATTGCATGCAGCATTTTCCTAGCGGCAACACAAAAAAAACCTAAACTGCTGTTTGTGTGAACCTAGCCTTAGCTAGTTCAGTTGCTACAGCCAACTTGAGGATTTTAATTTTAAGATTACCTTACTACAGTTTGGAATAAACACCTCAAGTGGCATATCTGTTGTATTCAATTAGATCAACTGGACTTGAAATGTAGTTCTTGAAGACGTTTCGCTAGTCATCCGACTGGCTTTCTCAATTCAGAATGACTTGTACAGAATCTGTGGCAATTATGTACCCTGGAAAATCCCAATTAGCATATCACAGCCAGGTGTTTAAGGGTGTGATTAGATAGTGGCTAAGAGGTGTTATAGGAACGCCCAGAGTAAGGTGTTAAAACAGCATTGTACATGGCGACAGTTGGTGTCAAACCCCCCCACCTCTATTTAGGCTTGGTTTCTTTATTTTCACATAAATGGCCTCCTTAACACCTCTCTTGAACCAGTCACGTTCCTTCGCCAGTATGTTAACATTACAATCTTCAAAGGTATGTCCTTTATCCTTAAGATGCAGATACACGGCTGAGTCCTGACCCGAGGAATTGGCTCTTCTGTGCTGGGCCATACGTTGATGCGTTGCTGTTTGGTCTCCCCCACATACAAATCAGAGCATTCTTCACTGCACTGCACTGCATATATGATGTCGCTTTTCTTGTGTTTTGGTATTGGGTCTTTTGGATGTACCAATTGCTGCCTCATGTGTTGTTCGGTTTAAAGCAGACAGGGATACGATGTTTTTTGAAAATCTTCTTAATTTCTCGGAGACCCCCTGCTACATATGGGATGACCATGTTCTTCCTCCTGTCTTGTTTTTCCCCTTCACTGTTGGTATTTGTGTTCTTTTCTTTCCTTCTACTTCTTTTGACAAAGGCCCAGTCTGGATATCCACAAGTTTTAAGGGCTCCTCTGAGATGTTTCATTTCTTTAGCCTTCGCCTCTGTGCTAGTGGGGATGTTCTCGGCTCTGTGTTGCAGGGTTCTGATGACACCCAGTTTGTGATCTAAAGGGTGGTGGGAGTCAAACATCAAATACTGATCTGTGTGTGTTGGTTTTCTGTAAACCTCTACTTCCAGTTTACCATTTTCCTTAACTTCTACCAAGCAATCCAAGAAAGCCAGTTTGTTGTTTTGTACCTCTTCCCTTGTGAATGTACAATGCTGTTTTAACACCTTACTCTGGGCGTTCCTATAACACCTCTTAGCCACTATCTAATCACACCCTTAACACCTGCCTGTGATATGCTAATTGGGATTTTCCAGGGTACATAATTGCCACAGATTCTTGTACAAGTCATTCTGAATTGAGAAAGCCAGTCGGATGACTAGCGAAACGTCTTCAAGAACTACATTTCAAGTCCAGTTGATCTAATTGAATACAACAGATATACCATGACCTGGATGAATGAGAACCTTCACAAGCACCTCAAGTGGCATATTTTTTATTGGGTTTTGAGTACAGTCTCCTTTTTTTATTTATTTATTTTTTTAGGTCTCTCCAGCCTAACTGTGCCCTTGTAAAGTGCTGGCCATCTTGGATACTGTGTGCTGTCAGGTAAGCTCCGCCCCCCGAGACTTGCTGGACCATGTTTCTGATTCCGTGCGTGCACGGACGTCACGTCGCGTGCGTTGTGACATCACTCGCACGCGCGGGGGTGGTGCGTGCTCACACAGAGGGAACTGACACTGCATATTTGGACACAGGCAGAAACGAGGTCCAGCAAGTCTTGGGGGGCGGGGCTTACCTGACAGCACACAGTATCCAAGATGGCCAGCACTTTACAAGGGCACAGTTAGGCTCTGAAGAGACCTAAAAAAAAAAAAAGCAGAAAAAGGTTAGTTAGGGATACAGCTTCTATTTAAACTTTATTTGTTTTTTGACTGTACTTATCCTTTAAGACTAAAGCTGGGAACACACATTAGCAATATAGCGCTAAAAAGTGTACGGCCCAAAAAAAATGTATCTGAAACCGTCGCTCTGACTGGAAAATTTCCCTTTTTGTTGCTCAGCCCCCTGTACTAAAGATTTTCAATTGGTTTAACAAATTCAATCAAATAGGTAAAAAAATCCACAATTGGTTTGAAGATTTTTCGATATCAAATAGTTGATTGAAAAAATGTGTTTGTATCATGTGGATAATTTTCTGTTGACCCCACCTTTAAGTTCACGTCTTCAGAGATTTCAAGCTGAAATTTGCAGAAGATCAACAGTGCATGATGGTTAAATCTCGACCAATTCTCTAGAGACGTGTTCCTACACAGAACAGCCGCTTGAAAAAGAATAGTCATTTAAAAGATAGTTCTCTCCTCATATCATATGTAATCACCATAGACATCTGTTACTAATAACAAACCAACAGGCATGACATATCAAGCTGGCAATGTCTTAACTAGCTCATAGAAATGAATAAGAAATGACAACATAATACACAAGTATTAGTGCAATAAAAAAATCCAAGAACAAGATTTTAGTTGGGCTAAATATGTTTGTACTAACACACCAAGCCTGCCTACAGAGACAGGCTTTTGTTAAAAATACAAGTGACAGCACACACCACAAAAGCATCTATCCCTCATAAAGCCATATTTATAAATATTTCTTTATAAAATGTATAATTTAGGACATCCTTGATCTTAACTAAATTACTTAAGTTGGCCATATACATGGACGATTTTCTAATCCTGTCGGATCCATTTGATCGTTATCAGCTCCCTATACAACAGTATAGGGAGCCATTAACATTGTTGCCGTGTATGCGGGTAATGAACAATCATTCTATATAAAGTCTAAAAAGTAATTAGAAACCGAGATAACATGTGTATGGGCACCTTTAATGTTCTTTTGGTTCTTACTGTAATATATCTGTTTCTTGTGAAGTCTTTTGCTGCAGATTTTAATTTCTCATCTTTATGGTGAAAGAACTCTGAGGGTTATTTATAGAGAGTAGATTTTGGAAGGTTACGGTAACTTTGCCCCACAAACTGTATTTACCAAAGGCTTTGTGACTGATATTGAATAGGATTTCAACAATAAGACCAGGTCCCCAGCAGGCGATAAAATGGCGAAAATCAGAGCAAAGTTGTAGCGACTTTTGCCACTCTAAGTGAATAGCGCTTCTGTTTTCTCTTGTTTTCAAAAAAGCTCCAAAATAAATTATATCATACCATTCCATACCACATTAAAAGGCTAGTATGCACGGTGGTCGACCACAATGGCTGTTTTGTCATTCATGTTGCACACAATTGCACTTTATGTACTAGACTTAAGGTTTGTACACACGTGTGATTGTGGGTGCCGACCTGATGTGAATGCATAGTCGTTTCAGAGATCCGCCCAGCGGATCAGGCAACGATTTCCGTTTCGGCCGATAAAGTGCCCATACAAGGGCCGTTCGTGCGATTGCACGTGTGTACAAACTTTTAAGATGCGGATGCAATAAAATATAAAAACGTTTGCTCATGCAATTAATCTGCAGCAACCAATCAAATGTAAAAAACTAACATCTGATTCATTGCTGCTTATTAAAAACTATGGGGAAAATGGGAAAACATTTGCATCAGCTCCTAATTCTTCTCTTTAGCTACAGTACATTAAGTATGTATTCAGTATACAGCAAAGGAATCTGCACCATGGCCATTAGGCATTGGCCAGTGGCTGACTAGATATTATTTTATTTATACAGATAAAGGGTGTCTATATATATTTTCAAAAACACCTTTAGATACAGCAAGATCCCAAAACTTTTTTCAGATCTGAGCTATAGATCTTTAGAAATCAACATTTTAATCACAGCATTTACAGGGTAAGACCTGTCACTTCAGGAGCAGAGATTGTAATATATGACCCTTCTCTGACCTCTTACTAGGATCTTTAACTGCCTGCCAGCCCACTGTCTGCAACAACTATGAGAATCAACAGAAAAAAGAAGGCGGGGGGGGGGGGGGGGGGGAGATGTGTAAGCAGAGTAGGGTCTATGGTGAGGCTGTACAGAATAAAAGTATCGCAGACACTACAATAAGGCAGTGAGTAAGGGAGGATGGAGGCAATTAGGAGCACTCATTAAACATTAAAAATTTAATGACAAAGCAAGCACAGTTAAATATGTGAGTACCACCATTTTTCTTCTCTCAAATTGTAATTGTAGCTTGCATGGAATTGCAAGCAGGGGGCGGGACCGGGCAGCCGCGTCCGTGATTGGCTGAGAGGCAGCCAATCACGGTCGCGGCTGCCGGGAGTTCTGAATAGCGGAGGAGAGAGGGAAGGTAAGTAAAGTTTGGGGGACTTTCTAACAATTATATTAATGTGGTTGGGGCTGGGAGTGCATGCCCTACCGCATATCAAAAGGTTTTAATGTTAGGGGGAGGGAGAGAAAAACAGGAGGGAGAGGGAGGGAGAGGAGGGCTGCACTGAGAATGCCTCAAACCTTGACGAGGTTGAGGCAGACACAGGAGCAAGATGAGTCACACACTGCTCCTACACAGCAGTTTCCTGGACTTTGGAGGGGTACAGCAGGGGAACTATTTTGAGGTAAGGCTTGTTTTAAACTTCTTAATGTGGCCAGTAAGGGGTTAAGTTTTAGTTTTGGGGGTGTTCATGCCCTTTAAGGTGGATGAGCTTTCCCTATGACAAAAAGGTTCCATCAGACACTAGAACCAAAAAGAGACAATGTTCTATGTCAGCAAAAAGTTTATATACCTAGTACCTTGCGATTTTAAAATATATATTTAATAGATTGTCAGTCAAGGAGAACAAAGTTTAGGGAAAAGCCAAACCTAATTTAAAAAATAACACATTTAACACTATCTACAGTCTACAACCGGACCTAACTTCTGGAGTTACTACAGTTAATGCTTGCCATTAAATAACAGATTGATTTGAAGTTTGATTCAACATGAACATTGAATCAATCAATGTCAACCTGAGCTTCAGTTTTACCTGATAATGTTACCATGACGTTTCTAACCCAGGCAATTTTTAGAATCTTGTGGGAATGTCTGAAGGTCAACTGATGTATGGACAACTTAAGGTTGTATACCTAGAAATCACACCATGCTGCAATTTTTGGTCTGCCAACACTTGTCAGATTGCACCTAATCATACAATCCAAACACGCATATGACTTCAACAGAAGCCAACATATTTCATTCTACTGACTCCAGTGGCTAAATCTTGTTGTCATTACAAACAGATTGACATATGTGTATGTTGATGAGATGGAAATCTTGCAAACAAACTGTAACTTTAACCTTACAGGGAAATCTGTATAGCTTCTTAAGTACAATATTTTTCAATACATGCAATTAGAATTTTAAAAACAAAAAACAAGCATGTAAAGTGTTAAACTGATATTTAAATACATTACTATTCAGTCATTACGCAATCATCTTTCAGTCTATGAATAAGTCTGTCGAATGTATTTTTCAAAGCCAAAGTCAAAACAGCTCTACAAAGCCTGATTCTTTTTTTATTATCCAATAAGTATGAGCTGTTTATATGTATGACACTGCTCTGGAAAAGAGCCAATGACCATGGTGTTGTGCCTTAGAAGCCTATAAGCAGCTGCAGACTTGTAATTTAAAACCGCTGAAGTTTCCTAAAAGATCCATTCTACTTGGCTGCACTATGAGAGTAACAAGCAGTTTCTCATTCCAAGGATTTCCTTCTTTGCTTGCATGACAAAGAACAGTAAAGAACCAACCTGGGAGCAGCCGGACAGATCTAAATAGATGAGTTTGTGGAATCCTTTTCCAGAACCCAGGTACTGTAATCCTTTGTCTGTAAATTTTCGGCTGTAGGCTAAGCTTACATACTGCAAGTTAAGTAGATATCTTGAGAAAGAAAGAAACATAAAAGTAAATTCACCCTGAAAGATAAAGTAACACGTTAACACCTATCATCGATAGCATTGATATTTTTAGATTATTAGGCGTGTATATTGACGAATGTTTAAATCTTATGTTTTCCAGACCAGCATGGTCCTTAAACCTTAAGTGTCAAGTTTCAAGGGTTTGTTTAACATAGGATTTAGCAGACTGTGTATACAGAGCTAAAAAGGAATAACAAGAAGCAGTCCAAACTAGAAGTGTCCTAAAGGGAACACACTTTGTAGAATGTGTATATATGAGATTTAAAAATACCATAAAAGCTATAGTGTCTTTTTGTCAGTGTTAATGCAGCTAGATAAAACGACGATATGAAAATGGAGTATTTTGTCTAATTCTGTGTGAACGCGGGAAGCAAAAACTTGCCATGAATTCTGCTTTCTTTACTAGCTCCTTCTGTGCCAGGGGATCCAATACGTAATGAAGCCAGAATTCAATATGCTTTCCCACATAGCTATGCCAAAACACCTCTCACACATACTCCTGAGCTTATACAGAACATGTTTATTTCAAATATAAGAGAATTCAAATTTGAAAAGGAACAAATTTGACATTTCAGATCCAGGCTAATGTACATCCAAATGAATCTACTACATTATGACTATTTTGTGTTGTTTTTAGCATTTCATGCACTAATTGTTAAGAACATATTTTTCACACAATTACTTTTAATCCTTATTTAATATGTTTACCTCACACTGTTTTGTTATAGAGATTTACCTTGACATGATCCGTAGAGAAACATTGGTTATATCAGTATGTGATAAATTGAGATAAAGAAGGGCGGGGCATCCTTCACAAATGATTCTCATTGCTTCATCCTGAGTTAAAAGCAGACAACAGGGAAATTACCAACTTATAATAGTGCAAATCCCAAATTAATGGTTCCTACCCCCATATACAGTATGCATTGTTCTAAGCACCAATGCAGCAATGTGCATGTACTAATAATAATACTATAAAAGTATAAATATATGCAGTTACAGGAGATGTGATATACATCTACATATATTTTTTACCTGTATTCTTCTGTTTTTTTGCAATTAGTATTGTGCAAATAATGTTTCTCCACTGCTAACATCTGGCCTTTTATCAGCTTTTACCTAGCATTCGGATGACCCGAATTTTAGGCTAGATTGTTATTTTCTTGAAAGGAAACTTTGAATTCACACAAAGACACATGTCTGCACAGGACACACAACTCAACAGCCAGGGGGCTCTGCAAGTTGCGGCTAAATGGCTTAATTGTAGTCTCCAGCAGGCAGGGTAGAGGCAGCTGATAATGTTAAGTGCTTGTCTCTCCCATGACAGATATGGACTAGGCAGATTAATAGCTCATGACACAGAGGGAACCATGGTAGCTGGGATAATCTCAGAATTAGATGACTCAAACAACAAGGAACTCATTGGGCAGATCTGTTAATTGCTGCAGAAAGAAAGGGGAATTTCAGCAGTCAAGAAACATCTGTGCCTATGTGGTGATTCTTTCTATCACAACAAGCAAAAAAAAAAAAAAAAAGTTATATATTTTTATTTATTTTTATATAATATGTATCACTACAAGTGGACTTTATCGATGCCTAATGCAACATAATTGTCTGTGTGCATGTAGTGTACTGTATTGGCACTAAAATATTTTGATTAGAGAAAACAAACTTTAATTATTTTTACTTAGGATTACTCAACCGTTCGGCCCCAAGCCCCTCTATACTGCACATGTAAGCGCCTGTGCTTCTATTTTCATTTCTTTTTAGTTAAATAATAACGCATGTAATGTGCACCAAAAATGACTAGCGCATGCAGTGAGAAACCAGAATGCCACACAGACAGTGCCCATATCATAAAAAACTTCTTACAGTTGGTCACACCCATTAATAATCTCTAGCCAATCCTTTTACAGGACAGATAAAGCAAGGAAGCATGTGACTAAGGTCAGGAGGTGTGGTCTGACACTGCACATACACACAGATACTTCATCCAGTTCTTAACAGGCTTACATTTACTTTAATACAATTTACTGAAGTGGTATTTAATAGCAAATTGGTGTTTTTAGGGTGGTTGTTTTCAGATTCTGTAGTATAAAAAATTTGGTTTAGTTCTCCTTTAATAAATTGGCCAAGAGCCCTTATTTATCCAACAGGTGTGTTGGTCTATGTGTGCTCTTCCTGTGTTCATTTATGTCTATGCCATACAGTAAGAGCATTGATAATTGTAAACTGCTCTCTTCTCCCTTCTGCATAAGCCTTTGACTAAGGCATGGAAAACCAAAATTTGTTAGGCAGAACCTGCAAGCACTATTGACCACGTGGAGGTGTATTTTTCTGGTGTACGCCTACTTTTTTATTTCTTGTGGAGACATGTGTACCAAGCAAGGGGCCTGGGCCAACTGTGGGTCATTCTCATACTAACTAGCATTAAAATGGGTTTCCCCCGGGCACTCCGATTTGCCCCACAATCATAAAGATAGAGGAAGACACAGAGAATGGCTGGATGTCTGTAACTAGCTTTATATAAAATAGTTTTTAGGGGCGAGTGCTTATGGTCACAGCTGAGGAACAAACAATCAGAACTTTACATGCCTACAACTTCACTTTATGTGATTATAATTTTTGATTCACAGCAGCTAAAACTATCATCCCATGCTTGTTTAAAAGGTATGGTAAAGTACTTTGCAACAGTCCATGTATTGATCCTTGTATGGAGACCTCAGTTTATAAAAGCTAAATTTGTGTGCACTTCCATTATTACAAATACATGTTATGAAGCAGATCACAATTCTAAATGATCTCCACCCCCCTTGTGGCCCAGGTTCTAACCAATAGGAAGAAATTGCAAGAAGTGTTTTTGGACAGATCCCAAAATGAGGAGGGGAGGAGCTTTTACAGTTGCTCTTTAAAAGAGTAAAATGGAGTCTTAAGTCAGAAAGAATATATCCTGTATTCTGATGTGCCAATATCCTAGTCCAACATGGATATCCTTAAATGACAGCTACACTGTGTAATACAGAATTTACATGTAAGATAAAGCCCAAAGGACCTAAACACTAGAGGCCCTTCCCCTGATACTTAACTTTCAGGTGCCCTCAACACTACTGATCAATGTAGTCAATGGGAGTACATTCCTGCAAAGCCAGACTGGAACAAGTGGTGAGGTAATCTAGAAGGTTAGTTTTCAAAGTACCAGCTGTACCCCCAGGAATGAGGACCTAGAATTTTTGGTCCAGAACCTAGGTACACCTTAAGGGAGAGGGACTTTATTTTGCCTTTCTTCTTTAGGGGCATTTTTATTTAATTTGATTTTACATAGTACAAAAATGTATTAATTTACTTAAAAGCTATAATATTATATAGGATAAACATAATAGCCTGCTTTTTCAGTGAGAAACCAAAAAAGATTTCTATATGTTCTGTAGCAAGAACCTAGGTTGTATTAAAAAAGGTAAATCTATATGTAGTTCCTATAAAATATTTTTTCTGACTGCAGATCCAAGTTTACATTATTTTGATAAGGGAATAGTTTGCATCTTGCTTATTTTATTATTTTAAGGACTATGGAAAATGTAATACATTTTGTACAGATTATTATAGTTAGATCCCAGCACATAGAAACCGACCTATTGTACTAGAAGTAATGCATACATTCTAATGTGTGGCTTAAATGGGATGGAGATGTTACTAAACCCCATTTGTAATTAAGTAGATTTAAAAATACAGTAAATAAGGTTGTCATAACTTGGGGTATCTGTTTAGCTAAACATTACTTCTTAAAGGGTAACTGTGGCATCTAATTGTTCCATAGAATTTAGGGTTATATAAAAAGCATGTTTATAGTCCCTTCAAAATGAACCCTACAACACAACTCTAGGGAAAATGTGTGAGATTTTATTGCTGGAAAGGTTCAGCAATATTACTTGCTACTAGAACACTTCTTGTTTTCAGCCATGTGACGAGCTTGTAGTCATGTGACTAGCTTCTGCCTGCATTAATAGGCTCCCTTGTCTTTTTTTATGTCTGCGCAGGTATTTTTTATTTTTCCAGCATTAAGCCTTGAGTGAACATGCTTCTCCCTTGGGGTGGAGGGGAGGAGCAGAGGATAAGGTGATGTCACTTAACCAACTGGAAGCAGGAAATTTAAACATTCACCGCAAAATAATTTCTCACAGGCTGCAGCCACAGATGTGATCCAGGACACATTTTAAAGGAGAACTACTGTGTGTATAAAGTTTTCTTAAAAAACAGAAAAATCAAAAGTACTTGGGACAGGGATATAGGACTGGTAATTCCTACCTCCCAATATTGTTTCTGAGAAGAGCACCAGCCCAAAGAAAACTGATTCTACCAGTATTCCTCTTGGCTTCAACACTATCTTTAATAAAGGATTAGTCCAGGACTAACCTGGCAAATGAAAACTGTATGTGCTGTAGCTCCTCAACAAATCGATATTGTGAGGTAGGAATAATCAATACTACCTTCCTGCCCAAGGTACTTTCCATTGTTAAATAGTTCGTTTTTACAGTATAGATATGCTTTAAAAGGACAGAATGAAGGCTTTTATTTAACCCTAACTGGTTTGGAGATCACAGTTGCCCTTTAAAAGGAACTAACCATAGAATTATTATGTTCTATAATAATCTGCTTCTAGTGCTTCAATGCTCAAGGGTGTATTACTTGTCAATAGTTTTAGCAACATTTGATAATGAACCAATTTATAAAGTATATTAATAAAAAAATACTTACATTCACATTAAGGCACTCTGAAAGGTTCAAATCTTGAAGATTTTTACATTCACCTAGAAAAATTACATTCAACCAAAAAATATCTTTATGAAAATATATCGGCAACACAGACAACAGGTTGCTCACCTTTTTATAATATTGCAATCTATAAAAGTATTTTGTTTTTTTACAAAAAAATCAGATCCTCGTGACAAACAAGGAATTACCTTAACAAAAGTAAATCTTTAAAGAAAATACAAAAGTATAAACAGAAAATATTAGTTAAGGTGTTTTCAATGGGACTAATGCTTAATCTAAGATCTGTTTGCCTTGAAACACACATCTATACATGAATAGAAACGTGTTTGATAGATTGAGTACACTGATTTATCAATGTAGATTTATCTATGTGTACTAAAGTTTTAAATAGTTTACACATGGTTCTATATTGGGACCACTTCTATTTAATATGTTTACCTTTGATATAAGAGTAGGTCCTAAAAATGTGAAGAAGAATCTGTGAAGAAATTATCTATTGGAAAAGGGCCCAGAAGTTTTATTGGATAAAAAGCTCAGTTAAAAATGACAGATAGCAACAACTAGAGCTATCAAAATCTTTTATAATAAAGGGTATAGAATTAAGAGATAAAAATATAATTACAAAGCAATGGTAAGGCCTAATTTAGAAAATGCAATGTAGCTTTGGAATCCTATCTACAAAACTTTTTTTTACAAAACTAGATGATTTATATATTGTGTACACAACATTTTAACATGAGTGTGCAGGCCTGCAGAGTTGTGTGCGTGCACAAGAACATACATATTAGAGGGAACACTGAAATGGACAAACACCCAATCATATGACCTAACTACAATCAGAGATATTCTCTTTTACAATGTAGTCCTTCTCTAATTTGTCAGCTTGGCGATGCAATGCTGAGTACCTATACCCTACCAATTAACACTCTTTTCTTCCCCAATTTTAGGAATAATGAACACCTGGGTGTCTGTACAACTAATGCAGTTTCTAACTAATTTCTGGAGAACCACAAATCTGTTTTTCCATTTAAAGACACACTAACTACTGTATTAATGTAAAGACAGGAATTGGGCAGCTATGTGTTTTGAAAAAGTAAAGCACTAAGCTGCCCTGAACTGTTTAACATTGCAATTGTGGCAAATTTGCGAGTGAGAATTTTAATACCAAACAAATATCTGGTATTAAAATCAAGCAACCATTAATATAAAAAACACATTTGCAATAATTATATTAAAGTCCTATAGGAGAGCAAGTTGTCCATAGTACTGCAAAGTGAACAAAAGAGTAATATAGAATTACTTTCTAGCAGGAACTGAACATACAGGTTAATGTGTGTGAGATTGAAGAAAAAAATATTACCTACCCAAGGGAGCTGCAGCATATGGTTTAATGTATATTATATATCAATTTAAAGATACCATAAATAACCTCAGTATTAGGTTTAGTTTACCTTCATGTGGAAAGTCTGCAACATTTTACATTTACATGACAAGATTTTCAGTGGTGATTACAGAAAATTTTATTGAATATAATTGTTGTCACCATATGTAGCCACATATCCCTCTTAAACCATTATAATACTTTGGTACTTTACAGCACAGTCAATAAAGCTATGTCTCCCAATAACATTGTTGATGTCAAGACAACTCATCAACTCATGCTCTGACAAAATTAGCAAAATTAACTTTATTAGACTGCCATACAGTCTAAAGGCAATTTGTATTTTTTTTCCATTCTTTGCAGCAATATATATACTAGAAATATATATTTCTAGTTTTGTTTTAAGAATTTTGTCCTACAAAAGGAATTGAATGCCTAATTGTTCTTTCTCTTTTGTTCTAGAGTAACCTGTGACCACTGATTTCAAAAAGATATTTAATCATACAAAAAAATAATCAGGGCCAACTGGATGTCAGGATGCGAGTGGTTACCCTTCTAATGCTTCTTTTCTTTTGTGAACTATCCAAGTGCAGAAAAATAAGAAAAAACAGAGGAAGTAATGACAAATCAAACAGGTCTAAGACTTCCAGCACAGTTAAACGCTATGCTCCAGGATTACCATGTGATACATACATATATCTTAATGAAAAATACCTAGACTGTCAAGAGAAGAAGCAGACAGCTGTACTCTCTACTTGGCCAGAAGACATAATACACATTTTGCTGGCAAGAAACCATATCCGTATACTCAAAAACAATGCTTTTTCAAAATTTTACCATTTAAAAACCCTGGATTTACAACAAAATGAAATAATAAAAATAGAGAATCAGGCATTTTTTGGGTTAAAGAAACTTACAACTCTTTTACTCCAGCACAACAAGATAAAAGTGCTATCTGAGGAAGTGTTTATCCATGTGCCTCTGTTAAGTTATTTACGTATATATGACAACCCATGGGACTGCAACTGTGAGTTAGAATCTCTTATCACATTGCTTAAGATTCCACGAAACAGGAATTTGGGAAATTATGCTAAATGCGAAACACCAATAGAAATGAAAGGCCAAAAACTTAAAATGATAAAGCCTGAATTTATATGCCAAGAGGATATTCTGAAGCCAAAACCCCCAACAGGAATTCAAACTATAAGACCTGCAGATTCATCACTTTGCCACACCTATCTGTATCCATTACAAACACTTGATTGCAGAAGAAAAGGTAGGTAGATGTATTTCTTTACTTATAGTTTGGCGAATCCTACTAAAATGTTATTCTGCATAGATTTAATAATGATAATAAATATATGTAAATCTATATAAAGAAAAATCTAAGTATGTTAAAACTAGCCATACATGGTTCAATCACATGGTGCAAAGATTGATACTTCCCAATTGAGAATCAATTATAAAGTAGCAATCAATGTACCTGCTTGCACCATGAATCCTTAGTTTATTTCGGCAATTGCGTATGTGTTTCCGGTGTGCTGTGATTGCGCAATGTTACGGTATGTACGTTTTTAAAAAAACAAGTTAATTTAAAAACCAAACTGGGTTTTGGATGTTTAAGAGGAATGGTTTTTCAGTTTTCCCTTAAATTTCTTTATCCCTGTCCTGTCTTAATAGGCAAACCAAAGGAAATATGGCACAGCAGTAAGCAGAACAGCCAGCTGGCTCTGGACAAATGTCTAATCTTATAGTGGTTCTTTGTGTGCTCATAAGCAAATCCTTTTCAAATGAATGAATGTTTTGAAAATACAAATGCTATATTGTAAATACAGCACAAATTTGGCCAGTAAATATAACTGCTGAAAACAAATGTACAGAATTGAAAGAGCAAAAGCAAAGTATAATTGTAAACTTAGAATTTAACTACACTTGTGTTTGTATCTGTTTTCAATTATAGGAAAACAACTAAAACATAAAAAGGCATATAAGAAAAATACAAACTTCCATAATTTAATTCTTTATAGCTAAAGAACAAAAATAATTATTTTTTCTTAGTAGCTTTAGTTATGAATTTAAATTCTAAATGAATATTTGCATAACTAATAGTGAATAGTGTGAGTGGCCTTATACAGTAAATAACTGATTTCAAGACCAGTGATCATTATTACCCACTGCTTGCTAAGAAAAGTTGTATTTCGCTTTAGCCATGATATTCCTATTTTTTTAATGCTTAAAGGGCAACTCCACCCTCATAATAACATCTTTTAGAAAGAATGGCCTTTTTAAAATATGTTGATATATCATACTTTGTCCTATGAATTAATTACTGTATGCCTGCTATGCTTCTGGATGCCTCGTGGAAACTGAGCCATTTAGAAACTTGTACTGAGCCTTTACTGAGCCTGGGCATGCTCAGAAGAGGCAGACAGAGGATTAACATTCAGTCATTGGCTGTGATGTCAACTGTCAAATCCATAACTGTCAGTTACTATCTGGAAGAACCAGGAAGCAGAAACAGGGGAAACAGGACATTGTGCAGGATTTCAGGTTAGACTTATATATATCACATTTCAAACTATTACCGTTTAGGGTTTTGGGGGGTGATTTACCTGTATGTAAGTTTTCATTTTGGGGCTGGACTTGCACTTTAAGCCCACCATATACAGGATCAATAATTTGAGCAATTTGAGATAATTGATCAAATCACTCAACATATTGATCCCATTTATGCCGCTTTTACTGTCGACAATATTGAGCAGTTTACCGGAAGAAAGATCAGCCAGGTGGAAAATTTTCTACTGACCCCATCTTCAAGTCCCCATCTCTCCAAAGATTTCAAGGAAATCAAGGTATCAAACCCCTGATTCAATTTAAGAATTGGTCAACCCTCATCCTCCCCCCCGCGTCTCTTCCCCCCCCCCAGGAGATATGTACGTGTCATATCCCCATGCAAGCGTCTCTTTTTCAGTGTAAATAACCCTGAATTGTCTAATCTGTGTTAATAGCCAAACCCACTCTTTCCATTTCTAAGATGTTTCCAAGATGATGGGATTCAAAAATTGCATTACATGTTCAAAATTAAACATTAACAATGCTTTGTAAAGAGAATACTATTTATCTCCTTTGAATCTATACCCCTTTTTATACAAGATTCAGTCTTTTAAATTTAGGGTCAAATGCCATGCACTCACAATGTGCTTTATATGTTTTTGTAAGGTATAGTTCTCAATTATTTAGTCAGAAATCTTGCACCCACAGATGTTTCTTATAATTTTAAATTTTAAGTAATCTGTACCTCTGACAGGGCTGGGGAGCTGGTATTACCTTTTCTATTAGTACTCCCTCTCTTCCTGCTACCAGTAACTGGTGGATCTGGCACACACATACAAGTCACTTACTGCTGGCCATATGAAAGGGGGTGGGGGTATGTATGTAAGTATAATGTAGGTATGTATAATTTTATTTATAAAGCACCACTTGGGTATGCAGCGCTATAATTTATAAAATACAGAGTAAACAAACAAATACAGAGTATACAAACAAGTGTAAGCAATTATACAGATAAAATATTTACAGGGTAACCCTTTTGAAATAAAAAAAATAACAAAAGTGGTATGAAGGTGATACCTTTATTGGCTAACTAAGATAATCATAGCAAGCTTTTCAGAACATTCTAGTTCCTTTTTCAAGCTGAATACAATGAAGCTGTGGTGCTCTCTGATATTTATACAACATTTGGCTCATAGTTCAAATAACCAGAAAAAAGGAATATACGGGTGGAAGGTGTTAACAAAGTCATATAAAGGGGTCTGCAAGGGACAAACAGATAAGGTACAAGATCATGTGGATCAAAGTGGCTGATATAAATAGTAGTAAATTACTGAAGTGTGAAGTGAAAGGAATTCCATGTAATTAACTGTCCCAATGTCTCTACCGATGTTTGTATTTCTGTTTTGATGCTGGTAGTTCTTAATCTATATAGTTTGCCATAAATCCAAGGCTCAGATTTAGTCCCTTCTCCAGAGAGTTAAAAGTACAACCCAAGGATTGTTGATCAAAACAGCCATACAGCCACCAGGATTCCCAGTCAACGTATGCAATATAAATAAAAAACAGAAACAAATCAAATCCCTCTAGTCGTCACATACCATTCCCAACTAAAGACCCTCAGAAAAATAGCCAAGGATCTACAGTGTACACTTCACAAGGATGAGAGGCTCCAAAACATATTCCTAGACCCACCACGTCTGGCATTCAGGCAGCCCCAAAATCTAAAAAGACTAATAACAAGAAGTGCCTTGATTCAACCCAACAAAAATGGAACCTATCCCTGTAGCAAAAAACAATGCAAAACACATCTGCAATTCAGACAAAATACAGATTCCAGGCACATTAGAGGAATACAGCATCCATGGCCAATACAACTGCTCTTCATCCAACGTGGTGTACTTAATACAGTGCACTAGATGCCCAACAGGAGGGCTGTATATAGGAGAGACTGGACAAAGCCTGTGAAAGAGGAATACACACCACCGCTTTACTATTACAAATAAAAAACTGGACACACCAGTAGGGAACCATTTTAACAGCCCTCACCACTCCATAAACGATCTAAGAATTTTGGTCCTTAAGGGGAACTTTAAACAGAGAATGAAAGGAAGGTATGGGAGTACAAATTAATGAAAACTTTTAACTCTCTGGAGGACTGAAAACTGGGCCTTGGATTTATGGCAAACTATATAGATTAAGAACTGCCAGCATCAAGACAGAAATACAAACATCTGTAGAGACATTGGGACAGTTATTTACATGGAATTCCTTTCACTTCACACTTCAGCAACTTACTACTATTTATATCAGCCACTTTGATCCACATTATCTTGTACCTTATCTGTTTGTCCCTTGCAGACCCCTTTATATGACTTTGTTAACACACTTCAATACAAATATTCATTTTCTGGTTATTTGAACTATGAGCCAAATGTTGTATAAATATCAGAGAGCACCCCAGCTTCATTGTATTCAGTTGAAAAAGGAACTAGAATGTTCTGAAAGCTTGCATGATTATCTTAGTTAGCCAATAAAGGTATCACTTCATACCACTTGTTATTTTTTTTTATTTCAAAAGGGTTACCCTGTAAACATTTTGACTGGCTAACACGGTACACCACCTTTCCTTGTGTCTACAGATAAAATAAAAATTAAATATAATTTAATACATAGGTAAGAATATTAATATATATATATAATATATATATATATATAATATATATATATATATAGTATGGATAAATTGATAAAAGTGCAGCATTGCCTGACACATTAGGAATGAGATCCCTGCCCCAAAGTGCTTACAATCTAAGTGGGTGGGACAACATCCATATACAAGTGGGGGGCACTATTGTGTGGCTGGCTCAACTTCCTTATTGATAATTTTAGAGGTCAAAAGGATTGATGTTATAAAGAAGATCAAAAAAATTATTTGAAGAGATAAATATTGAATTTTTTAACAGCAAGACAGTTGTAAACTGCATTTACAGTTATTATTTGACTTAAAAAATTTTAACAATACAATACACACTGAACAGTTGTCTTGTAAAATAATAAAAAAAATCAGTGCAGCTTTAATGGCAAGTAACTTTATGTACCTCAGCAATTATACTGAACCTAACTGATAACAGAAGTCTGCCTTTAGGATTGCATTCACATAACCTCATTGTAATTTATAGAAACAAAGACCATATGGGAATAATCTTAGCAATCCATAAGAAAGAGAAAAAGAAAAAATACAACACCACTACAAAGGCAAAGTTAGAAGAAAGCATTAACTGCTGCAAAACTTTTTAAAATTAACTAAGGCTGCTCTAAACTTTAAAATGTATTAAGAAAAAAATTATGCATATTTGTATACACATATTAGTTACTAGTATGGTTGTGTACTCTGTGGAAAGTAAAATTTTCCAGCTGGAGTTAATTTGCTGTGCGCAAGCTGCCCAAAGGCCCTGTAGACTTTAATAATATGATATTAAATCAGTCCGGCTAACAAATGTGCTATAATCCTCCCATAGCTTGGAAAATACTATTCTAGAAAAGTTGAGATAGCACCAATATTATAAAAGGTACAAAGACCATTTATTTTTCTTTCCTGCATAAAAGGAAAAAAACAAATGTCCTTAGTGCAAAACAATAAAAAAAATTCCAAAGCTGACCATACACTCACTTGGGGGAAAATCAGCAAATCTTGTTGGATCTTGTTAGTATTAGCTTATAATCAGTCTATGTGTATGGCATTTTAATACTAGTGTTGACACCTATGAAAACTTCTGATGTGTAAAGTAGAGAGAGTTGAAAACATTGCAGTGTGTTGGCAACCAATCATCACTCCCAATATAGAGTGTTAAAGGGCATCTATACAGAAAAATAAGTTATTTTAAATTGACCATAACTGGAAACTCTAATTATTCCCAACCACCACTGTATCATATTTTTGTTGATCTGACACCTATTTCTTTAGATATCCAATCTAATATTTCTTATATTTCAGCTGTCAATCAAGTTCCTTGCTCTTAAAAACTATTCTTCTGTGAGTAGTTTTACTGTAGCTGGAATGGTGACTGAGTTTTGACAGTTGGTTTGTGTTGAAAAAGTCAGTATGGATGGAAGTGGGAGTGGTTAAAAGAGGGTGCGGGGATACTGCTCCTAAGCAAAATGTGTGCTGGATTTAAAGCATGCAGCAACACATGCAAATCAGAGTAAGTGCTACTTATATGTATTCAATTATAGATTAAGATGAGGCAAAGTCATTTTTTCAGTATTGTGTCCCTTTAAGGATGTGCAAACCAGCCAGGATTCATTTTTCTGAACTTCCAAGGTTTCAACTCAGAATTTTAAACCTTTCAACCGACAAATTGAACAAACAAAACCAGCAGTTTTGAACTAAAACCAGGTTCAGGTTGAAACAAAGGTCCATCCCTAAACAAAGTTATAGTGTATTTGCAAATAGTTTTAATTTAACAACAGATAGAATAAGCTGTGAATTTGCGACAGTGTATGGCCAATTTAAGTAATGCTCAGATTAAAATCAAAAGACCTTTTGACACTTACAGTGTATGTGCTCTTTTTATACATTTTAATTAAGAGAACTAAACGTATTTTTTTTACCTTTAATATGAAAGATTTTCTCCCCAGAACAGTGATGCGCTGTAAGGTACTTTTAAAGGTTCTTATTCACCCAGTTCATATTAGATCTGTGATATTCAGTTAGATCATCTGGACTTAAAGCTTTGTTCCAGAAAATAATTTGCTATTCATCGACTGGCTTTCTCAATTCAGAATGACTTGTACCAGAATTTGTTGGCAATAAATACCCTGAAATGTCTCTCAGTTTGCATGCAATAGCAAACTGAATGCAAGGTGTTAATTGCATTGTAGTTGAGATGTGTTATTAACTGCCTAGGGTTAAGCATCTAAACAGCATTAAAGGGCATGTCCACCCCCAAAACTATAATCCCCCAACTACTGGCCCCATCATGTAGTGTGGGTAATCCTTACCTTACATCCCAGCTCCATAGGGTTCTCCTGTAGTCCCCCCCCCAAAGTCCCAAAAACTGCCCACCAGGAGGCTAGCAGGTCCATATAGGACACTGCTGCTAGCTGGCCTCAGGATTTTTGCCATGCGTACGCAGCCCTTCTCCCCTCCCTCCCCCCCCCTCTCCCTCCCGTTCACTATCCCTCCCCCTACCATAAAACCCTTCAGTGCAGTATTCCCCCATGTCTCCCAGCCCCAACCGCATATTTTTTATTTTTAGAAAGCTCCCCAAACTCTTACTTACCTCTCCTCCAGCGAAGTGAGCTGCCGGCAACCGCGTCTGTGATTGGCTGCCGCTCAGCCAATCACAGACGCGGCTGCCGGTCCCGCCCCTCTGCTTGCATTTCCTTGCAAGCAGAGGGCCGGGAGCGCGGCGGAGGAAAGAGGGGAGGTAAGTAGAGTTTGGGGGGCTTTCTAAAAAAAAAAATATAGCGGTTGGGGCTGGGAGCCCAGGGGGGATCTTATATTAAAAGTTCAATTTTAGGGTGGACATACCCTTTAACCTTTACATGGAGGAAGTGGAAACAAAAGCTCTTAATACCTTCAGGGGCATTGTACCCAGTCACTGGTTCAGAAAAGTGGATGACACCTGGGTTAAAATTCACAAAAGAATTAAGTAGAATTACAGAACACCAACGTTCTGGATCAAAACATCACATTTACATGGGAAGACAGACAAAACAACACTGGCTTTCTTGGAAGTGCTTGGAAGAAGTCAATGAAAATAGTTACATAGTTACATAGTAATTAAGGTTGAATAAAGACACACGTCCATTTAGTCCAACCTTTTCACCCTACTTTTTAATCCTACCTATCAGTTGATTTAGAGGAAGGGGAAAAAAACAGCTAAAAACAAGAGAAAAAAATTTCTTTCTGAATTTACTTTTCCTTGGAAAGTATCCCTGGATCAACCAGAACTACAGTATATGTTTTTAATACCAGTAATTCTCAATATTATTTAGTTTTAGAAACTTATCTAGCCCACTTTTAAAGCTATTCAATGAACTTGCCATTACCACATCTGCTGAAAAGCCAGTTCCACAGTCATAGTAAGTAAGCTGGAAGTAGAAATATACATAATATAAAACCACGGAGACTAGTACTTTATGTTTGAATCCCACCACCCTTTAGATCACACGCTGGGGGTAATTACAACCCCACAACACAGAGCAGAGAACATCCCCACTAGAACAGAGGCTAAGCCTAAGGAAATCAAACATCTAAAAGGAGCCCTTAAAACTTGTGGATATCCAGAATGGGCCTTTGTCAAAATTGGAAGAAAAGAAAATAATATGGATAAGACCAGAGAAACATGACAGAAAAAAGAACATGGTCACCACATATGTATCTTGGGTGGTAGAGAAATTAAGAAGGACCAAGAATCAAGAAACACAGTTTCCCTGTCTGCTTTAAAGGGCATGTCCACCCCAAAATTTAACTTTTGATATGTGGTAGGGCATGCTCCCCCAGCCCCAACCGCATTAATATAATTGTTAGAAAGTCCCCCGATTCTTACTTACCTGCCCTCTCTCCTCCGCTGCAGTGTTCAGGCCCTCTGCTTGCATGGAATTGAAAGCAGGGGGCGGGACCGGCAGCCGCGTCCGTGATTGGCTGAGAGGCAGGGAGGGCTGCACTGAGCATGCCTCAACCTTGATGAGGTTGAGGAAGTCTCAGGCACAGCATGAGTCACACACTGCTCCTACACAGCAGTTTCCTGGACTTTGGAGGGGCACAGCAGGGGAACTATTTTGAGCAGCAATGTATGGTAAGGATTGTTTTAAACTACTTGATGTGGCCAGTAAGGGGTTAAATTTTAGTTTTGGGGGTGGACGTGCCCTTTAAACATTAAAGTGCTCTGGTTTGTATGTGGGGTATACTAAACAGCAGCTGTGCAATGTATGGGCCAGAGAAAACCCCTGGGTCAGAACTCAACCATGTACTTACATCTTAAGTGAAAATGACTACTGTACATTTAAAGGAACACTAAAGCCAAAAAAATAACCATTTGCCATTCGTTTGTATTATTCACAGGGAGGTGAGAATGCTTATTCTCACCTCCCTGTGAATAATATTACGCTCGGGGGACCTGGAACTTACCTTACCGCCGCTCCCGATCGCGCGCCCTATCTTTTGTATTGGCGGGCATGCACCTAAGATAGGGCATGCGGTCGGGATCGGCTGTAAGGTAAGTTCCAGGTCCCCCGAGCGTAATATAAGCGTTCTCACCTCCCTGTGAATAATACAAACGAATGGCAAATAGTTATTTTTTTGGCTTTAGGGGAGTTTAGCGTCCCTTTAATGTCAACATCTTGGCCAAAGAAGTAGACTAATATAAAAGAGCTGTTAAGGTAATTTATGCCAAAATAAAGAAATGAAGCCTGAATAGAGGTGGGGGTTTGACGTCTATTGTCTGACACATATAATGCTCTTTTGACACCTTACCGTAGGAAGTTAAATAACACCTCTTAACTACAATGAAATCAACAATTGCATTCAGGAGGTCCCCAACACCTTGCTGTTATATGCTTACCAAGACCCATTCCAGGGTATTAATGGATATTCTAAATTGAGAAATCCAGATGAGGATTAATATACTAGAATAGCCCAGCCAGAGCCCTTAAATTGTTTGAAAATCTGTGTTGCTGCATGACTTCAATCCAGCACTTGTATTGCTCAAGCTCAGTCCCTCAGTCCCCGAGCCCCCTGCCAGACTCTGACTCTCTGTGAGAGCAAGCATGCTTAGTAATCCCTATGAGTCAGTACTGTGAATGGGAATTTCCCACCATGCAGTTCACGTACCAACTGCCACCATTCCAGCTGCAGCAAAACTATACATAACAGAATAGTTTATGATAATATCGCACTTGATTGACAGCTGAAATGCAAGATGTTTACAAAAAAATTACATAGAGATAGTTGGGAAGAATTATTGTTTCCAGTAATGGGCATTTGAAATAAAAAAAATTCCCAAGGTACATTTCTTTTAATGCTTTCCATTTTTTTCAGATTTACAAAGAATTCCAACTGACATTGCTCCAGACATTTTAAAACTTGATCTATCAAACAATAAAATAAGACAGCTGCAACCAAAAGAATTTGAAGATGTACCAAATCTAGAGACATTAAATCTGAGTGGCAATGGAATGGAAATAATAGACCCAGGTAAGGCAGGTTTTAAAAAGTATTATAGCTGACATTTTATTAAATTATGTTAAATAAAGAAGAGTAGAAGGCAGAAAAGTAATAATGTTGTTTTGTGCTTGCAGAATAATGCTGGTTTACAGAAAGGGGACCAACCAAAATTAACATTTCATTTTGAAAAATATATATATAGATAAAATAGATATATGCAAATTCAAGTTTTAAATGTTTTTGCCAGACATGTTTGGTTAATTGACTATGAACCTCTAAGATCACACACAATTTTTCATTAGTAAAAATGATTAGGGAAAAGGTAATTCCCAATGTTGTTCCCTTTTCTGTGAGCCCTATTTTTAATCATTATATGGTGATGAGTGGAAGCTAATTTTACCTAACTCAAAATGGGTTTATTTACAGCACTGATGCAATAATTGATTACGTACCTGCATCACTAGTATTGCCACCAATAGATAAAAAGCACTTCACTGCTGGATAATGTATGGAATCTCATAACCAATTCACAATGCAAAAGATTTTCAAACTATACAACGATATTTTACTTTATTTCCCACTTGTACTTCCCACAGCTGCTTTCTCAGGCCTAATGAATTTACAAGAGCTGGATTTATCAAACAACTCACTGATTTACATCCATTACGGTGTACTGGAAGACCTGTATTTTTTGAAAACATTATGGCTCAGAGACAATCCGTGGAGGTGTGATTATAATATCCACTACTTGTTCTACTGGTTAAAACATCACTATAATGTAAACTACAATGGCCTTGAATGCAAGTCACCTGAGGAATATAGAGGCTGGTTTGTTGGGAAATATGTTAGAAGTTACTATGAAGAATGTCCAAATGAGAAGCTCCAAGTGCAAGACAGAGGAATAAATGAAGAGGAATTTGAAAAAAGTAATGATCGTATTTGGCAAACAGAAAAAAACAATGGAAAGAGTGTTAGAATAACACTACTTAGTTAAGTGTTGAGTTGGTGTAAACACATGTTGGTTATTTTCTTTCAGTTGTGTGTTCTGTTGTATTTGTGCAGTCAGATGTTTTTAAAAAATATTGTTTTATTGAGTTAAATCACAAAACACAGACTGAGGAAAAATTAATTGCATTCTCATTGTATTCCCAACAATGTCCGTTGTTCAGTTTATAAACGGATTCAAGAAAGCCTCTATTGACACTTACCAACCAAGCAATAATGGAGTGGGAATATATCTCTGAATGTGTGAAATGATTAACTGAAAAAAAAGCACTGCAGCACCCCATGGCCTGGGTAGTTTATATGAATGAAAGCCATGTAGCTCCTTCAATGCAGTGGGCTAATTATCTGTTATGATACTTTATCTGTGACTGGGTTCTGCTGAAATGTTAATGCAGCTCTCCAGCAGGCTGGGGGCCATAACATGGTGGACAGCCTTAATCTAAATAATATTTACTCAGGAGAAGAATTTCAGGTAGGTGCCGGTAAGTATAGAATAACTCAAGGCAGCTCTAATGCCTAATATCTACAGTCAAAATGCTTTACAGTACTCTTTGTTGATCCTATAAGAACTTTAACACAAAACAATATGTTTATTTTAGAGGTATAGTCCTCACTAAGACTGCTTTTTAAATTATTTTTATAGGGAGTGTGCTGTACCATTTCTAGTAACAAACAGTATGCAAACACTGGTCTTTTTTTATACAAAGCTTTCATACCCAGCATGTGACTAAAAGATGGTCTCCTCTGTACAAATACCTGGCTTAGAGGGAAATAAAATTTGCTTCAGACAAAGAGCTGTAAAGTAAAACTGTGTCTTTAATGTTAGTTTGCTATAGGACAATGAAGAAAAAAAGTACAATTTTAGTGCTGCATACTAGTAAAAAAAGGAATTTGTATATACTTTTCTTTTTTTTTAAATAAATAGAATTCAGGGCACCATTAAATTCATGGTTTTGGTTTTCTGACAAACGACAAACTCAAGCATTGAGTTGTTTTCAAGAAATATAGAACATGTGGACAGTGCAAACCAACTTATTTCCAAAGAGTTTCCACAATATTCTGCAATCTGTTGCTTTTGTTTGCATTTTGTACTGCACAAAAATCTTAAAAAACATACATCACTAATCAGCCTGTACATACATAGCTATTTAAATGGGACTGTTCTGTGGAAAGACATAACATTGCAAGCATTTCTATGCAGACATCTTTGCACTTTTTACATTATAAAATTATTTGGCTAAATAGCAGAGTGTACAGGGGACACATTTTAAACTACCCTTATATTAATTGTCATATCAATATAGTTTGCAGATTTTTAAAGGAGAACTAAAATTTATTTACATTTTTCCAATATGTTTTGATGTTAACCTAAAGCCAGAAACATTTCAAGCAATAGAAGAGGCCAGGAAACTTGTAGTGAGTGTCCCCAAAAAGCTTAGATAAAAGGTAAATCACTTTAAAAAGTTTAATATAGTGCTCCAAATACGATTTATATTGAAAATTCACTTAAAAGATAACTGTATTGTCTTTCTTCCTTTTCCCCATGGTCTTTTGCAGCTGGTGGTGCCAGTCCCTTTCAGTTATATGTGTCTGGCATTAGATTAAAATTTGGCCAGCCAGAAGGTACCAGCAGCAGGATGTTTATCAATGCATTAATTAGTCATTATAAGGGGAATCATCTAAACTTTTGTTATCATTAGACCTTACTACATATAGGTTTAATTAAAAATAGGTGTGCAGGTGTCTATAACAATGAAATGCTTTAAATCTAACATTTCCTGCTTTAGGATTCAATATGTATCATTTGTTACTACCATAAGTAGAGTGTCTTGGTGAGAAAGCACCAACTACAGTCACAATTTTGGACTACTATTTAAACACATTCTAATTTGTCAGCTATTTCAGCACTGTGCACTCTACAAATAAACACTTTTATTCTTTGCATCTTTTAAATAAAAGGGATGACATAAGTTGAAGGAGGGATTATAGAAATATTTTTTTCAATTAAATTACTGTTCATAGTTCATAGTAATGGAGGTTGAAGACAATTTCTAATACAGATAACATGGCAAGTAATGGAAAGAAAGGGGAACATGTAAACATACCTATTCCTTTAAATGTAGGCAAAAGAAGTGATGAACAATTGCGGAAATTCAATCTAATGACATAGGGTCGACACTTGCGCAAAGTGTTGAGCACAAATTTGTCTTGAATTAGGAATCTCACAGATGAAAAGTCAATCTACAATAAATAAAGAATAACTGACAGCTGTCAAAGGAATCTTTTATTTCAATAGGAACATTTTATTTCATTACCAAGAAAGAATATTTTAGAAAATACTAATATAAAAGGAAAGTTTATATTATGATCCCTGTTGCGCCCACAATGAGTTTTAATGATTTGTGAGTTTATACATTTTTAATTATAAATATATATGCAGGCAGATCTGGAAATGTTCACTAAAATCTCACCCTGATCAAAGGTCAAACTTGCCAATAAATGGTCTGATGTGGGCAGCAACTGGATGAATATTGTAAATAAAACAATTGGCTAAATAGATTTACTAAATGTTCAAAAAACATCAATTAATTCCAAGTTAGATATGTGTATGCAAATATATTTTAATGTCCATTTATGGATGTGCTATTTGAACAAATCAGCTCATGTGTCTACTATACGCCCACTAATAAGTAGGCAAACACAGAAATGCAATTGTTAAAGGTTACAAAAACATACAAAAAAACAACAATAAAGATTTTTTTTAAATTATAATTAGAAAATTAGCATATAAACATGTTCCACTTAATCGTCCAAAGTCTTTATACTGAAAATAATAGGTAGGGTTTAATGTACATAGAAGTTCATTGTGAAAACTCAAAATCAAATAGGGATGCCCCTTGCCGCATACATGCCATTACTTCTAAACTGTAAATAATGATATGATGAAGAGAGTCGAATGGACCAAATGCCCATACAGAAACCATGCCCAGAACCAAAAGGAATAAAAAAAAAAACTTTATTCAAACGTGTTAAGAAAAAAAAAGCAGCCAGACATGTTTCGTGCTCCTCTGCACTTTCATAAGTTTATGTTTGTATACCGTAAGGTTAAATAGACCTCATCCCAACCACCCTTGTTATGCATATATTATTCAAATAATAAAATATAATGCATTCCCATTTCCCCCAAATTCTTTCATATATTTCCGTAGTACCTTTAAAATAATCTCTTCTATCATAGTTCTAAGCTCTGGTAGTTTGGGTACCACTGATTGTTTCCAATGTTTGTAGATGACACATTGTGCTGCAGTAACCATATGTTTAAACAGCTCATTAAAGGAATAGTTCACTTTAGTAGTGAACTTTTCCTTTAAATATATGTCTACACATGCAGAAAGCCTAGCTCAAAAAATGGGAGAATTAGAACTAATAGCTTACGGTAAGAAATAAAAACATGATGGAATTGGTTTATCAGAAACATAGCTAAATTAATTACTTTGCAGACTAGGCAGGATATTTTTTGTTTAGACAGGAGGAGGGGTATGTATTATACTACATGAGTTGGCTAAAGACCTGAAATTTTTAACATGTTATATGTGGGGCATCTGGGACCCACACAAACACATACATATTTTTGATTGACTATCCCATTATAAGCTGGGCCTCATGTGCCTCCAATTATCCCACTTATTATCCACAAAGACCACATGGTTACAAGGCTCTGGATAGGATGGGCAGCCCATTGCTGCTATTCCATCTAATGTAGAGGAGTATCACTGCTGGTTTGCGATATCTTCAGATAATATTTTTACTTCGCATTAGAAATCGAACCAACTGATGTGGTTTTACAACTCACCCAGTGGCAATCTTGTTGCTGGCCCACGCTGTTTTGTTGAAACCTGTGACCGGTTCCCCACCAGATTGAATTTATCTATGCCAATTCTATGCACACCCCTGGCAAATTTTGCGACTGGCTTGCACTGGGTGGATGCTTGGAAGCACTGTTTGGTATACTTGCCGATCCGTCACATAGGGCACACTGGCAGCATAGACTATATTTTTATTTACCATGGACATGCCACTAAAGTATTCCACTCTAAAAATGTCCCCAGAGGCCATTCTGATCATGCTTCAATTATGCTGACTATACGCAACATTACACCACTCACTGAGGTTCCCTTCTAGATACTCAATCCCTTTTGGCTCACACTCTTTCCTGTGCCAGATAAAGTAAAAACTCAAATGGACCTATACCTGCAACAAGATCATTCTAATAATGCTCTACAAATCCTCTCAGTCCTGAACTCCATACCAACATTCTTCTTTATTCAAATACCTGGGTGTTTACATCACTAAAGACTCCAAATTATTTTTTAAACTGAATATAGCTCCACTCCAACCATTTTTTAAAAAGTATTTAAGCCAATGGAAACATAAATCTCTTAACTTATTAGGATACATTAATTTGGTTAAAATATTCTTTCTGCCTTAAATCGTATGCATCTAGCAACACTTAATGACATTCTGCTTCCTTCTTCCAATCTCTCAATTGCCTCATTAAGCCTATTTGGGGACAAAAACAAGCCAGAATGTACAATGCTGTTTTAACGCCTTACCCTGGGCATATCTGTTGTATTCAGTGAGATCAACTGGATTTAAAGTTTAGTTCTTGAAGACTTTTGCTTGTCATCCGACTGGCTTTCTCAATTCAAAATGACTTGTACAAGAATCTGTTCACAATTAAGTACCCATGAAAGTCCCAATTAGCATATAACAGCCAGGTGTAGGAAACTTCTGAATGCAAGGTGTGCATTCACCTGGCTGTTATATGCTAATTGGGATTTTCTAGGGTACTTTATTGACAACAGATTCTTGTACAAGTCATTCTGAATTGAGAAAGCCAGTCAGATGACTAGAAAAATGTCTTTAAGAACTAAACTTCAAGTCCAGTTGATCTTACTGAATACCAAAGCTTCCAAAACCCATGCAGGTTTGGAGTTAAAATTATATTACCTAGATAGCCAGACCAAACTCCTTTAAATCTGATGGTCTTCTCTCCACCACTAATCCAGCTGTTAGCAGTGAGTGACTGCTAATTACTTACAATGGCTACATGAGACATCTCCTTTATGAGCTCTTAATTATCTTGTGCAGCTGTAAAGCTTTGAAAGGAGGCCACAACAAAGAGAAGAGGTGAATATCAAGGTGAAGGTGAATAGCTCCTTCCCAGACCACAGAGAAGATTGTTAAATATTGTAAAAATAGGGTTGGGGGACATTAAAATAACATTTATCAGGGAGGTACCTTACTCCTACCTACCATTTTGCCATGGTGAGCTATCAAAAAGTGCCTAGCACCTTACCACTCTTCGCCCTGCTTTGATGTTAAAGGGAAAGTTCATTGGAATATATCATTATTTTTTAAATTTTTGGTTTATATTATGCATACCTAGTTATTCTACATATTTGCTTCTATTTTGTAAAAATTGTGCTGACATTCCACACAACCATATGTACTGTAGATAACAAATATGGTTAATAAGACTTCCAAGAGAAATATGTAACTTTGTTAAATGGATTAAGATTTTTTTCTATACTGCATGCAGATTTTATTTTACATAAATGAAATGTTAAAAAAGATCCCTTTCATTCTGTCAGGAGATCACAGTGAACGGTTTAAAAAAGTAACCGTAAATTATTGACATAAATAGAAAATATTAATACTTTTTTGTTTTAAAATGTCTGACTGCACTTACACTGCTCCAGAGAGAACTGTTCTGTGATATGATCTTCCAGGATCGGCAGACTTGCGCACTTCTCGCTAGATCTATCAGATCTACAAAACTGAAGATCTATGTGACAAAAAAAAATACAAAATTAATGTTCCTTCCATAACATATGTTTTAGTTCTTGTAATAAGACTTTTTATCCTAACAATAGTTCATAAATAGCAAATTAAGACCACTTTTCTTACTTCTCTGATTTTATGCAAATGCATAGGTAAAACTATGCCAACACTTTTGGTTTAAAAGCTTTAAACTGACCCTATGACATATATTGGCCAGTATTTTTCTGACAGTGAGGTAGCAGTCACCTGCCATTGTCTCCCAACCAATCGTTAAAGAAAGCAGTAAATATGATTAGAATGAAGATTGTGCTCAAGCAGTGGTGTTAAAGCTGTTAACCGTTTGCATATGTATTTATGAGGAAACTTGCTTACTTTTTGTAGGCATTTCTACAGTAGTAAACTGTTTTTTTATGTGATTTTTTTTTTTATTTCTGCAGAAAGCCGTACCATTTATAGAAGTGCATGTATTCTAGCAGATTATTAACACCTCTACATTTATATGTTTGTACATTCCTCCAGACTTCTTTTCACTAACTGAGGTATGAGCAGTTAATTAATTATCCTTTGCTGTTTTTTTGTGTGGTAGAGGGGTATTGTACAATTGAGTTATAGCCTCCAACATTACCCCTTTATTACGTACACTTATAGAAACAACATAGTGCAGAGATGGATATGTTGTATGTTGTAATAACGTACCAGAAGCTGGTGGGTTGGTGTAAATCAAACTGGACTGGAGGACCGAAAAAACAATGACAACGTTTTTTGGGGGGCTTTTTGGTTTTCATTCTCCTTTAAAAAGTATTGAAACAAAATAATTGTTGTGGTTCTGAAACATCATGTGCATTTTTTTGTCCCTTGGATTCTGTTGCATTATGGTATTCCAATTAACAACCATACACTTAACATCTGTGGTATTAACTTAGATCAACTGTGGTCCAAAAATGACTTGAGGTAAATTAAGGTAAATTGATAGGAATTGCTCCCCTGAGAATTTTTGCAATTTATTTCCATTGTTTATTTTGCATAGTTTTGAAGATATTTATATTTTTGTGTGTGATATGGCAGCAGCATCACCAGGTCCCCTGAACTTCCTGCTCTGAAACTGTCAGTCAATCTGTCCTGTGCCTCCTCCTCCCCTTTGCAGCCCCCCTGGTCCCTCCCACTCATGGACCCCATGGTCCCTCCAGTTGCAGGTCCCCCATGATCCATTATCTTGTAGCCCCATGTGGCCCCGCCCACTCGCGGTGTCGTGGCCCCGCCCACTCACAGGTGCCGTGGCCCCGCCCACTTACGGGTGTATAAGCCCCGCCCACTCAGGTGCTGTGGGTTACTCAGACCCCCCCCTTCTACCTTCTCTGTCAGGACTTCACACAGCAAAGAGGAGGAGGGACTTCCTGTCTCCCTTACACACTGAGGGAGTCTGAGGTTGTGCTGTGCAGGAGAAGTCTCAGGAATGTCACGTCAGCCTCCCACCCATTAACTTTCTGGTCAGTCATTTCTGTATATCTTGGGCTGTGGAGCATGGAGAGAGGTGGTTGATGGCTCGTTTTAAAGGTAGGAAACTGGCCTTTCTTGTTTGCTTGGAGACCACAGTTCCCCTTTAAAGTTTAGTTCTTGAAGATGTTTTACTAGTCATCAGACTGGCTTTCTCAATTCAGAATGACTTGTACAAGAATCTGTTGGCAATTAATACCCTGGGATGTGTCCCAAGCATATAACAGCAAGGTGTAAATAACTTTTAGAGACACTTGGGAAATGTTGGAGTATTGTGATCTTTTTGTGTGAGAGGGGTTACATGTAAAAAAAACAAACACAGTGACTTTTCAGTAGTTTCGGGCAATGTACCTTGAGAACAGCCTTTGGTGGTAACTGTGACACATCATCTTCACCTTCCCTTAGTGGGGAAGAATCAAAATTTCGAAAATCTTCCATATCTCCTCTTTCTAAGCGCTTGGGAAAGTATAAAAAAAGTTGTATGAATATTGAATAACTAAACATGCATCAAATGGGTTTGTTAGTTGTAGACCTATGTATACATAGGTCTACATAGCAGCAGGTACTACAATTGTACTTAATAAACTACTTTCATCCTTTGATATTTCTATGAATAAAGGAAAAATAAGAGTATATACTGCATATACTGTTTCTTTCTTCTTTTGTCATGTACATCAAAAAGGAAACCAACACACAAAAAATAACCTAAAAATAATTAAAGGGTAACTGTGGTTTCCATACAAGTGCCCTCTATTTAGATTAGCTCTCTCACACCTTTCAAACAAGATCCAGAAAATCTAAAGACATCATCCTAGGCTTAAGTTATACGTTGTAAATTTACAGTTCCTTGTTTCTCTTGTCTGTGATAGTCACATAATGAACTGTGTAAGAAGTCCCACCCCCAAAGAAAATTTCTGAAGCTAGTTACAGTCCTTTTTGTACAAAGGATTCAAAAACTGTACCACATATTCAAAATGAGGCCTTACCAGTGCTTGTTACACTTAAGTTTGGTATCCACCAAAACTCCAAGATCCTTTTCCAACGGGTACACTTAACCCAGAGCCATTTATAGTATAAGCAGCAGAAGGATTTTTAAGCCCAAAATGCATCACCTTACATTTATCAACATTGAATCTCATCTACCCAATGTGACAATCTATTTAGATCTGCCTGCAACAAGTGCAAATCCTCTTTAGCTTTTAACGGTCGACAAAGTTTTGTGTCGTCCACAAACACAGAGACCCTGCTGACTATATCTACTTTCAAATGATTAATAAACAGATTAAATTGAAGCGGCTCCAACACAGAACCCAGAGGCATGCCACATAGAACTTTATTCCATGTTGACGAAGCACACAGAGTATGTTTACCCGTGGTAGATGGAGGTCAGCTAAAAGTTTAAATTCTGTTAATGATTCCTGCCCTCTGTCCACTGTGTAAGGTCTGCAAGAAATTACTGGTCTGATATTTCTATAATTATTTGTATAAATCTAAAGTTTTCAAGTCTCAGATAGACTGTAATTTCAGACAAGAAGCACTTGAATATCAAAGGTTAAATGTGAATAGGTCTGTTTGCGATTGTCTATAACATGTATGTAAGAAATAAAATACATACATACATGTAAAGCGCCACTTGAGTACGGAGTGCTGTACATTATAAAATACAGAGTGCAAGTGCAAGCAATTATACAGATAAATAAAAACTAAATACAATTTCATACATCGGTTAAGAACATATATAAAAATTATGGACAAATTGATATAAGTGCAGCATGTCATGACACATTAAGAATGAGATCCCTGCCCTGAAGAGCTTACAATCTAAGTGGGTGGGAAAACATACAAATACAAGTACAGGGTTGGTACAAAGTGCTTGAGATCATTTGATGTGCTGGTGCTCAGAAAACTAGGCTTACAGTTTAGATTTAAAAGTATTAATGAATGTCACCTGGCAAAGTGAGAGAGAGAGAGAGAGTAACATCCTTAATGTATACAAGAAGGTCTCCTCAACAGGATGTCGGCTAATTCTATAAAGGAGAGACAGACTGAGGGCAGGGTCAAAGCCATGCCAGGAGAATGCCATATGGGACCTGTGGGATGCAGGCCAGGACAAGAGCAATCCTTATGTTGAATTATACTGTACTTTCTGTAGTAACTACTTTTGTCAATAAGTTATATTTTAATGTACTGTACATATTGTAAATATAGCTTGTGTTTTATGTCTAAATAATTGTTTGTTTTGTTAATAACTTGTTTAAGTAATCATTATATATTTTTTATATACTTCATATAATTATCAGTGTGGTAATTTTACTTAATCCTATTTAAGGTCCTTGTATAGCCAACTATTCTGTAACCTCACAAAAAATGCACACCTCACATCACTATATTTTTGATTTATTAGTAGCATCCAGAATCTAAATTAATGTCTGACATTACCAATAGAAATTGAAAAAAAGTAGAGTTTCGTTCAGACAGCCGTTCCACGGAACATACTGAAATTCCGAAAATCCATTTCAAACAGAATTTTTTACATTTTCAATTACATATCTGTTGTATTCAATTAGATCAACTGGACTTGAAATGTAGTTCTTGAAGACGTTTCACTACATTTCAAGTCCAGTTGATCTAATTGAATACAACAGATATACCATGACCTGGATGAATGAGAACCTTCACAAGCATTTTCAATTACAATTTTCAAATATTCAATCACAATTAGAATCTTCAATTTTCCAATCTTATTTTCATAATAAATTCCAAATTTCAGAAATTTTGAAAATCCAGAAACCGGCTCATCTGAATCAAAACCAGGTTTCAAAACCACTTGATCATTAACCCATACCACCATTACCTAAGCCACTTTCCCAAAATTTACCACATGTCCTACCACATGAGAGCAGTGAATTTTTGTCTCAGGGATATTATTATACAACATTTTCCTTTTAAAGTGAATAAAAACACTAAAGAAACAAAAGAAGAAGAAATGATACAGTGGCAAAGTGTTTGTTTAATGTGATTTGAGATGTAAAAAGGTTTACAATTTAAATACTTAAAATGTTTATGGAAAATGTCTCTTGTGTTTACAATGTCAAGCAACAGTACTGTATTTTTAGAAGTAGATCTATGATAACAATTGCAGGGTCCCTATTTGGTGTCTATATTTTGATTGAAACAACAGTACAAGTGATGTGTTTACACATACCTCAAAATACTCTCTTTTCTTTTTCGAGTCTTGAGTTTCAGCATGCCATGCTTTTAAAATCTTCTCCATAAAGGCATCATTAAACACATTCTGTATTCTCTTTGCTGCCACTATGAAAAGTACAAAACTTTTAAGTATTGCAGTAAAAATGTAAGATTGTTTATACATTAGCAATCTACCTTTTTACATTTTATTTGTGTCTTTTATTAAGCACTTTTCAGCATCTTTTGCTGCACTTGTACAACATTCAAGCTGTACAAGTGAATTTGTGGACTATTAAAGAAGAACTAAAATGTACTTTTTTTAAAAATTCTAATGTGATTTCCTCCCCAGAACACTGTAAGATTCCTCTCTAGTTAGTTGCATTAAGCACATGTGAGAAATAGATTCTATAACTAAGAAGGCTTTCATTTTGTTGCCAGTACAACTCCCATGTAGTTTTCAAAAAGCCTTGTGAGCATGGGCACAATATTGGCCACACACCCTGACCCCAGTATTCACTGTCTCTATGCACACACATTAATTGCATGCAGCCTTTCGGGGGGGAAAAGTAGTCAGCTCATTTTACTGTCTTTTTATTCTGTTCATAGCAAAAGATAAAGCTTCTAAATGTACCTACATTCTGTGCATATGCAGTGGTGTCTCACCAGTCTAAACACATAGCTAATGGGTACAAATCCCCACACTTTTTACCCCATTATGTATATGTCAACTGTATTGAAATCCCTGTTCTGTGTCAGAGAGAGGGATGATCCCTGTGCTGTTATATGATTAGCTGTCAGCAAGGTTGCAGTTCCCTTGTTTTAATCTGTTGAGCACTACAGAGCATATGAAGTGTACTGCATGCACTTAGCTGGAGCTCACAATTTAATATCATAAATCACCCAGCAGCCACAGTAAAGGGAGAGTTAAGACATAGCTTGCTGTAAGTTTGTGAATGTGCTCTGTCTATTGGGACAATGTTGTCTGGAGACTTTAGTTCCCCTTTAAATATGTGCATATTGTATGCTCAAACTGTATATATGTAAGGAAATGCATTTGTTGCTATGGGGTAAAGGTGTTTCAACTGTGCATGTGAGTTTATGGGGATGCTGTATATCTTCATTCAGAAACTGAACCTATCTTTTTTGCATTTAAGAATGGGAGGTAAAGCATCTTACCTCCCACCCCCTATTCTTCAATTCTAAAAGGAGCCAGGAACAAAGATAGAAAACTTACCCACAAACTCAATCAACTGCTGGCTCCTCTGACAAGTCTTGACTGCTTCTGGCTTAATGTGCTCTATAGTTTAGTTACCTCTTCAATTAATGCAATCCGTTCTAAAGTTACTATCTGCAAAACTTTTCCTCACTCCCCACTGGTTTAATTTTTGCTAATGAGCAGCATGTGCAAATAGAGCCTGGGTATACTGAGGAGAAGGCATCTATTCCTTATTTGAATGCACAGAATTTGACCTCTGCCCCATCCTCCCACACTACTTTACTGTGCATTGGAGATTATCTATTTTAGAAGTTTAGGGTTCCTTTAAAATACCATCTAATAAGTCAACATATTTTTTCTACTGAAGCCCCTTAACCCTCGAGTTCTGACTACACAGCCAGGTTTTTCAGGAATTAAAGTATGTTACAAATATATATGTCCTTGAAGACTTATTTTGGGAATGAGCAATTGATTGCTCATTTGTTATTAAAGACAAATCCACCATGTCCCATTATTATCTGGTTTGAAATTAAGCTTTCAGGGGATTTCCCCTGATAAAATCCCTACACTGTATGAGGATAAGTTATTCAGGTGACTATTTATTACCAAGATTGCTATCAACCCTATACTTTAAAGTGGGAATTGCTCTCTACTTTAGCCAGACTCTGTAACACTGAAGTTGCTGTTTTAACTAGTAAAAAAATGCTGGGACATCAGCAACACTGTGTCTTGCGGGAGACTGGTCTAAAGAACAGGTTTACATTTTTCTGAACATAGGATGTCACATCATTCTAGACCAGGGAATCTTAAAATGCTGTACATGACTGGAGTCACTGGACACATTGGTGCGAAATGTTTCTTCCATTTTTTATTGCCTGTGTGCACAGATCTATATAATACTGTGAGCATACAAAATAACCCCAGTGCCAATATTCCGATTTGTGCACATCCAAAGTATTTTTGCCAGCCCAATATTAATTTTTTAAATGTCTAAAGGTGGCCATACACACTAATGATAATCCCAGATGGGATTTACCCATTGTTGTCAGTGTCTAGGGGCTGTTCCCAACCTGGCCGCAGTGCCACAAACAACCATAGTTGGCATTACAGTCAGTCAGGAAAGACAGAAAGAATCGTCTCCCTTCACTTTACCATCTGCGAGTGGGGATCGGTCAGATCCGTGTATGCGGTTCACACCGCATGTGTGCCGACAGATACCAATGTGATCTGCCAGCACACTGCGATGGAAATCGCATGTGTATGGTCACCTTTACTTTAAAAATATTTATATAATAGAATTTCAATTAAATAGTCAATATTAGATTACTGTTAGAACATACACTGGAATCTATATAGTAATTACACAAGAGTACAGTATTAACAGCACAGGTGTGCTTTAAAATCATATTGTTTTGCCAAGCGCACCTCAGTCTTAAAAAGTTTGAGACCAACTGATCTAGTAAATATTAGTAAACTATTATGTCCTAAAGGAGAATGAAAGGTAAAATGTAAATAAGCCTGGATTATATTAAACTGGACTAAAGATTGTGAGGCATCTCTGTACTAAACACGGTGTTGAGAGCCATATACCCTATGGTATAAAAACTATCCCTGCAATTCTCACCTCCGGAACAGTGTGGAGAAATTATCTGTAATTTCTAGCAGCCCTCCTTCCTAGTAAGTGCAAAATAGATTAAAGGTGAGATAAACAGCTCCTTAACCAATTAAAGGACAATTATACTCACCTTTTCTCCGATCCACTGCAGCATAGTACCCAGGGTGAGGACCTAAAATCGCTAAGTCCTAACCCTGGGTACTTTCCCTAATTCCTGCACTACTTACCTCAAATCTGCTTCGCCGATCCACACTGTTCCACCTCTCTTCTACTGTCAGTGACAGTCGCGAGGCAGCCAATTGGAAGACACGCCTCCTTGCAGAGCGTATCTTCCTATTGGCTGCCTCGCGATCTGTCACTGAAGCAGGAAGAGCGGAGGAATGGAGCGATCGGCGAAGCAGATTTGCGGTAAGTAGTGCAGGAGTTAGGGAAAGTACCCAGGGTGAGGACTTAGCGATTTTAGGTCCTCACCCTGGGTACTATGCAGCTATGGAGGAAGAGGAGCGAGGGTGAGGTGAGTATAGTTGTCCTTTAATTTGCAGGACATTTATGTCAGTTATACAATTAGCCAGTAAGGCTGGATAAAGAGCTAGCCATATGAGAACAACCTTGAGATTATTTTAAGGACATGTAAACCTTTTTTTTCCCTTAGTTTTAATTAATTTCCCTTGTTCGATTTTTTCCTGTCTTTTGTAAAAAGTAGATTTCATCACTTTTCCCATTCTTACTAGCAAGGAGTCTCACACACTGGATTTCAGTGAGATCTCATGCTGAATCTTATTCTGAGGTTCTTAATTGGGGGTGTTAAAAAAGGTGGAGCTGGAATCATCTGCTCTGAAGGTTTCAATCACCTTCAGATAGTGAAAGTTTCATTTAGTAGTATCATATGGTTACACTATTGAGAAATGCATGCAAGATACGGTTTACTTCATTATCCTCTTCCTGTAGCTCTGCACTGTTACTATTAAAAGGGTAATGTTGAGGGGTATGCAGATGGAATGCACACTATGAGCGTCTATGGCAGATTTAACCCTTTCAGTGCCAGCAGAATTCACCACTTTGCGTGCGTTAAATGCCAGAAGAATTTTCAGGATTTTAGACACATTTGGTTCAGTCAAAGTTTGCAGTAGGACACCCCACAGTAAATCAGGAATATTATACATTCAGGGTTATTCAATAAAAGTTCTTATCGTTTAAAATGGTGCTAATTTTGCCCCAACCAATCAGATGTTAGCTTTCAAATGTTCAATAAGATCTGATTGGTTGGGGCAAAATTAGCACCATTTTAAACAATAAGAACTTTTATTACATCTCCCTGATAGTTTTTTTCAGCACAAAGTGTACTTTAACATGGTAAAAAATGTTTTTAACTTTTCTGGAAATTTTACTGGAATTATGGGTAAAATATGTCAAAAAATTTAAAATTACAAAATTTTCATGGATTTTCCCCATTTTTACTTAGTTATTTTAAGGTTACAAAAAAAATCTTACTGTTTCTAAAAGCTCTGATACTCCCAAGTACAATACCAGATATATGTAGGTACCCCACTTTTCCTGTACAGGAGACCCCCCCTAAACTAAAACTGCACCTTTAAGAATATTATACCAAACTGGAATGTATAACCACTTCTGACAGTTAACATAGAATATCTACTAAATTAACTAAAATATCCCCACAAGTGAGATATTTTTAGAAACCACATACCCACAGGATTTTATGAGTGAGGTTTTTAATCAAAATGCAGATACCTGGGCGCAGCTCTTTGTCCAATTGTAAGTTATTTTTTCACATTTTCCTTTTTTCTCTCAACTGTAAAATCAGAGTCAAAACCAAATGTGAATTTCATCTAAAAACTGGAGAGGAAAGTTCAAACTCATCTCAAATATGAAAGCCTAACCCCTCCCAAGTAAAACGGTATGCCACATTCATGGGTGTACCCAGAGATATGGCTACCAACTAACCCAGAGCGGGACCAATGCCGAATGTCAGTAGCAGCAAAAAAAATTAGCCAGCTTTGCATTTGATCAGTCTGCAGTTTTTCCCACAAAACACCCCCCAAACTCAGAATTACCCCCCACAAACTATATATTCCTATCTACACACCTTCAGCTATGTAACACTGAAGTTTGCTCATTCACACTATCAATGGTGTGGGCGCAGTTTTTCGTAGAATTTTGCACTTTTCACAGATTTTCTAAAAAAAAATGAACATTCAAAAGGTAGAAATCATGCCAAAATCCCATGGAATGTAAAAAAAAGTTACCAAATATCAATCTTCCAAATGTCCCAAATGTCCGAATTTAAACAGTCTTCGTTTTTTTCCACAAAACAACCCCGTAACTCAGAAATACCCCACACAAACTATATATTCCTGAAATCTACACTTTCAGCTATGTAACACTGTAGTTCGTTCATTCATACCATCAATGGTGTGGGTGCAGTTCATTCTAGAAGGTTGCACTTTTTTGAAAAAATGAACAAAAAAGGTAGAAATCATGCCAAAGGAATGTAAAAAAAAAGTTACCAAATATCAATCTCCCAAATGTCCTGAATCAAACGGTATGCCATATGCATGGGTACACACATGCACGTGGAAGCAAAAAGCCACGAAGTGAGACAATGCACGATGGCTCAGAAAAAGCAAAAATATTTAGCCAACTCTGAATTTGAACAGTCTTCAGTTTTTTCCACAAACCACCCCTGTAACTCAGAAATACTCCACACAAACTATAAATTCCTGAAATCTACACACCTTCAGCTATGAAACGCTGTAGTTCGTTCATTTTTAACCTCAATGGTATGGGCGCAGTATATCATAGAAGGTCGCACTTTTCTGAAAAAATTAACAAAAAACAACTTAAAAAAGGTAAAAATCATGCCAAAACCTTATGGGTTATAAAAAAAACAAAACAAATATCAATCTCCCAAATGTCCTGAATCAAACGGTATGCCATATGCGTGGTTACACACGTGCACGTGGAAGGGAATAGCCACGAAGTGAGACAATGCATGATTGCTCAAAAACAGCAAGAATATTCAGGCAACTCTGAATTTGAACAGTCTGCAGTTTTTGTCAACCCACTTGACAAGCAAAAAACCCCACTAAATGTCAATCTCCCACATGTCCTAAATCAAACGGTATGCCATATGCGTGGGAGCACAAAGAGAAGCGGCCACCAACTAACTGCAATGGGACGCATGCCCAAGTGCAATTACAAGAAAAAATCAAAGTGCTCTGTAATTTGAACAGTCTACTCTTTTTCAAAGTAAACAGCCCTGAAACTTGGAAATACAAACTATATATTTTTGGATTCTACACACATTCACCTACGTAACATTGTCATGCTTTCATATATACATGAAGAATTCCAGACACAGCACTCCATAGAACTCGCTGCTTTTTAGGAGATTTTGTAAAAAATAAAATAAAAAAAAATAAAATTCAAAGGTTGAAATCCTACCTAAACCCACTTGACAAGCTAAAAAGCCCACTCTCCCACATGTTTTGAATCAAACGGTATGCCATATGCATGGATGCACACAGAGGCGTGGCCACGAACTAGCTTAAATGGGATGCAAGCACAAGTGCAATTACAAGAAAAAATCAAAGTGTTCTGTAATTTGAACAGCTTATTCAACTTGGAAATACCCCCCACAAACTATTTATTTTTGGAATCTACACACCTTCAGCTATGTATCGTGTCATGCTTTCGTATATATATGAAGAATTCAGATGCTGTTATTCATAGAACTCAGTGCTTTTAGGAGATTTTGTGAAAAAATAAAATAAGAGGACTCAAAGGCTGAAATCCTACCTAAACCCACTTGGCAAGTAAAAAAACCCACTAAATGGCAATCTCCCACATGTCTTGAATCAAACGTTATGCCATATGCGTGGGTGCAACTAGCTCAAATGGGAACCAATGCGCAAATGCAATTACAAGAAGAAAAAAAAAAAAAACGCCACAACACACCCCCCACCCCTACCCCCACTCCCCCTTTTAGTGGTATTTTAGTGAAAACCAGTTAATACGGAGAGTCACACAAGTTTTTGCACACTTTACTGATCATAAAAATTCAATCTGGTCAGTCCTACTAAAATAGGCTTAGTTTCCCTTGAAATCAATGATCTGCGTTTACTTTAACGATATCACCGGGGGCATTGGGAAGCTTGGAGAAGACAAAGTTTTTTGCTAATTTATGGTTTTAGGGTAAAAAAAAGGGGTGTGTGTATCACTTTATTTTTTTTGTGAGCATTTTCCCTTTTTTTTTGGATCATTCCCAAAGATAATCATCAAATCATCTTTGGGAATTGCCCGTTTCCAATTCGAAATCCGATCGGAAAAATCACTTCCCGGAAATCATTTTCCAGGAAGTGATTTTTCATTCATTGGCAAAGATCAATAATTTGGTGATCAGAAATTATCACCAAATTTTGATCTCTGTCCCCAGAACTTTGAGTTCCATTCACAAAAAGTATAGTAAAGCTGTCACACTGATGATTCCTCCTCGTGGGACCGGCTTGCTGCTATACGGTCACGGCTATAAGGTAGGATATCTCCTGATCCCCCCCTCGGATTTGGACAAAACCGAGGGGGGATCGAGGGGGCTAGGGGGGCAGTTGAATGCTGCCCCCCGATCGCCCCTAGCTCTGCCCTTTTTTTTTTTTTTTTTTAAAGGGGAATCCACAAAACATACACTTTCTGTGGCAGTTTGTTATTGTGTATATACGATCTGTGGCACTTAAAGGGCATCTATAGTGAAAAAAACACATTGCCCCTTTGCAAAGTTAAATTCATGTACTCTGTGCTGCCTTAATCCTATCTATGTCAGTGACTCTGTTTTACCATGGTGTCAGATCTGTGTGCAGCACTCCCCCCTTCCCCCTCCCCTCTGTTACCTCCTCCATGTCTCAGCTTCGGCTAACCGACAAGCTTTTCATGTGCAGTAGGAGTTAAAAGTTCAACATCCTGAAAAACACACACACGCACAGTGACCAATAGAAAGCAAGCTGTCCTGGAGACATGGAAGAAGAAGGAGAACAGTACAGTTTAGATCTCTCACTTTGTGACCCATCATTAATCAGTGAAAGCTATCAAGAAGGGGGGTCAAGTGCAGCCTTATATCTACCATGAAAGCTACCTCTCTCCCCCTGCTAATGCTGTTATCTCTATGTTTATTACAGAGCAGGGAGGGGGGGATCACGTCACGGATTTGATTGACAGTCCAAGTAGAGGAGTAGAGGAATGCAATCACGTATTCTTCTAACTTGTGTATCTCAGGACAGAGAGGAAATCTGAACAAAGTGATGACACTGGGGGTTGTGGGGAATTAAAAAAGTTCATTTTCCCACTATAGATGCCCTTTAAAGGGTTAAAGGGCATGTCCACCCCCAAAACTAAAAATTAACCCACTATTGGCCCCACTGTGTAGTGTTGAAAAATCCTTACCTTACATCCCTGCTCCAAATGGCTGCCCTGCAATGTCCCTCCAAAGTCCAAAAAAGTGAACAGCAGGAGCCTGGCTTTGTCTATATAGGACTCTGCCTCCTGTCTCTCCTCCGGGAAAATTTGGATATGCTCAGTGCTGCCCCCCCCCTCTCATTTCTCTCTCCCTCCCCCTATCTCCATTCCCCTTTTCTGTAGTGTAGGGCTCCCTCACCCACCCCCAAACGCTATAGTTATATATATATATAAGATATATATATATAACTATATAGAATGATTTGAAAAGCACAAATAACTCTAGCGTTTGGGGGTGTGTGAGGGAGCCCTACACTACAGAAAAATTTAGAAAACAGATGGACATGCCCTTTAAAGCAATTCTTAGATTAAATAGGTAGATTGAATGCAATATTTAGGAGATTGTGGCATATTAAAAGAAATCTTGTGGATCTTATGATGGATTGAGCCTGAACGCATATGAAATCTACAAATTATGAGGCTACGTTGCAGTTCATAATGACATAATATATGGCTACATTGAAATCAATGCAGCCTGCTTCAAATGTAAATAGCAACCAGAATTTCTGGGTCTAGATTTTTTATTTTATTTTTATGTGTTTGTGTCTTAAAGGGAAAGGTGACTACTAGGTTGCCAGATCATTTGGTCTAATAGGGACCAAATTTAATAAACATACAGGGTTATTCAATAAAAGTTCTTATTGTTTAAAACGGTGCTAATTTTGCCCCGACCAATCAGATGTTAGCTTTCAAATGTTAAATAAGATCTGATTGGTTGGGGCAAAATTAGCACAGTTTTAATCGAGAAAAACTTTTATTGAATAACCCTGATAATTAGTAGGGCTGAAATAATTGCAAAAAAAATAATAAATACAATTAAACATGAATTCAGCCATGCTGCATGTGTTTTAATAGGTGTTCCTACATGTATTTAATGAACTGCTACACAGCCTTGTAAAATGTAGATTTTACATAAGGCTCAAGCTGTCACAAGCTCCACAAGACTGTTTTAATATGCCACAGTACCCTTGATATTGCTTTCAATCTGCAAAAATCTCCTAAAAATTTGATTTAAATCTGACACAGTCTATTACAGATTGCATTCCATTTGTATACCTTTTAATAACTACACTAATGGAAACCACATATTACACAGCTGCAGAGGGAAGATAATGAAGTAAAGCTGATCTTAGCACAGCTCTGTGCAATGCATTTCTCAATAGTGTGCCTACCTGAAAATAAATGAAACCTTCACTATCTGAAGGTGAATGAAGTCTTAAGAGCAGATTAATCCAGCTCCATATTTTTGTGAATACCGCAATTAAGCACAGACTTAGAATGAGAGCTAACATGAGATCTCACTAAAATCCAGTGTGGTGAGACTCCTTTCTATATGTTGACTGGAATAAAGTGATAAAATCTATTTTACAAATGTCAGGAAAAAAACAAACAAGGCAAATGAAAACTTTGAAGTTATACTGAAAGATATAAGGTGAATAAAAAAAGGGTGTACTTTTTTTAAAAATTACTGTATGAGGTTTCACCTCCACACTGATTCTTTTAATATCAGGTTATCTGACATCTGACATATTTGACTGCAATTTGAAAAAGAAATACTCCCTTTGAATCAAGCAAAAAATATCTAAAGAATATTGTTTTCTTCCCAGGCTTTGAAATGTTTGCATGTGTACAAGTAAAGGATGGAAGCCAAAATCATTTTTGTGAAGGTTAAAAAGGCTTGCATAACACAAGTGAAAACTTACAGGATCGTCTTTGTTTTCGAAATTTCACCCAGGTATCCCATATTCGCACAATGGACAATAACACTGTACGTTTGTGATGGTTCTCTGCAATATGCAGCTTGAGCTGTAGCTTATGTTTTTTTGCTTTTCTCAGTAAGCAGTATTCCATCCATGAGCTAAAAATGATAGGTGAAATAAATATTTTATTAGCTCTTTAGAAAAGTATTCAGGGCATGGTATTCAGTCTGGTAATTCAACCTCATATAGACCACATGACCACACAATAAAGCAGCGCTTTAGAATAAGTTGACTAGTAATACTTTACATGAGAACTACTAGAATCGATTTGAAAGCACAATTAAAAAAAGCAACCTGTTCAAGAGAACTTGTTTTTAATGTTTATTTCACTTTCCATAAAAAATCTATTATCTATTACAATGTGTCACAAATACTAAAAAAGGATCACCTTACTTATGTAGAAGGTTGATATGTAGACAACAGAAAGAAACATGATGTTAAAATGTGGCCTTCATGCATACTGTACGTATAAAAAAAAGTTCATCTCAAAACAAACTTGAAAACACACAATTAAAATTGCCTAAACCACCATTAATCACAGAAAGAAAGATAAATAAAAGTTGCAAAAATCACCTTCTTGATCTGTAGCTTAAATGTGTGTATACTGAAAAAATTACTTTGCATCATCTTAACCTATAAATAAATATGTGTAAGTAGCAATTACTCTGAGGTGTATGTGTTGCTGCAGGCTTTCAATAAATTACTTTTTTGCTCAGGCTCCGACCACTGACCGGACTATTTTCCCCCATACCAACTGTCAAAACTGTATACAGTATACAGCACACCAACTGTCAAACCATTCCAGCTACAGCAAAACTGCTTATAGAAATGCTGAAATGTAAGATGTTTCAGATTGGATATCTACAGAAATAGGGGGCAGATCAATGAAAAAATGATACAGTGATAGTTGGGATGAATTATAGTTTCCATTAATGGGAATTTTTTAATAAAAAACTAATTTTCCAGTGCACATACCCTTTAGAGTTTTCACATCCTATTAGGCGACTTAATTTGAATGTATATTCAAATTCATAATAAAATATTTTTTAGAATATAGTGTGCAGTCAACATTTAGAAGCCTAACAGATTTATTCAATTTATAAAATGTAAAAAACATATATAAAAACGTTAGAGGTGTTGGAAGGTAACAGCTGCATATTTGGGCAGTTACAGGAAGATAGCTTTAGTGTTTATCAGAATCCTTGGCAGTTGTAATTTTCTATAAGTAATATTAGCCATACATTAAAATGATAAATTCGATGTTTGACTGAATTGATTAGATAGCCCTAGCCCATTCTTCGCAAAGGAATGTCATTCACAAAATTATTGGCCCAGGCATTGTAGGATAGTCGCAAGGTAAGTTTGATAAAATATGGCCAGCTTTAAAGCCTTAAATGTTAAGCTTACAATTATATACCACTTAAAAGAAGTATGCAGAATGGGCACCATATAAATGCTTTATATTTATTAATAATGGTCTATTTCATATGTCATTACTGATGCGTGCTGGATAATGATTAAAGGGAAACTTTACTGCAACTTTAAAATCTACAATTTAGCATAATTTTAAGATGGTTTTTGCAAAAAGTCACACATACAGTACAGGCACTGTGCAATTGCAGCACTTGGCAGGATGCTTTTATTGATAAAGTCACACAAAATTTTAGACAGAATCCTAATTTACAGAGAGATGCAATTATTTTGTTGGCAAAATACATTGCATCCAAACTTCTGAGCATTCTTTGAGGCAGAATTTGGCTTTGTTGATGCAGGCTACAGAAGCATTGTGAAGAAAAGAGTGAATTTAAAAAGACAGTGGTGTAACTAGGAATCAATGTGCCCCCAGCAAAACTAAGATGGGGCCCCTACCCTTGCTTCATCCACAGTGATTTTCTGGGAGGAGGCTGTATCTGTCATAGAAAAAAATAAGAAGATGTGGCTTTTTTAATTGGAGGAGGACATGTCTGCGCTACTACCATGACAGTGCTTTCTGTGGGCAATATTAATTTAAAAAGAGAAATATATTATTTAATAGGAATGTATGTATACATGAATGTTAAGATATACTGTATATTCAAATTCATACAAAAATACATGCATACAAACATCTTATATAATTAAGTGCTAAACGTTTAGATTTGTTATTAAATGTTTACATTTTTTATTAAACACTGTAGAAATATAACATTGTGGTCACTGAACCCTAGCTACAGTATCTCCAAACATTCTGGAATAGGTCAGTTTTTAGACAGAAATGTTGAATGCCCAAGTTTGAGGATAATTCCCTGGGGGTGGAAAAAAAAAAAAAATATCTACAATTTCTGCTTTCTAGTCACTGTAGATTTGTCAAGATAAATACAGTTCTCAGCTACAAAATTAATTATCCCTTTCTTTCTATAGAGAGTCCTCTCCCCTGGAATCACCCTAGGAAGGCTGCACAACTTATCTAAAGTTGTGACCAGTTTAGCTCTGCCAGTGGCAACAGTGTGAGGTTCTCACCCTGGGTACTATTCATAGAAGTAGTCCAACAGACAGAAGGTAATATTTTTTTTCGGCCACGCGATCGCTCGGAAATGCACTACACACAGTAATGATAAAGTGCTGATACCGTCGGATCCAACGGTATTGGCGCTTTATCGTTGCAGTATGTACCCAGTTCAGATATATAGCTGATGATGGACAGTTTCCTTTGGAAGCTGCCTGTCAATTGCTTTAAAAATATTTACACACAGTCCCCCTATACTATAGGGGGGTGATAAAAATTGCTACTGTATGTATCCCACTTTACTGTGGAGAAATTAAATTCTTGCTCAATTATGAATGATAAAAATAATTTGTACAACTTTTATTGGCAAATAAAGTTTGACATAAAAAAAGCAGACAAAAATATTAAAGGGTCTCTCCACTCATATAACCAAATTTTGGGAATTCAGTTTTACTAAAGAACAGGAGGTAAAGGAGCTTTGTCTTACTGTGCCTCACATTCTTCAATTAAATAATATGGAGCCAGGAAAGAAGATAAGGTACTTACCCAATTGCTCGCTCCCCTGGTGCATAGTCTGACAGGTCCTGACGGACTCTGTCTTCTATGAGCATGCATGGATACCCTTTAAAAAGACACCCTGTACCATATTAATATGGCAGCATTGTGCTACACAGATATTTTACAAAAATCTGCCTCTTTGTGCAACATATTTTTTTGTATACCGGTAATTTTATATTACCCCTTTTTAAACATCCATATACTTATTTGGTTAGAAGACCTACTCAAGATTTTGAAAGCTATAATCAATAAAGGGAAAGGACACAGTCACATAAAGGCCTGTGCTATCCACTTTGGACGGTGCTTTAGTATAAATACAACAAACACAATATGAATTAAAGGGGAAATAAACTCCCCCTAGACTCCATTAAGCACTCAAACACTTGTGGCCTAAATATGCAAAGATATTTATTGATGCAGATCTAACACTTTAAACCAGGGGTGGTAAATAACACAGGGGGCCGCATGAGAAACTTGAATGGTCTTGAAGAGCTGGACAAATAGATTCAACTTAATTCTCATTATAGACATTGCAAAACTAGATTAAAAAAAAAAAAAAATGAATATACCTGGTTCATTGGATTTTTTTATTATTCGTTGCCATTTAGAATCGAAGGTTTTCATATCCATTATTTTAGATCCATTCCATCAAGTTCAATAAATAATTTGATAAAGGTCAAGTATTAAAGGAACACTAAACTGCATTAATCGTGCTTTTGTATTGGTGTGCATGAATCTAAGTTAGGAGCTCGGTCAGGACATCGCCCCTGACAGTTGAGAAGGAGCCGGTTGGAGCACCGGTAAGGTAAGTCTTGCATTGTTCCTTTTAAATATAGCATAAGAACACTGGGCGCCCAAGTAAAAAAACAAAAACACATAAAAATGCCAGTCAGGGATAAAAGTGTTAAGCCACTAAATATATGTCCAGCTGTCGGGGCCATCAGCATGTTTAAAGGAGAACTAAACTTACATTTTTTAAAACCGAATATGTAAGCTTTTCTCCCCAGAACACCTATACATTGTAAGATTCTTCTCTAGTAAGTTGCATTTAGTACATGTGAGAAATAAATTCTGTAAATAAGGTTTCCGTGTTGTTGCCAGTACAACCCACAGACCATGAAGTCAAGAGCCACACCCCAGTATTCACTGTTTTCTATACAGATGTCTACACACCAATATAGAAGTCCCTGATAAGACTTTTAAAGCTGCTTGTTACCCTGCAATTTATCTATCAGTCAGTGTGAGTTGCTGGAAAATAAACTGAAGGGTAACAAGCAGCTTTCAAAGTCTTATCAGGGACTTCCATATTTAAAAATACACAGTTCAGAAGGTCACAAGCTCCCCTTTTTTTGTTTCTATTATGATCCAAGCAAAAGATAAAGCTTCTAAATGTACCTAAGTTTCAGCTTATTGATTGGTGGCTTACCTGGTAAGTCGCCAGTTTTAGAAATACAGTTCAGAAGATCACAAAACTATTTTTTGTTTCCACTATGTTCCTAGTAACAGATTCTACATGTACCAGTGATTTACATATCTCTGTTAGCCTAGAGGTAAGAGCTCTGTTTTTAGCAAGACAGAGTAAATGAACAAGTTGCAGGTTCAATTCGCCAGACTTACTTATTTATTTATTTATTTTTGCTGAAATGTTAGTATTCTGTTTCTTACATCCATGCGATCTATGAAATACACTGCAACGATAACTTTTTTTGTATGAAAAGTAAAGGATTATATCATTGTAAGGACAGGAGACTTGAATGTGTTTGAAAACAAAAAACTGAAATCCCTGTTCTGTGTCAGGGAGAGGGAGGATCTCAGTGCTGCTGTCAGCTTCTAGGAAGCAATGCTGCAACTTCCTTGTTTTGATCTGTTGAGCACTACAGAGCATGTACCTGTAACGCAGACACTTAGCTGGGGGTTTACCCAGCTAAGGTGAATTGTGGGAGCTGACCCCTAGTACTCACAGGTTATTTTTATAAATCACCCAATGGTCACAGCAAAGGGAGAGATGAGACACAGCTTGTTGTGTGTTTGTGAATGTGCTCTGTTTATTGGTCTGGAGACTTAAGTTCTCCTTTATTCTGCTTGACTATACTCTAGTTAAATACACCACTGTATCCAACAAAAAGACCTCATCCCTGGAATTTATCATAAAACATAGTAAGTCACACAAACAAACTCTGTGCAGATGCACCTCTGGGGTATATATCGGGACTTTTGCAACCTATAATAACGAGAACAGGGTTGTTTAAACCAACTCACTCCATGTCCAGTGTCCTTCACTGCAGTTCATAGTCTCCATGTCTGTTTTTGTCCGAACCCTATGTCTGTGCTCAGTATCCAGAGTCAATGTGATCTACCATGTCGGAGTGTACTTTCCACAACTAGTGTGCCCACACCTTCAACCCTTAGGCACACTATAAACCCTTAGGCAACGAATAGACATGTTACACCTGTGCTGTAAGTGCATATCAGGCTTCTTCAGGGTCTCGCTCATCCATATTTACAAAAAAACACGAGTACTGTAGGATAAGGTGATACCTTTTTTATTATGGACTCCCAGTTCATTTTTACAGACAAGCTTTTGAGAGATATACTTCATATATACACATCAGATATACACATCATTAAAGTGTAAAGAGTTGCAAGACAGCCGCTAAGCACACTAAATACAGCCAAATAGAACATGCAGCTAAACTCCGTCCTCTCCGTACTACCACGCTGTATTTAGTGTGCTTAGCGACTGTCTGCGAGCAAAGATTGGGACCTGGACCCCAGCAGTGCGAATCACGCGCGGAACTTTGAAGGAGCGTGATTAGTGGAACGTTAGGATTACAACTGGATCACCAAGCACACATCTACTGCCTGATCATATGTCCTAAGAAATGGAGGCGCTGAGACATGGGTGAGATCGTTCTTTTACATATATATATCTCCTTACATACATGTACTGAGTTACATCATTTTTACAAGGTGTGGACGCACCCTTGATATATATATATACATATATCGCATCTACAACCCTTAGACTGTACACCCATTTATTGAATACATATCAGGGTTGGTGTATTGCAGCCTGATTCACATTTCCCTGGACACCTGGAATTTTATCTCGTTATACATGCACCTTGCTACCCTCATATATTTATCTCCGAGCCCCACCTACCTTTTAATGTGGTATTTTAGGATTTGCTACATATGCTATTTATATGCTTACTATGTTCTGTACATGTATTTAATGTAATATGCTATATGTGTTTTAATAATAAAGTAGTGTGGATCTTTGGATTGGTAGTGTGAATACACTTTCTTATGTGGGATATCACGGAATATGGTTCCTTTTCCCACACTAATAAAATTCTTAATGGTCTATTGGTAGCTGAGTGCCATGGAACTTGTTGTTCCATGTTATAGCGGAGTCCTTTTCACCTGTTCCTTTTTGCATTTCATTATTAACATTCTCCGACTAGCTCACACTATAGGAGAAATCCGCTATGAGAATGCTACAACTTGCATCTTTCCAGATTATTCAATTTATCCTCAAAAAAGACGGGCAACCTTCAATGAGATCAAGAAAAGGGTGGCTCAGGCCAACATAACATACTCTATAGCCTACCCAGCACGTCTTCAGGTGCAAGTAGATGGTAGGGTACGCTTCTTTGATTGATTTGCACAAACTCTTGAAACACAGGTATGGCTAAAAGCCAAGTAAGAGACAATCGGACCCTTTGGGCACTTGCTATTCTTGGAGGGACGGGTGAAGATTATATAGATATAAAGTTGTTATGGACGCCATGGGAGATCGCGAGGAAGCTCGATAAGACCTGATATAATCAAGTTAGATTTGGGACAGGCGAAGAGTATATGATACCAAGTGCTAATGGTGGCGTGCTCCTGGAGTTTGAACATTAGTATTAGTGTGGCGTGATCACACATTCAAAGTTTAAGTCCTGAGACGCCACCGACCTAACCCTCCTAAATTTGTTACATCCATCTCCAAAGTTGAGATTTCTCGACCAATTATAAACATATTGGTCTGACACAAGTCGGAACTGTTGGATATTGACATACGTGTGTAAGTGAGTGAGGAGGCTACAAGTACCATCATCCTCTGTGCCCTTCCTCCCAGCTTATTTTTTGTGTAACTTTGCAATCCTATGTATGAGTGTCATGCATAGCTAAACATGTTGTATGAGTGGTAGGTGTTGTTCCTAAAGTGATGTGTATTGCAGATATATATAAGAGGACTTTCAGAATAAAGGTTCATTGAAATTGTCTTTGAACCTTGTCGGACTTGTGTTTATTTAGTAGTGGGTGTGCCGTGTTTTTTTCTTGGTCGTCCCCTTTCTAGAGGGGATGATGGGAAATGTAGTTTTGAGTATACACTTGCTATTCTTCCTACCCACTCCCCATATATAATTTAGACATTAACATACATATTTGAAGCAGTAATTCCTGACATGAGACATTTCCTCCTATGCACTCTGGAACTCTTACCACCCCACCTTAAATAAGGATTTACCTCATAACAATATCCACTACCTCACCATACCCCGTTTCATCATACCTAATATGCTGAAATTACAAAGCCGTCAGATGATCCCTTAATATTCCCTGCACCACCACTGAATGCCCCCCCGTGTGATATATGGATCCAGAGACCTACTGCTCCCAACAATGTCTACCATAAACGGCAATAGATGAAGCGTACCATTGCCAATCTTATATACGATAAATTCCTAGTGTAAATGCGTGTAAGAATATGTGATTGGGGTGGGGAAGGGCGACTGGGAAGGATATGGAACCTATTGTCAATTATATCATAATTAAACCCTCACTACTGACACTACCTCCCTCTCACCTTATTTTCCTCTTCTTACACTTTTCTTTGCTCTCTTCCTGTGGGCTAAATGATGAAAATCTCTAAACACTAGAGACTGGAGTACATACATTGGCATAATGTTGCACCCAGCCAGTCTGAATACCCCACATCTTTTTCTCCCACTCTGGGACATCAACCTCTTTGCTATCCCTTTCGCCCCTGGTAACCATTGTACTACTCAACAATATAGCAAATGTATGCAATGCAATTTATATTATGTGAAACACAAATCTCAATATGTCATATTTAAACTAGGGGAGAGGTTGGATATCTGAACTATACCACAGTTGTCTCTTAGCTTCTAGGGGACAAGGCTGCAGCTTCCTGTGAAGTGTACAGCATACACTTTGCTGGGTGGCACCCAGCTATGGTGGATTATGTGATCTGATCCCTAGTATTCAAAAATGTATTTCATAAATACCCCAACATCCCCAGCTAAGAGAGAGATGAGACACAGCTTGTTGTGAATGTGTTCTGTCTATTGGAACAATTCTGTCTGGAGACTTTTGTACCCCTTTAAGTTACATAAAAACTACTAGGGTTATGTACCAAGAGCCGCTATCACTCTCTATTGCCCCCTTTAGGCAATGCACACAGCCTCTAGCGGCTTTCAGTGCATAGCGAATGGGGTTAAACCATTCCGAATCTTTAACACCATTCGCTATTTGCTATTGTACAAGGTATAATTGATGTTTTACCAACACCACATTTAACACCACACTGTACAATCAAAATGCAGCAGCTTGTTTCACATATTAAAGAGAAGTAAAGGCTCATCACTCCATCTCTATCATTAATGGGTGGCCTGTGTATGCTATTCAAATGTTCAATTGTAACCAGCTGCTGAAAAGTAAAGATATATTATATTATAAGTAATAGAACTCAAATTAAAATTATTCATCTGTAAGGAAGTACTATAGGATATGACAAACAGTGCTAAGAGGTCAGGGTTATTTTTGTAATAGAGCTAGAATTTGGCACGTTTATGTAATTACTGTAGAAATGGTTAGCTTTATGAGGCCCAAATATTTGCACATTCTATACATTAAGTGAATAAAAAAAAACATTAAAGAAGAAATTAACTATATAAAAACAATATAGACAACAATGCAAAAAAATGTGTAGTTATAATTCCATCTGGACATATACTTGTTCATACTACAATTTATCAAGTGTATACTCACTCAAAGTATAACTTCTGCAGATTGTTGATATAAAACATGTAGGCCTTCTTAAATAATTCTGGGGACACCTAAAATACATCACAGAGACTAGTGATTTTTTTTTTTTGTTCATTAACAGACTGTGAATTCAACAGAAAATAAGAAAATAGGAGATAGCACCATCTAGTGTAATTAAAGGAATACTACATGGTGACATGGGATAACAGAACAATTTTTAAACATGGATTTCTTAAGACACTGTAGCAAGCCTTTTTTCTTTCCCAAGATTTGTTGTACTTCTCATTTACCTAACAGGTACCACTAATGGTCCACAGTCCATATCATAGTGCATTGCTCTATCAGCTTCAATTCTAACAGCTACATTAAAAAGTGACAGGTAATGAAGGAAATAAGGACACTTATGCTATTACTATGCAATATCCAGTGCTAAGGGGAAAATAAGTATAAAACCCATGGTAACTGATGTAATATAGGGTTTTTTACTCACTTTGCATCCCTTGCACCCTTTCTAAAGACTTTTGGAAATAGATCAGTGCAAGCGATGCAATACATTTTTTCACCAAAATTAAAGCCTTTTCAATTGTGGCTTTAAAGCCATGCAAAAGGTTGCAACTTACCTCTCGCATTCACATGATGCAATAACAGTCGCAAAGTTGTTACTACATCGCAGGAACAAGTGCAGGTCAGTTGCGATACTGAAATTGATTGCATCTCCCCAATAGTGTTGATGTGCACTGTCTTTAAAGGAGAACTAAACCCAAAATACAAAGGCAGCTCCACAGACTCTATAACTGTTTGTAAAACCATTTGTCTCTTACCTCTGAATTCAGCTTCTTACTGTAGAAATCATTTATAGAACATTTCTGAGTACTGGCAATCTATGATGTCATGGCTTGCTTCTAGTGTTTCCTCTTCCTGGTGGTCCGGGTACCAAAATTCCTTCTGCACATGCTAACTCCCACTCCTCTTATGCTAAGCTGCATGTAACAGTTGAACTCAGAGTCCCCACCTGCCAGTGTCTCCCAGCCAAATATTCAGAGATAGTAGTGAATATTATTAGCTGGTTTCCTGCTCAAACAGAGTGGGTGAAGGTGTTAACCCTTTTCAGGAAGCAACTTTTTAATCCTTTATATTTGTGAGCATTTTTGCAAGACTGTGTCTTTGTATGTGTTTATTTCTGCTCTCTACCATTTATATTAGTGTGTGTATTGCTGAAATGTACATTTAGGGCACGGCCACATTGCAACGCACCTGAATCGCACACGATTTACATGCATTTGCGCTTGTGATTTGTCCATTGTCATTATAAAAACACATGTGTTACCAAATTGCTGACACATGCGTGAATCTTGTAAGATTTTGGTGCGTTGCTGCAATTTTAATACAATTGGAAAATTGCAATCGCCTGAAAAAACGCGCTTGTGTGGCCTAGCCCTTAGAAGTGTAATGCAAGCTGCACTGATTTCAGTTTAGCCATACAGCAAGTATTTAAAGGGTATGTCCACTCATAAAAGAAATATTAGCTAAGAAGAAACCTCTGACTTTAATGTACATGTACCTCTTGTAGAACTGCCCACAATTTCCTTGTTGTCCCGATACAGGTCCCGCAATGGCACATAGCGCTGGCACTCCCCTGCACTCCGGTCAGCCCATAGTCCATTCTCCGACGCGCGTTCCCTCCCGCGCATGCGCAGAAGGTCTGTTGCTGCGTCGGAAAAGTCTGACCCTGCTTCAGCACCAAGAGCTAATGGGATTGAAACAGTTATGCTCCCATGGCTACAGAGATGCTGCTAGCCGTGCTAGTCGGCTAACTGTTTCATTGTGCAAGCAGCAATAAAAAGCTAACATATTTTGCACATGAATAGATGTTCCTGGGCGTTGTTTTTTGTTTGGGTCAAGTGGGCGGGGCCAGAGTGCATGGTAATAACCTAGACACGCTTCCTCAACGACACTATTATAGACACGCCCCCCCAAGATGTGTAGAACTTCTGGAGGCTGCTGCAAAGGTTAGGAATAGAATTTTTAAAAAATAAAGCCAGGAAAAGGTTTGTGGGGATGGGTTCTGCCTTCTAATAATTTTTTTTATTTTTGTGAATGGACATACCCTTTAATGCAATGGAACTTAGCAATTTCCTGAGGCTGTGGCCCCACTTAAGTGCAAGGGAGGATGCATGGTCGCAATAATCCTCGATTGTGCTTGATTCTGTGCATGGGCTTTGCGCTTCCACAATTGGACCCTAGCAGAGAGCATGCAATACAGACAAAAAAATGGTGATCGCATGCACTCCAATAGCACATGGAAATGCATCGCATGTAGTGGGGCTGGTCCCATAGGCTATTACATGCCTGCACTCCCACTAGCACAATCGGATCACAAACCGCAATCCAAAACGCACTAGTGGAAGCTAGCCCTAAGTGTTTGAATCTTAAAGGGAAAGGTGGCAACTCCAGTAGAATTGAGCTGACCGCTTTACAAGGTACACTTATAAAAACAAAACAGCTCAGAGCTGCAGGTGCAGCATATTGACGTGAACATGGTCTTCGCACAGCTCTGTGCAATGCATTTTAAAGGTGAATGTTGGAGCCTGGTAGTAGTTTTGCAAGTAGTGTAAAGGCAAAGGCCACCTTTGCCTTTAAGGCCCAAACACGTATTAAATATACATGTTGCAGTGCTAAGTACCATGCTTCTAAAGACAATACTAACAACCTTTTGTTGTGTACATATTATCAGGCCTATGTCATAAAAGTTCTTACGCTAAAATCTGATTGGTTGTGGAAAAATTTGCACCATTTTTAACGATAAGAACTTTTAATACATAGGCCTGTATACAGTATATGTTCAGGTCTTAAAGGCAAAGGTGGAAACCCTAGTTGGAAGAGTGATTTTCTTTATGCTAAACTTCCCACAGGCAGCCTTTCTGCTGCATTAATTTTATAGAACATGTTTGCGTTCCCTCTAACAGTGCCCCTTTAATTGGCATTCCCTCCAGTAATTCCTATTAATATGCACATTTATATAAACAACATGGTGCAGAGCTGCAAATGGCATACCCTCCAACATTCAACTTTAATATGTACACTTATAGAGCATGGTGCAGTGCTGCAGGTGGAGGATAATATAATGACCCTGGTGTCAGCACAGCTCTGTGCAATGCATTTCTCTGTGTAATGCATTTCTTAGCTTGTTGTTTTATACAGACAGCTGAATCAAAAACACACTCATCCTACCCTCCAACATTCCCTTTAATAAGGTACACTGATGAAAAATGCATTGCACAGAGCTGGTGCTAAGTTCAGATTCACTTCTCTATCCTCCCCCTACAGTTCTGCACCATGTGGTTCCTATAAAAACACACTCTTCCTACCCTCCAACATTCCCCTTTAAGAAGCTACACTTTCCACTAGTATTGCTACAGCTGACAGGGAGAGCTAGAGACCTTTACACTACGGGCCATATTTATAAAGGTGTGGTATCGCCTTCTTTAGCGATTGTTATGGCGATCGTCAATTTATGTTCACTATCGTAAATCTTGTGAATGTACGATAGGGTATGTAAATCTAAGACTGCCTGTAGAATATCATTACGGTAGTTTATTACTGCATGTTATGGTATACTACTGCCACAGTCGTACAGTAACAAAAAACAGCGGTATCGCAAGTTTTTAAATATGGCCCTCCAACACTTAAACAATACATTGCAGGTGAAACGTACAAAGACATAGGTCTGTAACTGTGAATAGTGCAGGTTTATTGCAAAACATGCGTGCTACATGTTTCTGACCCACTTTTCCTTCCTCAAGTGCTTGAGTGGGTCTGAAACATGTAGCACGCATGTTTTGCAATGAACTTGCAATATTCACAACTACAGACCTGTGTCTTTGTATGTTTCACCTGCAATTTATTGTTTATATATTGGATTTGGTGGAGTGAAAGCCGTAGGTGAGACATACATTATTTCAGATCCGGACACACTAGATACCCAGACCTATATACATCACACTACAACACTGCTACTAGGAAAGTGGTAATCAGCTGCACCACCAATTTGAATATTGATGATTTAATATATTCCTACATCATAGGGGTTAAGAGGTGGGAGTGGAAATCACACAAGTGCTGAAAATGTAATCAAGGTAAAAGTACTGGCAGGCAAGGGAAAATGTCAGCTTCATAGTTGGGGAACAAACAGAACTTAAAATGAGCTCATAGAGGTAAAGAAAAGTCCCCTGAGTGGAATCTTCCATGCTGAGAAGGATGTTGAGGCAAGTACTTTCTAACTTATACTTTGATTTTTTGGGTTTAGTTCTCCTTTAATTTAATTATTCAATCCAAAAATTAGTAAATACATGGACCAAATACAATAGAGCTGGTCTCTTCCATTTTTAAAATGTGGATACTTTGAATGTATACGGAAACTAGCTGTTGTACCCGGCGTTGCCCGTGTGTATATGTGGGTAAAGTATTTTTTACGTTCAGGTGTGTGTTTGGATTAGATAGAAGAGACGGGGAGACAGGGAAAAATAAGTGCACAGTTGGTAATGTATGTCATGTATTTAATAGTAATGAGGAGGTGACATTGCTTGAGGGAGGTATAACACATATGTTTATAGCAACTTTATTTACTACGTTATCAGTTTTTCCACTTGGAGCGTAATATACTTATGTTCTCGTGAACATGCAACATGGAATTTGCCGTGGGGAAAACATGTTGATTGCAAATGAATACTGCAGTACTTGAGTGACTGATGGGCGTCAGTGTCTCTGAAGCATGTGACGTGCAGGCTCATTTTTTGTGTTGTTAAAGCCGGGCTTCATTGTTGCATGTGTCGTCTGAGCTCTGTGTGTTTTTATTAAAGAGTAACTGTGGTCTTGAACTCTTCCACACTAGTAAGGATTATATCAAAAGCATCCCATCGTCCCTTCAAAATAAAACTTAAATCACATCTCAAGATAAAATTTGTAAGAAGTTGTTGCTGGAAAGGTTCAGCAATATTACTCCCTGCTTGAACACTTCCTGTTTTCAGCCATGTGACTAGCTTGTAGTCATGTGACCAGCCTCTGCCTGCATTAATAGGCTCCCCTTCTCAACTGTCATTTTTTTCCCCAGGTACTTCCTGATTTCCCCAGCATTAAGCCTTAACTGAACATGCTTCTCATCTGGAGCCGATGTGTAGGGCAGAGGTCAGGTGATGTCACAACCTGCTGGAAGCAGGAAGTTTGAACATTCACCCCAATGTAATTTCTCACAGGCTCCAGCCAGAGATGTGATTGTTGGCTCATTTTAAAGGAAATACTGCAGGCTTTCATTTAACCCTAACTTGGTTTGAGACCACAGTTGCCCTTTAAGCGTGCTTTATTTTTTGCACACTAGTTAGCAGTATGTCACTTTAACACCTTATCCTTGCTTAAGGACCACTTAATATTCACTATTAGATCCCAAACAAGTTACTTTCTGGTCCAAATTGAAAGTGTCATGATGTCTTTGCTTTTTTAGTTGTAACTAACTGTGAAGTGTGTGACATGTGGGCAGTGTATGTCTAGTTCTTAAGTCCAGGTAATGCAGGTAATTCCCATGTAGTCCATACCCCACAACATGGATGGGGCATGTCTGCAATAGTCAGGGTCTATATGTCTGTTATTTTAAATCTATGAATTGACAATAAAGGTATATTTTACAGCATTGTATAGAGTGTGCCTAGCACATCCTTCGTATCATTATATAAACGTGTTGAAATCTACTGTGCACCTCCCCTCACAGCACAGCATATTAGCTTGTTGCTTAGTCATTTTTATGTATACATGGTTGTTGCAAACAGATCTAGCAACAGATCTAGCAAATTTGTGCACCTCTTTTTGAAAAAGCCTGCATTATTTTTCCAGCATTCTCGTGAGTCCAGCTAAATAAGTCAGGGTGGGTGGAGTGTCCACCCCCAAACCTATAATTCCTCCCACTACCGGCCCCACTCTGTAGTGAATCAAAATCCTTACCTTACATCCCAGCTCCAAATGGTTCTCCAGTAATCCCCCCCCCCCCAAAGTCCCAAAAACTGCCCACTAGGAGGTTAGCAGAGTCCATATAGGACTCTGCCTCCTGGCTCCACTCCGGGAGAAGTTTGGCATGCGCGCTGCAGCCATTCTCCCCCTCCCTCTCCCTCCCGTTTTGCGATCCCTTCCCCAAATGTAATTTCCCTTTGCCAAATAATAGTTTACCTTCCCCCAGCCCCAATCGCTATAAATGATTTCTTAGAAAGTGCCCGATTGTTACTTACCTTCCCTCTATCCTCCGGCGTTCGGTGCAGCTGGCAGCCGCACCTGTGATTGTCTGCCTCTCAGCCAATCACAGACGCGGCTGCCGGTCCCGCTTCCTGCTTGCAGTTTTATGCAAGCAGAGGGCTGGGAATGTGCTGTGGAGGATAGAGGGAAGGTAATTAACTATCGGGGCACTTTTTAACAAATCATTTATAGCGGTTGGGGCTGGGGGAAGGTAAACTTTTATTTGGCAAAAAGTTAGTGAAAGGGGTAGACATGCCCTTTAAGCTCTAAATTAGAAATAAGAGGGTGTGGTGCATTACTAACTAATTTAGGGTTTCTAAAAATAATTTTCAGCCTTAAAGGGGACGTTCAGTGCAAATACATATGTTTTAAACAAAAGGGCAGTATCTTTCCATCCCAATAACCTTAACCTGCCCATTCAGCATTTTGTCTGTGTAAAAATAAATGCAAACGAAATACTGACTTCCTGTTTGCAGGACTCCTAATAGAGACCATTTTGGTCTTGCCCTTGACCCAGCGCCTGGGTTGATTCAGTTGCTCAGTAGAGATCTGAGCATGTTTGACCCATCCAACAGCTAATTACTAAAAACTATTGTTAGAAACATTCCAAGTAAGTGGTAAGAAGAAGGACTGTTAGAACCTGAAATGGCAGCTCACTAATATCAACAGCTGGGAAAAGCAAAGGGTATGAAATCAACAGGAGAGAATATGTAGAATAACTAGGTTTGCATAATACAAACCAAACATTTTTAAAATATTGATATTTGCCACTGAACTTTCCCTTTAACATCCATATCTTATAATATTATAATAATATAATAAACAAATATATTTTGTAATAAGAGTATTAAACATTTTTCCCATTTTGGTATGTTGTGTTCTACTTAATTCACACAATATGGCACAGGGCTAAGCAATCTTAATAAAAAGTTAAAGGTTACACTATACTAAAGGTTACACTATACTGAAAAAATGACTCTGCCTCATCTTAATTTATAATTGAATACATGTAAGTAGCACTTACTCTGATTTGTGTGTTGCTGCATGCCTTCAATCCAGCACACATTTTGTTTAGGAGCAGTATCCCCCTCCCTCTTTTAACCACTCCCACTTCCATCCGACCTTACTTTTTTCCCACAAACCAACTGTCAAGCCTGCACACAGAATACAAACTGTCAAAACTATGTCACCTTTCCAGCTACACTAAAACTACTCACAGAAGTATAGTTTTTGAGAGCAAGGAACTTGACAGCTGAAATATAGGAAGTTTTAGATTGCATATCTAAAGAAATAGGGAGAAGATCAACAAAAAAATGGTACAGTGGTGGTTGGGAAGAATTATAGTTTCCAGTTATGGTCAATTTAAAATAACCTATTTTTCAGGATAGATGCCCTTGAAATTGTTTACAAATGAGTGTAATAAAATGGTGTTATAACTTGTAAAAGGAAGAGATTGAAGTTACTGTACTCATACATTTTCCATCACAAACTGAAGACCTTCAACCAAATCTTGCACTGAAACTTAGTATGTATTCTTTGCACATTTATACATGTTTGTTGATATCATGGTTGTCAAACTGGGGCAAAAGTCATCTTGAACAGAAATACATTTCACAGAAGTATATCATTCTGCTCACACAGAGATAAACTTACCATCTGGTCTTCATCTCTTCCAAAAAAGAACTCTATATAGCTTCCTGCCATTGTCTTAACTTTTGGCTTATTTGCTTCTTCTATAAACGTATCCCTATGGATGTAATGAAACGGAATAGGAAATTATTCTTTGTGTTAACATCTTGCCATTCTACCCAATGCCCATTATCCTTACTATTACATCAGGTGTGGCAAACCATTCTTTATTATAATTTATCTGGCAGGGATTCTAACAATTTTATCCCATATAAGGTCACTTTGCAAACATGTGAATAGGTAATAACAAAATTGGATTCCATCTTGCGGAGGAAGCCTTGTGTGAAGTGTGTCCGAGCTGAAGCGTGATGGAGGACCTCACCACCTTTGTTTCCCCTTTCGTCATTGCACGTTGATACTTCTGCAGATGCATTGATTTCCCCTGTACTGCTAGGATCCATTAAGGATTATGGCAGCAACTTTGCTTCTCCTTTTGATATTTTTAATAGTTACACTTATTGACACAACATGGTGCAGAGTTGCAGAAGGAGAGGATAATGAAGTGAACCTAATCTTAGCGCAGCTCTGTGCAATGCATTTCTTATCGGTGTACCTATTTAAAGGGGAATGTTGGAGGGCATGCATAATTATAATTATTATGCTTTTAATCGGGTGGTAATGGATGATGGGACCTGTAGTTCAGCTATTTGGCAACAAATATGAACTTTTCATTACTGAAAAATGCAGTTTTTATACCTTGTAAAAGATGCTGGGATTAGCAGTTCAAACCAAAATCATTTTAATTGTGACATAATCATCACTGCCCTAAGATGCAGTTTTTATATCATTTATGGTAAATAACTATTTTAAAATTGTCCGGGTTTGTGGTCTAACTACAACTCCCATCATCCATTATGAAACAAATTAATATACACACTGCCAGGGAAGGACTGGGATCTTTTGGCCTGGGGGGCAAATACAGCCATTTAACGGTTGCAACACCCACTTTGCTTAGGTCAGACACTTTGTTTAGGTTACACCAATTTTTAAAGGGTATGTCCACCCTTATTTCGATTTTTTAATATTGCCTTCCCCCTGGTCCCCCAGCCCCAACCGCATGGTTTTTATTTTTAGAAAGCCCCCCAAACTTTTACTTACCTCCCCTCTTTCCTTCGCCGCGCTGCCGGCCCTCTGCTTGCGAGAATGCAAGCAGAGGGGCGGGACCGGCAGTCTCGTCTGTGATTGGCTGAGCGGCAGCCAATCACGGACGCGGCTGCCGGTCATTCAGTGCAGTGTAGGAAAGAGGAGAGGTAAGTAAGAGTTTGGGGAGCTTTCTAAAATTAAAAACCATGCGGTTGGGGCTGGGAGACCAGGGGGATTACTATATTACAGGGGTTTTATGCTAGGGGGAGGGATAGTAGAACGGGAGGGAGAGGGAGGGGGAGGGAGGGGGGAGAAGAGCTGCAGTACGCATGGCAAAAATCTACCTGAGGCCAGGTAGCAGGCAGAGCCCTGCTAGCCTCCTGGTGGGCAGTTTTTGGGACTTTGGGGGGAGACTACAGGAGAACCCTATGGAGCTGGGATGTGAGGTAAGGATTACACTACACTACATGATGGGGCCAGTAGTTGGGGGGATTATAGTTTTGGGGGTGGACATGCCCTTTAAGACCACTATTTCCATTTTACATTGTTGCCTGACACTTTTTTTAAGTGCATGATGTGGTTAAAGGACAATTATAGTCCTAAAATCTCCCCTTCCCCCTTACAAGTACCCAGAGTTATGACCTGAATTGCTAAGTTCTCCCCCCTGGGTAGATTTTCTAGTTCAAGTTATATTTACCCAAAGTTTCCCTTGCCCCTAATGAACTGGAGGGCTGTCTAACACTGGCTAATGAACTGAAGGGCTGGCAAACACTGAATAATAAACTGGGGGGCTGACTATTACTGGCTAATGAGCTGGACGGCTATTACTGGCTAATGAGCTGGACGGCTGACAACACTGCTAATGAGCTAGAGGGCTAACTTACACTGGCTAACGATCTGAAGGGCTGACAACACTGGCTAATGAACTGGAGGGCTGACAATACTGGCTAATGAACTAGTGGGCTGACAACATTGGCTAAAGAACTGGATGGTTGACTTACACTGGAAAATGATCTGAAGGACTGACAAAGCTGTCTAATGATCTCAAGGGCTGACAACACTAGCTAATGAACTGGAGGGCTGACAATACTGGATTATAAACTGGAGGGCTGACCACACTGGCTAATGAACTGGATGGCTGACTTACACTGGCTAACAATCTGAAGGACTGACAACACTGTCTAATGATCTCAAAGGCTGACAACAATGGCTAATGAACTTGAGGGCAGCGAGGGCTGACAACACTGGCTAATGAACTCGAGGGCTGACAACACTGGCTAATGAACTCGAGGGCAGCGAGGGCTGACAACACTGGCTAATGAACTTGAGGGCAGCGAGGGCTGACAACACTGGCTAATGAACTTGAGGGCAGCGAGGGCTGACAACACTGGCTAATGAACTGGAGGGCAGGACAAGGAGGAGGGGTTTCCTGTTCCTTGCCCATGTTAGATGTAGAGGAGTTTGCTGTGCCTTTCAGGAACGTAGTAACTAAGTAATAGTATCTGTGGCAGACCAAATCTTTAATTAGAGGCCGGCCTGGGGGGCATTTGCCCCTCAGCCTACTGGGCCAGTCCTCCCCTGTACACTGCATCATTCAGGGCGCAATGAACTTTAATAAAGTAAACTGATGAGAAATGCATTGCATAGATTTTTACTAAGATCTGGTTCACTTCATTACCCTTCCCCTGCAGCTCTGTACCATAAAGTTTCTGTAAATGTACCTTTTAAATGAGGAATGTTGGAAATTGTTCTTACAATCTGATGGCAAGTTTCACATTTTAATGGAACATAAAAATTTAAAAATATTATTTTAATTTAACATCAGTTAATACCATAAAAGACCATCAAGACCCTTCTCCAACATTTCTCTGATTTTCTGCTCCAAAAAGTGTAGAGGATTTTCCGGACACATTACCGAAAGTCCACACAATAAGGCCTGCAAAAGAAAACCAAAGGATCATAAATAACCATACTTTTAAATATCTAATAAGAATTACTTTTAGTTTTTCTAATACAGATATTACACATTAATAAACCAAAATACACTTGCAAAATGCTACAAAACTACCAAACACTGTTTTCCTAAGGCAGCAGTACAACTGGTACACCCAGATCAATATTCAGTCTGATCGATCACCCACACACATTTTTGATCAAATTGATTGGATGCTAGATGGTGATTTACAACATGGCTGATTGTTTTGCATTAATTTTTAAACAAAATCAAGATGTGACAGTAAATCCTGTCAGGTTAAATCAAAAATCATGCATGTTTCAATATAATCGTTTAGAATAAAATATCTGCAACATCAGTTTAATTTTGACCTCAGACTATGGATTGATATATACCTGTGTGGTACAAAGGCTGCTTTATTTAAATGCTACTTACCGTACTTGTTCTCTAATTGATGGAATGAGGGATTATTCCGGGGTTATCTTTCAACATGATGTCAACACAATTATGATGTTACTTGTACTAGAGGAAATGTTACTACCTCACTATCAGGGAGATTCAATAAAAGTTCTTATTGTTAATGGTGCTAATTTTGTCTCAACCAATCAGATCTCATTTAACCTTTGAAAGCTAACATCTGATTGGTTGGGGCAAAATTAGCACCATTTTAATAAGAACTTTTATTGAATAACCCTGTATGTGTCTTAACAATGCAAAATGAAAAAACACATCTGTTCCACAGCACTGAACCCTTAAGGGCTAGGCCACACTAATGTGTTTTTCACGCTTTTGTGCACACTATTTTGTTATCGATTGTGCACATGATTTTAAATAACATGGAAATCTGGGGATGAAGGACTGTAAGTAGAGTTATGATCCTTTTTTTAACAAACGGTCTTGCTGGTTGGGGCGGGCTAGGGTGCCCTACACTAGAAAAGCGTTTTAGAGTTAGGGCACCAGGCAGCAAAGATAGATCCAAAGGGGGGGCTTCCCTGCACATGTCATTGGTCTTACTGAGGTTAAGGAAGTAGCAGGGACCGGATGACTCTACTTTGTTCAGTTTTTGGGAACAGGCATTTTAGTAGAACCATAAGGAACTGAGATGTAAGGTAATGATTTTTTAACACTACACAGCGAGGCCAGGCGTTTTGGGGGTGGACGTGCCCTTTAAGCTGAGGCCACACTATGTTACCATCCATTTGTGCTGCAATCTGCAAAAAAATAGTGATTGCATGCACTATGAAAACAGATTACAGCACATGCATTTTTTTTTGTCAGATCCCATAGGGATCTAAAGAAAGGGTGGATTACAGTATTATTATTATTACTGATTTAAATAGTGCCAACATCTTCCGTGGTGCTTTAAAGTTCCATAGTCATACATTACATACAGGGTAATACATATTATACAAAGTCGTACATATTACATACACAGGTAATACATAATATAAGTACACAGAGTGATGAGTGATGACTTACAGCAAAACCGTGATACAATAGGAGTGAGGACACAGTCCAAAGAGCTTACAGTCTAGAGCAGTATTTCCCAACCCCTTGAAAAAATTTTTATGTCTCAGGGAACCCCAACATAAAATAATGATTATATTATACTAGCAAAAGTGTGCCTGTTGGTGCACAGTGGGAAATATGTGGGTGTATGTTTAGCTATATGTGGATACAGATGATATAAAATCTTTATACACACTACTATAAAATTTAGGGATTTGTAAAAAAAAAAAATTAAAGGCAAGATGTTAAAAATAAAAGAAATCCTGGTTCTATTAGTGTCACATCCCCTAAATGAATATTTTACATAATATACAGGAGGCAGAAGGGAACCTATTGGGTTTACCCCAATAGGTATTAGAGGGGACATATACCGTATATACTAGAGTATAAGCCGACTCGAGTATAAGCCGAGTCAAGGTTTTTAGGTTAATTTTTGAACCTAAAAACCTCGGCTTATACTCGAGTATATACGGTATACGCACATCTTTTGGATTGTACTGGAAGTGTTAGTGCTTTAGAAAAACATGTTAAATATACATAGTGCAGCCTAACATCTAGATAAGACAGACATTATCCATCTTATATTTGTTGTATAACACTATCACATTTTTCTGTCTTGTTTATCAATTTGTTTTAATAAATCTATAAAGGAAGATATTTATATCCAGGGTTTTGAGAGATGGGCGAAACTGCTAAAATCCGTTTCACCTGTGGACCTGGAAAATGGTCTAGGGAAAACATACATACATCCAGAAGAGTAAAGAAAAAACTTTCCTCACGATCAAACTGTTTTTCGAGATTACACATTCTATTTTCGAGGGGCACCGAAATTTTTAGAAAATTTGAAGTTTAAAGGAATTTTCGTAAATTTTGTAGAAATGATACAGTAACTTACTGTAAATGGCTCTGGGGCCTGGGAAATGGTCTGGGGAACAGATAATCAGATTCTTTCAAATCAGAAATGGTTATAATCAGGTACTTTCAGAAAGAATCTTATTGGTACACTTTCTGGAAGAATCTGTTTGTAACTAATCAGAATTAGTTACAATCAGATTCTTTTAAAAATAATCTGATTGGTATACTAACCAATTAGACTATTTCTGAAATAAACTGATTGAAACCAATTTTGATTGGAAAATAATCTGATTGGTTAGTAAAGCAATCAGATACTTCCTGAAAGAATCTGATTGTATCTTATTAGAATTGGTTCAGCACTGAATAAATAAGTTATGCTGTAAAGCACTTTTGGAGTGTGCCTCCCTTTCAGTATGTTTGTTTATAACCCTTGCCATTTTGTGGCACGGAGATAGGGGAGTGCACATCAAAACTTACCTGTTACAACTCCACATCCTTGGTTTAAACTGCTTTCTGGAAGAATCTGATTGTAACCAATTCTGATTGGTATAGAAATAAGATTCTTTCTAAAAAAAAAAAAAAAAAGCTGATTGTAATCAAGCAGAATTGGTTAGTCAGATTCTTTCAGAAAGAATTTGATTGTTATGCTTTCTGGAAGAATGTAATTGTAACCAATCAGAATTAGTTACAATCAGATTCTTTTAGAAATAATCTGATTGGTATAGTAACCATCAGATTCTTTTCTAATCAGAATTAATAAGGGCTGGATTTACACCTCAGGAGCCTATAGGCCCAAAGAGCCTGGCGCCCTTAGCCCCACCCCTAAACACAGACCACACCACCACCCCTAAACACAGACCACACCACCAAATCACACCCATTTTCTCTTTTTGGGGAAGAAAATAGACTATAAAGGGGTTGGATTGGTGGGAGGAGATTGACAGCCGTCCCTCCAACCTCAGGCGCCCCTAGGTGTGTGCCTACTGGTAAATCTATCCCTGGAATTGGTTACAATCAGATTCTTTCAGGAAGAATCTAATTGTCTTTTCCCCAGACCATTTTCTAGGTCCCAAAACTATTTACAGTAACTTACTGTATAATTTTAAAAGAATTTTCAAACATTCCTTGAAATTTTCTTCAAATTTTCTAACGCATCTTGAAAAAATCTGCAAAGCGGAATTCTAGCGAAATTTATGAATCACGGAACTGGGTCCATCTCTATCCTTGATCTATTTATTGTAACATTGTATAGAGTGTTATAGTTCAGTAGAAACACCACAGGGAAATACAACTGTTGTGCAGAGCTTGAATCAATCTTCCCCCTTAATTGTGCAACCAATAATAGATCAATAGCAGATCCAATGGATCATTCTATAATTAAAGTTATCAGTCTGTCTTCCAATACTCACCCTCCCCATTAAGGTCGAGGCCACACTACAACGCACCAAATCGCGCACACAATTGCGAGTGTAATTGCACACAATTTTGTGCATGATTCTTGTGCATTTTCGTGTGCATTTTCCGCATGCATTAACAAAACACGAACGGACACGCAATCACATGCGCATCGGATTTTCAATTTAGCGAAGATCGCGGGCACAATCGCGAGCAAAAACGCTGGCGCAAACATGCAAAAAATGCGCTACTGTGGCATAGCCCTCACAGCTGTTACCAGGGATTCTGTTACAAAGGGATCACTATTGGTAAATCTTAGGTCCCATAAAGAACCCAGACTATCCTGTAATGTTTTAATCTTATTTGATTTTATCAGTTCAGGACACAGGTTCGTGGCTACTATGGGGTCTCAAACCAAAATGAAATATGCAGGGAAATACTCAGGTAGAGGTTAATAGCAAACTTCCATTTATTAAGTGCTCAACATACAAGCCAGGTACACAACGTTTCGGTCCAGTCCTTCCTCAGGTTAGACCCCCCGAAACGTTATGTACCTGGCTTGTATGTTGAGCACTTAATAAATAGAGTTTGCGATTAACCTCTACCTGAGTGTGCCTCCCTGCATATTTCATTTTGGTTTGATACTTACCTGACGTAGCACAGTCCTCGGGGGGTGCACCTCGAAATCTACCAGTTGGAAATCCACAAAGTTGTTGAAAACTAATATGGGGTCTATTGCTTAAATAATATAATAAACGATTAAAAAACTCACTTCATTGTCTTAGAGGAATGGGCATGGAGATGTTTTCCTTTCAGTCCCCCTATCATATAGAGCAGGGATAAGCAACCAGTAGATCTCCAGATGTTTGAAAACTATAACTCCCAGCATTCCTCTACAAGCACTCTGTAGTTAGGGAATTCAAACTACAACCCCCAGCATTCCTCTACAATCACCTTGTAGTTAGGGAATTCTGGGAGTTGTATTTTCCAAAGCATCTGGAGATCTACTGGTTGCCTATCCCTGACATATAGATATCTCTTACTGTCCAGCAAACATCAGCTCTCCTTTGTTTCTATTGAGAGGTGAGAGGTGGGGTGAGAGACTGTCACATGTTTTACAAAGAAAGTGACATATAAGTCTTGCAACTTCCTATTAACACTCAGAATATGTTTAGATTGGCTAACACTGCTGTCAATCTAATATTAAGCACACCATTGAATACAACACTAAAAGGGAAGTGAGAAATGTGTTCCTTGGTAAGCTTCCATTGCCTCTCTGTAAAATTTTCTGGTGTGTGGCTTACCAGTCCATTTTGAAGATACCATTACAAAACAGGAGTGGGGACCACTAAGTACTTTTATTTATTTATAGATTTTGCCTTATTTAAATTTCTATATACCGGTACTTTAATGTCAATACTACATATTTGTTAATATTGATATAACTATTTATTTAATGCTTAAACAACACATAAACACTGTCCCTATATATATTACCTTTACCCACCCCCACCAACATAGTACCTCTGAAAAACCAAAAGATTCCCCATGAAATTATAAATGTATTTATATAATATAAGGGATAAGGGATTATTTATATTTTTCTTTCTAGGTCATCAATTATCAAAATACATACCGTACAGGGTTATTCAATAAAAGTTCTTATCGTTTAAAATGGTGCTAATTTTGCCCCAACCAATCAGATATTAGCTTTCAAATGTTAAATAAGATCTGATTGGTTGGGGCAAAATTAGCACCATTTTAAAAGTTTAGAACTTTTATTGAATCTCCCTGATAATTTACAATATAAATAATAGATCTATAAATATATCTCTTTTTTTTTTTTTTTTTAAACTGCACTACAGGGGATGGGTCAATACCAGTGTTTCTTAATCTTTTTATCCTTATGGAACCCTTGAAAAAATGTAAATATCTCAGGGAACCCTTACATAAAAACATTATTACTTATTTTTATTTCTCTCTGACATCAATACACCAAACACACAATTCATACAAATATAGAACATTTATACTGTAAATATGTAGAAAAATCTATCTGTATTCATCACCATGGTGGATCCATATAGTTTCTGTCAATCCATTGAGGATCCCCATGTAACCTCTCAGGGACTCCTGGTTGAGAAACACTGGTCTAGAGGAAATGGCGTGAGACATAAGGTTACAAGAATCGGTAGACTGTAAATAGAATGGTAGTGGAGTGTGAAAGGTGGGTTGAATCATATTGGGTAGTAAGAGGGGTAATGTCTAGGCCAGGTTATATGCTCACCTGAGGAAGGGGGCATGTTTGCAACCCCCGAAACGTTGTGAGATGCTGTGTGGTCTATATCAATAAAGTTATTATTTGGAGTGCCACCCTTGCTATTTGTCGTTCCTGTCAGGTTATATGCTTGCCTGAAGTGGTGGGTTTTAAGGTTACGTTTGAAGGTATTAAGGGACATTGAATGACGGACAGACGGAGGAAGGGAGTTCCAGAGCAGAGGGGCAGCACAAGCAATGTCCTGAATGCGGGCATGGGAAGAGGTGACAAGGGTGGATGAGAGGGGAATATAATTTGCGGAACAAAGGTTGCGTCTCGGTCGGTGTCGGTGGATCAGCTCTCAGATATATGGAGGGGCTGTGTTGGAAAGTGCTTTGTAGGATAGGATAAGCAGCTTGAACTGGATCCTTTGCATGATGGTCAGCCAGGGGAGACTCTGACAGAGAAGATGCATTAGAGAAGCGAGAAATAAATGAGCAGGGCAGCAGAGTTGAGGATGGATTGGTGCCAGGCAGTTGTTTGGTAAACCACACAGGAGTGTATTACAGTAGTCTATCGGGGATATGATTAGGGCGTGGACTAGGATTTTTGTAGCTTCTTACGAGAGGAAGGGACGAATGTGGGAGATGTTTTTGAATTGGAGCCGACAGGAGTTGACAAACGAATTTACATGGGGTTTGAAGTAAAGATCGGAATTGAGGTGTAGATAGAGAAAAGAATAGGGCCGAGTACTGAGCCTTGCAGGACCCCCTCGGGGAGGGCTCTGGAGTTAATCCCAGAGTAGAAAACACTAAAGGACCTACCAGAGAGATAGGAGGATAGCCAAGAAAGTGCAGTATCCTGGATACCTAAAGTGGCCAGGGTCTGACGAAGTAAAGGGTGGTAAACAGTATCAAAAGCAGAGGACAGATCAACAAAAGAATAAGCAAAGAGTAGTGACCCTCAGATTTACCACTAAGTAGATCATTTGTCACTTTAGTGAGGGCAGTTTCTGTGAAGTGGGTAGGGCGGAAGCCTGACTGGAGGTGTCAAAGAGAGAGTTAGCAGCAGACAGGTGACGAATCAGGTCAGCATTTACATATCTTTCCAGTAGTTTGGAAGCAAAAGGGAGAAGGGAGACAGGCTGGTAGCTGGAAAGAGTCGACAGGGTCCAGGAAGGGTTCTTTAAGTATAGGGGATACCATGGCATGTTTAGACAAGGAGGGAAAAATATCTGTGGATAGGGACAAGTTAAAGAAAGAGGTTAGGGCTGGTGTGAAGGAAGAGAAGAGATGGGGAATGAGATGAGAGGGAATGGGGTCAAGGGGGCAGGTGGTGAGACGCGTCCTGTATAGGAGAGATAAAAGTCCCTGTTCTGTTAGTGTTGAAGCTCATTAGGGGGAAGTAAATGGATTAGCCAATGAAGGAAGGCTAGACAGTGCAGTGGTACGGGTATAGATGGAGGGGGTGAGCAATGAAGGGAGGTTAGGCAGTGCAGTGGTATAGATGGAGAGGGTGAGCAGTGAAGGGAGGTTAGGCAGTGCAGTGGTAGGGATATAGATGGAGGGGGTGAACAATGAAGGGAGGTTAGGCAGTGCAGTGGTAGGGGTAAAGATGGAGGGGGTGAGCAATGAAAGGACATTAGGCAGTGCAGTGGTAGGGGTATAGATGGAGGGTGAGCAATGAAGGGAGGCTAGACAGTGCAGTGGTAGGGGTATAGATGGAGGGGGTGAGCAATGAAGGGAGGTTAGACAGTGCAGTGGTAGGGGTAATGATGGAGGGGTGAGCAATTAAGGGAAGCTAGACAGTGCAGTGTAAGGGTATAGATGGAGGGGGTAAACAATGAAGGGAGGCTAGACAATGCAGTGGTAGGGGTATAGATGGAGGGGGTGAGCAATGTAGGGAGGCTAGACAGTGCAGTGGTAGGGGTATAGATGGAGGGGGTGAGTAATGAAGGGAGGTTAGGCAGTGCAGTGGGGATAGTTGAAAGTTGTAGGGGGGAGCTAGAAAGCACAGGAAAAGCACTTTGGATGATTTTGATTTTTTTCTGTGAAATATGAGGCTATTACATCAGCCAATAAACAGGGAGTAGGCAGAGGACGTGGTGGACAGAGCAGGGAGTTGAATACTTTAAAGAGCTGTTTGGGGTTATGGGATTATAAGGATACACTTCACAGGATGTCCATAGTACTGGTGTATTATAGCAGGGACACTCCAGTAATAATAGATATGTTCCAGATCATCCACAGAAAAGTTTTACCTATAACTTTAATTAGCGCAGGTCCTGTAGGTTTGATAATTTCTGGTGACTTTACCTCATATATCTCTGGTAGCGAGTGCTGCTTAATATAATGTCTCAGAAGACTGTCCGCATTGCGCAGTGAGGCCATTACTGAACAGTGGAGGTTCGCCCAGCGGTCTCACTATTTCTGTGTACTCCCAAACCGGCACCTGCATTTCTGTCTCCTAGCAACTCCCACGTCCCCGCCCCTTCCCAACCACAGTCGCCAACGTTCTATTCTCCCGCCCTGATTGATATGCCAAGTAGAGATATCGGCCCCTGTAGTTATGGTTCTGTTTATGTGGCCGTGATAAACAATTCGTGTAGCGCACTAGTAGCCATCGCTATTGCCACTGAATTTGCGCTGCATCTACCGTAAGTTTAGTTGTGACAATGTTCACATACAACGCGTTAACGTTTTATAGTAGGATTGACAGGTGGACACATCCTACTTCCCAGCTAGCCACCGCGCTCAGCAAGTTTGACAGTGGAGCACGTGGTTCTAGGCGCAGGATCCGGAAGTGCGCGTGCAGTTATTACCCTGCTTAGTTTAGTGGTCGCCGTTTTTCCTGCTTCGGTTTGACGGGATAGAATGGGGTTAATGAGAGGGAACTCCCCAGCGATGAGAAGTCTGCTAGGCCTGACCGTCAGTATCGGGCTGGGTTATTGTGTTTATAGAGTGGTTCGTGCCCACCAGAGGAAGAAGCAGCATCAGGGCTGTGTGGGAACTGGCAGTATCCGCGGTCCAAGTAAGACATTTCCACCAATGTTTTCACATCTGTTTATAAAGTGACTGTAAGGTTGTTTCCTATTTACTTCAAATTCACAGAACACATGTTTTTTTATTTAGTAAATGGTGCAAAACCTGCCCAGCTGTTCATTTGCAGCAGCTAATCAGATGCTATTGTTATATCGGTACAGTAATAAAAAAAAAAAAAATAATAATAATAAAGATAGCATCTGATTGGTTGCTGCAGATTAACAGCACAAGTTTTGCACCTCTTCTTAAAGGGACAGCTCAGTGGAAATTAACAATAGTTGTTAAGTAGTTTGTGTAATGCCTTTTTAGTTATTCCTTATATCCTCTTCCATTTTGAAAAATCAGTTGATTTCATACCCTTTGCTGTTCCCTGCAGTTGACATTAGTGAGCTGCCATTTCAGGTTCTAACGGTCCTTCTTCCCAGGATGTACCACTTCCCTGGAATGTTCCTAACAGTAATTTCTACTGATTGGCTGTTGGATGGGTCAAAGATGCTCAGATCTCTACTGAGCAACTGAATCAACCCAGGCGCTGGGTCAAGGGCAAGACCATAACAATCTCTATTAGGGGTCCTGCAAACAGTTAGTATTTTGGTTGCATTTATTTATACACAGACAAAATGCTGAATTGGCAGATTAAGGTAATTGGGATGAAAAAATACTGCTCTTTTTTCTTAAAAAGTACATGTATTTCCCTGGTCCGTAGCACGGCAGTATGAAACAATGGGTTAATTCCCCTTGCGACGTCATCTGACAGGCCACTCCCCAAGCTGATAAATTGCTCCCCAGCCCTCTTACCATTGTCTTTTTTCCTCCTGTCCTCGGTCAGGCCAGCTGCTCTCTCTCCCTCCACTAAAGGGTTAAGCTCTCTCCTACTCCAAGCTGCACCTCACGCTTGCGTAAGGGTACAGTGCGGCCGCACCTCCCGCCGGAAATCTCGCGAGAGCGCGTGACGTCATCACGGCCGTCGCGACTTCCGGGTTTCGGCTTGAAAATAGGGCGGCTAAGCGTTTTTTGCCTGCTTATTGCATGAAAAGACGTTCCTGGCTCCAGGAGACTCCTGTTAAAGTGTGGTGCTGTGCAAACCTGCTCTGTCTTGCCTAACTGTGAGTACTTTGTTGCAATGGTGCCAGATGTCTAGATTGCTTACTTTGTAATTCAATCTAAATCCTGAACATATTTCCATTTTTCTAAATTAGTGTTTGCTTCCATGAGTTCTCACGGAAGACACAGATCCTCATCAAAAGGGTGAGCAGCATTTTAATGAGAGAGCGCATAATTGTTTTGGATCAATTATACTTATCTTTTTATTAATTTCTGTACAGATCATCCAGAAGGGAAAGAGAGGATGACCATAACTTGTATGCCAAAGAATATAGAATCGAATGTGCAACTTGTGATAATGCGGCTATCAGGGGTCAAAAGCTATGTGGAGTCTGTCTGTCTTTACATGAAAAGCCTTCAACTTCATCAGACCAAATTTTGTCCTCTGTTAAAGGATTGATTGACTCCTCCCTTAAAGATTTCTCCAGATGCATGATTAATCAAGTTTCAGATATGATCAAATCAGCTATTCCTACAGCAGGTCAGCGATCTCCAATCTCACCCCAGTTTCAAGCCGCTTCAGACCAAACTGAACCAGGAGAGTTGATAGAAGGTGACTTAGGCCCTATTCCAGCAGAGCCAAGTCGTGAGGCTTCCTTAACCCATGAAGTATTGGCTGATTTAATCTCCAAGATGAGAAAATCATTGCTGATCTCTGAACCTGAGACGCCAGCTCCTTCGGATTTGATGTTTTCGGTGAAAACAGATGAAACTATATCTTTCCATGTACATGAGCGCATTAAAGATATTATTAAAAAAGAATGGGATTCGCCAGATAAAAGATATTCTGCCTCTCAAAACTTTAATAATACCTACCCAATTAAACAAGTTGATTCTTCCTTCTGGGACAATCCACCGAAAATAGATACACCTATAATTAAAGCAGCAAAATTCACTTCTTTGGCAACAGAAGATTCTGCGGTTCTTAAAGATCCGATGGATAAAAGGGAAGAATCTCTGCTTAAAAGAATTTATCATTTATCAGGGGCAGCTCTTAGACCCCCTATTGCAATAACCAGTTTTGCTAGGGCTAATAAAATCTGGATCCAAGAACTGGAAGAAGCTATCAAGAATGGTTCCCCTAAGGAAGAACTGCTTTCTATGATTAAGGATGTAAAGCTTTCAAACGAATTTGTTGCTGAGGCATCAATGGATTCGATCAAGTTGGCAGCTAAAACCATGAGTGCTTCAGTGGTAGCTAGGAGATCGGTGTGGCTCAGACAATGGAGGGCCGATAATAATTCTAAGCAGGGCCTATCATCTCTTCCCTATGAGGGTGGTCTCTTATTTGGCAGCAAACTAGAGGAATTGATCGAGAGGAATTCTTCAAAGAAAAGCCTTCCTCTTTCTAGACCTCAGAGGAATGTGTTTCCAGCAGCATCAACTTCCACCTTCAAAGATGCCAAACAGTATAGGCCTGGAAGACCCTTTGCTCAGAGGGGGTCATGGCGGTCCAACCCCACTCAGTCCTTTCGTGGCAGAGGAGCCAGTACCAGAACACGTCCTTTATGACTGTCAAGAAGCCCATCATCTGAAAGTGGGAGGGAGACTTTCCGGTTTCCACAACATATGGGCTCAAACGACTCAGGACTCTTGGGTCCTACAGATTATAAAGCATGGGTACCGACTAGAATTTCTTTCTTTTCCCCCTCAAGACAGATTTATCCAGTCAAAGGTTCCCAAGTGCCAGCAGGCCAGGAAAACTTTCGACTCTGTCCTGTATTCCCTGGTTCACAACAATATCATAGAACAGGTCCCTGTTTCCCAAAGAGGGAAAGGTGTTTATTCTCCTCTCTTTTTCCGAATAAAGAAGTCAGGGGATATCAGACCTATCCTCAACTTAAAATATCTCAACTAATTTCTGCAAATAAAAAAGTTTCGTATGGAAACACTTCAGTCTGTCACCATTCAGCTGAACAAACAGGATTGGATGTCGAAGATAGACATCAAAGACGCCTACCTGCACGTGCCGATCCATCGAAACCACCGCAGGTTTCTTCGTTTTTGTGTCAACCAGTCACATTACCAATACAGAGCACTTCCATTTGGTCTGGCAACTGCTCCAAGGCTGTTTACCAAAGTTTTGGTTCCCTTAATTGCACATCTTCGAATGCAGAAAGTGCATACCTGGACGATATCCTAATAAAAGCCAAGACCCAGTCCCTACTCAGGGATCATATTGTACATACCTTGACTTGCCTGGCCCGTCATGGATGGATAATCAACAAGGAGAAATCGTATCTTCTTCCGGCTCAGAGCATTCAATTTCTGGGAAACGAGATAAATACTCTCTCCATGTCTGTCTCTCTCCCGGAAACTCGCAGAGAGGACATCATGACAAAAATAAGAAAATTCACTGCACTCCCAGCATCAACGGCTTGGATGTGCCAGCATATCCTGGGCAAGCTAATTGCGACCCTAGACTCGGTCAAATGGGCCATGGTTCACATTCGCCCATTGCAGATGTCATTCTTGAGTCAGTTCTCTCCGGAGAGAAATCCAAATCAACTCATCATCCTCACCTCTCCAGTCAGAACAGATCTGGAATGGTGGACATTGAAGAGCAATTTCAGACCAGTGCCCTTACAGACACCTTCATGGCAAATCCTTACCACGGATGCGAGCCCTGTTGGCTGGGGAGCCACTTTAGGGAATCTGATGGTCCAAGGTGTGTGGCCAGTGAAACCATCATTGGCTTCTCAGAATCAGAGGGAGATGACTGCAGTGCTCCTGGCACTCAAACACTTTCAACACCAGCTGTTAGGAAAGTCAGTGCAAGTGAACTCAGACAATGCAACAACAGTTGCTTATATCAACAAGAGGGGGGGCACTCGAAGTCACCATCTTTGGTTAATCTCCAAACAGATCCTCAATTGGGCAGAAATTCATTTATTCAACCTGAGCTCATGCTACATTCCTGGAATAATCAATCTGGAGGCAGATTTCCTGAGCAGAAGTCAGCTTCCTCAGACAGAGTGGCAGCTTCACCCTCAAGTATTTCTTCAAATTTCTCAATTGTGGGGTTGCCCGGAGATAGATCTCATGGCTACCAAGCACAACTCTCAATTGACGAAGTACTGCTCCAGGTTCCAGGATCCCAGTGCATACAAGGTAAATGCCTTCTCGATCAAATGGGATTTCCCCTTGATGTATGTTTTTCCCCCCATAGCCATCATACCATGGGTGCTCAAGAAAATCAGAGACGACAAAGCAAACATCATTGTCATCCTCCCCTGGTGGCCGAGAAGGCCATGGTTTCCGTGGGTCCTGCAAATGTCTGCAGCTCCGCCATTCAAACTACCTCTGAGGAAGGACCTTCTGAGGCAGGGGTCAGTTTCTGTTCAGAATATCAAGAGCCTTCAGTTGACGGCCTTTTTATTGAAACCACGAGCATGAGGCTTAGAGGGCTCTCAGAAAGCACTATATCAACACTATTAGCAGCCAGGAAGCCTTCCACGTCTGCTAAATATTACAAATCTTGGAAAGTATTTTGCAACTGGTGCAAACTTAAAAAGTTAAACCCCTTAAGCCCCTCAGTAGAATCCATTACGGAATTCCTACAGGCTGGGCTCAAGAAAAATCTCAGTAAAGCCACTTTAAAGTCGCAGGTGACTGCAATTTCAGCTCTAACCAATACAAAATGGGCCTACGATCCGCTCATTATCCGTTTTTTTCAGGGGGTATCTCATTTAATACCCCAAGTTAGGGCCAAAGTGCCTCCCTGGGATCTTACCCTGGTTCTCAATTACCTCAAAGGACCTCCTTTTGAACCTCTGGAGGCCTGTTCAATAAAACATTTAACATTCAAAACTCTATTTTTGGTGGCCATAACCTCTGCAAAAAGAGTGGCAGAGTTACAAGCCCTTAGGGCCTCGGAACCATTTACTGTATTTCTCCAGGACAGAGTAATACTCAGACCAGACTTCACTTTTCTCCCCAAAGTAGTGTCCAGCTACCACATTAATCAGGATATTATTCTGCCTACATTAAACATCTCATCGGATGAGTGTGATCTACCCTTTCCACATTCCCTTGATGTCGGAAGAATGATAGAACTAAGAATGTTCGCAAAACGGATGCACTCTTTATACTCTTCTCAGGTAGCCGATCAGGATGTCAACCAGCAAAATCCACTTTAGCCTCATGGCTAAAACATTGCATAGAGCAAGCTTATGTGGGCAAGACAGAGCCATTACCTGATAAGGTCACGGCTCATTCCACCAGATCAGTTGCAGCTTCATGGGCATTCAGTGCCAGAGCTTCGCCTGAGGAAATATGCAAGGCGGCAGCATGGTCGTCCTTATCTACTTTTATTAGGCACTACAAAATTGATATTGCCTATTCTGAACAAGCTGGTTTTGGTTCAAAAATTTTGTCTGCTGCTGTTCAAGAGTAAAATAAGTTTTTTCAGCATATATTGGATTCCCGCCCATTTCTTTAAGCTTTTCAAATCCCATTGTTTCATACTGCCGTGCAGGACCAGGGAAAAACGAAAATTCTATTTCAGTTCTTACCGGAATTTTCTTTTCCTGGTCCGTAGCACGGCAGTATATACTTCCCTCCCCTTGGTGTGTTTAATACCATTTCAGATCTGATGCTCGGACAGTCGTTCAAAGACAATGGTAAGAGGGCTGGGGAGCAATTTATCAGCTTGGGGAGTGGCCTGTCAGATGACGTCGCAAGGGGAATTAACCCATTGTTTCATACTGCCGTGCTACGGACCAGGAAAAGAAAATTCCGGTAAGAACTGAAATAGAATTTTCGTTTTTGCACTAAACTTTCCCATCAAGTAGTATGGTACTTAAAGGGGAACTTCACTCATAGAACAATAATTAAACATTGCATTGCCCATTGTTAGATGACTGTAATCACTTACTTGGATTCCAAGTGGGAAAAAATTGCAAGGCTGCCCACTTCCCTTGCATGATCACTTACCACTTAAGGCAAACCTAGTCCACTTGTCAGCTAATATATTTTAACAAGTTTCCTTTCTTTAACCACTGCAAAGGTGCAAATGTGCACAAATAATCCATAACAGAACATACAGATCCCAGCATGCACAGCTGTCCAACACAAGTAAATTGAAAAGTTTGCAGCAGGTTCTCCGCTATGATCAGTCACTCATTACTGGACTCCTAGATTATACATTTACAAGCACAGAGCAGAATGTGTTAGTAAGTGACACTGCTGTAACAGATCAAAAAAAATCTTAATAAACATATAAATCCCAGCATGCACATTGATAGCACGAAAGTGAAATAATGCTTACCACAATTTACTCCTTGTTCTATCATATGTGTTATAAATATTCAAAATGTGTGCAGAATTAGCAGGCTGTTCCCAACAGGCAACAGGGTCATATAATCACAAAAAGCGAAAATGTTGTCTTTTTTGGGGGGGTCTGTAGCACAGCGGTGATAAAAAGGGGTTATTTCCAGTGACGTCACTCGAACAGGCTCCTCCCCAAGCTAATGAAAGTTTCCTTCTGCCTCATCACCTTTGTCTTTAAATAATGACTTGAGTAATACAGTAGGTTGGAAATAAGATATCTAAAACAGAGAAAGGAACTCGCACTGCCATGCTACGGACCAGGAGAAGAAAATTGTGGTAAGTAATGACAACATTTTCGCTTTTCCCTGTTCTTCCACGACAGTGATGATAATGGGATTTGAAAATCTTAAATCAAGGGAGGGAGTCTCAAATAAATGCTAAGAATAGAAAAAAAAATATGTGAAGCTGTAGAAAGTATTTTAGAGCCAAAAGAGGCTTGATCTGACAGAAAAACATCTACAAATTTCCTCTGGGGAGACCTTGGCACTGAATGCCCAAGATGCTGCTACCGATCTTGTAGAGTGTGCTGTGACCTTACCAGTTAATGGCTCTGGACACACTTCAGACAAGCAGAAGGGAGCTGTGCAACTTGGAATACACACTGGAAACTCTCGTAAAACAAATTACATAGAATCCACATATACACATAGGACAAACGCCCATGCCTGGTGTGTTTTGTGTATAGGAACACTTAATCAAAGGCCCTGTGGGTTGCACAGCTCCTTTCTGCTTGTTTAAAGTGTGTCCTGACACTGATCTGGCGAACGGCCCGGGGCCTTGCTGTCTGGCCCTCCCAATGGAGCAAGTTGCTTTCCTCCTATATTGCTACAACTTTGCTACATTGTTGCTCTATATGATTACACTCTTTGTTAGTGGCAGTGTGATACTGTTTTTGCTAGTTGCAGGTAATGGCTCTGCCTTGCAGAGGTATGCCAGTTAAATCCCTAGTTTAAGCCATGATGCCAGGGTGGACTTAGCTGGTTGATATCCCCTTCTACTACCTTTGAATAGAACAAATAGGGTGTTCTCTTTATGGACGCTTTCTGTCCTGTTCAGGTAAATCCTTAGAGCTCTTCCCACATCTAAAGTGTGAAGAAATGCCTGGCCCTCATCTGGTGCCCACCGCTAAGGTTGGGAGTATGATATCTTGGTGGATATGGAACTGGGATACTACTTTAGGTAGGAAGGAGTCATCTGGTCTCAAAATCTCTATATCTGGAAGGAATCTGATGAATGGTTCTGATACCCTTAGTGCTCTAAACTCAGCAACTCTCCTTGCTGATGTGATGGCAACTAGAAAGACAGTTTTGATAGTCAGACATTTCATAGTGCAGTCCTCAAGAGGCTCACATGGAGGCTCTTGCAGGCATTTTATAACCCGTGATAGGTCCCAAGTGGGAATTCTGGGGAACATGTGAGATACCCCTTGTAAAAATCAAACAATTTAGAGGATCTGTGGCCCACTTGATGTTGATGACAATGGCAGAAACCTGAGATTTTAAGGTCGCTTTATTCTAAGTCCTGATTGTAAAAATTCTGTAATAGTTTCTACTGAGGCGGACAGAGGATTCTGGTTTTATATACATTTCTAGATGTAGGGGGTTTTCTTGCCGCCAATAGAGTGGTTATCGTAAGGTCAGAAAGGCCTCTATTTTAACCATGGAAGCCTTAATAGCCAAGCCGCCAGATGAAGGTGCTCTGAGTTCTGAAGAGCAACTGGGCCTTGGAGAAGAAGGTAAATATATAGTACTCACATAACCACGAGAAGCTACTACCATTCGGCAAGATGGCTTCCCTCCAAAATCCCAGCTCTTGCAGATCCCAAAAAGACGGTCCTCCGGAATATATTAGAACATATGTACAGATAGGGTTTGCGGCCACTTGGGCAAAGGGAGCCAAATCCGCATAGTTAAAACATACCGTTATTTATTCTTTCCCGTGGGATACATCACTCGCACACGGGTCCCAGGACACGGACCAAACAGGTGAAGGAGGGCAGGGGGGCGTGGCCTGACGCGTTTCGTGGAGACTTCCGCTTCCTCGGAGATCTTGGAGAAGAAGGTCCCTCCTCTGTGATGATCTGATTGGGGGGAGCTATTTACATCTAGAGTGCTCACGCGAACCACAGTCTCCTTGGCCACCATGGTAGAATTGTTATGATTTTCGCTTGTCTTCCCTGTTCTGAATGCCATGGTGTCTTTAAAATGTGAGCAGAATCTCTTCAGCTAAGTATTGTATCTGTTGGCCATGATCTCTATAAATGGCATTCCCTAGATTTGAGTGATCTGGTGGAAGATTTGAGGGTTGAGCTGCCATTCCCCCTGACAAAGAGGGTTCCTGCTGAGAAAGTCTGTTTCTTTGTTGGTTTTGCCAGGAATATGGCACAAGCTTATAACTAGTAAAAATGATTACGCCCAGTTGAACGTCCTTTGATATTTTTCAAAGATGACCTGATTTGGACAGATTTCCCCTGTAGTAACAGGTGAAAATGATGAAGGGCTATTAGAACTGCCATCATGTCCTTTTGATTTTGTAAGGTTGGTAACATTGTCCTGTCCCAAAATCCTTGAGCTACTTGGTTCTGAAAAGTGGCTCCCCAGCCATAAGGGCTGTCGTCTGTCATGATGATCTTCCAAGATGGGGGTCTCCAGATAAACCAGCTTGAAATTGATGGGGATCGTCCACCACTTATTGGGAAGGTGAGGATAATCAGTGGATCTGGGCTCTTGAGGGGAGAGAACTGTTTCAAAAAGGGTATTTGGAATGACTGGATGTGGACAATGATATGTTGACACATCCATGCTGTTGAAGCTGGGACTTGATGTCGTCTCCTGGTCTGAGGAAGGGACACTGACAGTGGCATTGAAAATAATGGCCGCCGCTATGCATTAACGCACCAGAAAATCATGAGGGAGCGTATTGTTCGCCCCACGTACAGTTTCTGGCATCTCTTGCAGGTTATCAAGTAAAGTATATAACACATTTAGCATTACATTTTATGAAATCACGAACTGTGTATTTTTTGTTAGTTGCGCTTGGTACTATTGTTTTTCCATTCTGTAGTACCAAGCACGTTTTCACCTGATGGCCCCACACTTAAAGGCCCAGACTGTTGATTGGGCCTTTTTCTATCCTGCCAGAACATACTAGTGGAAACTATATCTCCTAATGATCTACCTCTCCTTGACACAGATTTCCTCCCCCCCTTCTAGAACTTATGTTTTATTGTCTATTTTTAATGTATGTAAATTTTGGTTTATGATTTTTTTTTTTTTAATCTGTTCAAAATCTTTACTGTATTTACTGTGTTTTTTATCTTTTTTGTATCCTGGAACAGTAGATCCTGCCTATCCTTCCCTTTAACTTCTACGTAATCGCTGTTTATATCTTTTCTCTTTTTCACTTGCTGCTTTTTCAAAACCCTGTTCAGTAGAATAGTTCCTGTTCCTGATGCGGAGGAACTCACTGTCACAATATTTCTTGATAAACTTTGTTTTTTTTCTGTTTTTAAGGTGCATCTGAAAAAGTTTCAGTCTCGGCGAGTGATCTCGAACCTCATCATCTAGAAAAACTTATTGATATTCTTGCTACCAGCTCAGATATTTCTCTTCAAGAGCAAGTGTTGGTCACATTGTGTAACAGTGCTGCCTTCTCTAGAAATCAAGTAAGTAAAAACTGAAGGTAGCCATACATGTAAAGAGTTTTCCCATTTTTATACCACTACTAATAATTTTTCTATCTTTGTAAAAACTTGCCCAGTCATGACATTTATTTTAAAATAAAATGTAAAAAATGTGTAAAGGGTATCTCTGCTGGTATAAACTAAATTTGGGTATTTAGTTTTATTGAAGAACGGAAGGTAAAGGAGCTGCGTCTTACCTCCCATTCTTCAATAAAACCTGCAGGATCCAGGAGAGAAGGTAAGATACTTACCCGATCACTTGCTCCCCACTTATACATTGTATCTACAATTTTATGCAATACCAGTTTGTGACAATTAATGCATAGGCACAGTAGTGCTACCCTCCAGCTGTAATGGGACACTATACTTGTGAAAGCAATAGTTGAGGTTTGTACCGTGTTAGCCATAAACAAGAGAAGAAAAGTAGAGCTGTGATATCTTTTATTGGCTAACTAGACAATAGAAAAAATATAAAAAGCTTTTGGGAGTCCTAAGCTCCCTTCATCAGGCTAAACATCTTGTGAAGTAATTGACATCTGGCTCCTTCCCGCACACTGCCCTCCCCTTCATTAATATATGTTACCTTTGTCAGAGATAGGCATGTCAGTGAGACTGAGACAGTGGGAAGATTCAGAAAGCAGACTGTTACTGCATGTGTATATAGTATGCCTTTAACCTCTGGCAGTTTTACTACAATCAATGGCTGTAATTGATCAGTTAAATAAAATAATAATAATGGGTCTTGGGGAGGTTTGAATTTGGAGTAAATAATGAGCTTTTGGGTGATAACCTAGCATTGTTTTGCACTATAGTTAGAGTATGGAATTTTATGACTAATAATAACCTGCACACGGGGTAAGGCCCACATAGACAACTGTACTGGAAATAAAACAAATCTGGAATCAAGTAGTTAGTTTGGTATTGTTATTATTGGTGGAACAAACAAGCCTATGTTTTCCTTTTGATGATGCTGTATAGCAGAATGCTTATCTAGTTTTACATGGACAGGTACAAACCCAACTTGGTAAGTTAAAGGGCATGTCCACCCTGTAAATTAACTTTTAATATGTGGTAGGGCTTTCTCCCCCAGCCCCAACCGCATTATTCTTATTTGCAGAGACTCCCCCGATAGTTACTTACCTTCCCTCTATCCTCTGCCGCACTGTCTGGCCCTCTGCTTCCATGGAACTGCAAGCAGGGGACGGGACCGGTAGCCGCGCCTGTGATTGGCTGAGAAGCAGACAACTACGGATGCGGCTGCAGGCAGTTCAGAACGGCGGAGGATAGAGGGAAGGTAAGTAGAGATCGGGGGAGTTTCTGCAAATAAGATTAATGCGGTTGGGGCTGGGGGAGCAAGCCCTACCACATATTAAAAGGGTTTAATGCTAGGGGGAGGGAGACCAAAACAGGAGGGAGGGCTGCTCAGAGCATGCCACAAACCTCTCAGAGGCGGAAACAATTTCCCCCTCTGCTAGGCTCCTGGTATCCAGTTTTCTGGACTTTGGAGGGACATTGCAGGGCAACCATTTGGATCTGGGATATAAGGTAAGGATTTTTCTACACTACACAGTGGGGCCAGTAGTAACATACATAGTAACATAGTAATTGAAGTTGAATAAAGACATCAAGTCCAACTTATTCACCCTCTTTTTTTTATTTTTATTATTATTTTTTAACCCTACCTAACAGTTGATCCAGAGGAAGGCAAAAAAAACAGCAAAAGGGGGGAAAAATTCCTTCCTGACTCCAAATGGCAATCGGAAAGTATCCCTGGATCAACCAGATCTATATGTATTAATAAAGTAATTCTTAATATTTTTTAGTTTTAGAAACTTATGGTATCCAGGCCTTTTTAAAGCTATTTAATGAACTTGCCATTACCACATCTGCTGGAAGACAATTCCGCAGTTTCACCATTCTCACTGTAAAGAAACCTTTCCTAACCTGAAGATGAAACTTCTTTTCTTCCAACCTTAAAGGATGTCCACGAGTCCCCTGATATGATCTATTAGTGAACAATGCACCATTAATGGCCCATTAATATATTTGTATAAGGTTATCATATCCCCATGCAAACGTCGCTTCTCCAATGTAAACAGCCCTAACTTGTCTAATCTGCCTGCATATTCAAGCCCCTCCATTCCCCTTATTAATTTAGTTGCCCTTCTCTGAACTGCCTCAAATTCCAAGATGTCCCTTTTGTATATGGGATTCCAAAACTGCACTGCATATTCCAAATGAGGCCTTACCAGTGCCTTGTAGGGAGAATAATATCTTTCTCTCTTGAATCTATTCCCCTCTTTATACAAGACAATATCTTTCTAGCTCTAGCTGTTGCTACCTGGCATTGTTTGCTACAGCTAATTCTGTTATCTACCAGAACCCCAAATCTTTTTAGATTACAGATGCACCTAACACAGAGTTATTTATGGTGTAGGTAGCACAGGGATATTATTAAATCCCAAATGCATCACCTTACATTTATCAACATTGAATCTCATCTGCCATTCTGCTGCCCATTTTGATAATCTATCTAGGTCTGCTTCCAACACTTGCACATCATTTGAAGTTTCCAAAGCTCTGCATAGTTTAGTGTCATCAGCAAACACAGAAATCTTGCTCTCAATGCCCCCTTCTAAGTCATTTATAAACGGATTAAACAGAAGCGGCCCCAGTACAGAACCCTGAGGCACACCTCTTATAACTTTAGCCCACATAGATGTAGCTCCATTTACCACCACTCTCTGCTTGCGATCCAATAACCAATTCTCTATCCATGCGCAAGTGTTTTCTTCAAGGCCAACAGTCCTCAGTTTATACATTAGTCGCCTATGTGGCACAGTATCAAAAGCTTTCACAAAATCCAAGTATACCACATTCACTGCTGTGCCTGAATCCAAATTCTTACTCGCTTCTTCATAAAAACCAATTTAAATTTGTCTGGCATGATCTATTTCTCATAAATCCATGCTGACTACTACTAATAAGATGAGCTCTGGAGACAAAGTTAAGGTTATGATCTCGTAACAAAGTTTCCATCACCTTCCCTACCACTGATGTTAGGCTTACAGGTCTATAGTTACCAGGCTGTGAACGACTACCTTTTTTGAATATTGGTATTACATTGGCTTTTTTCCAATCCAGCAGCACATCCCCAGACCAAAATGAATCTGAAAAGATAACAGTGGTATAAATAGTACTGAACTAAGCTCTTTTAAAATCCGCAGGTGTATTCCATCCGCTCCTGGGACTTTATTGATATTAATTTTGTCTAATTGTTTCCGTACCATATCCTCCTTCAGCCAATGTGAATACTCCTCATTTCTCCCCTGCATATTATTACAATCCCTGCTGTAAGGACTAGGATTCTCAACAGTGAAAACCAATGTAAAAAAAAAATGGTTTAGCAGATTAGCCTTTTTGGCATCCTCTAGTGGGTTAAATTATAATTTTGGGGGTGGACATGCCCTTTAAAATGTATAATCCTTGTAATTTCTTTTTTACTCTAGGACATCATAAGGAATTTGGGTGGCATCGCCGTTATTGGAAACATTCTTTCAGGATGCAGTCAACAAGCTAAAGTACATGCTTTAAATGCCCTCAACAATCTGAGCATGAATCTACAAAATCAAGAGATAATTAAGGTATTTTACTTATTTGTGATATATTACAGGGAGTAAGGTTGATTAAAAGCGCATCAGTGTGGCCTAGTCCTAAATTCAGTTACCCTAATAGTGTCTCCTGAAATAGAGTTTAGAATACCACATAAGACTTATTTTCCACATGTTAAATTTGAGGAATGTTGATTACCTTTCGCCTATGGCGTTTTTAAGCAAGAAAACTTTTTTTTTTAGTGAATGGGTTCATTATTTTAGATCTGTGGCATTTCTGATAATGTTTTTTCAGGACCGCAATACCCCTTTAATTGCAATTCTCGCCATCTCACCAATAGACTTTAAGGGGGATGGAGAGAGTTGAACAAGATCTTTGTCTAAAGATGGTGTGTTTCCACACCGAAACATAACTTGTTTTGCCTCAATGACTAAATAAACTAGTTGGATCTTAAGACTGGTGTGTTCAGTTTTAATTTTTATATTTGAGCAAGATCTTGGGCAATCTGGGCTGGTCCCTGCTCTGTATCGTAAGAGTTGTATTGGGGTCAAATAGGCTCTATTGAGTATATAAAGTTGTGATGTCTGATACTCTGGGGGAGACCAGGGTGTGGGTGATCAGGGCTTCTTCCCACTCCTCTCCAGTCATTGGGCCAATATCAGACTCCTATGTTTGTTTCCTAACAGAAACTAGAGATCGTGCTGTGGGGAGATGAAGAGAGCGGTATATAGTTGAGATCTGTCTGGAGGAGGTTGTAGCGGTTAGAGGTGCAATTAAGGGGTTTTTCTCTAAAATCAGGGAATGATTGTTAAATTGTGTCTGGAAAGCATGCCTGACCTGGAGGAATCTGAAAAACATATTATTAGGTAGCTCGAAATCCTGCTGTAGTTGGTCAAAGGTTTTTAATGTATTGTCTTTTAAGAGGTTGGAAATTTGGACAACCTTATATTTTAACCAGATTTCAGGGTGTGGTACAGACAAAAACTCGGGCAGCTGCCTGTTGTACCACAGCGGTGTGGACCTATTGATCTTGGATATCCCTAGAGATTTAATCGCTAGATCCCAGGTCTTTAATGCTTGTATGAGAATTGGGTGTGGGTTTTCCGGCAGAGTCGTACCCTTGTAACCTCTAGCAACAAGACCGAGAGGAGGATAGAGTGGGCTGGCATTGGGGACCTCAAGCAGTGTGCACATTCTATCAGATTCCTCGTGTGACCAATGAAATATGTGAGAGACTTTGGCAGCTGTATAATACCGTTGAAGATCGGGAACAGCCAGGCCACCCAGTTCTGAGGGGTTCTTAAGGGTTTCCCAGTTAAGTTTGTGTCGTTGGGGTCCCCAGACAAAAGATTTAAGGAGCGATTCCAAAACTAGTATTTCAGTTGTATAAGTACGGGCGAGTGCCAGAATATATATAGCATTTTTAGTAGTAGAACCATTTTAATTATATTTGCACGGCCCACCACTCCTATGGGGAGCCTGCACCAAATCTTTACTTTAGATTTGATATGGTTTATAAGTGGTTCAATATTAAGGGCAGCGAAATCTTTTGGTTGTCTGGAGAAGTATATTCCTAGATGTTTGATAGTTGCTGCCCGGGCCAGGGGGGATGAGTTTGACGGGGCCTCGGGGGGGGGGAATTATCGAGTGGTAATATTTGGGATTTTGTCCAATTTATTGAGAGATCCGAGAATTTCCCATAGTCCGTTATTGTTAGTAGTGCTGCTTCCAATGAGGAGTTTTGGTCGGCAAGGTAGAGTAGCATGTCGTCCGCATAGAGACTTACCTTCTCTACCAGGTTGTTTTTGGAGAGGCCTCTTATGCTGGGGTGATTGCGGATTTGGATGGCTAACGGCTCCACCACTAGGGCGTATAGGAGAGGCGACGGGGCAACCCTGACGGGTACCTCTAGTTAGTGGGAATGCCGGGGAGGTTACATTGTTTGCTAAGATTTTCGCCTTGGGGTGTGTGTAGAGAATTTGGAGCCAATCTATAAAGTTAGGTCCAAACCCGAAGCCCCGCAACACCTGCCAAAGAAAAGGCCATTCCACCGAGTCAAAGGCACGGGCTGTATCGATTGTGACTATACATCTTGTCCCTGGATTGTGGACAGATTCATGTATAGTCTGCGCGTGTTCAATGAGGTGTTTTTTCGGGGTATAAATCCGGTTTGATCCGAATGAATAAGTGTGGTAATATATTTGAGTCTAAGTGACAGGAGTTTTGCAAGTATTTTAACATTGGTTTGCAGAAGTGAGATGGGTCTGTAAGACTCAGGGAATAAGGGGTCCTTTCACAGGTTTGGGAATAAGTATAATTAGGGCTTCTTGCATAGTTGGGGGGATAGTTTTTGTGGAGAACATGTGGTTGTAGAGGTTTAACAGCTTAGGTGATAGAGTTTCGAGATAGGTGGAATAGAATTCAGAGGGGAGGCCATCAGTGCCTGGGGTTTTGTTGTGAGTTAGTGCAGTTATGGTTTGTTGGATTTCTATCTCAGTAATTGGAGCCTCCAGTTCTCTGCATACTTCAGGGGGTAGTTTTGGGAGCAGGATATCGTTTAGGAAAGTTTGGATCTCCTCTTGGGTATGTTCCAGAGTTGAAGAGTATAAGTCGACGTAATATTTGGCCAGACACTCCACAACCTCATCAGGCTCATTAATTATTTGGCTTGCAGGGGTACGTAGAGTGATAACTAACTGTAGGTGGTTTATGCTCGTTGTTTATCATATAGGCCAGGAGTCTACCATACCATTCCCCGCGCTGAAAATAGGAATGGGAGCGGAAATGAAGCTTTTTTTGGGCTTTATTTTCATATATCTTGTCGGTTTCTCTGGCCTGAAGTTTTAGAGCATTTGCTGTATCAAGGGTAGGGTTCCTAAGGAACTCAGTTTGGGTAGCTTGGAGTGCTCTAGTAGCGGCTCTTTCCAGTTGTGAGGACCTTTGTTTCAGTTTGTTAATAGCAGAGATAAGCCACATTCTGGCATGGACCTTAAAGGCATCCCAGACAAATTGTGCACCGGCAGTGCCTTCGTTTCTGGTAAAGAATTCTATCCACTCCACAGAGAGGTAATTTTCCTAGGAGATTAATCTGAGCCAAAATGGGTTCAGTCTCCATCGTATTGGGGGGGGGGGGGGGGGGGAGGAAACGGTCCAATTTATTTCGGTCCAACAAGGTGTGTGGTCGGATAGAATTCTGGGTGTCATTCCAGTGTTATGTAACCTTGGTAGTAGGGTCGTGTGGATGAAAATATTATCTATGCGGGACATAGTGTTATGGGTACTCGAGAAACATGAGTAAGCTCGGATATTGGGATGTTGGCTGCGCCAGGCATCAACCATGTGCAGAGACTGCATGAATTTGCCAAATCGGGTCGTGGAGATTGGGGGTGGGACCTAGTCTGGGGGGTGCAGGCGATCCTGGGTAAGATTTGTAACCATATTGAAATCCCCCATCCATATAGATGGGACATTGGGATGTTCCGCCAGGAACTTTGTGCCTGCATGTAGTGCTGACACTGCAAAAGGTGGGGGAACATAGGAGGCTAAGACAATTATTGGTTTGGATTGAATTTTAGCATATAGCTAAACATAGGTGCCCCGATGGTCCAGCCTCAAGTCCAACAGCTCAAATTGCAATGACTTGGCAATAAGTTATTGCTACTCCTCTAGAGGAGGTGGTGAATTGTGAGTGGTATGCCCAACCGACCCAGGGTCTTTTAAGGGCTAGTTGTTGGTGGCCGTATAAATGGGTTTCGAGTAGGACTGTTATATCGGCTCTTTGTCTTTTAACATATTGTAAGATCGCTGTGCGTTTTAACTTGTTTTGAACGTTCCATGTCAGAGTTCTGAGCTGATTTGGTGTCATCGTTTGACATTAGGACAGTTAAAGCTGGGCAGGGAGCCCACCGTACATTCAAAACACACTTTATGCATAAGATTGAGGTAGCAGCGAGATGAACCAAAAAGCATAGACTTAAGTTATTAATAGACAGATCAAAACTATAAACATACTTATAACTGGCTCCACACTGAACCATTAGTGTGGGCTGTAAGTGCAAAAAACAATTAAACCGTTTAGACCGAGCTGGTCTATAAAGAGCAAATATTCGTTCTATTGGGGCAGAAAATTTTCCTGCTGACACTTGGTTGGTGTGGCAGTCGAAGTAGTTTAACTTGGGTGTTACAGTTCTTGAAAGTACATGAGCTGTAGTCCGCTTGATGTAAAAGTACTGGGGGGAGGGGAGCTGATAATGAAGAGTCCAGCAAAGTTCATTGTTTAGGAGGTTATGAGTTGGTTTTGGTATCGGAGGTGAGTTGGGGAGGTGACTTGGGGCCTATGTGCGGATGGAGAAAAGTTCAGAAGGTGGGGGGAACAGTATAGGTGTCAGTATAAACCTTTTTTTACAATACAGTAATAGTTTATTTAGGCACATTGAGGCACTTATCTGTTTGATGGAGTGTTAGTTCTGATCAAACAACGAATCTGGTTACAGTCTTGTTTAGGTTCCATTTGGGTTCCGTCCTCCACGGGAGTCCAGCCACACTGAAGCCTCGGTTGGGGTGGTAAAGAAGAGGGTTGTGTCTTGTTCGATAATTCGGAGTCTAGCTGGAAATAGCATGGCATATTTGATGTTGGCTGTGCGTAGTCGGCATTTTACTTCGGTAAATTTTGCTCTTTGGATTTCCGAAGAGAAATCTGGATAAGCAGAAATTGTAGAGTTTTGGAAGGCAATGTTCCCCTTTTCTCTAGTAAGACGGAGTACTGCGTCCCTGTCTCTGAAGTTTAGGGTTGGGGCGATGAAAGTTCGGGGGGGGGGGAGGTTGGGGCGGTACACGATGGGCACGCTCCACCACGAAGGTATTGGAGAATTTATCTCTGCCATATGTGGCTATTAGTAGTTCTTCTAGGAATGTGGCGGGATTGGAGCCCTCTGATTTTTCCGGGAGCCCCACAAAGCGGAGGTTGCTGCGTCGGTGTCTGTTTTCTAGGTCGTCTTGTTTGGCTAGAATGGACTGGATTGTGGCATGGTGGTAGTTTAGTTTTTGTTGTAGTGGGGGTAGATCCTGTTCCAGTGAAATGATATGGGTTTCAGTTTCTGTAACTCTCTGAGATTTTGGAAATCTTGACCTCCTCTAGCTTCGAGGTCAGGGTAGATTGGCAGGTGGCAATTGCATCCAGGACTTTAGACGATGCGTCTGGTTGTGGTGAAGAGGATTTTTCTGCCGCTGTGTCGGAGCATGCAGCTGGCCCTGCAGGATCTGGGCGGCGGAACTTTTCTAGTTTGTTAATAGATTCCCTGTTCCCCTGGTCTTGGTGTCTTTTGGGAGACATGGTATCAGGGAGTTACAGTGTGTAGAGTTAATCGCGGCTTCCTTGTTTACTAAAGGATGGTGTTAAGTATTAGAGTGCGCCTGTAGTCTTGTTGTTGGTGATAGACAAGGATACGCTGCTAGGCGTGGGAACGAATTGATATCGTTTGTTGTGGTGATGTCACTTTGGTAGCTGGACCAGCTTGTGTGCCCGGACGCTGGTTAGGTTGGCAGTCCGGTCAAATATATTTGTAAGTCGGGATCCCCCGGACAAGGCACTTGTCAGTGTTTGGTGCAGACGAGGAGTCTATGTGGTGGTATTTAGGGGTAAGGTGCTCCGATGTACCATTAGGTTTCCCCTGGTTGATAGTCGTTATATGTTGGGCAAGCCGGATTCGGGCTCCAGTGGTCTGGGGTGCGTCGCCAGGGAGGTGTACTGCGTCCCGGCAAAGGGTCAGTCGGGGCAAGAGGGGTCTTCACCCCCTCGTGGGGCCCCTTTACTGGAATGCACCACGGCCCAAATGCTGGGTAGATAGGCCGTTGAGTGAAGGCCTGGTATTGGCAGATGGGTCCCACGTCCCTGCACGGGAACCCCTCCTTAGTTTGAGCCGCGTGGGGTCTGTGAGTCTAGCGTCAGGTAGGCTGTCCGACCGGCCGAGGCCCGGACCCGGTGGAAAGGGTCCGCCCCCCAGTGCAGAGATCCCCCTCCAGTCTGTGCCCCCAAGGAATTGAGGTGCCGGTGCCGGGCAAACAATCCCAAAACTAGGCCCGGTTCCGGCTGAGAGGACCCTTATCCCAGTGTGGGGTCCAGCAAGTACATCCACACTGGAGATAGAATACCAAGTTCTCCTGCAAATATATGGATGTGGTATACTTGATTTTATGTGCTCGGATCCCCCCAGTTCTATATATAGGAGAAACAGGGCAGACCCTGAGACAAAGATGCACAGGTAGTGACAATAGAAGAGATGTCCAAGATGTCTGATTTCATCTTGAAACAAACCCAATCTGTTTATAACCATGAATAACAAATGCATTTTTTTGTTGCATAGGATTACATTAACCAAACATGCAACAACATATGTTCAACTTCACTTAATTCGGAAGTACAACTAGCTGGTCTAAGATTGGTAATTAATATGTCGGTTACTGATAATTATCACAACCTTGTGGTCGCTCACCTTCCCATCTTTCTTTTCCTGCTGGAGGAGGGTAACACCAATACTCAGGTACATTTTATATTGTTTGTACACATTTCTACTTGTATTTCACTGTTAATGCTGTCAGTGGCAAAGATGGCTTAGTCAGAATCTGGTTAGAGCATTTAGCTATCAATGTGATTGGCTGAACTAAATCTAACCTTTGTTGTTCACTGCTAAGAGCAACAAATCTAACAAATTTTAAAAATACAAATAAAATTTAAAAATACAAATTTGGGTTTAGGTTCAGTTTTGTATTCTGCAAATGTTGGTGATGTATTTTATGTTAATTATATGCACTGGATCGCATGACTATTCTATATTAATAATTTAAAACAAACTTTACATAACAAAAGTCGAGTTTCTTATTGCAGTACTTAAATTTGTAAAAGGTTTACATTCAGAAATTTTTAAAATAAAAGGGGCCTGCTTCAGATAGCTTGCTGTAAAGTGCAAGATATTTTTAAAGGGACACTATACTGAAAAATGACTTTGCCTCATCTTAATCTATAATTGAATACATCTAAGTAGCACTTACTCTGGTTTGTGTGTGTTGCTGCATGCCTTCTATCCAGCACACATTTTGTTTAGGTGCAGTATCCCCCCTCACTCTTTTAACCATTTCCACTTCCATCCGACCTGACTTTTTTCCCACAGACCAACTGGCAAGCCTGCACACAGTATACAGCATTCCAACTGTCAAAACTGTCACCATTCCAGCTATAGTAAAACTACTCACAGAAGAATAGTTTTTGAGATCAAGGAGCTTGATTGATAGCTGAAATATAAGAAGTTTTAGACTGGATATCTAAAGTAATAGGGGGCAGATCAACAAAAAAATGTGGTGGTTGGGAAAAATTATAGTTTCCAGTTATGGTCAATTTAAAATAACCTATTGGTATAGATGCCCTTTAAGTTGTAAATTATAGTAATTCAGATTTCATTAGTTGGAGGAGATGAGGAGGAAGTCAGCAACATTAAAATAGGCTGTTGGGGGGGTAGAAAAAAATACACAAAATTTACTTTTAAAACCACGACTATCCAGGCAACTAAAGTTGGTTTTACAGTGTACATATCCTTTAAGTTTCCCCTTTAAAATGAGCCCTGGATCACGTCTCTGGCTGCAGCATGTAAAATGTATATTGCAATGAAAATTCAAATTTCCTGCTTCCAGTATGTTGAGGTTAAGACTGCTGGGAAGCACTGGAAGTACCTTCACAGACATAAAAAAAAACAAAATGAATGCAGGTAGAAGCTGGTCACATGGCTGAAAAAGTGTTGAGGCAGGAAGTAATATTGCTTAATCAAATATTGAAGACCAGAGTTACCCTTTAAGGAACAGTGGTCTTAAGATGAAACGGGTAGCTGTTAACACTTCATAACACAAATTCTCCATTCCTTATATCGCTTTAGTTTCTGTACAGCATGGGTCTTAAGTCTACCAAGAATGAGCTGGTTAGACAATGGGTTTATTTACTAAGAGTGCAAATAGTGCTAAAAATAAGAATGTGGTAAGTTAAATTAAATTCAACGGTCATCGTAGCTTTTAATAGTGCCATCAAAAAACATTTGCACAAAAAAGGTAGTTCCAACAGTTCACAAACTCCATTGAGGGGAAAAGCCACCTATTATGGGAATTTGTTTGTGGGTAAGAGTTCCATGCGTGGAACTGGTAGTTCAACCAGCGTAAGTTATTTCAGTTAGCGTATAGTCCTCCTTACACTTGACACTTGTTCATGATACGCTTTATTTGGTCTTACTGGGTTTTATTCTGATCTTATTTTTTTTTTCAGATTTACTCTTTGAAGGTTCTTGTAAATTTGTCTGCAAACCCTGATATGACAACAATTCTTTTGACTAGTAAGGTAAGGATTTTGATATTCCTTTCTTTCTCAGGATTCTGTCAAATAATATGCACTCTACACTTCGTGTTCGCAATGGAAACCATTTCCAGTTGCCACTCTATACATCCATCACCGCTTGCATTCTTTTGTGACCGTTGTGGACGAGGCCTTTCTAATTTTTATGTAGTCAAGCTGACTTTTTTTCATTGCATTCTCCCCAAAATGTAGATTAATATGGATACTTCAGAACATTCTCATTTTTCATGTTGGAAATACCAATTGCACCCCTTGTGCAGATTGTTAGCTGATTTGTTTCATAGAAGCATGTACTTGTACAATGAATTACTTTTTAATTGCAACACAAACATTTTACTGGCAGTCTAAAAATCTTTTTGGATTTGCCTAAACTAGCATTTTATTAACCAAACCTTTTAACTATCCATTTCTTTACATGAACAGTACTGATTGCCATTTTCAAGTTTCTGGATATCTTTAAAGGGTATGTCCACCCTTAAAAACAATTTTTGATATATGATTCCCCCTGTCCCCCCAGCCCCAACCACTCTATTTATATTCTTAGAAAGTTCCCCAAACTTTACTTACCTCCCCTCTTTCCTCCGCCGCGCTGCCGGCCCTCTGCTTGCGAGAAAATGCAAGCAGAGGGGCGGGACGGGCAGTCGCGTCTGTGATTGGCTGAGCGGCAGCCAATCACGGACACGGCTGCCTGGAGTTCATTGCGGCAGGGGAAAGAGGGAAGGTAAGTAAAGTTTGGGACACTTTCTAAGAATAAAAATGGAGCGGTTGGGGCTGGGGGGACAGGGGGAATCATATATCTAAAGGGTTTTACGCTAGGGGGAGGGAATCCTGAGAGGGAGGGGGAGAGAGGGGCAGAAGGGCTGCAGTACGCATGCCAAACTTCTCCCGGAGGCCAGGTAGGAGGCAGAGTCCTATATGGACTCTGCTATCCTCCTGGTGGGCAGTTTTTGGGACTTTGGGGGGGGACTACAGGAGAACCATATGGAGCTGGGATGTGAGGTAAGGATTAAACTACACTACACAATGGGGCCAGTAGTGGAGGGATTATAGTTTGGGGTGGACATGCCCTTTAAGGAATTGTACACTGAAAAAATCACTTTGCCTAATTTCAATGTATAAATGAATACCTGTAAGCAGCACTTACTCTGATGTGTTTCTGTTGCTGCATAACATTCATTCCAGTACTTGTTTTGTTTAAGCTCTGTCCGTAAGTTCCTCAGCCCCCTGCCAGACTATCTGAATCTCTGTGAGGGCAAGCATGCTCAGTAATCTGAGGCAGGCCTGGAAGAGGCAATTTCCCATAATGCAGTTCACGTGCCAACTGGTACCATCCCAGCTACAGCACAAATATACATAAGAAATAGGGGATAGAGATCATCAAAAAATGGTACAGTGATAGTTGCGAAGAATTATAGTTTCCAGTAATGGGCAATTTATAAAAATAACGGGGAGATTCAATAAAAGTTCTTATCTTCAAAAATGGTGCTAATTTTGCCTCAACCAATCAGATCTTATTTAACATTTGAAAGCCACAAAATTTTGTTAATGGGCCAGAACTTTTATTGAATCTCCCTGTAAAAGTTTCCCATCTAGCTTCAGAGCTAGATGTAAACAGTTGTCTTTTAGTTTATCGTTTTGTGTTTTGAAGCCACATTTTGTCTAATCTATCATCATATGTGTACACAAAATATCTGCTAGTTAGTACCCAGACTAAGAATTTGTTCGTCAACATCTGAAGCAAGATAGTGTTTGTTATAATCTCTTACTATATTATTTTCTCCCCTAGGCACCACAGTCACTGACTTCTATCTTCAACAGCTGCATAAACAGAGACATACTTGTTAGAGCACTGACATTTGTAGCAAATCTTTCTAAACAGTTGAAAAGTGACAGTGGTTGTAATGGACTCTTCGACTATGATAAGAATTCTATTTATAATTTGCTATTTGAAGATGCATCATCACTTCAGGATAATTTGGCAGCTTTGTTCCAATATCCGAATGTGGAGGTCAAAGAACAAGTTTCCAGAATTTTAATTAACTGGCCAGGACTGAGACCCCTTAACTACAGAATTTAGCATGTACAGTATATGGTTATTATTAAAGGATACCCCATTTAAGATATATCGATTAACTTTTTTGCTGCAGTTTTTCAACACAAACTGTACTTTAACATGAGGGGGAAAAAAACTTTTCTGTATGTTTTTGGGTAAAATAAGTACATTTTGCAAACATTTTTAAAATGTATTACCTAGCAAGCCAGGCCAAACTGCTATGATTCTGGGACAGTCGCCAACCTAAATCATCTGACAGAATGCTGAACCTATATTTTAAGGAATCATTCTTGACCTTTATATTCATCCCTGACTTACACATAAAAGGGCCAGACACAAAACTGTATTGTCAAGTGTAGTGGTAATCCCAACAAATACTATAGCATAACCATACCTACCCTCAAGGTATTTTTACATTTGGCTAGCTGATACAAAGTGAATAATTTTAATTGACAGTGAAACACTAGCTAAAGACTATGATTTGCCTCAATAACACAGGTTTCAATATATACAAATACACCACTGTATGTGGTTGGAATTCCTTGGTAAGATCCCTCAAGTTGTAGCTCACCTTGTGTTCTCAATCCTTCAGCAGACAACCTTGAGAGTTGCAACATCAAATATTTATAAGGTACTACTACAGGAAGTAGTTGCTTATATGCAACCACAATGGCTTAAGAGCCGTTTCCTTCCAGGGTGCAGTCCCCTCCATTACTAAACCCCCCCATCCCAAAGCCTACCTTTCTTACCTACCTCTCCTCCTTTAATGTTTGAACACAAACTATACGAGAGGATAATCCTAGTATGATAAGAATGTGTAATGCAATGTGTAAAAGTTAAAGGGCATCTATAGTGAAATGTATACGTTGCTCCAATCCAGACCTAAAAAAAGGTTAGCATATTCTGGCTCCGTGTTTGCACACTGTCTGATTTTCTGCAGGGCTACCCACTCCCCCTCCCCTCTCTGGTCATTCCCCCATTCATTTAGTCCGGCTGTAAATTAAGCCTGTGAAACAAGCCGCCCATGCGCATTAATCCTCCTACACATGACACATCCCACTAACCTTTGTAAACAAACAAAAAAAAAACTCGGTCTGTAAGCCTGTAGAGAGGAAGTTTCTCAGTTGTTCTGAAGATAGTGCTATGTAAGGAATGGGAGGGGAGGAAGGGGGGGGGGAGTTTGGAGAGACAGAGTCCTGAATCACTGTAGCCCGGTCTCCCTTTGACAGTCAATAAATGGGTGAAAGCTTGCGGAGGAGGGGGACTTCTCCTTCCCTTTACTTCTGTTTTTAATCCAGTATAGCCAAGCATTTTTGAGAAGGAAGGAGTCATTGGGAGACTTGCTGTAAATCCCGTGTAAGCCTACACACTATACCAGCATGCTGTTAGGGGATTTAATTGACAGCTCAAGCAGGAGTGGTGTATTGAAATCTTCACTTCTTTTAACTTGTATATCTCAGGACAGAGGTGGAATCTCAAGAAAATAAAGATACTCTGGGGGTTGGGGGGAATTATAGAACACATAGAAAGAAGAAAGAAAATGTAATTTTCCCATTATAGATGATCCAGAGTAAGGCAAAAAACCCAGCTAAAAAGGAGGGGGGGATTCCTTCCTGACTCCAAACGTATATCAATATTTTTTAGTTTTAGAAACTTATTAGGCCATTTTTAATGCTATTCAATGAAATTGCCATTACCACATCTGCCGGAAGACGGTTCCACAGTTTAACCGCTCTCACTGTAAAGAAACCTTTCCTAAGATGAAACTTTTCTTCCAACCTTAAAGAATGTCCATGAGTCCTCTGATATGACCTATTCATGAACAATGTACCAGAGAATTTAATATATGGCCCATTAATATATTTGTATACAGTGATCAGATTCCCACGCAAAACGTCACTTCTCCAATGTAAACAGCCCTAACTTGTCTAATCTGCCTGCATATTCAAGCCCCTCCATTCCCCATATTAATTAAGTTGCCCTTCTCTGAACTGCTTCTATTTCCAAGATGTACCTTTTGTATATGGGATTCCAAAACTGCACTGCATATTCCAAATGAGGCCTTACCAGTGCCTTGTAAAGAGGGAGAATAATATTTTTCTCTCTTGAATCTATTCCCCTCTTAATACAAGACCATATCTTGCTAGCTGTAGCCGTGGCTGTCTGGCATTGTTTGCTACAGCTAAGTCTGTTATCTACCAGAACCTACAAATCTTTTTTCATTACAGATTCACTTAACACAGTTATTTATGGTGCAGGTGGCACAGGGATTATTAAATCCCAAATGCATCACCGTACATACACCCACATATTTCCCACTGTGCACCAATGGTCACACTTTTGCTAGTTATTATATATATATTTTTCTTTCTTTAAATGGTATTTCAGTATGGTAAAGATTTTGGCACACCACATTTATATTTTTTTTGGAGGCATGTCGATGTGTAAGGGTGAATTATTTTAGATTAATGTCACACATCCAATATTTTACAGGAACATACCAATATAATTTTTAAAAAGGTACATATGGTGCAATGCTGCAGAGGGAGGATAAAGAAGTGAACCTGATTTTAGCACAGATTTCTCATCAGTATCATCTTGTTAAGTAGGTATATTGGAGGGTATGCATAGACCTTTTAAATTTGAACTTTTCTGTTAGAATACACAATTAAACACCTTTTTAAAAAATAAACTTTAGCTTTACAGTTAAGATGTCCCTACAAAAGATTCAGTTTTTCTTTATTTTCTTCAAATTACCAAACACAGGGAGATTCAATAAAAGCTTTTATGGTTAAAAATGGTGCTAATTTTGCACCAACCAATCAGATATTATTTAACATTTGAAAGCTAACATCTGATTGGTTGGGGCAAAATTAGCACCATTTTCAACAATAAGAACTTTTATTGAATAACCCTGATATAGCGCTTTACAGTTACATGTATACATTCACATCAGGCCCTGCACCGAAGAGCCTACAATTTAAGCAATTATAGGTTGTAGTTGACTAAATGACATACAGAAAGAATTATTCATAAAAACTAGATATAAATCGTCTTTCATTCATTTATTTTATTTTGAAGCATACCAATTACACCATCATTTCATTATGGTTAAAACAATGACTATTAATATAAATTCAGTATAGTAAACTTTCTTTCATACATTTCTTATTATATATTTATATAATTATATTGATTTTCTTTTGCCCCTAATTGTCAAAATACAAACCAAAAATTCACGTTTTTTTTTCATTTAGACAAAAGTAGTCTGTAGCAACAAGGAAGAATTTGTGGATGCTCTATGCATTTGTTAAAAATAAAACATAATTAAAAGGTGATCTAAGCAGGAAACGGTGGCAAGTAAAACCACTGCATTTGTCTATGTTGCAGCCTTCAACTGACTGCACAATTAGACAAACTGAAATATCTCCACAACTACCAAACTACCTATCTTCTACCTGCAATCGTCCTCAATTGCATGAGCTCTAGGAACCCTTGTTGTTGACCCAAACAACAAGGCAAACAGAAGCTACATTTAAACCATCATTGACTATTTCTATGTATTTTTCTATTTATATTCTCTCCATCAGGCAGAACTATTAATTTTAAAAAATCTATTTCAGTTAATTTAATTATGAATACCACTCAATCTACATAATTGTAAAAGTTAATTTGAATATGATTTTGTTTTGCACATTTTAGAACAGAGTATTTTGTTATGACAATCTTTCCCAAAAAAAGATCAGAGAATATGATTACTACAGGTAGCTTATGGCATCTGCCCTTGCTCATTGGATACCGACAGGCACAAAGAGAATCTTGTATTTTTCAGAGACCGGGTAGCCAGAAAGTTTGTGATAAATCAAGGAGGCAGCACCAAGCAAATATTTTGCCTACTTTTAGAATATATTTAACCCATATATTGCACAGGAATAAGGGAAAGAAAACTTAGTTTCGATTATAAGCTGCATAAACACAACGCTTTTTAAAGCATTTTAAAGGGAAACTAATCATAAAAGAGAGGTTAATCAATTATGTATAGGTGATTCCAAATTTAAAAAAAGAGGCTGCATTTTTACATAAAAAAAAACAACACATTCAAACCATGGCCTTGTTCACCCATGTATCTAGGTCCAATACACACTCTGTAAAGGCTTGGAACATGCAGAATTAAACACATCATTTCTCTACAATGCTGCTAATTTTAGAGGTTGGAGATAACCTTACCCCCTCCCCCATACTTATTTTAACTGTCTTTTCCTGGTCTAGAATACGGCAGTGAGAATGAAAGAATTTGTTAATCCCCACACTCTGCATGCCAGTCACTTACCAACGTCCGAGAATAGAACTAATATGAGGTGGGATTTTTTCATGACTGTGTTCAACATCCGGAAAAGAAAATTTTGGTGAGTATGGAGAAAAGTGTTCTATTTTCCCTGGTATCCCCACAGCAGTGGAAATGAATGGGTTTTGAGAAGCACAATAAACTGGGAAAGAAAACAAATTATGTTAACTTTATTTAGCTGGCAAGAAAAACTTATTTCCAAAAATTAGCTTTGCTGCGAGAAAATATATCTAAATTCTAATGTTCAATGAACGTGGGAAAAAAGACCATGTGGCTGCCTTGCAAATTTCTTCTGGGAAGCTCCTATAGAGAAAGCCCAGGATCCTGCCACTGCCCAGCTTGTTGAGCAGTTAAATTTGTTGCTGGAACCAATGACTTAGCTGCGTAGGCTTGCCTTATGCTCTGTACTATTCATGCTAAAAAGGGCTAGGCCGCAATTTTTTTAACTAAATGAAAATTACAGCAATGCACTGAAATCTTGTGATTTCGGGTGCGTTGTGATTGCGCATCCGTTTGCGATATGGTATCACATGCGATCCACATTTGTATGCACAATCGCAATTTCATATCCAAAAAAAATCCAGAAAAAAAAAAAAGGGTTACCAATGGGTCTATGTCCCATTTGGTATTGGTGATAGCAGAAATGGCTGATACTTGTTTTTTGAGTATGAACAAACAAAAAGGTTATGTTCCCTGAAAAAATGAATATACCCTTTTGCACATTGAAGAACAGAAGGTAAAGGAAACAAGTCTTACCTCCCATTTTTCAATTAATCAAACAAGAACTGGTAGGGAAAGTGTTAAACCTACCCATGATCGTGTGCCTCTGCGCTCCCCTATTTACGCACGATAAGGGAGCACGGATGTAATTGGGAACTGTCAGAGGGAGCAGAAGAACTGCATGAGGTAAGTTTAACAATATTCTGAAAACACATTTTTATGATTACACCATTTTGAAAATATTTCCTATTTCTTATAATGGGATTTAGATGTTGAAGCTTTCCTGGAGGCCATTATGAACCCAATGAAACAAAGATCTCCTTGGCCACCATGGAGGAATTACAAATTATATGGTTCAGTCCTCCTCCAGTGTCTCCAATAAACTGGGAATCAATCGGGAAAATTTCACTAAATAGAAAAAAAATTACTCTTGCTCGAACATCCTTAAACTAGGAACAGAATTTCTGAATCTTCTTGTTCTCAGCTGTGGTCATAAGATCCACTGATGGAAATCCCAATGTTTCAAATGTTGTTGAGTATAGTTTGATTTTCCCCTGGGAAAATCTCCTGTCTGCTCAAAAAGTCTGCCATTCTTTTCTGAATACCTGAAATATGAATTACTTAGATTTTCTCTGACCAATCCATTATTTGTTTCTCAAAAGTTTGCTACTGCATGTTCCCCCCGTTCAGGTAGAACTAATATTGCCGACTACTTGTTTCAAGTGTCTCAAAGCTTGAAAAACTGCTGACCGTTCCCTGAAATTCTGAGAACCAGAGGCTATTTGTGCAATATTCCCGGAACTGCTACTTCTTGACAAGTGGCACCTCATGCTGTGGTGTTTGTGTCAGATGCAGTAGTGAACTGTTAAAATATCATATAGATTGACCGGAACCAGGTTGCTTATCCATCATTTCAGACTCGTTAACAGCCCTTTGGGCAGGTAAATCAGTTGGAGGGGACCTTGACCTAATTTCCAATGTTTAAGAAGGTGGCGAGGCCTGAGCTGTGGCAAAACCTTAAAAAGAGTGTCATGGCCCATTTCGCAGCTTTTTGTTGCCACTAACCAACTATTCTCTTGCATACTTCCATTGAGGAGTAAGGACATTTTATCAGGTTCCCGATTTCTTTTATTTTGTCTATTTGACAATGTAAAGGGAGAGATACCTGCCTTAACACCCAGACTAGATAGACTCCCAGAAATAACATCTGTTGAGTTAAATGGGACTTCTGGAGATTTATCAACCATCTACGATGCTTCAGGCAATGCAGAGAAATCTCTAGATGTTTCATCAGTATTTCCATGCTGATGGATTTGATGAGTAAATCGTCCAGGTATCCAAAAATGTTAATTTATGGAACGAGTAACCTTGTAAATGTTCTTGGGGCTGATGACAAACCAAATGTAAAAGATAGAAATTGCCAGTATTGCTTTATTACACAAAATCTGAGAAATTTACTTTGACTTAACAGCAATTGAAATGTTTTTTTTTTTTTTTTTTTTAAATCTATCTTTGTTATTCAGTCTTCTTGTTTTATGGCTTTCAATGTCATCATTTTAAATTTCCTTGGACAAGTTAACTTTTTTTAGAAACCACAAATCTAGGATTACTCTTGCTTTTTTATTTCTTAGAAATAAAGGTTTGGGGTTTTTTTTTGCCTGAAAGTTACTGATTCTATTACATTTTAAGATGAGGGATTGAATCTAAAAGGAATTACTGATAAACTGTGTTTTGGATACCAGAAATGAAGGAACTTCGGTTAAGTCATAACCTTTTCCCCCTAACTTTGCCTCCCCTTGAAACATGAAAGGATATATGGACATCTTTTAGGTGGATTTCATCTTTTTAATTATGTGATCCAGTATTTGAGTAAATTGTACAGAAGATGGTAATAGCTTGACTCCTGGTTCTTGACCTACAGCTGACTCTTGAGCTAGGTTTCTGGTTGATTATCGCTGTTAGCAGACATTTTTGAGCATTGCAATATAGCTGCTTCTGTGGTAAAGTATGAATGCATATTTCTAACAATGTTCCTTATTTGTCTATCCAATTGGTGAAAAGCTAAAAAAAGAAATGATACATAAATAAGTACATTTAGCATATAAATGCCTGGTCAAAGTACAAAAGCATGGAGAGGCAGATACATGCTAAGGGGGAGTGTTTTGATCCTGAAACGTGAGGACAGAAGAAAGATATAGCCAGGTTTGTGGGGGGGGGGGGCACCTCTCTATTTTATATAGGCTTCATGCAACCTTCTCCGTGGGGTGTAAGGGAATTAACCAATTTATTCCCACTGCCTTTAAGATACCGGGGGAAACATCAATCTGTTAGTTAGGAATGTTAAAGGGGAACTGTGGTCCAAAAATGACTAGGTAAATTAATAGGAATTGCTCTCCTGAGAATTTTTGCAATTTATTTTCATTGTTTATTTTGCAGTTTTGAAGATATTTACATTTTTGTGTTTGATATGGCAGCAATATCACCAAGTCTCCTGCACTTCCTGCTCTGAAACCATGCCTGTCATCCACTGACAATCTGCCATGTGTCTCCTCCTCCCCTTGCAAGCCCCCCATGTCACTCCCACTCATGGACCCTCCATTTGCAGGCCCCCTTTGGTCCCTTCCCTTACAGTGAGAACTCTGCCTGAAAAGGCTGTTTTCACATAGTGGGAGAGTAGGGCTGTAGATTCCCTTACCTTCTCTGTGAGGTTCTTCACTTCACACAGCATGGAGGGGGAGGGGCTTCCTGTCTCCTCTCACTGAAGTTTGAGGCTGTGCTCACCGGCGGCGAGGTGGAGGAGCAGCCTTAGGAATGTCACATGTCTGCCTCCCACCCATTAACTTTCTGGTCAGTGATTTATTTATATCTTGGGCTGTGGAGCACGTAGAGAGGTGGCTGATGGCTTGTTTTAAAGGTATGAAACTGGCCTTGTTTGGAGCCCACAGTTCCCCTTTAAATTTGGTGCAGAATCATTTACATATTTTCTTTAGCTTTAATATACTATTGGACTTAAATTGCCTTAAAAAAAAAAAACTAGGAACAACAGTAATAGCAGCTTTTTCAAGAAGGCACAGTTATTGTTTCATTTTATTTCAGATTTTTTTCTACTTTGCAAGGAATTTACATGCAGCAGTGTATTAATTAATTAATAACTGAGGCACTTATTCATCTTCAAACAACACATCACAGTTGTCTAATTTAAAGTATCTAGACTCTCCATGTTTCATTACAAAGAAGTCATCAGTCTTTAGTCCATATCTTTCAAGGGCTTCGGTAAGCTTTATTGGTGGATCCAAAAAGTGCTAGGAATAGAAAAGAACATTTCATTTTCAAAAATTGCAGTTTTATTTAAACAATATATACAAACATATTATATATGTATATATACACACACATCCAATAAAACATAAATGCCCATAACATTATGACTACATTACTGAGTAGGTTCACCTTTAAACCAAAAAAAAAAAGTGTGCAAGGTGTAAAAATCTTTGCTTTTTTAAATTCTTCCTATTTGCTAGCCCTTCAAAACTCGTGGCCCCTCCAACTCTCTGGCCCTGTAGTCCCTCCCCTTGCAGACCCAACTTGGCCGCTTCCCCTTGCAGCCCTGTGTCCCCACCCACTCGCAGGTCCTGTGGTCCTTTCCACTCACAGGGCCCCCATTGCCCCTCCCGCACTTGCACCTCAAACCAATAACCCCCCCCCCTACAGAAAACTGTAAAAACCGCATTTTCAGGCAGAGAAAGAATCAATTTAAGTTTAAAAGTGAGTTATAACACTTGGGACATACCTAACTATTTTACATATCATTTTAAAAAAAGGAATTGGTTACATATTTTTTGCTGTGCCCTGCTGTGGTAATGACATTTCAGGTTCTGCAATGACACTTTTTCACAGGATGCTCATTTCCTTGAAACGTTACCAACAGTAATTTCATGCCATGTTGGATGGATTAAACATTTTCAGATCTCTACTAAGCAATTAAATTGCCCCAGGGACTGTGCCAAAGGAAAGACCAGGTCCAGCATAAAGGAAGTCAATACTTTGAAAGCATTTATTTATGCACAGAAAAATCAAAAGATAGGCAGATCTCATTTTTTTCTTAAAAGCGTATACTTTATTTCCCCTTTGAAAGATCTGCTACTAATGGCTTAGTGTTACATACCACAGAATACCTTCAGAGGTTTAGTGGAGTCCATGCATTTTACATGTCAATGCACAGGATTCTGTCAGCTTTACTTTCTATTTAAAGGGTAACTGTGGTCTCCAATTCTTCCAAACTAGTAAGGAGTATCTTTAGATGTTACTGGAATGGTTCAGCAATATTACTTTCTGCTTGAACACTTCCTGTTTTGGCCATGTGACCAGCCTCTGTCTGCATTAGGCTCCCCTTCTTAACTGTTTTTTTTTTTGTTTTTTTATCCAGGTACTTCCTGGATTAAGTCTTAACTAATATAACATATGATGGTGCAGCGCTCCTCCCTTTTCTATACTATGGTAAGTGTGACCCCTAGTGGTGGATAGGCACAAGTGAGTGTGAGAATTTTAATATATGGAAGTGTAATTTCTGATTTTTTACAGAGATCTATAAACCTATTTATTTTTTACTTTTTGTTTTATTTTTTCTCCTACCCATACCCCCAAGCAAGATACTTTTTTTATAAACAATTCAGTGGACAACTTGCAGTGCAGCCACCCTACTCAAGTAGACATTCCCTATCACACCATAGCACAGAATTAACCCAATCTACTATTAGTAAAAACAATTTACCAAATATCAATCCTCCAAAAGTCCTGAATCAAACAGTATGCCATATGCATGGTTACACACTCGGACCTGGAAGTGAATAGCCATGAAGTCAGACAATGCAAACAAATTTTTAAAAAATATATAAAAGTAGAGAAAGGAACCAAGGCAAATGCAGGATATGCTGCAAATAAGGCTGGTTTTATTTCTCCACAATGCACAATGGCTCAGAAACAGGGAAAATATTTAGCCAACTCCAAATTTCAACAGTCTACAGGTTTTTTTTGGTGTGGGCGCAGTTCTGCATAGTTCACACTTTTCACAGATTTTCAGAAAAAATGAACAAAAAACTTCAAAAAGGTAAAAATCATGCCAAAACCTCTTGGAATGTAAAAAAGTTACCAAATATCAATTCCCCATTGAACGGTATGCTATATGCATGGTTACACACATGTGGAAGCGAACAGCCACGAAGTTAGACAATGCATGATTGCTCAAAAACAGCAAAAATATCTGAATTTGAACAGTCTGTAGTTTTTCCCCCAGATAACACCCCCCACAAACTATACATTCCTGGAATCTACACACTTTCAGCTACGGAATGCTGTAGTTTTTTCATTCATGCCATCAATAGTGTGGGCGCAGTTCTTCGTAAAAGTTCACACTTTTCACAGATTTTTTTGAAAAAAATTAAAAATCATCTTTCGAAGGTAGAAACCATGCCAAAATCCCATGAAATGTAAAAAAAAATTGACAAATATCAATCTCCCAAATGTCCTGAATCAAACGGTATGCCATATGCATGTTTATACACGCGGACGTGGAATCGACTAGCCACAAAGTGAGACAATGCACAGTGACCCAATTACAGCAACTTTTCAGATTTGTCAGAATAAACACACCTCTATATTAGAAATACCCCCCAAAACTATATATTCTTGGAATCTACACACCTTCAGCTATGCAACAGTGCCATTCTTTTATGCATACCATAAATGTTGTGGGCGTAGTTATGTGTAGAATTTCGCCTTTTTACCAGATTTTCTGGAAAACTGTACAAAAATATATTTCAAAGTTAAAAATCATGGCAAATTCCCATGTAATGTAAAAAAAACTTGTCAAGTATCAATCTCCCAAATGCCCTAAATCAAATGGTATGCCATATGCATGGGTGCACACAGACACATGGCTACCAACTTACTGAAATGGGAAGCATGCACAAGTGCAATTACAAGTGCTCTGAAATTTGAACAGCCTACACATTTTCCAAAGGAAACAGCCCTGAAACTTGGAAATACCCCACACAAACTACATATTTTCAGAATCTAAACACCTTCAGCTATGTTATGGTGCCAAGGTTTCATACATACATAAAAAATTCCAGACGCAGTAATCCATAGAACACTGTTTTTAGGAGATTTTATGAAAATATAATAAGATAATTCAAAGGTTGAAATACTACCTAAACCCACTTGGAAAGAAAAAAAACCTACTAAATGTCAATCTCCCATATGTCCTGAATCAAATGGTATGCCATATGCGTGGGTGCACACAGAGACCAGGCTACCAACTAGTTCAAATGGGACGCATGCCCAAGTGCAATTACAAAAAATCTACACACCTACACAAATTTGAATCTACACACCTTCACCTACTAAGATGCTTTCATACATACATGAAGAATTTCAGACACAGTACTCCATATACCGTATATACTCAAGTATAAACCAAATTTTTTTACCTTTAAAATCTTGGAAGTCTCCCCTCTGTTTATACTAGGGTCTGTGCTGATCTGGATGCTGCTGGACAAAATCAAAATCACATAGCCCTGGGAAAACAAAGGCTGTACCCTGTAACACAGAGAATCCTCTTGATTATGCAATTGTTTTCCAGCTCACTCAGATCAGCCCAGACTGCAAGGCAAATGGGAAAAAAACAATCTTTAAGTGTTCAGGCTGCACAGAAAGGTATGCAGGGCACATCTGGGTATGGGACTTTCTATGGGGCTGTGCATGGGACTTTCTATGGGACGGTCTGTGGAACTTTCTATGGGGCTGTGTATTGGACTTTCTGTGGAACTATCTATGGGGCTTCCTATGGGAGAAAGTCGGTTTATACTTGAGTCAAGCAGTTTTCCTAGTTATCAGTTAAAAGTAAGTACCTCTGTTTATATTCGGGAGGGTTTATGCTCATATATATACGGTAACTCAGTGCTTTTAGGAGATTTTGTGAAAAAATAAAATAGGATAATTCAAGGGTTGAAATCCTACCTAAACCCACTTGAGAGTTAAAAAAACCCACATAATGTCAATCTCCCATATGTCCTAAATCAAACGGTATGCCATATGCATGGTTGCACACAGAGACGTGGCCACCTACTAGCTCAAATGTGACTCATGCCCAAGTGCAATTACAAGATTTTTTTTTTTAAAGCCACAATCCACCCCCTACGCAAAACACCCATCTTTTTAGTGGTATTTTTGTAAAAACTGGTTGGTACTGAGTAAAGTGTTCAAATACATGTGCACCTCTAAGACTAAAAATTTGATTTGGTCTCCTTTTGGTACCTCTGCAAAATTTCCTAAAATATAGGCTTAGTTTCCCTTGAAATCAGTGTTTTTCGACTTTTTTATCATTCCCAATCATCACAGATCATCTTAGGGAATGATAACGATACGGACATAAATGCCTGTTTTTCAAGTCAAAATCTGATCGAAAAAATCACTTCCCAGAACAAATTTTCCAAGAAGTGATTTTTCATTCATTGGCAAAGATCAAAAATTAGTTGATCAGAAATGATCACCTAATTTTGATCCCTGTCCCCATTTTTTCCCCTAAGTCTTTGCTAAGTAGCAAAGTAACAACTACATTTTTAGCTGAAGAGGAAGCAGACATCACCTTTGCTGTATGTAGCAGAGTTGAGCTGCAAAGGTAACTAAGTATACAAATGAAAACCGCATTCTGGTTGTCTGGTCTCACCCTCCTTGCGCATTAATCAGGTGTGTGATGCGGTTGCTGTCATTGCGGCTGCTGATTAATGCGCGAGAAGAGTGAAACCGGACAGAATGCGTGTATCGTTTGTATACTTATAAAAGAAAAGTAGCTGGATACAGATTTAACACCCAAAAGAAACACTATTAGGGTGAAGTCTATAGATATAGGGGTAACAAACTCCCTCACTGTGAAACTCTCACTTTATAATGTTGGGGCTCAGGTGCATAATCCCTGAGCCTTTCGCAAAAATGGCAATCTGCTTCTATTCAATTAGTATTCACGCATGCAGGACTCACCGCTCCTAGATAATGGTCCGGGTGCATCCAGAATCTGCTTCTATTCAATTAGAATTCACGCGTGCAGGACTCACCGCTCCTAGATAATGGTCCGGGTGCATCCAGCCCTTAACCCCTCACTCGGCTCGAAATACAGTATACGGAAGGTCGTGGTGCACTCCAAATGAAAAACAGCTGGCATCAACTCCGTAGCTTAAAAAACATTTTTTATTCAGGAACCATAACGCATATGTTCCACTGACATGGCGGCTAACCTAAAACACCTTACGCGTTTCGAGGGATCTTAAGAAAGGGAAATGACGTAGATGGTTTGTATACTTAGTTATCAGTTCATATAGCAAAGGTGATGTCAGCTTCCTCGTCAGCTTAAGATGTGTTAGACATGGGCAGGAGTTAAGGGGTAAGGCTGGGTTTTTTGTACTGCACCTGGTTATAATTATAAGGATATATTTGGCTAGTTGGGTCCTATAGGGATCCATTAAAGGGATAGGAGATATAATATATATATATATATATATATATATAATGTTATAGATATAGAAGATAGGTTTCGCACTCTTACTTCAGTTCCAGCCCCCCGGTGCCTCCAAACGGGGGATAAACAAAGAAGTGTGTAGATGGAGCACTCGTGGGACTTGTAAATAAATCAAACAGTTTATTGTGATTATCGTCGCGTTTCGGCAAACACAGCAGCCGTCCTCAAGATATCGCGTCGATAATCACAATAAACTGTTTGATTTTATTATTAAGTCCCATGAGTGCTCCATCTACTCACTTGTATGTGTGTGTGTGTATATATATATATATATATATATATATATTAGCAAAATTGTGCCCGTTGGTGCACAATGAAAATTGTGTGTGTGTGTTTTGCTATGTGTGGATATAGTGAGTATCGAGTCTTTACACAGGTATATTTCAAACTGTTGCTCAGACAGTCACCAGCTTCAAGAGGAACCAAACAGGATAATCCTGCAGTTCTGAGAGTAGACCCAGGCAATCCTGCCACACTGTTTGGTTGAAACTAAACAAACTAGGTTAATACTTATTAGTATTCAACACGGCAAGTGGTGATGGTACCTCATATATTATAACAGAAGGTACCTCACAGCATCATATTATAATAGCATTGCCCTAATAATCTAACGTATAAACAAACATTTCTCATTCCCAGTTTACCTAAAGAAATGGATTTATCCTTTATATACTCTTTCATACAGATCTAATTAAAAAAATAGCTTCAGAGCTTTTTATTTCAGTATTACAATAAATCCTTGGCAGGTGGCTTTACCACTAAGCAAAAGGCTAAGGACCTTCATCCCAACCATTAATAGTGGCTGCCAATTCAAATTGTTCTAGCCAATCAGTCCACTCCCTAGTTACCCTAGATCAAATGGATCAGGTTAAAAAATAGGTTTGGCAATTGGGCCTGGAAGAGCTTCCAAGTCTAATTGGGGAATTTCATCTGCAGGTACAAGGACAGGAGGATTTAAATCAATACACTCAGTAGCAGCCTCCATAGCTTAATACAGAGAACATATATACAAAGAAAACTGGGAATAAATGGTATTACCAGCACCGCTGCCACCAATTTGTACCAGATCACTGCTTTATGGAATGATTATGGGTAGCATGGCACACAGTGGGTTACTTTGGTGGTCTGACACAAAGCAGACAATGCACATAAACAAGTTCCCCACATAACATGTGCAGTAATCAGGGGTGTCCCTGTCTATGGTGCACCACTTTGAATATTGGCCAGGCCTGTATATTATGTGTCCTTTTAAGTTGGTGTGCACTTATCTGTTGCCTCAGAGTTTGTATTGAATAAGGAAAATTGTCTGTCCTCCCAACAGGTGGTAACAGGATCTTGTGTTCCATTCAATATCTCTCCAAAGCACACACCACAATCTATGTCTTGTCTTTTATTACTCACTGACACCACCTGCAGGCTGGAGGTGGTATATAAGGAGCCTTGGTGTACTGTATATGTCCATTACAATACACATCACATCCTGTGTAGCAGACAGAAACATTTGGATTTCCTATACCTCCACCTCATTGGTAGCTCCTAAAAACTCAATGCAATCTCCAATGAAGGAGGGATATAAGGGATATCCCTTATATTATATAAATAAATGAGTTTTTAGGAACAACTAATTAGGTGGGGGTATATAACACTATTACACATAGGAAAGGTCTATATGTATGTGTGTAATTATCACTATTTAATCAAAATCAACATAAGAAATAACATTATACAAAGTATAGTATTACTATCTACTACTGAATTACAACAAATGATATTCAATTAATAAAGTATACTTACTTTATATTACACATAACAAATAACACAAAGTATAGTACCACTACATACTAGTGAATTACAAAACAAATGATATACAATTAATAAAGTATACTTACTTTATTTGACACCCTTAAGTTTGAATGGAAAACTCAAAATGGTAGGTTTAGCCACACCTCTAGGATTTCTACATGGGTCTCTAAAAGGGAGTGGATTTTTACTAACATCCAATGAGGTTCTGATCTTCCACTGTTAGCAAATCAAAAAATTCTCTTAGGCATTGTACATGACAAGACAGGAAGCGTAAGGAAGTTCCTGTATTACACCTAATTATGTGCGGTTTGTAAAACATGCGACAGTCTTAGCCAATTAGAAAAAATTTCAGACTCTCACATTTACTCCCCTCCTCCTCTCTCCATAGAAAGTAATGAGACAATCCAGTTTGTTTGTTAGACAGGAAGTGATTTCTGTATATAATTAAATGACTTTGTATGTCTCTGAAACTACCCAGCATTCTTAAAAAAATGGGCAGTTTTCCCCTTTCTCCCCCAATATTATTATATGTAACACAAGGCTGTCATGTACCTTCTGTTATAAGAAGGTTGTATTTCATTTTATACTCTATGGGGAGCTTTTAGATACATTAAGGACATCTCTCCATAATCTTTATAGCCAATCACTATGCTGTGTTGTTCTGACCCCATAGTGATTGTCAATGTGGAACTTGCAGTGGTAAATACTATTTTTAAGTATGAACCTAGCATGTTTATCTGGATCCTTGGTTTGAACTGCACAATGTGACAGAAATGCCTGAGTCTATTCCCAAACCTGCAGGTATATTCCATTGGTATTCTTTGGATTATAGCTGTCAGATAGGTGGTTGGATGTGCGACTCCTACTGCCTGAAGGGACCAGAATAAACCAGATGAATCACTTGCATTTTCAAACCTTTGGATAGAAATCACTAAAGCATGGGCTTTTAATGTTGTAAGTCTGTAAAAAGGCTTTATTCCAGGATGTATGAAAAATGAATTTTCCAGCATTCTGTGCAGCCAGGGAATGCTGGGAGTTGTAGTTTTTAAACATGTTAAAGGTACCAACACCTATGCTCTATATTATTACACTGTATTGCATCTTAATACATTAATTACCCAATGGACATGAAGAAACTTACTGCTAACAGAATGCTGGGAGTTGTAGTTTTCAAACATGTGAAAGGTCCCAAGTTCAACACCCCTGCTCTACCCCTGGCGCCGGTAAGGGAGTCCTCATGGGCTGAATCATCTGATATTATGGTAACTGAGGAAGAGGTACTGGCCTGTTTCAGGAAGGTTGAGGCAGGAAAAGCCGCAGGACCGGATAAAATACCAGGAAGGGGATTGCAGCTTTGCGCTTCTGAACTGGCTTTTATCTTTTGTGATATTTTTAATAGATCCTTATCATCAGGTGAGGTGCCAGTAATATTTAAAACTCTGTGTATAACTCCACTGCCAAAGAGTAATAGGGCTTCTAAAGCAAACGACTTTAGACCCATAGCCATCACTTCCTTAGTATCTAAGGGTTTTGAAAGTATAATTCTTAAACTTTTAAAAAATTGTATTCCTTTTAACTTTGATCAGTACCAATTTGCCTACAGGTCGAATAGATCAACATCTGATGCACTCAATTCATTAATGTTTACTGTTTTATCTCATTTGGACAAATGTAATTCATATGCAAGAATTCTGTTTTTGGATTTTAGTTCAGCATTTAACATAGTTTTACCAGATACCATGATTAATAAATTATTAGAATTAGGGGTATCTACAAGATTATGCAAATGATTTTAAATTTTTTAGTAGAAAGGCCTCAATTTGTAAAATTCAGTGATAATCTGTCCGACATAAAAATTTTAAACGTAGGATTCCTCCAAGGGTGTGTCCTTAGTCCACTGCTATATGCAATTTACACAAGTGATTGTAAACTTAAAGGGGAATTTGATCATAAAATTAAATATGCAGACAATACAACATTAGTAGGTCTAATTTCTGACAATGATGAAAGGGATTATCAAGCAGACATAGAACAGTGGTGTAAAGACAACAATCTGGTTATAAATAGTGCAAAAACCAAGGAAATGATTGTGGATTTTAGGTTGCATATGCGGAAGAAGGGTTATAATCCTATAAAAGTGAACGGGAATCAAATAGATCTAGTGGACAGTTTTACATTTTTAGTTGCAGTTATTAGCTCTGATCTCACATGGAAGCAACATGTTACCAGTGTGATCAAAAAAGCACAATCCAGGTTACATTTTGTTAGAATGTTAAAAAGGGAACAATTTTCTGTTAAAATTTTTGTAACTTTTTATCGCAGTACAGTTGAGAGCATACTTTGTAACAATTTCCTGGCCTGGTATGGGAATTGTAATAAGAGGGGAAAAAACTCAGTGCAGAAGGTAGTCAATCAGGCACAGCGTATTTTAGGTATAGAGTTACCAGCCATTAACGATTTATATAGGAATCAATGTCTAAAAAGGATAAAGAACATTTGTCTGGATCATTCTCATCCGAATTCAAATTTGTTTGTTATGCTTCCTTTAGGGAGACGCTATCGAAATATTTTATGTAAAACTGAACGAAATATGTGTTTATATGTTACATTATTAGGGCAATGCTATTGTAATAACACAAGTCTGTGTGGTACCTTCTGTTATAAGAAGGCTCTACTTCATTTTATACTCTGTGGGGAGCTTTTAGCTCCTTTAAAACATCTCTCCCAAATATGTATAGCTAATTACTATCCTGTGTTCTACCCCATAGTAATTGTAGATCTGGAGCCTGCTGTGGTTAATACTAATACTTTTACTGACTTACAGACATTATAGGGCATGTCCACCCCTTTTTCTAATTTTTGCCACATAGAGCTAGTTCCCCCAGCCCCAACCATTATAATATATTTTCCAGAAAGTCCCCCGATCATTACTTACCTTCCCTCTATCCTCCGCCGCACTGCCTGGCCTTCTCCTTGCATGGAACTGCAAGCAGGGGGTCGGACCGTCAGCCGTGCCCGTGATTGGCTGAGAGAGGGAGTGAAGTGCTGCTCTGAGCAAGCCAAAAACCTCTGAGAGGACATCGCAGAGGCGGAAACAATTTCCCTGGTGGCCAGGCTCCTGGTGGTCAGTTTTCTAGATTTTGGAGGGACTTTACAGGAGAACCATTTGGAGCTGGGATGTAAGGTAAAGATTTTTAAACACTACACAGTGGGGACAGAAGTGGGTAAAATTATAGTTTTGGGTGTGGACATGCCCTTTAAAAGCCCATGCTTTAGCGATTCCTACCAAAGGTTTTGAATATGCACCTGTTTGAATACTACAACTCCCAGCATTCTCTGTTAGCAGTAAGTTTCTTCTTTATGTCCACTTCCTGTCTAGCAAATAGAAACTGGATTGTCTCATTACTTTCTATGGAGGAGGAGGAGTAAATGTGAGAGTCTGAAGATTTTTCTAATTGGCTAAGACTGTCACATGTTTTACAAACAGCACATAATTGGGTGTAATACAGGAACTTCCTTACACTTCCTGTCTTGTCATGTACAATGCCTAAGAGAATTTTTTGATTTGCTAACAGTGGAAGATCAGAATCTCATTGGATGTTAGTAAAATTCCACTTCCTTTTAAGGCTCGTACACACGCACAATGTGTACGAACAAATGTTTCGGCCGGCCCGTGTGTAAGAGCTTTATCAGCTGAAATGGTCCTTCGTTCAGAGATCCGCCAAGTCAGTCGTTTAACGATCCCCAAACGGCCGTTTCGGCCGATAAAGCTCCTACACACGGGCCGATTATATGCAAAAAGTTCTTACACAGGTCGAGACCACGATCGCATGTGTGTACGAGCCTTTACCATTTTGAGTTTTCATTCAAACTTAGGGGTGTCAAGTAAAGTAAGAATACTTTATTAATTGTACTGTATATCATTTGTTTTGTAATTCAGTAGTAGGCAGTAGTACTATACTTTGTATAGTGTTATTTCTTATGGTGAATTTGATTGAACAGTGATAATTACACACATACATATAGATCTTTCCTATGTATAATACAGTTATATACCCCGACCTAATTGGTTGCTCCTAAAAACTCAATGCATTCTCCGTAAAAATCTAAATTTATTTATATAATAAGGGATATAATTTTCTAAAGCAGCAGCACAGTATATAAAAATCAATGTCTTTATTTCACAAATATTGCACTGTGTCCACAGTACAGCAACGTTTCGAGGAGAACCCTTTTCTCAAGCTTTAGGAACAATGGTATCAATCAGTTATAATTGTTTCCAAATAAACCTGTGTCGTACTGTACACACCCATACATACACATTCATACATATTGTACATACCCATACACACATACATATTCATACACACATTCAGACTTACTGTACATACCCATTCACACCTACATATTCATAAACACTTGCATACCCATACATACACATTCATACTGTACATACATATTCATACACACTCACATACTGTACATACCCATACACACATACATATTCATAAACATACTTGCATACTGCACATACCCATACATACAAGCTCACATACTGTACATACCTAAATTACGTGTCTGATGAAGGTGCTTCTGCACCGAAACGTTACACAGTGTTTGTATGGATAAATAAACACCAGTTGCACCAAGTCTGGTGTGCACAGTTTTTTCTTCTTCTTTGTGAAATGCTTGCCAGCTTACTGCTGCACCCAGCACACTAGTTCTCTACTACAGGAGTCGTGAGTGTGCATGATCCCGGTTTTCTTCTAACCTATACACACATACATATTAATACACACACTCACGTACTGTACATACCCATACATACATACACATTCATACACACACACACACACACACCCTTAGGAAGTTTAGTAGGCTAGCAGCCCTAAATGAGCAGCCTAAATAAAAGCAGCCCTAAATAAGACATTTGGTGACAAATCATTTACATTACCAATAAATTAAATAAGATAGGGAGAGAATAACGTCTTTGAAATTCCCTTTTCTGCAATATGCACATAAGAAACAAAGACTTCAGGGTATTTACCATGTTTCCACAGCATTCCACAAGCTAGATGCAAAGCTAGAGCGCCAACTACAGACCGGTTTTGGCTTTATTGAGCCGAAATCATTTAGAGAGTGAGACTCACACAGAGAACTGCTACTGCACAGAACGTAATTTACCACCCACTGACACATGAACTGTTTGACCTCTGCTCCCTCCCTGCAACCCTGTTTTTGCTCCTTATTAATTAGTGTGTCCCAGCCCGATTGGGAGCTGCTCAGTCACTCAGCCAGTCTTTGATGTTAGTCAGTAAAGCACTATTTCAACAAGCACGGCACTTCCTTACATTCCTTCCTATACCAACTACAGTAAGTTTAGTGTGGCTGTAAATCCCTTTGTAAGTGCACTCTCGGTTTTTTTTTTTGTTCCCTCCGGACAATGTTTCTTAGCAACAAGACACTGCAGCTCAGAGTATATTGAAAAAACAAGTCCACCTGTATACACGCCTCCCGGAATAGGAATGCTTGGCTGAAAATCCAAGTCCTGGACTAGGATTGAAGATACCCTCACATGCAGAGAAACAGGGCATATTACTGGAGTTAGAAATTACGCACAGACACCAAAGTAAGTGCCTTTTACTAGTTATTTGATGCACTTTCATTCTGCCACTACTTGTTTTTTTACAATATAGATGCTCATTAACCTTAACTTGTTTGGAGACCACAGTTGCCCTTTAAATTTTTGCTTATATTTCTCTCTCAACTCCTAACTAGAGATGTTTTAAACAGGTGCGTTTTGTTCCAAAATCGGATTTTCTGAAAGTTTGAAAATTTTAATTCAATAACTCAATAGAAGTTAATGGGTTTCGAAGTTCTGAAAGTTTTGTAAATACACATTGTTCAATTTCTTGTCTACTTTCAATAATAACTGTTTTTTATTTGCATAGGGACCTAGGAAATGGCCCAGGGAAGTTTAAAATAAGGAAGTTAAATACCCCAAAAAATCATTCTCTTGATATCGACATCCAACACCTCGACCAATAGAAAATTCGGAGAAAAATATTGGCCATTCAAAATGTTTTGGATTCGAAAAGTTCTGTAGAACTTTGAAACTGCCAGTTTCAAATCGGTACCAGGTTCCAAACAAACCTGAAACCTATCTTTACTCCTGACTAGGTAAAGCTCTAAAAGGAAGTGTTTTTAAAACTTATTTACATTAGGTGGATGGTAGGAGAGCACTCCTACTAGTCTCTATTACCTGTGAAGGCTGACAGTTCTCCCACTGACATACTTCCCTCTCCCAGCAGACTGCCCATCTGTAAGTACGTTTGTTACAGGAGGAGGGGTGGCAGACCAGGGGACAAGCAGGACAGCTGCATAAGCTGAATCATTCACAGCTTTCAACTGGATTCACAGATAATACGCTCTCCTAACTCTCACCAAAATGATTTCAATATTACCATTACCATAAAGCAGACCATTTTATAAAGGTCTGCTTTATAACAAACAGATATCTGCATTAACTCTTGGTAGATATCAGAAAACTGGTGTACGGTGGTTTCTCCAAAAATTAATATATATGTTGAAATAAACCTATAAAAAGCCATGGTTTTAAGTATACTATTTACAATAACAAAGATTTTATTAAAAAACAGAACAAACCTCATTAGCTAGTGCAAATGTTCCCCAATGTATTCCAATAGATTTCTTTGCATGGACATCAGCATGAATTCTAACTGCCTCCTCTGGATCCACATGTTGATATTTCATAAACCACCTAGTAAAATATTACAAAGAATTAGAAAAATAAAAAATATAAAAGAATTTGTAAACTAGGAAACTGGTTTTTCAAAAATTTCCCTGTGTATGGCAGAAGTTTTAGAGATGTATATTGCACACTGCATACAGCACATCCAGGCTGTGTATGCAACAGCAAGACTGCCAGGAAAACAAAATCTGACAGTTAAGAAAAACTCTGTAGGACAAGAACAGAAGGCAGAAATAAAAGCCCTCTTTATGCATGGGGACATTGGACATTTTTTTTTAGTTGCCTTTAATTCCATATAGAGCTACTATAAAACTCCTGTACCAGATTACATAAATCCGTGGATCCTAAAGGTTCATACAGACGTGCGATCGCGGGTGCCGACCCGCGACGCACGATGTGTACGAATGGCCGTTTTAGGCGATAATCGGCTCGTGTATGGGCACTTTATCGGGTGAAACGGCTGCTCGTTCGGATATTCACCCTACGGATCGTGCAACGGCCCCCAAACGAACACCAGTTTCACCCGGTAAAGTGCCCATACAGGGGTCCATCATCGGCCGAAACCGCTGTTCGTACACATTGTGTGTCGCGGGTCGGCAGCCGCAATTGCACTTGTGTACGAACCTTAAGAAAGAGAAGTTTTATCTAGACCATTGATCCTTATCTTTTCAGATTCACCTCTGACTGGAAACGTGCCCCTGAATTGAAAACAAAACAAAACTGATGCTATGATGTAATACATATATTCGAAAAGGGTAGTCAATGGTAATCATAAACATGTAAAGTTTAACATCAATTGTGGGAAAGATACTGGAGACTTTGTTATGGGATCATATTCTTGACTAATCTTAAAAGTAGGAATCAACATGGATTTGTGAGTTTTGTGAGAAACAAACTTACTTGGTTTGCTTGCTTTAAGATGATAGCAGTGGATATAGTATCAATTTTGCTAAAACTTTTGATACTGACACATATGTTATCCATGTATAAACTGATGTCACATTTGTACGTGGATAGAGAATTGGTTGATGGATCGTATACAGAGTGGTTGTTAATGAAGTCTCATGTGGGGTGATTTAGTGTTCTGTACTGGGGCCACTTCTATTTAATCTCGTCTTAGAAGTGGGTATTTAGAGCAAGGTCTCTGTTTGCTGATGACACAAAACTATGTATAGCTTTGGAAACTTCAAATAATGTGAAATTGATGCAGACAGACCCAGATAGATTGGGCAGCAAAGTGGCAGATGAAATTCAATGTTGATAAATGTAAGGTTGTGCATTTGTGGTTTAATAATCGTTGTACTGTCCCTGTGCTAAAAGAAATTCTGAGGGCAAAGGTATTCAACAGACTTTGTTGTAGCAAACAGTGCCTGGCAGCAATGGCTAGAGCTAGCAATATATTGTCCTGTATAAAAAGAGTATTGTTTCAAGGAGAAAAATATTATATATATATATTATAAGGCCTCATTCTGAATATGCAGTGCAGTTTTGGAATCCTTTGAACATTTTTTAAAGGGCAGCTACACTGTAATAATAAGTAATATCATTTCACTGAAGTTTGCCAGCACATACATTTTTTATCTGGACTTTCCTGTATTTAAAGTATCACTATACTCACTCAAACAACTTTACATTGTCAGCTTAAGAAAAAGATAAGTAAAATGGTGGTACTCGCATATTTATCTGTGCTTGCATTGTCATTAAATTATTAATGTTTAGTGAGTACTCCTAATTCACCCCCACCCTTCCTTACTTACTGCCTCCATGTAGTGTTTGCAACACTTGTAAGTTCTGCACAGCCTTCCCATAGACACTGCTCTGCTTACACATCTCCCCCTCCCTCCCTCTTCTTTCTTTTCTCTGCCGATTATCTTAAATGTTGCAGAAAATGCAGGCAGGCAACCAAAGATACTAGTAAGAGGTCAGGGATGGGACACATTTCTAATTCTGGAATGACAGGTCTTTCTCTGTATGTAAATGCTGTGATTTCAAATGATGATTTCTCAAAATCTACAGCTCAGATTTAAAATCTGGAAAAAGTTTTGAAGTAGTGTATCTGAAGGTACACTTTTTAAGTCTGGCAGAAGCAGTTTTCTTTACGCTGGTGCTCTTCAGAAACAATATTGGGAGGTAGAAATTATCAGCGCTACTTTCCTACGCCAGGTACTTTTCATTTAAACTGTTTTTTTTTTAACTCAAGGAAATGTGTCTTTACAGTGAGAGCATTAAAATTGGAACTATTAGCAGATGTAATGATGGCAATTTCCTTGGATACTTCAAGAGAATTTTCTAAAATTGAAAAATATTGAAAATTACTGGTTTTACTATACATGTAGTTCTGGTTGATCCGGGATTCTTTTTAGAGTGCCTAGTTTATACTGGGTTTTTTTTGCCTTCCACTGGATCAATTGTTAGGAAGGGTTCACACATTATGTAGTATTATGTCAGTTTATTCAAAGTGACGGTTATGGGATTCTTTGGTTGAATTGCTCAATTTTACTTTAAGCAGGATTTTAAGACTTGCAGCTAGAATGATCTCCAAAAAAATTTGAGGGTTTAAGGGTAGGCTAAAAAGTTTGGACAAGGTGGATGTATTTATTCAACCTCCAATACTTAATAACTATCAGGGAGATTCAATAAAAGTTCTTATCGTTTAAAATGGTGCTAATTTTGCCCCAACCAATCAGATCTTATTTAACATTTGAAAGCTAACATCTGATTGGTTGGGGCAAAATTAGCACCATTTTAAACGCTAAGAACTTTTATTGAATAACCCTGTATGTAATTAACATTAGTTTTAGTCCAACAGTATAGGGCATGTGATGGAGAGCAAGAGCAGCTGTTGTGTATCTCCCCAATAACCTTTGGCTATTCACATACAAACTCTGCAAAAGAGCTGAAGTGAAACATAATATACCAGAAATTAAATTAAGTGAAGCCTTCCACAGCAGTTTCTTCAATGAAAAGTAATAAGGTTTTTGAAAACACTGCTATAAAAAAAACTTTACTGTATTTGAAAGTACTAATTAAATGTCAAATAAAGGTTTGCTTAAATGTCAAGAACTAATTATCATGCCACAATTGTGCTCAGTTTGCCCAATTAATATAAACATATGGTGTCCTTAAAAGAAGCTTTGTAGCTTCTGCATATGTTTCACTTTGGTTTGGACTTTAGGTATGATCAAGCCCTTTTCAGAAAAAACACATTTTCTCTATCAAATAATCTAAATAATCAGAACTGTTAAAACTTACCAAACAATTACCGTACTTGTGCATAGAAATGTGTAAATAGTCAGATTTTAAAAGCATGACTATTCTAAACAATTTAGCTGCAAAATCAGTTGCGAGTCGTCAGACGGGTTTACAAGACCTTATATCAACTTTTACACAGCAGTATATTTTTTAATGTAAATCCTGGCACCGCTGGTATTTATAACAATGAATTTAAATACCTGGGTTCGTAGGCTCCAATTGGTATAGCCGCAATGTCAAAAGGACCAAATCTCTTTCCTATTTCTTCAAAAGCTGAACAATAACCAGTATCTCCAGCAAAAAAGAATCTGTTTGAAGGACCAAGGACAGACCAGCTACCCCATAGTACTTTATTGTCATCAGTGGGTGTCCTTTTGCACCAGTGCTGGGAGGGGGTAAATACAAAGGTTACTTCATCATGTCCTGGAACACAGTTTTGTTCCCACCAATCTAATTCAATTACATTCTCACAGCCACAGTTTTGCATCCAATTTAAAAGACCCAAAGGTACAAACCACCTCAGTTCATTACCAAAACGCTCATTTAGTTCTACTACTGTGTTATAGTCCAAGTGGTCATAATGGTTATGGCTGATCACAACAGCATCAATTTTTGGTAGCTGCTTTATAGTGCATGGTGATTCTCTGAAACGCTTTGGCCCTGCAAAACTTATTGGAGATGCCCGGTGACTGAAGATGGGATCAGTAAGAAATATTAGCTCATCCATTTCAATCATAACAGAAGCATGTCCTAACCATGTTATCTGTATTCCATTTTTGGTCTTGCCAGCAAGATTGGGCTGTTGTACAAAGTAGGGTTGAATGACTGGAAGCACTTTATCAAGTTCCTATGAAGAAAAAGAAAATAGATAAGATTATGTGGCAATATAGATGCCACAGTTAAGAGTATGTGCACACCACTGAAAAGAAACATTGGAGCATAGCAATTAAAATGGGAAGACCCAAAAGTTTTCAAGAGCAATACCTTCCAAACATTTTGTCTGAGGGCCCCCTTAACTTAAGATCAGATCATCTCTCTCTAATTGACTTGACCGACCAATTCCTATACAAAGTATGTGGTTGCCACTGCATATTACTTACATATTGGGACGGCAATTGCATGTGTATGAGGGCCTTAAATGGGATGTTCACCCCTTAAATAAAAAAATTATAAATAGGTACATCACCCCCCAAAAACAAATATAGCTAGAAAGCTGGAAGACAAAAGACTAGTTTGTCATGCAGCAAAATTATGCTTTCCCCCTGCCCATCAGAACGATTCTGCCTCCTCTTCAAGCTCTCCAAACCTTTTTTACAAGCTTAGTAGGGAACTAGAGGAACAGCATTCGGTTATTGGCTGTGATGCCATATGTTACATCCATAACTGAAAGAATCAAGAAGCAAAAAGAGAGAGAACCGACCAGGAAGCATTTCTAGTTTAAACAGTTTAAATTTAAAATTTGACAGTTTTCTAACTATTGCAGTTTTGGGGTGTGATTTACCTACCGTATATACAATTATATATGTGAGGGGGGGAACTTGCCCTTTGAGTCAAAGGATTAGGACTGAAATCTTTTTTAACCTATTTTAGAATAAAGCTTCACAACATGTCTAAAACAAATGTGTCTACTTATGGCTCTTTGTTACTAAAGAAAAACAGAATTTTTAAATTGTGATTTTATAAGAAATGTTGCACTATAGTAGAAAAAAAAACTTTGTCTGTATACAATGTACATCACTTAGCATAACCTGCTTTACTTTCATCTTGCTGTGTGGCTTCATTTCTTCACACTGGCAGAAGTTTGTACCATGCTGTGTATTCCCTCTCCCCTCTCAGTCTAGTCCCCCTGAAGCAGAAAACGGCTGTATACAAAGTCCTGGCATGCTCAGAAACTTGAAATTAAGTACGGACATGTTGACCCCACTGAACATGCCCCCCTCCCTTCCAGAGCTAATAGACTGCAAGCAAGCAAAGTGTAGGAGAAAGTTGCAGTGTGCTGAAGGGAGGGGCAGAGTGTAGGACAAGTGGTGCAGAGATTCTTTACAAGTAAGTTACTGAAATCGGCCTGTTATTTTATCTCTTCCCCTGCTTAGCTGAGCATAAATCACTAAAGAGAGTTAGTGTAGCAGCAGCTGTAGCGAGAGACCTTCACAAACACAGTGAAACTGCTTGTTGTCCTGTTACATTTCAGTTGGCTTTATTCTATAAATGTCATAGATTGCACTGTATGTCTTGTTTGTTATAAATGCTGTATTAGTGTTTACATGGTGATGTCCATTTGAGTCACGGGTTTTGTATGTATAAAAGATTTTTTTTGGGGTGTGGGCTGTTTTATAATGTGTTATGCTCATATTGCTGGGTTAATGGTTTAGTGATTGTGTTTAGCACTACAGCATATGACTATGTGTGGCACGTGGTGTATAATGTGTGGGTAAGGGAGTGTGTGACAGTACTGCATTGGAGCTTTGGATTGTGTGGGTGTGTACCTTTGAGTTGCAGATGAGGTGTAGCAGCTCCTACAAATCACAGCATATTAAAAGGCTTATATCTCAGGGACTAAAAAGAATGTAAAGAAACTAAATGTTCCCTGGTGGGTGGGATGACTTTTAGGCTATATTAGAATTAAAAAAAACATTTTTTTCTCACTATAAATGCCCTTCAAGTTTGTAGACAAGGTTTTAGTTAAGGCCAAGAAATAAACCTTTCTTTAGACTTTATTTCTTCTTTAAAAACTTATAGTACAAACATAACATTTTAAGTGCTGATTTTACAATGATTGGCTTTCAGGCCAATCAAAAAGGTTTATGGGTTGCCCCAACAAAGAGATATATCCTCTATTAAAGAAGAGGGCAATCCAAATTGCTTAAAAGCACCCTTACTGGATATAGTAAGTATATCTAATAATTCACAGGTAGGTAGTATATCTTACTAAACTAACAATACTGCTAAACTGGGATAGCTTTCAACTTAGCTACGAATGCTGCTCTGCAGCTTCTAAACAGCTGATCAGCGTGCTGGCCTGATGTTCCCTTCTTTCCAATAGGTGCAAACGTGGATAAGATAGGAGGGGTATCTGAACAGTCAACTGTTAGATTCTGCAGCGCCCATTGGCAAGTTAAAAGCTGTCCAGGTGTATTGCACACAGGGATGTAGGAATAAGCTACATCCCCTTGCCACTAACTTCCTATATCCAGAATTATGGTAATCAGCAGCAGACTATCAAACAAGCAATTATAAGGCTTTATTTGCCTCTACAGACATGGTTGCCCCCCAAGAATTTGAGCACAAAAAATCAACACCCAGTATCAACACTGAGTATTCCCAAGAAGTCCAGACCACCTAAAACAGAACAGGGGACAAGAATAGTCAGACAGTCGAGGTCAACAACAGCATCAGATAAATAGGTACAAAAGGATAAGACAGAGACAATGTCATAAACAGAGCCAGGTGGCAGGGATTGTAGTCCAGAAAAAAGAAAAGAGTCGGTAACAGGAAACCAGCAACAAATCAAACCATGAGCAGAAAGGCAACCCAAACGCTAGAACCCAGAAAGACCAGAAGTTAGCGCAAGCCTTAAATTGGCAGAACAGCCAATGAGTAATAAGCAGAGATAAAACACAATAGTGCACTGAATTAACAGTCAGCTGACCACATGCAACATTACCAAAACAAACATGCTAAGAAAGAGAAACAGATACAGCTTGCACGCTGGAGCAGAGAGGTGCCTCTGAAAGTGGAAGCATGCATGCCACAAAGACCCACACTAATTATTGCACATATAAAACAAATTTAAGGGCAGATCAATTCAACTCCACATTATTTTTGTAATATCCCAATCAATCACCCAAGATGCTGACACTAGGAATGGGAGCTGAATGAAATCTACTTTTTATTTCCTCATATGGGCAGGCATCACTAGATTTCATTTTGGGAAAAAATGTTTAAATCTACTATTTACAAATGGCAGGGAAAAAATGAAAGGAAATAGAAAACTTTAAAGGTAGGAAAAATATACAAGGTGAGTGAGGGTGTACATGTCCATTACATCTGAGAAATTAGTTTTGCTACTTATGTTTACCAGCTCACTAGGGCCACAAAAATGATATGTGCAGTGGGATAAAGCTCTACGCAATCATCTAACAGCTCTCATTCCTACAATTCCCATAGATTCCTCTTCACGGGTAATTATCATTTGAAGATTACTGCCTGTGCTTCATTAGCATGTAGTGACCAACAGAAATATTCAAAATGCCAACTGATCAAACAATTGAATCCCACAAAAATGACAATGTTGAGGTGGTAGGCAGGTAACAATTTCCACATACATTATGTGTATGGCTGACTTCTGATTATCTATAGTTACAGGTTAATACATTCATGAGTAGAACAAATGTCTCTAATTTGTTAAAAGGGTATCTCCACTATAAAAGGTTTTACCTTCCATTCTTCAATTAAACTAGCAGGAGCAAACCTGTGAAACTTACCTTCGATCATGCTTCTCCGCCACTTCCTCTGAGTGGAGATACCCTTTAACTTTCTCTTTGAGTCAGGTTTCCATTTGTAATAATCGGTCATTTTAGGCATGTGCATTAAAGGACAACTTAACTCACCAAAACCTTGTTCCACTGTTGGAAAGTAGCCAGGGTGAGGACCTAGACGGTCTTCACCCCTTTGGGTTAACTTTCTTACTCTAGATTTATTCACCTAAAGTTTCTTTCGGTGTTTCCATTCTATCCGCAACTGGGCCAATGAGAAGACTCACTCTGAAAGAAGCTCATCTTCTCATTGGTTGGAATGTGAATGCGGAAGTGGAACCGGAGCAAGGAAGAAAAGTTTAGGTAAAAAAGTAAATCTAGAGTTAGAAAGTGAACCCAGGGGTGAGGGCCGTGTGGTTTACTTCCACACCATGGGTACTACAAAACAAAAGTTTTTCTTTTGTTTTGCACACTTTTAATCTGGGTACACAAGTAGGGATTTTTTGTCCCATTTGCCACTAGCTGGGATGAATCCCTGTCAGTTGTAGCAAAAAATTCTGTGGAGACCACGCGATCGGCTGTGGTCAAAACACCACAGATTTTTCGCATTGTGTGTACTTAGAAGTTGAAAATAAGTTAAAAAATGCAAGCACTGCCTACTCTTTCCTCTCTCAAAAGGGATCCATGTTTTTTCAGTAAATAAGTAGGATTATAGAGTAACGATTACCTCTTTTGAACTGGGGACACTACTATTGTCTTTTTCGGTGACAGCCCATTTCAAAGCACTCCAGAAGGAGGGTGTCTTCCATGTTGGCCAAGGGTTCACAAATCTGCCATTCTTGCATGTCCTTGATTTAGTAACATCCTCCTCTAGCCTTACATCTAATCTGAAACTTTTCCTTGATGATCTTGAAGAGTCACTACTCCTTGAGCTGTGTGCAGAACGTTTTCGGACTGTTTCTTTTGGATATTGATTGCTGGACATAGTGTATTCCTGTTCATTTTGTTCACTGGCAGCTTTATTTGTTAATCTATAACAGGGAAAAAAAATGTAGCAAAATGTATTAAATAATTTGGGTTAATGTTTTTAATTTTTAAATTAGTTCTAAAAAACTAATCTAAAGCCACTTTTAAAGCTTTTCAATGAACTTGCCTTTACCACATCTGCTGGAAGACAGTTTCACCGTTCTCACTGTAAAAGAAACCTTTCTTAACCTGAAGCTGAAACTTCTAACCAACCTTAAAGTATGTCCACGTGTCCTCAGATAGGACCTATTAGTGAACAATGCACCAGAGAGTTTATTGTATGGCTCATTAATATATTTGTATAAAGTAATCATATCCCCATGCAAACGTCGCTTCTCCAGTGTAAACAGCTCTCACGTGTCCAATATGCCTGCATAGTCAAGCCCCTCCACTCCATTTATTATTTTAGTTGTCCTTCTATGAACAGCTTCCATGTGTTTTAAGTACAGTATTGCGTTCATCCAACATAGATGCAATGTTGGGGGAAAAAATGGGAAGCCACAAAAGTAGTAGAAGTTCTATTTTAAATAGATCCCCTCTTTCAATGGAAGATGTACCTTTCAGGGGAATAGTAGTTTTTTTGGCAATCGTAGAAATTATGTTATGAAACTTAATAGATTCCCACTGTTTGTTAGAATCTTTTTAACACAATTTTTTCTCAAGAAAAGTTTAGGTGATGTAACACACCAGAAAAAGGTATATAAAGAAAAATATATCCAATTAGACAGAGATCTCCGGGAAGCGTGCATATGATTTATAAAATGACCCCTCAGAAACTAATAAAGCTCAATAAACATCATCACAAAACTTGTTAGATACTTATCTACTATCATCTACTATCACAAGCATGATCGTCTGTAGTTGTTAAAAGAAATAAATACCACAGAGGTAGGAACACCACCAGAGCCATTAGAACGTCAATCGCTGCTATAACTGCTCACTCTACCAGAACTTATTCCCAGGAGATACCGTTAAGACTAGGTGCTGAGAAGGCTTTCGACAGAGTCTCTTAGGAATTCTTGTGCAAAATCCTAGCTACAAGTAACTTTGGATCTAACTTCACTAGACTGATAAGATTCCTTCATAAAAACATTCCTATTTATAAAACTCAAAACTGGTTGCATAACTTTCCACTATTGGGCCACTGCCTCAATAACCTACTTGGAATACTAGCACACTGATAGCGTGCAGACAGTTCCCTCTCTCTCTCTCACTGGACGGGCCAACCTCAAAAAAATTAGATTATTCCCCAAAATACTTTACCTTCTACAAACCTTACCTATATTTCTGTCCGTAGATAATAAAAATACTTAAAACACCATTTTCCCTAAATTAATTTAGAATAACAAACCTTACTGTATTTGCTAACGCACCCTCACACTTCCAAAAAACAAAGGGGTGCTTGGATTCCCAAAACATTGAACTCTACAATATAGCATCCTACCTCAGTATAGTAAGGAGTTGGCTGCACGCTTCCTCAACTTACACACAAACGAATCTTAACCAACAACTTTGTACTTCTTAATCCTTACCCTAAATGCTGCACACACGGTTCCTGGACCTGTCGTAGACTAGGGACAACTCACTACTAGTGTCAGGCTGGAAGGCATGGAATAAGGCACCCTCTATAATGAAGCTTAACCAATTACATTCACTCTGGATTCCATATGTCAAACACTAAACTACCTCTCCTTTTCACATTCACCTTTCGAGGCTCTGGATTCTTCCATTTTTTTATAAGCCAGCAGCTATATCACGAAGTCAATATATTAATTAAAAGATATAGACTGGAATAACCCCCTAGATACACTTCTCCATATACCAGAACAAAATCTGAACTCACCAACTATCATAAATTCCTTTTGTATCAGTTTTTCAAACGCAGCTGTGTTTAAAAAAATGGACAGACAGTAAAACCCCACAGGATTTCAGAATATCGTTCACACCTGCTGCGTTATAATCTGTTCCAGTCCGTTTAAAAAACGCACTGCATGCAGCATTTCTGTCCGTTTTTTCATGCATTTTCTATAGAAATCTATGGAATACACATTGTTAAAAAATGGATATAAATGTATGAAAAAAATGGATACAAACTGACAGAAACACATGCTGTGTGTTTGTCAATTTCTGTTAGTTTCTAGTGTGAACGAGCCCTAAAAGAAAATGCAATTTTAATAACATCCAATGAGGTTCTGATCTTACATTTGCCACTTCTATCAAATCAAAAAATTCTCTTTGGCATTGTACATGCGTACAGGAAGCGTAAGAAAGTTCCTTTATTACACCCAGTTATGTGCCGTTTGTAAAACGTGACACTCTTAGCCAATCAAAAATTCTTCATATTCCCACATTTACTCCCCTGCTCCCTTCTCCATAGAAAGAAAGAAATAAGACAATCCAGTTTCTGTTTACTAGACAGGAAGTGATGTCTGTATATGATAAAATTACTTTGCATGTCTCAAACTACCCAGCATTCTTAGAAAGACAGGTTTGTATAATCTTTGTTCCATTGAAAATCGATTTTAAAGATTCTCAAATGAAACAGAGCCCATCTATCGATGCCGTCAGTAGAACCAGAAGTTGCATACACACTTTGGCTGGAACCGACTGGGTCTAAATTAAGGTTCTGATTGACACCTTTATCTTCGACTCTTTTTTGACTGCAAATACATTTTCCCTACTTCTGAATCTATTACCACACCTAAATGATTCAGCCGTTGGGTTGGCTATAAAACACATTTTTCCAAGTATTATCCAAACCAATTGAGTTAAACATAGTCTTGTTAAGGCCACTGACCTATCTGTGTCTCCTATAGAACTTCCCCATATAACCCGGTCGTCTAGATACGGAGCAAGTCTGACACCTCTTAGTTTAAAATGTGGCCACAATTACCACAAAAAAAACCCATCAACTTTGTAAATACCCAAGGGGTTTAAGTTAGTCCAAAGGGCATTGCTCTGAATTGCCAGTGCTTTCCTTCTACTTCAAGTATTAGAAACTTTTGGTAGGAATTGAAATTAGGAATATGAAGATACGTGTCCTTTAAGGACGCCAACCAGTTTCCTTTCTCTAGAAAGAAAAGGATTGATCTTATGGTCTTCATTTTGAATTTTTCTTTGATCATATATGAATTCAGGATTTTCAGATCCAATACAAGACGAAATGAACCATCCCTTTTTAATACTACAATTAGGTTTGAGTAAAAGCCTTGTATTTATTTGGTCCTTCAGAACCAAGAAAGTTATTTTTATTTTTCTTCCAGAAGTCTTACCGCATCCAACAAGGCCCTTCTCTTCATAGGGTTCACAGGAACCCTTGATGAAAAGAATCTTCTTGGAGGAGTTTCTGAAAAATGTAGCCTCAGACCTGAGGATATTATATTTAATATCCACTTGTCTGTGGTAATTAGGGCTCACTCCTCTGCAAAGTGAGATGAAAAAACCCTCACACCTGCAGAGGAATGATCCCCAAACCTTCAGAAAGATGAATTCTTAGCTTGAAATCCTTGTCTGAAGGACTTATGACTTTCCCCTGAAATTGGATTTCCTCTCTGAAATTGCCTAAAGGAAGGAAAGGGATCCCTATTTCGTCTAGCAGATCTAAACATCTGATACCTGCCTAATCTTACAGAAGGTCTACTTCCAAATCTAGGCACTCTTATCCTGAGAAAGAAATTAATTTCTATCCTCAGAAGAAACCATAAATTTATTAAGCTCTAGTCCAAAGAGCTTATCACCTTTAAATGGCAATGAGACCAACCTATTTTTAGATGTAGCATCAGCTGCCTAGGATCCTAGGATCTAGGACCTGCCACTGATAATGCTGAAGATCTGGCAGAAAAGCAGGGGGATCCTTGTGCTGTGGCTAGCAGGAATCAGCTTGCTAAAAAAGGATTTCCCAATTTTTAAAACTGCATGTATACGGTATATGGATTTAGCAAAACACAAAATAGCAGTGAAGAGGTTATCTTTGTTTTCTTCTAAAATGCTTTAACCAAAATTCCCCTGGGTACACAATTATAAAAGTCACCAACCCCTATAATTACTTATAAGATCTGGGGACTAAAATGAACAAACTACCTCTGAGCACAGCCCAACCACCTAATGCACTAAAATAGGCCTTATTGTAAAATATGAGTTCTGTTTAACAACAGGCTTAAAATGTCTGGCCACTCTATCAGAGATGGCTCTCCCTGTACATACAAAAAGCCTGTTATCAAATGGAGCTCAGTTTTACAAGAGGATTGTGGCAAATATGACCAGAATTGCATATTACTAGTGAAAAAAAAATTGATTGCTGATTCAATGTTACTGATAGCAAGAGTAACCTTCTGTGCAGTCTGGGAAGAGTTGCCAGGGCACATCGGCATTCTGAGAGAAAGTCAGAAGTGTGCCATTAATGTTTATTTCTGGATGTATGTTTACCAGATTAAAATTACTGTATATATGCCGACCTGAGTATAAACCGAGGTACATATTTTTACCTAAAAAAACTAGTAAAAGCGATTATAAACCAAGGGTATAAATTATGACCACTACTGCCTTCTAATTCTGTATTGTTTTAAGGCTATAGTTGCCCTAAACTATGCAACTAAAGCATGCAGGGAGTTGTAGTTTCCAAACATCTGGAGTGACAAGGAATGAGGCTTTAGTTGTATTTTAAATGGACAGCAGAATTCCCATGCAGTAATAGCCAAATCCAATATGGCTTTTACTTTATGGGACTACTGTACGGGAATTCTGCTGTCCATTTAAACTGCAACTAAAGCCTCAAAACAATACAGAACCAGAAGGAAACGATACCATTTTATTGAATTGAGGCTTTAGTTGCCCTTTAAATAGACAGCAGATTTCCCATACAGTAATAGCCATACTGGATATGGCTATAACTGTATGACAGAAGAAGGCCTGGAGAAGCCAACGAACACAGAGACAGAGGAAGGCAAGGTCCGGCTGGGAGAACTTGATCCAAGAAGTAACTCCAGGTACTGTACATTCTGTTTCCCCTCCTATTCCCCACAGGCAGGAATCATTGTTGGTTAATATCTCCAAACACACATTTACTAAGGAGGAAGAGGCATTGATTAATAAAGGTTTGGGGTTTGTTCCTACTCACACAGGGAGTTTATTTGATTTCCAGAAGGAGTGGTTCAGGTTCACTAGAAACCTTAAATTAAAAATGTGTTTTAATAAAAATACCGCTCCCTCTCGTCAGTTCCGGAAGAAATCCGCGTTCTTACCTAATATCACCAATTATCAGAATTTGGGACTTTACAAAACATTAAAAGAACAAAAGGGATTATCATGGATGGATTTTAATGATTACTTATCGGAAGCGGAGAGACAACTTACTAAACAAGAACATTATACCTCACTGCAGGGGGACCCCACGCGTAAAATCAAGAAGGAGGTAGACAGTGTCATTATGGAAGCATTTAATATGAGTATCATTGATAAACATGTAAAAGACTTTTTGTGTGTGATAATCCACGTCCTGTATCTCCTCCTCAAAAGTACCATCTCCCCCCCAGGCCGACCTATCATGTCTGGTGTAGATTTCCTCCTGCAACCATTGGGAGTCTACATTGATTCGTTTCTACAGCCTATAGTGCATAGTGACAAAAGATGCCTAAAGGACACTACAGCATTCCTTAACCATTTGAAAAATATTACTGATTTTACTGAAAGTAAGTTACTATGCACAATGGATATAGAGGCGTTATATACTTCAATCCCCCACAATGAAGGATTATCAGATATTTAACATGCACTTTTAGACTTCGGTCATTCTTGACTTATTAACCATCTGCCTTAAAAGTAACTTCTTTAGATTCAATAATTTATGGTATTTACAGGTTCAAGGCACCAGCATGCGCGCAAATTTTGTGCCCGCATATGCTAACCTCTTTGTTACTAACTTTGAAAATCAATTCATTATTTCTATAATGATATGTTTAAACATCTTATACAACACTATGTCAGGTATATTGATGATGTTTTCTTTGTCTGGGATGGTGGACCGGCGTTGCTCCAAGATTTTGTCAATTATATTAACAATGTGCATCCTACCTTAAAGTTCACAGTATAATACGACTTCCACAATGTTAATTATCTTGATGTGTTAGTCACTAAAAAGGGTGACAAACTTGACCTTTTCATCAAAGACACTGACAAAAATAACATGCTTTTAGTGTCTAGCCATCATGCCAAAAATGTTATTAAGGGACTACCATTCAGCCAGTTCTTGAGAATCCGCAGAATAGTACAAGAGGATGATCGGTGCAAATTAAGAATGGAGGAAATGAAAAAGAAGTTTCTAACACTAGGTTATAATGAAAAACAGCTATCCGGTGATTTAGCTAGGGCTAAATCCAATAGAGATTCCCTATTAGACAAGGAGAAGGGTCATTCTGATATGGATAGGGTTCCGTTTGTATCAACTTACCATACTCTATCTGACAGCATTCAGAAAATTGTCAGGGACAATTGGCGGATCATGCAATCTGATCCCAAATATGGAGCCTTATTTAAAAATCCCCCCTTATTCTCTTATAAGAGAGCTAAGACTATTGGGAATGTGCTCACACATACCGATTTGTTGCTCCCCAAATCAAGTACCCAATCATTCATTGTAGTCCTCCAACAGGAACGTATCCCTGCCGCAATTGTCATGCCTGCAACGCTATCATAGCAGGCAAAAGTATTTCACATCGCCTAAAGGGGAATGAAATTAAACTGAGGGACTATGCTACATGTAGGACTAGTAGTGTCATCTACCTCTTAAAATGTCCATGCGGTAAAGCGTATGCATCAAAAACTAAAAGAGAGATACGGCTCAGGATTGGGGAACACAAATGTGACATCACTAACTATGATGGTACGGAAGAAAAAAAAAGAGATATGAAACCTCAGTAAGCAAACATTTCCATACTAACAAGACAGAGTCTCACAACTTAGATGGCTTATATTGGAGGTAGTAAGTAAAGAATTAAGGGGTGGGGACCATGATATAACACTACTACAAAGGGAATGCTTTTTGGACTAATAAACTACACACACTGTCTCCCTTTGGTCTTAACGAAGAAATAAATTGGTCTGCCTTTTTGTAATTGCCTTTCACGATATGCTTTAGCCTTGCTATTATCTGGTTTTCTCTCTACATTACACTTTAAAATGTTTCCTTGTATTTGCTACATGTTAATGTGGTCTTGCAACACAGTGTCTTTTCATTGTTTCTTTTTTAGCCTGCATATCCACGCCATCTAGTGGACTCATACAATATGAATATGGACAAAGGGCATGTCCACCCTTATTATTAACTTTTGTCATATAATAGGATACATTCCCCCAGCCCCAACCGCTATAAAATAAATTTAAGAAAGTGACCAGATGTTTACTTACCTTCCCTCTCTCCTCCGATGCCCGGCCTTCTACTTGCAAGACACTGCAAGCAGGGGGCGGGACCGGCAGCCACGTCCGTGATTGGCTGAGAGGCAGCCAATCACGGACGCGGCTGCCGGCTTCTCAGAATGCCGGGGAGAGAGGGAAGGTATGTAGAGTTCTGGGGGAAGTTATTCTATTATACGGGGAAGGGGTTTTATGCTAGAGGGAGGGATAGCAAAACGGGAGGGAGGGGGAGAAGGGCTGCAATACGCATGCCAAACTTCTCCCGGAGGCCAGATAGGAGGCAGAGTCCTATATGGACTCTGCTATCCTTCTGGTGGGCAGTTTTTGGGACTTTGGGGGGGACTACAGGAGAACCTTATGGAGCTGGGATGTGAGGAAAGGATTTTACTACACTACATGGTGGGGCCATTAGTGGGGGGATTATAGTTTTGGGGGTGGACATGCCCTTTAAAGACTTTCCTGCATATATATTCATGTATTGGACTTTCTATTCCTGAAATAATGTTAACAGATAAGACTTATTTTATGTTTCTTGTCATTATTATGTATATTTAATGTTTTTTATCCTTTGCACTATATGGGCACTTTATATGTATCATTACACTTGTACTCTTACTTACCATTACACAGGTATTCTTACTTATATTTATGTAATGGGACATTTTAGGTCTCCTATGTGGCATCCTTTTAGCTTAGTTGTTTTTAGGTATTCATTGCATTGTGCACTTTAGATTTGACCATACTATTGTGGCTTTCAATAGCCCATTCACTCCACAGATACTCGTTTTTACATACAGATATTTTGCTATTATCTCCTGTTTTTATCTTATGCACTTGTTATATTATGCTCTATTCACTATACCATTGTATTTATGGTAGTGTCTTAGGACACATCCACAAGGGATGGTACCTCTTGATAGGCACTAGGCTATTTAAGCCCACACTGTGTTGTTGTTCACATCACCTGATGAAGGGGGTGTTATCCTCAAAACGTTGTGTTACTTGTTGATGCTTGGCTCACAATAAACAGTTCACTTTGGAGTGCAAGTCTACTTTGTTTCTCTCTATTACTGTATGAGAATTCTGCTGTCCATTGAAAAGACAACTAAAGCCTCATTCCTTGTCACTCCAGATGTTTGGAAACTACAATTTCCAGCATGCTTTAGTTGCTGGGAGTTGTAGTTTCCAAACATCTGCACCCTCCCCCCTGTTAAGTGGTAAGTGATTACCTTCTGTGGGCATCCTTCCCTTCTTTTGGTCCTTTGTCAATTTATCAGTAGCCCTGTGAACAGTACAACAAACCTGATCTGATTGGCTCAGCAGCCATGGAAAGCTGGTCTACATGACTGACATACCCAGGAGGTATGCTCAGGGGGCAGCAAGGAAAAGAAAAAAATGTATATATAAAATTAATATATAGTACAGTAGCTGTTCCAAAGCTCTGCCCAAACTCAATGAATTACTTTGGAAATCCGGCCTCTGCTTGCACTCCCTCACTGCCTGTACCTCAGTTTATACTCGAGTATATACAGTACATTTTAATTCTATCTATATAATTTATATTTATGTAGTGAACTATTTATGTAGTATTATGACTATTACTTTACAGTGCTGCGTCCCCAAGTGGTGCTTTATAAATTAACTATATATTCATACATTTTTGCCATGTCTTAAAAATAGATATTGCGATAAAATTCAAATACAAATGTATTTGACTAAACAACATTGATTATATTGTAATCACATGACAAGTATACACTGCAAGTGCATAAAATTCACAATTTATAAAGGGGAATTGTGCCTTGAAAAAAAATTGCATTCTCAAGTGAGCCACAGACTCGAGAAAGTGTGAGAACCACTGTATCAAGAGACTACTGAAAGATCTCTTTTGGGTCTAGCAGAAACTACAACATGCAGCATGACTTTATAGCATTCTGCAACTAAGGCATGCTGAGCGTTGCAGGTACAAAGGTTCAATATCCCTGTTCTAGTGTGAATAACAAAACTCGCCAGGGGAGCTAGTAGCGATAAGTGCTAATCTACAGAGTGAGCAAGCAGTCACATACAATTTCATAAGCAGTTCACAGGGCTAAATCTAATTTCCTAGCTACTGAAACTGCCGCTGGTTTGTACAGAGATTACCAATAACAGTCAGAAACACATCTATTTTTAACCATGTTATCCTATTTACTTGGTAAACAAAAAATAAAAAACAATTGCTTTCACGAATGGTCCCCTGTAACTGGAGCTTTTGGATCCCCATATTAAACTATGGACCTTTTCCAGTAAGCAATGTTACAAGTTAATCAGGGCTATTTGTCCACGTCCACTATTGCAAAAAGAGTGAGCAATGTGTCTGTGATTTGCATATGTAGCAAAAGGGTTTGCAAATGTTAGTGTATTTTGTGTTGTATTTTAACATTAATGTGGTTAAAGGGTATCTCCACTCGTAGTTTGAAGATTTGGTAATCCAGTTCTATTGAAGAACGGGAGGTAAAGGAGCTGTGCCTTACCTTCCGTTCTTCAATAGAACAAACAGGAGCCAGGAGAGAAGGTAAGAAACTTACCCGCTCGCTCGCTCCCCCGGCGTGTAGTCTGACAGGTCCCGACGGACCTTGTCTTCTATGCGCATGCGCGATCTATGAGCATAGAAGACAAGGTCCGTCGGGACCTGTCAGACTAAGCGCCGGGGGAGCGAGCGAGCGGGTAAGTTTCTTACCTTCTCTACTGGCTCCTGTTTGTTCTATTGAAGAACGGAAGGTAAGGCACAGCTCCTGACCTCCCGTTCTTCAATAGAACTGGATTCCCAAATCTTCAATAGAACTGGATACCCTTTAACAGGATTTTCTGCAGCAACTAATACATTGCTATATGTTGCTTCTGTAACACATTTATCCAAGAACTATTTTAACCGGCAAATAATATATTGCTATATGTTAGTTCTTTACATAAGCGTGTTAACCAGCAAATAATACATTGCTACGTTAGTTCTTGGATAAATGTGTGTTACAGAAGCATTTTAACCTGCAAATAATACATTGCTATATGCTACTTCTTGATGCACAGATAATGCCAACCATTTACCACTGCCAATTTTCAACTATTTTACCAATATCTGTATGCCAAGTTGGCATACAGATATTGGTATATAATTGACAAAGAGGCAGTGGTAAATGATAACAAGGACTGGGTGGCACGGTAGTGTGAGGGAAAAAAGCTCAGGCAACAGCAGGTACTCACCAATGTCCTCACACAGACACAAAACTGGTTTTGTATCATGCGTCAGTCTCCCCTCCCCTTACTCTGACACTTCCTCTGACCTCAGGCTGAACTTCCATTCCAGGCAGGGGCAGCTTGACAGCTCCGTGTTCCGCCAGGTAGGCTACAGTAGTTCTTCTCCTGCGACCGAACGCATACACACGGACGATTCTCGGCCGAAATGGCAGTTCGTCGTGTATAGCCATCTGTGTCGGGGGACGTGGCTCGGGATGCACATTGTGCGTGTGTACGAGCCTTTATACTAATCCACCACCAGATGTGAACAAAAGTGCGTCTAGATGTTACCATAAATTTCATGGCATAGAGAAAATCATAAAAACATAATAAATGTCATAGCGCTTGAGGATAGTAGGCGGGCACAAAAACAGAAAACTTTGCAACTACCTTCTAAACCTTACGCAAACCATCTATCCATAACTGTAAACACAAATGATACATAGCCCTGATTGTGCACTAAACTGGCGTGTTGGGAAGTGAACACTTAAACTAACCTGTTAATACTTCTAACCATCCCTCTAACCACACCCATACACACACACTCCTAGACACTCTGGAATGTTGTCAACTTTTACGATTAGAACAGTAGGCCCGCACTTCTCGCCCTCCCCCTACAGTGACCAGCGTTGTTCTCCCCAGATTGTACAAACCCAATAGTCCTGCACCCACAGACCTGCTCCTACCTTTCTGTCACCCACTCGCCCTGCTCTTGCTGTTCGTCTATCGACACCGCAGTGTGACGGTCAGGTGACCTCTCCCGATCCCCGTGCTCTGGCTGTTCCATCCTATCCGGCCCTCCCTGTGCAGCAGTAACTGTTAATGCAGCTGACGGTTGAATAAGGAACCGTACGTAACCCTGAAGCACCTTACAGCTCCTCCTGAGCAGCACCAGCATGCCACAGGATCCCGCCCACCAATGGGGTGGCGCCTTACAGAGACCACACCCTAACCATCACTACCTAAGGAATAGTCATGGGGATGGATTAAGCCGCCATGTTGAGGCCGATTAGGTGTAAGTGTTGCCAAGTGACAGTGTTTACTAATCGCTAGTTCTAGATCCGGTGAGGGGCAACTTCTTAAAAAACAACTGGAAGAAGTTAAAGTAAAGAGCAGGCATCCCACCTCTCCCTGATTTTAATGGCAGCCCCTAACTCCCTGAAATAATATACAATCGCCCTGAAATGTGTTATTTTAAATAGAGTGAGGGAGCACAATGATGTCAGAGTCTTTTAGCAGTTAACAAGTGACAAAAACACTTAATAGTGACATGACTTGTATGCATGTGTGTTTGACTGTTTTCATGAGTGAGTACACACCAGCAGAGTTTTTGTCCCAACTGAGCGTTTGCTACATGCGAGCGATTGGTTGCGACAAATGACTGTTGGTCGCGGCAATAGTGGCCGTGCCCGACAGTGTGTATGACCGATTGTGTGGTCCCATTGGGTGGTGTGGCCTAGCCCTTATTGTACAAAAATATGCATAGCTCCTACTACTGTTAAGTGCAAGCATGAGAAATAATTAGAGTGAAAAAAAGCAAACTAGCAAGGGATGTAAGAGACTTTGAGTCTAATAATATATATAGATGGAGACACAAGGAGAATAATAGAACTGCAAAAAATACTAGAAAGCCTGGAAAACGAATAGGAGTTAGATACAACTCATACAGCGATGGGGAATCTTTTTTAGGATTCAGCACCGAATCAGAAGAGGAAGGGGAAAGAAGTCCTCAAAGACTCAAACTCAGGTCACAGAGGGCCAGATATTGACAGTAGAAGCTGGAGAAGTGAGTAGGAGCGAGGACGACATGCAAAAAAGGGCATCTATAGTTTAAAAAACAAATTGCCCCATTGCAAAGTTAAATTCATGTACTCTGTGCTGCCTTAGTCCTATCTCTGTCAGTGACTCTGTTTAACCATGGTGTCAGATCTCTGTGCAGCACTCCCCCCTTCCCCCTCTGTTACCTCCTCCATGTCTCAACTCCGGCTAACCGACAAGCTTATCATGCGCAGTAGGAGTTAAAAGTTAAACATCCTGAAAAACACACCCACGCACAGTGGCCAATAGAAAGCAAGCTGTCCTGGAGACACAGAAGAAGGAGAACAGTACAGTTTACGATCTCTCACTTTGTGACCCATCATCAATCAGTGAAAGCTATTAAGAAGGGGGGGTCAAGTGCAGTCTTATATCTACCATCAAAGCTACCTCTCTCCCCCTGCTAATGCTCATATCTCTATGTTTATTACAGAGCAGGGAGGGGGGATCACTCACAGGGATTTGATTGACAGTCCAAGTAGGAGTAGAGGAATGCAATCACGTATTCTTCTAACTGGTGTATCTCAGGACAGAGAGGGAATCTGAAAAAAGTGAAGACACTGTAGGGGTTGTGGGGAATTATAGAACACATGGAAAGAAAGAAAAAAAAGTTCATTTTTGCACTATAGATGCCCTTTAACTTATCCTCGTATGTTCTTATGAACACACAAATGTTAGTTCTATCTAAAGGCCTTTCTTTCTGTCCATCTAGCAATGCTGATAAATTTACGATAACCAAAGATTTATATCTTTTTTGCAGGCGTTTGGCCCTTAAGGCATTTTTCAAGGGACAGGAGGGAATTTCAGGAGCAACTGACCAGGTAGACTCTGAACAATTGAGAACTTTTAAACCCAGGTCGATGTTTACACCCCCTTGTCAGACTTTCCTAACCTGAATGTTTTTTATGGAGTGATGTCGAGAGAAATTGATTTATTAAAGAAACCTATCATCACTCATAATAACCTTACAGAAAAAGAGCTTAAAGCTATTTCAGAACTTCAGACTCTACAAAATGGGGAAATTAAAAGGTCTGACAAGGGGGGGAATATAGTCCCCTGGCCTACCACTATATATGTAGAGGAGGCCAATAGGCAATTATTCAATCAGCTTAATTACATTAGATTACCCTCTGATCCCACAGAAACTTTTCAGAAAAAATTCAGAAGAATCCTTAAAGGGGAAGTTCAGTACAAATACATGTACTTTTCAGAAAAAAGAGTAGTATTTTTTCATCCCAATGAATGACCAATGAATCACCAAATGCAACCGAAATACTGACTTCCTGTTTGCAGGAAGACCGTCATGGTCTTGCCCTTGACCCAGCGCCTGGGTTGATTCAGTTGCTCAGTAAAGATCTGAGCATCTTTGACCCATCCAACAGCCAATCAGTAGAAATTACTGCTAGGAACATTCCAAGGACATTCTATATGTTGCCAAAGGTGCACAAAAGGCTAAAGTTCCGCCAGGTAGGCCTATAATATCAGGTATTGGAAGCCTCATTGAGCCAGCCTGTAATTTTGTTGATCATCACCTACAAAGATATGTACTTACCTTAAATTCCTGCTTGAAGGATAACTCAGATTTTATTTGTAAAATCAAGGACATACATGTAAGTGATGATTGCATACTTGCAACCTGTGACGTTGAGTCACTAATCATCAATATTAACCACACAGATGGCTTAACAGCTGTTGAATATTTTTTGTCATCTGGGAGTCTTAGGGAACAACAATAAATGAACTTCATCCTTAGACTACTTGAGTATATCTTACACCATAATTACTTCGTCTTTGATCGTATGTTTTTTAAACAGATCAAAGGTACCGCTATGGGTGCCAGATGCGCTCCCTCGTACGCCAACCTATTCTTAGGCTGGTGGGAGAGGGAGCGTGTCTTTACAATAGAACTTGAGCCTTATACAGAGCATGTACTCACCTGGTTGAGATTTATTGACAACGTCTTTATAATCTGGCAGGGATCACGTGAACTCTTTGAAGAATTCATAAATGTGTTGAATTGCAATAATCTCAATATCTTTCTGACTAGAGAGCTATCTAAAACGAGTTAACTTTTTGGATGTTTGGAAGTCAGGGTTGAAAATAGAAAACCTACTGCCACCAATTCTCTCTTGCATTTCCAGAGCTCACATCCTCAGTCACTGCTTCGGGGGATCCCAAGGGGACAACACGCAGAAATTGCATGAGACTGGAAGATTATAATGTGGAAGCTACAGCTCTGGAAGAGAGATTTGCTGACAGAGGCTATCCAAGAAGTCTCTTGAGAACATGCAAGAAATTTGCCTCTAGACAGGAACAAAATCAGTTGGTATTTACCAAAGAAAAAAAGTTAATAAGGTGAGATTTATCCCTAATTATAATAATCAGTGGGCCAGTATTAAAGAAATGTTTTCAAAAAACTGGCATATCCTGAAAGCGGACCCAGTTCTTTCTTCATTTCTACATGACAAACCACAATTAACAGCTAAAAGAGCTAGGAATATTGTTGATAATCTGGTACATAGCTATTTTTTTTTTTTATAACTTCTTTTTATTGTTCAAATATTTATGATTCACTCTTATACAGAAAGGAAATATGAAGGAGTCAGAAATAAAACAGTTTTTGTACATAAATTTTGTGTCATTCCTTGTACATACATCACTGGCATTACATTATTATGAGTGAATTACACCCTGCCGATGCCTTTTAGAGGGTCTGTTATAAAACAGCTATATAGCTGATATTATGGTATTATTTCTGGTGTATATCGATGGGAGGGAAATGGGGTAAAGGAGTAGCTTAGGAGTGCACAGGGCCCCCCTTCTATTTGCATATTGCTGCAGTTCAGTTTTATGGTGGATACTTAACTTAGCCTAAGTTAGCTATATTAGTAAGTTTGATTATATCTGGGATGGGGGTTTGGGTATAGATGTGGTTCGATTCCACAGGTTATTTATGATCGTGGGGCCCCAGGCCTTCCCCGCCACATACATATAAGATTACTTTGCAGATTCTTGAGTAGTTCTCCTCTTGTCTCTGATTTACCTTAGGGGGGAGGGAGGGAAAGGGGTATGAGGGAATGGGGGGGGGATGGTTGGGGGTCGATTCTGTACCTTTATGACTCCTCTAGTTTACGTTAGGCATCGGCTAAGTGGAGCCATTTTCAACATTTTAGATATCAATTTATTATAATATATTAACACAACTTAACATTTAACAACAATGCATTGATGTCTTAGTTCTGTACATCTAGTGGTTGTCTGTCACACGGTTTTGTCAATGGTCTCTATGGTTTAAAGCAGTCCGTTTTGTTTTTGTTGTAGGCGGTTTGTTATTTCACCAGGGATTAGATTGGGTTGTATGGGAGGTAGTTGGGGAGTGTATAAGGTTTTGACCCTGTTATTGGGTTCTTATATTATAGAAATGAGGTTCAGACCTTGAGCGCTCCCAGGGTGTGGCGAATATCCGCCTCGCAGTACCATTGTGTATATCTAAATTTGTTCATTATAAGATCAATTTCGGTTTTGGAGCAGGTTTCCTCAATGAAGTATCTCCATGTTTCCAAGAAGTCCTCCACTTGTTTGCTTTTTTTCTAAGTTCAGTTCGGAGTCAAGTTTTTCCATGTATAGGACTTGGTTTAGAGCCTGGATCAGTTCGGCTACTGTTGGTGGGGTGGGTCTCAACCAATGTTTTAGAATTAGTCTTTTAGAGGCTAGAATAGTTAAATGGATGAGTCTTTTTTGATTGGATTTTATCTGTAGGCGGGGTTCGCCCTCACCCCGGGAGTCGCCCATTCTTGGGGGGGTCTGAATAGTGAAATAAATACAGTAGAGGGTTCAGTTGACATTGTGTTTTACAAACTTTAGCTATGAATTTGTTTGTCTCTTTCCAGAAGTTGTTGAGTCTTGGGCAGTTCCACATTACATGGAGAACATCTGCGTTTGGTGTCTGACATCTGGGGCATTGCAGTGGGGGGGTAGTTGGGTTGATGAATTTGAGGTATGGGGCATTAAATGCCCTGTATGCCCTGTGAAATAGCTTAAATTGTGTTTCTCTCCAGATTTCGGATTTGACCATGTTTCTCAGTGTTTGGTAACCTCCTATAATGTTTTCCAGTATGTTATTGGTACCCAATTCTTTGTCCCATTTGTTCAAATTGGTATTTGATAATGGTTTAGCCATTGCTATATTGATTGTTTTGTAACAGTCTGAAAGGCTTAAGTTGGTTAGTGGGCCATGTATGAGCATATCAAAGGGTTCTTGTTTGAGTGCTGGTGTTTTGGTTCTTCGGTTTCGGTTTTGGACCTTACTTGTGCAGTAGTGTTTTATTTGTGCATATTCTAGGAAATGTGCGTTTGGTAGGTGGAATTTGTTTTGAAGTTCAGACCATGTAAGAAGTTTGTTCTCCGGTGTGTGTAGCAAGTCTTTTATTGTTAATATATTTTTTGTTTTCCATAGTTTGTATCCCTTGGATTGTTGGGCTTGTGGGAAGGTCGGGTGTTCGTGTATTGGCATGTCAGGAGAGAGTGTGCAGGGTAGCTTGTATGCTTTTCTGAGAGTTCTCCAGGTAAGTATTGTGTCCCTAAGGGTAAGCATGTGTCTGTGTGTGGGGGGTATTTGTTGGATGGTGCAGTGTAATAATGCTTTCAGAGAGTATGGTTTGGCTAATTCTTTTTCTAGATGTATGTTTGAGAAATGTGAGCTGTCATTTATCCAGTCACGAATGTGTCTGCAGATGGCTGCTAGGTTGTAGGTTCTAGGGTTTGGGAAATTAGATCCTCCTTGTTTGTGGGGGAGTTGTAGTTTAGCTAGGGCTATGCGTGGTTTGCGTCCGTTCCATAGGAATTGTGTGAAGGTTTTATTAAGTGTTTGGACATCTTTGTGTTTGAGGAGGAGAGGGATCATCTGAAGGGGATAAAGCAGTTTAGGAAAACTTATCATTTTTATCAGGTGGCCTCTTCCCATAAGAGATAGTGGTAGGTTTTTCCAGTTTAGCAGTTCCCTTTGGATTTTGTTTAGGATTGGTGGGAAATTTAGCATGTATAGTGAGGAGGGTGTAGAGCCTATTTTTATACCTAGGTATGTAATGTGAGATTTTGCTGTTTGTATTAAGTGAGTGAAGGACCAGGGTCCTTTGGATTGTGGGCCTATTGGGATAAATTCTGTTTTATCTAGATTTGTGCGGAATCCTGAGAAATTTCCGAACTCCGTTAATTCTTTTATTATTGTCGGGATTGCTGTGTTGGGATTCTGTAGGAAAATTAGTAAATCGTCTGCGAAAAATATGGATTTTAATTTGGAGTTTCCTATAGATATTCCTTCCCAAGTTGTATGTTGTTCTAAGAATATAGAGAGTGGTTCTATTGCTATGTTAAAGAGTAAAGGGGATAAGGGGCATCCTTGTCGAGTGCCTTTTTGTAGGGGGAATTTGGTTGATAGATGTCCAGGGAGGGATATTCTTGCTGATGGTTTCATATAGTTGGCTTTCAGAAGCTGGAGAAATGCACCTGAAAAGCTCATTTTCTCCAACACTAGGAAAAGCCAGTTCCATTATACATTATCAAAGGCTTTTTCGGCATCTATTGTGAGTATTCCCATTTGGTTTGTGGAGGGTCTGTTTTGTGCCCAGTCCAAGGCCGTTAATACTTTCCTGATATTTACTATTCCCGATCTGCCTTTGACAAAGCCCACTTGATTCTGGTTTATGATGTGTGGGAGTATTGTTGCTAGTCTTTCTGCCATTAGTTTACATAGGATCTTTGCATCTACATTTATGAGAGAGATAGGTCTATAGGATTCTGGTTTTGTGGGGTCTTTGCCTTTTTTTGGTAGGATTTTAATATGTGCTTCTTGACTGGTTGGCATGTGTTGGCCGGTGTTTAGAACTTTGTTGTATAGTTGTGTTAGTGTTTGGGAGATGTAAGGAGATAGGATTTTGTAGAATTCGCTGGTAAGGCCGTCCGGGCCTGGGGCCTTGTTTGTATGTAGTTTTGTTATTGTGTTTATTATTTCTTCTGTCGTTATTGCAGCGTTGAGTGTTTCCAATTGGGTTTGTGTAATAGATGGTAGAGTGATTTGTGATAGCCAGGTTTCTCCAGAGGGTGTGGGGGTTGGTTGGGAATATAAGTTGGAGTAGAATTGTGCGAAAGTGGAACAGATTTCTTTCGGTTTGGTGGTTATGTCTCCTTTAAGGGTTTTGATTCTCGCTATTGGTGGGGATGTGGATTTGCCCTTCGCTAGTCTAGCTAGGAGTTTGCCTGCTTTGTTCCCATATTTGTAGTATGTGAGTTGGTGGTAGGACCATTTGAAGGCATTGTGTCGTTGGAACCATAAATCAGATTCTGCTTTGAGTGAGGTCCAGTTTTGTTTGTCTGTTTGTGAGAGTGTTTGTTTGTATTTTGTGTATGCTTTGCGGGCTTTCGTGCTTGCTTCTATATATTGTTGTTGAGTGTGCCTCTTTAATTTAGAAGTGTATGAGGTGATTTCCCCTCTTAGTACAGCTTTGCCTGCTTCCCAGAGGAGATTCTCGTTAGTGCTGTGTTGTTTATTTGTGTCTAGGTATTTTTCCCAGCTGTTGATAAGCATTGATTGGAAATCTTTATTGTTTGAGAGATGTGTGGGGAACCTCCACTGTATATTGTTGTCTTTTGGTGTTGTATCCATGATGTCTAGGGTTATGGGTGCATGGTCTGAAATTTGTATATCGAGGATATCTGTTGTGGTGATGCTGGGTATCAGGGATTGTGAGCAGAGGAGGTGGTCTAGTCTGGACATAGAGTTGTGGGTTAGTGATACAAAAGTATAGTCTCTATCGTTAGGGTGGTACAGTCTCCATGCGTCAACTAGGTTTGTCGTTTCTATAAACGTTTTGAGTGCTGTGTCTGTACCTCTGGTTGTTGGTGAGTTGTGTGTTCTGTCTTCTTGTGCATTAAGTACTAGGTTGAAATCACCTCCTACAATAGTTTTACCTTCATTTTCTGTTAGTACCCATTTTGTAACTTCTTGTAGGAAGGCCTTTTGTTTGGAATTGGGAGCATATATATTGGTGATCGTTAGGTTTTGGTCGCCTTGTTTGGCGTGGAGTTGCGAGATACTACCTTGGTTGTCCAACCTATGGGAGGCAACCGTAATTTGGAGGGATTTTCTAATTAATGTTATGACTCCAGCTTTATTTTTTATTGCTCCCGATCCAAATGCCTGGCCCACCCACTGTTTACACATTTTATGGATGTCTTCCTGTCCCAGGTGGGTTTCCTGTAACAGGGCCACATCTGCATGTAGTTTGTTGAGGTGTCTTAGGACTATGGAGCGTTTTCCCGGGGACATCAATCCCTTAACATTTCATGATACGATCCTAATATCTATTAGTGTGTTTATATGAATTCCTTATTGTGGCCATCATTTGGGTTGTTGTAGGGCAGCTATTTGCCTTTGCTTTGTAATGATGGAGATGCGATTGTTTGTGTGAGCTAATCGGTGAACGCCAGTAGGATTTGGTGTGTGTACCAGGTATGAAAGAGGTTTGTTTATGTGTATCGGTTTTTGTCAGCCTTGTTGTATCCCTATGAACTATGTGGGCGACAATAGAGGTCCCCCCATTGCTTTGCAGATGCCTTCCCATCTCAGGCCAGTTTTTAGTGGTAGTTATATTCCATAAACCGGGTTATTGTAGGGCCGTTTTTTCGCCTTTAACTTATGTTGTGTCGGTGAAGCCTTGCGATGTTTTGTGGGTATAACATTATGTCTAGTATTGCTTGTGAACCACGTTGCATCATATGCATTGTAAGCATTAAAAACATTTAACATAGTGTAAACCGTAAAAACATTGAGAACCATAATAATAATGTTAAACATTTTTGACATTGTGGAGACCGTTTGGTGAGTTTCAGGTTCACGTGGACTTGGATGAATAACATTATATCTAGTATTGCTTGTGGACCGTGTTAGATCATATGCATTGTAAACATTAAAAACATTGAGCATAGTATAAACCGTAAAAGCAATAAAAACCATAATAATAATATTAAACATTTTTGACATTTTAGGGACCCTTTGGTGAATTTTGGGTTCACGTGGACTTGAATGAGTCCTTTGTGTTGTTGTTGGTCCCATTGATGGTATTGGGGGGCGCATCTTTGGGAGTTTGCGTCCCATGGACCTCCTTTTTTCCGTCGGGGATGTGGCAAGTGGTTGTTGGGATTCACTCCTTATGGTGAGTAGTTCGAAGTAGGGCTAGGAATAAGGGTTTTTACCATTGTTAAAGGATTGGCTTGGGTGTGGGGGTAATACAGTACTCACGATTTTGGGGAACGTGGTTGGTTGGAAGATTGGAGAATTTTGAAGAGGTAATGGTGAGTATTCCTTCTTGCATGGGCGTCCGGTTACGCCTGGTTGGTTTGGCCGTTGACTGTGTTGGGGGGGTTCTTTGGGGATTCGTCGAAATGTGAGTCCTTTAATTGGTTAAGGTGAATATTGAGTGGTTGATGGCCGCTGTGTCAGGTATGTTGGATTCGTTCCTGTTGTCCCGGAGGGGCCTTTAGGTCAGCTCAGTCCGGTGTGTCCTGGTGTTGGCTTGGAGATCGTTGGGCTGTGTTAGGTTGGGAGCCCTGGTATATTGGTTTGTTTAAGAGGTGAGTTTCTGTGTCATCAGGGTCTCGGAATATTAGCGGTGGGCCTCCTGGCATCAGGACTTTTAGGGTAGCTGGATACTGGAGGGTGAATCTTGTTTGTTGGGCGTAGAGTGCGGAGCAAATTTTGCTAAATGCTCTTCTACTTTTTGCCAGTTCTACTGAGTAGTCCGCAAATATTAAGAGTTTGCTTTGTCCAAGTGTGAATTCCCCTTTCGCTCTGAATGCCCGCTGCAGGGCCACTTTGTCTGCGTAGTTCAGGTATTTCACAATAACTGGACGTGGTCTTGTGTTCTGTTTTTCTGGATTTAGAGGGCCTATCCTATGTGCTCTTTCAAGTTGCAGGTCTTTTGTGAGTCCCAAGGCCTGCGGAATTTCGTGAGCACATAGTTCCATGAGGTCAGCCGGCCGCACTGATTCCGGTATTCCTATGATACGTAAGTTATTGCGTCTCGATCTGTTTTCAAGATCATCGATCTTGTCTTGTAGCCGAGTGATTTCGTCTCTGTGCGAGATTGTATCCTGTGCTATTTTGTCGAGGAATTCCTCCGTTTGGACGATTCTTTGTTCCGCCTCAGCTATGCGGCCTAGTTGAGCGGCTAGGTCTTGTCGCAGTGGTTGGATTGCTTTAGTTATCGCTTCTGCGACCGTTAGCTGTATCTCTGGTAGCAGGGTTCGACTCACCGCCTGTGCCAGTCGATTATAGCTCCGGGGGTCGGTTTCATCTAGGTTGGGGCACCCGTCCGTCAGTGTTTGGGTTGGTGTTAGGCCTCCAGATTGCAGGTCGGAGTCCTGTGTAGGGGCAAGTCTTTGTTTTTGTTCTTTTGTGCGTTTTGTGTTTTCGGTTTGTCTTTTCTGACATAGCGGTCCATCATCGGGTGCTCGGGTGTTTCAGGAACGTTGTGATGCTTATTGAAAGCGGTGTATCAGCCCGGCCTGTTTTAGCAGATCTATTTTGTGGAGTGAGGATCGGAGCGGTAGTGTTTTACATGTGTCCCTGGCGGCGCCGGAACCGGAAGTCGGTACATAGCTATTTTGAAAGAAAAAGGACAAGTTTAGGGACAGGTCAAAAACTAAAAGGTACTTATCCCTGTGGCAGTTGTAAAAGGTACTTATCCCTGTGGCCCATTTATGGAAATAACAGACCATATATGGGATAGTGAAGGAAAAGCTAAATATAAATTTAAAGATTACATCAATTGTAAAACCAGTAATGTGATCTACTGTATAAAATGTCCATGCAACATGCTATATGTGGGGATGACAACTCAGAGCCTAAAGCAGAGACTGGCGAGACATGTCTCACACATAAGACTTGCTGCAAGGGATACAATACAGGGTAAAGTTTTAACTACGGTTGCAGCACATTTTCTACATAACCATAGTGGGTCAACTAATGGGTTAAAGTGTGATGGTTTTGAAAGAGTTAAACAAATTATAAGAGGTGGAGATATCTACAGATATCTTCTAAGGAAAGGGGCCAAATGTATTTATTTACTGAAAGCATGCTCTCCCAAGGGAATTAATGAAGATTTAAATCTAACTGTATTCATTTAATCTTTTTCAAAGATTTTAGATTTCAAAGAAATACCGATATTACTCAAAAGAAGACACCGGATATGGTTGTATATTCTGGAACTGACCCGTGTTGAAATCTTTATGGAACTGCTTATTTTATCATAATTTACCTGATGACATACGGGGACCCGATGTCCTGATATTATGCCTTTTTGATACTTATCTTCTATGTTATTGTTTAGTTTTTTCATGGATGTCTATCTGCCGGACTGGAATATGACAGAGTCCCTTGAACTATATATCCTTGCTTGCACGGACTTTTTATTGGATTTAAAACTTTTCCTATTATAATAGAAACTGCATTTATCCATTTATGACTGGTATATCTCTCCTCCTCTCTCTTTATGCATAAGCCTCTCTGTATAACGGAACCCTTGGATCATTAAGGAGCTTTACTGACTATGATATGATGCGCTCTGTTATATTGTATCTAGCAGTATAAATGTTAAGTAACATTATTAGGGTAGTTGTTTATTATATGCCTTGTGATCACTGACCTGACTGGACTGTAATGTAAGAGTTAAAAGCACTTGGTAGGTCTGGCGCTAGATAGAGAAAGAGAGAGACCAATTCTCGTGATAGTTTAGGTCATGTGACTTACGCAATATACGCCATCACGCTACCAGTTGGTCCAGTAAAGTGAAGAGTAAAGGCTGTCAGTGTCCCTGCCATGATGAGAGGTGCGGGAAGAAGGTGGGGGAGAGGGGAACATAAAGGGACTGGGAGGGGTGGGATGAGGAGGAAAATTGGAGGCAGATTGGGCCATTCTGGCAGCTCTGGAACTGCTTGGTGAGGTGAGGGAACCTGCCGAGAGGACAGGCGTTCGATTCAGTGGCGAGCAGGCTTGAGGGGGATGTCCGGAGGGCACAGTCTGGGGCTAAGCCTCTACGGTAGTCAGGAGTAGCGAGCAGATCTGTGGGAATCTCCTGAAGAGAGAGTCACGATGGGGGGTATATCAGGGCCCAAAGGGGCTAAGGCCTAGGACTGGTAGTCCAGGAGTGCCTGAAGCCAGCTGCTTCCGTATTTCTCAACTGCATTCCTGACCTGCAGCGGGAAAGCCTTGATGGTAGGGCTCTCAGAACTTATTTCAGTAGAAGATTTTTCTCCAGCAAGGCGTTAAACTAAAGCTTCTTGCTGGGTGAGTATACTCTGGTAGAATCATGGGATTGTTGCCAGCCATAATTATATGTATCATTTTTATTACCCTGCCCCCCTTACCACCCTGACCAATAATACCTTTATAATAGTACAAACATTGTAACAAATTCAAAAAACCCAGCCCATTGGCCAAGGCTTGCTTCCAGCCTTGCAGGCTTTCATCTTATCTTACGCAGGCTTGAATCCAATCAAGAGGCAGGTGCTAAATGTACCTTCGACACATTTATATTAAAGTCTATGCACAAAAATGTCTGTACATTTCCCAGATAACTCTGAAACCCTTTCATGGATTCCTTAGCTAGGTAACAGAACACTTTTCCTATGTGTCCCACATTTTGTGTCTATAGCTCAAAACTGTGCATTTCGCGGTTACTGCCACTTCATCAGAGACGTCTCTGATGAAGCGGAAGTAACCGCAAAACGCGTCAGGCCACGCCCCTTCCCCTTGATGTCTTCCCCGTCCATGGATGTCCTATGCTTTACTGTCTACAATCTTAACGCTTATCAATAAATGTGAAGTTTTATCTGACTTACTGACTCAAGGTGTGCTTCGCTTTGGTTGCATCTCGCTGCCCCCTATGTATCGTATTTCACCTGTAAGCTCGATCGGGCAGGGACCTGTGTCCCCTAGTAGCGCTATATGAATAAACATATGCATACATACATACACAATGTATGGGATGCTTTGATCCTAGTCTAAAAAAAGATGTTACATTACCTATATTGATGTAAGAGGCTGATGCTATATCGGTTTTTTTTGCCCAAAATTAGTGCAAAATCCATTTTATCTAGGTTAGCGCTGGCTGCGGCATTTCCAATAAAATTTGGAAATAGTGCGGCATAGCAAATGTAGTAATAGCTTAGTTAAAATTAGCACAACAATTTAGCGCTATTCTTAACACCATTGCTACTGTGGTGAACAGGAAGATGTAGTATAAAAAAGTTTTAAATTACCTGACTGGGATCCCACGTTATATATATCTTTGGAAATATGGATTACACACAGGTCATGTTTGGTATTGGAGGAATTGATAATTAATACAGGAGAGGAATATGTGGTCAATAACCCAATACAATGTACATATCTACATTTACATGGAATCTGCCTAACTGAGGGAGAATGAATGCTTTTGGCTAGTCGTAAATCTGGACATTCCTAGACACTCCCACCTCATGCATAGCCCAGGAGGGGGGTGGTTCATCAAATGGTTTAAAAATCCTTGTAGCCCCTATAACTGTGTTCATACTGAGGGGACATGCTAAAACCGTGTGTATGGACCCGATGTTTCTTCCTGCCCCGGGACACAGGACTTCTTCTAGTGAGTAGGGTCTGTGAATATTTTTATCCTGTTTATTTTATATAACTGTTGTACCTATTGTATGTCATTTTATTATAACACCATTTTCTTTTATTTTTGTATTATATGCACTGTCCACCTTAATAAGTTTTGTCTTTGATGCTCTTAAAGAACTCAGTTAGCCTCTGATAAGTTTATATGTGGTTGAATGGAGTGTTTTGCAGTGTAAATGCTAATTAACTCTGTGACTGCTTGTGAAGGACTGATGCTAATTAACCAGTTAGTTGCTGGAGTGAATGGTGTAGTTTTAACCATTTAGCTGCCAGGACAGGGGTGTGCATAGTCAGTGAGAGTCAAGAGTGTTTTGGGGGCCATAACTTAAAGTGGTGGCAGCTTGTACCGATTGATTGGTCAGATCACATGCCCAGCGAACTGGCGTTAGTGACACTACCATTTATAGAATTAAGAAAATACCTCCTGTATGTTACAGATTGAGTTAAATTATTTAGCAGGAAAAACTATAGTTTGTTGGCGAATTTGGCAAATGAGGAGACACGTTCTGAAAGAAATGTGTTTTCTGATTGGCCGGTTTGCGAACCTGGAAGTGGGATTAGAGCACAGAAGGAAACATCATGTGAGTAAAGATAGACTTAGAAAGTGAACCCAGGGGTGAGGACAGTGCGGTTTAGGTACACACCCTGGGTACTACGGATGGCAGGAACGGGGTGTAGGTGAGTATTATTGTCCTTTAAAGGGCATATCCACCCCTCAAACCAAAATGTGTCTACTAGCAAAAGACCTCCCAAAACCTAGACCTCGCTAGGTTTATTCTTTTGAAATTAGCCTCTGGACATACTTACCTGACTTCTTTCCCTCGTTGCCTTTTCTTTGCATAGAAGCAAGCAGAATGGGCCAGAGCCACCAGACAGAAGACACAATGTATTCATCCTTATTTCTATCTTCATCCTAAAGTTTATGTTATTTTTCTTTCTTTTTTTTTACTTTTCTCTCTCCTATAGCACTTTAATAAAAACATAAGAATTACATAATTAGCCTAAGCTGACCATTGGTAATACTGCACCAAGAGTTAATCTATCTAGCAAGCCACCTGTTCCCTAGATGAGACTTTGGGTTAAAAAGTCTTTCCTGCTATCTATAACACATCTGACCTACACATATTGACTTAATATTTCGTATATACTTTTTAGCTTTATCTTTGTGTCTTCAACCTGATGCAGCTATTAGTAGAATTTTCTTTTAATGGAATCATAATTTCTAAAAAATATATTTCTTTTAAATTCCAAACCTTTTAATATAGTCCTGAGCTTTTCCAGTCTAGCCACATCCTTTCTGGCTGAGTCTTCACATGGCTGCTCCTGTAAAAATCTACTGGATCATTCAGTTGGATCTTTTGCAAGACACAGACCCAAAAAGAGGCTGAATTCTTCAGACCTTAAGAAAAACAAAATACTAATTGCTATATCCATTATCAATACACACATTGTGCAGTCTTTAAATATCCAAGTAGACATCTATAAAATACATTTAAACAAGAGAATAACTCACCATAATGAGGAATTACCGGTACACAGTTTTGGTCTTTCCCCATTAAGGATCACATTCTTCGCTGTATAGCTGGAGTATCTCAAGAAAGCTAAAAGTTGTAAAAAACACACACACAAGAAACTAATTAATTATCTTTAATTTATAGACCCAAAAAATAGTAAAATTAATAAAAATACAATATGTATATAGTAAAAATACATGAAGGGCTGATTGAAAATGTCTGACTTGTCTGTTTATGTTAAAGGGGAGATTCTTTTTTCAAAATAATTTAAATTGTTCATTGCAGTGTCAGTATGTGTCTCTTTCAGGGATATTTTAGTATTATACAAAACTTAACACATAGCAACAATGGTGAGTTTTACTTACATGAATCTTCTTCTGCCATCTCTATTATGGTGATCCCATTTGACCAGATGTCACACTAGAAAAGAGAGATATAAAAAAAAAATCAATAAAAGAAGAGTACAGGATCCATGTTTTACTTCCATTATTAATGAATTAATCCTTTCTCCTAATTAAATGTGGCTAATTTTGATTTGTAGGGTAGGGTAGGTATAATTAGACATACCATGCATCCCACGATTCTTGAAGATATGCCATGTTAGGAATCCCAGAACTATTTTTATCCACAAGATACATAATGTCAATATAATTAATACATTACTTACCATTACATTGTATCCTACAGTTTTGTCTTGTGAACATTTGATCACTTTGGGTGGCATCCAATATAGAGTGCCAATGGATTCTATGGTTCTGTCATTTGGCCTATTGAATTGTTTGGCCAATCCAAAATCAGCTGTAATTATATATTAATTAAGCCAAAATAAGTAATTAATAAAATATACACAATTCAGCTATTGGTTAGGCCTATAAAACATTGTCCATTTTTAAATATAGAATGTGATTCTAATCAATCAAAAAAGCTACTAAAATGTATTAGTAATAAACCCAGGTACATGCGACTGTTATTTGGAACAAAGGGAAGTCTAACAAGTGTATGGGCTCCCTTTGTTTGATAGAGTATAAGACAAATCCTTAAAAGATTTCAATTAATTTCCCTCACCTAATTTTACACCACCATAAACATTTACTAGAATGTTCTGTCCTTTAAAGGGACAGTTCCGTGGAAATTATCAATATTTGTTAAATTGTTAGTTTGTGTAATGCCTTCTTAGTTATTCTACATGTTCTCTTCCATTTTGACAAATCATTTGATTTCATACCCTTTGCGGTTCCCTACTGTTGACATTAGTAAGCTGCCATTTCAGGTTCTAACAGTCCTTCTTCTTTCCAGGATGCACCACATCCTTGGAATGTTCCTAACAGTTATTTCTACTGATTGGCTGTTGGATGGGTCAAACATGCTCAAATCTCTACTGAGCAACTGAATCAACCCAGGCGCTGGGTCAAGGGCAAGACCATAATTGTCTTTAATAAGGGTCCTGCAAACAGGAAGTCAGTATTTTGGTTGCATTTATTTATACACAGACAAAATGCTGAATGGGCAGATTAAGGTCATTGGGATGAAAAAATACTGCTCTTTTTTCTGAAAAGTACATGTATTTGCAATGAACTTCCCCTTTAAGGACTCTGTGCGCTACGTTCAAATCATGGAGGTAGCACAATCCCTGCATATTAATAAATAAATACAGAAAATTTGCTATATATTCTAAAGATACATTCATTTAGTAATTTTTTTCTTAAATATCTGCCAAATATACAGTACCCCCGGGGGGGGGGGGGGGGGGTAAGGGGGCGCTGTTTTACCTCCCGATCTTCAGTAAAACTTGCAGAAGGCAAGGGGAGAACTTACCACCGATCGTTCCAGTGCTGGCTCACTGACTAGTCCCGAATTGGTGTATGCTATCTTGCACTGTGTACACATACGCACACAATGGAAGAGACTGTGGATGCGTCGGAGACTGTCAGTGAAAAGCCGGAGCTGGAGCAATCGGCAATAAGTTCTCCCCTTGTTTTCTGCAAGTTTTACTGAAGAACGGGAGGTAAGACATAGCAACTTTACCTTCCGTTCTTAAACTAAAAAATTGATAGATGCTCATAAATGTAACTGACTAAAGAGTCAGTTACATTTATAACTTGTGCAATATTAGCACATACATGTCACTTAGGATAATATTTATAACTGATCGCTACTATTGTTATTATTTTAATGCAAGAAGTTGCAATGCCAAATAGCATTAATTTGGCTGTAATTTTATAGCAATTGTTTTAGCCGCAAAAAGTATCAGCGCAGTAATGGGCATCTGTAACATCTCCATATTCATTGTGTCCGGTATTGAAGCAAAATAAAAAATGGCACCATAACATTGACTAGGGCTGGATCCAAGAATTTACCAACATTAAAAGGGAATTAAGCAGAAATAAGGTATATGTTTAAATAAGTCCCCCATTCGGCTTTATTGGGAAATAGAGAAAACCCGAACGTCGAAAAGTGATAATCAGAAATTGGTGACCGCAGGATGGAAAATTTTCAAACTCCCCCCTGGACCTTTATTTGGCTAGATATATGGGCACTTTAGCTACCTCAGAATTGGAGACTTTGAAAGGCTGAATTTAACGCAATGAAACACTTATTGCCATTTTATAAATATGATTGAGTTGGTACTGCGGTGATGTATGGCGATAGGTGGCGGTAATTCCTTTTTGCCGCTGGTTATTGCTACTTTATAAATTGCACTTAGTACAAATTTACTGAAACCGGTCGCAGTAACTGTCAAAACATTTATAAATATACCGCCTACTTAATGTAGTTGTAGGAAATTAGTTATAAGATGGGACGTTTTATATCTATATAGTTTCCCAATCACTATAAAGAAACACAGCATTGACAATGGGATCAGGTGATATCAGCTATAACAGAACATCTCAGGAAGACTGATTTCCTTTTGGAAAGTTTAAGGGGCCGATGCAGTAAGAGATATACAGGATTGCCTGTGCTATAAAATTTGCAGCAGCCAATCAAATGTTTGCTTTTTACTGGATTATTGCAGTTAGACAACATCCGATTGGTCAGTACAGATAAATAGGTACATTCCTACACATTTTATTGCATCAGCCCCTTTGTATTTAGTTTCTCTGGATACTCGCAATACTAATTATCTCTTTCTTCAATTGTTTTAATTATTTTTTTATATTTTTTGCTGCTCACAAAATAAATACAGGAAGTAGGTTGTTAAATATCTGGGACAGTACTAGGGGTTATTGAAAAGCTAAGGATTGATCCAAATCTAATATTTAGAAAATACATTTTTAGAATTTACTTTCATAATCCAGGAATTCACAGATGATAGATATTCATTAAAGAAAAAGAGAGTTGTAAGCAATTCTCATACAAAAATTTAAAAAACTATAGTTTAACATTACAATATAGTATTACAAATAATGTAATGGAGTATTAGTCCCTTAACCAGTCAGCTGTAGACTTCATCCTTATATTAAGATTTAGGAGTTCAATTTTGGTATAACTTTTGGATATTAAATAAATAATTATATCTATATTAACCTCCCCCACTTACTTGATAGTACCCAGAGGGAAGGCCGCTAGATTCTCAAGCCAGGTTGCTCACTATAATATTTGTAACAAGCTGTCTCAAGGCCAGGAGCAGGCACCGGTATTTTCTCGCTTACTGTTCAGAGATTAGGCCAATGAGAATAGGCACTCTGAAGGTGCGTGTTTCTATGCTGGTCAGTCTGTAAACAGTCCCAGACTATACAAACAGACTTCTATTGCTCATTATGGAGCCTGTAGTGAAAACCCAGATGTGAGGAACTAGCGGTGTAAGTCCTTACCCTGGGTACTAAGGTTATTGGGGCTGTTAGGATAATATTTACCTAATAACACATAGGTTGGTATTAAAGGACAATTATACTCACCTTCCCTCCGCTCCTCTTCTTTGGTCAGTACCTTTTACCCAGGGTGAGGACCTGAACCGATAAGTCCTCACCCCTGGGTTCGCTTAACTTGAACCACAGCCTTAGTGCAACGCTGCTCTGGTAGGCTCCCCCCTCCTCTCCTTGCGTGACGAGGCCAATAGTAAGGCAAGCTTGTTGCAGAGCGTGCCTTCCTATTGGCCTCATCGCCGATGGGGAGGAGGAGGCGGAGCCTACCAGAGCAGCGTTTCAGTAAGACTGTGATTCAAGTTACGCGAACCCAGGGGTGAGGACCTAGCGGTTCAAGTCCTCACCCTGGGTAAAAGGTACTGACCAAAGAAGAGGAGCGGAGGGAAGGCGAGTATAATTGTCCTTTAATAATGGATAAATGGATAAAAAAATGGATAAATATTGGTAATTACCAAAATGAATCTTTTATCAAGGTTGCTGCCCTTAAAGGTAATGTATAGTAGAAAAGTAAAATATAAGTAAGGGTTTATTTCTAATTAATATCTGGCTCGCACATTAATATATTGTGCTCGCACATGACACAATCTCTGAAAATTGATGATGGACCAAGTAGCAAACAAACTGCCAGCAAAGTAAGTCTAGAAATATTCAGAAAAGTTCATAAAGTTTTTTTTTAAAACTGTTTGTTAAAACAAATAAACAAAAAATAAAAGAACAGTGGAACTTTTGTCAGTGTCATTTTAGTAATTAGATACATTGAATTGTTTACAATATCTTATAATTTTCCCTCCCTCCTTCCCTACACATCAGAATGCAACATGATACAACAGTGATTAGGATGTAGATTGCTCAGACCCTTCTCCCGGGTGCATCTCTTCAAATATAGTACAATCCAAGGAACATTTGATTTCTAGATTCATTTTTGCCTTTTTACCTTGCTGTATGTATACCCGCACTTAGTTTATGGAATCATATCATGGTGCCCATATTTTATAAAACATTTTTGTGGTCCCCCTATTGTGGTATACAAGCCTTAGCATTGGCAGCATTTTGTTTACTAATGTTTTCCAGGTACTTAGTTTAGGTGGATCCTGGGCCATCCAGGTCAGAACTATAGTTCTCCTGGCATAAAATAGGGTCTCACGTAGAAGTGACAGTTGATGTTTGTCCCAGGAGTCTTCCTCAGGGACCCCCAGTAGGCAAAGCTTGGGTTCCATGTCTATTGTGAGGTGCAGGGTACTTGACAGATAATTTATAACCTTGGTCCAGAAGTGGTATACCCTAGGGCAGGACCAGATCAGATGCCAAAAGTCAGTAGGTTCTCTGCTACACCTGGGGCAGGATGGGTTATAGGAATGGGACATGTGAGGTTTTCTTTGGGGGGTAATGTATGATTGATGTAGGATATAGACCTGCATTAATTTATTCACTGCAGCTGGGGAGGCGTGTAGATGCAACTCTGCAATTTCATCCCACATATTTTTTCCACTTGTGCATGATATTGGCCGTGCCTGCAGACAGATTGGCATGTATAAGAAATGCATACAGTTTAGTGATGCTATGTTTTCCATTGTCTTGTTTCATTATATGTGTGATCAGGTGGGATTGTATGGAAATGTGGGATCCCTGGAATTCGGATAGTAGGCTATATCTTAGTTGAAGGTATCTAAACATGAATTGGTCAGTAACTTGGAATCTTTGTTTGAATGTCCTGAAAGTAAGTAGTTGGTTATCTTGTATAATATGTGAAAAAGTGTGTATTCCTAACCGTTCAAAGATACTAGATGCAGGGAATGAGGCTAGGTTAGGGAATCTAGGGTTATGCCAAAGTTGTGTGTCCTCTGATATTCCTTTGAATTTCAGGTGCTTTTTGGTTTCCATTTGGGATGGGGTTGGAGTGGGAGTCCAGAAAGGTCAGAGGGTGAGATGGGAGATAGGCATGTAGCATACCGTCCATATCATATTGTGGTTGTGGTGGTGTACCTTCTGAGGGTCTGGGCCAGGGACATAGCCAGGTTCCATAGTATTTAAGTTTCCCTGCCCAATAGTATAGGTGGAAGTCTGGGGGTGCCAATCCAGCTAATGCTTTGGGTCTCTGTAGTGTGGTGATTTTTACCCTGGCTCTGCCTGAGTTCCAGAGAAGTCTGGTGAAGAAGGAGTCTGGGATATGTAGCATGCTATGTTGGAGGATATAAAGGAGTTTTGGTAAGATGATAATTTTGATTAAGTTTATTCGGCCTATTAGATTGTTAGGTTTGTCCAGGATTTTAGCCGGTTCATTACTATGTCTAGTATAGGGGAGGTGTTAAGGGTATAGAAGGTGGCAGGTGAGCGGGTGATATATATACCTAAATACTTGAATTTGTCGACTATTGGCACCAGGTTTTGTACAAGGGGGGGGGGTTTATTCCATTATCAATTGGAAATAACGCAGACTTTATAAATAGGCTTGACATGGGACCATATCGGGTGATTATTTCATATGCTGTGTGAAGTGAGCGTTGTGGGTCGGCTAGGTATAGGATTAGATCATCTGCGTATAGGCTGATTAAAGAAGTATGCTGTCCCAGTGTCAGTCTGGTAATATTTGGATGTGATCGATGTTGGATGGCTAGTGGTTCAATAGCATGGGCAAATAGATACGGGGATAGTGGGCAGCCTTGTCTAGTTCCCCTGCTGAGGGGAAAGGAAGAGGATATATTGCCGTTGACTCTAATGGCGGCCGTAGGGCTGTTGTACAGGATTTTTACCCATCTTATAAAGTTGAGCCCAAATCCGAATTTGGACATACAGTACCATAGGAAGGGCCAGTCTACTGAGTCAAATGCCTTTTGGACGTCAAGTGATAACGTGCATCTCTCTCTTGAGTTGTCATGGTCAACTTGGGTGTGTATTAGCGTTTTCCTGATGTTAATGGGGGTTGATTTGCCGGACATGAAGCTGTTTTGGTCTTCATGTATGATTTTATTTATGACATTTTGGAGTCGGTTCTCTAAAACTTTGGCCAATATTTTATAATCAGTATTGAGGAGAGAGATTGGGCGATAGGATCCGCACTCAAGGGGGTCTTTTCCTTGTTTTAGTAGTAGAGTAATGTGGGCTTCACACATAGATGGAGGGAGAGTTCCAGAATGGAATAATGTTTGAAAGGTGTTTAGTAGGTGTTGGAGGATGTGCTCTCCATAATTTTTATACAGTTCAATTGGAATGCCATCAGGGTCTGGTGATTTTCCACAGGCCATGCTGGAGGTCACATTTTGGAGTTATATCAGCATCTAGACTGACCGCTTATCGGTGTGAGAGGGTTGGAAAGGTTGTGTTGGCTAGTGATATTGAAACGGGGGTAGTGGATGTCTGCAGCTGGGATTTGTATAGATTGGTGTAGTAGGCGGTAAAGCATAATAATAGTATTTGATAGAAAGGGCCATGTGCCAGGCGAGCAAGCAGTTTGGCAGATTGGTGGCCAAATTCAAAATATTTTTGTTTTTGGAAAAAATATTTCCTGGAGTTTTTTTCAAAGTGGTATAATAGAGGGATTGTGCAAGTTGCCAGGCTGATTTGGTATGTGGCGATGGATTTGTTGTGTATGCAGATTCTGCTTCTTGGTCTTTGCTAGCTGTTCTTTTTGGGAGGAAGTGTTTTTGATTTGTGCTACTGTGTCTATGTTATCTTCAAAAAATTGTTCAATTTGGTCTGGGGGAGGGAAAGCCAGAAGGGGTGTATGCGCCAAGCGCGTCTAGTATAGGATTCCGAGTGTGTGTTTTGTATTTTAAGGAGGATAGGTGAGTGATCTGAGAGGTTTTGTGGTAGGTGGGTTATTTCTTTGGTTTTAGGACTTAAATGCTTGCTTGTTAAAATGTAGTCTATTCGGGAGAGGGTATTTTGTGTTTTGGAGTGGCATGTGTATTCTTTGCGATAGGGGTTTCGGGTTGTCCATAGGTCCACCCATTGGAGTTCAGTTATTTATTGCTGTAATGGTGTCTTTATTGGTTTCTTTATTTTCACATAAATGGCCTCCTTGACACCTCTCTTGAACCAGTCATGTTCCTTTACTAATATGTTGACATTACAAACTTCAAAGGTATGTCCTTTTTCCTTAAAGGGCATCTATAATGAGAGAATGAACTTTTTTTTCTTTCCTTCCATGAGTTCTATAATCCCCCCCCCAACCCCCAGAGTGCCTTCACTTTTTTCAGATTCCCTCTCTGTACTGAGATACACAAGTTAGAAGAATACGTGATTGCATTCCTGTACTCCTACTTGTACTGTTAATCAAATCTGTGACGTGATCCTCGTCCCTGCTCAAGTCCCTCCCTCTTCCCTGCTCTGTTTGCACAAGTATAGAGATAAGAACATTAGCAGGGGGGGAGATGTAGCTTTGATTGCAGAGATAAGGCTGCACTTGACCCCCCTTCTTCATAGCTTTCACTGATTGATGATGGGTGTTAGGGATCTTCAGGGAGAGTCCCTGCAAACCTCTCACTGGACGCAGGGTCTAAGTGTCTGTCGGTCTTCTCCAGAGCCTCTGATGGTGAGGAAGCAGTAGAGAAGCAGCTGGTAACAGACACAAGTAAAGGCAGCGACAGGAGCACTGTAGATAACAATACCTGAGTGGTGAGGAGACCACTCCAACAATACTGGAACCAGGGAAATGGGTACCGGTTAGATGATCTGAATACTGGGGACTGCACAGGAAGCGGGTGTAGTCCGGATGCAATGGAAACCAAAGGCTGAACTAGAACCGGGTGCAAACTGGATGGAGTGGAGACCAAAGGCTGAACTGGAACTGGGTGCAGGCTGGATGAACTGGAGACCAAGGGCTGAACTGGAACTGGGTGCAGGCTGGATGAACTGGAGACCAAGGGCTGAACTGGAACCGGGTGCAAGCTGGATGAAATGGAGACCAAGGCGGTGAACTGGAAAGGATGCAGGCGGATGAAATGGAGACCAAGGGCTGAACTGGAACCGGGTGCAAGCTGGATGAAATGGAGACCAAGGGCTGAACTGGAACTGGATGCAGGCTGGATGAACTGGAGACCAAGGGCTGAACTGGAACTGGGTGCAGACTGGAGGAAATGGAGACCAAGAGCTGAACTGGAACTGGGAACAAACTAGAAACGAGCTAAACACAGCAAAGGGAGCTGAAGACAGAAACAAACTGAATCTGAACTGGCAGCAAGAAGCCAGCTCAAGCAGGGGCCTAAAAAGGACCCTCTGACGTCATTATCCGGCGTCGGAACGTGCCCGCGCACGTCTGCACGCACGTCTAGGAGGCGGGATCACCAACGCCCGAGCCGGACGCCGGACTCCACGCCTTTGGCCCATCACTACGGACATGCCTGGCGTGCCCGCGCACCCGCGGCGCGCATCTCCACGCGACAACGCGGGAATGCGGCCACAGGTAAGCACTGGGGTCTTACAATGGGTCACAAAGAGAGAGATCGTAATGCAGTAGTAACTCCCTTCTCTTCTGTGTCTCCAAGACAGCTTGCTTTCTATTGGCCACTGTGCGTGGGTGTGTTTTTCAGGATGTTGAAGTTTTAACTCCTACTGCACATGATAAGCTTGTCGGTTAGCCGGAGTTGAGACATGGAGGAGGTAACAGAGGGGAGGGGGAAGGGGGGGATGCTGCACAGAGATCTGACACCATGGAAGAACAAAGTCACTGACAGAGGTAAAAGAAAGGCAGCAGAGAGTACATGAAATTAACTTTGCAATGGGCTAGTGTGTTTTTTTCACTATAGATGCCCTTAAAGATGCAGGTACTTAAAATTCAATTATTATTTGGGGTCTAGGTTTAGTATTGAGGTGCCAGTCAGAGGCAGCCAAAGTGCCAAATGTGGCCACTGGGCCTTATGTTAGAATAAATATCCTCACTAGTCACCCCGGACCCCTGATGCCTGTCTTCAGACCCACTAAGAGACCTTCAGCGCCGGGAGAACGGATTACACAACACGTTCGGTGCAGTAGAACCCAGTTTCTCGGTTTATTCATTTCATACATTGGAATATATCAAACCAGAAAAAAAAGGCTTTGCCAGAAAAAGGGCAGGCCAGACACAGTGTCTGCAGATGACATACTAAAACCTTGGAATATGAAGATAGAGTCAGGCTGACACACAATGTGGGAGGCAAAAGACCTTGAGCTCAGAACATTTGAAAACAAAACATCTGCAATAACACGACAATAATATAAAACAAAATGGAGTCAGAGAACAAAATGGCTGCTATTAGGCTAAGTGATTATAGAGAATATATAAAAACCTAACACCTTACTTTGCCCAGGTTTGCTGTACAAACTGGTATTTTATACACATTACACCCTGGTGTGAGGTTAGACCATACCCATAAAAACAACCAAAACAGTATCTGCTCCTACAAATTTAAGACACTCAACTAATGTGCTGGACCCCATAAAGGTATCCATGAATTTCCAGACATTTTTCGCCTATTCACTTTGAATGCTAAAAATGCCTCTGGGTCAGAGCCATACTCCTCACACTATATTGAAAGCCTCTATCACTCTCCCTTTCCCTCCTTAATCTGATGTACCAATAGGATTGCAACTCTTTGGTCTACAAACTTTGAGTCACACTAACCCTGAGTACATCACCATACATGAGTTGACATGACGTTAATCCACAAAACATGGTCCTAACTGCAAAAGGAAGAGTGAAATTTAGATGCCATCTTTCATCCCCATAGAAATGTACACAGCAATCAGACACACACATTAAAGGATAATGAACGTTTAATAAAACATTACATTTAGGTGACTGTCCATGTAATGAGGATCTGAACTGCTATGTTTTTACCCTTCAATATATTTTGTCAATTCACTAAAGAATTAGCTTTTTCTTTTCCCTTTTCACGTACAAGTGTAAAATGATCAGAAGTGTAAAAAACCCTCTTCAATGGCATAAGCAGAAATGGATATTATGTGATCCCAGCAGAAACACATGGTTTGATTTACATGGATTCGTTTGGAGAGCTTATTTTATTATAATTATTATTGTGGATTTATATAGCGCCAACATCTTCCGTAGCGCTTTAAAATTACATCTATTCATTCACATCCCTGCCCCGAGAGCTTAAAGTCTAAGCACATTTATTTTACATATTCAACATATCAGTATGTCTTTATGATTGTGGGGAAACCGGAGTGCCCAGAGGAAACCCATGCAAGCACAGGTGCTACAAGGCATCATGTTAACCACTGAGCCATCGTGCTGCCCAATAGTTGGTGTTTTTCTGCTAATTTGCTCAAGTCAAATTCCATTTTTTCGTATAAAAATGTAATAATCTGGCGCACAAGCCCTGGTGCCTGACGGACGGCAACAGTTTACTGGCAGATGGAATCACCAGGTACAGTGGGTATAGTGATGAATTGCTAGGGGGGAGAGTATTAGTGTGGAATATACAGTGATGAATAGGGGGGGGGGATCAGTGTGGAATGTACAGTGCTGATTTGGGGGGGGAATCATTGTGGAATGAACAATGCTATTTAGGGGGGAATCAATGTGGAATGAACATGATGAATCGGGGGGAATCAAGATTCAGTTTATTGTCCCAATACTGAGCATTTTACACAGTTCGTGAAATTTGTATTTAACCAGATTACAGTTCTAGCTATTACACAGAGGATATAAAAAAAGAGTCACACAGAATTTAAAAAGGTTATGGCTGACTGATAAAAACTATATATATATTCTAAAGTATTTAATTAAGGTCCAACAACATATTGAGAATATTTTATAACACGCTGCAAGGACTTATTTTCTAATTGCGTGCAGTTGCCATACCAAGATAGGATGCCATAACTCCGAATGCTTTCGATCAAACTTCTATAAAAGTTTAATAAAATGGCTGGGGAAACCTGCTCTCGTTTCAGCTTCCTTAATAAATACAGGCGCTGCTGAGATTTATATATCAGCTCCTTTATATGCCGCCCCCAAGATAGATCATAATTTAATGTATACCTAAGTATTTAAAATGCTTAACCCCTCTCCACCTCTGTATTGACAATATATGAGAGAATAAGACACAGGTATACCTGACCTACGAAAGTCAACTATTAACTCTTTAGTCTTACCAGTGTTAATGCAAAGATTGTTCACCTCACACCACACAGCCAGTGACTCCACTTTGGCCCGGTATTCTGTCTCCTCACTATCGGTAATGAGGCCCAATAAAACTAAATCGTCTGCATTTTTTACCAGACGAGTATTGGCTGCCCTTAATTTATAATCTGATAAGAATAAGGAAAACAATAGGGGGCTCAAAACACAACCCTGGGGGACCCCAATGTTGGTATAACGTGTTGTTGATATCGTTTGTTAACCTAACCCACTGAGATCGGTGTAACAAAAAGTCAGCACAGCATCTACAGAGCGTTAAATCCACCCCAAGTTGTTGTAGTTTAGATATGAGCTTCCCTACCTGTACTGTATCGAAGGCGGAGCTAAAATCTAGAAACAGCAGTCTGGTATAAGACCCTGCTGTGTAAATGTGAGAGACAGGTGTGCAATACCATGTTGACTGTGTCTTCCGTGGTTCTGTTTGTCTTGTATGCAAACTGCAGCTGGTCAAAAGCTGGATCAATATAGCCTCTGATATGATCAGCTACAATTCGGTCAAGACATTTCGCCACCAGGGGAGTCAGTACAATTGGTCTAAAATCTTCAGGCTTACAAGCCTGAACTTTTTTAGGTAATGGGATGATGCAGGATTGTTTAAACGATGTTGACACAGATCCTAACCTGAGGGAATTATTAAATATTCCACAAAGGACACCTGATAACTGATGTGCAGAAGCCTTCAACACCCTACCTGTTATGATCAGGTCCTGCGGCCTTCCAGCCTCCATTTTACTTAACACAGCACATACTGTGTCCTGGGTTATAGTTATATCACACCCTGCACTAGCTCTGCCAGTGAACAGATCCCTAGCACAGTCAGGAACTAGGGGTTCAAACTTTGCATAGAATATATTTAATTATTTGCAAAAAATGTTGTCATTGTTCGACCCTGATGCAGGGGCTGGAGTGCCAGTATTTATTAATGTTTTTAAGCTGCACCACCAGCCTTTAACATCTGATTGTTTAAATCTATCTTCTAATTTCAATTTATACTCATACTTAGCTCTCCTAATCCCCCTCCTCAGGTCTCTCCTGGCTTCATGATACAATGCTAAATTACCTAATTTAAAGGCAATATCTCTTGCCTTCAACAAACGTCTAATACCCCCATTCAACCAAGTTTTCTGGTTAGCATACAAACCAAAAAACCCTACCGAGGTGACTGTTTCAATAGTTGCATTTATATGCTCATTAACCTTCCTAGCTTGCAGATCAATGTTATTCTTACACCCCGAGATTAAACCACTCCAATCAGTGTCCTGGAAAACGGAGCACGTTACCTCATCTGCGTCCAAACTTTTATTCTCTTCATAACTGGCCTTATGCTGTACCTATAGGAGCCCAGCATCCTATATTTCTCATTTATTTGCCTGTGACTGGATTGTGCTTGATAGGGGTTTAGACTAGCGGGTGATAGGTCCACTAGGAAAGTACAGTGATGAATCAATGTGGAATGAACAGTAATGAATTTGGGGGGGTGGGGGGAATCAATGTGGAATGTACAATGATGAATTGGGGGGGACAATGTGGAATGTACAGAGATGAATTGGGGGGACCTGTGTGGAATGTACAGTGATGAATTGGGGGACCTGTGTGGAAAGTACAGTGATGAATTGGGGGGGGATCTGTGTGGAAAGTACAGTGATAAATTGGGGGGTCTGTGTGGAAAGTACAGTGATGAATTGGGGGGGGATCTGTGTGGAAAGTACAGTGATAAATTGGGGGGTCTGTGGGAAAGTACAGTGATGAATTGGGGGGGATCCGTGTGGAAAGTACAGTGATAAATTGGCGGGTCTGTGTGGAAAGTACAGTGATGAATTGGGGGGGGGGTAGTTGTGTGGAAAGTACAGTGATGAATTGGGGGGGAGGAGGGAATCTGTGTGAAAAGTACAGTGATGAATTTGATGGGGGGGGGGGGTTGTTTGCCTAGGGCACTATAATGGCTAGAAACGGCCCTGACCTGCAGTTGCTCCCCTGGTAGTTACTTACACCCCTAGATCTGACCTACCCTCTAGTCTAAACCCCTATCAAGCAGAATACAGTCACAGGCAAATAAATGAGAAATATAGGATGCTGGGCTCTAGCTGAAGCTTATTAATTCTCTCAGTTATGTAGATCATTTTTAAACAGACCTGCCAAAAGAAACTATTCCCCCTTCTGTGGTGTATCATTCTCTAATGGCATTATTTACTTAAGGAGCTGAACGAATATACTGGCGGCAGAAATATATTGTCTAATATGACATGTTGGCATTGTTTAATAATAAAATAAAAGAGGGTTTGTCTTAAGGTCACAGTTATATTAGGTTGATAAAAGGCAAGAGTTTATCAAGTTCAACTATTCTGTGTAAAGTGCAGATACAGTAAAAAAATGGAAAAACTGTGAAACTGTCTTTTTTAGAATCAAAGAATTGACATTGGCCAATATTAATACATGAGTTGGTCCAGGGATTCTTCTCATCTTATCATAGGTATGGTAAAAATATATTAAAGGGTAACTACCACTTAAAATCAAAGGACTTTCATTCCTTTGTTAACCTTTCAACTGATCCCCTCTGTGACTCAAAAAAGATCTGCAGATCAAAAGTTTGAAGGAAATGGCAGTTCTCCAACATCACTTCAGGTGCACTATGCCACTTGATCAATCTCTTTCCCTAAAATAAAGTAACCGCGGTCTATGGCTTAGAGAGGGTTGACTAAATGTCCTCACTGCGTGCAGGGGTGTTCCTAGGGTTTTTGACACCTGAAACAACATTTAAATACCTCCTATCAGCAGATGGGGGGCAGCACGTGAAGGGGCGTGAAACATAGGGTATGGTGGGCTGAATAACATTCACTAGTGAACTGGAGGGCTAACTTAACACAGATTGGTGGACTGGTGCTGAAATGCAGTATTGCAGAAAGGGAGTTTTTTTATTTTTTATTTAAACTGCCGCCTTTTAAGTGTTCCGCGGGGTGCGCCCTGAGCAAATGTTTCAACTTGCTTCATCGTATGGGCACCCCTGACTGCATGGGCCAAAATTCTGCGTCCCGCAGTCAGGGCTGAAATTGGTGTAAAGTACAGGAAGTGCCCCGCCCTAAACCGCGCCTCTCTGTCTCTAACACATACATTCTCTGCCCCTATTGCTCTTACCCTGCCCCTCCCAAGCTACAGCAGCCAGAATCTGATCGGGATTGGTCTGTGTATGGCCCTTTACTCCAGGAATTTACAATTATTGGATCGCATGCGAATCGCACCAAAAATGGTGATCACGTGTGCTCGCGATAATCGCCTCACAGATCAACAGGTCCCAACACACCAACTGTGGCCAGTCCAATTGGCAAACACTAGCGTGTTCCTTTTAACATGCGATTGGATTGCAATCATGACTGGATTGCATGTTAAAAAACGCTAGTGTGACCTAGCCCTAAATTCCTTGAGCTAGCACTAATAGCCATGATCGCCAACATCTGGGCCAATGATTAACTTGGGTTTCCTGTACATATAATGCTGCTCATGAGCCCACTTTTCTGTTTTGGCCCTGCATTCAAGCCAATAGGAAATGCCCTAGAGTATGTGAGGGCAGAACTTCCCATCTGTCTGTAACCACAACAGGCTATGAAACAGTTGGTCCAGCCTCGTTAATGGGCCCCAGTAGGGCGGCAGCATGTGATCAGTGGGACTGGGGAGATATTTGCCATTGGATACAATCAGGAAGATTAAACCTACAGTCCGGACCATTAATAAAACCGCATCTTTTAGTATTGCCAATAAAACCCATAAAGGAGCGGAACCCCCCAAACTAACGCCCCCATTACAGCCTAGACCAAGTGCAGGACACCAGCAATGGGAGGGGCGGGGCTACAGATGGGAGGGAGAAATCCGTTGCTACAACTAACCCTGGTGTGAAACTGGCGTCCCTGACTCCGGTGCCGGGTAACCGAACAAATCTGATTGGACTGCGCGCCCTGCCCTGTATAAAAGCTGCGGAAGGTACCGCCTGTTACTCATACAGTGAGACACGGGATCCTTGTGACTGATCTCCCACCGCCATGGCTGATACCCTGAGGAGACTGACTAACAGCGAGACGTGCCGGATCCTGCAGGAGAAACTGGGCGACTGGTTCAAGGACTATCATGTGAGTCACATCATGTACGGCCATGTACCTGTCAGGGGCTATCCGGGTTATATGACCATAGTATGTAACGTGTTTATAATCATGTATGGGTAGAGACCAACCGTTGTCCTCATGTAAACCGTGCTAGACTATACTGCCATTCATACAATGTACCGAACAGGGATTATGTATGAAATTGTACAGTAGGACTAACCACAATAAATACAAACGATGGGATTTTAGTGTTAGAAACAACTTGCTATCACATTGTACAACTTTTCACTCCCCCCCCCCGCGCGCGCGCCAAGGGCAGTGATTGCTGCGCCAGATTCCATAACACATGGTGCAATTGTCCCTGTGCTAAATGATGGCATTGAGTGATTATAAGGAATGTGTGGTAACCAAGGACGCCCGTTACCATGGAGATAGGAAACTTCTTAAAAGGCTAAATCGGAGCCAACAAACAGTGTTGCAATAGAGTTATTTCCGGGATCTGCTGCTGCTTATTTACACACTGTCCCATATTCTCAATCCATAGAAGGTAACCAGGCAGGGCCAAGATAGAGGATGCTAGGACACCCACAACCACAAGGTCATATTGTAAATATTGATAATGTTCTGAATAGAACTCCATAGGAAATATATGTATCCACTCTATGATCCCCAACATTCAATGGCAGCCATAAATAACCATTAATTGTCTGCACATTCCATAGTATTAATGTGTAGTGTGCAGTAGGTTTGTATAGAGTTGAAAACTTAATTACCTGCTGAAATATAGTTAATACAAAATAAATTGCCTTCTCCCAGTGCTGTCAGTAAGTTATTATTATTATGGATTTATAGAGCGACATATTCTGTGGCGCTTACAATTACATTACTACAGGTTACATACTCAGTAAGTGCAAATAATACAGTCATACATGTTACACACAAGCGTAGTTCATATAAATCAAGTTCAAGCAGCACTCAGTGTGACAGAGGGTTAAATTGCATCAATACTGTGATACAAAAGGAAAGAGTTCTGCATCATTGAAGCATAAGTGTGGAAGACTAAAGGCTCATACACACGCTTCATTTCCGAGCGAGGAACGACCCCTGATGGCTGAGCGGTACATGTAACGAACAGCTGCTTCGGCCGAGAATCGTCCGTGTGTATGCGTTCGGTAGGGGATCTTTCGTTGATCCCCTCTGCTGTTGTAGTTCCAGTTACAACTTTTTGTTTGACCAGAGCAAACAATATACAATCAGATTTATGTGTGTCTGAATATCCAGATACAACTCCCATCAAATTCAAAATTCTACACATTGCTGTGTAGTGCTAAGGTAAAAAAAACAACACAATCTTGCAAATCAACCATTTACAAATGTGCCACACCTGACAACAGGAAATTCACTTTCACCTGTTGTACCCTCTATCAGTTATCCCAGGATTCATTTTTATAAATGGCACTGGCAGTTGATTCACAAATGTGATGCCCTGTTTATTAAAGCACAAATAATTACTGTGGCTTTCTTTGTTTGTATAAATGTTTCACCAAATCTGTAGCACTTCCACGAAATATAATTGTAATTTAGCCTAAAACTGGGTACACACAGGACAGATTTTTTTAAAGATGACATACAGGATCTTGCAGATCCTATCAGTCATTTTTTTGAATGATCTGGATTCACATATTCCCGAGCGTTTTCCCTATACACAGTCTTACGGTCTTTCCTGAATGCTCAGCTGACCCAAACATTCAGCGGCTGCGTGCACATTTGGGAAAGCTGCCACACACAGTGTTGATAAAGCCCCGATACTGTCAGATTCCGGCTTTATCGGTACTGTGTGTACCTAGCTTAAGGAGTGCTTCCACAGTCCTTCTATTAATATGGTTTTATTGCATGTCCGTAAAATAAAATACATAGACACAAACAGTAGTAAAACTGTAGGGGTAAGAATAGGCAGAAGCCAAGTTAATTCAAAAGAATACTTTTATACACATAAATCTTAAGATAAAAACAAGCTGGCCAGCACTATATTAAACCTGGATTAAGTATTAAACCGATTCTTATAACATCTCATTAAAACAAATTATTAATTTGTATGCAAAGACTCCTGATATAAATGAGTCCTGAAATTCTACTTTTCAATAACCATATAAGTATTTAAACATGTGTCATAACAGTGTATATACCGTATATACTCGAGTATAAACCAAGATTTTCAGGCTTCGCATCCTCTGCTGGCTGACGTCACTACTCGGTGCCAGACTCGTCAGCCAGCAGAGGAATGTGGAGCATACGGCCACCGGAGCAGAGAAGAGGATTCAGAGCAGCCTGCAGGGGAACATGTAGAGCAGGTAGGAGAAGGCAACTGGGACTTTCAGAAGGAAGGGGGAGAAATAGAGTAATTCCTGCAGTGGCAATTCTTTGCCACTGCAGATGTTTGGAAACTACAACTCCCAGCAACTAAAGCATGCTGGGAGTTGTAGTTTCCAAACATCTGCAGTGGCACGGAATGAGGCTTTAGTTGCCTTTTAAATGGACATAAGAATTCCCATACAGTATGTCTATTACATTTAAAGGGCAACTAAATCCTAAAAACAATACAGAATCAGAAGGAGGATGGTATATATTGCTGCCTTCTGATTCTGTATTGTTTTGATGCTTTGGTTGCCATTTAAATGGACAGCAGAATTCCAATACAGCAGTCCCATACAGTAATAGCCATACTGGATTTGGCTATTACTGTATGGGAATTCTGCTGTCCATTTAAAGGGAAACTAAACCCTCAAAACAATACAGAATCAGAAGGCAGTTGTGGCCCTATTTTTCTACCTTCGGTTTATACATGAGTCAACCACTTTTACTCCTTTTTAAAGGTAAAAGTGTGTGCCTCGGTTTATACTCGGGTTGGTTTATACTCGAGTATATACGGTACTTAAAGTACTTATTTCTTCTAATGGTATTTCAGATTTCCAAGCCACATATTAGGCTTGGGGGGAGTGAGCCTAATATGCTTTATATGTTTTTATCTTAAGATTTACACAGTGTCGGACTGGCCCACTGAGCAACAGGGGAATCCCCCGGTGGGCCAACAGCCCATTTAATAAAAAAAAAAACAGAAAATTGCTAAAATTTAAACACAGAGCAAAAGGAACAGTAAGAAATGCATTTTCATATACAGTAGGAGTCCGTAGGAGTAAGGTAGTTATGTAAATGAGTGATAATAGAGATATGAAATCTTAGATTTCCTGGTGGGCCCCAACAGTCCAGTCCGACACTGGATTTACATGTATAATAGATGCACCCCAGACATGTGCTAAGGAATTAAAGGGCAACTAAAGCCACAGAACAACACTGAACCAGAAGGCAGAACACCTTGATATAAAACCAGTAATCTGTGTCTTACCTCTCATTTTGATACGGGTGCTGGGAAATTTACCTAAATAACACATGGTTTGTGCTTTACTTCACAGCATTCTAGTATCACACAGTTTGGTCAACGACCATTATGTTCTGCACATGCTCAGTCCTTAGCTATGGCACAAACTTGTTACAGTTAGTCACACCCATTTATAATATCTAGCGAATCCTTTTACAGGACAGATAAAGAAGGAAGCATGTGACTGAGGTCAGGAGGTGTGGTCTGACAGTGCACATACACACAGATACTTCATTCAGTTCTTAACAGGCTTTGATTTACTTTAACAGAGTTAAAGTGGCATTATTGGTGTATTTAGGGGGGTTGTTTTCAGATTCTGGAGTATAAAAAATTGGGTTTAGTTCTCCTTTAACTTCTATGAATCTTGAGTTATAGACTTTTAAAGTTACAGTTCCTTGTCTATACTGTTGTTGAGTCTGTGACAAGTACATGATGTACATGATGAGCACCCCCCCCCCCCAAAAAAATTCTAAAAGCTAGTTACAGATCTACAACCATTCTTTGTCTTTTCTGTTACCCTTCGGGGGAGGGGAAAATATTTTTAGGCTTGTGGCTAGTGGCGGAGCAATGGTGCTGGTGATGTCACAGCTTACAGTAATAGTAAGAAAATACACCTGTAACTTGATAGACTGCACCTAGATGCATGCTCCTTTAGTCAATTTAAAGGTCGGAGTGTGCTCTTTTTAATAAAGACCACTTGCATGGAGACCACCGTTCCTCTTTAACTTGCTAAGTTTTTATGAAGAGGTGAGTAACAATTTAGTTTCGGTCATAGGTGTGGATGTGGTATATTTAAAGTTTGCTAAAGCTTTTGATATTATGCCTCAGAGTCGATTTAGGTATAAACTAAGGTGTTGGAAAAACATTTTTACGTGAATAGAGAATTGGTTGTAGATTGTATACAAAGAGTAGTTGTCAAAAGTTTCATCTATGTGAGCTTAAGTTCTAAGTAGAGTGCCTCAGAGCTCTGTATTGGGGCCACTCCCTTTTAATGTTTAGAAATGACTTAGAAATGGGTATTGAAAGCAAGGTCTCAGTGTTTGCTGATGACTAAACTATGTTGAGCATTGGAAACTTCAAATGATGTAAAATTGTTGCAAGTGGATAGATTGTCGAAATGAGCAGCTGAGATTCAATGTTGATAAATGTAAGGTGATGCATTTTGGGTTAAACAATCCTTTAACAATAGCTGTAGCAAACAGAGCCAGACTGCAACAGATAGAGCTATCAAGATATTGTCTTGTATATAGAGGAGTATAGATTTAAAGGGAAAAAAAATATATACTTGCTCTTTACAAGGCACTGGTAAAAGGCCTCATTTGGAATATGCAGTGCAGTTTTAAAATTTCCATTATAGAAAGGGACATCTAGGAAATTAACAGTTCAGAGAAGGGCTTCGCTATGCAGGCAGATTAGACAAGTAAGTGCAATTAACACCTGAGGATGGCCAATTGCCCAGGGATCCTTTCCAATTGCTGTTTGGAGTCTGGAAGGATTCATCCCCCCCTCCCTTTTTTTTTTTTCAAACTAGGTTTATTTTTTGAGCCTTCCTCTGGATCTACTGTTAGGTAGGGTTCATAGGTAAGCTGAAAAGTTTGGACTGGATGGACATATCTTAATTCAACGTCCAATACTTTGTTATACACACAACATAAAATGCAACAGTGGACAAAGCATGGTTAGATGTTATTGATAACATTAGGGCTGTTAGCATTGCCCTGTGTACTATGCAGAATTCTATATACACGCAGTGGACATGTCAGACTCTAGTTATCCTGTTAGAATGGAATTTTCAACGTAACTGATGTTTTTCACCAAGATTTGATGAAAAATGTATCCTACAACATTGTGCAGGATTGCCCATCAGCCTAAAATATTGACTCTGGCTTCCCTCCCCCCTAAAAATCTACCAGAAAACAAAAGCTTGCGTGTAAATAGACTTAAGCAATACACAAAACTAGAGATATAAGAAACATTTTGAGACTGTCAAATCTGGAAAATCTCTGCCTTGGTTATAGCCTTTTTTTAAACTTTGATTTGCAATTGCAAATAGTTTATTACTCAAAATGGTGCTTCTATTATTTTTACTGTTATTTTATTTAATACTAGACATTAAGCCCGCTACAATAACGGGCACTAGAAGCACAGAGTGCCCCCTTAGTGTCCCAAGGCCATATTCCTCCTCCATGTCCCAAGGCCAGAGTTCCCTCTTAGTGTCCCAAAGCCAGAGTCTCCCCTCTGTCCAAATCCAGGGCCCCCTGTCTGTCCCAAATCCAGGGCCCCCTGTCTCAGGACAGATAGAGAAAGGAAGCATGTGACTGAGGTCAGGAGGTGTGATCTGACGCTGCACTTACGCACAGATACTTCATCCAGTTCTTAACAGGCTTACATTTACTTTAACAGTTTACTAAAGTGGCATTTTATAGTTTATTGGTGTTTTTAGGGGGGTTGTTTTCAGATTCTGGAGTATAAAAAATAGAGTTTAGTTCTCCTTTAAAGGTATTCTTTTCATCTGCCTATCCTTACCTTTACATTTTACTACTGTTTCAGGGAGATTCACCCAGAGCTGCAAGCGCTCTGGGCAAATCTCCTGTAGTGAGCTGCATGACTCTGGGGGAATCTCACCCACACATAAGTATTTAATGCCAGATATCTGCTGGTAAATAGGCTTGCGACGGCTGCGCAAGTGTCTCTTACGGTACTCGCCCAGCAGCTGCAAACTGCAGCTTAAAGTCGCACTATCCAATCGCATATCCCACTTCCATCCGACCTGACTTTTTTCCCACAGACCAACTGTCAAGCCTGCACACAGCATACAGCCTTCCAACTGTCAAAACTCTATCACCATTCCAGCTACAGTAAAACTACTCACAGAAGAATAATTTTTGAGAGCATACAGAGAGATACAGTGATGGTTGGGAAGAATTACAGTTTCCAGTTATGGTCAATTTAAAATAACCTATTTTTCTGTATAGATGCCCATTAAACAAAATACATACGGGGAGATTCAATATCTGCGCTCCCGTAACTTACCATAGCCCGATCCCGCGATACAATAACTGACGTACGTCAGCATTTGCATTGCGGGATCGGGCTAAGGTAGGGAGCGGGACGTTACGTTCCAAAAGCCGTAGCGTTAGGTTTCACGCTACGAAGTAGCGCAAAACTTAATGCTACACGTTTTGGATTGTTGGCACATCGCTATTTCCAAAAACATTCGGAAATGGCGCTGTGCTCTAAAAGCCATCTAAAAAATTTTTCGGGTTAACGTGTGTTTTAGACAGAAATGGGCTATATTGTATCTCCCCCATAGAACACTCTTGTGTTTTTTTTCATGCTTTTTTTTGTTACATGTTTTTTCCTCAAAACTTTTCCATTGTGAGGATGACAATTTTAGAGCATTTAGAGCTGTTATAAGAGAACAGCTTATTATCAAATCACATGTAGCTATATAAGGCTTATTATTGCTTTGGAATCCAGACTAATCTTGGATCACATTGCTATTAAGTATAATAATTTAGATATATAAAAAAGAAAAGGTACCGTATATACTCGAGTATAAGTTGACCCGAGTACAAGTCGAGGTACCTATTTTTACCACAAAATTTTGTAAAAACTGGTTGACTTGAATATAAGTCAAGGGAAGAAAATATGACCCTTCCACTACAGTACAGCACAGTTCTTACCTTACCTTACCTATCCTGTCCCTGACCCAAATGACTCCCTTACTCTCCCCCCCACCCCCACCCTATTTCCCTGCCACTACAGTACCCACCCTTCCACTACAGTACAGTACAGTTTTTTATGCAGACTTACCTTTTTCCTGGTGCTGTGGGTGCTGTCACAGTTGAAGGAGAGTCCGGTCACTTACTTGATGGAGGAATCCGGCTGCCGCATGCACTGTGATGGAGGAATCCGGCTGCCGTATGCACTGGTGGTCGCATCCACTGACGTCAGTACTCGGCTCCGGTCTCATTTCCCGGCGCCGAGTTGTTACATCAATGGATGCGACCATCAGTGAATGCGGCAGCCGGATTCCTCCATCAAGTGAGTGACTGACCCGAGTATAAGTCGAGGTTCAGTTATATACGAGGTTCGACTTGTACTCGAGTATATACGGTAATCAATGCACATTCCTTGGCACCATACATACCATAACATTATGGTATGTACCGGTAAGCATGAAAATGCTTTCCAGTCATGCCAAAGTAACCCCAATCTGAAAGGTTATAACTTTTTACCTTAATTGTTTTTTCTTGGGAGTTCTTAAATACATGATGGAAACTATCAGGGAGATTCAATAAAAGGTCTTATCGTTACAAATGCTGCAAGTTTTGCCTCAACCAATCAGATCTTATTTAACATTTGAAAGCTAACATCTAATTGGTTGGGGCAAAATTAGCCCCATTTTAAACGATAAGAACTTTTATTGAATAACCCTGTATATTTGTAGGAAATCTGTGTTGGTACCACTTAAAGTCATGATATTATAAATTATTATTATAAATTACCATTTTTATACCTTTTTTAAATGTTTTGTAATGGAATATGAAACACCAACTATTTCAGAACAGACCATTCCCATGTTTGGCAGTTATAATTTCATCTTTCCAAAAGATCTTATTTTTTTTTATTTTTTTTTAGCAATGCTGTATTGTTGGAACAGTTTTTTTTGTTTAGTTCACCCTACACATTAACCTGGTACACACATGACTAATAAGATTAGCATATTATTGGTAATGTGTGGCAAAAATCTTCTGATTCTATGGCTGATGAATTACTACCATTGGTCTCAGGGTCGGGCAGCTTTGACAGAAAATGTCTATCATTGGCTATTCGCTCCCTATGCATTAGCGATTGTGTTGGCACTAAAAAAACAATCTATCTATAAACCGGCTGCCCATCATTAGCTGAGCAGCCTGTTCTGTTTTATAAAGAGGGGAGAGTGAGTGACCCGGAGACCATCCCCATTCTCTGACTTCAATTCAACAGGATGTTGTTGAGGGGAGTCATGGTTCTTATACCTCTTCAGATGACTTTAATCTAATGACCTTGTGGATATTCTTCCTGTTGTTTCTTTGAATAGGCTACTTAACAGTCAATAATTCCTGTTTCTTGATGTTGCTTGTTCAGTCAAGAAACTTTCTATGGTTGCCATGGGAAGTTTCCAAAAAGCCACTGCTCATGTCTGATCTAAACACAAATAAGAAAAATGCAATTGTTAACGAGATGCTGGTCACTTTCTCAGATACAAACTTTAACAATAATACAAAGATGGTGAATGATAAGACTTTCATTTGGTGCAAAAAACAAGCACAATAATTATTACTTTGCATTACTGCATTGCTTGCACTGCTTTTTCCGAAAGTCTTTGTAAATGGCGCAGGCAATGTAAAACGAGTAAAGAAACCCTTGCAAATCCAATATTACATAGGTTAGCAACGTTTTTGAACTTATTTTTCCCCGTGATATTGCATCTCCCTGCAAGTGTTTAGGAAAGCATTTTTTTTGCCTGTTGTTCTATTGCTTGAACTTAAACTGCATGCAGGATTGTTACAAAATGACAAACATAATCTATGCATGCACAGGAGTACACAGTGGTGTAACTAGGAATCATTGGGGGCCCCTGCAAAATTATGATGACTCCTGGGCCCCCCTGCGTTTGCTCCCTCTGCTCCCCTGGTAGTTACGCCCCTGGGAGCACAAAAACAAGCATGTTAGTGGAGTACAAGAAAGTAGACCCCATGACTGCTAACTTAGCGTTAAGGACTAGGACCCTCTAAATATAAATCGGGAGATTCAATAAAAGTTCTTATCGTTAAAAATGGTGCTAATTTTTTGCCCCAACCAATCAGATCTTATGTAACATTTAAAAGCTAACATCTTATTGGTTGTGTCAAAATTAGCACCATTTTTAACAATAAGAACTTTTATTGAATAACCCTGTATATGTGCATAATGCTACAGTATGTGTCTTCCAGATTGCATCCCTTTTGCGTATTGCCTGGATACTGAAATTTAATGCAAATCATGGTGTCAAGCGCCACTATTTGCATTGCACGTTGACCCGTTTTCCCATGTAATCACCATTTTTGGTGTGCATTGCATGCTTTATTATTTAACTATACATAAGGGAACAGAAGTGCATGCGCTAACTCATAGAATTGCACATCCTCTCTGCATCGTGATTTTCTGTGCAGTATAGTGGGGCCTAGGACTAATATAGTATTTTCCAATGTATTTGTATAAGGGGAAACAACATTCTAATGTTTTTGTTTTCACACATGCCCAGATCTAGGCCACTGCTGAAGCTTGATACAGCAGGTCATCACCTACTAGAAGTCTTTAGTCAGTCATGCTATGGTGTTGTATTGAAAATTGACCTTGGAATTTCATACAAGGGAGTTTGTGACTGAGATCAGGAGTCTTAGCTAGCACGTGCACATACACACATCCTGGAACTGACAGTAAATGCAATGTTCTGCAGTTAAAAGGTTTGAGTTCCCCCCTCAAATGAAAAATGATATATAGGTAAATTATCCTTGAATATTTAGAAAAGAGAAACATGTACATCTTATATGAAATACTGTTACCTCTCTTTCTACTTCATGGTTCCTCCAGTTAGCAGCTGCCAGTCATGGATGTACCAGATGGCATCACAGCCAATGACTGAATGCTATTCCCCTAGCTGCCTCCTCTGAGCATGTAAAAGCTTGTGGAAAAAGCTTGCAGAGTTTGAATGTGGATACTTTTGAGATTCAGAGGAAAGGGGAAAAGCATAATTTCCCTGCATAACAAAATAATTTTGTAAATTTCTCTAAAGGCAGTAGGCAGGCTTAAAGGGGAAGTTCAGTGCAAATACACATGCTTTTAAAAAAAAAAAAAGAGCAGTCATTTTCAATCCCAATGATGTTAAACTGCCCCTTCAGCATTTTGTCTGTGTAAAAATAAACGCAACCGAAATACTGACTTCCTGTTTGCAGGACCCCTGTTAGAGACCGTTATGGTTTTGCCTGGGTTGATTCAGTTGCTCAGTAGAGATCTGAGCATATTTGACCCAATCAACAGCCAATGAGTAGAAATTACTGTTAGGAACATTCCAGGGAAGTGGTGCGCCCTGGGAAGAAGAAGGACTGTTGGAACCTGAAATGGCAGCTCACTAATGTCAACTGCAGGGAACAGCAAAGGGTATGAAATCATCTGATTTTTCAAAACGGGAGAGAATATGTAGAATAGCTAGGTATGCATAATACGAACCAAGAATTTTTAAAATATTGATATTTTCCACTGAACTTTCCCTTTAAACTGTAAGTGTACCACTTGAAGCACTGTCACACCATAATGAAGGAAGACTAGGGTCAATAGTAGACCCTACACAAGCAAATAACTGCAGTTTGTCTCACTAAAGGAATAGTCTAATATTAATAAAGTTAAGTTTGTAGATTAAAGGGCAAGTCCTCTCAAAAAGTAACTTTGTTCTAAAATGTAGATTCACCCCACCCCCCCTAAGCCCCACAGTTTGTTTTAGTGGACATTCCCTTTAAATATATTTTTATATCTTTTACTTTGTGTTGTGTATTCTCTGACAGATTAATTCATGCGATAACAATTTAAACATGTGCTGCGAGCTTCTCGAATTGAATTCGAAAATCCAGGGACAACTTTTTACAATTCTCAGTGTTACAGCAAGGGAAGGTAAGAGATTTTTACTCATTCCTAATTTTATCTAGAACAGTTTTTCTGTATTCATAGTGAAATCTTCTGCAAAGTAGCTAGGATGTTCTGACAACAATCGCGGGATGACATTGTGTTTAATTTAATGCAGGTGTCCATAAGTGAACAAATTTCTTAAAGGCTTGTATTTTTGTAGGGATTCATTAGGGTTCTCACAGGACAACATGACTTTAAAGGATTACAGTATATACTCAAGTATAAACCAAGATTTTGAGGCAAAAAAATAGCCTGAAAATTGAATCTCGGTTTATTCTCGAGTCAAACACTTGCCTGCTCCAGTGGCCACATGCTTCGTATCCTCTGCTGACTGACGTCACTACTTGGCGCCAGGAAGTGAGGCCGGCACCGAGTAGCGACGTCAGCCACCAGAGGAATGCGGAGCATGTGGTCGATGGAGCAGAGGATCAAGAGCAGGGGAACCGGAGCAGGTAGGAGAAGTCAACTGAACACTGTGGGGACTCTCGGGGGGGAGTACAGTAATTCCTGCAGTGGCAATTCAACTAAAGCATGCTGGGAGCAACCTCTGGAGTGCCAAGGAATGAGGCTTTAGTTGCCTTTTAAATGGACTAAATAATTTCCACACAGTAATAGCCAAATACGGTATGGCTATTACTATATGGGACTTCTGCTGTTCATTTAAAGGGCAAATAAAGCCTCAAAACAATACAGAATCAGAAGGAGGATGGGACCTATTGTTGCCTTCTGATTCTGTATTGTTTTGAGGCTTTAGTTGCCCTTCAAATGGACAGCAGAATTCCCATACAGTAGTCTCATACAGTAATAGAAATACTGGATTTGGCTATTACTGTATGGGACTACTATTCTGCTGTCCATATAATGGGCAACTAAAGCAATACAGAATCAGAAGGCAGTAGTGGTCATATTTTCTACCCTCAGTTTAAAAAGGGCTAAAAATGATTGACCCGAGTAAAGGTAAAATAGGTGCCTTGGTTTATACTTGGGTCTGTTTATACTCGAGTATATACTGTACTTTTGACACATTTGCTGTTAACTTTTAGTTATCTTGATTATCTTACTGGGTCTAAATACTGATGGGTCCCTGTAGAATTTTATATAAACCACTCCATAATGTAAAAAAACTGTCATACATATATATTTTTGTTATAATGTAAAAGTAAAATTGTGTTTCACCAGTAGTTTTTAACAATGTTGTTTACATACCAGCAAGATGAGCCTGATTTCTCTGGTAGGTACCAGACTGCAATGCAGCCTGCAGCCAAACAAAGTACTAAGGATGTTTAGAATTCTTTTGGGAATTGATAATCTTACAAGCAACTGCAATTATGTGAAATTCTAATAACAGAAGAATGCTGGTGTGTCTGTAATGGCAAGGAACTTTCTGTACTAAATGATTATTCTATAGAAGTAAATGTAAACATTTGATACATAATATACCTTTTTATTCAAGGTGGTCAGTATGCAGGTGTTGAAACTATCAAGAGACGTTTTTTGCCCTGGCTGGAGACCTGCTTTCCCATATCCTCCTCAGTATCTGATACTTGCCTCTTACATGTATGTATACTATCAGTTATTTTAAATTGTATATTAACATATCACTTGCCAGAAAATACATTTTGGGGGACATTTTTATACTAAAAATATAGTATGGGGTTGGGAAGGCACCTCGGTAAAGTAGTACATACCATACAATATTTTAGGTGGGCCGACCAGTAGTGCTGTGTATTGATCGGTCGTCTGGAAATATTGCATGGTGTGGACCAATCGAGCTTGGTTGCCCAATCGTTCAGATTAGATGAACGGCGATCGGAACTGTTGGTAAATCACGTCTGATCGTGCGGTTCCCTATGGGACCGCACAATAGGTCGCAAGAACTGTCTGCTGCGGCATCTATTGCTGAGACTGACAGTGATTTGTCCCGTCCAAGCGCTCACTAGTTGTGAATGCTCTATCGGGACAAAGTCCCCTCATGTGTACCCACCATTATTAATTTATTTTAAACTGTGGATCCTAATTTTAAAAAAATTAAGCTTGACACTGAATCCAAATTTTCATTATGGTCAGAACTGGTCTGGCCCAGTGTTTCTAAACCTTTTCTGTTAGGTGGAACCCCTACATAAAAAAAGTTGGTTTCTAACTGATTTACTGAAGAACAGGAGGTAAATGCACTATCTCTTACCTCCTGTTCTTCAGTAAATCTTACAGGAGAGGAGGAGACACCTACCAGGATCGTTCCAACACTGACAGGCGCGGCCGAAATTCCCGACGCATCTCCAGTCCTGTTCTTCAGTAAATCAGTTAGAAACAAACTTACAATTTGCTGGACATACCCTTTAAAAATATGCAGAGGATGGCCTGAATTGCAAGGTTACTGGCATCTGATCCTTACCTATATGGTCATATGGGATCCACAGGTGACTTTAACCCCAAGGTAAGTCTGCTTGAATACATTTTTAAACTTTTTCTAGCTGACAAACTCTTCACTGCTAAAAAGCACACAGTGAAATGCTGGATACAGGCATTGCCACCAATTTTTGCCCCTTTGGAAGACATTAAGGTGGGTACACACAACATCATTCTTTAATAACACGATAGACCGAATACTGTCTGCGCACAGACAGGATTCGGTCTGCCCCACACATTCCTGAAAGTACACCCTATATAATTTATAGGGAGATCGTTCAAGTCTGCCATACACCCTAGCAATGGAAATTTTTTCTTTGTAACTACCATTTCCAATGGCGACGCATTGGAAACTGTTGTTTTGTGGGTAAACACAGTACTGAAAAAGGGCTGATCATGGCTGTACAATGGGATTGGCCCGTTATTAGAAATGTGTACCCAGCTTTAGTCAACATCTCACTGCCCTACATAAAACTAATTTATGTACATAGAGGTTGCCCTTCTAAATATGATAAAATAAGGGGTAAATGGAAAAACTTGTTACAAACTTGCACTGATGGTTCTTAATTGTTGTCTCAGGTCTGTTTTTCCCTTTATATACAGGCATGTCCACAAAAATGAAGGCTGCATGGGGTTATGTTACAAAACTTTGTATGTCATAAGCTTGGTACTTTCTTTTTCTTGTTTCTTTTAAAGGAAGTGTTCTCTCAGAAATGACCTATTTTACAAACGTCTGTATAATAAACTCCCCTGTGCCCCAGCCCCCAGGATCCCTTTCTTGTGAAAAAATTCTGCTTGTAGCCTCTGCAATCAGCTTGTAAAGTTCTGCTCGTTTTTGGTGGGAGTGTCCTTCACGCTGCACTGCTTGTTGTCTATCTGCTGTACTGACATGTTATAACCCCGCCCCTTTTGACCCCATGACTAATAGACTTTCCCTCTCTTCACGTGCACTTTTTTTGCTGCATAAGATACAGTTTGCTGGCAGATCTACTGAACTTAGTGATTACTTACTACAACTTAAACCTCAGTTGGTAATGTTTATTGAAATAAAATGTATGTATTTATTGTTTATATAGATTTATATGTTTGTATATAGCAGTGTGCTGTGTGATACACTGTGTGAGCAGTGTGATTCTGTCAGTGTTTTTGTGTAACTGATTCTGTGAGTGTTTGTGTAAACGTGTAAGTCTGTAAGTGTGTTTGTGAATACATGTGAGTGTTTGTGTAAACATGTGAGTGTGTTTGGGAATATGTGTGAGTCTGTGAGTGTGTTTGTGAATATGTGTGAGTGTGTTTGGGAATACGTGTGAGTCTGAGTGTGTTTGTGAATACGTGTGAGTGTGTGTAAACGTGAATCTGTGAGTGTGTTTGTGAATACGTGTGAGTGTGTTTGTGAATACGTTGTGAGTGTGTGTAAACTTGAGTTTGTGAGTCTGAGTGTGTTTGTGAATACGTGTGAGTGTGTGTAAAGAAACATGAGTCTGTGAGTGTGTTGTGAATACGTTGTGAGTGTGTTTTGTAAACGTGTGAGTCTGAGTGTTTGTGTAGCGCGAGTCTGTGAGTGTGTTTGTGTAAGCGTGTGAGTCTGTTTGTGTAAACGTGTGAGTCTGTCATTGTGTTTGTGTAAGCGTGTGCCTGTGCATCACTTTCAGTATGGCATAATGTAAGTAGCAAACAGTCATCCAGCACTCCCAGCCCTTTCCCCCACCCATAGTGCCTGTGTATCACTTTCACTGTGGCATAATGAAGTAGCAACAGTAATCCCACTTACAGCCCTTTCCCCCACACCTAGTGCCTGTGCTTCACTTCAGTAAACATATGGGTAGCAACAGTCACCACACTCACAGCCCTTTCCCCCACCCATAGTGCCTGTGTATCACTTTCACTGTGGCATAATGAAGTTAGCAAACAGTAATCCAGCACTTACAGCCCTTTCCCCCACCCATAGTGCCTGTGCTTCACTTTCAGTATAGCATAATGTAGGTAGCAAACAGTCAGCCAGCACTCACAGCCCTTTTGCCCACCTAGATGAGATAGATGAGAAAAGAAAGAGGGTAGATAGATAGATAGAAAAAGAAAGAGGGTAGATAGAAAAAAAGAGGATCTTTATAGAAAATGGATGGATAGATAGAATGGATAGATAGATAGACAGATAGATGAAAGAAAGAGGGTAGACAGACAGACAGATAGAAAAAAAGAGGATAGATAGAAAGAATCCCCCACCCCCCACTAAGCACAGACTGCACACTCTCTTAATAGCAGTACAGACTGGGGGTACATGGACCATGTTACCTGCTCCGGTGCAGTTACAGGATACTTGAGGTGAGAGGCGGAGGAATATGTCCTTAGTGCTGGCTTCTATTAGCTGCACAGGTCGCGATCGCGGGTGCGCGCACGTGCGCGCTAATGAGGAAATCCCGTCCAGGCTGGCTGACAGAGAGATCACTGTTTGCGACTGCAGGGGCCTCTCATTGCGCATATGCGACAGAGCCTGCATAGTCGGGAATTGCAGGAAGGGGGGGATGCAGATTCAGGACCAGGACTGGGGGAATCATTACCGCAAGATTACTGGGGATAGGCAACACATGGACAATCTGAAAGAGGTATTTGCACTGTGTAATTTGTGTTCTGCCTTATGCAGACTGTATTTAGCACTGAAATATCCTTTAAATTTGATTGATGGATGGGGCATGGCCTGACATGGCTTGAGGCAGGATGCAAACTCTGATAGCTCCTCTCGGTGCCTAATATCCTACTAAAATCCTGTAGGGAACAGCCTCAAAGTCCCTGGGAAAAACTCAGACACCCTCCAGGTCAGTTCAGCTCCCCCTGACAGACACAGCTTGGCACTCCGCCTGAGCCAACGGGCCACCAACAGTCGCACTCCGGGCCCACTACCTACACCCCCTGCTGACTGAAGCTGTGCTCATTTAGCATCCACGGCCCTGTAAAAACAGCGACCAGCCCCACCTCCACGGAGACCCAAAACCAGCGGAAGGAAACCCCACAAAGGAGACCTTGAGGGCCCTGTCAGCTGGAGATCGATTGGCACAAAACCGCTGCAAACCCCATTGGTACAGCTTGGAAAAGCTGCAGAGGACGCAGTACCGGCACTAACCAACTCATGAATCTGGTTGGGACAGAGAGGAGGGTCCGATCCTGCACAACCGGCCCTTTTTCTCCTCCAGACCGCCCGTAGGCTGCAAACCGGCACGCAGACACCAAACAACCCTCAATGTGTACGAGGATCCCAGTAAAGATCCATAGCCATCCAAGCCCCTGCCTGATCCTGGCAGACCTTAGCACCAACCACCTACTGAGTGAGAAGGGTCAAAGAGACTGTGATACCACAATCAAGGCATAAGGAAAATTAACCCCCTTAAAAACCATCACTCGAGGCGTGGTGATCTAAGACAGAACGCGCTGCACTGGAGCTCCTTTCCCTGAAATCCTGATCCATTATCCGACAGCAGTGTACCAAACACCGGAGAGCACGGGAAGCTTGAAAAGTTCCAGTGCCAGGACAAAGAGGGCGCCGACCAGGCGCGCCAGGTGGGGATCCTGCACAGGTTGAGGAATCACCAGCACAAAGCGATATGGGCAAAGTCCTGGATGCTATTTCCACCTACCAAACCACTCTTACCTCCAAAATGGAGGAGCTAAAAACGGACATATCTCTCTTGAGACATGACCTGCACAACCTTAAAAGCAGAGTTACAGAAACAGAGGCCCGCATAGGAGATATGGAGAATCGGCTGCCCACCTTGGAAAGGGACACAGACCATCATAAAACCATACTCCAGACCTACAATCCTGCCAAAACAATATGGAAAGCAGGCAAAGAGAAATAACATCAGGTTCGTGGGCCTTCCTGAGAGGGCTGAAGCCCAGACCCTGCTAAATTTTAGAGGACCTCCTCAATCCACGTTTGGAAAAGAGAGTTTTCCAGCCTCTTCACATGGAAAGACCCACCGTACTACCCCCCGCCCTCCCCCTCCGGGCACCACCACGCACCTTTTAGCCAAATTCCTGAACTACAGAGATCTCGAAATAGTATTAAAGGGATGCGGGGAACCATCAAATTCAAAAATGCCACAATAGCAGCGTACCCAAATTTTTCCAAGGAGGTCAAGAAAGCAGAGCAAAATACATGGATATTAAAGCCAACTAAGGAATCTACAACTAAAATATGCTATGCTTTACCCAGCTAGAACTTCGAGTCGTACAAGGTGACTGCATCCACCTATTCCCCCCGAGGAGGCCTCGAACGGCTCGACTCAATGGACTGTCCATAAATGTTCAGTGAGTATAGACCGAGCACTCACAATAATAGATGAGTACGGGATATACTCGGGCCTAGAAATTAACTGGTCCAAATCACAAATACTCCCCATAGACAGTTTACCCGTTGTAAACAGCACCTCCCAACAGATCTAATCAGAAACGAGAATCAAATATTTGGGTCTAAGAATTACAAAATCCCACAGGACTACCATGCACTGAACTTCGAACCCCTAATACACCTAATTAAACAGAAAATACAAACATGGTAAGCTACCTCTAGGAATCACCAGGTGTGCCCACATAAATAAAAAATGATTCTGACAGTAAGAAGGTACAGCCGAAACGTTACGCTGTTTGTGTACCCTGTGTATGAAGCTTAAATCAATGTGTTCAAGACTGATGTGCATGGTGTATATGTCTCTACATTAATCTGACCATCAACCAGGCCTACCATTGCACTCGGCAATAAACTTATCCATCAACTTCCACAAGGTGTGTGCAAGGTGTTACTCTCCTTACTTGCTACTATTTATATAAAGTAATAACATTACACCAGTTAATATAATATTACAAAGTTTAATTTGATTTTTTTGACCCATTGATTATTTTCCTTGATGTTCATTTTAATTACTACCTCCAATTGGAGGGGATTAAAAAAAAAATATGTTGGGGTGGCTCTGTACAGTTCTTGTCGCCATGTTGAAGAAACACTGGCATGGATAATTGGATTTCATTTTAATGCTTGAAGGCACTTTATGAAGAATGCTACCTTAGCTTTGTATTTTTCTAAAAAGCAATTTTTTTTTCTTTAAACTATATGTAGAGGGAGAACGTAAAGCTAGGTACCCACCTAGCGATTTTTCCTCCTGACCGACCGTTCGATACTTTCGGCCAGGAGGAAGGACTGCCGGTCGCGGCAACAGCAGCCGTGTCCGACGTTACCCGCGACCGATCATGCGGTCTATAGACGGTTTTCTTTCTGTCCTGTCCGATTCAGATGAACTGTCGGTCGGACATTCAGATGCGATAATTTCAGTCCGATCGACTGTTACACTGAACTATTGGTCGATCAGACCGAAATATCTCATTGTGTGTACTCAGCTTAAGTCTTCTGGTATTGATGTTAAATGGCCCCTAGATTCAAATGATTCATGTTTCGAGAAACACTCCACATATTAGGATTATTCATTAAAGTTCTTATTGTTTAAATGATGCTATTTTGCCCCAACCAATCAGATCTTATTTACCATGTGAAAGCTAACATCTGATTGGTTGGGTCAAAATTAGTAGTATTTAAATAAGAACTTTTATTGAATACCCTGTCAGTCTGCAACTAGGCCAGCTGATAATGTATCTGACTTCATTTTAAAATACAGTATCAGTGGTATCTAAGAGTGGTGATTAAGATAATAACTGTATGCTGTAAAATAACTGTAAACAAAAGTGCTTACTTTAGGATTTCATGTTTAGGGTGTCCAGGGAGAGGGAAAGTAACATTAACAAGCACATTAACATGCCTATGTTGTTGTCTGAGCATGCCCAGATCAGAATTTCTTTACAATTACAAAAATTGACAGTAATAATTGTTTCTAAAAAGTAATTTTCCATGTATAACCTGAACCAGATGACAAAAATGAATTTTATTACAGCGTGTGCTCTCTCTTTGTAGCTAATGTTGCATGGTACATTTCCTTACAGTTCATCTTAGATAAAACATTTGCTTGTGAAGCAGAAACAGGGGAAACAGGACATTGTGCAGGATTTCAGGTTAGACTAATATTTCAGATTTCAAACTATTACCGTTTAGGGTTTTGGGCTGTGATTCGCCTGTATGTAAGTTTTCATTTTAGCTGGGCTGGACTTGTCCTTTAGGTGGCCATACACATGAGATTACCTTGCATATATTCATCTGTTGGCAACATGCAGTGGTAACCCCATACATGACTCTGACTGACCTCGATCGACAGGATTTTCTGTTGGTACCTACTGCAAGTTTTAATTGTCTTTAGCCATCATTCCACGGCCATCGCAAAGATTATGTGCAGCTTTTTACACTGAACCTGTTGTCATGTAGCCGTTACATTGGCCTGCATGCTGGTATAATTCTATGAATGTTGCAACCTTTGGGAGGCTGGACATTGGAAGTTGCAGTAAAAATTCAAATGAATGAAAGCTTATTGTTTATTTAACATTACACTTTTAAATGTATGTATTTATGTTTCAGGAATCATGGGACAGAAGTTTGCGGGATTTGTCCCCAAGCCATGAAAGGAAATTAAGTAGAGTTGAATCACAGCTGTCTCTACACGTATAGATTAAATTTCTTTGAGGCAAGAGTGAGTACAGCAACATATCTGCATATTGTATATTCATTAAAGGGAGCAAATACCCTGAGAGTAATAATCAAAAAAACAATTGTTTATATACTGAATGAATAGAAATCTTCAGGGACTAATGTAGGGTACACATGCAGATTACATGGTAGATAGAATCTAATGGACATTTTTGGTCAGAAACAGGCAATCCTGTGATGGATTATTTTTTTTGTCCTTTGGATTGGTCATTTTCACACCATACACATGTACTGTAATTGGCAAATCCTAGGAAATTCAACTTGACTTGTTAATTATTGGTCAGGCCATGTGTGTACCCACCATAGTAACTAAATTGAGAGAGATATGGGATCCGCCAACCCTAATACCCGTTGAAGGGAGGTAAAAACTATCTTTGACGTCATAACATAAAATGTGGTAGTAAAACTTTATAGTTATTGTTTTTTCTTGCTTCAATTTATACCATCTATAGTCTTCCTCATTGCAAGCTGGAAGACGTATACTAGAACTATTCTATAAATTATTGGCTTCACTTATAAAAGAACTTCTGGCCATTTCCTCAACCTAAATGTCTTTTTACAGCCAAAGTAATCAAACTATTTTATTATATGAAACATCACACTAATGCAATTTTTCACACCCAAATTCCATAGTATCTTCTCACAAGACATACCTGCACAAATATTATACATCTCTTAAAGAAATATAAGAAGGAGCTACAGAGCAAAGGGATTAAAATGTTAAGAGAAGGATTTTTTTGATAATGCATTGTTTAAAGGGCATGTCCACCCTTCAAAAACTTTTTTTATATAATATTCCCCCTGTCCCCCCAGCCCCAACCGCTATATTTTTATTATCAGAAAGTGCCCCAAACTTTACTTACCTTCCCTCTTTCCTCCGCCGCACTGCCAGGCCCTCTGCTTGCTGAGCGGCAGCCAATGCGGCTGCCAGGAGTTTAGTGCGGCGGAGGAAAGAGGAAAGGTAAGTAATGTTTGGGGCACTTTCTGCTAATAAAAATATAGCGGTTGGGGCTGGGGGGACAGGGGGAATATTATATAAAAGGATTTTACGCTAGGGGGAGGGAATCCAAATCGGGAGGGGAAGGGCTGCAGTACGCATGCCAAACTTCTCCCGGAGGGGAGACAGGAGGCAGAGTCCTATATGGACTCTGCAGTACTCCTGGTGGGTGTTGTTTTGGACTTTAGGGGGGGTAGCAGAATAACCAGATGGAGCTGGGATGTAAGGTAAGGATTAAACTACACTACACAATAGGGCCAGTAGTGGGGGGGATATTAGTTTTGGGGGTGGACATGCCCTTGAATAGGGAGCCCAGCAGATTTGCGTGCAGCAATTGTGCAATTCCTGATGCGTGCGGCAGAGTTAAGTATCAACTGAAAGGGAGAAAGATGGAAAGCGTAAGGTTACAGTAGTCCAGACATGATAGGATGAGAGCATGGATAAGCATAGGAGTATTTGGAAGAGATAGGAAACTACGGATTTTCGGATATTACGGAGAAATAAGCAATGGGTTTTAGCACATTGTTAATGTTATTAGAAAAAGAGAGAGAGGATCCATAAACATAGTAATTGAGGTTGACTGACTAAAAACATCAAGTCCAACCTATTCACCCTATTTTTTTTAATTTTAACCCTACCTAACAATTGATCCAGAGGAAGGCAAAAAAGGAGGAAATAATTCCTTCCTGACTCCAAACAGCAATCGGAAAGTATCCCTGGATCAACCAGATCTATATGTATTAATACCAGTAATTCTCTATATTTTTTAGTTTAGAAACTTATCCAGGCTGTTTTTAAAGCTATTTAATGATCTTGCCATTACCACATCTCATGCGAAGGCAATTCCACAGTTTCACCGTTCTCACTGTAAGAAACCTTCCTAACCGAAGATAAACTTCTTTTCTTCCAACCTTAAGGGACAGTTCAGTGGAAATTATTTTTATTATTTGTTAAATTGTTAGTTTGTGTAATGCTGACATTTCAGGTTCTAATTGTCCCTCTTCTTCCCAGGATGCACCACTCCTTGTAATGTTCCTAACAGTAATTTCTACTGATTGGCTGTTGGATGGGTCAAAGATGCTCAGATCTCTACTGAGCAACTAGGTCAACCTAGGCGCTGGGTCGGGCAAACACTAACGCTGTCTACTAGGGGTCCGCAAACAGGAAGTCAGTATTTCGGTTGCATTTATTTATACACAGACACAATCCTGAATGGGCAGATTAAGTCATTGGGATAAAAAAATACAGCTCTTTTTTTTCTGAAAAGCATATGTTTGCACTGAACTTCCCCTTTAAAGGATGTCCACGAGTCCTCATTGTATGGCCCATTAATATATTTGTATAAGGTTATAATCCCACGCAAACATCACTTCTCCAATGTAAACAGCCCTAACTTGTCTAATCTGCCTGCATATTCAAGCCCCCTTCCCATTATTATTTTAGTTGCCCTTCTCTGAACTGCTTCCATTTCCAAGATGTCCCTTTGTATATTCCAAAACTGCCTTGTAAGAGGGAGAATAATATCTTTCTCTCTTGAATCTATTCCCTTCTTTGTACAAGACAATATCTTGCTAGCCCTAGCCGTTGCTATTTGGCATTGTTTGCTACAGCTAAAGGTGCCCATACATCTATAAGATTTTCTTACCCGACCGACGCTCACCCATGTTCCTTTGATCCTGCCGGAACCGCTTCTCCCGATCTTACATGCGATCGCAAAATGAATGGGATTTTGCGATCGCATGTCGGCCGAATGTAAGATCGGAGAAGCTGTTCGGCAGCATCGATGAACATCGTGTGAGCGCTCGGTCAGGTAAGTAAAATCTTATAGATGTATGGGCACCTTAAGTCTGTTATCTACCAGAACACCCAAATCCTTTTCCATTACAGATGCACTTAACAGAGTTATTTATGGTGTAGGTGGCACAGGGATTTATAAGTCCCAAATGCATCACCTTACATTTATCAACATTGAATCTTATCTGCCATTCTGCTGCCCATTTTGATAATCTATCTAGGTCTGCTTGCAGCACTTGCACATCATTGAAGTTTCCAAAGCTCTGCATAGTTTAGTGTCATCAGCAAACACAGAGCTCTTGCTCTCAGTGCCCCCTTCATTTATAAACAGAAGCGGCCCCGTACAGAACCCTGAGGCACTCCGCTTATAACTTACCACCCACATAGATGTAGCTCCATTTACCACCACTCTCGCTTGCAATCCAATAACCAATTCTCTATCTATGCACAAATGTTTCTTCAGACCAACAGTCCTCAGTTTATACATTAGTCGCCTATGTGGCATAATTATGACTAAGCAACATAATGGGGGGTGTTTATCCACTGAAATGGAAAAGGTGGGATAGGACCAGGTTAGGTGGGAAAATGATTAGTTCGGTTTTAGTCAGGTTTAGTTTGAGGCATCTGTGCGCCATCCATGAGGAGACACATGGAGACAGTTGGTGATGTGTGATTGGGTGTCAAAATATAATTTGAGTGTCATCGGCATATACATGGCAGTTAAAACCAAAAGAGCTGATGACATCTCCCAGGGAAATAGTATAGAGGAGAACAACAAGGGTCCAAGAACAGAGAAACAAACGAAGTAGAGGTTGCACTCCAATAATTAATACGTGGTCACAAATAAAAGGTATTAATTATTGGAGTGCGACCCTCTACTTTGTTTGCTTCTGATGTACTTGATCCACTAAGGGTTGGATTTTTGAGGCATAAGCACCCACACTTGGAGTGCAGAGGACTGTATACTTTCTGGTCCAAGAACAGAGCCCTGAAGATCCCTACACCAAGGAGGAACCCGAGAGGATGTTTTATTATCATATGACACAGAGTAGGCTATGTTAAGAGGCAGCATTGTGGCAGGATGCCGTTTCATTCCGGATGCCCAAGGAGTGAAAGAATTGCATTAGGAGGGAATGTGAGTCTGAGTGTGTTTGTGAATACGTGTGAGTGTGTGTAAACATGAATCTGTGAGTGTGTTTGTGAATACGTGTGAGTCTGTGAGTGTGTTTGTGAATACGTTGTGAGTGTGTGTAAACTTGAGTCTGTGAGTGTGTTTGTGAGTCTGAGTGTGTTTGTGAATACGTGTGAGTGTGTGTAAACATGAGTCTGTGAGTGTGTTTGTGAATACGTGTGAGTGTGTTTGTGTAAACGTGTGAGTCTGAGTGTTTGTGTTAGCGTGAGTCTGTGAGTGTGTTTGTGTAAGCGTGTGAGTCTGTTTGTGTAAACGTGTGAGTCTGTCATTGTGTTTGTGTAAGCGTGTGCCTGTGCATCACTTTCAGTATGGCATAATGTAAGTAGCAAACAGTCATCCAGCACTCCCAGCCCTTTCCCCCACCCATAGTGCCTGTGTATCACTTTCACTGTGGCATAATGAAGTTAGCAAACAGTAATCCAGCACTTACAGCCTTTCCCCCAACCAGAGTGCCTGTGCTTCACTTCAGCTAACATAAGTGAGTAGCAAACAGTAATCCAGCACTTTACAGCCCTTTCCCCCACCCATAGTGCCTGTGCTTCACTTTCAGTATAGCATAATGTAGGTAGCAAACAGTCAGCCAGCACTCACAGCCCTTTTGCCCACCCATAGATAGATAGATAGATAGATAGAAAGAAAGAGGGTAGATAGATAGATAGAAAAAAGAAAGAGGGTAGATAGAAAAAAAGAGGATACATTTATAGAAAATGGATGGATAGATAGAAAATGGATAGATAGATAGACAGATAGATAGAAAGAAAGAGGGTAGACAGACAGACAGATAGAAAAAAAGAGGATAGATAGAAAGAATCCCCCCACCCCCCACTAAGCACAGACCTGCACCTCTCTTAATAGCAGTACAGACTGGGGGTACATGGACCATGTTACCTGCTCCAGGTGCAGTTACCAGGATACTTGAGGTGAGAGGCGGAGGAATATGTCCTTAGTGCTGGCTTCTAATTAGCTGCACAGGTCGCGATCGCGGGTGCGCGCACGTGCGCGCTAATGAGGAAATCCCGTCCAGGCTGGCTGACAGAGAGATCACTGTTTGCGACTGCAGGGGCCTCTCATTGCGCATATGCGACAGAGCCTGCATAGTCGGGAATTGCAGGAGAGGGGGAGCTGCAGATTCAGGACCAGGACTGGGGGAATCAGTTACCGGCAAGGATTACTGGGGATATGAGCAACACATGGACAATCTGGAAAGAGGTATTTGCACTGTGTAATTTGTGTTCTGCCTATGCAGACTTGTATTTAGCACTGAACTATTCCTTTAAAATTTGATTGATGGATGGGGCATGGCCTGACATGGCTTGAGGCAGGATGCAAACTCTGATAGCTCCTCTCGGTGCCTAATATCCTACTAAAATCCTGTAGGGAACAGCCTCAAAGTCCCTGGGAAAAACTCAGACACCCTCCAGGTCAGTTCAGCTCCCCCTGACAGACACAGCTTGGCACTCGCGCTGAGCCAACGGGCCTACCAACAGTCGCACTCCGGGCCCACTAACCTAACCCCCTGCTGACATGAAAGCTGTGCTCATTTAGCATCCACGGCCCTGTAAAAACAGCGACCAGCCCCACCTCCACGGAGACCCGAAAACCAGCGGAAGGAAACCCCACAAAGGAGACCTTGAGGGCCCTGTCAGCTGGAGATCGATTGGCACAAAACCGCTGCAAACCCCATTGGTACAGCTTGGAAAAGCTGCAGAGGACGCAGTACCGGCACTAACCAACTCATGAGATCTGGTTGGGACTGAGAGGGAGGGTCCGATCCTGCAACACGGCCCTTTTTCTCCTCCAGACCGCCCGGTAGGCTGCAAACCGGCACGGCAGACACCAAACAACCCTCAATGTGTACGAGGATCCCAGTAAAGATCCATAGCCATCCCAGCCCCTGCCTGATCCATGGCAGACCTGTAGCACCAACCACCTACTGAGTGAGAAGGGTCAAAGAGACTGTGATACCACAATCAAGGCATAAGGAAAATTAACCCCCTTAAAAACCATCACTCGGAGGCGTGGTGATCTAAGACAGAACGCGCTGCACTGGAGCTCCTTTCCCTGAAATCCTGATCCATTATCCGACAGCAGTGTACCAAACACCGGAGAGCACGGGAAGCTTGAAAAGTTCCAGTGCCAGGACAAAGATGGCGCCGACCAGGGCGCGCCAGGTGGGGATCCTGCACAGGTTGAGGAATCACCAGCACAAAGCGATATGGGCAAAGTCCTGGATGCTATTTCCACCTACCAAACCACTCTTACCTCCAAAATGGAGGAGCTAAAAACGGACATATCTCTCTTGAGACATGACCTGCACAACCTTAAAAGCAGAGTTACAGAAACAGAGGCCCGCATAGGAGATATGGAGAATCGGCTGCCCACCTTGGAAAGGGACACAGACCATCATAAAACCATACTCCAGGACCTACAATCCTGCCAAAACAATATGGAAAGCAGGCAAAGAAGAAATAACATCAGGTTCGTGGGCCTTCCTGAGAGGGCTGAAGGCCCAGACCCTGCTAAATTTTTAGAGGACCTCCTACAATCCACGTTTGGAAAAGAGAGTTTTTCCAGCCTCTTCACAGTGGAAAGAGCCCACCGTACTACCCCACGCCCTCCCCCTCCGGGAGCACCACCACGCACCTTTATAGCCAAATTCCTGAACTACAGAGATCTCGAAATAGTATTAAAGGGATGCGGGGAACATCAAATTCAAAAATGCCACAATAGCAGCGTACCCAAATTTTTCCAAGGAGGTCAAGAAAGCAGAGCAAAATACATGGATATTAAACGCCAACTAAGGAATCTACAACTAAAATATGCTATGCTTTACCCAGCTAGACTTCGAGTCGTACAAGGTGACTGCATACACCTATTCCCCCCGAGGAGGCCTCGAACTGGCTCGACTCAATGGACTGTCCATAAATGTTCAGTGAGTATAGACCGAGCACTCACAATAATAGATGAGTACGGGATATACTCGGGCCTAGAAATTAACTGGTCCAAATCACAAATACTCCCCATAGACAGTTACCCGTGTAACAGCACCTCCCAACAGATCTAATCAGAACGAGAAATCAAATATTTGGGTCTAAGAATTACAAAATCCCTACAGGACTACCATGCACTGAACATCGAACCCCTAATACACGTAATTAAACAGAAAATACAAACATGGAGTAAGCTACCTCTAGGAATCACCAGGTGTGCCAACACCTGGTGAATCATAAAAATGATTCTGACAGTAAGAAGGTACAGCCGAAACGTTACGCTGTTTGTGTACCCTGTGTATGAAGCATTAAATACATAGGTGTTCAAGACTGATGTGCATGGTGTATATGTCTCTACATTAATCTGACCATCAACCAGGGCCTACCATTGCACTCGGCAATAAACTTATCCATCAACTTCCACAAGGTGTGTGCAAGGTGTTACTTCCTTTACTTGCTACTATTTATATAAAGTAATAACATTACACAGTTAATATAATATTACAAAGTTTAATTTGATTTATTTTGACCCATTGATTATTTTCCTTGATGTTCATTTTAATTAATACTACCTCCAATTGGAGGGGATTAAAAAAAAAATATGTTGGGGTGGCTCTGTACAGTTCTTGTCGCCATGTTGAGAAACACTGGCATGGATAATTGGATTTCATTTTAATGCTTGAAGGTACATTTATGAAGAATGCTACCTTAGCTTTGTATTTTTTCTAAAAAGCAATTTTTTTTTTCTTCTAAACTATATGTGAGGGAGAACGTAAAGCTAGGTACACACCTAGCGATTTTTCCTCCTGACCGACCGTTCGATACTTTCGGCCAGGAGGAAGGACTGCCGGTCGCGGCAACAGCAGCCGTGTCCGACAGTTACCGCGACCGATCATGCGGTCTATAGACGAGGTTTTCTTTTGTCCGATTCAGATGAACTGTTGGTCGGACATTCAGATGCGATAATTTCAGTCCGATCGACTGTTACACTGAACTATTGGTCGATCAGACCGAAATATCTCATTGTGTGTACTCAGCTTAAGTCTTCTGGTATTGTAATGTTAAATGGCCCCTAGATTCAAATGATTCATGTTTCGAGAAACACTCCACATATTAAGGATTATTCATTAAAAGTTCTTATTGTTTAAAATGATGCTAATTTTGCCCCAACCAATCAGATCTTATTTACCATGTGAAAGCTAACATCTGATTGGTTGGGTCAAAATTAGTAGTATTTTAAATAAGAACTTTTATTGAATAACCCTGTCAGTCTGCAACTAGGCCAGCTGATAATGTATCTGACTTCATTTGTAAAATACAGTATCATGTGGTATCTAAAGAGTGGTGATTAAGATAATAACTGTAAATGCTGTAAAATAACTGTAAACAAAAGTGCTTACTTTTCAGGATTTCATGTTTAGGGCGTCCGAGGGAGAGGGAAAAGTAACATTAACAAGCACATTAACATGCCTATGTTGTTGGTCTGAGCATGCCCAGATCAGAATTTCTTTACAATTACAAAAATTGGACAGTAATAATTGTTTCTAAAAAGTAATTTTCCATGTATAACCTGAACCAGATGACAAAAATGAATTTTTTATTACAGCGTTGTGCTCTCTCTTTGTAGCTAATGTTGCATGGTAACATTTCCTTACAGTTCAATCTTAGATAAAACATTTGCTTGTGAAGCAGAAACAGGGGAAACAGGACATTGTGCAGGATTTCAGGTTAGACTATATATTTCAGATTTCAAACTATTACCGTTTAGGGTTTTGGGCTGTGATTCGCCTGTATGTAAGTTTTCATTTTAGCTGGGCTGGACTTGTCCTTTAAGGTGGCCATACACATGAGATTACCATTGCATATATTCATCTGTTGGCAACATGCAGTGGTAACCCCATACATGACTCTGACTGACCTCGATCGACAGGATTTTCTGTTGGTACCTACTGCAGTTTTCTAATTGTCTTTAGCCATCATTCCACAGGCCATCGCAAAGATTATGTGCAGCTTTTTACACTGAACCTAGTTGTCATGTAGCGCTTACATTGGCCTGCATGCTGGTATAATTCTATGAATGTTGCAACCTTTGGGAGGCTGGACATTGGAAGTTGCAGTAAAAATTCAAATGAATGAAAGCTTATTGTTTATTTAACATTACATCTTTTAAATGTATGTATTTATGTTTCAGGAATCATGGGACAGAAGTTTGCGGGATTTGTCCCCAAGCCATGAAAGGAAATTAAGTAGAGTTGAATCACAGCTGTCATCTACACGTATAGAATTAAATTCTTTGAGGCAAGAGTGAGTACAGCAACATATCTGCATATTGTATATTCATTAAAGGGAGCAAATACCCTGAGAGTAATAATCAAAAAAACAATTGTTTATTATACTGGAATGAATAGAAATCTTTCAGGGACTAATGTAGGGTACACATGCAGATTACATGGTAGATAGAATCTAATGGACATTTTTGGTCAGAAACAGGCAATCCTGTGATGGATTGATTTTTTTTTGTCCTTTGGATTGGTCATTTTCACACCATACACATGTACTGTAATTGGCAAATCCTATGAAATTCAACTTGACTTGTTAATTATTGGTCAGGCCATGTGTGTACCCACCTTAAGTAACTAAATTGAGAGAGATATGGGATCCAGCCAACCCTAATACCCGTTGAAGGGAGGTAAAAACTTATCTTTGACGTCATAACATAAAATGTGGTAGTAAAACTTTATAGTTATTTGTTTTTTCTTGCTTCAATTTATACCATCTATAGTCTTCCTCATTGCAAGCTGGAAGACGTATACTAGAACTATTCTATAAATTATTGGCTTCACTTATAAAAGAAACTTCTGGCCATTTCCTCAACCTAAATGTCTTTTTACAGCCAAAAGTAATCAAACTATTTTAATTATATGAAATCATCACACTAATGCAATTTTTCACACCACAAATTCCATAGTATCTTCTCACAAGACATACCTGCACAAATATTATACATCTCTTAAAGAAATATAAGAAGGAGCTACAGAGCAAAGGGATTAAAATGTTAAGAGAAGGATTTTTTTTGATAATGCATTGTTTAAAGGGCATGTCCACCCTTCAAAAACTTTTTTTATATAATATTCCCCCTGTCCCCCCAGCCCCAACCGCTATATTTTTATTATCAGAAAGTGCCCCAAACTTTACTTACCTTCCCTCTTTCCTCCGCCGCACTGCCAGGCCCTCTGCTTGCTGAGCGGCAGCCAATCGCGGCTGCCAGGAGTTTAGTGCGGCGGAGGAAAGAGGAAAGGTAAGTAATGTTTGGGGCACTTTCTGCTAATAAAAATATAGCGGTTGGGGCTGGGGGGACAGGGGGAATATTATATAAAAAGGATTTTACGCTAGGGGGAGGGAATCCAAATCGGGAGGGGAAGGGCTGCAGTACGCATGCCAAACTTCTCCCGGAGGGGAGACAGGAGGCAGAGTCCTATATGGACTCTGCAGTACTCCTGGTGGGTGTTGTTTTGGACTTTAGGGGGGGGTAGCAGAATAACCAGATGGAGCTGGGATGTAAGGTAAGGATTAAACTACACTACACAATAGGGCCAGTAGTGGGGGGGATTATAGTTTTGGGGGTGGACATGCCCTTGAATAGGGAGCCCAGCAGATTTGCGTGCAGCAATTGTGCAATTTCCTGATGCGTGCGGCAGAGTTAAGTATCAACTGAAAGGGAGAAAGATGGAAAGCGTAAGGTTACAGTAGTCCAGACATGATAGGATGAGAGCATGGATAAGCATAGGAGTATTTGGAAGAGATAGGAAACTACGGATTTTCGGAATATTACGGAGAAATAAGCAATGGGGTTTTAGCAACATTGTTAATGTTATTAGAAAAAGAGAGAGAGGAATCCATAAACATAGTAATTGAGGTTGACTGACTAAAAACATCAAGTCCAACCTATTCACCCTATTTTTTTTAATTTTTAACCCTACCTAACAATTTGATCCAGAGGAAGGCAAAAAAGGAGGAAATAATTCCTTCCTGACTCCAAACAGCAATCGGAAAGTATCCCTGGATCAACCAGATCTATATGTATTAATACCAGTAATTCTCTATATTTTTTTAGTTTTAGAAACTTATCCAGGCTGTTTTTAAAGCTATTTAATGATCTTGCCATTACCACATCTGCAGGAAGGCAATTCCACAGTTTCACCGTTCTCACTGTAAAGAAACCTTTCCTAACCTGAAGATGAAACTTCTTTTCTTCCAACCTTAAAGGGACAGTTCAGTGGAAATTATTTTTTATTATTTGTTAAATTGTTAGTTTGTGTAATGCTGACATTTCAGGTTCTAATTGTCCCTCTTCTTCCCAGGATGCACCACATCCTTGTAATGTTCCTAACAGTAATTTCTACTGGTTGGATGGGTCAAAGATGCTCAGATCTCTACTGAGCAACTAGGTCAACCTAGGCGCTGGGTCAAGGGCAAGACCATAACGCTGTCTACTAGGGGTCCTGCAAACAGGAAGTCAGTATTTCGGTTGCATTTATTTATACACAGACACAATCCTGAATGGGCAGATTAAGGTCATAGGGATAAAAAAATACAGCTCTTTTTTTTTTCTGAAAAGCATATGTATTTGCACTGAACTTCCCCTTTAAAGGATGTCCACGAGTCCTCATTGTATGGCCCATTAATATATTTGTATAAGGTTATGATATCTCCACGCAAACATCACTTCTCCAATGTAAACAGCCCTAACTTGTCTAATCTGCCTGCATATTCAAGCCCCTCCATTCCCATTATTATTTTAGTTGCCCTTCTCTGAACTGCTTCCATTTCCAAGATGTCCCTTTTGTATATTCCAAAACTGCCTTGTAAAGAGGGAGAATAATATCTTTCTCTCTTGAATCTATTCCCTTCTTTGTACAAGACAATATCTTGCTAGCCCTAGCCGTTGCTATTTGGCATTGTTTGCTACAGCTAAAGGTGCCCATACATCTATAAGATTTTACTTACCCGACCGAGCGCTCACCCGATGTTCCTTTGATCCTGCCGGAACCGCTTCTCCCGATCTTACATGCGATCGCAAAATGAATGGGATTTTGCGATCGCATGTCGGCCGAATGTAAGATCGGGAGAAGCTGTTCCGGCAGCATCGATGAACATCGTGTGAGCGCTCGGTCAGGTAAGTAAAATCTTATAGATGTATGGGCACCTTAAGTCTGTTATCTACCAGAACACCCAAATCCTTTTCCATTACAGATGCACTTAACAGAGTTATTTATGGTGTAGGTGGCACAGGGATTATTAAGTCCCAAATGCATCACCTTACATTTATCAACATTGAATCTTATCTGCCATTCTGCTGCCCATTTTGATAATCTATCTAGGTCTGCTTGCAGCACTTGCACATCATTTGAAGTTTCCAAAGCTCTGCATAGTTTAGTGTCATCAGCAAACACAGAGCTCTTGCTCTCAGTGCCCCCTTCATTTATAAACAGAAGCGGCCCCAGTACAGAACCCTGAGGCACTCCGCTTATAACTTTACCCCACATAGATGTAGCTCCATTTACCACCACTCTCTGCTTGCAATCCAATAACCAATTCTCTATCTATGCACAAATGTTTTCTTCAAGACCAACAGTCCTCAGTTTATACATTAGTCGCCTATGTGGCATAATTATGACTAAGCAACATAATGGGGGGTTTTATCCACTGAAATGGAAAAGGTGGGATAGGACCAGGTTTAGGTGGGAAAATGATTAGTTCGGTTTTAGTCAGGTTTAGTTTGAGGCATCTGTGCGCCATCCATGAGGAGACAGCATGGAGACAGTTGGTGATGTGTGATTGGGTGTCAGGAAAAATATATTTGAGTGTCATCGGCATATACATGGCAGTTAAAACCAAAAGAGCTGATGACATCTCCCAGGGAAATAGTATAGAGGGAGAACAACAAGGGTCCAAGAACAGAGAAACAAACGAAGTAGAGGGTTGCACTCCAATAATTAATACGTGGTCACAAATAAAAGGTATTAATTATTGGAGTGCGACCCTCTACTTTGTTTGCTTCTGATGTACTTGATCCACTAAGGGTTGGATTTTTGAGGCATAAGCACCCACACTTGGAGTGCAGAGGACTGTATACTTTCTGGTCCAAGAACAGAGCCCTGAAGATCCCCTACACCAAGGAGGAACCCGAGAGGATGTTTTATTATCATATGACACAGAGTAGGCTATGTTAGAGAGGCAGCATTGTGGCAAGGATGCCGTTTCATTCCGGATGCCCAAGGAGTGAAGAATTTGCATTAGGAGGGAATGATCTACTGTCTCGAAAGCCGAAGAGAGGTTGAGAAGGAAGAGAATAGAAATGTGACCTTTGGCATACCTGCAGAACTATTATACATCTCATACGTAGGTCACCAACTTTTTGGCCAATGTTTGCCTATGTCTTGTCTTGAATTTTTTCTTGAGTCGGCTCAAAACAATATAGGTGTTCCACTGAGTTGATGTCACATATAAATAAAAAGAAATGAATGCCAATAAAAACAAACAAAAGCAAGTATGTGTTTTTTTTTTTTTTTTTTTTTTTAACCACAGACTGTTAGAATCTCAAATGGAACTTGAAGACACCAAAACTAAATCTGCAACTACACTTTTGGCAACAGAAGAAGAAATACTGCAATTAAGAGCAGAGTAAGAAAAGCAGTTATTGTAACCTGATTGTAGTAATTTTTTCCCTCTTGTTTTAAGGAAAGCATTTAGATCTTGATATCTGCATAATAATTTTATACCTTTTTAAAATGATACTGTATTGCATACTTATATACACACACACACATAAAAAAAACTTGGTGCAATTGCATTTCAGAAATTCAGATGCAATAGAGAGTCTTGGTGCATTTGCAATCTTGACTTTGCAGCCTATGGCTGTTGTTAAAAAGTGTCATAAAAGTTGGTGCTAACACTATATTACATTAGATGAAACAGTGTGGGTACTGCAAAAATGACAAAACTTACACAAAACTGGTCTTAAAGCCACATTTAATTACAGTTTATACAGATTTATTACAGTTTATTTAGTAAATTTAAGAGAAGTAGGATTGTAGCCAAGATGCCGCTTCATTCCTGATGCCCAAGGAGTGAAGAATTTGCATTAGGAGGGAATGATCTACTGTGTTAAAAGAAGAGGAGAGGTTGAGAAGGATGAGAATAGAAAATTGACCTTTGGCTTTAGCAGCCTGAAGGTTATTCACAACTTTGCAAAGAGCCGTCTCCATGGAATGTGCAGGACGAAACCTTGATTGCAAGGAGTCCAGTAAATTATGAGAATGAAGATAATTAGTGATACGAGAGAAGACAAGATGTTCCAGTAGCTAAGAGGCTATTAGTAGAAGAGAGAACAGACGGTTGTTAGCAAGACAATAGATGTCAAGGGAGGCTTTCTTGATGGGTTTCACGTGGGCTTGTTTAAAGGAGGTAACAAATGAATGCCAAAGGAGGCATTCGATAAGTTGATTAGTATAGGAGAGACTGCCTGATTACACTGCTTCAGTAGGAAAGAGGGTATGGAATGGAGGGGACAAGTAGTGACCAAAGCAGGTGGGAGACCTCTGACTGGGTCACGGGACTAAAAAATTCAAGAGCAGCAGGAGGGGGTGTGGGTAAAAGAATTTGAGAGCTATTCTAAAGACTAGGAAACTGTGTACGGATGGACTCTATTTTACTTATGAAGTACTCAGCAAAGTTTTGGGGAGAGTGTGGAGAGAGTAGAGAGTCAGCGGGCAAGGGACGGAGAAGGGAGCTAAAAATGAAGAATAGGTGGCGTGGATTGATTTGTTATTATTTATAAGCATTTTATAGTATTTTTGTTTGCTACCGAAAGTTTGGTGTTGAACCATTGTAGCATAAACTGGTAATGGAGAAGGTCATTTCTCCAAATCTGCTCAGCAGGATTTGAGCCGCGGGGGTTGCAAGGGGGCAAAGGAATCAATAGCATTAGTCAGAACAGAGTTATAAGAAGCAAGTTAAGAAACAAGTCGGGGTCAGAGTTGGACATAAGGGTAGAGAGAGACTAGAGAAGAGAAGCCAGCACCAGAAGATCTATGGCTCAGGTATTACGGACATACACACAAGAAGAGAAACAGGAGAGTGTTGAGCAAGAATAAAGCAAGAATAGTAATAAGATATTGTTCTGAAAGCGGGTAGGATTAGTTTCAAAAGATTAGACAGAGAGGTTTTCTAGTGAAGACAAGATCCAAGTAGTGGCCATCGTTATAGGTACCAGTATTTGTCCACTGATGAAGATAAAATGAGGATGTTAAGTGAAGGAAATGAGAGGGCCAGGATAAAGCAGAGTTGTCAATGTGACAGTTGATGTCACCCAGAATTAGAACAGGACCGACACAGGAAAAAGGTCTCTCACAAACTAGTGCAAGAGGAAAAAGCTGGGTCTTGAAAGGAATATAGCTGGGAGTCGTGGATGGGGGTCTGTATACCACAGCTATACGTAGCTATAGAGGGTATGAACCTCACCGTAGACTTGTTGAAAGGTTTGAGAGAGATCTTTTAAATAGAGGACTTGTATGGAGACCACAGTTACCCTCAAGTAAGCCCAGTCCACTCCACTATTACAATCCAAACCATTTCCAGTAGTCAGCTTTAACCCTGCAAAGTCCTGCTGCCTCCACCCTCATGAAGCTGATATCATAGCCAATGATATGTTCCTGTGCACACTAAAGCTGGTACTAACATCGAGCATGGCAGTGTTCATGCTCATGGATTGGACGGTGAATTGGAGGTGGCAGGACTGCTGAGATGATGCTGGCTACTGTATTTTTCAAGGCAGGCTTTAAAAATAAAAAGGATGGTGGATTTGTAATTTGGGATTGGGCATACTATTCAACGTTTTATTTTTCCATTCAAACTTTAAATCTTAAAAATAAAATGCAGTGTCATTGCATTATAAGCATTACAATCCTTTGAACTTTGAAATATTTGCAGGCTGAGAGCTGCCAAAGAAAAATTAGAATTAAGAGAGTTTGACTCCATTGAGGACTATGAACGGCAGATACGACTGATGAAGGATGAGATCTCCATTTTGTCAGCTGAGAAGGAAACACTGAAAAGCAGGTATATTGGTATTATATGTTAAATATATATTCAAAAGCAGTGTTGGATAATCACTCGTATACATATCGATCTTACTGTTACTGGCTCCTTTTGTTTATTAGAATAATACTTGCTTGACTACAGAAATGAACATTACTATCTAACTACTGTACTACAAAAAAGTGACTCATTTAACCTCCTCAAAAAAGGATAAAAAAGAGGTACTCCTCCACCTACTAAATAATCTACTCATTAGTCTCCCTTTCTCCCTACCCCCCCCCCAAAAAAAGGGTATAATTATTAACATCCAATATAAGAATCAGAAGATGTAAGCAATGTATATTATATAACAAAAATAAGTCTAAAACTTTATATAGAAAAAAATATCTTTATTGAATGTAAAAGTTACAATGTAAATTATCAATAAAAACATTGAACAAAAAAAAATATTAATACTTGCTTGGCCCAACCTTGTGAGGGGGTCTAAATTTCTTTTTTTAGATTTTGTTCCATAATAGAAAATCAAAAACTGCTGTTCATTTTGTGAATTTTAATGCAAAAATTTTACTGCTTCAGACTTTCCAGAAGCCGATCTCCTAGCCCATTGAGGCACACTAGCAGATCAACTAGTCCGTTTGCCCGGAGCGAGTCACCTACTTCTGCCAAGCTTACAAATGCCTCTCGACAATCCCGACTTATATCTAGATTTAATGATATTTATGCCAATGATCGTCTAGATGCACAGAATCTCCTAATACGTTACATTGAGGACGTTGAGATGGTTCAACGGATCATATTCATTGCCACAGTGGTATGGAAATTAATATAATGTACAGTTCATTAGTGTTTTAAAACATACAAAAAAAATAAAAGCTGCAGATTAGTGAATTTGCAGTAGCCAGAAAACCATGTACGGTACTTCATCAAGTAAAAACATGCAGATTCAGTATGCACAGTCTGCAGGTTGTTACTTTTTACACCATGACTGCAGTTGCAGATGTAGTTATGTTTTAAAATCATTATTATAAGATCAAGAGAAATTTTTTACTTATCCTATACTGTGACAAAAGACAACATTTCTTGTTTTTTTTGTGTGTCAGTATTGATGATTGCCACTAAAGGGAGGAAATTATAGGAGATTTGTTGCCATTACTTGCCTGGAGGAAAAAAAAGTTTTCTAAATACAGTACACATGAACCTGTTATTTTTTTTTTTAGCTATTGTTTGGCCAACACACCTAAATGCATGCAAAATCGTTTTATCCCCGCACTCCTATTTCAAGCTGCTTTCTAGGTGCTGTTCCTCAGTAGCTGCCAACCACTTGCAGTTATAGAAGTTTATCCAATATTGATTTGTCTGAAGAACGCACTCTTGAAGCTGTTTCTCACTTTAGTTTGTGTTTATTAATGACATACGTGCACAAGGTTTCGGGGCGTGTCCCCTTCCTCAGGTGCATCCTACACTGCTGGTTTTGTCTTAAGTAAGCTATAAAATACTGTATTATAATGCATATTTCTGAAATTATTAAAAAAGGGATGGGCTACTACAGTTATGGTGCATCTCACAATTTTTACTGCTTGTATGGCGGCTTTGGTCTCCTCCATGGCAGTTTATTTTATTCAGTCATGTGAGAACATGGCCTGGGCATGCTTGATTTACTCCCACAACACTGCAAATCAGCAGCATTTTCTTCTCCTCCAGTACCCAGCAAAAATGCTCAGAGTCTATGTATAATAAAAACAGACATCCCACCCTGCCCTATCAGGCTTCCGGGCAGGATGGAGAAGGGGGCGTGGCTAGTGTGGTTTGATGTCACGTGGGGGCGGGACCACAATTCTAGGGTTGGTGGGAGGCGGGGGTTAGGGAGGAGTTAGGGGCATTCCTGGGGCATGGCCATGGAAAGGGACATAACTTGGGAGGAGACTCAAGTCTGGGAGTCTGGGGTGAGGTGGGATACCTGTAAAAATATCCATATTTATTGTTTCAAAAAGTTTAAAACTGATGTTGAAGTTTAACGCATTTCAGACTGAGCCCAAACTCATACGTGCACCCACTTATTTACCCCTACTGTAAATTCAGTCCTACAGTTCACCAGCCATTGTTAGGTCAGCCCTCTAGTTTAGCAGCCACTGTTAGGTCAAACCTTCAGTTCAGCAGCCACTGTTAGATCAGCCCTCCAGTTCAGCAGTCACTGTTAGATCAGTCCTCCAGTTCAAAAAGTTATGTAGAACAGTGCACCATATCAAGGATATTTTCTTGACCATATGGAACGTACAATTTATATGGTGCTCTCAGGGTATATGCTTCAACGTATCAAATACTTTGGGATACAGACATCCCATATACAGACCCCTCCATTAATGGGAACTACCACTAAATAAAGAGCACCGGAGTATAGACACTCCCGGCTAAAAAAGTATCCCTTATGAGCTGCAACAAGCTAATCACACCAATACAGTACCTTTACTGTACCTTTATTCATAGCGGTATACAGTATACTGATATAATCAAAAATTTTACCAAGTAACCCCACACCTACCTCCCCCCACTATATCCCCACAAACAGTAATAAAAACATAAAAATCTGACACCAAACCAGCCACAGCTAAGCGTCAGTGGGGCGTCCCCCTACCAACACTTCAAAATCATCTGAGAAGTCTAAGTCTAGGAGCGGTCACTTAGTATCCAACCATCGGCTGCTCCAGTGTATCCAATATATCCAGTAGCAGCTGCAATGTTCATACACTCTTAATCGAGCGGACATTATCAGGGAGATTCAATAAAAGTTCTTATCGTTTAAAATGGTGCTAATTTTGCCCCAACCAATCAGAATTTATGTAACATTTGAAAGCTAACATCTGATTGGTAGGGACAAAATTAGCACCATTTTAAACGATAAAGACTTTTATTGAATAACCCCCTATGTGTCCACAAATGTAACTATCTGGTCTAATGTGTATTTCCCAGTTACAGATAGATATCGAGGCTGCATCAATGTATCAAAGATTTAAACGTTATACTAGGACAGGACTTACAAGAACCGAATACCTCTCAAAGGATCACATGCCATTTCCTCTCCGGACTCTCCGGGCCAAACGAGATAGCTGTAATAAAGGGTATTTCTACTTCACTTGTCCTTAAGTATTATGCCCCATTATGTAGATGCAGCCTTCCGTTGAACCAACTCCGTTGAAGTGACGGAATTTGATGTCGCTTCTCCACACATACAGCCGAACAAGTGCACTACGCTCCCATTCAGATGACTCCGCTGTGGTCTGGAAACGGACCTACGCATTTCGTCTCTCACAAGACTTCCTCAGGGTCTAGCGAGGGCTCTTACGTAGATCCTTAAATAGCCATCAATTATCCTACCTCCATTAGAGTTCCCCCGCCCAGTTTAAAAGTCAAGTGATACATAGAGGCAAAGTAAGTGGCAATTTCAAGCATCAAAAAAAGTTTTTTAGTTTACACCCACAATGGTCAAATTACAATAATTCATATGCCCTTATAGCCTAGAAAAATACCTGGGATATATATATGGTATTAAACCAATCTATTTTGCATCATAGCTTTCAGTGGAGCAACTAGTTTACATCATGGCTTTCTCTAAATTTACAACATATTCAGATAGCAGGATGAATACTTATTTATTATTTTAATTATAATTATTAAAAAAATCAGAAGTTCACTATCCTGGCATCACACTATCTATCCAAAAAACATGAAAAACATAATTCATCATTGACCACCGTGCTTTTTTCTGTAGGTTAAAAATCCACCTGCATTCTGCCCTTAATAGTCTTTGGGTGACGTTACCTCCAGTTCCAAGATTAATTTTTTTCAGGCCCATAAAGGAAAACCTTAACTGTTACCCTCATGTTTTACACACATATGTTTAGCCATTGCGCTCACCTCCGGCTTGCCATTTTTAAACCGCTCTCAATGTTGTATCCTCTGTGTGTATTCTTTGTTTGGTTTGGCCTACATACATGTCTCCACATTCACATTCACAAGTATATAACTTGAGTCGTCTGACATGTAATGTCAGAGGATACAGATAAGAACAAAAATCCATATGCACACTAACCCCAGGCGGGTGCAAACAGTCCAGAATCCCTACTTCAAAGGGAACGAATAGCTATAAAATATCCAGGTAGACTTGCACTCCAAACGGTGAATAGTTTATTAATAGCCAAACATCAGCAAATCAAACCTGATGAAGGGGTTGTTACCCCGAAACGTTTGTTGATTTGCTGATGTTTGGCTATTAATGTCAGAGGATACAAGAACATGTGAGAGGTCACATTTAGGTGCTTCATAGTGACTTTTGCTTAGTCTGTCTCTCAGACTACTAGCTCTCTTTGCGGTTAGGATATCCCCTGGCTTTAAATCTGTTCTTCAGGATCCTTGATTGCTCCACAAATACTTTCTCAGAAGAACAATTCTCCTCATACGGATGAATTGTCCAACTGGGATATCTTAATGAGAGATGCCTACTGTGACGTATGAGGATGAATTGTTCTTCTGAAAAAGTATTTGTGGAGCAATCAAGGATCCGAAGAACAGATTTAAAGCCAGGGGATATCCTAACCGTTGGATAGATAGTGGATACGCCAGAGCCAAGCTAGACAGTAGAAAGGATATGCTGTGTAAATACGAAGGGAAGACCATAAGGAAAAGTGTAAAAGATAATGATAAAATTAGGATAATAACAACTTTATAATTCCAATTGGCAGGATATCAGAGATATCCTAACAAAATATTGGTTTATACAGAGGGGATGAGTTTATCAAGAAAAAGGTGGACCTGTACCCCTCCTAATGGCAAGGAGAGCTAGTAGTCTGAGAGAGACAGTCTAAGCAGAAGTCACTATGAAGCACCTAAATGTGACCTTACATCCTGGTTGGGAGGAGATCCCAGAAAAGGGAATCAAAAATGTGGCAATGCTGTATGTGTGAATTGATGAAGATGAGGGGGTGTTGACAGGTCCAGATGGGAGGAGATGGTGGATAAAAGACCACATTACATGTCAGATGACTCAAGTTATATACTTATTAAAATGTGAATGTGGAGACATGTATGTAGGCCAAACCAAACGGAAGCTCACACAGAGGATACAAGAACATGTGAGAGCAGTTTAAAATGGCAGACGGAGGTGAGCTCAATGGCTAAACATATGTGTTGTAAAACATGAGGGTAGACGGTTAAGGTTCTCCTTTATGGGCCTGGAAAAATAATTTGGAACTGGAGGTAACGTCACCCAAAGACTATTAAGGGCAGAATGCAGGTGGATTTTTAACCTACAGACAAAAAGCCTGGGTGGTTCTAATGATGAATATGTTTTTCATGTTTTTGATGATAGTTCAATGCCAGGATAGTGTGACTTCTGATTTTTTTTATAATAATTATAATAATAAATAAGTCTCATCCTGCTATCTGAATATGTTGTAAATTTAGAGAAAGCCATGTGTGTAAACTAGTTGGTCCACTGAAAGCTATGATGCAAAATAGATTGGTTTAATACCATAATATATCCCAGGTATTTTTCTAGGCCATAAGGGCAATGAATTATTGTAATTTGACCATTGTGGGTGTAAACTAAAAAACTTTTTATGATGTTTGAAATTGCCACTTACTTGGCTCTATGTATCACTTGACTTTTAAACTGGGTGGGGAACTCTAATGGAGGTAGGATAATTGAGGCTATTTAAGGATCTCGTAAGAGCCCTCACGAGACCTGACGAAGTTTCGTGAGAGACGAAACGGTAGGTCCGTTTAGTTTCCAGACCACAGCGGAGTCATCTGAATGGGAGCGTAATGGACTTGTTCGGCTGTATGTGTGGGAGAAGCGAAATCAAAGTCCGTCACTTCAACTGAGTTGGTTCAACTGAAGGCTGCAACTACATAACGGGACATAATACTTAAGGACAGGTGAAGTAGAACTACCCTTTATTACATCTACATCGTTTGGCCGGAGAGTCCAGAGAGGAAATGGCATGTGATCCTTTGAGAGGTATTCGGTTCTGTAAGTCCTGTCCTAGTATAACGTTTAAATCTTGATACATGATGCAGCCTCGATATCTATTGTAACTGGGAAATACAACTTTGTTGCTACCACACATAGACCGGATAGTTACATTTGTGGACACATATGTGCTGTCTTGGATTAAGAGTGTATGAACATTGCAGCTGCTAATGGATATATTGGATACACTGGAGCAGCCGATGGTTGGATAATAAGTGACCGCTCCTAGACTTAGACTCCTCAGATGATTTTGAAGTGTTGGTAGGGGGACGCCCCACTGACACTTAGCTGTGGCTGGTGGTTGGTGTCAGATTTTTATGTTTTTATTACTGTTGTGGGGATATAGTGGGGGGAGGTAGGTGTGGGGTTACTTGGTAAATTTTCGATTATATCATGGTACTGTATACCGCTAGAATAAAGGTTGTTAATTTTAGTACTGTATTGGTGTGATTTAGCTTGTTGCAGCTCATAAGGGATACTTTTTTAGCTGGGAGTGTCTATACTCCAGTGCTCTTATTTGGTTAGGTTTCTGTAGGTCCCTGCATGCACCGCACTACTGTGCGTAGCTACACTTCTTTATAAGTGGTGCACGTTTCACATCATTGTATTGATTTGGGAACTAACACTAGTGCACCTCCAACTCTGAAGAAGCCCACAGAATATGTGATGATGGGTGAAACGCACACATAGGAGTAAGCATCCCAAGCGTGGTGTCTGACACCAGGTTGGAGGTGGAACTTTGAGGTTTGTGAGTACTGTGTCTATTAGTAGGCTATACTTAAGTGTCGGCTACGACTACTTGGGGTGAAGAAGGGTAGCTTACCCTGACTGGAACACTGGTGGTGTAGGTGGCGTGAGGGCTGACCCTGCCAAAGTCCCCACACCGCAAGTGGAAATGTTGACACTCAGTATGCCTTTGGCGCTGGATACTGATGTGTTCATAGCTATCTGTTATGGTTATGGTTGAAAGTGTGATACTTGTCTTTCCCATTTCCATTATGTGGTTCACACCATTCTGGTGAAGGATTACCATGCAGTTGGGGACGCCCGGCCATAGTTGTTTTTAATTGGTATTTTATGTGTGTAGGGTTATATGAACAGGGGGGGTTGTAATATAGGGATATGCTAACAAATCAAAAAGTGTTATACCATAAAGTGGTAGTGCCCAATAATGGAAGGGTCTGTATGGGATAAAAAATATATTATATGTGTATATATCAAATATAATGGGATATGTAGGGCCAGCAGAGAACACCTATGGTGGTGCAAATCCTGGTAAAAAATGTATAAACCAAAATAAGTATAGAGTAAAGGAACAAGTAGAGAGGGAATATAGTAAGAAAAAGAAAATGAGACAGAAGCAAAAAAGGAGGGAAAAAGGGGAAAATAAAAAAAAGATCAAGGAGGAGAAGAAAAAGAAGAAGAAGAAAGACCAGGTTTAAACAAGGGCCCAAAGCCCACAAGGCACTCAAGTCTGCATATAAGGCACCAAAATAAAACGTTTGAGGACAAAAAGCCCTCTAAGAATAAAGTACCCCCGTGGTGGACACTGATGATTAGCGTGAAAGGTAACAAAACACATCATATCAACATAGAAAAACCAACCGGCATATAAAAACATAAAAACACTGTGCAGTGAACCCCCTAAAAAGGTATGTGGCCTGGAAAATTCGAAGCTGTGGCACAAAAGTATGTATGATAGAGGCCACAGCAATAAGATAGGAATCCAATGTCCATTTGTATGTGTGTCCATTCTGCTTGTTAGCGTGACAAAGTCACGGAGAGGAGGGATTCCTATCTGTAGATCCAGGTAGGAGTAGTTATACGTCCAGTTCAACTGTAAGACCAACGCACGTTTCAAGGCACAGACACGCCTCTTCTTCCGGGTCACATACTCTTTTTAGGGGGTTCACTGTGCAGTGATTTTATTGTTTTACATTATATGTTGGTTGGTTTTTCTTTTTTTATGTATAATACTAATGCCACCAGTCATCCATCTGAACTTCCGTAATTCCCATGTCCATCTTATTCTCACACTGTCACCCCTCCTTTCTCTGTAAAACGGGGCAAACACTAGAAAAGTTGCACAACAGTTTACCTGACTTAACCTCTATAATGCCCGTAATAGATCATTCTTGCATCAGTGATAAAATGAAAACGGCCTAGCAATAATGTTGAAAATACATATATAGAGACTGCTGGAGTGGCTAAAACTTTTTCTCATGCCAATGTTAAAAATGACGGTATAGTGACCTTTTAATTAGATTGTTGGAGGCAAACCACATTCATCTTTTACTTATTTTTGTCTTTTGTGCAGGAATCCTTTATGCTGCCAAAATGGCCTTTAAACAGTTTAGACTCCGGGTTCGCAAGACTTTGTCTCCCTCTAATGGACCCGACCCTGGAAGATGTTGTTATTGACTACATTGTCCGCAACCTAGATCTCTACGATGTCCAGTCCAGTGTTAATGTGAGTTTTACTTTGCGCAAAGTATATTGAGTTATTCAATAATAAGTTGCATTTGGATAATGTATTTCTTACTGAATAATCTACTTAAAAGACAATTATACAAAAGTTTTACCCAAAACGACCTGCTAGAATTGAAATACAATTTTGCAATCTCGTTCTCTTTAAATCCATTTTACGTTCAGCCTGGATGTCTTGGCTCTGCTGGCTGGTGGAGTCCGTGGGCTCTGAAGTCACCAAATTGATACAATAAGACTGCATTAAGGGTTGCACCGGCTGAGGGAGCTTGAAGATAATCAAACTAAAATTTAAATGCAGAATGCGTCAGAATGCTGTGTGGGGTTTAGGGAAATACGTCTTATACTATACAACTAGTTAAAGGCAAATTAGACTAATTTCAGTGTGTATGTCACAAACAGATTTGTTACCCAACTTATAAAATGGTTTCAGATATTTCTTTATTACATAAGGGGGAGGGGAGTCTGGTAATTCTTTTCTTAGTTAAAATTATTGTACTAACTCAGTTCTAACCTTTATTTTCAGGAGGTAATCAGTGCAAGAATGTGAATCCTAAAATCTCCTTCCCCACTGAGGTTGACTTATTTGATCAGTGGTTTATACGCGAGGTCTGCAGAGTTGCTTTTGCAATGCAAACCCTAGAAACCCATTGGACAAGCATTACAGTTGATGGTGAACTCGACAACAAGGAAGAAACGGTTAATAGTAGACATGTGCAAGGCGTAAAATTCCACATCCATAACAGAACCTGCCCCAAATGCAAAAGTACACTTCTCACACAACAACCTATTACGTTCTTATTATGGTGGAGTAACTGGAAAAACCTACATTGAGTACAGGGAAAATATAAAATAATACATACGATACATATCAGAGAAGTAGCAGCTGCAATGTTCATACACTCTTAATCCGAGACGGACATTATGTGTCCACAAATGTAACTATCCGGTCTATTGTGTGGTAGCAAAAAAGTTGTATTTCCCCGTTACAGATAGATATCGAAGCTGCATCAATGTATCAAAGAGTTAAACGTTACACTAGGACAGGAATCTAATACCTCTCAAAGGATCACATGCCATTTGCTCTCCGGACTCTCCCGGCCAAACGAGGTAGCTGTAATAGAAGATAGTTCTACTTCACCTGTCCTTAAGTGTTATGTCCCGTTATGCAGATGCAGCCTTCCGTTGAACCAACTCTGTTAAAGTGACGGACTTTGATGTCGCTTCTCCACACATACAGCCGAACAAGTCCAATACGCTCCCATTCAAATGACTCTGCTGTGGTCTGGAAACTAAACGGACTTACTCGTTTTGTCTATCACGAGACTTCGTCGGGGTCTTGCGAGGGCTCTTATGGAGATCCTTAAATAGCCATTAATTATCCTACCTCCATTAGAGTTCCCCCGCCCAGTTTAAAAGTCAAGTGATAGATAAAGGCAAAGTAAGTGGCAATTTAAACGTCAAAAAAATTTTGTTTACACCCACACTGGTCAAATTACAATAATTCATATGCCCTTATGGCCTAGGAAAGTACCTGGGATATATATATGGTATTAAACCAAACTATTTTGCATCATAGCTTTCAGTAGACAAATTAGTTTACATCATGGCTTTCTCTAAATTTACAACATACTCAGATAGCAGGATGAAGACTTATTTATTATTATAATTGTTAGAAAATCGGAAGTTCACTATCCTGGCATCACACTATCTATCCAAAAAACATGAAAAACATAATTCATCATTAAGACCACCCGTGCTTTTTTCTGTAGGTTAAAAATCCACCTGCATTCTGCCCTTAATAGTCTTTGGGTGACGTTACCTCCAGTTCCAAGATTAATTTTTTTCCAGGCCCATAAAGGAAAACCTTAACTGTCTACCCTCATGTTTTACACACATATGTTTAGCCATTGCGCTCACCTCCGGCTTGCCATTTTTAACCGCTCTCACATGTTTTTGTATCCTCTGTGTGATCTTCTGTTTGGTTTGGCCTACATACATGTCTCCACATTCACATTCACAAGTATATAACTTGAGTCGTCTGACATGTAATGTCAGAGGATACAGATAAGAACAAAGTCCATATGCACACTAACCCCAGGCGGGTGCAAACAGTCCAGAATCCCTACTTCAAAGGGAACGAATAGCTATAAAATATCACAGGTAGACTTGCACTCCAAACGGTGAATAGTTTATTAATAGCCAAACATCAGCAAATCAAACCTGATGAAGGGGTTGTTACCCCGAAACGTTGTTTGATTTGCTGATGTTTGGCTATTAATGTCAGAGGATACAAGAACATGTGAGAGGTCACATTTAGGTGCTTCATAGTGACTTCTGCTTAGTCTGTCTCTCAGACTACTAGCTCTCTTTGCGGTTAGGATATCCCCTGGCTTTAAATCTGTTCTTCAGGATCCTTGATTGCTCCACAAATACTTTCTCAGAAGAACAATTCCTCCTCATACGGATGAATTGTCCAACTGGGATATTCTTAATGAGAGATGCCTACTGTGACTGTATGAGGATGAATTGTTCTTCTGAAAAAGTATTTGTGGAGCAATCAAGGATCCTGAAGAACAGATTTAAAGCCAGGGGATATCCTAACCGTTGGATAGATAGTGGATACGCCAGAGCCAAGCTAGACAGTAGAAAGGATATGCTGTGTAAATACGAAGGGAAGACACTTAAAGGAAAAGTGTAAAAGATAATGATAAACTTAGGATAATAACAACTTTATAATTCCAATTGGCAGGATATCAGAGATATCCTAACAAAATATTGGTTTATACTAGAAGGGGATGAGTTTATCAAGAAAAAGGTTGGACCTGTACCCCTCCTAATGTCATGGAGAGCTAGTAGTCTGAGAGACAGTCTAAGCAGAAGTCACTATGAAGCACCTAAATGTGACCTTACATCCTGGTTGGGAGGAGATCCCAGAAAAGGGAATCAAAAATGTGGCAAATGCTGTATGTGTGAATTGATGAATGAGATGGGGGTGTTGACAGGTCCAGATGGGAGGAGATGGTGGATAAAAGACCACATTACATGTCAGATGACTCAAGTTATATACTTATTAAAATGTGAATGTGGAGACATGTATGTAGGCCAAACCAAACGGAAGCTCACACAGAGGATACAAGAACATGTGAGAGCAGTTTAAAATGGCAAGCCGGAGGTGAGCTCAATGGCTAAACATATGTGTGTAAAACATGAGGGTAGACGGTTAAGGTTCTCCTTTATGGGCCTGGAAAAAATTAATCTTGGAACTGGAGGTAACGTCACCCAAAGACTATTAAGGGCAGAATGCAGGTGGATTTTTAACCTACAGACAAAAAGCCTGGGTGGTCTTAATGATGAATTATGTTTTTCATGTTTTTTGATAGATAGTTCAATGCCAGGATAGTGAACTTCTGATTTTTTTTAAATAATTATAATAATAAATAAGTCTTCATCCTGCTATCTGAATATGTTGTTAAATTTAGAGAAAGCCATGATGTAAACTAGTTGGTCCACTGAAAAGCTATGATGCAAAAATTAGATGGTTTAATACCATATATATATCCCAGGTATTTTTCTAGGCCATAAGGGCATATGAATTATTGTAATTTGACCATTGTGGGTGTAAACTAAAAAACTTTTTATGATGTTTGAAATTGCCACTTACTTTGCCTCTATGTATCACTTGACTTTTAAACTGGGTGGGGGAACTCTAATGGAGGTAGGATAATTGATGGCTATTTAAGGATCTCCGTAAGAGCCCTCACGAGACCCTGACGAAGTCTCGTGAGAGACGAAACGCGTAGGTCCGTTTAGTTTCCAGACCACAGCGGAGTCATCTGAATGGGAGCGTAATGGACTTGTTCGGCTGTATGTGTGGAGAAGCGAAATCAAAGTCCGTCACTTCAACTGAGTTGGTTCAACTGAAGGCTGCAACTACATAACGGGACATAATACTTAAGGACAGGTGAAGTAGAACTACCCTTTATTACATCTACATCGTTTGGCCCGGAGAGTCCAGAGAGGAAATGGCATGTGATCCTTTGAGAGGTATTCGGTTCTTGTAAGTCCTGTCCTAGTATAACGTTTAAATCTTTGATACATTGATGCAGCCTCGATATCTATCTGTAACTGGGAAATACAACTTTGTTGCTACCACACATTAGACCGGATAGTTACATTTGTGGACACATAATGTCTGTCTTGGATTAAGAGTGTATGAACATTGCAGCTGCTACTGGATATATTGGATACACTGGAGCAGCCGATGGTTGGATACTAAGTGACCGCTCCTAGACTTAGACTCCTCAGATGATTTTGAAGTGTTGGTAGGGGGACGCCCCACTGACACTTAGCTGTGGCTGGTTTGGTGTCAGATTTTTATGTTTTTATTACTGTTTGTGGGGATATAGTGGGGGGAGGTAGGTGTGGGGTTACTTGGTAAAATTTTCGATTATATCAGTGTACTGTATACCGCTATGAATAAAGGTTGTTAATTTTAGTACTGTATTGGTGTGATTTAGCTTGTTGCAGCTCATAAGGGATACTTTTTTTAGCTGGGAGTGTCTATACTCCAGTGCTCTTTATTTGGTTAGGTTTCTGTAGGTCCCTGCATGCACCGCACTACTGTGCGTAGCTACACTTCTTATTAAGTGGTGCACGTTTCACATCATTGTATTGATTTGGGAACAACCACTAGTGCACCTCCAACTCTGAAGAAGCCCACAGAATATGTGATGATGGGTGAAACGCACATAGGAGTAAGCATCCCAAGCGTGGTGTCTGACACCAGGTTGGAGGTGGAACTTTGAGGTTTGTGAGTACTGTGTCTATTAGTAGGCTATACTTAAGTGTCGGCCTTACGACTACTTGGGGTGAAGAAGGGTAGCTTACCCTGACTGGAACACTGGTGGTGTAGGTGGCGTGATGGGCTGACCCTGCCAAAGTCCCCACACCGCAAGTGGACATGTTGACACTCAGTATGCCTTTTGGCGCTGGATACTGATGTGTTCATAGCTATCTGTATATGGTTATGGTTGAAAGTGTGATACTAGTCTTTCCCATTTCCATTATGTGAGTTCCATCCATTCTGGTGAAGGATTACCATGCAGTCTGGGGACGCCCGGCCATAGTTGTTTTTAATTGGTATTTTATGTGTGTAGGGTTATATGAACAGGGGGGGTTGTAATATAGGGATATGCTAACAAATCAAAAAATGTTTATACCATAAAGTGGTAGTGCCCAATAATGGAAGGGTCTGTATATGGGATAAAAAATATATATATATGTGTATATATCAAATATAATGGGATATGTAGGGCCAGCAGAGAACACCTATTGGTGGGTGCAAATCCTGGTAAAAAATGTATAAACCAAAATAAGTATAGAGTAAAGGAACAAGTAGAGAGGGAATATAGTAAGAAAAAGAAAATGAGACAGAAGCAAAAAAGGAGGGAAAAAGGGGAAAATAAAAAAGAAAGATCAAGGAGGAAGAAAAAGAAGAAGAAGAAAGACCAGGTTTAAACAAGGGGCCCAAAGCCCACAAGGCACTCAAGTCTGCATATAAGGCACCAAAATAAAACGTTTTGAGGACAAAACGCCTCTAAGAATAAAGTACCCCCGTGGTGGACACTGATGATGATAGCGTGTTAAAGTTTATACAAAACATCATCTTTATTCAACATAGAAAAACCAACCGGCATATAAAAACAATAAAAACACTGTGCAGTGAACCCCCTAAAAAGAGTATGTGGCCTGGAAAATTCGAAGCTGTGGCACAAAAGTATGTATGATAGAGGCCACAGCAGTAAGATAGGAATCCAATGTCCATTTGTATGTGTGTCCATTCTGCTTGTTAGCGTGCAGACAAGTCACGGAGAGGAGGGATTCCTATCTGTAGATCCAGGTAGGGAGTTATACGTCCAGTTCAACTGTAAGACCAACGCACGTTTCAAGGCACAGACACGCCTCTTCTTCCGGGTCACATACTCTTTTTAGGGGGTTCACTGTGCAGTGATTTTATTGTTTTACATTATATGTTGGTTGGTTTTTCTTTTTTTCTATGTATAATACTAATGCACCCAGTCATCCATCTGAACTTCCGTAATTCCCATGTCCATCTATATCTCACACTGTCACCCATCCTCTTCTCTGTAAAACGGGGCAACCACTAGAAAAGTTGCACAACAGTTTACCTGACTTAACCTCTATAATGCCCTGTAATAGATCATAATCTGCATCAGTGATAAAATGAAAACGGCCTAGCAATAATGTTGAAACATACATATATAGAGACTGCTGGAGTGGTTAAAACTTTTTCTCATGCCAATGTTAAAAATGACGGTATAGTGACCCTTTTAATTAGATTGTGTGGAGGCAAACCACATTCATCTTTTACTTATTTTTGTCTTTTGTGCAGGAATCCTTTCATGCTGCCAAAATGGCCTTTAAACAGTTTAGACTCCGGGTTCGCAAGACTTTGTCTCCCTCTCATATGGGACCCGAGACCCTGGAAGATGTTGTTATTGACTACATTGTCCGCAACCTAGATCTCTACGATGTCCAGTCCAGTGTTAATGTGAGTTTCTACTTTGCGCAAAGTATATTGAGTTATTCAAATAATAAGTTGCATTTGGATAATGTATTTCTTACTGAATAATCTACTTAAAAGACAATTATACAAAAGTTTTACCCAAAACGACCTGAGCTAGAATTGAAATACAATTTTTGCAATCTCGTTCTCTTTAAATCTCCATTTTACGTTCAGCATGGATGTCTTCTGGCTCTGCTGGCTGGTGGCAGTCCGTGGGCTCTGAAGTCACCAAATTGATACAATAAGACTGCATTAAGGGTTGCACCGGCTGAGGGAGCTTGAAGATAATCAAACTAAAATTTAAATGCAGAATGCTCAGAATGCTGTGTGGTTTTAGGGAAATACGTCTTATACTATACAACTAGTTAAAGGCAAATTAGACTAATTTCAGTGCTGTATGTCACAAACAGATTTGTTACCCTAACTTAATAATAAAATGGTTTCAGATATTTCTTTATTACATAAGGGGGAGGGGAGTCTGGTAATTCTTTTCTTAGTTAAAATTATTGTACTAACTCAGTTCTAACCTTTATTTTCAGGAGGTAATCAGTGCAATGAATGTGAATCCTAAAATCTCCTTCCCACCTGAGGTTGACTTCATTTTGATCAGTGGATTTATACGCGAGGTCTGCAGAGTTGCTTTTGCAATGCAAACCCTAGAAACACCATTGGACATAGCATTTACAGTTGATGGTGAACTCTTTTATGACAACAAGTAAGAAACGTTTAATATTTTGTATTGTTACATTGTGCTAAAGTGCTGTAAACATTCCACATCCTATAACAGTTTAACCTGCCCCAAATCGCAATCTAAGTACACTTTCTCACACATACAACCTATTACTGTTCCTTTATTATGGTGGAGTACCTGGATAAAACCTACATTGAGTACAGGGAAAATATAAAAATACTTACATACGATACATATATAGAAACAGCAGTCGTAGATTTCTGTTAATCAGACAAATAATCTTTGTGCATGATGCAGTTTATGCAAATTTCTTATACGGGTAGTTAAATATGAAATATATAATCTTCCTAAATATATGACCTACTATAACAAGCAGGGGATCTTATTTTACATAGGGATGAACAAACGACAAAAGGCTATCCCTTTTAAATTTACTAGACTGGAGTGTGAATTAACATGACTCAAAAGTGACAGTATTTGTACTATTTAAAAAGTAACAAAAGCTGCAGTCCATCTTTTTTGGCAAAAAATTCTCAAAAACAAAGACACTGGTACTCCTGTGCAATTATTGTTTACTTTACAAGAGCGATTTTAAGAGAATGGCAGGCATGTGCAGCACCAACAAATTATTTTTTAGGCAACTGCACTATTTTTTTGGACAGCATTTCTGTGGTTAAAAAATATAGCAGTTGAGTCCTTTTACTTGGGGAATTAGCTGAATGTGCCTGTATTATTTACCATTCTGTTGTTTTGTTCCTGTTAAAATTAAGCATATTGCCCTTTCTCTAGGTATCGTCGTACATATGATTCTGAGCTTACCGCGCCACTTGTATTCTATCATGTATGGCCTGCCCTTATGGAAAATGACTTCATTATTGTCAAAGGAGAGGCAGTAACAAGAAGAGGAGCTCTGGTAAGATAAATTGATTCTAGGAACAGTCTTTCTGTTTTTTTATGTATTAAGATATGTATATCTCGTTGTGTCAGCTGTCTTAACTCCTACCTCTCTGACTTTTGAGGAACCAGGTTGATATATAGTAAACATAAATTGTAATTTTATATATATTAGACCAAGATTACAAGGCTGCAAGCTGAATGTTTTTATACAGGTCATGGAACTTCTAATATCTTTAGATTGTGCAATTATTTCCTACCAAAAAGTTTCAGTCATGTCTTGTGGCATAGCTAAGCATAGTTTATAACATATAATGACGTAGCTAAGGAAAGAGAACAAGAATATAATTTACAGTATACTTTGTGGCTCTTATGTATTATATTAAGATTTGCATTTTTTTCCAGTGGAGCTCTGTTAGGAGCAGAAGCAGAAGTGCCAGCCCTGTCCGTGCTCGTTCTGCCAGCCCAGGACGTGCCCTGGTAAATACCCTTGTGTTAAAGTAGAACAAAATGTTAATAACTAGTTAAAAGTAGACAAAATGAAGAGATTTAAGTATAAATTTTATATGTGACAAGGAAAGATGACAGATCCGATTTCACTTTTCAGCTCCAGAGACTTAGAACATTTATGCACTTTACATAAACTTCAATGGATTCAAAAGAGTGTACCTCCTTTTGAAATATTTAAAGAGGGTATATATTTGTATCACAACCTGAGCTGTTTCGTGACTTCAGATCTGAAGGACTGTATCTTTTTAATGATTCCTATGTTTGCTGACCATTCTTTCTCTGAAATCATGCTGCATTCTTGTCTGCATGTAGTTGCATACATTAAAGGCTTTAATAAAGCAGAATTATGTCCCAGAATGCACAGTATTATGGCCCTAAAAAGTCTTATGCTGGACATACACTGTCCCAATGTTAGGTCAACTTAAAGGGCATGTCCACCCCAAAACTATAATCCCCCCCCCCCCCCCCCCATACTGGCCCCATGTGTAGTGTAGTTAATCCTTACCTCACATCCCAGCTCCATAAGGTTCTCCTGAGTCCCCCCCCCAAAGTCCCAAAAAAACCCACCAAGAGGATAGCAGAGTCCATATAGGACTGCCTCCTATCTGGCCTCGGGAGAAGTTTGGCATGCGTACTGCAGCCCTTCTACCCTCCCTCTCCTCCCGTTAGGATTCCCTCCCCCTAACATAAAACCCTTTAGATAAACATTCCTCCTGTTCCCCCTGCCCCAACCGCTCTATTTGTATTATCAGAAAATGGCCAAAACATTACTTACCTTCCCTCTTTCCTCCGCCGCACTGAACTCCCGGCAGCCGCGTCCGTGATTGGCTGCCGCTCAGACGCGACTGCCGGTCCCGCCCCTCTGCTTGCATTTTCTCGCAAGCAGAGGGCCTGGCAGCGCGGCGGAGGAGAGAGGGAAGGTAAGTAAGTAAGTTTTTGGGCTTTTCTGATAATACAAATAGAGCAGTTGGGGCTGGGGGGACAGGGAATGTTATGTAAAAATTTTTTTAGAAGGGTGGACATACCCTTTAATGTTTGTCCCCTAAATATATGGTTAAAAAGGACCTGTGGCAGAAGACTTTTTGAATGATATCTTATTGACCTTATGTTTTATTTCACAGAAATCTAGAAGCCGTAGCCCATCACCTAGAAGAAGTGGCACTCCAAGTAAGTTCTTTGATAACGAGGAACTAAAAGTTTCAATGTTAAGCTGCAGACTTGGTCTGATTTAATATCTTGTAAATTACAATAAAAGACAGACACAATAGACTCTTTGGCAATTATTTCATATTTGAAACATAAGAATAAAAAAAATCATTTAAATATTACATGAATGTGCAGTGCAGTTCTTAGCTAGGTGTTTCTGTGTACTTTTATTTGGAGGAGAGCTAAGTAGGCAAAACATCACATATCATTACGCTCTAAATCAATGAAATGTGATGGGGTGACCTAAGTAGAAATTTTGGAACCAAAGATGTAGCTGTGTTCATCTTAAAATCTAATGAGACATCAATAATATTTAGGAGAACATAAGAAATTCCACCCACCTTACTTTTCTGGCATGGTAATGGAATGGCCAACTCCAATGAAAGGTTCTTTGTCACACCTACCTCCACTTCCCAGTGCCAGGCTAGTGCCCAGTGCCAGCATCCGTGCACGTGTTTGTCACAGCGCACGCATTGTGACGTCACGCAGGGGGCAACGGGCCACACTTTTTCTGACACACAACAGAAGGAGAGGCAGGAAATCTTGGGGGGCGGAGCTACAGACACCAAAAGCATAATCCAAGATGTCAGGTACTTCAGATCTTCACAGGTAGGCTTAGGAGGGCCGTAGGGGTAAAAAATTAAATCGATTAAAGCTGCAGCTTCAAAATAGAATTCAGTCGATTCATTTCACACAAGATGTCCAAAAATATATACCTGGTGTTTAATAGATAGATGATTGATAGATAGGTAATAGACAGATAGATAGATAATAGATATACTGTAGATAGAGATAGATAGATTGATAAATAGATGATAGATAATAGACAGATAGATAGATAATAGACAGACAGACAGATAGATGATAAATAGATAGACACAGCCCGAGCCCAGATAGATAGATAAATAGATGATACTGTAGAGGAGAACTAAACTTTTTTAAAATCCTAATGTAAAAGCTTTTCTCCCCAAAAACCTATACATTGTAAGGTTCTTCATAAGTAAGTTGTATTTATGTACATGTGAGAAGGCTTCCATGTAGTTGCCAGTAAAACTCACAGCCCATGTAGTCTTTAAAGAGCCTTGGCCACACCCAGTATTTACTATCTCTATGCAGAGTATTTTCTATTCAGATGTCTCCACACAGTGGTGAAACAGCAGGGTCCAGGGTCCCCCTAAAAGTGTAGTGGCTGGGCCCCTGACACACACCCCTTCCCACTAGCGTAAGGATTAATGATACGCAAATAAAAATTATCCGGCAGAAGTTAAAACAGCAGAGCTTTACTGCCAGGTAGTTACTGTCTCCACATCAATATGGAAGTCCCATATAAGACATATAAGCTGTATGTTACCCTGCAGTTTATTTACCCACCAATGTGAGGAATCTATTACCAAGCCACAATCCCATGATTGTGCCATCCTGTATTGCATCTTGGGATGGCAGCAAGGTAAGATGCTTCTGTTAGCATTAATGAATCTCCCTGAAAGATTCTACATGAACTGGGGTTCCACATAGTAGATTTGTTAGGTTATGTGTATAAATCTTTGCTTATAGCAAAACAGAGTACATAAGGTTGCAGATTTAATTCCCCAGACTTACATTAAAGGGTATCTCCACCCATAAAATAAACTTTTTTCTGTGTATAGGGCACTGTTGAGCACTACAGATCATGTAAAGTGTACTGCTACACAGTGGATTATGGGAGCTGACATTAGCCCTTTAATTCTTTAAAAGTTACAAAAAGTGCTCATTCTAGACTAATTGTCTAGAACAGTGCACATCAGGTTTGTAAAACTATGAGCATTAATTTTGGTTTTATTTATGAATAGCATTCATTTGGGGCTACCAATTTGACTTGTACTGTTCATTCAGATCGAATCAGCACTGGGTTAGACTAAATGTGCTTACAATAAGGCTGTGGGAGCAGTGGCGTAACTACTACCCCCGCCACCCCCGTGTCCCCGGCTCTGTTAAATCAGCCGTTTTTATTACTTTGCTTTTTTCTCGTTTTTTAGTTTCCGTTTTTTCTTTTTCTTACTCGCAGCCGGGGGGTGGGGTGTTGTTGGTAATGCGCTGCTTCTGTGCTAATCCTCTATTGTGCTGACCCAATTGGACTGCCTCTGCACTGCCACACACTTGACTGGACCGACCCCTGTAATGTTCTGTAGGTGAACCTGGAAGGGAGGGAGGGAGAGCGGGAGCTAAAAGTAAAATTGGGCTTTGCTTTGGAGAGTTCAGATGACCAGATCCTGTACAGACTCTGTCAGCAGTTTCCTCACACCTCCTGGCTACCTGAGAGTGAGACTGTTCTATAGGTATAGGCTGTTGTCTACCGGTCATCTGCCTGCTGCTGACAAGTAAATAATTTCACAATATTTTGGTTACTGAAAATAATTATAATACCAAGTACTAATCAGGGTTGAATTCATTTCACACCAGATGTCCAAAAATATATACCTGGTGTTTAATAGATAGATGATAGATTGATAGGTAATAGACAGATAGATACATAATAGATATACTGTAGATAGATAGAGATAGATAGATTGATAAATAGATGATAGATAATAGACAGATAGATAGATAATAGACAGACAGATAGATGATAAATAGATAGACACAGCCGAGCCCAGATAGATAGATAAATAGATGATACTGTAGAGATAGATAGATAAATAGATGATAGATAGAGATAGATCGATAGATAGATTGATACGGACAGATAGAAAGATCGACTTCGGTAAAGTTCAGGAGCACTCCAGGTTTTCTCCAAAGTAGTTTATTAAATATAGCACATAATGGCAACTTATGGGGGGAATATCTCCTCCCTGTGATTAATCTTCTCAATTAGGTGCAAATGATTAACCCTCAACAATCTATCCTACTACTGGGTAGTTCAAATGTACTCCCTATGTATAGGCTGTGCATAGGGAGAATGCTCGGGACTGTGTGTATCTTTTGTGTGTAGCCAGCTTGAGGCTTATTTACAATGAAATTCTGTGGAAGTGCTACTGAGCTGGTCAATAATTTATACAAAGAAAAGATCAATGCACATTTCCAGGTCCCACACAATAGCATACTATCTGTGCACTTGCATACATTATAAACAAAGTGGTTTTAGTATACATTAATATGATCACATGAATGAAAAGTTTTCCAGTCTCATCAAGATATCCCCAGTCTGAAAGGTTCTAACTTTCAATCTTTACCTTAATTATTTTTTGCCTTTTCTTAGTATTTTTCACACTTGTGCATTGGATTAGTGTTGCAGGATTTTACTTCCCCCACTCACAGGCTTTTTACAATGCTTTGTATTAAAGGCAAAGGACTTCAAATTAAATGGACAGGTTGTTTATAATGTATGCAAGTGCACAGATAATATGATATTGTATGAGGTCTGGAAATGTGCATTGATTATCTCTTCTTTGGTTGGACTGAATGTGCTGCCACAATGGGTTTTACTTATGGGCCCATAGCAAAGTCAGGAAAACATTGCATATACAGGATAAAAATGTGTATCTAGTTGTTTTTTTTAGTGTAAAGAATTAGTAGCAAGTGGTTTCATGCTTTGTGAAATGATGTGGAGGTGAGGACGAAGTAAACAGCATTCAGTTTTATTCAGGAGATGGTTCCAACCTCCAACCCTGCACTAGATACTTTCAGAAAACTTAGTGGATATGACAAAGAACAGAAATGCAAAGTCTCAGGAAGGGGAATTACTGGACAGAGAAATACACCTTTGGTTTCTATTTCCACTTTTTACATTAGTATAAAAACAAATATTCATCAGTCATTGTTGTATATTATTCATTTAAATGTATTTTGCTATGAAAGCTCAAAAAAAAAACTGAATGTGCTATAAAATTAAAACTTTATAATTAAATGAAATTAATGAAGATGTACATTTTTTTGTCTTATAGGAATCTAGTTGTCTGGCTGTGTGAGACATCAATCCTTTAGGAATTATTCCACATCTATGGTGCTTCCTTTGTACCTCAATACAATAATGTGAATTGATATTGTTTGCATTGTGTGTTTTATGATTTACATGATTTTATACCAAACACGATTTAGGGGGGGAAATATTGTAAATGGTATATATTTATACATGTTCCTTTAGGGATTTTAATTACTGAAGGCACAACACAATAAATAATGTCCAAATACATTGAAGAGAATCCAAATGCTAGCAGTATTTCAAGGAAACCTAAATACAATTATCTCATAGTACTTTCTAAATCTGATCCTTATTGTGTATATAAAAGTAATTTCAATCGGCAGATGGATGCTGAAAACTAGTTGAACATACATTCAGGGCATTATCTTTTTTAGATCTTAAGTTTTTTTTATTTGCACGGTTGTTGCTCTTTGCTCTTACTGGTCCCAAAAATGCCCATGAAAAGTGCATTGCACAAGCAGTGTACTCCTAAAAACTTCTGCCACACATACAGTAATTTGAGTAGAGATGTGTTAGACCTGGTACACAAAAGACTTTTTTTTGCCTGAGCAATTACTTGTGCCTAGCACAATACGTTTGTTACATTAGCCAGGAGTTCGGATCTACTTTCCAAAATTACTTTTTGCAAAATCATTTGGTTGCAATTATAGGAATGGTTGGTAAAAGTTTGTATATGCCTGGACAGTGCCATCTTTTATCTGTAATGATTGGTTGTTTTGGAAATTGGTTCTGAATGTGCTTGTGTGTACCAGGCCTTCTTGTTACAATTTTGTATGTGCCTTTAAACCCACTTCCTAACAATAAGCTGGCAGTACTTAAACATAGTGGAAATAAAGGGAAATATAGCATTATTTTAATACTGTTAACATTATAAATCTCTCAGGGTTATTCAATAAAAGTTCTTATTTAAAATGGTGCTAATTTTGCCCCAACCAATCAGATGTAAGCTTACAAATGTTAAATAAGATCTGATTGGTTGGGGCAAAATTACCACCATTTTAAACGATAAGAACTTTTATTGAATCTCCCTGTCTGTCTTTAACAAAGTGACTTACGACAATGCATAATTGCTTTGCATGAGGTTTAGACGTTAGTGGTGGCAGTTACGTTTTTGTGCCTGTCTAAGAGCAATGCATAAAAGTTTAGACAACATTTGCATAGTTTTTATGACTATTTTCGACGCCATGAAATTTATGGTCTTGGCTTGACGCATTAAGAAATATTATGGCTGAAAGGTATACACAGTTAGTCTGTGCCACAGAAATAAAGTGAAAACCCTTTGTGAAAACACAATGTGAAACCATTAATGTGGAAACATAAAGCAAAGTACAACTAACTTACATTCGCAAACACTTTGCTACATACAAAACCCTACGCAGATGTTGCCAAAACTTTCTACAATGGCGGACATTGATACATAGACCTGTATATGTTGCATGTCTACTGATCATTCCAATGTCTAGATTGCAATGACCAATCAGAACAAATTGGCATGCAGAAATTAACTGTCCACAACACTAACTGACATAGACAGAAAATGCAGCATGACTGGCTAAGTTGCAGGTTTTTCTTTGTGGTTTTTTAATCATTAATAACACTACAATCAGAAATAATTAGTAATAAACTCTTTAAGGGTAATTTCTCATAATCCGATTTGTAGCTGATGATTTTTAGTACTAAATCCCAGAAAGTCATCACAGACACAAATTTAGTGTGGTGTTTTGTATTGCTTGTACTGTAGATACTATATAAAGTTGTATGCTTTTTAAAAAGCTTTTGGCTCATTTAAGCCCATCTGACCTATTAAAGGGTATCTCCACACTAAATAAAAACTTTTGGTATAATGTAGGCTACCCCTGCCCACCCCCAACCGCTATATCAGACTACTAAAAAAAGATTCAGAACTCTACTTACAACCCCGGCACTCTGATCTGGCTCCCTGCTTGCCAGAACTAGCAAACAGGCACCGGACCGGGAGCCACATTTGTGATAGGCCAAGAGGCAACCAGTCCCAGATGCAGCTACCGGCATTGCAGAGCCCCAAGGGAGCGAAGTAGATTTCCGATTCTTTTTTTTAGTAATTTGACACGTCGGTTGGGAGTGGGCAGGGTTAGCCTGGAAGGGCAGTCAGGGAGGGAGCCAGAGGGTGGGGGGAGGGGTGGAGAGGGCTCCCCTGTGCATGTCACACTACCTCCTGGAGGCAAGATTAGAGACAGAAACCTTTGGACTGGTAGACAGCTCCTATTCTTCAGTTTCCTGGACTTTAGACAAGCACTGCAGGAGAACCATAAGGAGCAGAGATGAAAGGTAAGGATTTTTTCAAACTTTACAGTGAGGCCAGTAGTAGATTACATTTTATTTTATGGGAGGGACATGCCCTTTAACTATAAATCTTAAGGGGAGGTGGGTTTTTAAGTGCCATAGTGCATAAAATGCAGCAGAGCCTAATATAAGGCACTTTATAGTCTCATGCAGGGGTGTTCCTAGACCATTTTGTCACCAGAAAAGCAGTGAGCAAACTTTTCAGTTTGCTTTATAGCAGGCATGGCCCTTGTCTCATGCAATGAATGCAAGAAATTCCTTATTTCATGAATTAGTTGGGTAGTGCTGTTTTAGAGCACGAGACTAAAAGTATATTTTGTTTTAAGAACACTTTACTGCATTTTGTACTGTAGATCACAGGTGCAAATTAAGAGTATTAATCCAGCTGTATGGAGAAATTTTATCCTGCACATGTGCACTTTTATTCAAACTGTACATTGTAAATCTCCCTCTTCCTCTGTTTATTATTAAAATACTGTATACTCCAAATTGAAATTCTGACCTTACAGAAGTTATGTTTCCTTCCTTTACATCATAATTTTTTTTGATCCACTTCTACAGTAAGAGTGCTAACCTAGCCCAAAACTCCTTGGATCCAATGACAGCAATTTTACATGTTACATATGTGGTGGGCTGAGTGACATGAGTTCCCCTGCCCAGCCAAAACATTAGAATTTGGTTGCCACCTCTTTCATATAAAACCAAATGAAATATACATGCTGCAAGGCAAAATAATTTAGAGTCCAATTATCTGTTTCTCCATTTTACTATACTACTATATTGTTATAATGTGTCTCTATTTTCAGATTTTTTATAAATTCAAATTATTATTCCCAAAAAATGTATTTTGTCTTTGGCAACTATTGTATGAAATGGAAATTTCACAAGACAAACTGATATTTCTATGCATTTTGTTTGGCATTTTACTGTATCAATATGTAAGCTTGTGAGAGTTTTCCTTTGTGTGTCATCATCAACTATTTGGAATATTTTTTTATTAATAAATATTAGAAATGTGAATGGAGCTTTTGTTGAGGTGAATGATTTGAAAACAAACATCCATTTTACCTCAATTTTTTCTGTTTGAAAAATACGTTGGGAAGCAATCAAATATCAGCTCTATGTTTAGCATCATTATGAAGGGTCATCAAACATATTCAGGGAGATTCAATAAAAGTTCTTATCGTTAAAAATGGTGCTAATTTTGCCCCAACCAATCAGATGTTAGCTTTCAAATGTTAAATAATATCTGATTGGTTGGGGCAAAATAAGCACCATTTTTAACTATAAGAACTTTTATTGAATAACCCTTATGGTTCCTTGAACTGTGCTTTTTATTGTCCACATTTTAGGACCATACCCATTATAGTCAATGGGGGAAAAGATCTTGACATTTACCAGTAACATGGTAACGATTCCACGGATTCATTAGCTAGGTAATAGCCACTTCTCTTGTGTGTCCTGCACATCGTTACTGAATTTTGTGTCTCTAGCTGAGAGGAGATACAGTCCAAAAAAGGGGAAGAACATGAAGAAATAGAAAGAAAGGGAATTTAGCTCAAACTAACCAGCATTGAGGCTGAGGCCACACAGAGGCATATTATCCCCACACATTACCCTACACTTGTTCTGAGATTTGCGCAGAGCACATGTGGTTGACAAAAAATAGTGATCGCATGCGCTCCGAAAACAGATCGCCAGGCACTTTTATGCATTGTGCGGTGTTTCTCACACACAAATGGATCGCAAAACGCGATTGTAAGTACATGAGAAATGTGCTAGTATGGCCTAGCCCTAACTTTTAATAGCAATTCGGTAATTTTTATAAAAGAGATAATACGCCCCTTACGAGGGCTTTTATACAAGACCAGGAACCCTTCAATCCCTGAATGATGCGGCACTTGTTCAAATGTGTCCAGCGTCCATGCATATCCACAGCCTTCGGTAAGTATATAAGCTTAGAAGTCACAGAGGAGCTTCATCACTATTTAAAAGCACAAAGCCACAGAGTAATATAAGTTGTTACCATTCCCAATGATGATCATCTTTTGGAATGGTAAACAATTTAAAGGGGAAGTTCAGTGCAAATACATATCCTTTTAAGAAAAAAGGGCAGTAATTTTCAATCCCAATGACCTTAGTCTGCCCATTCAGCATTTTGTATAAATAAAATAAATGCAACCGAAATACTGACTTCCTGTTTGCAGGATCCCTAGTAGAGACCGTTATGGTTTTGCCCTTGACTCAGCGCCTGGGTTGATTCAGTTGCTCAGTAGAAATCTGAACATCTTTGACCCATCCAACAGCCAATCAGTAGAAATTACTGTTAGGAACATTCCAATGAAGTGGGGCATCCTGGGAAGAAGAAGGAACGTTAGAACCTGAAATGTCAGCTCACTAATGTCAACAGCAGGGAACAGCAAAGATTATGAAATCAACTGATTTTTCAAAATGGGGGAGAATATGTAGAATAACCAAGAAGGCATTACACAAACTAACAATTTAACAAATATTGATAATTTCTACTGAACTGTCCCTTTAAAGTCATACACACATCTAATTTTTCTTAAAATGAACCTATATTCAGGGACAAACTTGGGTTTTCTCCAAGCTACGTAAAAGTCACCAGCAGACATTCCACCCTGCCGTATCTGGCTTCCGGGCAGGGTGGGGAGAAGGGGGCGGAGCTGGCCGACGTTTACGTCAGAAGAAGCGTGGTTAGAGGGAGTGTGATGTAAATTACGTCACAGAAGAGGCGTGCCGAAGAAAAGGCATTCCGGAGGCGGAGCTGCCAGGTAAGTTCGGGGCGCGGGAGTTTGGGGTGGTCTTACGGGTATGCGGGAGACCACCCCAAAATCTGGGAGACTCCTGCGACTCCCGGGAGGGGTGGGATGCCTGCACCAGGGAGTGGTCAAACTAAACACAGATAAGTAGTCCAAAGATTGTAAGGGAAACTGAGCCACAGATTTTGTACAGATAACTGCTGCGAATAGTTAATCAGTTAATTAAGAGGTTACATATAACAATGCAGTTTCATGGACTTAAGTGTTACAAGATACAGATGTATCAAGCGAATGCTTACTTAGACACACAGGTGGTCCGGGTGTATTTTAAACCCCAGACCCTTCACTTCTCCAGAAATATATTCACACAGACTCCATATATTTGTAAAAAAACAAGGAGGATTGTAATTAATGGGGGTACCGTTGTGGTTCTCAATAGCTGTGATTATGAGTCTGAGGCATTGAGACAGCTGAATGAACCCACCACATATATCAGAGTGGCTGGAGCCACTCTGATAGCGGCTGAGTGGCTGGAGCCAATGTATGTGAGCATATCTGTTAAATAAAGATTCCTGATTTTAAGCTTCCTGTGGAGTTTTCATGGTGTGCACCGATCAGCCCATTGTTGGTGACTACTTTCACAGATTTTGTACACACGTATGATCACTAGCCCACCCTGCGATGCGCGATGGTGTGCAAATGGCAGTTTTGGTAAGTATATGGGCGCTCATTCAGGCATAATTGATGATCCGACCTGGACCGACTGAGCAAGCATACATACATACAAGAAGGAAGAAGCACTAGTCGGCCTGAAACACCAGTACATATTTTAAGATCGGGATCACTCAGTTTCCACTGAACGGCACTAAAGCGGAGCTTGTAGCACTTCATTGCAATTTCAAAATCGACAACCCCCCTCTCCTCTCCCTCTTGTCACGTGACACGGTCAGGTGATCTCTTCCTCTGACCAATGAGAAGCCCACACTTCCTGACGGATATTACAAGCTAAATCCAGTCTTCACTCAACATGGCCGCGTCCTTGCGGAGATTGAGCGGGTCCATCGGGAGGACTGTGTTTAGGGGGCTGAGGAGCAAGTCCCAGGTACCATAGGCAGTCTGTTAGTGATAAGAATTAGGCGATGTTATCCAGGCGTGTTTCAAGCTGTTTCCATATAGTTTAGCACTGTGTATAAACTCTCTGGGTAGATGGTCATGTTATCCTGAAATGAGAAACCGTAGAATGTGCGTTAGTTAGTGGCGAACATGTTTGGAAACTACACGCTACCAGCATGACTTTGTTGCACCAAGGCATGCTGGAAGTTGTAGTTTTTCAATATCTGAAGTGCGAAGGTTCGACGTGAAGGTTATTATTTTATTCAACCCACTAACCTTAGCTTAAAGGTGTAGAACTGTAACCAAATCACTGAGCTGCAAACCACTGGTTAAAGGAAACCTTCTCACATTTCACACATTTTCTCTGCTGATTAAAGGACAATTCTCCATGCCTTCCTCATTCCAAGTACCCTGGGTACGGTAATCAAATGTGAAGTCCAAATTTACCAGCACACGTCTCCCTGGGTTCAATTGGTGGCTTGACAAAGGATCATGGTGATCCGAAACGTTGCTATGTGTATCTGAATGAAAAAGAGAGCCATGTGTTGTGGCAGAAAATGCATTATATTTTAAAAGTAAATTAATCTATATGTTTTAATTAGTGCTGCTCGTCTTGCAACCCTGGGTACGGTATCTAACAGTATATAAGTGAACGTTTCCCGTACGGTCCAGTTCCGCATCCTCCCATTGGTTATGTCCCTGATTGTTGGGGGGGGCGGCAGAGTTAGACTGGGCCAGTGAGGACATTCTAGTCCGTATTCCAACTTTTATTTTGTGTTTAACTAATTCATATTTTTTTTAAAGGGGGAATCTTTTAAGGTTGGAAGAAAAGAAGTTTCATCTTCAGGTTAGGAAAGGTTTCTTTACAGTGAGAGCGATTAAACTGTGGAACTTTTTAATCCAGCAGATGTGGTAATGGCAAATTCATTAAAGGGCATGTCCACCCCCAAAACTATAATACCCCCACCTACTGGCCCCACCATATAGTGTAGTTTAATCCTTACCTCACATCCCAGCTCCATAGGGCTCTCCTGTAGTCCCCCCCCAAAGTCCCAAAAAATGACCACCAGGAGGCTAGCAGGTCCATATAGGACACTGCCTGCTACCTGGCCTCCCGGAGATCATTGCCATGCGTACTGCAGCCCTTCTCCCCTCCCTCCCCCTCCCCCTCCCTGTCCCTCCCGTTCTGCTATCCCTCCCCCTAGCATAAATCCCCTTTACAGTAGTAATCCCCCATGTCCCCCAGCCCCAACCGCATGATTTTTATTTTTATAAAGCTCCCCAAACTTTTACTTACCTCTCTGCTTTCCTACGCTGGAGTGAGCTGCCGGCTGCCGCTCAGCCAATCACAGACGCGGCTGCCGGTCCCGCCCCTCTGCTTGCATTTCCTCGCAAGCAGAGGGCGGGGAGCGCGTCGGAGGAAAGAGGGGAGGTAAGTAGAGTTTGGGGGGCTTAAAAAAAAAAAAAATAATGCGGTTGGGGCTGGGAGCCCATGGGGAATAGCATAACAAAAATTTAAATTTAGGGTGGACATGCTCTTTAAATAGCTATAAAAATAGCCTGGATAAGTTTCTAAAACTAAAAAATATTGAGAATTACTGGTATTAATACATATACAATAGTTCTGGTTGGTACAGAGATACTATATAATATTGAGAATTACTGGTATTAATACATATACTGTAGTTCTGGTTGGCACGAGGATACTAAATAATATTGAGAATTACTGGTATTAATACATGTACTGTAGTTCTGGTTGGTACAGGGATACTATATAATATTGAGAATTACTGCTATTTAATACATATACTTTAGTTTTGGTTGGTAGGGGATACTATATAATGTTGAGTTACTGGTATTAATACATATACTGTAGTTCTGGTTGGTACAGGGATACTATATAATACTGAGAATTACTGGTATTTATACATAATGTAGTTTTGGTTGGTACAGGGATACTATATGATATTGAGAATTACTGGTATTTATACATATATTGTAGTTCTGGTCGGTACAGGGATACTATATAATATTGAGAATTACTGGTATTAATACATATACTGTAGTTCTGGTTGATACAGGGATACTATATAATATTGAGTTACTGGTATTAAAGGGCATGTCCACCCCCAAAACTATAACCCCCCCCCCCACTACTGGCCCCATTGTGTAGTTTAATCCTTTCCTCACACCCCAGCTCCATATGGTTCTCCTGTAGTCCCCCCCCCAAAGTCCCAAAAACTGCCCACCAGGAGGATAGCAGAGTCCATATAGGACTCTGCCTCCTATCTGGCCTCCGGGAGAGTTTGGCATGCGTACTGTTGCCCTTTTCCCTCCCTCTCCCTCCCGATTAGGATTCCCTCCCCCTAGTGTAAAACCCTTTTTACCTAACATTCCCCCTGTCCCCCAAGCCCCAACTGCTCTATTAGTATTATCAGAAAATGCCCAAAACATTACTTACCTTCCCTCTTTCCTCTGCCGCAACTGAACTCCTGGCAGCCGCGTCCGTGATTTGCTGCCGCTAGGTAAAAATATTTTTAGAAGGGTGGACATACCCTTTAATACATATACTGTAGTTCTGGTTGGTACAAGGATACTATATAATACTGAGAATTACTGGTATTTATACATAATATTGTAGTTTTGGTTGGTACAGGGATACTATATAATATTGAGTTACTGGTATTAATACATATACTGCAGTTCTGGTTGGTACGGGGATACTAAATAATGAGAATTCTCTGGTATTAATACATATACTGTAGTTCTGGTTGGTACAGGGATACTATATAATATTGAGTTACTGGTATTAATACATATACCAGAGTTCTGGTTTTTACAGAGATACTATATAATATTGAGAATTACTGGTATTAATACATATACTGTAGTTCTGGTTGATACAGGAATACTTTTCGATTGCCATTTGGAGTCAGGAAGGAATTCCCCTCCCCCTTTTTAGCTGGTTTTCTTTGCCTCCCTCTGGATCGACTGTTGGATTAAAAGGTAGGATTAGAAAGAAGGGTGAAAAAGTTGGACTTGATGGATGTACATCTTTATTCAACCTCAATTACTGTGCTATTAAAGCTTATGATTACATAGATTAAACAGTAGCTTTTAACATTACTCGTGGTATAATTTAGTAATAAATGTCTAGGTAATTACATAAGCACGTCAAGGGCAATTCAATTAAAGCTCTTATAGTTAAAAAAAAGTGCTAATTTTGCCCCAACCAATCCGATCCTATTTGATATTTGAAAGCTAACATCTGATTGGTTGGGGCAAAATTAGCACCATTTTTAACGATAAAAACTTTTATCGAATCTCTGTCTACCAAACATTTCACTGTCAGTATTACATATTAACTTAGATAATAAAACACTAATAACATAAAGTAACAAAACATTTATGTGGGGAGGAAGGGAAGTGTCCTACATTTACTCCTTTAAAGTTGCTGTATTCCTCCTCTAAAATGACATCTTGAGCTCCACCCCCACAAGATTGTGGATATGTGCAGCAGCTTCCTGTGTCAGAAAAGTTTGAATCGCACGTGTGACATCCCTGCATGGGCGCAAGCATGTGACCGCATCGCCGCAATGATGTTGTGCAGGCTCTAGTAGCAAAACATTGATGTCATGTCGCAAGATTTAAACCTTGTTGATACTGGAAGCTGCTGCACATATTCACAATCTGGTGGGGGCAGAGCTCAAGATGTCATTTCAGGGGAGAACGAAATCAGCAACATTCAAGGAGTAAAGGTAGGCTATAGGCAGGGAATAGAAAAAAAATTAGACATCTTTTTTTTTTTTTTTTTTAAAGCCACGGCTATACACTAAGCTTAAGTTTTTACAGTGTACATATATATCCTTTATAATTTGATGTAAAGAGAGAAATGGAAAGGAAGAAAATGGCATTTAAAACCTTTAAGTCAGAGGGAATGGAACATGCCTTTAGGAACTATAAAAACTGTAACAAGGATTGTAAGAAAACAGTTAAAGGGAATGTCCAGCGAAAAAAGATTTTTATATTGTGGAAGCGCACCCCCCCCCCCAAACCCAATATTCGCATTGGTAAGAATTGTCAAAGATGCCTCTGAAAGGGCTTCTCTGCTGCTCACAGCGGCTCTATTTTCTGGTTGTGGCTGTCTGTTAAGGAGCAACGTGACCAATTGCCTGACAGCCGTGGCCAGGAATTAGAGTGGCTGTCATCACAGAGTTGCAGTGCTCCTGTTTTGGTTAAAACAGGAGCAGGGGGGGGGGGCTGCCAAGGGGTGAGAGACCATGTAAAAGTAATATTATGAAACTATAGTAATAATGTGAAAATGGGGCTGGGCCTAGTCCCAAACATCATGGGACTAGGCCACAATAGTGAGTTTCTCTCACAGAGCAGCAAATGTAACCTTGGGTGGCTACAATCCCGGCGCTGCAATCCGTATAAAAAAGTCTAAGGAATTTTGAAAATATTATTTAATAATCCCTTTGGGTATTGTAAAACTCCTCCAAATTGGTTCCTCTGCTACCTGGGCTGCTCACCAGTCATTAATCACGAATAAACAAATTGCAGTAGGATACACCAATGTCTGTTGCAAAAAATTGTTCCTTTTTATTCACCCAGAATGTGAGATACAGGCTATGTTTCGGGTGGAGCTCCACCCAAGACGTTGCCTGTATGTCACATTCTGGGTGAATTTAAAGGAACAATTTTAACAGACTGGTGTATCCTACTGCAATTTGTTTATTCGTAAATATTTTTTGAGCTGGAAAAAGCTTACAGTAAGTGGGAGAAAACTACCGTATATACTCGAGTATCTAATTTTTAAAGCTTTAAAGTTAGCCTGAAAACCTAACCTCGACTTACTCGAGGTCAATACCTAATTTAGATCCAAATTCTGCAATTCTGGATAGTAACCAGTAGGCGGCGCTGTGTTAACCTGCATAGAAAGTTACAGGAGCTGATCTGCCTTTACACTTCCTGCTTCCTGTAGTCTGGCTGCTGGACTCGCTTAGCACTGTCACTGCTCATCTGGATGCTGTAAATCTGATGGGTCTCCTCAGTTTGGGGCAAATGCTAGTTCAGTGCAAATGACAGCTTGAAACTACTACAACTCTCAGGTGGCATTTTTAACTATTGGGGTCAGAGGGCCCTTTACTATATGGGGGTCAGGGGGCCCTTTACTATATGGGGGTCAGGGGGCCCTTTACTATATGGGGGTCAGGAGAATTGTAAATGATGGTAAGCTTAATTAAAAGTTTACTGAACCTTGCCACTCCACATGTTTAGAAACTGCAACTCCCAGCAACAAAGCATGCTGGGAGTTGTATTTTCCAAACATCTGGAGTGCCAAGGAATTGGAGGTTACTGGTATTGGATTTGGCTATTATTGTATGGGATTCATGTTTGGGAATTCTGCTATCCATTTAAAGGGCAACTAATTTGTACCCTCGGCTTATACTCGAGTCGATTAGTTTTTATAAATTTTCAGGTAAAAATAGGTACCTCGTCTTATACTCGGATCGACTTATACTCGAGTATATACGGTACCAGTGTTGATCCCCAATGCAAAACATAAGAACTTCCTCTGCTTGCTGAAGACTGTGATGTGTTGATGTGAAAAAATCTTTTGATTTTTGGCTGATGTAAGAGCTCAAAATAACCTTTGCAGATTCTGTACAAATTTGTTTTTGCCCTCACTAATGAGATCAAGTTTAGTCTTGCTAAGAATCCCTTTATTGCAGTGTCCTTTAGGGCCACGAAAAAGAATGTTGTTGCTGAGAGAACTGGGAATACATTAAGTCTTTTCAAGTTTTGTTTTATTATGTTATAAAGTCTCATTTAAATAACATGTTTCATTTAAAGGTAAGAATAGCATAAACTTGTTTTTAATGGGCTGTTGCATATCTAAAAAAAAGTTTCATCAGCATGGTAATTTGCCAATTTCACCTCTTAAGCTGGGTACACACGATGAGATATTTCGGTCCGATCGACCGATAGTTCAGTGTATCGGTCGATCGGACCGAAATTATCGCATCCGAATGTGCCCATGTCCGATCGACCGTTCGTCCAAATCGGACGAAAGGACGATCGGACAGGGTGGAAAACCTTGTCCGATCGTGCGGTCCTCTATGGACCGCACGATCGGTCGCGGTGACTATCGGACGCGGCTGCTTTTGCCGCGACCGACATTCCTTCCACCTGGCCGACCGTTCGAAAGTATCGAACGGTCGGTCAGGAGGAAAAATCGCTAGGTGTGTACCTAGCTTTAGAGAGAATTCACAATCTAATCCCTCAAATCCCCCTAGGAAAGAAAGTTCTACAAATTGGTTATCTAATATTCTTTTGGCTTTTTTTAACTTGGCTATCAAAAATACTTTAAAAAAAATAACCTTTGCCACTTTAAAGCAACTGTTTTTTAATAATTTATTAGCTAACTTTTTCTTCGGCTCATTCATATCTGTGTAGGAATAGAGGTTTTGCTGTGTACTGTAACAGTATGCATGGATAGACAAGTATAGACGCTGTCTCTTACTTGTTAGCTGTGCACCCTATAGTGGAAAGTCTTGCTTTATGTCACAATTCTTGTACATCTTACTTCAGTTTTTAAAGACAAGATTAACGTATTAAGAATCTACACTGCACAAAATATAATTTACAGTTGTATGTCCTATCATCTTCCTGTATAGTCACTACAGTTTGGAATAAGCAGGGGAAGATTTACTCAAGCTATTACACAAGCAGTTCTCAATGTCCCAGAGACTAAAGTAACTACATTGGAAAATGGTCTTAGGGTTGCTTCGGAGGATTCAGGAGTTTCTACTTGCACGGTAAGAAAAGCTTTTGTACCACCAGCTTTGTTAAGCCATTCTGAACAATGTTTCTACAATGCACGCAGTTGCTAATCCATGGGTTCTTTATTTTTGCTATTTCTAATCACAGAGAATATCTTATTTAAATTTTTTTATACTAAATAATTATTATTTAGTGTTTAAATATACATTAATGCTTTTAGTAAAAATTATTGTTTTGCTGTGTTAGTCCAATATATGTAGTAAAAAGTAGAGTACTGTGATACTTTTAAGCTGGGTACACACGATTAGATATTTCGGTCCGATCGACCGATAGTTCAGTGTATCGGTCGATCGGACCGAAATTATCGCATCCAAATGCTCCCATGTCAGACCGACCGTTCGTCCGAATCGGACGAAAGGACGATTGGACAATCGGACATGGTGGAAAACCACGTCAGATTGTGCAGTCCTCTATGGACCCCATGATCAGACGCGGCTGCTTTTGCCGCGACCAACAGTCCTTCCTCCTGGCCGACCGGTCGAAAGTATCGAACGGTCGGTCAGGAGGAAAAATCGCAGGGTGTGTACCTAGCTTAAATGGACTAACAGTTTATTTTAGTAGACAAGCTTTCGAGGGATCAACCCTCTTCCTCAGGTCAGGGCATTTAGGCTTTCTTTAAATACTAGATATTTTTTATGCTGTTTACATGAAAACCTTTTCTATTTATATCTGTAGGGTGTATTTTTTAAATAACAAGGCAATCCTGTTTGGGATTTCATAGGTCATGAAAACCAATATGGGAAATTTAACTACCAAATACTTTTCAGTAAACCAATTATTTTTCTGTCAGCCTGTTAGGTTAACCAGGCAGCACTATGGGGTAAAATATGCAATGGAGGCGCGCTCCCAAATCACTAACTACGGGCATGGAACCCCATTATTGGGTGGTGCTGAAGGAACCAAACTACTATTGAAAACGGCAATGTGGGAAAAGACCCCAAAAATCCTTCATATAGCACTCATAACCCTTGTGGCCCTATTATCCATTTATAATCAGACTTGTACTCCCTCACATTCTAAAAACACCATACCATAGCTAGATAATATATAACCAATAAACTTCATTCATAAACACCACATATAAAATATATATAATATCTAAAAAAAACTCTGGCATCCTCGATAGCAGCTACTGTATATCCAATCTGAGTCCCGACATCTTCATGAGGTAAGTATCCCAACAAAGTATAACTAGATATGATAGGATCCCAAAGTGTCCCACACCGGTGCTAAAGAATAATTCCACAGAAGCAGAGCTTATATGTATTCCAGCGTCACTGCTAAATTCCTACCAGGACTTCTATATTGGCACTTTATCGGCAGCTACAAAGTACAAGGGTTCTACTTACGGACCCAGTGACTGATCCAAACCCTGAATTCTGTGGTACTTATTTAAGTGCCTCCTCTTCACCCGGCTCCTTTGCTCACACGCTCTGCCCAAATGATCATACCATTACCACACGTTTTTAGTATCAAAATCCATGGGATTACACTTTGCCTCAGACGCCGAACTAACAACGACTGACACGCGTTTCACCAACGGGAGTTGGTAAAAAGGCGCAGAGCCTTCTTATAACAGAAGGTATCTTGCAGTCTCATGCTATACCAGGGTGTCAAACTCAATCACATTAGGGGCCAAAATCAAAAAGACAAAGTAGTGGGCCGAATTTCTTTTAAAGATACTTAGCGGGTGCAGGATTGGGACTCTCACACTTGTGCCTAGTGCTGGTTCTTGGCACTGTAGTACAGTGTACCCATATCTATGCCCAGCAGTGTAGTACAGTGTACCCATATCTATGTGCCCAGCCCCAGCAGTGTACCCATAGCTATGTGCACAGCAGTGTATCCATATCTATGTGCCCAACAGTGTAGTACAGTGTACCCATATCTGTGCGCCCAGCAGTGTACCCATATCTCGTTGGCCCAGCATGTGTACCCATCATATGTGCGCCAAAGCAGTGTACCCATATCTGTGCGCCCAGCAGTGGTAACCATATATGTGCGCCCAGCAGGTGTACCCATATCTGTGCGCCCAGCAGTGTACCCATATCTGTGCCAGCAGCCAATCGTGGGCCACGTGTACCCATACTGTGCGCCAGCAGTGTACCCATATCTGTGCGCCCAGCAGTGTACCCATATCTGTGCGCCCAGCAGTGTACCCATATCTGTGCGCCCAGCAGGTGTACCATATCTGTGGCCCAGCAGTGTACCCATATCTGTGCGCCCAGCAGTGTACCCATATCTGTGCGCCCAGCAGTGTACCCATATCTGTGCGCCCAGCAGTGTACCAATGTCGTGAGCCCAGCAGTGTACCCATATCTGTGCGCCCAGCAGTGTAACCATATCTGTGCGCCCCAAGCAGTGTGTACCCATATCTGTGCGCCCAGCAGTGTACCCATATCTGTGCGCCCCAGCAGTGTACCCATATCTGTGCGCCCAGCAGAGCCCATATCTGTGCGCCCGCAGTGTACAACACCATATCTGTGCGCCCAGCAGTGTACCCATATCTGTGCGCCCCAGTGTACCACATATGTGCGCCCAGCAGTGTACCCTATCTGTGCGCCCAGCAGTGTACCCATATCTGTGCGCCCAGCAGTGTACCCATATCCATATGTGCGCCCAGTGTTACCATATCTACAGTATCGTGCGCCCAGCTGGTACCCATATCTCAGCTTTCCGTGCGCCCAGCTGTGTACCCAATCTACAGTCTATCCGTGCGCCCAGCAGTGTACCCACTCTAGTGCGGCGCAGCAGTGTACCATATCTGTGCGCCAGCAGTGTACCCTATCTGTGCGCCCGCAGTGTACCCATATACTGTGCGCCCAGCCAGTGTACCCATATCGTGCGCCAGCAGGGTACCCATATCTGTGCGCCCAGCAGTTGTACCCATATCTGTGCGCCCAGCCGTGTACCATATCTGTGCCCCAGCAGTGTACCCAATCTGTGCGCCCAGCAGTGTACCCATATCTGTGCGCACAGCAGCGTACCCATATCTGTGCGCCCAGCAGTGTACCCATATCTGTGCGCCCAGCAGTGTACCCATATCTGTGCGCCCAGCAGTGTACCCATATCTGTGCGCCCAGCAGTGTACCCATATCTGTGCGCCCAGCAGTGTACCCATATCTGTGCGCCCAGCAGTGTACCCATATCTGTGCGCCCAGCAGTGTACCCATATCTGTGCGCCCAGCAGTGTACCCATATCTGTGCGCCCAGCAGTGTACCCATATGTGCGCCCAGCTGTACCCTATCTGTGCCAGCAGTGTACCATACTGTGCGCCCAGCAGTGTACCCATATCTGTGCGCCCAGCAGTGTACCCAATCTGTGCGCCCAGAGTGTACCCATATCTGTGCGCCCAGCAAGTGTACCATATCTGTGCGCCCAGCAGTGACCCAATCTGTGCGCCCAGCAGTGTACCCATATTGTGCGCCCAGCAGTGTACCCATATCTGTGCGCCCCAGCAGTGTACCCATATCTGTGCGCCCAGCAGTGTACCCATATCTGTGCGCCCAGCAGTGGTACCCTATCTGTGCGCCCAGCGTGTAACCATATATGTGGCCCAGCTGTGTACCCATATCTGTGCGCCCAGATGTGTACCCATATCTAACAGTTGTCGTGCGCCCAGCTGTGTACCCCCTATCTACAGTTGTCCGTGCGCCCAGCTGTGTACCCATATCAACGTTGTCCGTGCGCCCAGCTGTGTACCCATATCACAGTTGTGTGCGCCCAGCTGTGTACCCATATCTAACAGTTGTCCGTGCGCCCAGCTGTGTACCCATATAACAGTTGTCCGTGCGCCCAGCTGTGTACCCATATCTAACAGTTGTCCGTGCGCCCAGCTGTGTACCCATATCTAACAGTTGTCCGTGCGCCCAGCTGTGTACCCATATCTAACAGTTGTCCGTGCGCCCAGCTGTGTACCCATATCTAACAGTTGTCGTCGTGCGCCAGCTGTGACCCATATCTAACAGTTGTCCGTGCGCCCAGCTGTGTACCACTATCTAACAGTGTCCGTGCGCCCAGCTGTGTAACATATCTAACAGGTGTCCGTGCGCCCAGCTGGTACCATACTAACAGTTGTCCGTGCGCCCAGCTGTGTACCCATATCTAACAGTGTCCGTGCGCCAGCTGTGTACCCATATTAACAGTTGTCCGTGCGCACGCTGGTACCCATATAACAGTGTCCGTGCGCCCAGCGGTGTACCCATACTAACAGTTGTCCGGCGCCCAGCTGTGTACCCATATCTAAAGTTGTCCGTGCGCCCAGCTGTGTACCCAATCTAACAGTTGTCCGTGGGCGCCAGCTGTGTACCCATATCTAACAGTTGTCCGTGCGCCCAGCTGTGTACCCATATCTAACAGTTGTCCGTGCGCCCAGCTGTGTACCCATATCTAACAGCAGTGTACCGTGCGCCCAGCTGTGATCACCATATCTAACAGTTGTCGCTGCGCCCAGCTGTGTACCCATATCTAACAGTTGTCCGTGCGCCAGAGCTGTGTACCCATATCTAACAGTGTCCGTGTGCGCCCAGCTGTGTACCCATATCTAACAGTTGTCGTGGCCCAGCTGTGTACCCATATCTAACAGTTTGTCCGTGCGCCAGCGTGTGACCCATATCTAACAGTTTGTCCGTGCGCCCAGCTGTGTAACCATATCTAACAGTTGTCCGTGCGCCCAGCTGTGTACCATATCTAACAGTTGTTCGTGCGCCAGCTGTGTACCCATATCTAACAGTTTGCGTGCGCCCAGCTGTGTACCCTATCTAACAGTTGTCCGTGCGCCCAGCTGTGTACCCATATCAACACAGTTGTCCGTGCGCCCAGCTGTGTACCATATCTAACAGTTGTCCGTGCGCCCAGCTGTGTAACCATATCTAAACAGTGTCCGTGCGCCCAGCTGTGACCCATATCTAACAGGTTGCCGTGAGCCCAGCTGTGTACCATATCTAAACAGTTGTCCGTGCGCCAGCTGTGTACCCAATATTAACAGTTGTCCGTGCGCCCAGCTGTGGTACCCATATCTAAACAGTTGTCCGTGCGCCAGCTGTGTACCCATATCTAACAGTTGTCCGTGCGCCCAGCTGTGTACCCATATCTAACAGTTGTCCGTGCGCCCAGCTGTGTACCCATATCTAACAGTTATCCGTGCGCCCAGCTGTGTACCCATATCTAACAGCTTTGGGGAACAAACAGAACCTAAAATGAGCTCATAGAAAAGGCCCCTGAGTGGAACCTTCCATACTGAGATATTGAGTACTTTCTAACTTAAACTTTGATTTTTGGGGTTTAGTTCTCCTTTAATGCTGTGCTCCGATTCAAATTTTTGCACAGATCCGCCACCTTAGGATCCAGGCTCAGAGAAAGAAACAATACATCTAATAGCATATGAAATACTTCATATACCAGGTGCCAATTCTCCTGGGCAATGGGCATGTCCACCACTCTAAAACATAATGGGTTGGTTGAGGGGTAGACAGTGTTAAACTTTGTGAACACCTTTTAGGTCCAGGTTGGGCATTTTCATACTGAAACAGCAGTACCACACCGCTCCTCCAGTAGAAAAGATTTCCAAGCACGTCAGATGTTTTATTAGAATAACACTGCATACACACAAGGTAAAAAACTAGCAGTCGCCTAGGGTCGTCAATCTTTTCTTCCGGAGGAGTGATGCAAAGTCTCCTAACTATTTAAAGGGCATGTCCACCCCAAAATTTAACTTTTGATATGTGGTAGGGCATGCTCCCCCAGCCCCAACCGCATTAATATAATTGTTAGAAAGTCCCCCGATTCTTACTTACCTGCCCTCTCTCCTCCGCTGCAGTGTTCAGGCCCTCTGCTTGCATGGAATTGAAAGCAGGGGGCGGGACCGGCAGCCGCGTCCGTGATTGGCTGAGAGGCAGGGAGGGCTGCACTGAGCATGCCTCAACCTTGATGAGGTTGAGGAAGTCTCAGGCACAGCACGAGTCACACACTGCTCCTACACAGCAGTTTCCTGGACTTTGGAGGGGCACAGCAGGGGAACTATTTTGAGCAGGAATGTAAGGTAAGGATTGTTTTAAACTACTTGATGTGGCCAGTAAGGGGTTAAATTTTAGTTTTGGGGGTGGACATGCCCTTTAAGTAACAATTCGGACAAAGCGAAGGGTCCAGGGCTAGCCACAACTAAGCCAGAAAGAGGGAGGGAGTGTTTTTCATCTACATACAGTGTATTGTATTGTGCTGCAGGGTTATGATAAAGACCTCTGATAATATCGATCCCCTAGAAGTTGAAGCGCTTCCTGTATAACTTAAGCGAAAGGTTTGGGGCAGGAGTACCCGAACCACCTTTAAAGCTAAGTAAGCTTTCTTGGTATCTGATAGAACATATGTATAGTATTATAAAGGTTGATATACCTCCTGTTATACCCTCACACAGTTAGAAGGGCAGGGGGTCCAATAGTTTATTTCCCAATGTTAATGGGCATGTTCACCCCCCCGTGCAAACTTGCAGAATAATCACCCTCCATTTACCTTTCTCCCTGGCACCGGAATCATCATCTCTAAATTTATATACCAGGTTAATTGTATGTTTTTTGATAATTAACTGCAGTTTTTAATAGAAGGATTAGTAGATCTGTAATAATATAGATCATTCCATGAATTTTAATTTATTACCTCATTATTAAATACAATAAAAAATAAACATAATAAATGTACAGGTCCATTAGCTTGGGGCCAGTCTGGCACAGCCAATTGACTGCATGTGGTCCCCAGACCTTAATTTTCCCAGATCTGTTGTAGGTTCTATATTAAAGGAATAATTAACTCAGAAAGTGAACTATTCCTTTACTGCATTAATTGAAAAATATAGTGAAAACGAAAGTGATTAGGACCTGTCAGTAAAGCCGGTGGTGAATTGTGTGCAAATTTCTTCACCTTTGTTGCTGGCTCCTTCTAAATAAATTGAAGAACGGGAGGTGAGGCACAGCTCCTTTACCTCCTGTTCTTCAATTAATGTAGTAAAGGAATACATGGAACCACTGTATCTTTTAAATACGTGAGAATAAAACTAAGCCCAGGGAGTGCTTTTTATTTATTTATTTGAATTGCTTGTAAACGGTTTAACTTATATTTGCAACTTCATTCAAATTCAGTAGATGCGAATAATACTTTATAGTCTCTGCTGGAAACTACAGTGCAAGATGCCTGTATGGAAGTTAATATCATTATATGCAGTTTGAATAGCCACTATTTTTGCTGGTATTATACAATATTGTTAGGAGAGAGGTTATCTTTTCAGGTTAGGTGAGATTACTTTGCAACCGATGTTACAGGTGTAACGTTAAATGCAAAGCATCTGCCCAGAGCCATAGCAAGGTAAGAAACCTCTGCCCAACGTTACTATCAATTCGCTGCTCAGGTTGGATTAAACAACAAAACAATGTAACGGACAAGTGTATGGCCGTTATAACCTTAAGGAAATCTTACTGTAAATGTATAACCATCTCAATTGTGGCACTTATAAAAGATCCACTGTAAACCATTTTCTAAAAAGACACTTCTGCTTTTTATTGGACTAATAAAATTATATTATACCTAATACACTAGTTTTAGCATTTGCCTGGTTGTCTGTCTACATTATGAAGAAGAGAGAGGATGCAGAGGATCCAAGGGAAAAAAGGCATAGAAATATATATGATTTCAGGAAAAGGAGTATTTTCTTATTTCAATTACCAAAAAATTCCCATTGAAGTTTCCCTTCAACACTGCTACATATTATAGACACCTAGGGAATATTTGGTTAAGTTTTAGTATTTTTTGAATAATAGGTTGGTCTCTGGATTGATGCTGGAAGCCGATATGAGAACCAGATGAATAATGGAACTGCCCATTTTTTGGAACACATGGCATTTAAGGTAAGTGTATCTGCATGTTATTTGTTTTAAACATTTTACAAAAATTTTTTAGTCTATAACAATGGCAAAGACGTTTCAATTTTTATTAAGTGAGATTGTGTAGAAAATGAAGGGACACACTTGGTCATTTAATAAAATAATTTACTAATGGGGCACCTTGCTCAGTCTCTTTTGTTACAAAAATTTAGTGAAAAAGCCCTGGCTTGGCATTTTTTTACTCATTTGGGTGATAGCGCTCTTAATTAAACCTCCCTATATTTTTGGTTAAAATTTGAATGCAACTTTTCCTAAGAAATAAACTTTTTCTCACGCAATCACAAGAAATTTTTTTGAATGTTTTGTTTTTCTTTTTAGGGAACTAAAAATCGTTCCCAGCTTGACTTGGAACTAGAGATAGAAAATATGGGTGCCCACCTGAATGCATACACTTCCCGAGAACAGACTGTGTACTATGCAAAAGCTTTTTCCAAAGATATGCCTAGAGGTAATTAAGATTTGCAACAATATTACTTCCTTTAATAGCATACATTTTCAAATAGACCACTGGAGTGTAAAATCACCTATAGTTTTATATAATTTCCTGATTTAGGACTTGATTTGACACATGCTACCTGACTTCCTAAAGGAATAAATCACGTGGAAATCCCAAATCCACTGAACATGAGAATTGTTAATTGCTACAGAAAATTAGCTTACCTTAAAAGAAGTGATTCCCCTTCCCATCTGACACTTTCAAAATCATTAATTTAGTAAATCTAATTCTTTATATTTTGACTGTTGCAAAAATATTATATTTATTAAATGTCTTTCCTAATATCCCCTAATATTTCCAACAGCAGTGGAAATCTTAGCAGACATTATTCAGAACAGCACGCTTGGGGAGGCTGAGATTGAACGTGAAAGGGGAGTTATTTTGCGGGAGATGCAAGAAGTAGAGACCAATTTACAAGAAGTGGTGTTTGATTACCTGCATGCAACAGCTTATCACAGCACTGCCCTGGGAAGGACAATACTGGGACCCACAGAAAACATAAAGTATGTTGAACTTTATTAAGGATAACAAGTTTCACTTTCACTATGCTGGTGTTAAAATGTCTAAAATTTGTATAGTTAGGTGAGAATTTTGCTTTTATTCAAATGCTAATGTGTATTACTATCTTATTTACTTATTACTCCTTATTTCAGATCAATAAACCGCAATGACTTGGTTGACTATATAACAACACATTACAAAGGGCCTCGCATTGTTCTGGCAGCTGCAGGAGGCAAGTACTTTAACACTAGTGCTTATACAATAGTATCTTACTTGCAACTTTCCCTGAATTTCTGATATCCTTATGACCGATGTTACTTAAAGTAAAGTTTATTGTAAAGTGTAATCTGGCCAAGGTCACATTGCAAGTAAGAACATCAAAAAAAATACTGTGTATGGATAGCATTAGTACAAACTAGATCAGTGGTGGCGAACCTGTGGCACGAGTGCCAGTGGTAGCACTCAGAGCCCTATCTGTGGGCATTCACGCACAGCAGGGTTTATCCGTGTTTGTTTCCAGAAAGCCAGAGAAACATGATCAAGTCTGTTCCTCTTTTTGCAATACAGAACTTGAAAAAGTGTAGCAGTTGTCTGTAGCAGACAGAGGTCAAATGAACATCATCTGTCTCCCTTTCTCTCAGCTTCTTCTGTACATTCAAGCTCTCAAGGAAGGGGAGGGGGTAGTGTTCAGTAAGTGAGACGCTGCTGCACATTAGCTCTCTGTCCTTCTCATGCATGCTAAGAAGGTGTTAAAGGCTATGTCCACCCTAAATAAAATGTTTTCATATAAGGTCCCCCCTGGGCTCCCAGCCCCAACCGCTATAATTTTTTTTTTAGAAAGCCCCCCAAACTCTACTTACCTCCCCTCGATCCTCCGCCGCGCTCCCGGCCCTCTGCTTGCATGGGTCCGAATTCGAACTTTCGAACTTTTACTGAAGTTTATGAAGTTTGTCTATCTCTACTTAACATAATATGGAAGGTTGAATAAAGACATACAGTAGGCCCATCTAGTCCAACCTTTTTACCTACCCTACTCTGTTTAATGTACCACTGTTTCTATCTGCTCTGCATTGTTTGAAGGGGACTGGGTGTGTTCTTATTGCCTGAATAAATTACTTCTGCTGTCCACTAAGTTTCATATGGTCTGATAATGTTTGGGTAAATGGTCACTGTTTTGGATCTCAAACTCCTGTGTATAATTGATTCTATCTACTGTATCGGTCTGTGTCTATTTGCTTAGGTTAAATTGTCGTTTTCACACTATGCAATAAATAAGTGGGTTTTGAGTTGTAGTTTGGGCATTCTGTCTTCAAAAGGTTTGCCATCACTGCACTAGATGAACATTTTTAAACAATCTTTTTCTTCTATTACACTAGTCAGGCTATTTGGCAGTAGTTGAGCAGACTGTTCTGTTCTATCTAGAGGGAAGGTTCCCTGTGGTGCCCCAGCATCATTTAGTATTGGGATGAATGTTCAAATTTCCTGTTTCCAGTAGGTTGTGTTACATCTCCAGACCTCTGCCGTGCCCTCCACCCCCTGGGGAGTAGCACGCTCAGTTAAGACTTAAGGCTTTTTATACAATCCTTTCTAGTTTGAAAGAATTAAAGACCACAATTACCCTTTAATTGGCCATGCAAATGAGATATCATTTGGTAGAGCTAATACAATATGCATCTAAATATATAATTACAGATAAGTGGTTGCTATAGTCATTATTAACTGGCACAACAGTTGTGCATAGGCTTTGTTGAAATAAAACATAGTGTTGAATAAGACAAATTTCACGGCAATAAAACTATGGGTTAGGTCCCATTGGGGAATTACTGCTGCTCACATGACCCACCTCTTGGCTAGGACTGGAGCCTAGTGCCCTTCCTGAGGAACAGGGTACATGCCTTACAACTTTGGTAATAAAGGAACTGTTTACCCTTCATACATGTGCAGAAGAGAACACTTGTACCTTAAAAAATAAAGGATCATGCTTCTAGCTGAAATATAAATAAACTTACATAAGGGGTGTTGCTTTCTGCTTACACTGTGAGCAGTTACATCACTAGTACCCATTGCCATGTCCCCTCACTGGAGGATTCAGCATGCCCACTTGTATCCTACTGTTGGGACAGAAGAAAGATGCATACACCACTTACTCACATACCGCCACATCATAAATTCGTCCCCTTAAAATTCTCTCTAAGGTGTCCATAGGTAGAGAAAAGAACATAGGATTGCAGGCCTAGAAGTGTTTATAAAAAAGTTTGATTAGAAGTGAAACTTCACATGTCTGTAACTTTGGATTCACAGCAACTAGATACACCAGTGAGTTTTTTGTTTTGAAAAGTATGGAAAGGTGCTTTTCAGTGGTCATTGTACTGAGACCACGGTTCCCCTTTAAAAACCTGCTACATTATAAAGCTAAAGATGTCACTGGTGCTTCTCTTTCATTGGTATTCCATCATTCAATTATTAGAACTTAAAGTGTACAAACTTGATTCAGTGCTAAAGTACTTCAGTGCTGGAAAAAGTAGGCGTTTAAATTTTTTAGTCCACTTGCAATCTGAATAAACATTGCACAATATTTGCTTTATCCTATCAACCTGTCTTGATTAATATTGATTAAAATTGTTTAAATAAATATATTTGTATGTTAAAAAGGTTAGATACATGGGTTCAGTTTTTCATAAGACTTTTCATATATCCTATGCCACTTTTTAGTTTGTTGCTTTTGCATTATATAAAAGTGCTTTCTTTGCATTAGGGTGCCCAACCTAGCCCATGCTGAGGGCTACACCAGCGGGACCCCATGCTGTAGCTGGGCCACGGGCATAGCCCAGCCCAGACACAACCAGTTACGCCTATGGCACACACCCAGCTCCTTGCCATAGGCGCGTTAGGTATCACTAAGTTAGATCAACTGGACTTAAAGTTTAGTTCTGAAAAATGATTTGCTAGTCATCCAACTGGCTTTCACAATTCAGTCTTCAATTCCTAGTCCAATTGATCTAAATAAATACCCCAAATATACATGACCTGGATGAATGAGCTTTTTTACACATGCTCTTTTTGTAGAACCCCTAAAATAACCTTTTTGTCTTCTTTAAGGTGTTTCACACAATGATTTATGCGATTTGGCAAAGTTTCATTTTGGTAATTTGCCATCCACATATGATGGAGAAACCCTTCCTCCCTGCTCCTTTACTGGAAGTGAGGTATTAAAAATCACTTTAATAAATACATTCATTGTTTTTTTTTCCATTTTGGGGAGGGGGGATATAGTCTCATCACAGTAAAATATGAATGTGGGGCATCACACTAATCAACAGTATATTTTGTTAGGTATTTAAGGGGAATTGAACTCTGATTATCCACACCCCTCCCCTTAAATGTACCCAGGGGTGAGTACCTGAACCCTAAGGAGTGCCAAGGAATTGGGGGTTACTGTGTGGGATTACTGTCCATTTAAAGGGCAACTTAAGACTCAGAACAACACAGAATAAGAAGGCAGTAGTGGTAATAATTTCAACCCTCAGATTATACTAGAGTCTATCAGGTTTTCCTAATTTTTCAGGTAAAAATAGGTACCTCGGCTTATACTCGAGTATATACGGTACATTCTCTATCCGCTTTATATCATCTATAATATTTGCCAAAATATTCCCTTATCGGTCAAGTCTAACTTCACTGACAAAACAAATGAGGTGAAACACTCTGCAAAAAGTTACAACATGTACAGTTTGTAACTACCAGTAATCTTAGAGTTTGGTTTACTAGTATTATTACTATTACAACTAGTAGTTTACTAGTCATCTATTCACAAATAGTCAACCAATAATACACAGTGATTGAACATTCTCACTTCCAACTATAAGGGTAAAGCTACTACTAGGGGATAAATGACCCTGAAATTATTTCTTTTTTTACACAGATCCGGGTTCAGGATGACAAAATGCCACTCGCCCATATTGCTATTTCTGTTGAAGCTGTTGGTTGGTCACATCCAGACACTATCCCCCTTATGGTAGCCAATACACTTATTGGAAATTGGGATCGTTCATTTGGTGGTGGCGTGGTACAGTATATGCTTTTTTTTATGGAAATAATTTAAAATGTTATGTCCTCTAAAACATAAACATGCATTATTTTGAAACTAGAAATGCAATTATACCTCTCTATACTATTGAGGGAAAATTACTGACCAGCAGACAAACATCAGCAGGTGCTGTGGTATGATAAGGTATGTTTTTTTTCTCACCAGGTCACGCAGGGGTTAAGTTCCACCTCCACTTAGTAACAAATAGAGGTTTTGGTGCTCCTCTTACCTTTCCCATATACCTGTGCACCATAAGCCCCCTCCAGTTTTCAAAGTGTCTACTTCAGGAGTTGGCACTGGCTTGTAAAAGGCTCTAGCCGAAACGTTGCTGTAATGCTATTTGCACAATAAATAATCTTTGGAAAATTACCCTGAGTGCACTAAGTTTCATATGGACTGTACTTCAGGAGTTGGACATATCCCTGTGCAGGATCGGGTCTCCTTCCAGCAACTTCTTACATGGCATGAGAACGAGTCTCTCCCTGCTCATGTGGCGGAGGGGGGGCACGTATATCTCTGTAACAGTTAATTTACGTGGCTGAACCCTTCTGCTTTTGGGCAGCCAGCTTACATACTTGGGCTTCCAACGCTGCAGGAAATCGGGCTGCATCCTATTGGCTGGCAGGGCAGGACTTCCTCCTTTACATTTTCTGAGTTCCTGTCTCCATCTTATCAGAATGTGGTGTCTACCCTTGGGCCCTGCAGCTGCTCCTGGGTGCTTCTCCTCCTTTCCTAGTCAAATAACCCTTACTGGCTTACTCCTTCAGATAAGAATGTTTTTTTCTTTTTGATTTATTTTTCTTTTCCTCCTTTTTCAACAGTTTACTTTTATTTCTGTGAACTTTTGACCTTTTTTATTATTTGCCTTCTTGGGACTTGTTCCCATATTTGCTGGCCAGAGGGTTTATATATAAAAAATTTCTTCCTATCTCTGCTTTTTTACCTTATGTCTTTAAAGGGTATGTACACTGTAAATACAACTTAATGTTATTGGATAGCTGTGGCTTTAAATGTTTTAAGTTTTTTTTTTTTACATCCTCCTATAATCTATACCTTTACTGCAGGAAAGTTGCTGGCTTCCTCCTCCTCGTTTTTAGCTCCGCCCCCACAAGTTTGTGCAAATCCCTTAGTTGAACAATACTGCGCCCTGCTGCAGAGCGGGTGCATTGCAGCAACATCACCGCAAGTGTGCATGCACACAGTCACGCATTGACAGGGATTTGCACAAACTCGTGCAGTAAAGGTAAAGTATAGGAGAATGCTAGAACAGAATAAAAACCTTAACATTTATTGCCGCAGCTATCCAATAACATTAAGTTGTATTTACAGTGTAAATTGATAACTTAGACACAAATTGAATATATGCTATCTCAAAATGACCACCTAACCAGACTTAAAGCATTTATATATTTAACACCAACTTCGATCATGGACATGGAGTGTATCTAAGTAAACAGTTCCTTAGCGTGTCGGACTGAGTGTAGTGAAATAACATAAGCATAAGCCCCGGACCCCTCACTGAAGTTCAGCTCTGAACGGAGCTAGACAGACATCATTGGAAAGCAGGAAAACGCTGTGTAACACTCACCCGGTGTGGTAGGTGGCTCAGGTGCAACATGCCCGAGCCCGTCGCTACGGCTCAAATCAGGTAATTTGCAAAAGAAGAAGACTGACACACCAAGGACGGAAAACGGACCAACGAATCCATAAAAATGATCCTTTATTGTACTACATTTAAAAACATGCGGAACACTGCCAGAATTAGTCACCTGACGCGTTTTGTGCCATCATGGCACTTAATCATAGGTAGAGCAAACAAGGAAAGACAGGTTAAGGGAGGGCCCTTAAATACACATGGGATACCACCCACTTACTGATTACAAATAAGAAACACATGAACAAACAGATGAGCAAACAAACATCAAAAAAAATATAATCATTCAACATTAAATGAACAAAGTGTATATATATAAATGTACTCCTAAAAAATAGATACATATTAGTTGATAGTCAATCTTGTGTCTGAAAACAAAATCAATAAACATTATTTCAAAACATGACAAGATGGATACACTAGATGGAAACTGAATAATGTATCAGATAGCATCCTAATGTAAAGAATGCCATATTACTGTCAACAGATCATCAGAATGAGATGAAATGTATAACAATAAATGAAAAAACTGAGCTATTTACCCAATACTCGTGCCATAATGATAAAAAGTAAAGTGCTAAATCAAAACAAAAGAAATATATCCAAAAAAAATAATCATATTAAACAATTTTTAAGTAAAATCTGATTGGTTGGGGCAAAATTAGCACCATTTTAAATAAGAAATTTTATTGAATCTCCCCGATAGTATATACTAGATGGTTTACATATAATTACAGTTTTCCAAAGTGTTCACAGTAAAGCTTTGTAACTTGGTAAGGCATTTTTTAAGAGCACATTTATTTTCATAAAAGAATAGCTGGTACATAAGGCAGCGCTAAATAACTCTAGACCTTTATTTTCTTCCATACACAGAACTTATCAAGTAAACTGGCACAACTTACATGCCATGGAAACCTCTGTCACAGTTTCCAATCCTTCAACACTTGTTACACTGACACTGGATTGTGGGGACTGTATATGGTTTGTGAGCCTAACACGGTGGAGGATATGATGCATTTTGTTCAAAGAGAATGGTAAGAAGTTGTGTAGTCAAAGATATGTGTTCATATATTGCTGTTCTTAAAACACTGCATTTATTTTCAGATATATAGAAAAAAGTATGTATCGAAAGACTAGGAGTCACTAGGCTTTTGCATTGAGTGAGAAAAGCATGGCATCAGAGACTTTTAAAACAGAAGGTACTTTATAGACACATGCCTATAAATAGCAAACAAATAACAAACAGGTTGTACATAATTCCAATAATTGTATGTTAAGACATGCAAAGTTACACCCTTATGTCTCTTTGGTCAAAGCATATGTCGAGAGATGCTGGCATTCTAGCATTCAATACAACCTTAACTGTACCTTAACTGTACAACCTTTTATCTCGACTTATGTTACTTAAATGGTAACTGTGGTCTCTATACAAGTGCCCTCTTAAAAGAGCTCTCTCATCCATTAAAACAAGCCTAGAATGATGTCTTTAAAGGGCAACTAAAGCCACAGAACAACACTGAACCAGAAGGCAGAACACCTTGATATAAAACCAGTAATCTGTGTCTTACCTCTCATTTGATACGGGTGCTGGGAAATTACCTAAATAACACATGGTTTGTGCTTTACTTCACAGCATTCTAGTATCACACAGTTTGGTCAACGACCATTATGTTCTGCACATGCTCAGTCCTTACTATGGCACAAACTTGTTACAGTTAGTCACACCCATTTATAATATCTAGCGAATCCTTTTACAGGACAGATAAAGAAGGAAGCATGTGACTGAGTCAGGAGGTGTGGTCACAGTGCACATACACACAGATACTTCATCAGTTCTTAACAGGCTTTGATTTACTTTAACAGAGTTAAGTGGCATTATTGGTGTATTTAGGGGGGTTGTTTTTCAGATTCTGGAGTATAAAAAATTGGGTTTAGTTCTCCTTTAACTTCTATGATTCTTGAGTTATAGACTTTTAAAGTTACAGTTCCTTTTCTATACTGTTGTTGAGTCTGTGACAAGACATGATGTACATGATGAGCACCCCCCCCCCCAAAAAATTCTAAAAGCTAGTTACAGATCTACAACCATTCTTTGTCTTTTCTGTTACCCTCGGGGGAGGGGAAAATATTTTTAGGCTTGTGGCTAGTGGCGGAGCAATGGTGCTGGTGATGTCACAGCTTACAGTAATAGTAAGAAAATACACCTGTAACTTGATAGACTGCACCTAGATGCATGCTCCTTTGTCAATTTAAAGGTCGGAGTGTGCTCTTTTTAATAAGACCACTTGCATGGAGACCACGTTCCTCTTTAACTTGCTAAGTTTTTTAAAGAGGTGAGTAACAATTTAGTTTCGGTCATAGGTGTGGATGTGGTAATTTAAAGTTTGCTAAAGCTTTTGATATTATGCCTCAGAGTCTATTAGGTATAAACTAAGGTGTTGGAAAAACATTTTTACGTGAATAGAGAATTGGTTGTAGATTGTATACAAAGAGTAGTTGTCAAAAGTTTCATCTAGTGGAGCTTAAGTTCTAAGTAGAGTGCCTCAGAGCTCTGTATTGGGGCCACTCCCTTTTAATGTTTAAAATGACTATAAATGGGTATTGAAAGCAAGGTCTCAGTGTTTGCTGATGACTAAACTATGTTGAGCATTGGAAACTTCAAATGATGTAAAATTGTTGCAAGTGGATAGATTGTCGAAATGAGCAGCTGAGATTCAATGTTGATAAATGTAAGGTGATGCATTTTGGTTAAACAATCCTTTAACAATAGCTGTAGCAAACAGAGCCAGACTGCAACAGATAGAGCTATCAAGATATTGTCTTGTATATAGAGGATATAGATTTAAAGGGAAAAAAAATATATACTTGCTCTTTACAAGGCACTGGTAAAAGGCCTCATTTGGAATATGCAGTGCAGTTTTAAAATTTCCATTATAGAAGACATCTAGGAATTAACAGTTCAAGAAGGGCTTCGCTATGCAGGCAGATTAGACAAGTAAGTGCAATTAACACCTGAGGATGGCCAATTGCCCAGGGATCCTTTCCAATTGCGTTTGGAGTCTGGAAGGATTCATCCCCCCTCCCTTTTTTTTTTTTCAAACTAGGTTTATTTTTGAGCCTCCTCTGGATCACTTTTAGGTAGGGTTCATAGGTAAGTGAAAAGTTGGGACTGGATGGACATATCTTAATTCAACGTCCAATACTTTGTTATACACACAACATAAAATGCAACAGTGGACAAAGCATGTTAAATGTTATTATAACATTAGGGCTGTTAGCATTGCCCTGTGTACTATGCAGAATTCTATATACACGCAGTGGACATGTCAGACTCTGTTTCCTGTTAGAATGGAATTTTCAACGTAACTGATGTTTTTCACCAAGATTTGATGAAAAATGTATCACAAACATTGTGCAGGATTGCCCATCAGCCTAAAATATTGACTCTGGCTTCCCTCCCCCCTAAAAATCTACCAGAAAACAAAAGCTTGCGTGTAATAGACTTAAGCATACACAAAACTAGAGATATAAGAAACATTTTGAGACTGTCAAATCTGGAAAATCTCTGCCTTGGTTATAGCCTTTTTTTAACTTTGATTCAATTGCAAATAGTTTATTACTCAAAATGGTGCTCTATTATTTTTACTGTTATTTTATTTAATACTAGACATTAGCCCGCTACAATAACGGGCACTAGAAGCACAAGATGCCCCCTTAGTGTCCCAAGGCCTATTCCTCCTCCATGTCCCAGGCCAGAGTTCCCTCTTAGTGTCCCAAGCCAGAGTCTCCCCTCTGTCCCAAATCCAGGGCCCCCTGTCTGTCCCAAATCCAGGGCCCCCTGTCTGTCCCAAATCCAGGGCCCCCCGTCTGTCCCGAATCCAGGGGCCCCTGTGTTTCTACCTCTAGTGGTGAGTCAATAGGAACTGCAGACAGTGGTGAGTCAATAGGAACTGCAGAGACTCTCCCTCTAGTTGTGAGTCAATAGGAACTGCAGAGACTCTCCCTCTAGTGGTGAGTCAATAGGAACTGCAGAGACTCTCCCTATAGTGGTGAGTCCATAGGAACTGCAGTGACACACACACACACACACACGGACACAGGGACGCACACTTAGGGTTTATTATATATGATTCCTTTTTCTTTTCAAAGGATTCGACTCTGCACTAGTGTCACTGAAAATGAAGTTGCACGTGCCAAGAATCTGCTTAAAACCAACATGCTTCTTCAGTTGGATGGTAAGGTTAAAGCAGTAAAACATTTTTCTTGGTTTTCAATATGGGCTGATTTTTAACATGGATTGTGCTTTGTTGAAAGGTTCAACACCCATCTGTGAAGATATTGGAAGACAAATGTTATGTTACAATCGCAGAATACCATTGCCCGAGCTTGAAGCAAGAATCGATGTAAGTCTGAAGGAATATTTATAAATACAAGAATAAGCTGGGTACACACAGGAAAGATGTTTAAAAGATGAGAGACAGAGGATCTCTTGTCTTTCATTTTTCAAAGATTAGGGATCACACTATCTCAGTATAGGGAGAACGCTTGAGAATGTGTTTCCCACGGCCAACTCCCCTATAGGAAGACTACCGCGGCCGAAGACAATTTTAAGTATTTTCCGAACAACCGCGAGTATGACTGGAACGTTAAGAAAATAAGCGGCACACGCTGACGATAAAGCCCTGATATCGTCGGATCCAATGGTATCTGGACTTTATCGTCAGTGTGTGTACTTAGCTTAATATTTTTTTTGATCTCAGAATCACATTTTAAAACCAGTGTGGAATAGCTTTATGTCCATTAAGATATCATACTGCTTTCACTTGCTGCTTTGTTTACATTTGTGTATGCCAAATTAAAGTATAACAAAAACAAAATGGTATAGATCTAGATTAGCTTGTTTTAGTTTTCCCTTAAATATGGCATGTGGTTGTGTGGAGGAATGTAGGTTCACCCTTTGTCTGGGTGTTTGCATTCCCGAAACGTTCTGCTGTTTCTGTTTGTTCCAATAAAATAGGCTAAAAGCGTTTTGCACTAAAAAGGAGTGAGTTGCAGTCTCTCACTTGAAATTGCACTTATTACAGATTAATTGTCAATGTTGGAACCTGCACCAACCGTAAATTTTAAGCATTTAAATTGCCGTGTGTGGATTAAATCAAATTGCAGATCTGCATGTATGCTGGAGTGTGTGCATAAGTTTTAAGTGTTGTGAGACTGTGTGATAATTTGTGTATGCTCATTAAGTGTATAGGTGTGAGGGCATTTACATAGTTAACTTGTACAAAGCTCAAAAACTTGCACTATAGAGCAGGGCTTCTCAAATGGTGTACCTTCAGAAAGTCAGAGGCGTGCCATCAAATTTTGGTTGTAACTTATATTTTTAGGGCAGATCATCAAAAGTTTTTAAGTTATAACAACATTTCAGTGCAGTCAATGTATTTCAGTGCAACTGTAGTGTGAGAATCACTGCTATAGAGCATCCCTCTTACCTGCTGCCTCTCTCCTCACTTTTTCTAGTGTGTGAGCAACCACGTTAGTAATAGGGAATATAGCCACAGGAACGGGTAGATAGGTAAGCTGCAAAACTTGGTGCAAATTTTGAAGCTTTCTACAAGTTAAAGGGTTACTTCACTTAAAAAACAATAATCAAACAGTGAATTGTGCATTTGTAGATTAGTGTAATGATTCGCCTTTTACCTGGATATTCCTATCCATTTGTTAGTGTCATAAGTTAAAAAAAAAAAAGAGCAATGTAAATAAGTTACTGCTGCAGTCTTAAGGCTCGTACACACACTATTTACGAGCTAGGAATGACGGCCGAGCGCTACACACGACGAACGGCCGTCTCGACCGAGAATCGTCCATGTGTATGCATTCGGTCGGGGGTCGTTCGTTGATCTGCCAGGTCGGTCGGACAACAATTCCCGACCGAACAACGGTTTCGGCCAATAAAGTGCCTACACACAGGCCGAAACGTTTGTTTGTCAGGACCTGCGATTGTACTTGTGTACGAACCTTGACCCAGTGGGTAAAAATTTGCATCTCTACACCTTCATTTAAAAAAAGTTTTTCTTTTCTTTTTTGTCTAGTTGTACTCATTAGGCAACAGGATTACAAATCCCCCAAAAATACTTTGTTTATAGTATTTGAGGTTGAATCAAGACATACGTCCAACCCATCTAGCAATATCCTCATTTCCTGCCAAACTGTTGATCCAGGCAAAAAAACCCCACCAAATTTATGAAGGGGGAAAAAACTCCTTCCCGACTTCAAGTGGTAATCGGAAATTTCCGTGGATCAACTCTACTTTATGTCCTTTTTGTACACAGGATTCCAAAATTGCACTGCATATTCCAAATGAGGCCTTATCAATGATTTTTAAAGAGGGAGAATTACATTTTCCTCCCTTGAATCCATACCTCTCTTTATACAAGACAATGCCTTGCTGGCTCTGGCTGTTGCCGCCTGACACTGCTTGCTACTTTTAAGTTTATCCACCAAAACTCCCAAGATCTCTTTCCAACAGGGATTCACTTAACACAGAGCCATTTATAGTATAAGTAGCACAAGGATTTTTAAGTCCAAAATGCATCACCTTACATTTATCAACATTGAATATCATCTGCCACTTAGCAGCCCAATGTGACTATCTAGATCCCCCTGCAACGATTGCACATCCTCTGAAGTTTTTAATGGTCGACAAATTTTTATGTCGTCGGCAAACACAGAAACCTTGCTGACAATACCCACTTCCAAATCATTAATAAATAGATTAAATAGAAGCGGCCCCAACACAGAACCCTGTGAAACCCCACTTAGCACTTTAGTCCATAATGATGAAGCCCTATTTACAACTACTCTCTGCATCCTATTCATTAACCAATTTTCTATCCATGTACAAATGTGACTCCCCAGACCAACAGACCTTCGCTTATACATTAGTCGCCTATGGGGGACTGTATCAAAAGCCTTTGCAAAATCCAAGTGTACTACATCTACTGCTATGCCAGAGTCTAAATTTCTACTTACTTCTTCATAAAAACCAAGCAAGTTAGTTTGACAAGATCTAATCCTCCTAAATCCATGCTGGTTACTACTTATAATGTCAGTCCTTTAAACATACTCTAGAACATGTTCCCTTGTTAAACTCTCCAGGATCTTCCCCACCACTGAATTTAAACTTACAGGCCTGTAATTACCCGGCTGTCAACAACTACTCTTTTTGAATATTGGAATAACATCAGCCTTTTTCCAATCCAGAGGCACACCACCAGACATGAGGGAATCTGCAAAAATAAGAAACAATGGCCTAGATAAAACTGAACTTAGCTCCCTAAGTACCCGAGGATGTATTTTATCCGGTCCAGAAGATTTATTAATATTAACCTTATTTAGTTATTTCTGTACCATATCCTCAGTTAACCAAAGTGCACTTAAATATTTTATACTGTTATTGCTACTATACTCTATGATATCTGTAATTGGATCTTCTATAGTGTATGCAGAGGGAAAAAAAGTATTCAAGACATTTGCTTTATCGCCATCCTCCGTAACTAACTTATCCCCATTAATTAATGGTGCCACATTCTCAGTCCTCATCTTATTACTATTAATATACTTTAAACATTTTTAGGCTTAGTGATGCTTTGTTCAGCTATCCTAACTTCGTTATTAATTTTAGCTAGTTTGATTGCTTTCTTACACTCCTTGTGTAAGAAATCCCTAAAGGCCCTTTCCGTTCCCTCGGCCTTAAAAGTTTTAAATGCCTTTTCCTTCCTTTCCATTTGCCTCTTTACATCAGAATTCAGCCACATGGGCGCGGATTTTTTTTTTTTTACATTTCCCAAGGGTATAAATTTAGATGTGAACTGGCTTAAAATCCCCTTGAACACAGTCCACTTCTGTTTAGTAACTTTTCCTGATAATACATTATCCCAGTTGACATTCTGAAGAGCTGCTTTTAACCTGGAAAAATTTGCCTTCCCGAAATTAGGTCTTTGTAAACCCAGCGCACTTTTCCTTTCAATAACAAAGTCCAAACGCCACTATTTCATGGTCACTATTCCCTAAGCCTCCAGTTACCTTTATATCTATAATGCGCTCCACGGTGTTAGATATTACCAGATCCAACAGAGCTCCTTTTCTAGTAGGAAGCTCAACCACCTGTGAGAAAATTATCCTGCAGCAAATTCAGGAACTCATCGCCTTTTTCTGTGATGTTGGTTCCACTACACCAATCAATGTCAGGGTAATTGAAGTCCCCCATAATGAGCACACTCCCCAAACTTGCAGCCCTTGCCAACTGCATATGAAGTTGACTCACCTCCTCTCTGCTAGCATTTGGCGGCTTATAGCAGACACCAACAATGACATTACCCCCTGTTGCCTAATTCCACCCATATTGCCTCCACTTTAACATCCATATCGTTAGTTATCTCTTCTTTTAACTTTGGCTTCAATACTTTTTTAACATAAACACATACTCCTCCCCCTTTCCTTTTTTCTCTGTCCTGCCTAAACGAGGCATATCCTTCTAAATTTACAGCCCAGTCGTGAGAACTGTTCAACCACGTTTCTGCTATACCTATTACATCATACTTTTCATTCAATGCCATCATTATCCAATCACCCATTTTTGTCGCCAGGCTTTCTGCATTTGCAAACATACATTTTAATTATATCCTTAATTTATTTGTACACTTTTTTTTTTTTAAATTCATTTTATTATTCCGTTCAAGTTAGTACTAGCATTGCATATACAATATAATAAATTTTACAGTAGCATATACACATATAAATTGCCTAGTTTTGTTCTTACATAGTAGTTTATAACAGGGTAAGAGAGGTAGATAATTGTTATATTTCTTACACATTCTTTAATTGTGTTGTACTCAATGTTTCAGCATTTTCGTGTAACGCATTCGGCTTATATTACCACCACTTGAACTATTAGTTGGTTTTGTAACTTTGTACTATCACTGTAGCCTAACTAAACTTTAAAACATTAAAAGAAATTAGAATTTCTCTGCTTTGTTATTGTTAATCTAAAACATTGTGTGTTATAAACTGGCACTGCAATTACCTTCGTTCAAGGATATTTGTTGCTTCAATATTGTGACAGACAGGCATGCCCTGCCCCGGGGCGCTCTCATCACGGGCCATGGGTAAATTGTTGTCACCTTCTAAATGGAATATTTTATTATATTGTACGGTAGCATGGAAAGTGCCAAATTTCCCATATCTTATGATATTGGTGGGGCTACGCCTATGTTGGTATAAAATTTTCTGGTAGGGTAGGTCTTACTTCCGGTGCCATCCATTTGACTTGATATTTTTTCTGGCATAGAAAAGTATTTGACTGATCAATGTGGCCTGGTGTTTAGGCCACATCTTCGTCGCCACACATCCCAGTACACAAAGTTCCGGTGATTGGTCTATAGTAGGTTTAATTGTTGATTAATAAATTTTATAACTAGGTTCCAGTAATGTTGAAAGCGTGGGCACGCCCATATAAGGTGCCAAAAGTCTGCGCTGGTTGCTTGACATTCAGGGCAAATATCCTGCTGCGTTGTTCGGACGTTTTTGAGTTGTTTGGGGTTAAATATGCTTGATTTGTAATATTTTTTAAAATATTAATATTATTACTATATAAATTATATTGTAATATTGGATCAGCTTGTTTTGTGCTGCCGGCGAGGCTTTATTGGTGCTAGAGAGCATCCGTTCTATTGTATCCACTGTCGATATTATCTATACTAGTTTCCATTTATCAATTAGCTTATTAACATTCGGCTTAGTATAAGCTTGCAGAAGAATTTTGTACAAGTCGGGATATCATTCCCTTTTATTAGGCGATTGGAGAGTCGCGTGGACTGGGGGTCTCATATTGTTACTGGGTTATCCTGGAATTGATTTTTGAGACGTGGCGTAGCTGTAATAGCGGATTGGAAGATTTCGGTAGTTTGAATTGATTTTTAAGCAGATCGATGTTTTGAGTTCATTATTTGTGTACAAATGTCCAAGTTATATATACCGTGCTTCGCCCACAGCGCTGCCCTCGTGAAATGTAGCAAGGCTGGTAAGGCATAGTTGTTCCATAGCGGGGTTTTTGATAGGATCTTAGGATAATTAATTATTCTGTTGTTAGTTTTTCCAATATTGATATCCTGTCTATGCATGGTTGTTACGCACCCGGTTATATGCTTTATAGATCTCCTATATAGGCAAGGTATGTGCTTTTGAGGTAGTGTTGTAGCATATATTCCGATTGGGTTGGTTGTTCTTCTTCGATACCCAACACCTCTGGTATTTCAACTGTCCGGCACAGGTATAAACTGGAAATTTGGGAGGCCCAGCCCTGCGTTCCTTAGATGCTTGTAACTGGAGGAATTTTACCCTAGTTCTTTTTTTGTCCCATAAAAGATGTTAACAGGCTGTTGATTGTAGAGAAGATTTTTTGGGGATAATAGCTCATGGCGTGCTCATTATATATAAACCTTTGGTAGTATGAAAATTTTTATCACATTTATTTTCCAATTAGATTTAGTGGCAACACTTTCCAGTGTAATAGTTTGTCTTAAATATCTCTCCATTGATCAAATTATTAAGTTGTGGAATTCCGACGGTGATTTGGTGAGTGTGTATCCCGAGATATTGAAGGACTTGACAACCCGTATTGGTTGTATTGTCTGCGCTGGTGTCACTCGCGTTGTCATCTATAAGGAATATTAAGATTTGTCCCAATTAATATACAGACCGGATTTTGGACTAAAATCATTTGTTTTGTTGCCTGTAGGAATCCTTTGTTGCATCTAAATATATGTCATATCATCAGCATACAGTCCTATTTTTTCCTCGTAGGGCCAAGTTTTAATCCTTTGATTTAGGGTGTGATTTGATTCTGCACGCCAGAACTTCTATCGCTAATGCAAATAGGAATGGTGAGATTGGGCATCCCTGCCTAGTACCTCTTGGAGTTGGAACGGTTCTGAGGTGGTCCCTTGTATAGTAATTCTGGCTGTAGGTGAGGTATATACACATTGGATCCAAGCGATATAAATTGGTCCAAAGCCCCTGAGAACCTCCCACAGATATATCCTTCAATCGAATTGAATGCTTTTCTGGCATCCAAGGATAGCATTATCCTGTGGCCTGTGTTATCGTGGTCTATCTGGGTTTGAATTAAGGTCCTTCTGATGTTTATAGAGTGTGGATTTATTGGGCATGAAGCCCGTCTGTTCGTCGGCGACTAGTGAAGTAATAACTCTCTTTGCTAATCTTTGCTAGTATTTTGTAGTCACAGGTTAATAGGGAGATGGTTCGATAAGAGTCTCTGTTTTCAGTGGCTTCCTGGTTTTAGTAGAATTATAATATTCGCTTCACGGAGCGATTTGGGCAGGTGACCATATTGAATGCCTTGTTGTACAATTTAGTAGCGGCGTGGACATGGTTTCTCTCAAATTTTTTATATATCTCTATCGGTAGCTCGTCAAGACCAGGAGCTTTGCCTGTTTGAAGTTGTTGGATTGCGCTCTCTATCTCGGTGACAGTAATTGGGGAGTCTAAAGACTGTTCAGTTGTGAGGCGTGGTACATTGGTGTGAGTTATGTAGTCTATTTCTTGTTGGGTAGCAGTAAGGTTTGAAGAGTATAGTTCCGAGTAGTATCTTTGGAAACTTTGCATTATTCTGATGGATTCTGTATACGTCCCAAAGCTGGATCCTGTATTTCTAGTATTGTAGTGGGTGTATTTATGCTTTTTGTCATATATGTTAGTAGCTTGGCTGACTGATTCCTAGCTCAAAAAAGGATTGTTTATTAAAAAATAGTTTTTTGCCTTATTCTGTAGGAGTGCACTGTATGCTCGTTGTTCCATCAGTAGTTTCTCGTAGGTTGTGGAACTGGGCGATCGTATATAGATCTGTTCTGCGTTTTGTGTTTTTTTGTCTTTGGACTTCTTCTTTTTCCCTAGTTGTTTTTTTAATATATGAGATTGTGCTTTTTAGAGGTGCCTCTTAAGAATGCTTTCATTGCATCCCATTGTACCAATGGTGATATGGGTCCTTGGTCTAGTTCAAGGTAATCCTGCAGTCGTTGTAGTGTGATCCCCCTCCGGGAGTTGCGAGAGCCAGAATGGGTGGATTTTCCAAATGTGGTGTTTGAGTTAAGGTGTTTCCTGCTAGCTGAATTAAAGTGGGGCGTGATCTGAGGGTCCTCGTCGAGGGTTTCTACTTTTTGAATTTTCCATGTTAAGTGGTAGACACAAGTATATAATCTAATCTGGATAAAGTTCCGTATGTTGCTGAGTGGCATGTGAACGTTGGCTTATTTGGGTTCATGTAGTTCCAGTCCACCCAGTTCCAGTCTTGAGTGAATTGATAAATTGCGTGTTACTTTTTTGGTGGCCCTGGGAGATTCTAGCTGGTAGTCTATCTCTCAACTCTTTTAGGACTAGGTAAGTTAAAATCTCTGAGACTTATAACCTGTGCCTGAGGGAATTGAGCAGTGAATGGTAAGCAGTAATAAAGGGCTATGCTTGCAGGGGGGGGGGGGGGGGAGGTTGTAGAAATTTAGTATTACATAAGGAGCAGATTTTATTTCAAGTGCCGTAAATACAAATCTACCTTTGGTATCTGTCTTGCTTTGCCATATTTTTGTAGCGGACTGTATTTCTGATTAGCTTTGACACTCCCCTAGAATATGTTGAGTGGCAGCTATGCGATGCCCACCCCACCCATGGTTTTTTAAATATTTAGTATCTTGAATTAGGAAATGTGTTTCCTGCAAGCAGACTATGTCTGGAGACTGTCTGCATGTTATATTTGTCACAATTTAATAATATGCCTCCCTATCCCCTATGCTAGCCCCACCCCCCTCTCCGTCCACCACTGGCATATCTACACCCTGCTTTCCTCCTGGGCTATCTATCCCAGTGAGACTGCTAATACCCTCCCCCCCCCCAAACCTAGTTTTAAAATCTCCTCCAACCCTCTACCATCTTCTCCCCTAAGACAGGCGGCACCACCATCAGTGAGGTGCAACCCATCCCTACTAAAGAGCCTGTAGCCGACAGCAAAGTCTGCCCAGTTCTCAATAACCCAAACCCTTTTTCCTTACACACACCCTTATAGCCACGCATTAATGCTCCTGACCCCACTGTCTCCCTGGCTTAGCACGTGCTGCGGTAGTATTTCTAAAAACACTACCCTAAAGGTATTTGCTTTTAACTTGGCCCCTAGCTTTCGGAAATCATGTTTAAGGACCTCACCTCCTCCTCTAACTTTTTCATTGGCACCAATGTGAACCAAGACCGCTGGGTCACACCCAGCCCCACCCATAATCTGTCTAGACAATCCCACCACATGCCGAATCCTAGCACCAGGCAGGCACACACAGTTTGGCATGGTGGGCTTGGCGGCAGATTACCTATCTACCTTCCTTATAATGGAGTCCCCTACCACTACCAGCTGCCGTGCATTCCTGATTCTTCTTCCTCCTCCATGTATCAGAGATGGCAGTCCCCTGGGTGCTCAAGGGACTTGCCCCCTCCATACAGGCAAATTGGAGGTGTCCTCCTCCACTTCATTACCTAAGGCGGCAAATCTGTTGGGATGGCAATCTGGGAAGAAGCCATCCTACCCTTCGGTGCCTGCTGACCCCCCCAGTTTCTGCCAATCCCTGCAATGTTGCAAGCTGCCCCCTTAGACTCTCCACCTCAGCTTCCAAACGGGCAACCCACTCACACCTGACACGACATAGGTTCCTTGGAACTTCTGCTCCACGTTCCTATACATGTGGCAGGATGCACATTGCATGGTACCGACAAACTGTCCCTTCAATACACCACACCAGCACAGTGACGCACAAACCTTGTTTAATTGCCCTTCTTGTTTCAATGTCCTTTTTCTATGTCCTTGAAATCAAGGTCCTTAAGAGCAAGGAACTTTATACACGTTCCACTCTAGTTCGTTTCACTCACAGGAAACTTCCTTTGTTAGGTCCAAACCCGCAACTGGAGTGCATTTGATTGGCAAATAAAATCGTGATTGCATGTGCTCCGAAAATGGATCACAGCGCATGCAATGCGGCCATCCATATTTACATACACTGCTGTTTTTCTCACGCACAATAAATTGCAAATCGTGATAAGAAACGTGAAATATGTGCGATTGTGGCTTAGCCCTTTAGCCCATTTGTAATTTTTGGTGCTGATGCTGTCAAAGCAATATGTCACACCTATGGTGTAAGACTTATGTTGGTAATTCTGCTCTGTGCACTTTAGTATGATTTGCAATTTTGTTCCATATATAAACAGACTGCCAGCATATCTAGGGTCCATTAACAGTTTTACTTGTGTTGGATGCTATCCATGCCTGGATCTGTATTCTGTATAAGGATTACTTTTTATACTTTGTAAGGTTCTCATTCATCCAGGTCATGGTATATCTGTTTATTCAATTAGATCAACTGGACTTGAAATGTAGTTCTTGAAGACTTTTCGCTAGTCATCCGACTGGCTTTCTCATTCAGAATGACTTGTACAAGAATCTGTGGCAATTATGTACCCTGGAAAATCCCAATTAGCATATCACAGCCAGGTGTTAAGGTGTGATTAGATAGTGGCTAGAGTGTTATAGGAACGCCCAGAGTAAGGTGTTAAAACAGCAAATCATTATGGGAGAAAACCCTCAAACTGGTACGGCATATGAAAAGACAGCAAGGAAATTGGCAGACTACAGAAACCACCTGCGATTTAACCTCCGATGCAGACAACAAAGGCTAGTACCATGCAGTATACGTCTGGATTCCACGGTTAAAGGCATCAGAGCCAACAGATACTGCAAAAGGCTCAAACACAGCTCCTAAGTGAACGGGTACGACAGACACATTTCAGTTGATGCTTTAATGCACAACATTAGTCAACTAGAACAGAACCTGGCCTCACAGCTACCTGTGTCCATCTGGGAAAGAGTGATGGGGTTCACCAAACAAGCACAGCTTTCTCACACTGTAAGGGCAAACAAAGGCAACAGAACAAGTTCTCTATTCTGTCATCCCAGAACAGCCCCAAAGGAGAACAACTACCTTGGATACAAAAGGAGGGAAGTGTCACTTCATCAAACAAGGAGGAAGGGTGAGAAACTTGTCTACACAGGACCCTGACCACCAGAAATGGAAGTCCTTGGTAAGGGCTTGAATTTTGCCATCTCCCCTAAAGCCTCCCTGCCATCCCTGTGGTGGATATTATAGCAGCCACAGAAGCCTCAATCCACAATAATAAGGTACCACAGAGTGAGGCAGACAACTCTTCGCCTTAAGGTATCTGCAGCCTTAGCCAGTGCTAAAACTCCTTCATCTAACCTGACTACACAGGAAAGAAGAGCCTTAACATCCCTCAAAAAGATTCCAGTATCACATTCTACCGGCAGATAAAGGAAGATGCACAGTGGTACTCACCCCTCAGACTACCATGATAGGTGACCATGCTCCTGGCCGATAACACACATATGAGGCTTTAACAAGGGATCCCACCAGCCGTTCAAGAAAGAGTCATGACTTACTACAACAGCTTCAAAAGGATAAGCCATTGACCGAGCAATGTATCATCGCCTCTACCCTGGTGAGGCACATCCATGCATATATGGACTCCCAAAGATACATAAGGAAGGGGCCCCACTAGACCTATAGTCAGCAGCATCAACTCTGTACATACAAGGTGGCAAATATCTAGCTAACATCTTAGGACCTTTGTGGGAAGTTCTAAGCATCACATCCAGAACTCTCAGGATTTCACCAACAAGATTGAAGATATAGTACTCGTGTAGAAGAAACTATGTGTCCTATGATGTGACATCCTCTTCACTTGTATACCCACCAAGGAGGCTGTTGACATGGTGAGAAAACGGCTGGGCCAACAGCACTCTTACCAGCAGAACTGATCTCAACCCAGAACAGGTGTGTTCCTTGTTGGACTTGTGCTGAATACCACCTATTTCAATACAGGGATAAGTTCTATAAGCAAAAACATGGATGTGCTATGGATCTCCAGTTTCACCTATTGTGGCCAACCTTTACATGGAGGAGTAGAAAAACAGGCGCTTAATACCTTTAAGGGCATAGCACCCAGCCACTGGTTCAGATATGTTTGATGACACCTGGGTTAAAATCCACCAGAAGGAAGTACAAGCTTTCACAGAACATTAATGCGGTGGACCAAACATTAAATTCACAAGGGAAGGTACAAAACAACAACTGGCTTTCTTGGACTGCTTGGTAGAAGTTAAGGAAAATGGTAAACTGGAAGTAGAGGTTTACAGAAAACCAACACACCAGATCAGTATTTGATGTTTGACTCCCACCACCCTTTAGATCACAACTGGGTGTCATCAGAACCCTGCAACACAGAGCCGAGAACATCCCCACTAGCACAGAGGCGAAGGCTAAAGAAATGAAACATCTCAGAGGAGCCCTTAAAACTTGTGGATATCCAGACTGGGCCTTTGTCAAAAGAAGTAGAAGGAAAGAAAAGAACACAAACCAACAGTGAAGGGGAAAAGCAAGAACAGGAGGAAGAACATGGTCATCCCATATGTAGCAGGGTCTCCGAGAAATTAAGAAGAATTTTCAAAAACATCGTATCCCTGTCTGCTTTAAACCGAACACACCACTGAGGCGCAATTGGTACATCCAAAAGCCCCAATACCAAAACACAAGAAAAGCGACATCATATATGCGGTGCAGTGCAGTGAAGAATGCTCTGATTTGTATGTGGGGGAGACAAACAGCAACTGCATCAACGTATGGCCCAGCACAGAAGAGCCATTCCTTGGGTCAGGACTCAGCCGTTGTATCTGCATCTTAAGGATAAAGGACATACCTTTGAAGATTGTAATGTTAACATACTGGCGAAGGAACTTGACTGGTTCAAAGAGGTTGTTAAGGAGGCCATTTATGTGAATAAAGAAACCAAGCCTAAATGAGGTGGGGGGGTTCGACACCAACTGTCTGCCATGTACATGCTGTTTAAACACTTACTCTGGGCGTTCCTATAACACCTCTTAGCCACTATCTAATCACACCCTTAACACCGGCTGTGATATGCTAATTGGGATTTTCCAGGGTACATAATTGCCACAGATTCTTGTACAAGTCTTCTGAATTGAGAAAGCCAGTCGGATGACTACGAAACGTCTTCAGAACTACATTTCAAGTCCAGTTGATCTAATTGAATACAACAGATATTACTTTTTATACTAAATCTGGTTTGGTGGACTTCATATGCCCATGTTGTGGAAGCCACTACAGTGCATTCTTGTGTAATAACGAGATGGGGATCCTCCTACCTCTAAACCTGAAGTCATCCAAAGCCCTACCTTTCACCTTTTAAAGGGCATGTCCACCGCCAGAACTAAACTTAACCCACTGTGTTGTGTTAAAAATCCTTACCTTTCTCCTCTGCTCCAATAGTAGAAATGTATCTGCCCCTTCCCCGTCCTCCTAGAGGACTCTGGCATCTGGTTACAAATGCAGTAATAAGCTGGTAAGAATAAAAGTTAGGGTGCAGGCGATCACTGCCAAGTCACTAGTTTTGTTTGTTTTTTTTGCTCTAAGGGTGGGGCGTGTATTTTTAAGGGGAATGTTGATATATAATAAAACTATGCTAAGTCATGCTGAAATGATGGGCAGTATTTCGATTAGAAGAATTGCAGACTGCATTGATTTAATAGTAGCCATACGTGCATGCAGTAATAAACTGACACTTAGCCTTGCAGTGTTTAGCTTTTATATGTGTTTTAAAGGAATGAAGTTACAACTGTATGTATCATAGCCTCAACATTTCCCTTTTGTAGTGCCCACTTAAAAAAACATTATGGTGCAGAGAGTAATAAAGTGAACCAGATCTTAGAACAACCTCATGCAGTGCATTTTTCATCCATGTACCAATTAAAGGGGAATATTGGAGGGTAATAATATTATAATGACCAAGTCTACAAGAACAGCCTGCATGTTATTGCAGTGTGTACAAGCCGACAGGTGGATTAAAGGCTATGTCCACCCCGAAAATAAATTTTTAATATTCTGCCCCCCATGTCCCCCCAGCCCAACCGCATATTTTTTTTTTTCAGAAAGCCCCCCAAACTCTTACTTACCTCCCCTCGATCCTCCCCGCACTGCCGGCCCTCTGCTTGCGAGAATGCAAGCAGAGGGGCGGGACCGCATGTCGCGTCTTGTATTGGCTGAGCGCAGCCAATCACGGACGGCTGCCGGTCATTCAGTGCAGCGGAGGAAAGCGAGAGGTAAGTAAGAGTTTGGGGAGCTTTTTAAAAAAAAAAACATGCGGTTGGGGCTGGGGGACATGGGGGAGCAGAATATTAGGGGGTTTTTCGCTAGGGGGAGGGATAGTAGAACGGGAGGGAGAGGGAGGGGGAGGAGGAGGGGGGGGGAGAAGGGCTGCAGCACGCATGGCAGAATCTCCGGAGGCCAGGTAGCAGGCAGTGTCCTATATGGACCTGCTAGCCTCCTGGTGGCAGTTTTTGGAACTTTGGGGGGGGACTACAGGAGACACGATGGAGTTGGGATGTGAGGTAAGGATTAAACTCACTACATGGTGGGGCCCTTTAAGTTTGTCTGAAGTTGTCATACAAGGGGAGGGTCAGGCTTGTTGAAAAGAAAAAAAAAAAAATTTGGTTAATGAAGATCTTCTCCATACATTCTGGAATATCCAGGTTAGCGACATGTTATTATGGGGGTTACATTCAGACTTAAGTTAAAGGGTATCTCCACCTTTTTTTTTAACTTTTGCTGTAGTGAGGGGACCCTAGCGGCGCCCCCCCAACCGCCATGTTTGGCTAAAAAAAGTACAGGAATGTACTTACAGAGCTTTGTTATTCCGATGTTCTGATCCAGCCCTCTGCTTGCAGTAAATTGCACAGGGGTCTGGACCGCAGCCGCGCTCTGTGATTGTTCCCCTGCCTGCTGGAAGTGTAGAACACCAGGGGAACGAAGCTCTGTAAATACATTCCTGATTAGTTTTTTTGCAAACACAGTGGTTGGGGGTGGGCTAGGGTCCCCTACACTACAGAAAAATGATTAAAAGGTAGGGAACCAGGCAGTAAACAGGGATCCAAGGAAGTGGGGGGCTCCTTGGGTATGCCAGAAACCTCTCAGAGGAAAGGTAAGCAGCAGAACCTTTTTGCACACAGGAACGCTCCTACTCTTAGATAGAAACTGCAGGACAACCCATTTGGAGCAGGATAGTTATATAAGGATTTAGTGTATGACCATCAGAGTGGCAAATAAGAGCTAGCTGGCAGTGTAGATTTGTTTTAGTTCCTTTTAAAGGATTGGTTCACCAAAAAGTTAAACCTTTTTTTTTTTTGCCTTAATCAAGGAACGAGAGGTGAAGAACTATGTTTTACCTCCCTTTCTTTAATTACCAATACAGGAGCTGGGAAGGAAGCACTTTAACTTACAAAATTTCTTTACCTCCTGGTCTTCAGTTAAGTCATAAAGGTGCAACTTTACTCTATGCGCATGCAATACAGAGTCCGTCAGGACCAGTCAGAAAATGTGGTGGAGGAGCAAGAGACCGGTTAAGTTGCTTAACTTCATTCCCGCTCCTGAATGTTTTATTGAAGACTGAGGTAAGATACAGCTCCTTCAGCTCCTGTTCTTCAAAAAAGTGAAGAGCAAAAGTGGTTTTAATCACATGGCCAGCTTTAGAATTATAATCAAAGAAATGTAACATTTTTGTCTGATTTTGACACAGGAATACATATGGAGAATGTAAAGATGTCATTTTCAATTAATTCTTCATTTTTGTCCTCTACCGTTAAGCTGATAAGTTGCTGAAACAATACGTGAAGTGTACTAAGTACATCTATGATAAGAGCCCTGCAATCGCAGCTGTTGGTAAGCATTTTACAATTTATAATCTATTGTTAATCAAGTTTGATGTGCACATGGAAATCTATAGAAACACATCAAAAGCAAATGTATTAAATCAGGGGTGTCAAACTCAATCACATAAGGGGCCAAAATCAAACATACTAAGTGGTGGCTATTTTTTTTTATTAAGATACTTAGCAGGTGTAGGATTGGGACTCTAGTCTCAGCAGGGAAATGTTGTGAAGCACACCTTTTGGACTGGGTCCTCTGACTGTGGTGAGATTGTGTTACTAATGTGGAATCCCACTGTACCTTCTGGTGCGGTAATGGAATGGCCAATTCCAATGGAAGGCCCTTTTGTTACACCTCCCTTCCCAGTGCCGGACTAGATCAGCTGTTACTGCTTCCAAGCCTACTACTACACTGCTATCCATTTGTGCAGTCCCAAGAAGCGATGTAGATCTGCTGGCTAGATACCGCAATCAGCTGTTTTTAAAACAGCTGATCGTGGTATCTAGCAGGCAGATCTACAGTTACGCCACTGCTTAGGACTGTACATATGGATAGCAGTGTAGTAAGACTTGGATGTGCTACAGTCACTGGGCCCAAAAACCATCTAGATAGGCCTTGTGTTTGATGTGTGTATTAAATACATCAATCAGCCATAACATTATGACCACTTGCCAAATATGGGGGTATGTCTCTATTTGCCCCCAAAACTGTCCTGATTCATTAAGGCATAAAACTACACTAGGACTCTTAAGGAGCCAATACGTTAAAACTCACCTCCCAACCGATCTGCAACATTTGAACATTCTGCAGGAACCACCTAGCCTGTTTCTTTTTGCGATCAACAATCCAATCGTAAAAAATGAGCCAGGCAGACCAACCTGATCATACACCGGTCACTAAATAACACGGCTAGCTAGGTGGTTCCTAAAGATTTCTTGAATGTTGTAGGATGGTTGGAGGTGAGTTTAATGTATTGGCATCTTTAAGGTATGTTGTGGTATCTAACACCAAGATGTGGTAACAGAGCCTTTAATGGATTGGACATCAACGAGCCTTGACCATGTCATTATTTCACTGGTTTTCTTTTCTTGGACCAGTTAGGTAGTTTGTGACCACAGTCTGTTTACATCCCACAAGAGCTAAAGTATTGAGGATGCTTTCACCCCAGTCAAACCCTTGTCCCTCTTATTCTTACACTTGAATTTATTTGTTTCTTAAATTGTTGGAAGCAGAAAAGTTAATTTTCTGCCTTAAACGGACACTGAACTGAAAAAATGACTTGCCTTTACCATTTCTATATTTTTAGCACCGTCAGGAACTTGATCCCTTTTTGCTCTCATTTCTCCCTGTCACTAGATCTCCTCATGTCCTGTTCAGCTCACTTTAGTTAGTATGCATTTCTTCTCTCTATGTTTCCCCACCCCCCCAAAACGGAGGCACAAAGGAGTGTGGAGCATGTGCAGTGGGGGATGATCTGTGCCTCACTACAGCCAATAGCATTCACCCAGTGGTTTGTGTTTAGTCAAAGAAACTGCTTTGCTATGGGAAGGTAAGCAGCACTGGGAGATGTAATCACTGTTTGAATCAAGTAAGATTTTCTTTTAGCTGTAGGAATTTGAAGTGTGTGTGTGTTGGTGAGGGGCTTTAAGGTACAGTGCTACATTAGGACTTAAGTAACAGCCAGCAGCTAACTGCAGAATTAGGTTTTATCTGCACAGAAGCACAGAGCAAAGAAAATATTTTTCCTTTTCTGATCTTAATGGTGAATCAATTATCCACACAGTGACAGGAAATAATGCTTTATTTTATAGAAAGTGGAAACTCATCATGCTTACCGAGAGTTTCTTTTCCTGGCCATCCCTTCAGGCAGCACTGAATGTGTTAACTCCCTGGTTTCAAAGCAATAATTATAATATTTGTAGGAAAAAGGGTGGGAGGGCTGCCTGAAGGGATGGACAGAAAAGAAACACTCAGTAAGTATATGAGTTTCCACTTTCCTGCCATCCCTTAGTCAGCCCTGAATGGGTTAGTACCCAAGCATATTAAATGGGAGGGAATGAAACTATAAGACTTATGCTGAAATAATATATTTAATCTGAAGCTCTGGCCAATGTCTTTAACACCCTTGTGACCACAGTTTGCTTGAGAGGCCATCCTCACATCCAACCTGTAGTGTTTTATAAAGGTGGACGGAGTTGACCAATTTGCTGCTCTACACAGCTCATCTGTATCAGCCCCTTCTTCTGTGCCGCCCAAGATGCCGACAGACCTCTAGTTAGAGTGTGCCGTAATTCTTGGGGGGGGGGGGGTACTTTCTCTTGAGAGATGTAGGCTTTCTGTATGGCTTTTTGCAACCCATCTTTTAGGGGTGACCACTGTGGCTGGTTCCCCTTTCCTTGCGCCTTGGTGGAATAACAAATAACCTCTGTGTTTTTCTGAAGAGGCTGTTTTGAGTAGGTATTGCTTTAAACTTTGTCCAACATCAGGATATATCATTTGTGAATCTACCTGCAAACTTTCCTCAGTTACTGCTTTTTCTTAAATAAGAAGAATTCTATGGTCGTTCTTCATTATCTAAACTAAAGTCTGACAAATTAGTTAATTAATGTCTACTTGCTTGAAATCAAAATTGGTTTTCTTCCTGGTGTTCCTTCTCATCAGCTGATACAGATCCTGACGCACTTTAGGCGTCCATATCTGATTTCCTCGACTGCACGAGTAATATAACTTAATATATCAGGCCGAGGAACAGGTACCTCCCTGGGATTTAGATTGTGGTTCATTTAAGTCCACGTCGGATTTTCTTCCTGTACAATGTGCATGAGACATTGTCTACAAACATTCTTTCCTTCTAAGGCAGATTATCACAGGCTTTACAGGGTATTTGGTGTACTCTATCTTTATCCTTTCTCTTCCTTTCCCCTTGTCTCTGCCTTTTCCTTTGGAGCAACCCCCAGAAGAGAACTCTGGCTGAAAGACAATCAATAAAAGATATAATAGAACCTGATTGGTATGCCCCTTTCACTGTAGGGACAGAGAGAGACAGAAACTCACCACCTCCCCTCTGAATTAGCTTCCATTGCTGACCAGCAAAGACAGCTAGGGACTCAGAAATCAAACAACTTGACTGCAAAACAGCTTAGCAGCATGGAGACAGAGATTCTCACTTCCTGAATGCTCAGAACGTGATGACGTCATCCCCGAAACCTGAAGTATTTGTCCAACCAAAAATAAGCTTAATTAGATGCCGCAGAGGGGATCTTGCAGTGGTATCTGTGCTGAGAGGGTGCTAACCTTCACAATGGCACAAACTTCAACTGGAAGAGAGTATGTGGTCGGAATGCACAGTTCTCCCCAGATCTGGGGGGGAGAGAGATTGAAAACTCCCAGCAATGACAGAAGAAAACAGACTACTGCCAAATGGGGTGGGGGACCATTATAACATTGGGAGTGTCTGTTTTCTTCTGTCCCAGCACCTGACACATGCAGTGCTGACTAAGGGATGGCCAGAAATCGATAGTTTCTATGTGTAGTGGTGTCGGGGAGGGACGGGTGATTGCAGTTCTTTACGGACTAGCTGTGCCCCACCCTCTTTAAAAAGTAAAACTCCCAGAGCTAAAAAAACAAGGGATAGGAGGTCAGAAAGGAAAAAAAAAAAGCAGATTTAAGATAAGTGGAAATTAATCCTAATTACTGTGTGATTGGTAAAAAACATGTCCTTTAAATATCCCTCCACTGTCGGTCCCATTTAAAGAGAATCTGTGTTTTTCACTTTCTGTGCTTCCCTGTGTATGCTCAAACTCGTACACACATGAAGAAAGTGACAACCTTGGTGATAACAGCAAAAATACCATTCTGTAATTTACAGCTTTAAGAAAGCGAGGAATAGAGTAGTAGTAGTAGGTGATATTAGACAAAAATGTGGCTGCATTACTACTTTTTGGTGAACATGGCGTTTTAGGGGGCATGTCACCCTTAAAACAAAAACTGGTCACTTGCCAGTTCCTTCCCCCACTGATATTTTAACATTTTTATACCTGCATTTCTAAACAGATATTTAAGGATAATTATTGTCCCTATTCTATGAAAGTAAACTGCCCCCTCCTCCATGCAGTCATCAGGGCTGTGACAACTGACATCATAGCCAACAAGTCCTAAGTTTAAATCCCCCCTTGGACACATCTGCAGGTGTTTGTATGTTTCTCCTCATGCTTGCGTGGGTTTCCTCCTTCTTAACTATACATACTGGATTTTTTTGTTTAAAAACTAGGGCCTGTTGGACAGCTTCCTGATTATGACAGAATCAGAAGTGGAATGTATTGGCTAGAGAGTAGAATCAAAAGAAACCAAGCTTTTTCTGTGAACGGCATCAGAAGACTCTTGCTTCAAGCCAGTGCCACCTGGATTCTGAAAATAATCCTTGCTATTTGTCACCTAATCCTGCTGGGGACTCTCAAGTGGACTGTTCATGTGTATTACCTGCACTTTGAATTTTTTTTTTAAATAAAATCTAATATAAATTATGAACAACATGGGGTATTTGCATTTTATTATAACAAACATACATTTATATAGAGCATTCATTTCTTAGTCTTGGAGGCATCAGCACTTGTTCTTGAGCAGCTTTTTAGCTTAACCATTTTCACAACCAGCTCCTAGGAGGAAGAGAGACCGATTTATAACCCGCAGCATAGAAATTAAATGTATAAAGAAAGAATCAGGAATAACTTGCTTACAACAAAAGAGTTTTAAACTTTGCATTATTTTACCCATTATTATAAATTATAGGATTAATTCTTGTCAGCTTAATTATGGAAAGTATTTTTCTCCAATAGGAAATCACATGTAAAAAATTTCCAGAGCAATGGGCCATAGGAAAACCCACAGTATCAGAAACTTCTGATACTGTGTGGTTATCGTAGAAAAATGTGCAATGGTATGGTCAGGCGATCTTGTCATAATTTTACGATTTTAAGTAGCAGTATTGATAGCAATAACGCGCCTTTTAAATAGGTTTTTTTTTTGTGTATAATTACCACTCTCAAAGGAACAGATTTTTACTATTGACTTGACTTCAAATAGAGTTCCAAGCATATATAAGCAGCACTGACAAAAATACCTCACAAAGCAAACATAAAAATATATGCAACCTTATATCTCTTCATGCAGTCTTTCTTGGACCTGCCAGGAACAGCTTCTGCTCTTTTCCCATCGCTCAGGAGAATTGACAGGGTATGTCTTCAAAGCTTGCTCTAACAGTTTTTGCTCTTCAGTTGTCCAGGAGTTTTATCACCACCAGGACCTTTTAGTAAAAATATTTTAAAATCTTTACTTAACAGACAGTTCAAGCAAATATCTAATTTTTGTTCAATTTACCTAGGCCATGTAAATGAGTCCCCGGTGTTCAGAGGTGCATGTTATTTGCATAACCACAAAGATGCAGGTGGACCATTAAAGGTATGTACACTGTAAATCCGTGTTTAAATAGATATTTTAGCTCCATCCCCACAAGATGTGAAATCCCTTTGCCGCTAATACTTTTTCCTGTTGTCAGTGCGCACAAGCATTGCAGCGATTTCGCCGCAACATGTGCACACTGCAACCGGAAAAATCTGCTCGGCAAAGGGTTTTCACATCTCGTGGGGGCAGAGTTAAAACCACGAGGGGACGAGGAGGAATACAAACTTTGTAGGAGAAAGGTGGCGTATGGGAGGGTGCTAGAAGAAAAAAAAAATCACTTACATACATCTAAAGATTAAAGGATAAGTGCACTGTAAAATCAAGTTATTTATTTGGAAGCTGCAGCTTTAAAAATACTGTTGCCATTATTTTTTTTTTTTTTTTTTACTATGTCCCTCCAGAGCCTAGCTTTGTGCCTTGAAAGTTGCTGACATCTTGTTACTGGTTTGCTGAATGTCAAGCTCCGCCCCTCTGAGATTTCCTCTGCTTTCTCCTGCTTGAGCCTCAAACAGTAATGATTGTGAGTTTCGTGGTTGAGGCTCAACAGGAGAGTGCACGGACTCGCAGGCATTACTGTTTGAGGCTCAAGCAGGAGAAAGCAGAGGAAATCTCAGAGGAACGGAGCTTAACATTCAGCAACCAGTAACAAATGTCAGCACTTCCAAGGCACAAAGCTAGCCCTGGAGGGACATAGGTAAAAAAAAATATGGCAACGGTATTTTTAAAGCTGCAGCTTCCAAATGAACATAACTTGATTTTACAGTGCACTTATCCTTTAAGCTATCTAGACGTTAAGTTGGATTTACAATGTACATACACACCACTATCATATTGAGAGGTCATGAGCAACAATTACCCACATCATCCAGCATTTGATATATTTGTCAAATATGATGCATATGCAATCCCTGGGTAGTTTTTTTTTTTTTTTAACTGTTTTTTATGTTAAGTATCTATATCATGAACAACATTGGATAAAATCAAACAGAGTACCATGGACAGGTTTTCCAAATTTTAGAGGACACTTTTCCAAAAAGCAGGATGTATAGATATTTTCAAGATCGATTTGTGCCATGATAGGGCAGTGTGCGATAGAAAAAATAAATGTCAGTAACTATGCAAATGTACGCCCTCCGCAGAAGAAATACACATCCCCTATGCAACTATGTGTACAAAGAGGTGTCATTAAGTTGGAAAGCTATGCAACACCAATATTAGATACCTGGGACCAAATTTCTATAAATTTGGTGGGCATTCTGCGATTAACATTATCACTCTGAGCATAGGCAGCATATTAGTTACAATAGTTTTCCCCAGAGACTGTAGAGCTGTGGGGCATTCTTTGCCAGAAAAGAGGGCTCTTCTGGCAAAGAATGTTTCTCAGACAAGCTTAATTCATGGGCATTCCATATATCAAATTCTGGAATGCCCAAAATAGTTGGGATTCATGTGGGATCCGGTAATGTAGAATATCTGAGAGATCGTTCATTATCTAGATCCAAATCTAGATACTTTTGTAGTTTCCACAAAGGTGTCAAAAGTCAACCGTGATTGTCAACATTTGGGGCATTCTGGGGAGTGGGTTGGGGACATACGGTGGAGTATATATGGAGAAATGTAGACTTGATGGAGGATGTACAATTACATTAACTTGTTTGGGGCTGCAGGGGTCTCAAGAGGTGGGTTTTAGCTAGATCTTGCCAGTCCTCCACTACAACTGCAGGGATCGGGGCCTGTCATTTATTTGCACCACAGTGGTACCCTCTGTAGGTGGTGCATTAGTAGACAGATTTATTGTCTTGATATCAGGTGCCTTTCCCCAAAGATTTGAGACATGGGCAGAAAGTTAACCCTCCCTCCTGCTGTCAAACTAAAATTAACTTATCATGGTTATTTGACAACCCAAACTACCCTCAAACCGTTCTGAAGTACTGCATTATCTCAGATGTAATACAGCTTTGTGTTCCTCTTGAATTTGTCAAATGCTTTCTATTTATATCATCATCCTTCTGCTGGGGATCTGTATCATAGCAAAGTAGAACAAATATAGAACCACCTTATTCTGAAACAAAAATCTTTTTCTAATTCTAAATCTTTTTAAAATCTTTTTAATTTAGTTTTACAATGAAGAATTCAATTCATGAGATAACTAAGAAAATTTCCAGAAAATCATTATTTAGGGCTAGGCCTACTGCATACTGATTTCCACCTAATCAGCTAAATCATGATTTAAAACTATTAATCATGATTACTGTGATTAGTTTACCATTAGGGGATGTACCAGAATCTCTCTACAGGAACTTACACTTAAGAAGAAAATGCCAGTCCACAATAACAGTGGATACCAACTCCAGACCCTCAATGTATTATTTATAAAGAGATGTTTAACATTGTTTTAAACTCTATGGAGTAGTGCTTTTATAGTTCATGGAGGAAGAACTATTAAATTAAATCATACACTTTTAGATCCTTACGAAAAAGTTTTACTCTACTTATGCTTGTGTTCCCCTGGATTTTCAAAAAAAAAAAAATTTTAAAGTTGAGAGATGTTACCTAGCTTCTGCAGGGCTTTGTTTATTGATAACATCTTTTGCAGTCCTTTTTATTCCAGAACTTGAATGTAAATTCATGTAATTGGCAATCACCTCCCACCTGGAAGAGACAAATTAACTGTAATATCAAAAATCTTACAACATTCTGGCTGTTTAAACAGATTCCCTCTTATTCTCTTCCTTCTCATTACCATAACTACTACTTCTCAGCAAATAAATGAGATCATGTCATTTTATTATAATGTTATTTTATTAAAGAGTATCTTCCACTCAAAAATGAATTAAACTAGAGGACGGGGCGAACATGAGAAACTTACCCTCAATCGCACTACTTCCTCTGACAGGTCCCAAGGCTGCCTTGCACATCGCAAGGGTGCATAGTAGCGCAAAACTTACACGGAATTGGCTTTTTACCTTTCTTCTGCGCTGCAATACTGGACTAATCACGGTTACTTCTACGCGTATTGCATCGCACCCTGTATCTCCCTGTGCATGACTGGTAAGCACATTTAAAATTTATAGTAGATGACGAGAGATTCCAGTGAAAGCGGTCATCAACATAAACAGATCTACAAACAATCCCAAAAAGTCCAGGTGTAGTCCAAAAGGCCAGCAGGTGTTTTGTCTCTCTATAGGGGCCAATAGAAAATTGTCACACTCCAAACAATTCCATGATACATTTTTGCCATAAACATCATCTTATTTTAATTAGTGTACGTACCCATCTTAAAGACAACAATACTGTAAAAATTAATAATTAAAAGTACCTGGGGACAGGAGATAGGAGCTGCGCACAAATAATTTTCATCTGCCAGTTAGAGTCCTGGACTTTCCTGTATCAAACATTGCTTCTGCCAGGCTACTTGGTGCTTCAGCGTTGTTTTCGCTGTGCTGGTGCTTCTCACAGAATTATATTGGGAGGTAGAAAATAACAACCCTAGACTCCCGGACCCAGGTACTTTTCATTTAACTATTTTTTAAAAAAATTTATGCACTATAGTTCCCCTTTAAGACTTTTTTTTTTTGCTCGGAGGCATCAAGGTCATGTAAAGATCCCCTGTAGCAGATACAATTGATTTAATATCGCGTTTGTGGAAATTATTATGTCTTTTTTTTAGCCAGTCTTGTGGCTAAAATTAAGTCACGGATGCATATTGCAGGGGAGAGATTTTGGTAAAAAAAACTGAATACAAATAAAGATGTGAATCATTAAATGTTAAAAACACCATTCTAGGTATTTTCCTATATATTATATATATTGTGTGTTAAAAAAGAATCATAACCATATTCTAATGTTCAGCATAAATACCATGCTTTTATCAATGTGCCCCGAGATGTTTATAAATTGGTCAGTCATCCATATTTATAATTAGTTTCATTCTGCTACATATACTTTAAAAGGCTGGTTCATCTTTTTATTGGATACCTTCCATTAGTTCCAGCAGGAAAAGATTAACTCTTTGATTAACAGCTGTAAATCATCTTCTGACCAAGATCTACTGCTACTTCCACCTCCTCCATACCAGAATCTCTCCAGCCCTTGTGCTTGCCTCATACGTGCCTCCTCCTGTTCTTTTCTCTCTTTTATTTGTGCATTTACTTCTTGAATCTAACAAAAATACAAAATATAGATCTCTGAATTATATTAAATGTAAGATGACATTGTATTTTTTGTAATTTCAAAAGTGTGCATTTGAAAGGTTAAGGCTAAGAATATGATTTACTATTACCGTATACAGCTGAAAAAATTGAATTAACCAAGTTGAAGACTAGTATGAAAAAATTGATACAGGATGAGTAAGATATGTACATTTACCATGGAGCCAATGTCATTCAGCATTGTTGGAAGTACCATCTTACATTCTGATACTTTCAGCAGGGTGACCAGACGTGCATATACTAGCTCCATTTGTTGATGACCAGAGAAACGAAAAGAGTGGAACAGTGGTTACATCAACTTCCTATCTTTGAGATTAACTTTGTATGTAGATACATAGATGATAGATTGTGCCTCATCTTACCTAGTTTTTTCAGTTTACTTCTTCAAAGCTATTAAAATCTAAATATAATATAACCTCACAGATAATTGTCAACTAATACCCTTTTCTGACATTCGGGGAAATTCCAACTTCCACCTCCCTCCCTGTTCCGCTACCTACAACTACAGTACTGTATAAATCTGAGTTCCACAGTACTCAATCCCCATGCAACCTCACCCTATATACCAACTGCTTGCTCAGCCAAGAATTTAGAGATTATCAATAAACTAATAAGTAAATGTCACAGATATAAGTATCACCATCTGCTCCTAATAAATTAATGCAATTATGGTATTGCATCATCTTACCTCTCCCTATCACGCATGGTACACATTTTCCCTACATATTTCTCCTCTTGTCCTAAATGCCAGCAACAGTTCTGCAGACTTTGCGCTCTCATTGGCTCTGTCCCCAAGTTAATAGATTTTGGAATAAGAACAACACTTAACTAACTGAAGTTTTAAAACAATGATGTACCTCTCTATATTGGGAGTCTGGAAATTGATGTATCCTGGAACAGATTTCATTTTTGTTCTTAGATAATCTCTATTTTATAGCAGAAGAACAAATCCAACCTACTGCCTCTACCATCCACTAAACTCAATACACTGGAAGGTAATGTTAAGGTATATTAGCCTCAGTTGGGAAGCATATTCATTAACTAGGCGGCCTTGGGAATTTTACAAGATCTGGTCCCCATGGTGTAACCATTTTAATATAAATATATGAAGTGAAGGAATAGTTCTAAAGAAATGTGATATGAAAAGTGTCTGGTTTTGCCTGGGGCACTTGTGGCATCCAGGTTGGAAAAAAAAAAAAAATAAATCAACTGATTTTGAAGTAAAAGTCTAAATTGTCCATAAAACAGATACAATGCTATAACTGTACTGATTCTTTTTATCCCATGTTCCAAGTTACCCACCATAACCAACCCCCTCAGTGTGCTAAAATACACCCAATGTACAAATGTACATACGACTGCTGTATCTAAATCTATGTAGCCTTTTGTACAAATTATATGTTTTACTCTAAAATCAATGGTGTACAAAAACTTCAGTTTAAAAACTAAATATTAACATAACCAAAAAAATTTCAGAAGATAATACCTGTTTTCCACAGCAATTTCCTTCTTCCTTTTTGTGCTTACAGAAAGGGTCTCTTTAGGGACTGGAACTGAAAACAGAATAAAACAAAGATTTATCTCGTCGTATCACCAATCAATGTCAGGGTAATTGAAGTCCCCCATAATGAGCACACTCCCCAAACTTGCAGCCCTTGCCAACTGCATATGAAGTTGACTCACCTCCTCTCTGCTAGCATTTGGCGGCTTATAGCAGACACCAACAATGACATTACCCCCTGTTGCCTAATTCCACCCATATTGCCTCCACTTTAACATCCATATCGTTAGTTATCTCTTCTTTTAACTTTGGCTTCAATACTTTTTTAACATAAACACATACTCCTCCCCCTTTCCTTTTTTCTCTGTCCTGCCTAAACGAGGCATATCCTTCTAAATTTACAGCCCAGTCGTGAGAACTGTTCAACCACGTTTCTGCTATACCTATTACATCATACTTTTCATTCAATGCCATCATTTCCAATTCACCCATTTTGTCAGCCAGGCTTCTCGCATTTGCAAACATACATTTTAGATTATGATCCTGTAATTTATTTGTACACTTTTTTTTTTTTTAAATTAATTTTATTATTCCGTTCAAGTTAGTAGCTAGCATTGCATATACAATATAATAAATTTTACAGTAGCATATACACATATAAATTGCCTAGTTTGTTCTTACATAGTAGTTATAAACAGGGTAAGAGAGGTAGATAATTGTTATATTTCTTACACATTCTTTAATTGTGTTGTACTCAATGTTTCAGCATTTTCGTGTAACGCATTCGGCTTATATTACCCACTTGAACTATTAGTTGGTTTTGTAACTTTGTACTATCACTGTAGCCTAACTAGACTTTAAAACATTAAAAGAAAATTAGAAATTTCTCTGCTTATTGTTATTGTTAATCTAAAACATTGTGTGTTATAAACTGGCACTGCAATTACCTTCGTTCAAGGATATTTGTTGCTTCAATATATTGTGACAGACAGGCATGCCCTGCCCCGGGGCGCTCTCATCACGGGCCATGGGTAAAATTGTTGTACCCCTTCTAAATTGGAATATCGCTTTATTGATATTGTACGGTAGCATGGAAGGAGTGCCAAATTTCCCATATCTTATGATATTTGGTGGGGCTACGCCTATGTTGGTATAAAATTTTCTGGTAGGGTAGGTCTTACTTCCGGTGCCATCCATTTGACTGTGATATTTTTTCTGGCATAGAAAAGTATTTGACTGATCAATGTGGCCTGGTGTTTAGGCCACATCTCTTCGTCCACACATCCCAGTACACAAAGTTCCGGTGATTGGTCTATATGTAGGTTTAATTGTTGATTAATAAATTTTATAACTAGGTTCCAGTAATGTTGAAAGCGTGGGCACGCCCATATAAGGTGCCAAAAGTCTGCGCTGGTTGCTTGACATTCAGGGCAAATATCCTGCTGCGTTGTTCGGACGTGTTTGAGTTGTTTGGGGGTTAAATATGCTTGATTTGTAATATTTTTTAAAATATTAATATTATTACATATATAAATAATATATGTAATATTGGATCAGCTTGTTTTGTGCTGCCGGCGAGGCTTTATTGTGGCTAGAGAGCATCCGTTCTATTGTATCACTGTCGATATTATCTATACATAGTTTCCATTTATCAATTAGCTTATTAACATTCGGCTTAGTATAAGCTTGCAGAAGAATTTTGTACAAGTCGGGATATCATTCCCTTTTTATTAGGCGATTGGAGAGTCGCGTGGACTGGGTGGTCTCATATTGTTACTGGGTTATCCTGGAATTGATTTTTGAGACAGTGGCGTAGCTGTAAATAGCGGAATTGGAAAGATTTCGGTAGTTTGAATTGATTTTTAAGCAGATCGAATGTTTTGAGTTCATTATTTGTGTACAAATGTCCAAAGTTATATATACCGTGCTTCGCCCACAGCGCTGCCTCGTGAAATGTAGCAAGGCTGGTATAGGCATAGTTGTTCCATAGCGGGGTTTTTGATAGGATCTTAGGATAATTAATTATTCTGTTTGTTAGTTTCCAGATATTGATATCCTGTCTATGCATTGTTGTTACGCACCCGGTTATATGCTTTATAGGATCTCCTATATAGGCAAGGTATGTGCTTTTGAGGTAGTGTTGTAGCATATATTCCGATTGGGTTGGTTGTTCTTCTTTCGATACCCAACACCTCTGGTATTTCAACTGTCCGGCCAGGTAGTATAACTGGAAATTTGGGAGGCCCAGCCCTGCGTTCTCCTTAGATGCTTGTAACTGGAGGAATTTTACCCTAGTTCTTTTTTGTCCCCATAAAAAGATGTTAACAGGCTGTTGATTGTAGAGAAGATTTTTTGGGGAATAATAGCTCATGGCGTGCTGCATTATATATAAAACCTTTGGTAGTATGAAAATTTTTATCACATTTATTTTCCCAATTAGATTTAGTGGCAACACTTTCCAGTGTAATAGTTTGTCTTAAATATCTCTCCATTGATCAAATATATTAAAGTTGTGGAATTCCGACGGTGATTTGGTGATGTGTATCCCGAGATATTTGAAGGACTTGACAACCCGTATTGGTTGTATTGTCTGCGCTGGTGTCACTGCGTTGTCATCTATAAGGAATAGATAAGATTTGTCCCAATTAATATACAGACCGGATTTTGGACTAAAATCATTTGTTTTGTTGCCTGTAGGGAATCCTTTGTTGCATCTAAATATATGATCATATCATCAGCATACAGTCCTATTTTTTCCTCGTATGGGCCAAGTTTTAATCCTTTGATTTTAGGGTGTGATTTGATTCTGCACGCCAGAACTTCTATCGCTAATGCAAATAGGAATGGTGAGATTGGGCATCCCTGCCTAGTACCTCGTGGAGTTGGAACGGTTCTGAGGTGGTCCCTTGTATAGTAATTCTGGCTGTAGGTGAGGTATATAACAGTTGGATCCAAGCGATATAAATTGGTCCAAAGCCCCTGAGAACCTCCCACAGATATATCCATTCAATCGAATTGAATGCTTTTCTGGCATCCAAGGATAGCATTATCCTGTGGCCTGTGTTATCGTGGTCTATCTGGGTTTGAATTAAGGTCCTTCTGATGTTTATAGAGGTGGATTTATTGGGCATGAAGCCCGTCTGTTCGTCGGCGACTAGTGAAGTAATAACTCTCTTTGCTAATATCTTTGCTAGTATTTTGTAGTCACATGTTAATAGGGAGATGGTTCGATAAGAGTCTCTGTTTTCAGGTGGCTTTCCTGGTTTTAGTAGAATTATAATATTCGCTTCACGGAGCGATTTGGGCAGGTGACCTATATTGAATGCCTTGTTGTACATATTTAGTAGCGGCGTGGACATGGTTTCTTCAAATTTTTTATATATCTCTATCGGTAGCTCGTCAAGACCAGGAGCTTTGCCTGTTTGAAGTTGTTGGATTGCGCTCTCTATCTCGGTGACAGTAATTGGGGAGTCTAAAGACTGTTCAGTTGTGAGGCGTGGTACATTGGTGTGAGTTATGTAGTCTATTTCTTGTTGGGTAGCAGTAAGGTTTGAAGAGTATAGTTCCGAGTAGTATCTTTGGAAACTTTGCATTATATCTGATGGATTCTGTATACGTCCCAAAGCTGGATCCTGTATTTCTAGTATTGTAGTGGGTGTATTTATGCTTTTTGTCATATATGTTAGTAGCTTGGCTGACTGATTTCCTAGCTCAAAAAAAGGATTGTTTATTAAAAAATAGTTTTTTGCCTTATTCTGTAGGAGTGCACTGTATGCTCGTTGTTCCATCAGTAGTTTCTCGTAGGTTGTGGAACTGGGCGATCGTATATAGATCTGTTCTGCGTTTTGTGTTTTTTGTCTTTGGACTTCTTCTTTTTCCCTAGTTGTTTTTTTAATATATGAGATTGTGCTTTTTAGAGTGCCTCTTAAGAATGCTTTCATTGCATCCCATTGTACCAATGGTGATATGGGTCCTTGGTCTAGTTCAAGGTAATCCTGCAGTCGTTGTAGTGTGTGATCCCCCTCCGGGAGTTGCGAGAGCCAGAATGGGTGGATTTTCCAAAAATGTGTGTGTTGAGTTAAGGTGTTTCCTGCTAGCTGAATTAAAAGTGGGGCGTGATCTGAGGGTCCTCGTCGAAGGGTTTCTACTTTTTGAATTTTCCATGTTAAAGTGGTAGACACAAGTATATAATCTAATCTGGATAAAGTTCCGTATGTTGCTGAGTGGCATGTGAACGTTGGCTTATTTGGGTTCATGTAGTTCCAGGAGTCCACCCAGTTCCAGTCTTGAGTGAATTGATAAAATTGCGTGTTACTTTTTTGGTGGCCCTGGGAGATTCTAGCTGGTAGTCTATCTCTCAACTCGTTTAGGACTAGGTAAGTTAAAATCTCTGAGACTTATAACCTGTGCCTGAGGGAATTTAGCAGTGAATGGTAGAGCATGTAATAAGAGGGCTATGCTTGCAGGGGGGGGGGGGGGGGGGTTGTAGAAATTTAGTATTACATAAGGAGCAGAGTTTATTTCAAGTGCCGTAAATACAAATCTACCTTTGGTATCTGTCTTGCTTTGCCATATTTTGTAGCGGACTGTATTTCTGATTAGCGTTGACACTCCCCTAGAATATGTTGAGTGGCAGCTATGCGATGCCCACCCCACCCATGGTTTTTGTAAATATTTAGTATCTTGAATTAGGAAATGTGTTTCCTGCAAGCAGACTATGTCTGGAGACTGTCTGCATGTTATATTTGTACAATTTAATAAATATGCCTCCCTATCCCCTATGCTAGCCCCACCCCCCTCTCCGTCCACCACTGGCATATCTACACCCTGCTTTCCTCCTGGGCTATCTATCCCAGTGAGACTGCTAATACCCTCCCCCCCCCCAAACCTAGTTTAAAATCTCCTCCAACCCTCTAGCCATCTTCTCCCCTAAGACAGCGGCACCACCATCAGTGAGGTGCAACCCATCCCTACTAAAGAGCCTGTAGCCGACAGCAAAGTCTGCCCAGTTCTCAATAAACCCAAACCCTTTTTCCTTACACCACCCTTATAGCCACGCATTAATGCTCCTGAGCTCCCACTGTCTCCCTGGCTTAGCACGTGGCTGCGGTAGTATTTCTAAAAACACTACCCTAAAGGTATTTGCTTTTAACTTGGCCCCTAGCTTTCGGAAATCATGTTTAAGGACCTCACCTCCTCCTCTAACTTTTTCATTGGCACCAATGTGAACCAAGACCGCTGGGTCACACCCAGCCCCACCCAATAATCTGTCTAGACAATCCCACCACATGCCGAATCCTAGCACCAGGCAGGCAACACACAGTTTGGCATGTAGGGGCTTGGCGGCAGATTACCCTATCTACCTTCCTTATAATGGAGTCCCCTACCACTACCAGCTGCCGTGCATTCCTGATTCTTCGTTCCTCCTCCCATGTATCAGAGATGGCAGTCCCCTGGGTGCTCAAGGGACTTGCCCCCTCCATACAGGCAAATTTGGAGGTGTCCTCCTCCACTTCATTACCTAAGGCGGCAAATCTGTTGGGATGAGCAATCTGGGAAGAAGCCACCCTACCCTTCGGTGCCTGCTGACCCCCCCAGTTCTGCCAATCCCTGCAATGTTGCAAGCTGCCCCCTTAGACTCTCCACCTCAGCTTCCAAACGGGCAACCCACTCACACCTGACACAGACATAGGTTCCTTGGAACGTCTGCTCCACGTTCCTATACATGTGGCAGGATGCACATTGCATGGTACCGACAAAACTGTCCCTTCAATACACCACACCAGCACAGTGACGCACAAACCTTGTTTAATTGCCCTTCTTGTTTCAATGTCCTTTTTCTATGTCCTTGAAATCAAGGTCCTTAAGAGCAAGGAACTTTATACACGTTCCACTCTAGTTCGTTTCACTCACAGGAAACTTCCTTTTGTTAGGTCCAAACCCGCAACTGGAGTGCATTTGATTGGCAAATAAAATCGTGATTGCATGTGCTCCGAAAATGGATCACAGCGCATGCAATGCGGCCATCCATATTTACATACACTGCTGTTTTTCTCACGCACAAATAAATTGCAAATCGTGATAAGAAACGTGAAATATGTGCGATTGTGGCTTAGCCCTTTAGCCCATTTGTAATTTTTGGTGCTGATGCTGTCAAAGCAATATGTCACACCTATGGTGTAAGGACTTATGTTGGTAAATTCTGCTCTGTGCACTTTAGTATGATTTGCAATTTTGTTCCCATATATAAACAGACTGCCAGCATATCTAGGGTCCATTAACAGTTTTACTTGTGTTGGATAGCTATCCATGCCTGGATCTGTATTCTGTATAAAGGATTACTTTTTATACTTGTGAAGGTTCTCATTCATCCAGGTCATGGTATATCTGTTGTATTCAATTAGATCAACTGGACTTGAAATGTAGTTCTTGAAGACGTTTCGCTAGTCATCCGACGGGCTTTCTCAATTCAGAATGACTTGTACAAGAATCTGTGGCAATTATGGTACGGAAAATCCCAATTAGCATATCACAGCCAGGTGTTAAGGGTGTGATTAGATAGTGGCTAAGAGGTGTTATAGGAACGCCCAGAGTAAGGTGTTAAAACAGCAAATCATTATGGGGAGAAAACCCTCAAACTTGTACGGCAATATGAAAAGACAGCAAGGAAATTGGCAGACTACAGAAACCACCTGCGATTTAACCTCCGATGCAGACAACAAAGGCTAGTACCATGCAGTATACGTCTGGATTCCACGGTTAAAGGCATCAGAGCCAAACAGATACTGCAAAAGGCTCAAACACAGCTCCTAAGTGAACGGGTACGACAGACACATTTTACAGTTGATGCTTTAATGCACAACATTAGTCAACTAGAACAGAACCTGGCCTCACAGCTACCTGTGTCCATCTGGGAAAGAGTGATGGGGTTCACCAAACAAGCACAGCTTTCTCAGCACTGTAAGGGCAAACAAAGGCAACAGAACAAGTTCTCTATTCTGTCATCCCAGAACAGCCCCAAAGGAGAACAACTACCTTGGATACAAAAGGAGGGAAGTGTCACTTCATCAAACAAGGAGGAATGGGTGAGAAACTTGTCTAACAGGACCCTGACCCAGCCAGAAATGGAAGTCCTTGGTAAGGGCTTGAATTTTGCCATCTCCCCTAAAGCCATCCCTGCCATCCCTGTGGTGGATATTATAGCAGCCACAGAAGCCTCAATCCACAATAATAAGGTACCACAGAGTGAGGCAGAACAACTTCGCCTTAAGGTATCTGCAGCCTTAGCCAGTGCTAAAACTCCTTCATCTAACCTGACTACACAGGAAAGAAGAGCCTTAACATCCCTCAAGAAAGATTCCAGTATCACCATTCTACCGGCAGATAAAGGAAGATGCACAGTGGTACTCAACACCTCAGACTACCATGATAAGGTGACCATGCTCCTGGCCGATAACAACACATATGAGGCTTTAACAAGGGATCCCACCAGCCGTTACAAGAAAAGAGTCATAGACTTACTACAACAGCTTCAAAAGGATAAAGCCATTGACCGAGCAATGTATCATCGCCTCTACCCTGGTGAGGCACATCCATGCATATATGGACTCCCAAAGATACATAAGGAAGGGGCCCCACTAAGACCTATAGTCAGCAGCATCAACTCTGTAACATACAAGGTGGCAAAATATCTAGCTAACATCTTAGGACCTTTGGTGGGAAGTTCTAAGCATCACATCCAGAACTCTCAGGATTTCACCAACAAGATTGAAGATATAGTACTCGGTGTAGAAGAAACTATGGTGTCCTATGATGTGACATCTCTCTTCACTTGTATACCCACCAAGGAGGCTGTTGACATGGTGAGAAAACGGCTGGGCCAAGACAGCACTCTTACCAGCAGAACTGATCTCAACCCAGAACAGGTGTGTTCCTTGTTGGACTTGTGCCTGAATGCCACCTATTTCAAATACAGGGATAAGTTCTATAAGCAAAAACATGGATGTGCTATGGGATCTCCAGTTTCACCTATTGTGGCCAACCTTTACATGGAGGAGGTAGAAAAACAGGCGCTTAATACCTTTAAGGGCATAGCACCCAGCCACTGGTTCAGATATGTTGATGACACCTGGGTTAAAATCCACCAGAAGGAAGTACAAGCTTTCACAGAACACATTAATGCGGTGGACCAAAACATTAAATTCACAAGGGAAGAGGTACAAAACAACAAACTGGCTTTCTTGGACTGGCCTTGGTGAAGTTAAGGAAAATGGTAAACTGGAAGTAGAGGTTTACAGAAAACCAACACACACAGATCGTATTGATGTTTGACTCCCACCACCCTTTAGATCACAAGCTGGGTGTCATCAGAACCCTGCAACACAGAGCCGAGACATCCCCACTAGCACAGAGGCGAAGGCTAAAGAAATGAAACATCTCAGAGGAGCCCTTAAAACTTGTGGATATCCAGACTGGGCCTTTGTCAAAAGAAGTAGAAGGAAAGAAAAGAACACAAATACCAACATGAAGGGAAAAGCAAGACAGGAGGAAGAACATGGTCATCCCATATGTAGCAGGGGTCTCCGAGAAATTAAGAAGAATTTTCAAAAACATCGTATCCCTGTCTGCTTTAAACCGAACACACAACTGAGGCAGCAATTGGTACATCCAAAAGACCCAATACCAAAACACAAGAAAAGCGACATCATATATGCGGTGCAGTGCAGTGAAGAATGCTCTGATTTGTATGTGGGGGGACCAAACAGCAACTGCATCAACGTATGGCCCAGCACAGAAGAGCCAATTCCTTGGGTCAGGACTCAGCCGTGTATCTGCATCTTAAGGATAAAGGACATACCTTTGAAGATTGTAATGTTAACATACTGGCGAAGGAACGTGACTGGTTCAAGAGAGGTGTTAAGGAGGCCATTTATGTGAAAATAAAGAAACCAAGCCTAAATAGAGGTGGGGGGGTTCGACACCAACTGTCTGCCATGTACAATGCTGTTTTAACACCTTACTCTGGGCGTTCCTATAACACCTCTTAGCCACTATCTAATCACACCCTTAACACCTGGCTGTGATATGCTAATGGGATTTTCCAGGGTAAATAATTGCCACAGATTCTTGTACAAGTCATTCTGAATTGAGAAAGCCAGTCGGATGACTAGCGAAACGTCTTCAAGAACTACATTTCAAGTCCAGTTGATCTAATTGAATACAACAGATATTACTTTTTATACTAAATCTGGTTTGGTGGACTTCATATGCCCATGTTGTGGAAGCCACTACAGTGCATTCTTGTGTAATACGAAGATGGGGATCCTCCTACCTCTAAACCTGAAGTCATCCAAAAGCCCTACCTTTCACCTTTTAAAGGGCATGTCCACCGCCAGAACTAAAACTTAACCCACTGTGTTGTGTTAAAAAATCCTTACCTTTCTCCTCTGCTCCAAATAGTAGAAATGTATCTGCCCCTTCCCCGTCCTCCTAGAGGACTCTGGCATCTGGTTACAAATGCATGTAATAAGCTGGTAAGAATAAAAGTTAGGGTTGCAGGCAGATCACTGCCAAGTCACTAGTTTTGTTTGTTTTTTTTGCTCTAAGGGTGGGCGTGTATTTTTAAGGGGAAATGTTGAATAGTATATAAAACTATGCTAAGTCATGCTGAAATGATGGGCAGTATTTCGATTAGAAGAATGATGCAGACTGCATTGATTTAATAGTAGCCATACTGCATGCAGTAATAAACTGACACTTAGCCTTGCAGTGTTTAGCTTTTATATGTGTTTTAAAGGAATGAAGTTACAACTGTATGTATCATAGCCTTCAACATTTCCCTTTTGTAGTGCCCACTTAAAAAAACATTATGGTGCAGAGGATAATAAAGTGAACCAGATCTTAGAACAACCTCATGCAGTGCATTTTTCATCCATGTACCAATTAAAAGGGGAATATTGGAGGGTATATAATATATATATATGACCAAGTCTACAAAGAACAGCCTGCAATGTTATTGCAGTGTGTACAAGCCGACAGGTGGATTAAAGGCTATGTCCACCCCGAAAATAAATTTTTAATATTCTGCTCCCCCATGTCCCCCAGCCCCAACCGCATATTTTTTTTTTTCAGAAAGCCCCCAAACTCTTACTTACCTCCCTCGATCCTCCGCCGCACTGCCGGCCCTCTGCTTGCGAGAATGCAAGCAGAGGGGCGGGACCGGCAGTCGCGTCTGTGATTGGCTGAGCGGCAGCCAATCACGGACGGCTGCCGGTCATTCAGTGCAGCGGAGGAAAGCGGAGAGGTAAGTAAGAGTTTGGGGAGCTTTTTAAAAAAAAAAAACATGCGGTTGGGGGTGGGGGACATGGGGGAGCAGAATATAGGGGGTTTTTCGCTGGGGGAGGGGGGACGTGGAATTAATTTAGTAGAACGGGAGGGAGAGGGAGGGGGAGGGAGGGGGGAGAAGGGCTGCAGCACGCATGGCAGGAATCTCCGGGAGGCCAGGTAGCAGGCAGTGTCCTATATGGACCTGCTAGCCTCCTGGTGGGCAGTTTTTGGAACTTTGGGGGGGGACTACAGGAGAACCAGATGGAGTTGGGATGTGAGGTAAGGATTAAACTACACTACATGGTGGGGCCCTTTAAGTTTGTCTGAAGTTGTCATACAAGGGGAGGGTCAGGCTTGTTGAAAAAGAAAAAAAAAAAATTTGGTTAAATGAAGATCTTCTCCATACATTCTGGAATATCCAGGTTAGCGACATGTTATTATAGGGGTTACATTCAAGACTTAAGTTAAAGGGTATCTCCACCTTTATTTTTAACTTTTGCTGTAGTGAGGGGACCCTAGCGCGCGCCCCCCCAACCGCCATGTTTGGCTAAAAAAAAGTAATCAGGAATGTACTTACAGAGCTTTGTTATTCCGATGTTCTGATCCAGCCCTCTGCTTGCAGTAAATTGCAAGCAGGGGTCTGGACCGGCAGCCGCGTCTGTGATTGTTCCCCTGCCTGCTGGAAGTGTAGAACACCAGGGGAACGAAGCTCTGTAAATACATTCCTGATTAGTTTTTTTGCAAACACAGTGGTTGGGGGTGGGCTAGGGTCCCCTACACTACAGAAAAATGATTAAAAGGTAGGGCACCAGGCAGTAAACAGGGATCCAGAGGAAGTGGGGGGCTCCATTGGGTATGCCAGAAACCTCTCAGAGGAAAGGTAAGCAGCAGAAACCTTTTTGCACACAGGAAGGCTCCTACTCTTAGATAGAAACTGCAGGACAACCATTTGGAGCAGGATAGTTATATAAGGATTTAGTGTATGACCATCAGAGTGGCAGAATAAGAGCTAGCTGGCAGTGTAGATTTGTTTTAGTTCTCTTTTAAAGGATTGGTTCACCAAAAAGTTAAACCTTTTTCTTTTTTGCCTTAATCAAGGAACGAGAGGTGAAGGAACTATGTTTTACCTCCCTTTCTTTAATTACCAATACAGGAGCTGGGAAGGAAGCACTTTAACTTAACAAAATTTCTTTACCTCCTGGTCTTCAGTTAAGTCATAAAAGGTGCAACTTTACTCTATGCGCATGCAATACAGAGTCCGTCAGGACCAGTCAGAAAATGTGGTGGAGGAGCAAGAGACCGGGTAAGTTGCTTAACTTCATTCCCAGCTCCTGAATGTTTTATTGAAGACTGGGAGGTAAGATACAGCTCCTTCAGCTCCTGTTCTTCAAAAAAAGTGAAGAGCAAAAAGTGGTTTTAATCACATGGCCAGCTTTAGAATTATAATCAAAGAAATGTAACATTTTTGTCTGATTTTGACACAGGAATACATATGGAGAATGTAAAGATGTCAGTTTCAATTAATTCTTCATTTTTGTCCTCTACCGTTAAGCTGATAAGTGCTGAAACAATACGTGAAGTGTGTACTAAGTACATCTATGATAAGAGCCCTGCAATCGCAGCTGTTGGTAAGCATTTTACAATTTATATCTATTGTTAATCAAGTTTGATGTGCACATGGAAATCTATAGAAACACATCAAAAGCAAATGTATTAAATCAGGGGTGTCAAACTCAATCACATAAGGGGCCAAAATCAAAAAGACATACTAAGTGGTGGGCTGATTTTTTTTTTATTAAGATACTTAGCAGGTGTAGGATTGGGACTCTAGTCTCAGCAGGGAAATGTTGTGAAGCACACCTTTTGGACTGGGTCCTCTGACTGTGGTGAGATTGTGTACTAATGTGGAATCCCACTGTACTCTTCTGGTGCGGTAATGGAATGGCCAATTCCAATGGAAGGCCCTTTGTTACACCTCCCTTCCCAGTGCCGGACTAGATCAGCTGTTACTGCTTCCAAGCCTTACTACACTGCTATCCATTTGTGCAGTCCCAAGAAGCGATGTAGATCTGCTGGCTAGATACCGCAATCAGCTGTTTTTAAAAACAGCTGATCGTGGTATCTAGCAGGCAGATCTACAGTTACGCCACTGCTTAGGACTGTACATATGGATAGCAGTGTAGTAAGACTTGGATGTGCTACAGTCACTGGGGCCCAAAAAACCATCTAGATAGGCCTTGTGTTTGATGTGTGTATTAAATACATCAATCAGCCATAACATTATGACCACTTGCCAAATATTGGGTATGTCTCTATTTTGCCCCCAAAACTGTCCTGATTCATTAAGGCATAAAACTACACTAGGACTCTTAAGGAGCCAATACGTTAAAACTCACCTCCCAACCGATCCTGCAACATTTGAACAATTCTGCAGGAACCACCTAGCCTGTTCTTTTTTGCGATCAACATCCAATCGTAAAATAAATGAGCCAGGCAGACCAACCTGATCATACACCGGTCACTAAAAATAACGGGCTAGCTAGGTGGTTCCTAAAGAATTTCTTGAATGTTGTAGGATTGGTTGGGAGGTGAGTTTAATGTATTGGCATCTTTAAGGTATGTTGTGGTATCTAACACCAAGATGTAGGTAACAGAGCCTTTAATGGATTGGACAATCAACGAGCCTTGACCATGTCATTATTTCACTGGTTTTCTTTTCTTGGACCAGTTAGGTAGTTTGTGACCACAGTAGACTGGTTACATCCCACAAGAGCTAAAGTATTGAGGATGCTTTCACCCAGTCAAAACCCTTGTCCCTCTTATTCTTACACTTGAAATTTATTTGTTTCTTAAATTGTTGGAAGCAGAAAAAGTTAATTTTCTGCCTTAAACGGACACTGAACTGAAAAAAATGACTTGCCTTTATCCATTTCTATATTTTTAGCACCGTCAGGAACTTGATCCCTTTTTGCTCTCAGTTCTCCCTGTCACTAGATCTCCTCATGTCCTGTTCAGCTCACTTCTAGTTAGTATGCATGTCTTCTCTCTATGTATCCACCCCTCCCAAAACGGAGGCACAAATGGAGTGTGGAGCATGTGCAGTGGGGGATGATCTGTGCCTCACTACAGCCAATAGCATTCACCCAGTGGTTTTGTGTTAGTCAAAGAAACTGCTTTGCTATGGGAAGGTAAGCAGCACTGGGAGATGTAATCACTGTTTGAATCAAGTAAGATTTTCTTTTAGCTGTAGGAATTTGAAGGTGTGTGTGTGTGTGGTGAGGGGCTTTAAGGTACAGTGCTACATTAGGACTTAAGTAACAGCCAGCAGCTAACTGCAGAATTAGGTTTTATCTGCACAGAAAGAGCACAGAGCAACAGATAATTATTTTCCTTTTCTGATCTTAATGGTGAATCAATTATCCACACAGTGACAGAGAAATAAGCTTTAATTTTATAGAAAGTGGAAACTCATCATGCTTACCGAGAGTTTCTTTTCCTGGCCATCCCTTCAGGCAGCACTGAATGTGTTAACTCCCTGGTTTCAAAGCAATAATTATAATATTTGTAGGAAAAAGGGTGGGAGGGCTGCCTGAAGGGATGGACAGGAAAAGAAACACTCAGTAAGTATATGAGTTTCCACTTTCCTGGCCATCCCTTAGTCAGCCCTGAATGGGTTAGTACCCAAGCAATATTAAATGGGAGGGAAATGAAACTATAAGACTTTATGCTGAAATAATATATTTAATCTGAAGCTCTGGCCAATGTCTTTAACACCTTGTGACCACAGTTTGCTTGAGAGGCCATCCTCACATCCAACCTGTAGTGTTTTATAAAGGTGGACGGAGTTGACCAATTTGCTGCTCTACACAGCTCATCTGTATCAGCCCCTTCTTCTGCCGCCCAAGATGCCGACAGACCTCTAGTTAGAGTGTGCCGTAATTCTTGGGGGGGGGGGGGGGGGGTACTTTCTCTTGAGAGATGTAGGCTTTCTGTATGGCTTTTGCAACCCATCTTTTTAGGGTGACCACTGTGGCTGGTTCCCCTTTCCTTGCGCCTGGTGGAATAACAAATAACCTCTGTGTTTTTCTGAAAGAGGCTGTTTTGAGTAGGTATTGCTTTAAACTTTGTCCAACATCAGGATATATCATTTGTGAATCTACCTGCAAACTTTCCTCAGTTACTGCTTTTTCTTAAATAAGGAAGAATTCTATGGTCGTTCTTCATTATCTATAACTAAAGTCTGACAAATTAGTTAATTAATGTCTACTTGCTTGAAATCAAAATTGGTTTCTTCCTGGTGTTCCTTCTCATCAGCTGATACAGATCCTGACGCACTTTAGGCGTCCATATCTGATTTCCTCGACTGCACGAGTAATATAACTTAATATATCAGGCCGAGGAACAGGTACCTCCCTGGGAATTTTAGATTGTGGTTCATTTAAGTCCACGTCAGGATTTTCTTCCTGTACAATGTGCATGAGACATTGTCTACAAACATTCTTTCCTTCTAAGGCAGGATTATCACAGGCTTTACAGGGTATTTGGTGTACTCTATCTTTATCCTTTCTCTTTCCTTTCCCCTTGTCTCTGCCTTTTTCTTTGGAGCAACCCCCAGAATGAGAACTCTGGCTGAAAGACAATCAATAAAAGATATAATAGAACCTGATTGGTATGCCCCTTTCACTGTAGGGACAGAGAGAGACAGAAACTCACCACCTCCCCTCTGAATTAGCTTCCATTGCTGACCAGCAAAGACAGCTAGGGACTCAGAAATCAAACAACTTGACTGCAAACAGCTTAGCAGCATGGAGACAGAGATTCTCACTTCCTGAATGCTCAGACGTGATGACGTCATCGCCCGAAACCATGAAGTATTTGTCCAACCAAAAAATAAGCTTAATTAGATGCCGCAGAGGGGATCTTGCAGTGGTATCTGTGCTGAGAGGGTGCTAAGACCTTCACAATGGCACAAACTTCAACTGGAGAGAGGTACTGTGGTCGGAATGCACAGTTCTCCCAGATCTGGGGGGGAGAGAGATTGAAAACTCCCAGCAATGACAGAAGAAAACAGACTACTGCCAAATGGGGGTGGGGACCATTTATAACATTGGGAGTGTCTGTTTTCTTCTGTCCCAGCTGACACATGCAGTGCTGACTAAGGGATGGCCAGGAATCGATAGTTTCTATGTGTAGTGTGTCGGGGAGGGACTGGGTGATTGACAGTTCTTTACGGACTAGCTGTGCCCCACCCTCTTTAAAAAGTAAAACTCCCAGAGCTAAAAAAACAAGGGATAGGAAGGTCAGAGAAGGAAAAAAAAAAAGCAGATTTAAGATAAGTGGAAATTAATCCTAATTACTGTGTGATTGGTAAAAAAACAATGTCCTTTAAATATCCCTCTCACTGTCAGGTCCCATTTAAAGAGAATCTGTGTTTTTCACTTTCTGTGCTTCCCTGTGTATGCTCAAACTCGTACAGCACATGAGAAAGTGACAACCTTGGTGATAACAGCAAAAATACCATTCTGTAATTTACAGCTTTAAGAAAGCGAGGAATAGAGTAGTAGTAGTAGGTGATATTAGACAAAAATGTGGCTGCATTACTACTTTTATGGTGAACATGGCGTTTTAGGGGCATGTTCACCCTTAAAACAAAAAACTGGTCACTTGCCAGTTACCTTCCCCCAACTGATATTTTAACATTTTATTACCTGCATTTCTAAACAGATATTTAAGGATAATTATTGTCCCTATTCTATGAAAGTAAACTGGCCCCTCCCTCCATGCAGTCAATCAGGGCTGTGACAACTGACATCATAGCCAACAAGTCCTAAGTTTAAATCCACCCTTGGACACATCTGCAGGTGTTTGTATGTTCTCCTCATGCTTGCGTGGGTTTCCTCCTTCTTAAACTATACATACTGGATTTTTTTGTTTTAAACTAGGGCCTGTTGGACAGCTTCCTGATTATGACAGAATCAGAAGTGGAATGTATTGGCTAAGAGAGTAGATCAAAAGAAACCAAGCTTTTTCTGTGAACGGCATCAGTAAGACTCTTGCTTCAAAGCCAGTGCCACCTGGATTCTGAAAATAATCCTTGCTATTTGTCACCTAATCTAGCTGATGGGACTCTCAAGTGGACTGTTCAGTGTTTATTACCTGCACTTTGAATTTTTTTTTTAAATAAAATCTAATATAAATTATGAAAACAAATGGGGTATTTGCATTTTATTATAAAACAAACATACATTTATATAGAGCATTCATTTCTTAGTCTTGGAGGCATTCAGCACTTGTTCTTGAGCAGCTTTTTTAGCTTTTACCATTTCAACCAGCTCCTAGGAGGAAAGAGAGACCGATTTATAACCCGCAGCATAGAAATTAAATGTATAAATGAAAGAATCAGGAATAACTTGCTTACAAACAAGAGTTTTAAACTTTGCATTATTTTACCCATTATTATAAATTATAGGATTAATTCTTTGTCAGCTTAATTATGGAAAGTATTTTTCTCCAAATAGGAAATCACATGTAAAAAATTTCCAGAGCAAATGGGCCATAGGTAATAACCCACAGTATCAGAAACTTCTGATACTGTGGGTTATCGTAGAAAAATGTGCAATGGTATGGTACAGGCGATCTTGGTCATAAATTTTACGATTGTTAAAGTAGCAGTATTGATAGCAATAACGAGCCTTTATAAATAGGTTTTTTTTTTGTGTATAATTACACTCTCAAAGGAACAAGGATTTTTACTATTGACTTGACTTCAAATAGAGTCCAAGCAATATATAAGCAAGCACTGACAAAAATACCTCAACAAAGCAAAACATAAAAATATATGCAACCTTATATCTCTTCATGCAGTCTTTCTTGGACCTGCCAGGAACAGCTTCTGCTATCTTTTCCCATCGCTCAGGAGAATTGACAGGGTATGTCTTCAAAGCTTGCTCTAACAGTTTTTGCTCTTCAGTTGTCCAAGGAGTTGTATCACCACCAGGACCTTTTAGTAAAAATATTTTAAAATCTTTACTTAACAGACAGTTCAAGCAAATATCTAATTTTTGTTCAAATTTACCTAGGCCATGTAAATGAGTCCCCGTGTTTCAGAGGTGCATGTTATTTGCATAACCACAAAGCAGTGCAGGTGGACCATTAAAGGGTATGTACACTGTAAATCCGTGTTACTAGATAGATTTTTAGCTCCATCCCCACAAGATGTGAAAATCCCTTTGCCAAGCTAATACTTTTTCCTGTTGTCAGTGCGCACAAGCATTGCAGCGATTTCGCCGCAACATGTGCACACTGCAACCGGAAAAATCTGCTCGGCAAAGGGATTTTCACATCTCGTGGGGGCAGAGTTAAAACCACGAGGGGACAGGAGGAGGAATACATAAACTTTGTAGGAGGAAAGGTGGCGTATGGGAGGGTGCTAGAAGAAAAAAAAAATCACTTTACATCTAAAGATTAAAGGATAAGTGCACTGTAAAATCAAGTTATTTATTTGGAAGCTGCAGCTTTAAAAATACTGTTGCCATATATTTTTTTTTTTTTTTTTTACCTATGTCCCTCCAGAGCCTAGCTTTGTGCCTTGAAAGTTGCTGACATCTTGTTACTGGTTTGCTGAATGTCAAGCTCCGCCCCTCTGAGATTTCCTCTGCTTTCTCCTGCTTGAGCCTCAAACAGTAATGATTGTGAGTTTCGTGGTTGAGGCTCAAGCAGGAGAGTGCACGGAACTCGCAGGCATTACTGTTTGAGGCTCAAGCAGGAGAAAGCAGAGGAAATCTCAGAGGGACGGAGCTTAACATTCAGCAAACCAGTAACAAAATGTCAGCAACTTCCAAGGCACAAAGCTAGGCCCTGGAGGGACATAGGTAAAAAAAAAATATGGCAACGGTATTTTTAAAGCTGCAGCTTCCAAATGAACATAACTTGATTTTACAGTGCACTTATCCTTTAAGCTATCTAGACGTTAAGTTGGATTTACAATGTACATACACACCACTATCAATATTGGAGAGTCATGAGCAACAATTACCCACATCATCCAGCATTTGATATATTTGTCAAAATATGATGCATATGCAATCCCTGGGTAGTTTTTTTTTTTTTTTTAACTGTTTTTATGTTAAGTATCTATATCATGAACAACATTGGATAAAATCAAACAGAGTACCATGGACAGGTTTTCCAAATTTTAGAGGACAACTTTTCCAAAAAGCAGGATGTATAGATATTTTCAAGATCGATTGTGCCATGATAGGGCAGTGTGCGATAGAAAAAATAAATGTCAGTAACTATGCAAATGTACGCCCTCGCAGAAGAAAATACACATCCCCTATGCAACTATGTGTACAAAGAGGTGTCAATTAAGTTGGAAAGCTATGCAACACCAATATTAGAGTACCTGGGGGACCAAATTTCTATAAATTTGGTGGGTCATCTGCGATTAACATTATCACTCTGAGCATAGGCAGCATATTAGTTACAATAGTTTTCCAGCCAGAGACTGTAGAAGCTGTGGGGCATTCTTTGCCAGAAAAGAGGGCTCTTCTGGCAAAGAATGTTTCTCAGACAAGGCTTAATTCATGGGCATTCCATATATCAAATTCTGGAATGCCCAAAATAGTTGGGATTCATGTGGGATCCGGTAATGTAGAATATCTGAGAGATCGTTCATTATCTAGATCCAAAATCTAGATACTTTTTGTAGTTCCACAAAAGGTGTCAAAAGTCAACCGGTGATTGTCAACATTTGGGGCATTCTGGGGAGTGGGTTGGGGACATACGGTGGAGTATATATGGAGAAATGTAGACTTGATGGAGGATGTACAATTACATTAACTTGTTTGGGGCTGCAGGGGATACTAAGAGGTGGGTTTTAGCTAGATCTTGCCAGTCCTCCACTACAACTGCAGGGATCGGGGCCTGTCATTTATTTAGCACCACAGTGGTACCCTCTGTAGGTGGTGCATTAAGTAGACAGATTTATTGTCTTGATATCAGGTGCCTTTCCCCAAAGATTTGAGACATGGGCAGAAAGTTAACCCTATCCTCCTGCTGTCAAACTAAAATTAACTTATCATGGGTTATTTGACAACCCAAACTTACCCTCAAACCGTTCTGAAGGTACTGCATTATCTACAGATGTAGATACAGCTTTGTGTTCCTTCTTGAATTTGTCAAATGCTTTCTTATTTATATCATCCTTCTGCTGGGGATCTGTATCATAGCAAAGTAGAACAAATTAATAGAAACCCTTATTCTGAAAACAAAAATCTTTTTCTAATTCTAAATCTTTTTTAAAATCTTTTTAATTTAGTTTTACAATGAAGAATTCAATTCATGAGATAACTAAGAAAATTTCCAGAAAATCATTATTTAGGGCTAGGCCATACTGCATACTGATTTCCAACTAATCACAGTAATCATGATTTAAAACTATTAAATCATGATTACTGTGATTAGTTTACCATTAGGGGATGTACCAGAAATCTCTCTACAGGAACTTACACTTAAGAAAGAAAATGCCAGTCACAATAACAGTGATACCAACTCCAGACCCTCAATGTATTTATTTATAAAGAGATGTTTAACATTGTTTTAACTCTATGGAGTAGTGCTTTTATAGTTCATGGAGGAAGAACTATTAAATTTAAATCATAACACTTTTAGATCCTTAACGAAAAAGTTTTACTCTACTTATGCTTGTGTTCCCCTGGATTTTCAAAAAAAAAAAAAAATTTTAAAGTTGAGAATGTTACCTAGCTTCTGCAGGGACTTTGCTTTATTGATAACATCTTTTGCAGTCCTTTTTATTCCAGAACTTGAATGTAAATTCATGTAATTGGCAATCACCTCCCACCTGGAAGAGACAAATTAACTGTAATATATCAAAATACTTACAACATTCTGGCTGTTTAAACAGATTCCCTCTTATTCTCTTCCCTTCTCATTACCATAACTACTACTTCTCAGCAAATAGAATGAGATCATGTCAATATTTATTATAATGTTATTTTATTAAAGAGTATCTCCACTCAAAAATGAATTAAACTAGCAGGAGACAGGGGCGAACATGAGAAACTTACCCTCAATCGCACTACTTCCTCTGACAGGTCCCAAGGCTGCCTTGCACATCGCAAGGGTGCATAGTAGCGCAAAACTTAACACGGAATTGGGCTTTTTACCTTTCTGCGCTGCAATACTGGACATAATCACGGTTACTTCTGGTATTGCATCGCACCCTGTGAATCTCCCTGTGCATGACTAGGTAAGCACATTTAAAATTTATAGTAGATGACGAGAGATTCCAGTGAAAGCGGTCATCAACAATAAAAAGATCTACAAACAATCCCAAAAAGTCCATGTGTAGTCCAAAAGGCCAGCAGGTGTTATTGTCTCTCTATAGGGGCCAATAGAAATTGTCACATCCAAACAATTCCATGATACATTTTTTGCCATAAACATATCTTATTTTAATTAGTGTACGTACCCATCTTAAAAGACAACAATACTGTAAAAAATTAATAATTAAAAGTACCTGGGGACAGGAGATAGGAGCTGCAGCACAAATAATTTTCATCTGCCAGGTTAGAGTCCTGGACTTTCCTGTATCAAACATTGCTTCTGCCAGGCTTACTTGGTGCTTCAGCGTTGTTTTCGCTGTGCTGGTGCTTCTCACAGAAATTATATTGGGAGGTAGAAAATAACAACCCTACCTCCCGGACCCAGGTACTTTTCATTTTAACTATTTTTTAAAAAAAATTTTATGCACTATAGTTCCCCTTTAAGACTTTTTTTTTTTGCGGAGGCATCAAGGGTCATGTAAAAGATACCCCTGTAGCAGATACAATTGATTTAATATCGCGTTTGTGGAAATTTATTATGTCTATTTTTTAGCCAGTCTTGTGGCTAAAATTTAAGTCACGGATGCTATAATTGCAGGGGAGAGATTTTGGTAAAAAAACTGAATACAAAATAAAGATGTGAATCATTAAATGTTAAAAACTACCATTCTAGGTATATTTCCTATATATTATATATATTGTGTGTTAAAAAAGAATCATAACCATATTCTAATGGGTCAGCATAAATACCATGCTTTTATAAATGTGCCCAGATGTTTTATAAATTGGTCAGCATCCATATTTATAATTAGTTTCATTCTGCTACATATACTTTTAAAAAGGCTGGTTCATCTATTTTATATTGGATACCTTGCATTAGTTCCAGCAGGAAAAAGATTAACTGCTTTGATTAACAGCTGTAAATCATCTTCTGACCAAGATCTACTGCTACTTCCACCTCCTCCCATACCAGAATTCTCTCCAGCCCTTGTGGCTTGCCTCATACGTGCCTCCTCCTGTTCTTTTTCTCTCTTTATTTGTGCATTTACTTCTTGAATCTAACAAAAATACAAAATATAGATCTCTGAATTATATTAAATGTAAGATGACAAATTGTATTTTTTGTAATTTCAAAAGTGTGCATTTGAAAGGTTAAGGCTAAGAATATGATTTACTATTACCGTATACAGCTGAAAAAAGTGAATTAACCAAGTTGAAGACTAGTATGAAAAATTGATACAGGATGAGTAAGATATGTACAATTTACCATGGAGCCAATGTCATTCAGCATTGTTGGAAGTACCATGCTTTACATTCTGAATAAACTTTCAGCAGGGTGAGCCAGACTGTGCATATGCTAGCTCCATTTGTTGACCAAGAAAAAGTGGAACAGTGGTTACATCAACTTCCTATCTTTGAGATTAACTTTGTATGTAGATTTACATAGATGATAGATTGTGGCCTCATCTTACCTAGTTTTTCAGTTTACTTCTTCAAAGCTATTAAAATCTAAATATAATATAACCTCACAGATAATTGTCAACTAATAACCTTTTCTGACATTCGGGAGAAATTCCAACTTCCACCTACCTCCCTGTTCCGCTACCTACAACTACAGTACTGTATAATATCTGAGTTCCACAGTACTGCAATCCCCATGCAACCTCACCCTATTATACAACTGCTTGCTCAGGCCCAATTTAAGAGATTATGCAGATAAACTAATAAGTAAATGTCACAGATATAGTATCACCATCTGCTCCTAATAAATTAATGCAATTATATGTATTGCATCAATCTTACCTCTCCCTATCACGCATGGTACACATTTTCCCTACATATTTCTCCTCTTGTCCTAAATGCCAGCACAGTTCTGCAGACTTCTGGCATCTCATGTGGCTCTGTCCCCAAGTTAATAGATTTTGGAATAAAGTAACAACACTTAACTGAAGTTTTAAACAATGATGTACCTCTCTATATTGGGAGTACTGGAAATTGATGTCTGGAACAGATTTCATTTATTGTTCCTTAGAGAATCTCTATTTTATGCCAGAAGAACAATAATCCAGACCTACATGGCCTCTACCTCCACTAAACTCAATAACTGGAAGGTAATGTTAAGGTATATTAGCCTCAAGTTGGGAAGCATATTCATTAACAGAGGCTGCCTTGGGAAATTTTACAAGATCTGGTCCCCATGGTGTAACCATTTTAATATAAATATATGAAGTGAAGGAGATAGGTTCTAAAAGAAATGTGATATGAAAAAGTGTCTGGTTTGCCTGGGGCACTTGTGCATCCAGGTTGGAAAAAAAAAATAAAAATCAACTGATTTTGAAGTAAAAGTCTAAATTGTCCATAAAACAGATACAATGCTATAACTGTACATGATTCTTTTTATCCCATGTTCCAAGTTACCCACCATAACCAACCCCCTCAAGTGCTAAAATACACCCAATGTAACAAAATGTACAATACGACATGGCTGTATCTAAATCTATGTAGCCTTGTTGTACAAAAGTATATGTTTACTCTAAAATCAATGGGTCTACAAATAAACTTCAGTTTAAAAAAAACTAAATATATAACATAACCAAAAAAATTTCAGAAGATAAATACCTGTTTTTCCACAGCAGATTTACCTTCTTCCTTTGTGCTTACAGAAAGGGTCTCATTTAGGGACTGGAAACTGAAAACAGAAGTAAAACAAAGATTTATCTTCTTAGCAGATATGCATGTACACACTTTATACAGTTTTTATAGTTTATATAGTTCTGCATACTATACACAGCACCATTTATACTACATAGTAGTGCACCGATAATAAATATATTATTGGACAGTTGAGTCCCATACAGATCCATTAAGGGGGTAGATTATAATCCAGATATTGTTGATTAAACCATCCCAAAAGCCCCAAATGTGCAAAGTAAGAAACTGATGGCAGCTACTTTGCATGTCCTAAGATGTTGGAAGACCATTCTTAACTTATTACATATTATTGCCTATCACTGACAGCAGAAGTATGTCTTAGAATTACTAGATTCAGAACACTGGGATAGTTTATTTGGCTTCTCTTTTGTTCTTTCACTTTTTTAGATGCAAAAAAACAACTCAGACACAGATACACATACCTACTGATCCACCCTCACAACACAACCTACCCCTTACAATTCCATGGCAACCATAATCAAAAAAGTTATTTTTAGTCATAAACACAAAAACAATACCCTCCATACACCACACAAGACACAGGTACACACACGTGCATATACAGCCTAACACCCAGCTTTCTATTTCCACGGCAACAATATATACAATAATAAAAATATATGTATTTAATCAGAATGGATTATACAATTGAAATGTTCCACTGCCATAGCAAGATCATTGAATTTTAAAACCTGCAACACAGACTCGCACATTCCCTTCTAAAATGCATTTGAAGCCAAATTCAAAGTTTATACATAAACTTTTTCTTTCTAGTTACAAGAGACACTGTTGGAGTCATATAGAGAAAGAAAATCAGTTTTGGAAGATTCAGTATTTGTGAATACTGTAAAGCGCTTGAGGGAAGACAGTAACTCCTACAGCAGACACTAGGATAAGACCCAAGAGGGACTCCATTGAGCCAAAGGTCACGCAAGAAAAGTGACAGATAGTGGGATCTGACTCTTTTGGGTCTTAACCTTGAATTCAGCTTGTATTTTTCTGTAAAGGTGGGTACACACAAGGACTTTTTGTACTAGGGACTAGGGACTTTGGTACTAGGGAGCGCTCAGCCGGGACAAATAACTGTTGCAGCAATTGTGGTCGCAACCGATCGTGCCGCCCCATAGGGAATGGCATGATCGGCCATGATTCACCAACAGGTCTGATAGGGTTAATGTTTTCCACTTCAGTAATGGACAAGTAAAGCTTAAATTACCTTGTAAGTTCAAGGCGATCACAGAGTTTCTCAATCTCCTCCATCATTTTAAAACTTTCCACTTCATTCTCAGCAAAATAATTCCAGTTCTAAAGGAAACAAAATGTTGTCGTTATCAGAGAAACCAGTCCCTGTCCTGTCAGTCAGTCTGTTGTGGACCTTTCTAACCCCAATGATAAAAAAAACAACAATCTACTGTACACAAATGTGAAGTCTTGCAGATCTCTGCACAACTATTCTGCTTAATGCTGTTGGAAGAGACGTCAAAATCACTAGCACGAAAGCAGTGACCAAGCACACACCTGATGGCATTCTTGTATTCAGTGTCACAGCAGGTCCTCATCCAGATAAATAAATACATACAGCTACATTTTTTAGTGCAGAGTAACCCATGTAAGTATGTAGTCAATAGTAAGCTTGTAAAACAAGAAAAATGTGACACAGTGAAAGAATACACTGAATGAGGCCAGGTAAATACTGTATCCATATAAAAGAAAGGGGAAGGGGGAGAAAAGAAAGAAGGAAAGAAAGAACAGGGGCCCAGACAGCCAGAAACCAAAGAAACCAGGAGTAAGAAAACAGAAGCAAGAGCAGATAAAGAAAAAATATGATAAGAAAAAGGTCAAGCTAGGTATTACAAGGGCACAAAGCCCAAGAGCACTCCGACTGCATATAAATACCGTCAAATAATAGACGAAAAAATGGAGGGCTTCATTTGACCTTTTTCTTATCATTTTTTTCTTCTTTTCTTTTCTGTATCTGCTCTTGCTTCCGTTTTCTTACTCCTGGTTTCTTTGGTTTCTGGCTGTCTGGGCCCCTGTTCTTTCTTTCCTTCTTTCTTTTCTCCCCCTTCCCCTTTCTTTTTATATGTTGTTTAACCCTTACGGTTCTAGGTTGTGCACCCGCCTTAATGGTGTTGACTGCCTTCCGTCCATTATGCCCGTCGCACAATGTATTGTGTGCTTGACACCTCTTTCTCTTTAATTTTATATATTAAATACTGTATCCAACCTTACATAAATTAGCACTGAAATTGTACTAAATGTTTTTACAGAAAAATGTATTGATCCCAAATCTTTATTTAGACACACCTTACACGTTGCACGCAGCCTCTGCCGCTCCTTTTTTATTGCTTTCTTTTGTATTTCTTTTTCTTTCTTTAAAAGAAGTGCTTGCTGGCGAGCTTCCTCCTCTTCCTTTTCCTTTGCAAGCCGAACAGCTTCCAGTTCTGCTTGCCTTTGCTGTGATATGCAGATACAAAAGTTTCTTTCAACAGTAAATTCTGTCACCCAGAGTACAACACAATATTAATATGGTTACAATTCATAGGTTATTTTTAAACTTTAAGAGCTTGGCCACACTAATGCGTTTGCGCATGCGATTTTTATATCTTAGAAATGCAAGCGCACCGGAATCGAATGAGCAATTGTGTGCGATTGCGGAACACGTGAAGTGTGGCCTCGGCCTAAATCTAACAAGAAATCTCCAGGTTTAAACACATTTTCCCCATATATAGCCCAATAACTGGTTGAAACCTTGTTTCACTTGTAAATGCTATACAAATGTCGCCCTACACACACACAAACTTTAGTTACAGGCATGTTAAATGCACCTTGTCTAGAGAGAAAAGATTGAATAACTATTACATTTAAGTGATAGCTGACGGTCTACTCTAGTAAAGATTTTACTGCAAACAGGTGATATGTCTATGTTTAAAAAGCATGGAATAGTTAAGTGATACATCATTTTAATGGAACAGTAGAGTCTGATTTGGGGTTTTATGGTAATCCCCTTACTCATGTGGTAGGTAGGTAGGTGCTAAAATTCTACTTTTTTTTTTTTTTTTTTAGCAGGATGGTCAAATTTCCTTCTTTCTATGCCCTACAATGAAGCCAAAGTGTCCCCTCCTGAGCACATCTTAGCTCAGTACTTATGCATGAGAAATGGAATCTGTAGTGAGCCAACAGCCCAAAAAAGGCAGAGTCTGAAGCAAGGGAATGTTTTAAAGCTTGTATTCTTCCCTTACCTTCCAATAAATATTAATATTATATTATGGGAAAACAATGTATTTTCTTACTTCGGTGTTCCTTTAAAAACTTCAGTTCCTGAGATATAAAAAGAAAAATGTGTCTTGTGCTAAAGATTTCCATTAAATGTTTTATTTTTTCTAGTGAGGTTTATGTTATGTTATAAAAAATGTCACAGCAAATTAATACTTTCATAGAATAATTCATGCAATAATAACCACCCATCAAAGATCTTATATGCCAAAAGTTATAAGCAAAAGTAAGGAAAGTGATCGATTTCTACTGCGCTAAGAAACTTTATCACTCTTACCATTCTAAAATAATTTAACCACCACCCAAAAATATAGCCAAACAAACAACTGCAAAATTAAATGGCTTCCAGCACCAAAGCAGACAATCACCAGAACACAAAGAAACAAAAGAATCAGAAAACCTGCAACCAATAACTACTAAAAATAACAGATCAAATATGGCAACCCCTACACCAACTCCAACACTATCAGACTTTCACTCACTACTAAAAGAAGAGCTAAACCTAGCCCTAGAACCAGTCAGATCAGACCTACATGACCTGGGACAACGTATAGGCGATATAGAATCCAAACAAGATGACCTAACCGAAACAATACAAATCGCGAAAGATGACATCTCCTCCCTACAAACACAATACGACCACTTATCATCACAAATAGAAGATCTAGAAAATAGATCAAGGAGATGCAATCCAAGAATCAGGGGCATCCCTGAAAAATACGCAAACGCCTGGGAAAATTACGGACTCCATCTTTTCATCACTACTACCAGACTTAGAAAAAGATAAACTCCTCTGCGACAGAGCTCATAGAGCACTTGCCAAACCACCAATTGATACTCTGCCAAGAGACATTATTACTAGACTGCACTACTACACCACTAAAGAACTATTGCTACAAGAAGCACGCAAAAACCCCAACCTGGAATTTCAAGGACATAAGTTTCAACTTTCACGCTGACCTGGCCCCCCAAACACTGGCCAAACGTAAATCCCTAAAAACTATAACGAAAGCATTGATGGACCACAAAATAAGATACAGATGGGGATACCCCTTCAAACTTCTCTTCTCAACAAACACACAATATGTGATCAACAACGCCACGGATGGATTACAAATACTACGTACTTTAAAACATTAAAGTACCAACCCCAACGTCCACCCCAAACCACCAAACACAACGCAGACCCCTGCAGAGAACGTGGATCCCAGTCTCATCACCTATCCAAAAATGAAAACGCCAGCTCTGGAATCAACCAGACCACACCAAGTCTCCAGACCCTGCAAAACCGTAACTATAAACAACCAAACACTTAAGTTATACTTCATACAAATCCCATAAAATATGGGAAAAGGGAAACAGACACCCCCAACCACAGATAGTGGACTTTCCCATCTCTGACACGAGATGAGAAATAAATGTCTGTTTTACAGACAAACCTGTTGTTCTTTTATGTTTTGTTTATATGTTCTAACCTTGTTCACCCCCTCTTCATCAATTTGGTGCAATATCTATATAAGAAAATGTTTTGAAATGTACCATATGACTACAAACAAATACCTGTTTTATAGACAGTTAATTTATTGTCACAAGTTATACATATATGTTTTAATCCTGCTTACCCGCTCTTTATTAGACCACACTAATGTGTTTGCGCATGCGATTTTTATATCTTAGAAACGCAAGCGCACCGGAATTGAATGAGCAATTGTGTGCGATTGCGGAACACGTGAAGTGTGGCCTCGGCCTAAATCTAACAAGAAATCACCAGGTTTTAAAATTTTCCAGAAATGATATCAACCCATATCACTTTAATACCCAAACCAGGAAAATCCCCCCTGGATCCCAAAAACTATAGACCAATATCCCTTATTAATCAAGACATAAAAATACTAGCAAAATTAATGGCCGACAGAATCAACACATTCCTACCCACCCTCATACACCCGAATCAAGTAGGCTTTGTCCCAGGGAGGCAAGCCTCGGATAATACTAGGTGACTATGCAACATCATAGCATACATGACAAAACAACAAACACAAAGCTGCCTCATATCTTTAGATATCAAGAAAGCCTTTGATACCCTTAACTGGTCCTTCCTATTTAAAACCCTACAAACCTATCAATTCCCTAACCCATTCCTAAACATCCTAAAAGCATATTATAAAACACCCACAGCATACATTAGACTCCCATCACAATACCAACTCCACATTAATATACAACGAGGAACAAGGCAGGGATGCCCTCTCTCTCCCGTATTATTTATCCTGACAATGGAAGTAATCGCAACACAAATACGACAAGACACTAAAATAAAGGGGATCCTAATCGGAGAGAAAGAATACAAACTTTGTTTATTCGCGGACGACATCACCCCAACATTACAAACCCCCCAAATATCCCTACCAAATATATACAACAACCTAAATAACACCTCCCAATATACCGGATTAACACTAAATCACGACAAAACTGAAGCACTAAATCTTAATATACCTTCAAAAATAGAAGACCTACTAACCCTAAACTTTAAACTAAACTGGAAACCCACAGGAATAAAAACCCTAGGCATATGGCTAACCCCATCCCTAGATACACTATACACAAAAAAACTTCACCCCCTTATTACAAACACTAAAAACCGACCTAATCAAATGGGGAACAAAACCTGGATAGGTAGAATCAACTCTGTAAAAATGAACGTTTTACCCCGCATTCTATACCTATTCAGAAACCTCCCCATATACATCCCTAAAAAATGGTTACAACCATTACAACAACAAATCATGCATTTCATATGGGGAGGAAGAAAAGCTAGAATCCATAAAAACATCATGCTCCAATCAAAACACAACGGAGGACTGGGAGTCCCAGATATCCACAAATATTATCAAGCGGCACAACTCTCACAAATAATCCCATGGCATAACTCGTCAAACATACCCAGATGGGTCGAACTTGAATCGGATCTTACAAAACCTCTACATCTACACACACTGCCATGGCTACCATCTCCAAAGCGACATACAGTCCACCATAGGCGACTAATGAATAAGCTAAGGTCTGTTGGTCTGGGGAGTCACATTTGTACATGGATAGAAAATTGGTTAAAGAATAGGATGCAGAGAGTAGTTGTTAATGGGGCTTCATCATTATGGACTAAAGTGCTAAGTGGGGTGCCACAGGGTTCTGTGTTGGGGCCGCTTCTATTCAATCTATTTATTAATGATTTGGAAGTGGGTATTGTCAGCAAGGTTTCTTTATTTGCTGACGACACAAAACTTTGTCGACCATTAAAAACTTCAGAGGATATGCAATCGTTGCAAGGGGATCTAGATAGATTATCACATTGGGCTGCTAAGTGGCAGATGAAATTCAATGTTGATAAATGTAAGGTGATGCATTTTGGACTTAAAAATACTTGTGCTACTTATACTATAAATGGCTCTGTGTTAAGTGAATCCCTGTTGGAAAGGGATCTTGGAGTTTTGGTGGATAACAAACTTAAAGGTAGCAAGCAGTGCCAGGCGGCAACAGCCAGAGCCAGCATGGTATTGTCTTGTATAAAGCGAGGTATGGATTCAAGGGAGGAAAATGTAATTCTCCCTCTTTACAAAGCATTGGTAAGGCCTCATTTGGAATATGAAGTGCAATTTTGGAATCCTGTGTACAAAAAGGACATCTTTGAAATGGAAAGGGTTCAGAGAAGGGCAACTAAATTAATAAGGGGATTGGGGGAGCTTGAATATGAAGAGAGACTGGAAAAGTTACAATTATGTACGCTGGAGAAAAGGCGCTTGCGTGGGGATATGATTACTGTGTATAAATACATTAACGGGCCATACAATAAACTATCTGGGGCATTATTCACCAATAGAACATGTCAAAGGACACGAGGACATCCCTTAAGACTTGAAGAAAAAAGGTTTAGGCTTCAAGCTCGGAAAGGGTTTTTCACTGTGAGAACGGTAAGGCTATGGAACTGTCTTCCAGTGGACGTTGTAATGGCAGGTTCATTGGTCAGTTTAAAAAAAAAGCTGGATGAGTTTCTGCAAACAAGGAATGTTGCAAGTTACTGGTATTGATACATAAAGTAGAGTTGATCCAGGGAAATTTCCGATTGCCACTTGGAGTCAGGAAGGAATTTTTTCCCCCTTCATAAATTTGGTGTTTTTTTTTTGCCTTCCTCTGGATCAACAGTTAGGCAGGAAATGAGGATATTGCTAGATGGGTTGGACTGGATGGACGTATGTCTTTATTCAACCTCAAATACTATACTATACACAAACAATCACAAACCCAACCACTATCCTAACACTAAAAATATGGGAACAAACTAAAACCAAATACCAACTTGCCACATCACCATCCCATATGATACCTATAACACATAACCCAGAATTTCTACCCAGCTACCAAACCAAAAGCTACGACTGGTGGAAAGAAATAGGGATGTTCAGATGAACCCACTTCCTCCAACCCAACAAAAACGTAACCTTTGAAGAAATCCAAAAAAACAAACCTAGCCACCCACAAGGATTTTTCCAATTCCTCCAAATCAAACACTACCTTAAACACATACCTTAAACACACCCTGAAAAACATACCACACCCTACTTTAACCTCATTCGAACAAATATGTCTAAAAAACAAAAAAGGGAAAGGACGGTTATCCCTTATATATCAAATGATTCTACCTGAACAAAACCACCAAACCCTTACATTTATCAAAGCCTGGCACCAAGACCTAGGAACAGAACTAACTAATAAACAATGGTCAGACACTTTCCTAACAATAAATAAAGGGAGCTTAAACGTAGCCCTCAGGGAAACATCCTTAAAAGTGCTATACAGAGCATACAGAGTACCCACGCTCCTAGCCAAAATATACCCAAACACAAGCCCAGAATGTTTTAGAGGATGAATTAGGATCATTTTATCACACATGGTGGCAATGTCCGATAGCCACAACCTACTGGTCCAAAATATTTGAAATCACCTCAATAGTCCTCATAAATAACATTCCCCCGAACCCCAGAATAGCATTCCTAGGAGAAGAAATACCAGAACTCAACAATCAAAACAATAAATGAATACAATATATAATGCTGGCAGCAAAAATACACATAGTAGCACAATGGAGGAAACACCAGCTCTACCCCAAACAAGTAATAGACAGAATAAACACCATCATGACATATGAAAAAATGTTCCACATCACAAATGACTCAATACAGCTCTTTCACAAAACATGGACACTGTGGATCTATAGTACATACGCTTCACATTTGAGAGAATGGGCTTTGGGATAATATAGAATTGAAAAAAATGTAACAAATAACTTCTGCTTAAATATCAGATAAGAAAAAAATGCAATAATATGTACCATTGATACTAACCCATATTATGTAGCTACTAACCTATCAGAAACCAAACAGGATATGAAAAAGATAAAGAAAAAACCTACAAATACCGATGACCTTGTCAACAACTCAGCAAACCAAGATAAAGACATCACAACCAAGCAACAAGAAAATTTGCACCGAACTGAACTTACCCAACACCCCCTCTACTACCCAAACCCAGGGTTCAACCCCCACACCACCACCCCCCCTTCCCAAAAACAGTTCATGAAACAGTATGTTATTGTTACTACCATGTTATACAAATAAAAAAAAAATTAAAATAATTTAACCAGAAAAATGATTTGCTCTTACCCTTTCTTTTTCTTCCTGCTCTTTTCGACGAGCATCTGCTTTGGCTTTTTTTTCTGCTTCTTTCCTTGCCTTTTCTTCCTCTTTAAATTTCTTTATTCTAGGATCACTATTGTATGCATTATCTACAAAAACAATATTTTATAACAAATGCAGCTATGCACTCCAAACTAAAACTAAAATACTAGCTCACTATTTTAAAAAGCACATTTTTACAGTCTTCACAGAAAGACTTTGATATTCAAAGAAGTTGAGAATTTCCAAAATAAAGCCCAAAAATATATAGTGACATTTGAAAGCTGGTTAACTAATGGGGCACTAAAATACAAAAATACCACTAAATAAAGGAAAAAATAACATTCCTCCTGTTTTTACCTAAACGCCAAGAATGGCTGCTGAAAGAATAAATATCCTATTCTAGCCTCGCCGGACTCTGATGCCTGCTTATATCCACTAAGAGACCTTTTACAGCGCCGGGAGATAGAGTTGAACCACACATTTTTGTAGTAAAAATCTAACTCACTTTGTTTAGTTATTACATTGGGTTTTCACAAAGAGAAAAAGGGGGTGTGGCCAGACACAGTGTCTACAGATGACGTACTAAAACCTTGGAATATGAAGATAGAGTCAGGCTGACACACAATGTGGGAGGCAAAAGACCTTGAGCTCAGAACATTTGGAAACAAAACATCTGCAATAACACGACAATAATATAAGACAAAATGGAGTCAGAGAACAAAATGGCTGCTATTAGGCTAAGTGATTATAGAGAATATATAAAACAGCTGCTGCAGACCACTCACTATAGTACAACTTTAAAATGTTTTGTACACAAACTGTCAGTTTCAGCATTAATCTGTTGTATCAACTCGACATTTCATAATGACTTCCAAGGCTGACAAAACGATAGTGAATGTCACTATTGAGTCAGATCAAATTTTGGCATCCTCCCAGCTAGCCTATCCCAACAGATTTGCCATCTTGGGTAAAGAAGCTATGGGAGACAGCATGTATGGTAATACAAGGGAGAGAAAACATAGGGTTAGGAAGGCTAGACAGGTGGTAGTGGACTCTATTATTAGAAGGTGTATAGGGTTATCTGTAGCCAAGACCCTACATGCCAAACAGTGTGTTTCCTGGGGCTATGGTTTGACACGTTTTGAATCTTTTTGGGTGCTGCAGGGGGTGACCCAGTTGTTGGTGCCACTGACAAAGTTAGAGGAGGAGAATTGACTTCCGAGAGTTAGGGGCCCAAGTTAAAAGTAAGGACTTCCAGGGTAGTTCTCTCAGAAATATCAGAGGCAACAGGAGCTTAGGAGTATTAATGCATGGCTAAGAGGTTGGTGTAAGGAGATGGGGTTTGGGTTTTAGAGACCTGGGCTGACTTTTCGGATAGCTACAGACTCTTTAGTAGTGATGGGCTAAACCTTACGGATGCTGGTGCAGTTGTTTTGGGGAAGAAGATCGTTAGAGGGTTGGTGGAGATTTTAAACTAGGTATAGTGGGAGGGTATTTTGGACTATACTGGGAAAGAGAAGAGGGGTAAGGATTTTAAATCAGAAAGGGAAAGTTTAAGTATAAATTTGGCTTGAAAGACTGCATTTTGGAAGGGAATTTGTGTGTTTGTGCTGCAGATTTTAAAACTCAATAATGTCAATGAAGAGGACATTGTTGTTTTTTACTTATCCCTTAAATATGTCACATGCATTAAAGGTAGGTCAGTTGGTGTGTGTATTCATATCAGGTTGGGGGATAAAATACTAACTTTTTTGATGATTGGTCAAAATGAGTTTTTTTTACTTTAGTTACCCTTTATGTATGGCTGCCATAGTAATGGACAAGTAGATCAGTAGGTGCGTGTACCCGTGTCGGGTTGAGAGTTAAAAAATTTTTTTTGATGATTGGTCTAAATCAAGTTTTTTTGACTTTAGTTACCCTTTAAGTATGGCTGCAACAGTAATGGAAGGGTAGGTCAGTAGGTGTGTGTACCTGTATCACGTTGGGGGTTAACAAAACAAAGTTTTTTGATTATTGATAAAAATTTACTTTTTTGACTTTAGTTACCATTTAAAGTATGGCTGCCACCGTAATGGATAAGTAGATCGGTAGGTGTGTGTACCTGGGTCTGGTTGAGGGTATGTCTTCTTTTTTTGTTTACAACCATAAAACTATCTTTTATTGAGGATAAATCTAAATTTGTTTTTTTGACTTTAGTTACCATTTAAAGTATGGCTGCCACCATAATGGATAAGTAGATCAGTAGGTGTGTGTACCTGGGTCTGGTTGAGGGGTATGTCTTTTTTTGTTTACAACCATAAAACTATCTTTTGAGGATAAATCTAAATTAGTTTTTTTGACTTTAGTTACCTTTTAAATATGGCTTCCATGGGAATGGAAAGGTAGGTCAGTAGGTGGGTGTACCTGGGTCTGTGTGGGGGGTTGGGGGTATCACTATTTGTATTTATGACCATGAAAAAAAATGTTTTGAAATATCCACATTTGAGGATTGTTACCATTATAGTCTATGGGAGAAAATGTTCGGAAATTATGCCGTAACGCTTCCGCAGATTCCTTAGCTAGAAGATAGCACACTTCTCCTATATGCCCCGCATGTCTGTACCGAATTTCATGTCTCTAGCTCAAAAACTGTGGGGGGGGGAGGAGGCTCAAAAACTGTGGGGGGGAGGAGGAGGCTCAAAAACTGTGGGGGGGAGGAGGAGGAAGAAGAAGAAATAGAAAGAACAGTAATTTGGCTTTTTCAAGCCAAATTAACTAGGTATAGTGGGAGGGTATTTTGGACTATACTGGAAAAGAGAAGAGGGGTAAGGAATCAGGGGGCTAATAAGATAATAGAGGGAGGAGAGCAGGGAGCATTGAGAAAAGGGAGACATGTATGTCAAAGTGTGGAAATAAATAAAATTATAATTCAAAGTGTACAAATTGTTCGTTCTAAAATTAACAATTTGTATGGCTTGAAAAACTGGTGAATAGCTTTAAAGGTATGATATGATCAGTATAGCATAAATATGGCTAAATGATTCACATGAATAGGCAGTAAATTTGGAAGGATACTCCTCGTTTAGACATGATAGAGTAAATAAGAAAATGTATGCATGTATGTATTTTAAACAAAAATTTAAGCCAAATCTAAATTAATTGTAGGTATCTGTTACAAGCCACCAAATGCCAGTAAGAAGGAGGGAATTCCCCTACATATGCAGCTGGCAAAAGCTGCAGGTATAGGGCACTCTCTGGTCATGGGGATTTTAATTACCATCACATAGACTAGAGTAAAAAAAACAGCCAACACCTGAAGAGGTATCAAGATACTAAATGATCTTTTCAGATTTACTTTTGTCTGGCAATGTGCCTCTGGATTGAAAAAAAAGAGGATGTAATACCAATATTCAAAAAAGGTAGTTGCTCCCAGCTTGGAAACTATAGACTAACATCAGTGATAGTGAAGATACTGGGAAATTGGTTATGGGATCATATTCTGGACTTCTGGTCTCAAGAATGATTTTATAGGTAGTAATCAGCATTGATTTATAAGAAACAGATATTGTCAGACTAATTTGCTGGCTTATAAAGAGGTAAGAATTTAGATTCTGGCAAAGCAGTGGATATATTATACTTGGATATTACTAAAGCTTTAGATACTGCATCACACAGGCAACTTATGTATACACTGAGATATATGCCTAGAAAAAATATTTGCACACAGCTTAAGAATTGGTTGTGGGATAACATACAGAGAGTAGTGGTCAATGGAACTACATCATGTTGGTTAAAGTTCTAAATGTTGAGCCTCCGGGTTATTTACCAGGGCAACTTCTATTTAATTTAGTTATAAATGGCTTAAAGGATAAGTACACTGTAAAAGCAAGTTAAGTTAAATTGGAAGCAGCAGCTTTAAAAATTCTCCCCCCCCCCCTTTTTTTTTTCTAGGTCCCTCCTAAGCCTACCTTTGCTGCTGTAAAGTTGCAGACATCTTTGATGTGCAGTGTAGTCTGTTTAGCTCCTCCCCTCTGAGACTTGCTGGATCTCCTTGTTCTCAAGCCTCCAAAAGCAGCTCACTGCTTTTGGAGGACTATAAACAAGGACTATAAACAAGTCTCAGAGGGGAGGAGCTAAACAGACTACACTGCACATCGAAGATGTCAGCAACTTTATAGCAGCAAAAGGTAGGCTCAGGAGGGACCTAGAAAAAAAAGGGGGATTGGAAAAGCTGCTGCTTCCAATTTAACTTAACTTGCTTTCACAGTGTACTTATGCTTTAAGGTTCATACACACGTGCAATTGAGGGGACTGACCCGCACAATGTGTATGCTCTTCCCTTTTGGCCGACAATTGTTCTGTGTATAGGTGCTTCGTTGTGGCTCGTTGATGATCTGCCCAGCAAATCAGGCAACATGTCCTAACCGAACGGCCATTCTGGACAACAAAATGACCCATGCATGGAAGGATCATTGGACGTACATACACAATTTTCATTATTAACCCCTCTTTGTAATCTATCCTGCACAGACAGGAAGTCGTTGAAGTTGTTACCAGAGCAATTCAGCCTAAGGAGTGCTTTCACAGCCCTCATTTGTGTGCGTTTCTAAATTAAATTCTGTGGAAGAGCTACTGATCTGGTAAAAACATCATACAAACCAAGAAAAGATAATCACATTCCTAAGCCCCATAACATATCTGTGCACTTAGATGAATTATAAACATAGGAGTTTTAGTACGTATTTTGGGATTACAAGAATGAAAAGCCTATTAACCACACCAAGGTACCCCCCTCATCAATATACATTAGAACACACATAAACACCACTAGCATCATCTTCTTAGGAACCCAGACAACAATAAGTTAAAACCGAATATTTGAAATATACCAACTAATGTCCTTATCCTATTCATTTCTTCTTTTTTTCTCTGTGCTCTGGCAGCTCTGTTTTGTTTTTCAATCCACCTCCTCTCATCACGGCTGAAAAATTAAACCCACATTAACAAATATTTGACAAAAAATTAATAGCGTTGTGCAGTAATGAGAGATGAGACCATAAAGCTATAAAGAATGAAAATGTACTATTTCTAACACATTTGTAAGGAGTATATAGGTCATATAGATTTGTATGTAAAGGTAATTTTGCAAATAAACTATTAATACCGTATATACTAGAATATAGCTCGACCCAAGTATAAGCCGAGGTACCTATTTTTACCTGAAAAATGAATAAAAACGATTGACTCGAGGGAAGAAATTATGACCACTACTGCATTGATGCTTTATTGTTTGGAGGCTTTAGTTGACTTTTATAAGGGCAGGAATTCTGCTGTCTATTTATATGGCAACTAAAGCCTCAAAACAATACAGAATCAGAAGGCAATCTTTTTAACAATAGATACCATCCTCCTAATTCTGTATTGTTTTGAGGCATTACTTGCCCTTTAAATGGACAGTAATCCCATACAGTAACCCCCAAATTCCTTGGCACTCCAGATGTTTGGAATCTACAACTCCCAGCATGCAAGAGCAAAGTACACATTTCACCCATTTTGCTGTAGTTTAAAAGTATAAACCTTTAGAAATTTTGCCACAGAGAAGCTTGCCTTCCTTCCAACTTTTTTTTTTTTTTAATTTGCTTTATATACATCAGCTAATTGCCCTGACTTTAATTTAATGGAAGGTAGAATTAGAATATCTCATGCAACACAATGCTGTTCATGGTCTAAAAATCTTACCATTCTGCCTTTTCTTTTTCTTCTTCATCCAAATATGAAAATTCTCTCCAAGAGTCAAAATTATACCTTAAAGTTACAGAAAACACACACAAAAAAAGGATATTATTTATAATGTAACTTAATGAATACACAATAAACAGGAAAATAAACAGACATACCAGAAAGAGTAAAACCCATCAACATCTTCAATAGACGTGTTCATGTCCCCAAGTTTTGGTACATTCTTCTTGTTTGACCACCTGAAACATTCAATATTAATAACTGTAAATTAAACATATATGTATATTGATTGTGAAGGTCTATTTTACCTGGGAACACACATATCTACCTGCTATTCCTTTCAAATACAGGAGAAAACACTTCAAAGAAGTTATCTTTTCCTTCACTTTTGGAAGGTACAGAATTATCAAATGTTGGATCTATGCTGTTAAATGCTCTCCTCTTCACAGGATCAGACAAGATTTCATTGGCTAAGAACAAAAGAAAATGAAAATGTATATATACACCTGAACATATTTCCTCTTTATAGCAAAATTACCATCTACTTGCCTAGAAATCCTTGTTATGTATGGGACATTGTATACGTATATTATGTATTCAATGTTGAGCAGAAACATACCCTCCAACATTGCCCCTTTATAAGGATCACTTATAGATACAACACGGTGAACAGCTGTACCTAAAAGTGACGGAGGAGCGCATATACGCACATGCGCATACATTGTAAAAGTCCATCAGGACCTGTCAGAGGAACATCATAAGATCAGGATTGCAGGTAATTTCTCTAAATTTCCTACAGTATCCGGATAGTTTTTTTTTTTTTTTATTATAGCCTTTGAAAATCATTTAGGGTAGGAATTAATATGTCCCTACAACACGTAATTTCATTGTCCTGGTTGATGGTTGAACCTCCCAGCATCCCATACTGGACAAAGTAATTTAAGTGATTTAACCAATACTTTGTCCACTTGATGAGGAATGCTGGGAAGTGTAGTTTAACCATCAACCAACGTGATTAAAATAATGTGTTGTTGAGACATAGTAACTGTGTGTCCTCCACTCTCCACCAACCAGCATGCATGTTGTGGGCAGTAATTAGTATATAATAATTAAGTATATAAGATAATAAAGTCTCCATGCAAATTGTAGGAGTTTGCTATAATAGCCTCATGGCTATTGGGCATGTGCGATACCCAGTGGGTACAGGAGGAACAGCAAAGATGGCAGCCCCCACGGGACAACTTTAAAATCAAGTATCTTTACTTTAGTTAGGCTGATGTGACTCTGAGCAAGTGCATTATGTGCCATGCACGTTGTTTGTAGCCCAAACTCACCTTTTGTTATGCAAGTAAAGTAGTCATTGTCTCCTTCAGCTATCTGTTCTCCTGTTGCCCTTCTTTTGTCTGGATGGTGCTTTAGAACCATGGCCTTATCTGGGTTGTGGAAAAGAAAATTTAAATATAAGTATATATTATAGGGTGGCAAACTTTACAACTTCAAACAGTTTACATAGGATTGAGGGCCTAGGTGCATCCACAAGGATTTACGTTTATCCTCTCTAGGAAAAATCAGCAATGGAAAGAAGGACTTAAGCTAGGTACACCGACCGAAACACTGAAATGCCGGTCGGGCCAAATTATTGTATGTTCCTTGTGGCGGCCACGACCTACCGCAGACCATTTGTTTGTCCGAACTGGACAAATGTACGAGGCAACAATTTTGCCCTTTTTCTGGAGTCTTTATCAAGCCAAATAAAAAAATACATATATATACCTGGCTCCCCGTTAAACATCGCATTATAAACAAAATCATTCTCCTGACCCATTAATCCCTTCGCTCTGCTGCTCCTCCTTATATTTCCTCTCTAGTGTTCCCATATGTTCCTGTCCGTACCCTCCGCCCACATACTGCTGCCGCTCGCCTAAACCTTTCCCTCTCATGACTCCCATTTTCTGGAATTCTATTCCTCTATCTCTACATCAAGAAACTTCAATTAGCAGGTTTAAATTTAGCCATACATCCTACCTATCTGGTAACCAGCACAGTATAGGATTGTTTAATTTGCACTGCATACGTCTCACCCCAGCACTTATACCCATTCCATTGTATCTGTATGTTACCCACCTAACTAGATTTTAAGCTCTATGGGGCAGGGACCTCCTTTCTTCTTGTGGCAAAGCTCTAGCACTTAAATTTATATAATCTATGTTCTGAACTATTTATCCCCCTTGTATGACTATTGTATTTTGTTACTGTACAGTGCTGCGTCCCCTAGTGGCGCTTTATAAATAACTATACATACTTCCGAAGTGAAAAACTAAAAAAAAGAATCAAACTTTGTAAAATCGGTTTTAAGTTTTGCAAAATACTTTTCAGTGTTCTACGAGTCATAGGTACGTTCCCCACATGCCACAACACTGCAGTTCAAGTCATCTTTCACTCGAAAGGATGCCCTTCTGCTTTCTATCTACCTTTCAGTCTAACTCCAGATTCCTTTCCTGCCAGCTCTCCTGTATCCAGTTTCTTGGCCCTCCAGATTTCGGTTTTCCCTCTTAAATATTGTTTGCACAGCCTGGTTTTGACTTCTGCTATGGGCCATAGCCCTAACACTGACCCATATACACATTCATACAAGACATACTCTTCAACAAACAGCAGCGTCACAGACACTACAAGAAGGCAGTGAGTAAGGGAGGGTGGGGTGAATTAGGAGTACATGCTAAACATTAATAATTTAATGATAAAGCAAGCACAGATAAATATGTGAGTACCACAATTTTACTTTTCTCAAATTGTAATTTCAGAAAATGTAAAGTTGTTTCAGCGAGTACACTATACACCAAAATATATACTTTTTTATTTATATTCCAACTCCATAAATATTATCATATACATAAATGTAACTTACGTGCAGCTTTGATCTGTTTCTGTGTTGCTCTGTACCTTAAATTCTTTAGTCCAAGGACTTCATAGTGATCTTGGTTCTGTAGTGATGGTAAATATTAATGCACATGTTAGTATAATTACAAGTATATTTTTCAACTGGTCCAATATGGAAATGATTGGAAGATCGTTGTATTTATGGCCACCATAAGTATCAAACTCTTCTGTTTCCCTTTAATTAAAAAACAGGAGGAAATGGAACTTTGTTTTACTTCCCCTTCTTCAATTATTTAGACAGGAGCAGGCAGGGAAGACACAGATCTTACCCACGATCAGGCTTCAGCGCTGCTTCCTCTGACAGGTACCCTGTTTCTTTACAATGTATGCGGATACACATGATACTGCGAAAAAGCCTGCACAGAGGCTTGTGCATACACTTCAAAATAGAGCTGGCACAAATTCAGCACATTATTAGATGCGTTCTAGCGAGGGATCAGCTGTTTGCAAGTACCTATAACTCAGCATGGCATCATCAGAAAAAGATACGATTAGAACACCAGTGGGGCTTTGTGGTGTAATGCTTCAATTAAAAAAAAAAAGTAGTTATTCCCAGCTTGGCAACTATTAACCTGTAAGCCTAACATCAGTGGTAGGGAAGGTGCTGGAAACTTTGTTATGGGATCGTAACCTTGACTTTGTCTCCAGAACTGATCTTATTAGTAGTAGTCGGCATGGATTTATGAGAAAAAGATTGTGCCAGACAAATTTACTTGGTTTTAATGAAGTAGTGAGTAAGAATTTAGATTCAGGCATAGCAGTGGATGTAGTATACTTGGATTTTGCAAAACCTTTTGATACTGTGCCACATAGGAGACTAATGTATAAATACCATATACAAAAGGGACATCTTGGAAATGGAAGTTCAGAGAAGGGCAACTAAAAAAGGGGAATGGAGGGGCTTGACTGTGCAGGCAGATTAGACAAGTTAGGGCTGTTTATAATGGAGAAGCTACATTTGCGTGGGGATTTGTTCACTTTATACTAATATATTAATGGGCCATACAATAAACTCTCTGGTGCATTGTTCACTAATAGGTCATATCAGAGGACTCGTGGGCATCCTTTAAGATTGGAAGAAAAGACATTTCATCTTCAGGTTAGGAAAGGTTTCTTTACAGTGATAACAGTGAAACTGGAAAACTGTCTGCCAGCAGATGTGGTAATGGCAAGTTCATTGAATATCATAGCTTTAAAATAAAAAAGTTTCTAAAACTAAAAAATTTAGAAAGTACTGGTATTAATACATATACTGTAGTTCTGGTTGATCCAGGAATACATTCAGATTGCCGTTTGGAGTCAGGAAGGAATCTCCCCCCCCCCTCCCTTTTTTTTTAGCACGGTTTTTTTGCCTTCTTTCGGATCAACTGTTAAGTAGGGTTAAAAAGGAGGGTGAAAAGGTTGGACTTTAGGGATGTATATGTCTTTATTCAACCTCAATCAATTGCTATCTTACAACTAATTTTTCCCTGAATGAAACACACCGAGAACGCCCGATGGTGAAGATATGTTAGAGATATGTAATTTTAAATCAGCAGTTTTTGGGATTCAAGTTAGAAAAATACGTTTTAGGTGGAGTCCACGCTGCAACACACTAGAATCGCACATCTGATTAAGTGTGCGATTCTGGCATGTTGTCACGTATTTGCGCATGCGATTTTGCTATTTACGTCCTGGAAATGCATGCGATTGCCCCATAAAATGGCAATGGCATGTGTTACGAAAACAGACATGCACGTGCAACGGAAATCGCAGGAGGAATTTGTGTTCTTGTGATTTCCATGTTCTCTAAAATCGCATGCGGAATCGCAAGTGACATTGCGTGCGCAAACAAAATGTGTGGCCTAACCCTTACTGTATAGTGCTCCTTTAAAGGGCCAATATACTAACCCAAACAACTTTACATTATCTGAGACTACATCTGGAGAGAAGTAAAATAGTGCTTGCTTTTTCATTAAATCCTTAATGTTTAGCGAGTGCTCTTAATTGCCCCCCCATCACTCACTACCTTTTTGCAGTGAAAAGACACAAGTTCAGCACAGCCTAACCATATGGACACCACTCTGCTTACACATCTCCTCTTTCCTTCCCCATTCTCTCTTTTCTCTGCTGATTCTCTTAAAGGACAACTAAAGTGAAAAAAGAACTTGGGCTACAAAGTACATATTGCATTATATATAATAATCCAATACACCTACTCAGAGTGACATTAGCCCAACGACAGTGAAGATATGTGGTTTTAAAGTTGTCACATAGGGGCTGCCATTTTGTCTCCTCCCCCTGTACTCACTGTGTATTGCACATGCGCGATAGTCATGCCTTAAGGTTTGTACACATGTGCGATCACGGGTGCCACGGCACGATTATTGGCAGAAATGGCCGTTCATACACATCGTGCTTCGCAGGTCGGCACCTACAATCGCATGTGTGTACGAACCTTTAAGGACTAAGGATAAAAAAAATCTCTATTTGCATGAATACTTTCTTACGAGATCTCAATACTGTACCTACATTTGATATTAGATTAGAAATAGTAATGCACTTTTTATGTGCACTAAAACTGTGCATATGGATTGTAAAAGAGCAAACTTGATAAATCCTGTTGAATATTTATAAAATAGTTATGGTTGCTTGTTTTTTCTACTATGGAAGCTGAACAAAACAACCCTTTTCTGGGAAACTACATGGGTCTAAGGCACTTTTTTTCTGTCTCCCAGGTTAATACATACCCTCTTAAAATTACCTTAAAAATGTGCTGAAATGTCTGTAGCCCTTTAATTAGTTTATTTCCTCTCTTTAAGGGGTATTTCAGGATAGTAAAGATTTTAGCAGACTCTGCACAGCACAGCATTTAGTTTTTAGGGGGATATTGATGTGTATGTTAGTAGCGAACGCTCGGTCGGGACAAATAATTTCCCCATGTGCACACCATGTGTTTGGATCGGACGAACGGGCCCGCTGGTAAATCACGGGCGATCGTGCGGTTCCCTATGGGACAACACGATCAATTGCGCAAACTGTCGCCTGCGGCCCTTATTGCTGCGACCGACAGCCATTATTAATGATTTGGAAGTGGGTATTGTCAGCAAGGTTTCTGTGTTTGCTGACGACACAAAACATTGTCGACCATTAAAAAAACACCAGAGGAAGTGCAATCATTGCATGGGGATCTAGATAGATTGTCACATTGGGCTGCTGAGAAGTGGCAGATGAGATTCAATGTTGATAAATGTAAGGTGATGCATTTTGGACTTAAAAATCCTTGTGCTACTCATTCTATAAATGGCTTTGTGTTAAGTAAATCCCTGTTGGAAAGGGATCTTGGAGTTTTGGTGGATAACAAACTTAAAGGTAGCAAGTAGTGCCAGGCGGCAACAACTAGAGCCAACATAAAGAGAGGTATAGATTCAAGGGAGGAAAATGTTATTCTCCCTCTTTACGAAGCATTGGTAAGGCCTCATTTGGAATATGCAGTGCAATTTTGGAATCCTGAGTACAAAAAGGACATCTTTGAAATGGAAAGGGTTCAGAGAAGGGCAACTAAATCAATAAGGGGATTGGGGGAGCTTGAATATGAATAGAGACCGGATAAGTTACAATTATGTATGCTAGAGGCATAAAGGCACTTGCGTGGGGATATGATTACTGTGTATAAATATATTAACTGGCCACACAAACTATCTGGGGCATTGTTCACCAATAGAGCATGTCAGAGGACACGTGGACATCCCTTAAGACTTGAAGAAAAAAAGGTTTAGGCTTCAAGTTCGGAAAGGGTTGTTCACTGTAAGCACGGTAAAGCTATGGAACGGTCTTCAAGTGGACGTTGTTATGGCAGGTTCATTGATCAGTTTAAAAAAAAAAAAGCTGGATGAGTTTCTACAAACAAGGAATGTTGCAAGTTACTGGTATTGATACATAAAGTGGAGTTGATCCAGGGACATTTCCGATTACCACTTGGAGTTAGGAAGGAATTTTTTTCCCCTTCATAAATTTAGTGGGTTTTTTTTTTGCCTTCCTCTGGATCAACAGTTTGGCAGGAATTGAGTATATTGCTAGATGGATTGGACTGGGTGGATGTTTGTCTTACTTCAACCTCAAAATACTACTATACTATACATTTGTTCCGACCAAGTGCTCGCTAGTACCGAATGCTCAGTCGGGACAAATAATTTCCCCATGAGTACCCAGCCTACGTCTGGTAAGAACTGCTGGAAAGTGTAATTCAACCATTAACTAGGGTAATTTAAACCATGCATTGTTGTGGCATTCATTGCTGCCCTGAATGATGCAGTTTATTCAGTTCTGAACCGGCAGAACTTTTAAACAGCCGAATGCGCATATCTTAACTGCATATGCGCCATCAGCTGTTTAAACACAGCTGATCACGGTGGGGAGAGATGTGTCAGGGGCCTGGACCACAGTTCCCCTTTTAAAGGAGAACTAAAGTCTCCAGACAACATTGTCCCAATAGACAGAGCACATTCACAAACATACAACAAGCTGTGTCTCACCTCTCCCTTTGCTGTGGCCATTGGGTGATTTATGAAAACAACCTGTGAGTACTAGGGTTCAGCTCCCACAATCCACCTTAGCTGGGTAAACCCCCAGCTAAGTGTCTGTGTACAGGCACATGCTCTGTAGTGCTCAACAGATCAAAACAAGGAAGTTGCAGTCTTGCTTCCTAGAAGCTGACAGCCAATCACAGTACATCACAGATATCCTCCCTCTCCCTGACGCAGAACAGAGATTTCAGTTGTTTGTTTTCAAACACATTCAATGCTCCTGTCCTAACAATGATATAATCCTTTACTATACAAAAATAAAAGTAATTTTTACAGTGTATTTCATAGATAGCATGGATGTAAGAAATGGAATACTAACATTTCAGCAAAAATAAAAAAAATAAATGTAAGTCTGGGGAATAGAACCTGCAACCTGTACATTTACTCTGTCTTGCTAAAAGCAGAGCTCTTACCTCTAGGCTAATAGAGATAATTTATAGATAGCTGGTACATGTAGAATCTTTTACTATGAACATAATGGAAACAAAAAACTATGGGGATTAGAACTTGCAACCTTCTGGACTGTGTGTTTCTATAACTGGCATCTTACAAGGTGAGCCATGACTGAGTAAGCTGAACATATACATTTAGGAGCTTGATCTTTTGCTTGGGACATAATACAAAAAAAAAAGTCTGGGGTATGGAACTTGTGACCTTCTGAATTGTGTATTATTAAACCTGGAGCCTTACCCGATGCGCCACCACTGAATAAGCAAAGTACTCTGGTACATTTGGAAGCTTTTTTTTTTGGATAAACGATTCCTAAAGAAAATGGAATATGGAAGTCCCTGATAAGACTTTAAAAGATGCTTGTTACCCTGCAGTTTATTTTCCAGAAAGTCACACTGAATGGTTAATAGATTATGGTAATTAGCTTTCAAAGTCTTTTCAGGGACTTCCATATTGGTGTATAAACATCTGTATAGAAAACACTCTGTCCATAGAGACAGTGAATACTGGGGTCAGGGGGCGTGGTTCTTTGATGACTTTATGGGCTGTGGGTTGTACTGGCAACAATATGGAAGCCTTCTTATATACAGAATCTATTTCTTGCATGTACTAAATGCAACTTACTAGAGAAGAATCTTACAATGTATAGGTGTTCTGGGGAGAAAAACTTTCACATTAGGTTTTAAAAATTTTAAGTTTAGTTCTCCTTTAACATTAAATTGATAGATTGTACATTTAAATCTAGACACCTTTGAAACCTGAATCTCCCTTTCAGATGTATTTAATCAATTAAAACTAATAACTTGCATTGAATCCAATGCAGTCTGCAACATGCATTAGAAAAGTTGCAAATGTGTAAAGATTTAAAAATGTTTCACAGTCCCTAAGGAACAAAGCCCATGAGAAATTCAGAGCTACTGAGCAAGTTTATAGCTAAAAAAATAAAAGGCCCTCAACTGTTTAAGTTCAAAGACTGATATATTGATACTATGAAACTACCAATGCATCTATAGGTCAGTAAATTCAATGTAATGTGTTACGTACAAAATTTCTAGACTTCAAGCCTATAGCTAATATTTCCAGTGTATTTCTCCTTTAATTGTTGCAGAAACTGTGCTGCAGGCAGCCAAAGATCTTAGTAAGAGGTCAAGGGAGAGACACACACATTTTTTTCTGGTTTGAGCGACATGTCTTTTTTTGTAAATGCTGTGATTTCAAAATTAATATTTCTCAAAATCTACAGCCCAGATTTAAATTCTGAGAACTGTTTTGAAAAAGTAGGCTCTTTATCCAACTTCTTTTTGAAAATTCTAATGAAGATACCTTTTAAGTTTTTATTAGATATAGCCCTTTCAAATAACCAATAGGGCTGTAGATCTGACATCACCTGCCCCATCGGTAATGCCTCTCTCTGGGTTGCCAGTCAAATGGGAAGCATTTACAGACCAGCTTGCTCATAGACATTGAATCACAGTGGGGGGATGCCACGACTGATAAAAATGGGTGACTTTCAAAATTCTAAATCCTCTAAAAACCTTTAAAGAATAAGGCACTGAACCATGGTGCACTGAACCATGGTGCTGTACTGCAACACAGTTTCATTTTGTTCTTTTTTAGAAATCCTGCATATTTTTAATAATAAGAAAAACCTTCCAGTCCTTTGGATCAAGAGTCTTTAGGAGGGCAAATTCTTCCAGTTGGAACTCTTCATCTTCTGACTCTTCTGAGGACTCCTTTTCATCCTCCAACTCCTGGAATGAAGCAGATATGCTTCTGTTCCTACGCTTGATAAAAGCTTCAAACCATCTCCCCACAGGTTCAACCTGACACAATAAAGAAGCTGTCACAAAGAAGACAAAAATTAAAAGTCTGCAAAGAACTCGACATTTACATTTGCACATTTGTTATTAACATTGTTAAAGGGGAATATAAAACAGGATTTAATAGAAATCAGTAAAGAACACTTTATATATTCATATATGAGCAACATTCATATTGCTCATATTTCTCTGTAAACCTAAAAAGGTTGTAAAAGTTGCCAAGACATGCAGTGCCATTTAAAGGCTGCACTGCACAAACCAATATGGACATATTGGTTATAAAATAACGTACATACTCTTTCAATTGTAAGGTTCTACAGGATTTAAAGAAATAGTTCACGCAGAAAGTAAACTATCCTTTATTGTACTTATTGAAGAACGGGAGATAAAAGAGCTGATTAACCCTCAAACACGATTAACCGCCAGCTCCTCTGAGAATTCCAGACTGTTTCCAGTTTTACTTAACTATAGCATGCATTAGCGTGCATGCCCAATTTTACTTAACTAGACCAGAAACAGTCGCCTCCACTTCTGGCTCCTGATAGATTGATTTACTTAAGAACGGGAGGCAAGACATAGATCCTTTACCAATTGAAGATCCATTCTTCAATTAATGCAATAAAGGAATAGTTTGCTTTTTGGTACTATGGGATAAAACAAAGTATACCCTTTTCAATAATAAAATGGGAATGCTAGACATTTCCAGCACCCACATGCAGCACTTAATAACACATACTCTTATTCAAACCTGTTTAATGACACAATCATAAAAAAAGAAATCACAAATCTGTTAAGTATCCATTCCTCTCTCACTGATAAATCTGGAGTAAATGCAGGACTTTCAAGCTTCTCCCACCATATCTTTTCCACATCATAATCCCCTAATGCTGTGTAAAGGTGTAGTCATCTGTCTTTACCTTGCTTTGAGCAGACTTCTTAAAGGGAAAGTTCAGTGCAAATACATATACTTAAAAAAAAGAGCAGTATTTTTCCATCCTAATGACCTTAACTTGCCCATTCAGCATTTTGTCTGTGTATTAATAAATACTTCCAAAATACTGGCTTCCTGTTTGCAGGACTCCTAATAGAGACCATTATAGTCTTGCCCTTGACCCAGTGCCTGGATTGATTCAGTTGCTCAGTAGAGATTTGAGCATGTTTGACACATCCAACAGCCAATCTGTAGAACATTCCAAGGGAGTGGTACATCCTGGAAAGAAGGACTGTTAGAACCTGAAATGGAAGGTCTGATTTTTCAAAATGGAAGATAATATTAGGTTATATTATGCATACCTAATTAATCTACAGAATTTTAAAAATAATGATATTTTCCACTGAACTTTCCCTTTAAACCAGAACAGTTTCTTTAAACTGAAGTGTAGCACTTGAGTCAGACAGCGTGATTGGTGACTTGTAAATAAAGTAGAGAACAAATTATTTATTCTGCAAAAGGTCAATTATACTCCACGCCTAAAGAGAACCCAGGGTGAGGACCTAAATTGCTAGTTCCTCTGTAATACTTAATTGAAGTGTTCCTTTGTCACACCGGTCTTCTCCTTCTCTAGTCTTCAGTCACTGACAGTCTGTAATGGGGCCCATGAGAAGACACGCTTCTCACACATTGTGTATTCTCATTGGCCAGATCACAGACAGAAGAGGAGCCGGAAGGTGGAGGAAACGTTAAATAAGCATTACAGATGATCTGTAATGTACTCAGGAGGTGAGGAACTAGCATTTTGGGCCCTCACCCTGGGTACTATTCTGCTGTGGAAGCAGAGAAGCAGGGGGTTGAGTTTTTAGACTTTATACAGCATTTGGGGTGGCCATGGGTTGGTACTTCAAAGCAAATTTTTAAATTAGGGGTGGACATGCCCTTAAAGATAGCTGTGCATCTTTGCAGAGCATGTTTTACTATTGGCTACATACATCGTAGACTGAGGAAGAACAGAGGGAAACTTTAAAGTAAATGCATAAAGCTTTAAAATAACCAGGGGTGAGGACATGGCAGTTTAGGGACTCACCCTGGGTACTATTCACTTATGGAAAAAGAGGAGCGAAGGGGAAGTGAGTACAATTGTCCTTTAAAGGCAGTTCAAAAAATAAAAATAATGGGGAATACTTAATTTTTCATTGCATATGCATTTTGGCTATTTCATATATTTAAGATAAAATATACAGCTGTACTCCATACAATTTTTCAATGCTTTAAATGACAACTCCACCCTCATAAGAACATCTTTTAGAAAGAATGGCCTCTTTAAGATATGTTGATATATCATAGTTTGTCCTATGAATGTATGCTGTATGCCTGCTATGCTTCTGGATGCCTTATTAGAAACCTGTACTGAGCCTGAGCATGCCCAGAAGAGGCAGACAGGGGATCAACATTCAGTCATTGGCTGTGATGTCAACTGTCAAATCCATAACTGACAGTTGCTAACTGGAAGAACCAGGAAGCAGAAACAGGGGCAACAGGACACTGTGCAGGATTTCAGGTTAGACTTATATATTTCAGATTTCAAACTATTACCGTTTAGGGTTTTGGGGGGTGATTAACCTGTATGTAAGCTTTCATTTTGGGGCTGAACTTGCCCTTTAATATGTAGTAAAATGCACACATCATATAGCTGCATTTCGGAGCAGTTCAGGCCCCTTTATCAAGCTATAAGCATTCATTTTTTTTTTATTATTACATCACATCCTTATTTACTCTACAGGAAGTTACATCACAGATACCCATATAATATTCACAGTACAGGGTTAATGTCTTAAACAGTAATAAAGGGTATCTAAAGTCTCCAAACCAGTTAAAAGTACCTATATAAACAAATATAAATATAGAATCATACCACTCAGATATAGTGTATTAAGGAATTGTATCCACTATGTCCAATTATTTTAGCCATAAAAACCTATTTGCATATTTATCTCCTTTAACTACTTCCAATACCATATTTTTTTATCATCTGCTATATGTCCCTTCTCTATATACACACACTATATAATCCCTCATCACTCATTATTATATAAGAATATTTACATATGAATTATTCTATTACCACACTATTACCATCTAAAGGACAATAAGTATATGCATATAAAGTATAGTACTCTCTTATATTAGGTATATGACAAAATAAATAAAGTTTATAAATGTACTTAAATTGCTGGTACCCCTATTTTAATATGGAATAGTCAATATAAAAGGTTTAGTGACACCTCTGTCACTGCTAAAACCTCTGCATGTGTTTAGACAAATTAAAACTGAAAGGAAGTTCCTATATTTGACCCAATTATATGCTGTTTGTAACACTATGTATCAGACACACTGCAGATTCCCTCACAGCCACTCCCATCTCCATAGACAAAATATGACTTCCTGTAGGGGAAGGATTCCAGCTGCTGTTTGCTAGATAGGAAGTAATGTCTACTATAGAGAACTTTTAGGAAAAACGTTGCATGTCTCTGCCCATTTCTCTAAGAATGATGGGAGTAAGAGTTTTTACTTGTTTTGGATTATTGATATTTTAAAAAGGATGAGGATGTGAAGTACCTTCTATTTTAAAAAGACTCTATTTGATTTTACAATCTGTGGAGGGCTTTTTCCTCCTTTAGCCCATCTTACCTTAAGCTATATAGCTGTCTGGTATCTTGTGCTCCCAAGTCCTATCCTATAGGACAGTGATGCCCAACCTGTAGCCTGGCCGCATTTTTTCGTGGCCCACACAAGGCAGCAGAAAGGGGTGGGCGTAACTGGGCAAATTCAAAACACAGATTTAAATTTTCTATCATAGAAAGATCTCCTCTTGATTGATCTACTATTGGATGGACGTTTGAGGGGGAAGAGAGATTCAAGCTCTGCACAGCAGTGTATTTCACTATGCTGTCTGGACTGAACTTCAACACTCTATACAATGTTATGATAAATATATCAAGAGAACACAAAACCCTGGATTTAAATATCCTACTGCACAATTTCATCAGAACAAATGGAAAAACAAAATAGAATAAATATCTGTTGTATTCAATTAGATCAACTGGACTTGAAATGTAGTTCTTGAAGACGTTTTGCTAGTCATCCGACTGGCTTTCTCAATTCAGAATGACTTGTACAAGAATCTGTGGCAATTATGTACCCTGGAAAATCCCAATTAGCATATCAAAGCCAGGTGTTAAGGGTGTGATTAGATAGTGGCTAAGAGGTGTTTTAGGAACGCCCAGAGTAAGGTGTTAAAACAGCATTGTACATGGCAGACAGTTGGTGTCGAAACCCCCCCACCTCTATTTAGGCTTGGTTTCTTTATTTTCACATAAAAATCTCACAATACCAAGAACCATCCTACCTCCGGAGCGCTCCAAACTCAAATGGATGTGGACCGATCTTACGGGACAACTTCCCTCTTGTTACCCCCTATGTTCTCTTTACCAAATGTTATAGATCAAATTTAACTTCTATTCCGGACCGCCAAGCCGCCATGTACCAGACCACGCTGAGAACGCCGTGCTGTGATGAAATATTTTTGGTTGGAGTGAGATACTGTGCCGACGTGTGTTATAGGCAAAAACACAGGCACTACCCAAACTGACACGGCTAATGTGTTGTAGGGTAAGAGATCTGACCCAACCTAATAAAAAGTAAATGGTTTAAAATGCTGTGCAAATTCCTATCTAATAGTAATTGTGGGACTTGTTTGGTCCAATTTTTTGTGAAAATAATGCTCCCCTTACAGTGTAATATATAAGGGACAATGCACCCCTTACAGTGTAATATATAAGGGACAATGCCCCCCTTACAGTGTAATATATAAGGGATAATGTCCCCTTACAGTGTAATATATAAGGGATAATGTTCCCCTTACATGTAATATATAAGGACAATGCTCCCCTTACAGTGTACTATATAAGGGATAATGCTCCTACAGTGTAATATTAAGGGACAACAAGCACCCCTTACAGTGTAATATATAAGGGACAATGCCCCCCTTACAGTGTAATATATAAGGGATAATGCTCCCCTTACGTGTAATATATAAGGGATAATGTTCCCCTTACAGTGAATATATAAAGGACAATGCTCCCCTTACAGTGTAAATATAAAGGATAATGTTATAATGTTCCCCTTACAGTGTACTATATAAGGGATAATGTCCCCTTACAGTGTAATATATAAGGGATAATGTTCCCCTTACAGTGTAATATATAGGGATATTGTTCCCCTTACAGGGTATATATTAAGGGATAACGCTTCCCTTACGTGTATATATAAGGGATATGCTCCCTTACAGTGTAATATATAAGGGACAATGCTCCCCTTACAGTGTAATATATAAGGGACAATGTGCCCCTTACAGTGTAATATATAAGGGACAATGTGCCCCTTACAGTGTAATATATAAGGGACAATGTGCCCCTTACAGTGTAATATATAAGGGACAATGTGCCCCTTACAGTGTAATAAAAGGGACAATGCGCCCCTTACATGTGTAATATATAAGGGACAATGCGCCCCTTACAGTGTAATATATAGGGACAATGTGCACTTACAGTGTAATATATAAGGCATAATGCTACCCTTACAGTGTAATATATAAGGGACAATGTTCCCCTTACAGTGTAATATATAAGGGACCATGCACCCCTTACAGTGTAATATATAAGGGACAATGTGCCTCTTACAGTGTAATATATCAGTGTAATATATAAGGGATAATGCTCCCTTACAGCGTAATATAAGGATATTACGCACCACGAGAGTTCCCTGACCATATAGAAGCATGAGGCCGTAGGCCGAGTGATTTTATACAGGCCAGGGAACTCAGAGGTGGTGTGTAATGACGTATATTATGTGAAGGAGCAATCCAGGAAGACACTCCAGTACACCGCTTGTTGGCTTCTAGCCAGACAAATTTGTAGGTGCAAGCCCCCTGCCCTCCACTCCAGGGCAATAATTGCAATTCTTATTTCAAAAGAAAATACAGGGGAGCACACTACTTATGGTGAATCAAAATATTTATTTGTGAAAACAACAACGATGTTCGGGACGCCCTGTCCCTTCCTCAGGTTTTTTTTTGTAATGTGAGTGGCGCATTATTTCTTATAATACATAGTATTAGTATTGGATTTCTCACCACATTCAATTTATATTCTAGCCTGTCCTATTCCCACCTTAAACCCCAAGCTACCTTCTGTAATTTAAACCCAGTAGATAGGAAAATCCAGCCCAGCATTATGCGGTTAAACAAATCTTTGTAGAGAGGAGGAGAGAGACATTGGTTACTACTCTTCAGGAGCATCAATGTAAGGTAAGGATTTTTTAAAACTACATGGGGGGGCCAGCACTAGGGCAAATTTTCGTTTTGAGTATGGACATGCCCTTTAAGGGCAACTTTTTTTGTCCACTGTCTTCTCAGAGGACAAGGAGGAGGTGGAAACCTTTCACACAGGAAGACTCCTACTACCTTCAGTTTCCTGGAATTTGGACATGGACTGCAGGAGAATCATAAGGGCATCGATGTAATGCTCCACATGGGGGGGGCAGCACTGGGGCACTGGGGCAAATTTTCGTTTTGGGTGTGGACATGCCTTTAAAAGGCACTTTTTTTCTTGATGAATAAGGGGGGGGGCGGACACACAGGCAGTACAATTTAAAAGGCCTAGGGGAGAAAAAAGCATAAATCTGCCGTGTGGCCTTGATTGCTCAGTTCAGCAGGCTTATCCTCTCCATGTGCTAATTTACGTCTATTGCCCTGCTATGGTGCCCCCACATATTGGGAGGACAGCGCTCTCTTTTCTGTTGCCATCTGTTTGGCGTGTTTAGGAAGCAGAAGATGACAGTTGGGGTACACTCTTGATGAAATGTAATTAGCCAGGATACATTTCTTGCCTTTATACAGTATTACAGCTGTACATTTCCATGTACCTTAACTACCAGGGATTGCGCCCCAGTCTTACATATGAATATGATAAGAAACATTGGAGAGGATTTTTAAGCACAGGCACTTCAGTAATTACACAAAATGCCAGCAGATGCACCGACTGTACACTAGATGGCAGTACACAATTCTTAAAAAATCAATCGCAGACCCACTGTTCTAACTGCGTCACGGGATTGGCTGGCGAAACCGGCACTGACCCGGAAGTGCATGTGCTGTCTCCATGCGGCTTCGTTAGACAGTGCGGGAGTGAAACATTTGCCAGTTGACTCCTGTACCGGTACCATGCTAATAGAAGCAGAACCTGAGCACTGCACCCGCTGTCATTAAAGGCCTTTGTGCAGGTAACGCTATGACATTTACTAACTTCTTTTTCGTCCTAGTTCGTTTCCATTGACAATCGATCATGTTTTAACCGAGTGATTTGCAATAATTAGGACTTTGGCTATATAAGTGATTTGTTGGGCCTCCGTGGTTTATATGATAGAGAGAATTAATTGTGTTAATGAAATGACAAGTGACGTAAAATACACATTAGGAATACTAGTTCCGGGGAAATGGATGCTAATGTACCGCCTTCATAGAAAATATAGAGCCAGAGATGGCCAAACCCTCCAGCAACCATAACTGTGTTAACAAGGCATGCTGGGAGTTGTATTTTCTTAACAGCTGTCCTTTACTCAAGAAGCAGAGCAACAGTATATTGTCTTGTGGAAATCTTATACAAGATAATGTAACCCTACTGACTATATAGGAAATGGCATTTGTACTAGTTAGTATGAGTGGTTATTTAATGTCATCCATTCATTTTCAGCAGTTCTTTGGCTGTGGCCATTCATAATTATTGGCATTTTTTCTATGGACTTCAGCTAGCAAACAATTTATTTTGTTGGTAAAATATAATAGATATACCAGTATGAGACATGTACATCTTCTGTCAGCTTAAGGATTTACATTTCAGGAAAATGGGAGAAACCGCATTTATTTTCCAATGACAGATATAGCCATCTTCAGAAAACCACTGTGGATGAAGCACAGATTAGGGTGTCCTATCATGTTTATGCCTCTGATCACCAAAGTTATTTAACCTTTTTTTCCCCCATCCCTGCATGCCAGTGTGCACCATAAGGGTTAACTACATCCACTTCGGAGGCAGGACAAGAACTTAAAAGTGGTTCCCAGATACATCACCCTTGTCCTGCCATGGAGGTGGACTTCTCACAGCTCAGCTCTAAGGCTTACCTATAGAGGATAGTGCTGATAGTGATTATCAGATTTGCGGCTGCAAAATGTGAATGTTGCCGGTTAACTGTCCCTGTTGGTTATGTATGAAGGAATCATTACGCGCACCATTACTCATGCGGACGCGCACAGGTTAGATTTACTCGCAACGAAACTGCTTTACTCCGCGAGACCTGGATGTTGATGTCACGTCTCAGGAAGCGGGCCTTATAAAAATGGAAGTGAAGGAGAGATTCTCTCCCTCGCGGCTAAGAGCAGATTTTTACTGGCGTCCTGCCTTTGACCCCAGTGCATTACGAGACCAGTTGGTGAGTTATCTATGGTTATTATTACTTGGTTTGTATCTTTTATTGCAGCTAAGGATTGTTTTATTCATTTGTTTTTCAGCTTGCTATGTCTCAAGCCTGTCTGATACTGCCTCTAAAGTTGGCCATACATCAGTGCGATATTACTTACCCGACCGAGAGTCACACGATGTTTGCGATCCTGCCGGAACCACCTCTCCCGATCCTTTATTCGCGATATGCGATCACAAAATAAATGGGATTTTGCGATCGCATGGCGGTCGGATATAAGATCGGGAGAGACGGTTCCGGCAGAATGAAGAACGTCGCGTGAGCGCTCACTCGGGTAAGTAATATCGCACTGATTTATGGCCACCTTAAGGCAGAATTTCTATATCTGAGGATGTTAAATCCAAAACAAATATGCTAAAAAAGTTTTAATGAAATCTAAACATTTAGTTTGTTCAAATTGTGAGTCTCCTATAGATTCTGGGAAATTTTGTGCTTCTTGTATTAATAAGGCTGTTAAAGCAGAGACTGCTAGTTCTAGAATTCTTTGATTAGTTTAAAGCTTCCATGATTGATACCTGTAATAATATCAAGGATGATGTTACTAGGTCATCTAAGAAACGGAAAACCATGGATAATTCCAGTATTCCACTTGATAAAGAATTATCTGATGCAGAGGAAGGTCAGGTATAATCTTCCTCTATTGATAGTTCAGATTCAGAACCTGTTACAGGAGATTCTCAAAATTTTGATTTGGTTCTATGGATTTCGATTCCTTACTTAAAAAAAAATGAACTCTAGGTTTAGAAGTTCCTAAACCTGAAGAGGGTATTACGGATAAAATTTTAAAGCTAATAGAAAGTCAGCCTTTGTCTTCCGGTCCATGATTATATCCGATAAAAGGGTTAGGCCCTTTCCTGGGTTTGAAAAGAGATATCCATTCGATAATTCCTTTAAGAAAAGATGGGAAATCTACCAGAAGTAGATTCAGCTGTGGCTAGAATTTCTAAAAGACTACTATTACTATGGAAGGATTCTATTTTAAGGATCCATGGACACCAAACTTGAATGAGTGTTTAAACATTTATTCTTAATGCATTGTAGCTTTTAAACCTGATGTTGCTTCAGTAATTGTCTAAAACTTTAACTGTATGGATTGATCAATTAGCCTCAGCCATTCAGGAATTATGTCCTAACGATCAATTATTAGAAGGGGTGCTTATATTCATCAAGCAGCTAACTATTTAGCTGATGCTGCTTTAGATTCAATAAAATTCTCGGCTAGATCATCAGCCTTATCTGTAGTAGGTCGTAGGGCTCTGGTTAAGGTCCTGGGCTGCTGGCTCAACTTTTAAAAACAAATTGGTTCCTTTTCCTTTAAAGGTGATAAACTTTTCAGTCCTGAATTAGACAAATTTATGGTTTGTAGTGAAGATAAAAATAAATTCCTTCCCCTGGATAGGAAATCTTCTAGATTTACTAACAGACCTTCCTTAGAATGGGTAGATACAACATGTTCAGGTCTTCCACACAAAATAGAGATTTTTGTCTTCTCTCAAACCCTTCCAGAGAGGTAATTTCCTTCCTTTTGGAGAGAAAATCGTAAATCTTTAGAAGAGGATTCCAAAGCAAAAAATCTTCCTTCTGAGGTTCAGGGACCATAACTTTGCAAGTAGGCACTCGCCTACTTCATTTTGCAGAGGAATGGTCCCTAATTACCACAGACAGGTGGATTATAAATGGGGTATCCACAGGTCTGGGATGAGGTTAATTTCTACAAAATCCTCCAGAAGGCTATTTTCTTCAAGGGTTCCAAGGAACCCTGTGAAAAAAGGGCCTTATGGGGGCTGTAAAACAGTTAAAGAAAAGGGAATTATTTATTTAGTTCCTACTGCCCAAGTAAATCAAGGTTTTTATTCAAATCTTTTTGTTGTACTAAAAAAAGATGTCTCCTTTCGTCCAGTCCTAGATTTAAAGTTCTAAATTCTTATGTTAAAGAAAGATTCAAAATGGAGACATGAGGTCAATTTTGGCTTTTCTAGGAAAAGGAAATTGGTTGGCTTCTTTAGATTTAAAAGATGCCTTTCTCCATATTCCTATTTTCGAACCTCGTCAAAAAATTTAAGGTTCGAAATAGAAGGAAAACATTGGCAATTCAAAGCAATGCCCTTCTGGCTAACTTCAGCCCTTTGGGTTCACAAAATTAATGTCGGCAATCCCAGCGGCATTAAGATTAGAAGGAGTCAGACTGGCACCATATCTGAATACTGGCATTACTGTTTGAGGCTCAGCAAGGAGAGTGCAAGGAACTCGCAGGCATTACTGTTTGAGGCTCAAAGCAGGAGAAAGCAGAGGAAATCTCAGAGGGGCGGAGCTTAACATTCAGCAAACCAGTAATAAGATGTCAGCAACTTTCAAGGCACAAAGATAGGCAAAAAAAAATATGGCAATGGTATTTTTAAAGCTGCAGCTTCCAAATGAACATAACTTGATTTTACAGTGCACTTATCCTTTAATGAATGCAAGAAAATTGTCCACTTCAAGGTATACCATCTTATTTGGAATTTTTTTTTAGATTTTGTAGAAGGTGAAGGAATGATTGAGGTATGGCCTATCTTTAGTTTTAAAATTTCTTCAATGGGAGTTGATAAAGGTTTATCTCTCAATTCGATTAAAGTCCAAATTTCAGCATTATCTTGGTTAATTTCTAAGGATTTGACTTCAGAGCATTTTTGAAAAACATTCCTTCAGGGCATTAAGAAGTTAAATCCTACCTATGTTTCACCTTAGCTCTTTTGAGCCTATGGAATCAGTAGACATTAAGTGGGTCTCGATGAAGGTGGCCTTTTTGATGGCTATAGTATCTGAGAGAAGAGTTAGTGAGTTAACTTCTTAGAGTGGACAAACCATTTTTTCCTTTTTTAAGAGATACAGTTATATTTAAAACTCCTCAGGGTTTAGACCCACAGTGGTTCTGAATTTCATATTAATGAGCCTATTATACTGCCTTCATTTTGCCTGCAGCCTAGTAATAATAAAGAAGCTAGTTTCACTGTTGGATCCTGTTAGAGCGTAAAAATTATATTGATAGAACTAAAGAATTTAGAAGGTCACTATCGTTTTTTATTAATTTTAAGGGTCTGTCAAGGGATAAGCTATCTCTATTAGAACTTTAGCTATTGGGTTACTACAACCATTAAAGAATGTTACAAAAATTCGTCAGTGGAATGTCCAGTCGTAGTCAAGGCTCAATTGCAAGAGTCCTAGGTGTTTCAGAATGATGTTTCTATTGAACAAATTTGTAAAGCTGTACATGGGCATCTTGTCTACATTTGTTAGACATTATAAATTGGAGTTAGGGACATTGCCTGGAACTACCTTTAATAGAAGGGTTCTTCAGGCAGTTGGTCCAACTAGTGATTTTTTGCTTGGTACATCCCCATGGTGCACACTGGCATGGCAGGGGGAAGAAAGTTCGAATTATGCTTTCCGTAATTCCCTTTCTTCTCTTCTGCCATGACGTGTGCAGAGCTTCCCTCCCTTTTATTGGTTACCATTAAGTGATTAATAACTTTGATGTCTTTTTTTTTTTTTTTTTTCTATTTTCGTATTTTATGGTTTTGGATTTGGTTTTTTATTCTCATTAATTATGCCAAACTTTAGGCTAGGTTCCTATTCAGTCATCACTCTAAATTACTTTATTTGAAAGAAGATTGATGAATAATTACTGAATCGGATTCCTTGGCTAGAAAAGGTTAACTGAGGGTGATGTATCTGGGACCACTTTTAAGTTCTTGTCCTGCCTCCGAAGTGGGTGGAGTTAACCCCCATGGTGCATACTGTCATGGCAGAAGAGAAGAAAGGGAATTAACAGTAAGCATAATTCCAACTATTTTTCCAATGATGACATATAGCCTCCTCCCAGAAAACCACTGTGGATGTAGCACAGATAAGGGGCCTCATCATAGTTTATGCCTCTGATCAGGACATCATAAAGGAACCATCTCTTATTACCAGATACTAAAGTTACTTAACCTTTTTTTTTTTTTTTTTTTTTTTTAACCCAACAATCAGTTGATAACAGTTTGGTTGGTCATTTTGGGTAATCAGAACTTTGCAAGTTTTGCATGTATGGTGTATGGCACTATAAATGCACAGCAGCTAGTTTGGGTTAAGTTATACCTGCTTTCATGCTCAAGTGCTGTGGGGTGGTGAAGACCATCTCTCTTCTCAACTTGAGGAAATATCAAACAAATCAGGAGAAAAAACATTGGACATCCCTTTGATGGGAGGCTAGGTATGAGGGCCCACTCTTATCTTCCCTTTCAACCCCTATCAGCACCCGAGTATCTGTATAGAAATTTTCACAATTAAAATTCTGAGATCCCAAAATATACCCAGACTGTCCCTACACTATATGTGCAGGAAAAGTTATTGTGTCGTATTAGAAAAAATTTACAGTACCCTTTTTTAATACCTACACAATATGACATGTTTTAACCCTGTCATTGTATCAGTGCAAGGAAAAGATTAATGTCATGTCTTGGATTTAATTTGGGACCACAAGATGTTTGCTATATAGCTTAAGGGTGAGATAGGCTTAAAGGAGCAATAAGCCATAAACAGAGCATAGAATACAAACTGGGTTATTCAATAAAAGTTCTTATCGTTAAAAATGGTGCTAATTTTGCCCCAACCAATCAGATTTTAGCTTTCAAATGTTAAACAATTCTGATTGGTTGAGGCAAACTAAGCACCATTTTTAACAATAAGAACTTCTATTACATCTACTGAAAAGTTTTCTACCTACAGAAGGTACTTAACATCCTCATGTTATAAAACAGCATTGCTTAAATAATGTAGAAATAAGTTATGATTTCTCACTCCCAGCATTCTTAGGGAAATGGACGAAAACTTGCAAAGTTTCTCCTATATATCCTGTGGCTAATCCATATGTCTAGAAATACTGGCATAATAACATGCAATACAGCCTTATGGTATAAAGCCATTCATACAACTTGCAGACATGAGTTGTTTCAATCATTTTTGTTTTTAATTAAAACCCAGGGTTGTGGCCAAACACCAGTGAAGCAATATATATAGTACAGGGCTCTATTAGATAGTAATGCTCTTAGTGAGAGAGGTGTTAGTTCATAAAAATGTAAAAAAAACAGTTTTTTTTAAGAAGAAAATAAAAGGACTGAACTTTAGTGTTTTGAGGTTGAATAAAAATATATGTCCATCAGTCCAACCCATCAGCAATACCCACACTTCCTGCCTAACTGTTGATCCAGAGGAAGGCAAAAAAAAACCCACCAGAATTATGAAGGGGGAAAAAAATTCTTCCTGACTCCAAGTGGCAATCGGAAATATACCTGGATCAACACTACTTTATGCATCAATACCATTAACCTGAACATTCCTGTTTTTCAGAAACTCATCCAGCTTTCTTTTGAAACTATCCAATGAACCTATCATCACTAGAGATGGCCGGTTCGCGGACCGAACCCGGATCCCGGGATTTCTTCCGTCCGCGAACGGGGATTATTCCGAACTTCCGAACTGCGGTTTTTTTTTTTTACGAAAATTTTCGAAAATACGAGTATCTCCGTAATTACGAAGGTCTACGATACTTGCGGGATACGGAAAGCCCGAAGATCCTCGTAATTACGAGGATTCCCGTAATTACGAGGATTCCGTAATTACGGTATTCTCGTAATTACGAGAATACTCGTAAAAACGAGTAATTCGTGTAAATTTCAAGACGGAGCAAGCCACATGATCCAAATTAGCCAATGGCAGCTATCATAGTTACAGAAAGCCTCGTTTTTACGGAAATCTTCGTTTTTACGGGAATCCTCGTATTTTCGAAAAATACCGTTTTTTAAAGTCACGCTAGCGGACTATACTTTTTAGGTATTGTTGGCATTTATACGTGCTTCTAAGGCCATTACCAGGTCCTGAGTGGTTAAGTGTACGTTACCAAGGCTATTTAGACCACTTTTAATGTGGATTTTGCCGAACTTTCATTTTAATACGTTTAACGGGTCCGCCGCGAATTTTCGGATTTTTTCGAAAATCCGCGGATCCTCGCGCGGACCGGATTTTTCGAAGTTCGGACATCTCTAATCATCACAACTTTCAATTGAAGACAGTTCCAAAGTATTCAGAACTTGAAGACTAAATTTTACAGTACAATGTATGAGAAGTGTTCCATTAAAGTATAGCACATAAGGCTTATCACCTTAAATTCACTTATCAGTATTAGTCAGTATCTAATGTTCTGTGACAAGGTAAGAAAAGTCATATGGTGCATTTCACAAATTCACAGTCCTTTTATAGAACATCGAAAGTGGTCCCCACTTATCATCAGTGGTTAGGGAGGCAGGCTAATTAAAATATGACAAGGATCGCTGGGGCTTGTTCTCTCTGTCCCTGTGTCCTCTAAACTTTTTGTGTAGCTTGCTTCTATTTATACCCTGAATGCAAAGACAACAAGACGTCAATATTAATTACATGTTATGTCACTTGCGATTTTGCAATATTTTCACCATGTTTAATGCAGAGCTATTAAAAAATGAAAAACACACACACACAACAGTGCCACCTTTTTTGGATTGTACTGGAAGTGTCAGTCTGTAGGAAGTTACCTAAATTTAATTACAAATTTGAAATACAAAAGGTACTCCTAGCGGTCCAGTCCCTTCTGGCACCTCTCTGCCAGATAGACAATACTTGTACTTGTAATCACTAAAGAATAGGGCTGTCCAATCGTTTAAATTATTGCAAGGGGTAAACCCATTTTATTGCAGAACACCAACACACAACATTTCGTCCGCTTGGCTTTATCAAGTATCAACGCTTAATATTTGTATTATAATATTTTAATATGATGGAAGGACCCCCCAAAACCTCATGCGTGGTACTCACACTGTCTACATATGCTACAGGTTGAATCGGGAATCTGACTCGCCTCCTCTGCTTCTGCAACGTGCCCTTTGCGTTCTTGTGCAGCAGCAGTGGAGGCTCTATCGGTAATGGCCATCAACCAGGAAGCAGAAGGGCATCACAAACTGTGGATCGTAGATCTTGTAAGTTGAATTCCTCCGCCTGTAAACATTTTTAGACAGTGTGAGTATAACGCATATAAGGTTTTGGTCCTTCACATAATACATTTTTACAGAAGGGGTGGACATGCCCACGTAGATTAATATATAATAAGGCAGACATTATCCATCTGTTTTATAACACTATCACTTTATTCTATTTTGCTTGTGAAGGTTCTCATTCATCCAGGTCATGGTATATCTGTTGTATTCAATTAGATCAACTGGACTTGAAATGTAGTTCTTGAAGACGTTTCGCTAGTCATCCGACTGGCTTTCTCAATTCAGAATGACTTGTACAAGAATCTGTGGCAATTATGTACCCTGGAAAATCCCAATTAGCATCACAGCCAGGTGTAAGGGTGTGATTAGATAGTGGCTAAGAGGTGTTATAGGAACGCCCAGGGTAAGGTGTTAAAACAGCATTGTACATGGCAGACAGTTGGTGTCGAACCCCCCCACCTCTATTTAGGCTTGGTTTCTTTATTTTCACATAAATGGCCTACTTAACACCTTCTGAACCAGTCACGTTCCTTCGCCAGTATGTAACATTACAATCTTCAAAGGTATGTCCTTTATCCTTAAGATGCAGATACACAGCTGAGTCCTGACCCGAGGAATTGGCTCTTCTGTGCTGGGCCATACGTTGATGCAGTTGCTGTTTGGTCTCCCCCACATACAAATCAGAGCATTCTGCACTGCACTGCATATATGATGTCGCTTTTGTGTCACAGAACACATTAATGCGGTAGACCAAAACATAAATTACAAGGGAAGAGGTACAAAACAACAAACTGGCTTTCTTGGACTGCTTGGTAGAAGTTAAGGAAAATGGTAAAACTGGAAGTAGAGGTTTACAGAAAACCAACACACACAGATCAGTATTTGATGTTTGACTCCCACCACCCTTTAGATCACAAGCTGGGGTCATCAGAACCCTGCAACACAGAGCCGAGAACATCCCCACTAGCACAGAGGCGAAGGCTAAAGAAATGAAACATCTCAGAGGAGCCCTTAAAACTTGTGGATATCCAGACTGGGCCTTTGTCAAAAGAAGTAGAAGGAAAGAAAGAACACGAATACCAACAGTGAAGGGGAAAGCAAGACAGGAGAAAGAACATGGTCATCCATATGTAGCAGGGGTCTCCGAGAAATAAGAAGAATTTTCAAAAAACATCGATCCCTGTCTGTTTAAACCGAACAACACACTGAGGCAGCCATTGGTACATCCGAAAGACCCAATACCGAAACACAAGAAAAGAGACATCATATATGCAGTGCAGTGAAGAATGCTCTGATTTGTATGCGGGGGAGACCAAACAGCAACTGCATCAACGTATGGCCCAGCACAGAAGAGCCAATCCTCGGTCAGGACTCAGCCGTGTATCTGCATCTTAAGGATAAAGGACATACCTTTGAAGATTGTAAGATAACATACTGCGAAGGAACGTGACTGGTTCAAGAGGGTGTTAAGGAGGCACTTTATCATGTCCACCAGTGTATTTCTCCTTTAATGTTGTCAGAAACTGTGCTGCAGGCAGCCAAAGATCTTAGTAAGAGGTCAGGGAGAGACACACACATTTTTTCTGGTTTGAGCGACATGTCTTTTTTTAAATGCTGTGATTTCAAAATTATATTCTCAAAATCTACAGCCCAGATTTAATCTGAGAACTGTTTTGAAAAAGTAGGCTCTTTATCCAACTTCTTTTTGAAAATTCTAATGAAGATACCTTTTAAGTTTTATTAGATATAGCCCTTCAAATAACCAATAGGGCTGTAGATCTGACATCACCTGCCCCATCGGTAATGCCTCTCTCTGGGTTGCCAGTCAAATGGGAAGCATTTACAGACCAGCTTGCCATAGACTTGAATCACATGGGGGGATGCCACGACTGATAAAAATGGGTGACTTTCAAAATTCTAAATCCTCTAAAAACCTTTAAAGAATAAGGCACTGAACCATGGTGCCTGAACCATGGTGCTGTACTGCACACAGTCTTTTTTTCTTTTTTAGAACTCGCACTATTTTATAATAAGAAAACCTTCCAGTCCTTTGGATCAAGAGTCTTTAGGAGGGCAATTCTTCCAGTTGGAACTCTTCTCTTCTGACTCTTCTGACTCCTTTTCATCCTCCAACCCTGGAATGAAGCAGATATGCTTCTGTTCCTACGCTTGATAAAAGCTTCAAACCATCTCCCCACAGTTCAACCTGACACAATAAAGAAGCTGTCACAAAAAGACAAAAATTAAAAGTCTGCAAAGAACTCGACTTTACATTTGCACATTTGTTATTAACATTGTTAAAGGGAATATAAAACAGGATTTAATAGAAATCAGTAAAGAACACTTTATATATTCATATATGAGCAACATTCATATTGCTCATATTTCTCTGTAAACCTAAAAAGGTTGTAAAATTGCCAAGACATGCAGTGCCATTTAAAGGCTGCACTGCACAAACCAATATGGACATATTGGTTATAAAATAACGTACATACTCTTTCAATTGTAAGGTTCTACGGATTTAAAGAAATGTTCACGCAGAAAGTAAACTTCCTTTATTGTACTTATTGAAAAACGGGAGATAAAAGAGCTGATTAACCCTCAAACACGATTAACCGCCAGCTCCTCTGAGAATTCCAGACTGTTTCCAGTTTACTTAACTATAGCATGCATTAGCGTGCATGCCCAATTTTACTTAACTAAACCAGAAACAGTCGCCTCCACTTCTGGCTCCTGATAGATTGATTTACTTAAGAACGGGAGGCAAGACATAGATCCTATCCTACCATTGAGTCCATTCTTCAATTAATGCAATAAAGGAATAGTTTGCTTTTTGGTACTATGGGATAAAACAAAGTATACCCTTTTCAATAATAAAATGGGAATGCTAGACATTTCCAGCACCCACATGCAGCACTAAAACACATACTCTTATTCAAACCTGTTTAATGACACAATCATAAAAAAAAGAATCACAAATCTGTTAAGTATCCATTCCTCTCTCACTGATAAATCTGGAGTAAATGCAGGACTTTCAAGCTTCTCCCACCATATCTTTTCCACATCATAATCCCCTAATGCTGTGTAAAGGTGTAGTCATCTGTCTTTACCTTGCTTTGAGCAGACTTCTAAAGGGAAAGTTCAGTGCAATACATATACTTAAAAAAAAGAGCAGTATTTTTCCATCCTAATGACCTTAACTTGCCCATTCAGCATTTTGTCTGTGTATTAATAAATACTTCCAAAATACTGGCTTCCTGTTTGCAGGACTCCTAATAGAGACCATTATAGTCTTGCCCTTGACCCAGTGCCTGGATTGATTCAGTTGCTCAGTAAGAATTTGAGCATGTTTGACACATCCAACAGCCCATCTGTAGAACATCCAAGGGAGTGGTACATCCTGGAAAGAAGGACTGTTAGAACCTGAAATGGAATCTGATTTTTCAAATGGAAGATAATATTAGGTTATATTATGCATACCTAATTAATCTACAGATTTTAAAAATAATGATATTTTCCACTGAACTTTCCTTTAAACCAGAACAGTTTTCTTTAAACTGAGTGTAGCACTTGAGTCAGACAGCGTGATTGGTGACTTGTAAAAAGTAGAGAAACAATTATTTATTCTGCAAAAGGTCAATTATACTCCACGCCTAAAGAGAACCAGGGTGAGGACCTAAATTGCTAGTTCCTCTGTATACTTAATTGAGGTGTTCCTTTGTCACACCGGTCTTCTCCTTCTCTAGTCTTCATTCACTGACAGTCTGTAATGGGCCCATGAGAAGACACGCTCTCACACCATTGTGTATCTCATTGGCCAGATCACAGACAGAAGAGGAGCCGGAAGGTGGAGGAAACGTTAAATAAGCATTACAGATGATCTGTAATGTACTCAGGAGGTGAGGAACTACATTTTGGGCCCTCACCCGGGGTACTATTCTGCTGTGGAAGCAGAGAAGCAGGGGGTTGAGTTTTTAGCTTTATACAGCATTTGGGGTGGCCATGTTGGTACTTCAAAGCAAATTTTTAAATTAGGGGTGGACATGCCCTTAAAGATAGCTGTGCATCTTTGCAGAGCATGTTTTACTATTGGCTACATACATCGTAGACTGAGGAGAACAGAGGAAACTTTAAAGTAAATGCAAAGCTTTAATAACCAGGGGTGAGGACATGGCAGTTTAGGGACTCACCCTGGTACTATTCACTTATGGAAAAAGAGGAGCGAAGGGGAAGTGAGTACAATTGTCCTTTAAAGCAGTTCAAAAAATAAAAATAATGGGGAATACTTATTTTTTCATTGCATATGCATTTTGGCTATTTCATATATTTAAGATAAAATATACAGCTGTACTCCATACAATTTTTCAATGCTTTAAATGACAACTCCACCTCATAAGAACATCTTTAGAAAGATGGCCTCTTTAAGATATGTTGATATTCATAGTTTGTCCTATGAATGTATGCTGTATGCCTGCTATCTTCTGGATCCTTATTGAAACCTGTACTGAGCCTGGACATGCCCAGAAGAGGCAGACAGGGGATCAACATTCAGTCATTGGCTGTGATGTCAACTGTCAAATCCATAACTGACAGTTGCTAACTGGAAGAACCAGGAAGCAGAAACAGGGCAACAGGACACTGTGCAGGATTTCAGTTAGACTTATATATTTCAGATTTCAACTATTACCGTTTAGGGTTTTGGGGGTGATTAACCTGTAGTAAGCTTTCATTTTGGGGCTGAACTTGCCCTTTAATATGTAGTAAAATGCACACATCATATAGCTGCATTTCGGAGCAGTTCAGGCCCCTTTATCAAGCTATAAGCATTCATTTTTTTTTTATTATTACATCACATCCTTATTTACTCTACAGGAAGTTACATCACGATACCATATAATATCACAGTACAGGGTTAATGTCTTAAACAGTATAAGGGTATCTAAAGTCTCCAAACCAGTTAAAAGTACCTATATAAAACAATATATATAGAATCAACATACCACCAGATATGTATTAAGGAATTGTATCCACTATGTCCAATATTTTAGCCATAAAAACCTATTTGCATATTTATCTCCTTTAACTACTTCCAATACCATATTTTTTTTACATCTGCTATATGTCCCTTCTCTATATACCACACTATATAATCCCTCATCACTCATTATTATATAAGAATATTTACATATGATTATTCTATTACACACTATTACCATCTAAAGGACATAAGTATATGCATATAAAGTATAGTACTCTCTTATATTAGGTATATGACAAAATAAATAGTTTATAAATGTACTTAAATTGCTGGTACCCCTATTTTAATATGGAATAGTCATATAAAAGGTTTAGTGACACCTCTGTCACTGCTAAAACCTCTGCATGTGTTTAGACAAATTAAAACTGAAAGGAAGTTCCTATTTTGACCCAATTATATGCTGTTTGTAACACTATGTATCAGACACACTGCAGATTCCCTCACAGCCACTCCCATCTCCATAGACAAAATATGACTTCCTGTAGGGGAAGGATTCCAGCTGCTGTTTGCTAATAGGAAGTAATGTCTACTATAGAGAACTTTTAGGAAAAACGTTGCATGTCTCTGCCCATTTCTCTAAGAATGATGGGAGTAAGAGTTTTTACTTGTTTGGATTTTGATATTTTAAAAAGGATGAGGAGTGAAGTACCTTCTATTTAAAAAGCTCTATTTGATTTTACAATCTGTGGAGGGCTTTTTCCTCCTTTAGCCCATCTTACCTTAAGCTATATAGCTGTCTGGTATCTTGTCTCCCCAAGTCCTATCCTATAGGACAGTGATGCCCAACCTGTGCCTGCCGCATTTTTTTCGTGGCCACACAAGGCAGCAGAAGGGTGGGCGTAACTGGGCAAATTCAAAACACAGATTTAAATTTTCTATCATAGAAAGATCTCCTCTTGATTGATCTACTATTGGATGGACGTTTGAGGGGAAGAGAGATTCAAGCTCTGCACAGCAGTGTTATTCACTATGCTGTCTGGACTAACTTCAACACTCTATACAATGTTATGATAAATATATCAAGAGAACACAAAACCCTGGATTTAAATATCCTACTGCACAATTTCATCAGAACAAATGGAAAAAAATAGAATAAATATCTGTTGTATTCAATTAGATCAACTGGACTTGAAATGTAGTTTCTTGAAGACGTTTTGCTAGTCATCCGACTGGCTTTCTCAATTCAGAATGACTTGTACAAGAATCTGTGGCAATTATGTACCCTGGAAAATCCCAATTAGCATATCAAAGCCAGGTGTAAGGGTGTGATTAGATAGTGGCTAAGAGGTGTTTTAGGAACGCCCGAGTAAGGTGTTAAACAGCATTGTACATGGCAGACAGTTGGTGTCGAAACCCCCCCACCTCATTTAGGCTTGTTTTCTTTATTTTCACATAAATGGCCTCCTTACACCTCTCTTGAACCATCACGTTCCTTCGCCAGTATGTTAACATTAACATCTTCAAAGGTATGCCCTTTTCCTTAAGATGCAGATACACGGCTGAGTCCTGACCCGAGGAATTGGCTCTTCTGTGCTGGGCCATACGTTGTGCAGTTGCTGTTTGGTCTCCCCCGCATACAAATCAGAGCATTCTTCACTGCACTGCATATATGATGTCTCTTTTCTTGTGTTTCGGTATTGGGTCTTTCGGATGTACCATTGCTGCCAGTGTGTTGTTCGGTTTAAAGCAGACAGGGATACGATGTTTTTTGAAAATTCTTCTTAATTTCTCGGAAACCCGCTATACATATGGGATGACCATGTTCTTTCTCCTGTCTGCTTTTCCCTTCACTGTTGGTATTCGTGTTCTTTTCTTCCTTCTACTTCTTTTGACAAAGGCCCGATCTGGATATCCACAAGTTTTAAGGGCTCCTCTGAGATGTTTCATTTCTTTAGCCTTCGCCTCTGTGCTAGTGGGATGTTCTCGGCTCTGTGTTCAGGGTTCTGATGACCCCCAGCTTGTGATCTAAAGGGTGGTGGGAGTCAAACATCAAATACTGATCTGTGTGTGTTGGTTTTCTGTAAACCTCTACTTCCAGTTTACCATTTTCCTTAACTTCTACCAAGCAGTCCAAAAAGCCAGTTTGTGTTTTGTACCTCTTCCCTTGTAATTTGATGTTTTGGTCTACCGCATTAATGTGTTCTGTGACACAAAGCGACATCATATATGCAGTGCAGTGCAGAATGCTCGATTTGTATGTGGGGAGACCAAACAGCAACTGCATCAACGTATGGCCCAGCACAGAAAGCCAATTCCTCGGGTCGGACTCAGCTGTGTATCTGCATCTTAAGGATAAGGACATACCTTTGAAGATTGTAATGTTAACATACTGGCGAAGGAACGTGACTGGTTCAAGAGAGGTGTTAAGGAGCCATTTATGTGAAAATAAAGAACCAACCTAAATAGAGGTGGGGGGGTTCGACACCAACTGTCTGCCATGTACAATGCTGTTTTAACACCTTACCCTGGGCGTTCCTATAACACCTCTTAGCCACTATCTAATCACACCCTTAACACCTGGCTGTGATATGCTAATTGGGATTTCCAGGGTACATAATTGCCACAGATTCTTGTACAAGTCATTCTGAATTGAGAAAGCCATTCGGATGACTAGCGAAACGTCTTCAAGAACTACATTTCAAGTCCAGTTGATCTAATTGAATACAGCAAACAATATAAATACAACAGATATACCATGACCTGGATGAATGAGAACCTTCACAAGCAAAATAGAATAAAGTGATAGTGTTATAAAACAGATGGATAATGTCTGCCTTATTATATATTAATCTACGTGGGCATGTCCACCCCTTCTGTAAAAATGTATTATGTGAAGGACCAAAACCTTATATGCGTTATACTCACACTGTCTAAAAATGTTTACAGGCGGAGGAATTCAACTTACAAGATCTACGATCCACAGTTGTGATGCCCTTCTGCTTCCTGGTTGATGGCCATTACCGATAGAGCCTCCACTGCTGCTGCACAAGAACGCAAAGGGCACGTTGCAGAAGCAGAGGAGGCGGAGTCAGATTCCCGATTCAACCTGTGAGCATATGTAGACAGTGTGAGTACCACGCATGAGGTTTTGGGGGGTCCTTCCAATCATATTAAAATATTATAATACAAATATTAAGCGTTGATACTTGATAAAGGCCAAGCGGACGAAATGTTGTGTGTTGGTGTATCTGCAATAAAATGGGATTACCCCTTGCAATAATTTAAACGATTGGACAGCCCTATTCTTTAGTGTATTACAAGTACAAGTATTGTCTATCTGGCAGAGAGGTGGCCAGAAGGGACTGGACGCCTAGGAGGTACCTTTTGTATTTCAAATTTGTAATTAAAATTTAGGTAACTTCCTACAGACTGACACTTCCAGTACAATCCAAAAAAGGTGGCACTGTTGTGTGTGTGTGTGTATTCATTTTTTAATAGCTCTGCATTAAACATGGTGAAAATATTGCAAAATCGCAAGTGACATAACATGTAATTAGATATTGACGTCTTGTATGTCTTTGCATTCAGGGTATAAATAGAAGCAAAGCTACACAAAAAGTTTTAGAGGGACACAGGGACAGAGAGAACAAGCCCCAGCGATCCTTGTCATATTTTAATTAGCCTGCCTCCCTAACAGACACTGATGATAAGTGGGGACCACTTTCGATGTTCTATAAAAGGACTGTGAATTTGTGAAATGCACCATATTGACTTTTCTTACCTTGTCACTAGAACATTAGATACTGACTAAATACTGATAAGATGAAGTTAAGGTGATAAGCCTTATGTGCTATACTTTAATGGAACACTTCTCATAACATTGTACTGTAAAATTTAGTCTTCAAGTTCTGAATACTTTGGAACTGTCTTCAATTGAAAGTTGTGATGATTAGAGATGTCCGAACTTCGAAAAATCCGGTCCGCGCGAGGATCCGCGGATTTTCGAAAAAATCCGAAAATTCGCGAGCGGACCCGTTAAAACGTATTAAAATGAAAGTTCGGCAAAATCCACATTAAAAGTGGTCTAAATAGCCTTGGTAACGTACACTTAACCACTCAGGGACCTGGGTAATGGCCTTAGAAGCACGTATAAATGCCAACAATACCTAAAAAGTATAGTCCGCTAGCGTGACTTTAAAAAAACGGTATTTTTCGAAAATACGAGGATTCCCGTAAAAACGAAGATTTCCGTAAAAAACGAGGCTTTCTGTAACTATGATAGCTGCCATTGGCTAATTTGGATCATGTGGCTTGCTCCGTCTTGAAAATTTACACGAATTACTCGTTTTTAACAGTATTCTCGTAATTACGAGAATACTCGTAATTACGGGAATCCTCGTAATTCGGGAATCCTCGTAATTACGGATCTAATACGAGGATCTTCGGGCTTTCCGTATCCGCAAGTATCGTAGACCTTCGTAATTACGGAGATACTCGTATTTTCGAAAATTTTCGTAAAAAAAAAAATCCGCAGTTCGGAAGTTCGGAATAATCCGCCGTTCGCGGACGGAAGAAATCCGCGGCGGATCCGGGTTCGGGTCCGCGAACCGGCCATCTCTAGTGATGATAGGTTCATTGGATAGTTTCAAAAGAAAGCTGGATGAGTTTCTGAAAACAAGGAATGTTGCAGGTTAATGGTATTGATGCATAAAGTAGTGTTGATCCAGGTATATTTCCGATTGCCACTTGGAGTCAGGAAGAATTTTTTTCCCCCTTCATAATTCTGGTGGGTTTTTTTTTGCCTTCCTCTGGATCAACAGTTAGGCAGGAAGTGTGGGTATTGCTGAGTGGGTTGGACTGGATGGACATATATTTTTATTCAACCTCAAAACACTAAAGTTCAGTCCTTTTATTTTCTTCTTAAAAAAAACTGTTTTTTTTACATTTTTATGAACTAACACCTCCTCTACTAAGAGCATTACTATCTAAATAGAGCCCTGTACTATATATATTGCTTCACTGTGGTAGTTTGGCCACAACCCTGGGTTTTAAATTAAAAAGCAAAAATGATTGAAACAACTCATGTCTGCAAGTTGTATGAATGGCTTTATACCATAAGGCTGTATTGCATGTTATTATGCCAGTAGTTCTAGACATATGGATTAGCCACAGGATATATAGGAGAAACTTTGCAAGTTTTCGTCCATTTCCCTAAGAATGCTGGGAGTGAGAAATCATAACTTATTTCTTACATTATTTAAGCAATGCTGTTTTATAACATGAGGATGTTAAGTACCTTCTGTAGGTAAGAAAACTTTTCAGGTAGATGTAATAGAAGTTCTTATTGTTAAAAATGGTGCTTAGTTTGCCTCAACCAATCAGATATTGTTTAACATTTGAAAGCTAAAATCTGATTGGTTGGGGCAAAATTAGCACCATTTTTAACGATAAGAACTTTTATTGAATAACCCAGTTTGTATTCTATGCTCTGTTTATGGCTTATTGCTCCTTTAAGCCTATCTCACCTTAAGCTATATAGCAAACATCTTGTGGTCCCAAATTAAATCCAAGACATGACATTAATCTTTTCCTTGCACTGATACAATGACATGGTTAAAACATGTCATATTGTGTAGGTATTAAAAAAAGGGTACTGTGAAATTTTTTCTAATACGACACAATAACTTTTCCTGCACATATAGTGTAGGGACAGTCTGGGTATATTTTGGGATCTCAGAATTTTAATTGTGAAAATTTCTATACAGATACTCTGGTGACTGATAGGGGTTGAAAGGGAAGATAAGAGTGGGCCCTCCATAGCCTCCCATCAAAGGGATGTCCAATGTTTTTTCTCCTGATTTGTTTGATATTTGCCTCAAGATTGAGAAGAGAGGATGGTCTTCACCACCCCACAGCACTTGAGCATGAAAGCACTGGTATAACTTAACCCAAACTAGCTGCTGTGCATTTATAGTGCCCATACACCATACATGCAAAACTTGCAAAGTTCTGATATACCAAAATGACCAACCAAACTGTTATCAAACTGATTGTTGGGTTTAAAAAAAAAAAAAAAAAAAAAAGGTTAAGTAACTTTAGTATCTGGTAAATAAGAGATGGTTCCTTTATGATGTCCTGATCAGAGGCATAAACTATGATGAGGCCCCTTATCTGTGCTACATCCACAGTGGTTTTCTGGGAGGAGGCTATATGTCATCATTGGAAAAATAGTTGGAATTATGCTTACTGTTAATTCCCTTTCTTCTCTTCTGCCATGACAGTATGCACCATGGGGGTTAACTCCACCCACTTCGGAGGCAGGACAAGAACTTAAAAGTGGTCCCAGATACATCACCCTCAGTTGACCTTTTCTAGCCAAGGAATCCGATTCAGTAATTATTCATCAATCTTCTTTCAAAATAAAGTAATTTAGAGTGATGACTGAATAGGAACCTAGCCTAAAGTTTGGCATAATTAATGAGAAATAAAAAACCAAATCCAAAACCATAAAATACGAAAATATAGAAAACCAAAAAGAAAAGAGTGACATCAAAGTTATTAATCACATTAATGGTAACCAATAAAAGGGAGGGAAGCTCTGCACACTGTCATGGCAGAAGAGAAGAAAGGGAATTAACGGAAAGCATAATTCGAACTTTCTTCCCCCTGCCATGCCAGTGTGCACCATGGGGATGTACCAGAGCAAAAAATCACTAGTTGGGACCAACTGCCTGAAGAACCCTTCTATTAAAGGTAGTTCCAGGCAATGTCCCTACCTCCAATTTATAATGTCTAACAAATGTAGACAGAGATGCCCATGTAGCAGCTTTACAAATTTGTTCAATAGAAACATCATTCTGAAACACCTAGGACTCTTGCAGAGTGAGCCTTGACTACGACTGGACATTCCACTGACGAATTTTTGTAACATTCTTTAATGGTTGTAGTAACCCAATTAGCTAAAGTTCTAATAGAGATAGCGTATCCCTTGACAGACCCCTTAAAATTAATAAAAAACGATAGTGACCTTCTAAATTCTTTAGTTCTATCAATATAAATTTTTACCGCTCTAACAGGATCCAAACAGTGAAACTTAGCTTCTTTATTATTACTAGGCTGCAGGCAAAATGAAGGCAGTATAATAGGCTCATTAATATGAAATTCAGATACCACTGTGGGTCTAAACCCTGGAGGAGTTTTAAATATAACTGTATCTCTTAAAAAAGGAAAAAAATGGTTTGTCCACTCTTAATGAAGTTAACTCACTAACTCTTCTCTCAGATACTATAGCCATCAAAAAGGCCACCTTCATCGAGACCCACTTAATGTCTACTGATTCCATAGGCTCAAAAGAGCTATAGGTGAAACATAGGTAGGATTTAACTTCTTAATGCCCTGAAGGAATTGTTTCAAAAATGTCTCTGAAGTCAAATCCTTAGAAATTAACCAAGATAATGCTGAAATTTGGACTTTAATCGAATTGAGAGATAAACCTTTATCAACTCCCAATTGAAGAAATTTTAAAACTAAAGATAAAGGCCATACCTCAATCATTCCTTCACCTTCTACAAAATCTAAAAAAAAAATTCCAAATAAGATGGTATACCTTGGAAGTGGACAATTTTCTTGCATTCATTAAAGGATAAGTGCACTGTAAAATCAAGTTATGTTCATTTGGAAGCTGCAGCTTTAAAAATACCATTGCCATATTTTTTTTTTGCCTATCTTTGTGCCTTGAAAGTTGCTGACATCTTATTACTGGTTTGCTGAATGTTAAGCTCCGCCCCTCTGAGATTTCCTCTGCTTTCTCCTGCTTTGAGCCTCAAACAGTAATGCCTGCGAGTTCCTTGCACTCTCCTGCTTGAGCCTCAAACAGTAATGCCAGTATTCAGATATGGTGCCAGTCTGACTCCTTCTAATCTTAATGCCGCTGGGATTGCCGACATTAATTTTGTGAACCCGAAGGGCTGAAGTTAGCCAGAAGGGCATTGCTTTGAATTGCCAATGTTTTCCTTCTATTTCGAACCTTAAAATTTTTTGACGAGGTTCGAAAATAGGAATATGGAGAAAGGCATCTTTTAAATCTAAAGAAGCCAACCAATTTCCTTTTCCTAGAAAAGCCAAAATTGACCTCAGTGTCTCCATTTTGAATCTTTCTTTTAACATAAGAATTTAGAAGCTTTAAATCTAGGACTGGACGAAAGGAGACATCTTTTTTTAGTACAACAAAAAGATTTGAATAAAAACCTTGATTTACTTGGGCAGTAGGAACTAAATAAATAATTCCCTTTTCTTTAACTGTTTTACAGCCCCCAATAAGGCCCTTTTTTCACAGGGTTCCTTGGAACCCTTGAAGAAAATAGCCTTCTTGGAGGATTTTGTAGAAAATTTAACCTCAGACCTGTGGATACCACATTTATAATCCACCTGTCTGTGGTAATTAGGGACCATTCCTCTGCAAAATGAAGTAGGCGAGTGCCTACTTGCAAAGTTATGGTCCCTGAACCTTCAGAAGGAAGATTTTTTGCTTTGGAATCCTCTTCTAAAGATTTACGATTTTCTCTCCAAAAGGAAGGAAAATTACCTCTCTGGAAGGGTTTGAGAGAAGACGAAAAATCTCTATTTTGTGTGGAAGACCTGAACATGTTGTATCTACCCATTCTAAAGGAAGGTCTGTTAGTAAATCTAGAAGATTTCCTATCCAGGGGAAGGAATTTATTTTTATCTTCACTACAAACCATAAATTTGTCTAATTCAGGACTGAAAAGTTTATCACCTTTAAAGGAAAAGGAAACCAATTTGTTTTTAAAAGTTGAGCCAGCAGCCCAGGACCTTAACCAGAGCCCTACGACCTACTACAGATAAGGCTGATGATCTAGCCGAGAATTTTATTGAATCTAAAGCAGCATCAGCTAAATAGTTAGCTGCTTGATGAATATAAGACACCCCTTCTAATAATTGATCGTTAGGACATAATTCCTGAATGGCTGAGGCTAATTGATCAATCCATACAGTTAAAGTTTTAGACAATTACTGAAGCAACATCAGGTTTAAAAGCTGACAATGCATTAAGAGATAAATGTTTAAACACTCATTCAAGTTTGGTGTCCATGGGATCCTTAAAATATGAGAATCCTTCCATAGTAATAGTAGTTCTTTTAGAAATTCTAGCCACAGCTGAATCTACTTCTGGTAGATTTTCCCATCTTTTCTTAAAGGAATTATCGAATGGATATCTCTTTTCAAACCCAGGAAAGGGACTAACCCTTTTATCTGGATATAATCATGGACCGGAAGACAAAAGGCTGACTTTCTATTAGCTTTAAAATTTTTATCCGTAATACCCTCTTCAGGTTTAGGAACTTCTAAACCTAGAGTTACATTTTTTTTTAAGTAAGGAATCGGAATCCATAAGAACCAAATCAAAATTTTGAGAATCTCCTGTAACAGGTTCTGAATCTGAACTATCAATAGAGGAAGATTATACCTGACCTTCCTCTGCATCAGATAATTCTTTATCAAGTGGAATACTGGAATTATCCATGGTTTTCCGTTTCTTAGATGACCTAGTAACATCATCCTTGATAGTATTACAGGTATCAATCATGGAAGCTTTAAACTAATCAAAGAATTCTAGAACTAGCAGTCTCTGCTTTAACAGCCTTATTAATACAAGAAGCACAAAATTTCCCAGAATCTATAGGAGACTCACAATTTGAACAAACTAAATGTTTAGATTTCATTAAAACTTTTTTAGCAGATTTGGTTTTGGATTTAACATCCTCAGATATAGAAAATTCTGCCTTAAGGTGGCCATAAATCAGTGCGATATTACTTACCCGAGTGAGCGCTCACGCGACGTTCTTCATTCTGCCGGAACCGTCTCTCCCGATCTTATATCCGACCGCCATGCGATCGCAAAATCCCATTTATTTTGTGATCGCATATCGGTCGAATAAAGGATCGGGAGAGGTGGTCGTGTGGAACATCGTGTGAGCTCTCGGTCGGGTAAGTAATATCGCACTGATGTATGGCCAACTTTAGAGGCAGTATCAGAGCAGGCTTGAGACATAGCAAGCTGAAAAACAAATGAATAAAATCAATCCTTAGCTGCAATAAAAGATAGCAAACCAGAGTAATAATAACCATAGATAACTCACCAACTGGTCTCGTAATGCACTGGGGTCAAAGGCAGGACGCCAGTAAAAATCTGCTCTTAGCCGCGAGGGAGAGAATCTCTCCTTCACTTCCATTTTTATAAGGCCCGCTTCCTGAGACGGTGACATCAACAGTCCAGGTCTCGCGGGAGTAAAGCAGTTTCGTTGCGAAGTAAATCTAACCTGTGCGCGTCCGCATGAGTAATGGTGCGCGTAATGATTCCTTCATACATGAGACCAACAGGGACAGTTAACCGGCAACATTCACATTTTGCAGCCGCAAATCTGATAATCACTATCAGCACTATCCTCTATAGGTAAGCCTTAGAGCTGAGCTGTGAGAAGTCCACCTCCAGTGGCAGGACAAGGGTGATGTATCTGGGAACCACTTTTAAGTTCTTGTCCTGCCTCCGAAGTGGATGTAGTTAACCCTTATGGTGCACACTGGCATGGCAGGGGGATGGGGGAAAAAAAGGTTAAATAACTTTGGTGATCAGAGGCATAAACTATGATAGGACACCCTAATCTGTGCTTCATCCACAGTGGTTTTCTGAGAGATGGCTATATCTGTCATTGGAAAAATAAGATGCGGTTTCTCCCATTTTCCTGAAATGTAAATCCTTAGAGCTGACAGAAGATGTACATGTCTCATACTGGTATATCTATTATATTTTACCAACAAAATAAATTGTTTGCTAGCTGAAGTCCATAGAAAAAATGCCAAATAATTATGAATGGCCACAGCCAAAGAACTGCTGAAAATGAATGGATGACATTAAATAACCACTCATACATAGACTAGTACAAATGCCATTTCCTATATAGTCAGTAGGGTTACATTATCTTGTATAAGATTTCCACAAGACAAATATACTGTTGCTCCTGCTTCTTGAGTAAAGGACAGCTGTTAAGAAAATACAACTCCCAGCATGCCTTGTTAACACAGTTATGGTTGCTGGAGGGTTTGGCCATCTCTGGGCTCTATATATTCTATGAAGGCGGTACATTAGCATCCATTTCCACGGAACTAGTATTCCTAATGTGTATTTTACGTCACTTTGTCATTTCATTAACACAATTAATTCTCTCTATGCATATAAACCACGGAGGCCCAACAAATCACATTATATAGCCAAAGTCCTAATTATTGCAATACACTCGGTTAAAACATGATCGATTGTCAATGGAAACGAACTAGGACGAAAAAGAAGTTAGTAAATGTCATAGCGTTACCTGCACACAGGCCTTTAATGACAGCGGTGCAGTGCTCAGGTTCTGCTTCTATTAGCATGGTACCGGTACAGGGAGTCAACTGGCAAATGTTTCACTCCCAGCACTGTCTAACGAAGCCGCATGGAGACAGCACATGCACTTCCGGGTCAGTGCCGGTTTCGCCAGCCAATCCCGTGACGCAGTTAGAACAGTGGGTCTGCGATTGATTTTTTAAGAATTGTGTACTGCCATCTAGTGTACAGTCGGTGCATCTGCTGGCATTTTGGTGAATTACTGAAGTGCCTGTGTCTTAAAAATCCTCTCCAATGTTTCTTATCATATTCATATGTAAGACTGGGGCGCAATCCCTGGTAGTTAAAGGTACATGGAAATGTACAGCTGTAATACTGTATAAAGGCAAGAAATGTATCCTGGCTAATTACATTTCATCAAGAGTGTACCCCAACTGTCATCTTCTGCTTCCTAAACACGCCAAACAGATGGCAACAGAAAAAGAGAGCGCTGTCCTCCCAATATGTGGGGGCACCATAGCAGGGCATAGAGCGTAAATTAGCACATGGAGAAGGATAAGCCTGCTGAACTGAGCAATCAAGGCCACACGGCAGATTTATGCTTTTTTCTCCCCTAGGCCTTTTAAATTGTACTGCCTGTGTCGCCCCCCCCCCCCCCTTATATCATCAAGAAAAAAAAGTTGCCTTTTAAAGGGCATGTCCACACCCAAAACGAAAATTTGCCCCAGTGCCCCAGTGCTGCCCCCCCCATGTAGGAGCATTACATCGATGCTCCTTATGATTCTCCTGCAGTCCATGTCCAAATTCCAGGAAACTGAAGAGTAGTAGGAGTCTTCCTGTGTGAAAGGTTTCCACCTCCTCCTTGTCCTCTGAGAAGACAGTGGACAAAAAAAGTTGCCCTTTAAAGGGCATGTCCATACTCAAAACGAAAATTTGCCCTAGTGCTGGCCCCCCCATGTAGTTTTAAAAAATCCTTACCTTACATTGATGCTCCTGAAGAGTAGTAACCAATGTCTCTCTCCTCCTCTACAAAGATTTGTTTAACCGCATAGATGCTGGGCTGGGATGTTCCTATCTACTGGGTTTAAATTACAGAAGGTAGCTTGGGGGGTTTAAGGTGGGAATAGGGACAAGGCTAGAATATAAATTTGAATGTGGTGAAGAAATCCAATACTAATACTATGTATTATAAGAAATAATGCGCCACTTCACATTACAAAATAAAAACCTGAGGAAGGGACAGGGCGTCCCGAAACATCGTTGTTGTTTTCACAAATAAATATTTTGGATTCACCATAAGTAGTGTGCTCCCCTGTATTTTCTTTTGAAATAAGAATTGCAATTATTGCCCTGGAGTGGAGGGCAGGGGGCTTGCACCTACAAATTTGTCTGGCTAGAAGCCAACAAGCGGTGTACTGGAGTGTCTTCCTGGATTGCTCCTTCACATAATATAACGTCATTACACCACCTCTGAGTTCCCTGGCCTGTATAAAATCACTCGGCCTACGGCCTCATGCTTCTATATGGTCAGGGAACTCCTCTGTGGCGTAATATCCTTATATTACGCTGTAAGGGGAGCATTATCCCTTATATATTACACTGATATATTACACTGTAAGAGGCACATTGTCCCTTATATATTACACTGTAAGGGGTGCATTGTCCCTTATATATTACACTGTAAGGGGAACATTGTCCCTTATATATTACACTGTAAGGGTAGCATTATGCCTTATATATTACACTGTAAGTGCAGCATTGTCCCTTATATATTACACTGTAAGGGGCGCATTGTCCCTTATATATTACACTGTAAGGGGCGCATTGTCCCTTATATATTACACTGTAAGGGGCGCATTGTCCCTTATATTTTACACTGTAAGGGGCGCATTGTCCCTTATATATTACACTGTAAGGGGCGCATTGTCCCTTATATATTACACTGTAAGGGGCGCATTGTCCCTTATATTTTATACTGTAAGGGGAGCATTGTCCCTTATATATTACACTGTAAGGGGAGCATTATCCCTTATATATTACACTGTAAGGGAAGCGTTATCCCTTATATATTACACTGTAAGGGGAACAATATCCCTTATATATTACACTGTAAGGGGAACATTATCCCTTATATATTACACTGTAAGGGGGAACATTATCCCTTATATAGTACACTGTAAGGGGAACATTATAACATTATCCTTTATATATTACACTGTAAGGGGAGCATTGTCCTTTATATATTACACTGTAAGGGGAACATTATCCCTTATATATTACACTGTAAGGGGAGCATTATCCCTTATATATTACACTGTAAGGGGGGCATTGTCCCTTATATATTACACTGTAAGGGGTGCATTGTCCCTTATATATTACACTGTAAGGGGAGCATTATCCCTTATATAGTACACTGTAAGGGGAGCATTGTCCTTTATATATTACACTGTAAGGGGAACATTATCCCTTATATATTACACTGTAAGGGGAGCATTATCCCTTATATATTACACTGTAAGGGGGGCATTGTCCCTTATATATTACACTGTAAGGGGTGCATTGTCCCTTATATATTACACTGTAAGGGGAGCATTATTTATCACAAAAAGAATTGGACCAAACAAGTCCCACAATTACTATTAGATAGGAATTTGCACAGCATTTTAACCATTTACTTTTTATTAGGTTGGGTCAGATCTCTTACCCTACAACACATTAGCCGTGTCAGTTTGGGTAGTGCCTGTGTTTTTGCCTATAACACACGTCGGCACAGTATCATCACTCCAACCAAAATATTTTCATCACAGCACGGCGTTCTCAGCGTGGTCTGGTACATGGCGGCTTGGCGGTCCGGATAAGAAGTTAAATTTGATCTATAACATTTGGTAAAGAGGAACATAGGGGGTAAACAAGAGGGAAGTTGTCCCGAGGTAAGATCTGTCCACATCCATTTGAGTTTGGAGCGCTCCGGAGGTAGGATGGTTCTTGGTATTGTTGAGATTATCGGCATTTAGTCTATTGGTGTATGTGACTAATAGTCTGTTATTTTCATTCTTGTAAGCCTTTCAGTAACATAATAGTGTATAATCGTTTTTGGATTACAACCTGAATACTGACCGTATCTTTCTACCGCATGTACCAGCCACTGCAATATGTGTATATAGGTGTGTTTGGGTGGTTGGGAGAGAGACTTGGGTATGTAGGGAATCAGATATGTAAAAAGGGGAGCATTATCCCTTATATAGTACACTGTAAGAGGAACATTATCCCTTATATAGTACACTGTAAGGGGAACATTATAACATTATCCTTTATATATTACACTGTATGGGGGGCATTGTCCCTTATATATTACACTGTAAGGGAAACATTGTCCCTTATATATTACACTGTAAGGGGAACATGATCCCTTATATATTACACTGTAAGGGGAAAATTAGCCCTTATATAGTACACTGTAAGGGGAACATTAGCCCTTATAAATTACACTATAAGGGGAACATTATAACATATATTAGGACATGTCCTTTAAACATTTTGTTTTCTATTACTATCCATAATAGGTTATTATTTGTAACCTGGATGCTAATGTAAAAATGCTAACATATTGTGTTGTTTTTCTTATTCATTTTGCGGCGTTCAGGCTTGCAAAGAAATCGCACTGTAGTTTTATCATATAAACTACATGAAGCATCTCGCTATTGCCTGCGAGCTCTAACTGGCTTTCTTAAAATGCGGTTCAATTTTTACTCTAACCGTATACTGACATCCTCCCAGCCCTACAAAGCATTTTATCGGCTTCCGCCGGCGTCTGGGCGATCTGTAATGACGTAACGTCCGGTTCCTTTCTGTGGCGGAAATCCAAGATTCTTTGCTGTGTAATTGCAGGGAGATTGGTTCTAATTTCCTTGTACCGTGGAACTTGGTCCCTGACACCATGCCTGATTACCTTGGAGCAGACCAGCGGAAAACTAAGGAGGAAGAGGAGGATAAACCTATCCGAGGTTAGCTGGGGAAGTAACTGGGCTATTGTAGAGGCCAAGATGATCCACTGATATTGTTGCTCAAACTGAATACCCACACTTCTGATCCCCAGAATTGTATTGGTTCCACAGGAGCTATACATCTCTGGATCAATCTTTATGTGTTCTATTTGATCGGACCCTAAGCTTAGCTAAATATAACAAATGCAAGTTGTGAATTGCCAGATCACAGTAATACAATTAATGTTCATTAATCAGGTAGACGAATGCCTGGACCACACCTATTAGCATTCTGTCAATACTAAACATAATAAAATTCACTTCGAGTGATACAATCCACACTTAATTTCAGATGGGTGCTACAGGGTGAATCTCCATGACAATCCCAGGTAGTCATCTCAAGACTTTATACGTTTTAGTGAAGCTTCCAACTGGCAAGCACACATAAAAGAGCTGTGGACAACCAATTCCTACTGCAAAAATATTAAAGCTACTGTTGTGTAAACAGATGCATCACGAGAAAAGAAAATTAATTAAAAATTTTAGGGTGAGGACCTAAACTGCTAAGTCTTCATTCCTTGGGTTCTTTACTGATCAGCTGTTATACTTACATTAAAGGGCACGTCCACCCCCAAAACTAGAATTTAACCCACTACTGGCCCCACTGTGTAGTGTAATAAAATCCATACCTTACATCCCAACTTAAAATGGTTTCTCCTGTAATGTCCCTCCAAAGTCCCAAAAACTGCCCACCAGGAGCCTAGCAGAGTCCTTATAGGAATTTTGCCATGCACACTGCAGCCCTCCTCCCACCTGTTTTTCTCTCCTTCCCCCTAGCACAAATTCCTTTTTGGTATAGTGTAGGGCTCTCTCACCCAGCCCCAACCGCCATATTAGTTTTTGCAGAAACTCCCCCGAATTTTACTTACTTTACCTCTTTCCCCCAGCGTTCTGGATAGCCGGAAGCCACGTCCGTGATTGGCTGCCTCTCAGCCAATCACGGACGTGGCTGCCGGTCCGGCCCCCTGCTTGCAGTTTTATACAAGCAGAGGGCCGTGGCAGTACATCGGAGGAAAGAGGTAAGGTAAGTAATGATCGGGGGAGTTTCTGCAAAAACGAATATAGGGGTTGGGGGAGGGATCCCTACACTAGAGAAAAACTTAGTAAATGGGATGGACATGCCCTTTTAAGTTTTTTTTTTTTTTCCATTGTTCCACACTGCTCCCTTTGGTTCTGTCATTGTTAGCCTGAAATCTGGCCAGTGGAAGACATTGGCAGTTTAGGTCCTCACTCTGGGTACTATTAATGTGTGGAAGAAGAGGAGGAGTGAGTATAAATGTTGTTTAAGCATGTTGGGGTTGGCACTCATATCTGAAGGAACTTCTACTTTGTCTTTAGCTTAATTAAATTATTAGTGAGATATTTGTTTGATTGAATCTTGAAATCCACTGTTATTGTTTTTGTCTTAAGGCCTGTACGTGTGATTGTGGGGCCTGACCTGCGATGCATGATGTGTACAAACAGCTGTTTTGGGCGAGTAAGTGTATGGGCACTCGGTTATCCGAAACGCCAGATAGGTCTGGCTTCATTGATGGTCCACAAGGTGGGATCAATAACAATGCCCGACCGAGCACACATATACTTACCGATAGTCAGCCAAAGCGGGCATAACCAATTCCGCACGAACACAAATTGTGTATACTGGGGATTCCAGAAATAGAACACTGGAATAAATACGAGCAAATATTTATCCGGGAGGCTCGGTTCTATGCAAGAAGAGCCTTAATACTATCCTGGATGGCTCCCACCATCCCCCAAAATAACAGGCTGGAAAAACATGGAGCCCAAATGCTCCCATACCTAAGAGTAATATACATAAACAGAGGAACCCTCGACAAATATAATAAAATATGGTCCTGCTGGGACACATAGAGCCAGCATAGCAACACGCAAACCTCTACTAGCACCCTTAAACAATCTACGAAAATGAATCAATGGCCACCCTACGGCCCCAAATGATCAATCCCATTTCTCAAGCACTATTAAATTTATCATTGTATGACAGGGACGTCGTGTGCTCCCGGAGGGGCCCCCCCCCAAGTTTTTTTTCCCTTTCTTCCCTATTATCTTTGTTAAAAATCAGATATCCGAGATGACTGACTGTATACTGATATTTTTATATTTTTTGAGTGTTCTCACATGCCGAATGATACTTTAATCTTTGCTTCTTTTTTTTTTCTGTAAACTTTGATGCCTTCTTTAAATAAAATCAGTTAAACAAAAGTATAATACAATTTTCAGATGTACTGGTAATTACAAATGGTAGTGGTCAATAATGGGGTATATCCAAGCAATATAAAAATGGAAGGAATGAAATTAAGAAAGCTATAATCTACCCTAAAATCTTGGATTTTAGTCTAAAAAGCAAGAAAGTAAGGATTGGTAAATATAATTTTTAGGCAATTTGCTCTTGATTAATATTTTAATTTTAACATTTTATCTTTGCTACAATTTGCTAAAATACATCTATATGCATTATAAATGCACTAAAAGATGTTTTTCCTTTTCTTTCCAGCTCTTGATGAAGGAGATATTGCATTGCTAAAAACCTATGTAAGTTAAATGACTACATTCAAAATACCTTTTTTTACGTGTTGCATAAAAGAAAATTCCAATTTGTTGTTTGTGTATAAGACAGCTTTTGTAAGTACTTAGCTATTCAGAACTACCATTAACATCCAATAGGAATGTGTCTAATATTGCTCTGTACACATTACAAAGGATTTAAAATTATTTATAAATTTACATAAGGCCCTGCTGAGGAGCTTACAATTTAAAGGGAAACTACAGTGGCAGTTTCATTGGAAAGTAAAAAAGCTGGATGAATTTCTAAAAACAAAGAATGTTGCATGTTACTGCTATTGATACATTAAGTTGGATCCTGGGATATTTCCGATTGCCACTTTGAGTTAGAAGGGATTTTTTTCCCCTTCAAAATTCTTTATTTTTGCCTTTCTTCTGGATCAACAGTTATTTAGGAAATGTTGATATTGCTGAGTAGGTTATACTAGATGTATGTATGTCTTTATTCACTTTACTATACTATACTTTTATGGACAAATCACTTTTAGGTTGAAGGCTAGAAATACTGCATTTAAAGGGCATGTCCACCCTTCTTAAAATTTTTTCATATAATATTCTCCCTGTCCCTCCCATCCCCAACCGCTATAGTTTGAAGTTCAGAAAGTGCCCCAAATATGACTTACCTTCCCTCTTTCCTCCTTTCCGCACTGCCAGGCCCTCTGCTTGTGAGAAAATGCAAGCAGAGGGGCGAGACCGGCAGTCGCGTCTGTGATTGGCTGAGCGGCAGCCAATCACGGATGTGGCTGCCGGGAGTTCAGTGCGATGGAGGAAAGAGGGTAGGTAAGTAATATTTGGGGCACTTTCTGAACTTAAAACTATAGCGGTTGGGGATGGGGGGACAGGGAGAATATTATATATAAATGTTTTTACGCTAGGGGGAGGGAATATAAATCGGGAGGGGGAGAAGGGCTGCAGTGCGCATGCCAAACTTCTCCCGGAGGGGAGACAGGAGTCAGAGTCCTATATGGACTCTGCAGTAATCCTGGTGGGTGTTTTTTTGGACTTTAGGGGGGGATAGCAGAAGAACCAGATGGAGCTGGGATGTAAGGTAAGGATTAAACTACACTACACAATGGGGCCAGTAGTGGGGGGATTATAGTTTTGGGGGTGGACATGCCCTTTAACACATTATACTGTATTTACTGACCTATAGATTCATCGGTAGTTTCATAATGACAATATATCCATCAGAAGTTAAACAGTTGGGGACCTCCATTTTTCAGCTATAGTCTTGACTGGTAACTCTAAATTTCCCATAATTTTTCTCGTTGTTCCAGACTGCTCTATCTCTTTGGTTCTGCCAGTGTTAGCTCGCAATTTGGCCAATAGGAAGACATAATTTTTTGAGAATGTGACTTCCCATTGGCTACATCATGGGCTGCAGAGGCAAGCCGTAAGATGATCAGAGGTGAGGAAAACTTCATGCAAGTATAACAGCAGACCAGCAAGTAGCCAGCGGTAATGAGTTAGCAGTTTAGGTCCATACTCTGGGGACTATTAATGTGTGTAAAAAGAAGAGTGAATATAAATGTGGTTTAAGCATGTTAGGGTAAAGCACTCATATCTGAAACAACTTCTATTTTTGCTTTATATTAATTAAATTATTAGTGCGATATTTTACTTTATCTACACATCCACTGTTACTACTTGTCTTAAGGCTCCTATGTGTGATTGTGGGTGCCTGACCTGTGGCGCACGATGTGTACGAACAGCCGCTTTAGGGGAGTAAGTTTACGGGCATAGGGTCGGTTGAAACACCCTATCGGTAAGGCATCAATGATGGTCCACCAGGTCGGATCATCAACAGTGGCCGACAGAGTGTCCATACAGACATAAATGTACCGATAGTCAGCTGAAGCGGATGTTTGTATACTTTGTGGGTTGCCCCCCCCATGCGAACACATCTGTATAGGAAGCTTTAGACCCACATCCACTTGTTTTATTTATGTATATGATTTATATGCAATCTGTTATCAGACAGATCACACATATAGCATACTCCACACATGGCCACACATTGATATGCACTGGCATGTGTTTCTCGCAAGTCAACAGATCAAGAAGCATTTCCACCATTTATTGCATCAACCCAAACAGAAATACATTAACAACAATATGCCTGATGCGTATTAAGAGCTACGTGCTCCCTTAATCATAATTAATGAGTAAGGGAGCGTGTAGCTCTTGAAACGCTTCAAGCGTATTGGAGTTTTTTATGTTAATTCTAATAAAGATGGAATTTTAGATTAACTGCCGTGTTAACTGTGTAAGGAGTGCGGGTTACCTTTTGAAAGAGACTACTTTTATTGCATCAGCCTCTCTATATCTCACACACACCACCTAGTTTTATGATTATGAGAAATTCAGAGAAATGCCCATGCAAGTATTGGTGATGCTTATAAGCTCCTTGCAGGTGTAAGGGTTGATATGATCCCAGGACTCCACAGTGTAAGGGTAAGATAACTGGAACCACTTCTCCATCCACCTCTCCAGTTTTTTTGTCTTGCCTTCACATGGTAGGAATCGATCCTTTGGGGCACAGACACAGAGCATTTCTTTGGTATAAATAGTTAAAGGGGAACTGTGGTCTCCAGACAAGGCCAGGTTCCTACCTTTAAAATGAGTCATCAGTCAATGTGCAATACAGCCCAAGCTGCATGGAATTTACTGATCAAAAACTAAGGGAGTGGGAGACTTCCAGATATCATTACTAAGGCTCCTCCTCCCCTCGCCGGCAGCTAGCTCAGTCACAGATTCCTATAAGTGAAGGGGAAACCAGAAGTCCGTCCCCTCCATAGACCTGTCAGCGTGTGCTCAGACTCCTTACTTTGTTCACTGTGCATGATTAAACACATATGTAAGTCTCTCCCAGCTGTGGGCTGTACTGTGCTCCCCCTTCCTGACTTTGCCTACTATCTGCTTCTATTCAGAAGTTTGCCAGTAGGAACAAGACTGACAGATGGATTTAAAATATAATTAGAAAATAATAGGATAAATAAGTATCCTGTTATAAAGAATGGCTTAAAGGGCATGTCCACCCCCAAAACTATAATCCCCCCCACTACTGGCCCCATTGTGTAGTGTAGTTAATCCTTATCTCACATCCCAGCTCCATAAGGTTCTCCTGTAGTCCTCCCCCAAAGTCCCAAAAACTGCCCACCAGGAGGATAGCAGAGTCCATATAGGACTCTGCCTCCTACCTTGCCTCCGGGAGAAGTTTGGCATGCTTACTGCAGCCCTTCTTCCCCTCCCTCCCGTTTTGCTATCCCTCCCCCTACCATAAATCCCTTTATATATAATAATCCCCCCGTCCCCCCTAACCGCTCTATTTTTAATTTTAGAAAGTGCCCCAAACTTGACTTACCTTCCCTCTTTCCCCCGCCGCAATGTACTCCCGGCAACCATGTCCGTGATTGGCTGCCGCTCAGCCAATCACAGACGCAACTGCCAGTCCCGCCCCTCTGCTTGCATTTTCTCACAAGCAGAGGGCCGGCAGCGCGGCGGAGGAAAGAGGGGAGGTAAGTAAAGTTTGGGGCATTTTCTGATAAAATAAATAGAGCGGTTGGGGCTGGGGGGACGGGGAGTAACATATAAAAAAATATTTTTTAGGGTGGACATACCCTTTAAGGATAGACTGAACTGAAAACTCTAGTAGAAAACTGTATAGTACCAATTCCCCAGAAGGAAATTTAGAAGTATTTTTATATTCAAAACTATTTATTGTTAGAAACAAAAAGCTTCTGGATTTCTTTTTGGTACAAAAGAAGTTAAAGGGCATGTCCAGCCTAAAATAAAGTTACCTTATAAATGTTAGTTAGTTAGTTCGCATAATCTATGTTTCAAAGATTCCCCTGAAGGGACTTACCTGCCCCTTTTTCGAGCAAAAACAGGAGCAGTGGGCTTCTACATCCTGGTCGTGGGTGTCAAGCAATTAGGCGTGACATTACATTGCGCCTTTACTGACAGCTGCAACTAGGAAGTGGAGCGTCTGTCAGCCGCAGAGGTGGAGCAGCGAGGGACTGGGTCAGGTAAGGAACTTCAGGGGCATCTTTGATTAACATTTCTAAGGTAACATTATTTTAGGCTGGACATGTATCTATACATCCAAAAATCGAATATTCAAAAATCATACCTTTTATATAGTGTAATGGTCCACTACACATTTTTCAGGTTTAAAATCCGAACTGTAGATTCTCAGAAATCTTCATTTTAAATAACGGCATGTACAGGGAAAGACTTGTCACTAAAACCAGGTATGCTAATTTGTTTCCTTCCAGTAACCTCTTACAAGGATCTCCCAAAACATGTCAAAACATTTATTAATACAACCCCAAATATAATGAGCTGATTAATCATATTGGGCTGCTGTCTATCTAATCTGTCTCTCGCTATCTATCTATCGGAGTGTGTCACAGGAGGTCACTTACAGGAGAGGCCCCCCCCCCCCCCCCCCAGCATGTCTGTCGCATGCAGCAGCAGCCAACACGCCTCCTCCCCCACTATCAGCAGCATGTACTTGCCTGTTAGAAGAAAGGGAGCAGTGTCTCACGCAGCAGCAGCCCCACCCACTATCAGCAGTGTCGGGAAGATATGTTAATGAGTTGTAAATTGTCGGGCTGTGAATGCTCTTTATTATGTAAATGAATTTATCCAGTGTCGGCTGGATTACAAGTGGGCAGTGGAGGAGGGGGCAGTTAGGAGCAATTACTAAACAATGAAAATCCACTAACAAAGCAGGCACAGACACACATGTATGTAACATCATTTTACTACTCTAATTGTACTTTCAGATTATACAAAGTTGTTTCGGTGAGTATAGTGACCCTTTAAAGATATAAACATTGAAATCAATTTTATATAAACAAAATTTGTTAGTTTCATTAACAATTGGAAAATACTGCCTTTTCTTTCTTAAAAGTATATATATTTGCAATGAACTTCCCCTTTAACACTGTTGCTCACCAACATGATCAAACTCAATAAAGTTAATTAAAGGGTATCTCCACTCATAAAATAGACTTTTTCTTTTCTGTTTAATTGAAGAACCAGAGGCAAAGGAGCTATGTCTTACCTTCTATTCTTCAAGTAAACTATCAGTAGCTGGCAGGGGTCGCGCTCCTCTGCTTCTCCTCTGACAGGTCCCCACGGAGCTCGCACTTTTCGTGCATGCGCATAAAGTATACAGTGCAAGCTCAGTCGAGACCTGTCAAAGAAGCTGGAGCGTGATCGCAAGTAGGTACTGAAACTTCCCTAAATAAAACTCAAGGAGATAGAGAGGGGCAGCACTCGTATCACCATCCGACTTGCCTCATGGTGCAGATCACTTCCATACGGGATACCTCCCAACTGCAGGTACTAATCACATAAGAGCATATAAGGAAGAACTCTACTCACGAAGATTAAGTGAACAAGTCCATTCCTTGCCCTGTGATGTTGCACCTGTTGTCTCCTAAGAAATATATGTGAGAAATAAATAGACTTGTTCACTTAATCTTCGTGTGTAGCGTTCTTCCTTATATGCTCTTAACTGAAACTTCCCTGCTTACTTCTGATCGTTTACTTGATGAACGGGAGGTAAGCCATAGCTTCTTTTCCTCCCATTCTTCAATTAAACTTATAAAAACAAAGTCTATTTTAGGAGTGGAGATACCCTTTAACTAATCAACGAAGGACCCCTGACTGAACACGTGCACTCATGCGTTGTGGTTGTGGTCGGTGCCAAAATCGTACATGGGTGCAAGCCTTAAGACTATAAATAGGCTTAAATCAATAAAATGCAAGATTTAATTTAGAGAGGCTTTTAATAATTATGGCCTAAATCTAATAAATGTGATTCTTGTTGTAGGGACAAAGCACTTACTCAAGGCAAATCAAGCAAGTGGAAGATGATATACAGCAGCTACTTAAGAAGATTAATGAACTCACAGGTATTAACATTTAGTTCTAACAATGTAATTATAAAACTTCTGTAGTTTAAGGACCTTAAGGGCATGGCCACACTGTGCCGCAAACGTGATCACACACAAGTGTGTGCGATTATGCTGCATTTGCGCATGCGATTTTATCGTTAGAGATACGAAATCGCATATGATTGCGCTTTAAAATGGTGGTCGCATGCGATTGCGTATCGCAAACGGAAATTCAATCGCTATTGCTGTATAAAAAAACACATGTGAAAAAATCGTGGCAGTGTGGCGTAGCCCTTATGACCTATTTGTAATGGTGTCCCATATATGAGTGCAAAATTTGGTGATTTGCAACTATAACAGGATACCAGTTCAGTAATACAGAAAAAGTATTAAAGCCATGCACACCAGACCTAAGATAATCCTGTGTATTTTATTACTTCACACACAGGTACATCAAGGTGACGTTTCGGTAACAGAGTACCTTCTTCAGACAAAATATTTATAAATATTTTGTCTGAAGAAGGTACTCTGTTACCGAAACGTCACCTTGATGTACCTGTGTGTGAAGTAATAAAATACACAGGATTATCTTAGGTCTGGTGTGCATGGCTTTAATACTTTTTCTATATCTGTGACTAGTTTGCCTCGGTCGGCCATTGAGCACCCAGCATGTTGTCTATCTAATTTATCTAGGTGTGTGCAGGATTCCCCCCTTTTGGATTTAGTTCAGTAATACAAACTAGTTTAAATAACAAATCTTATTACCGTATATGCCGGCGTATAAGACGACTTTAACCCCTTAAAATGTTCTGAAAAGTCGGGGGTCGTCTTATACGCCGGGTGCAGAAAGGAATATTACCCAATCATTGGTGGTTCAGCGGTTCAGTTCCTTGGCTCGATGTTGGATGCGCGGCGCACAGCGCATCACTGCCGTGCGAGTGCGCCTGTAAGTGGCACTGACTGCTGCTGGGCTGGGTGCGAGAAGAAGAGGAGTGCCGCGTAATAGTTCCCAAGACCCAAGTAAGTTGCTAGAAGGTAGACCGGACAACTAGTGCACATTGGTACCATCTCTCTCCATCAATATAATTATTATTATTATTATGCAAATTTAAGCTGTATGCCCGGCAGGGTTGTGGGGGGTGGTGGATATCAATCAGATGGGATGGTATGCAGCATGGCCCAGGGGGGCTTGGGGATGGGCATTCGGTATGTCTTATATGAGGGGTAGTCTTATACGGTGAGTATATCCCAAGCTATATTTTAACTGAAAAAGTTGGGGGGTCGTCTTATACGCCGGCAATAGTTAATGAAAAACACATGCGCAAACGCAACAAAACCGCACATGTAATCGCATGCATTTGCGTTGTAGTGGGACTGTGCCTTCAGCGCTCAGACAGGATCAGAAAATATCTTTTGAAAGCGTATCATATCAACTTCCGCTTTAGCAACGGGGTACAACACCTCACATTAATTTATTTTTTAGGGTAAATACCAACATATTTTTCCCCCGTCAAATTTGGGCATTTTGCAATATCCCATTATTGCACAAGAATAGCCCCCCAAATGTGGTGAGGTATGTTAATTGGGGATGAGATCTGCTTTAGAATCCTAGAATCCTGCATTGTCGGGCACCCCGAAGTTAGCCAGATTTGTGGGGCAGGTTAGAAAGCTGAATTTTTGATGCAGGCTCGGTCTGGATCTTTAGAAAAAACAGGCAACGCCAGGTACTAGTTAATAATATTTATAAAGATTGTTCCCCCCCCCCCCCCCCCTTGCACAAGTCTAAATGTCTCTGCCCATATGTAAATATCTTTGGTAATGGTGTCATATAATGTCCAATAAATTACAGAGGTAGCAGTACAATAAAAATGTTGTGTTGTGCAACCATAACAATTTACCAGTTCATTGATCCAAACACAAATTTAAATAACTACCTTCAGGGTTCCAAACAGCATAACCGGTAAACTTTCTTAGCAGTTTATCTAAGTGCATCTATGATAAATGCAGCAAGAGGCACATACACACGTTCCTAATGTTGGCCATATATAATTTAACTTTAAGCATGAGTTGATATATTGGAATATAGGACAGGCCTAGATTATTTCTCTTGGCTTCATACTAAAAAGCCATACAGAGAATCTTAAAACACAAAAAGGATTACATCATTATAAGTTGGCAATCAACAAAGTAAAACAAAAAAGTATCTAAAGGATTAAACCATCTATGGATCACAGTGCAGGCAGTCTTCAACAAGTGGAGAAAAGTTGTTGTCCTTCAACAACTTTTTAAAGGGTATTTCCACCCCACAAAAAAACTTTTGATATAATGCTAAATGCCCCCCAAAACTCACGAGGTTCTTAACTTTCAAAGGTGCTGGTAAACCTACTTTGTTCCCTCTGTGTTCTTCTGCTTAGCTTCCGCGCTTTTTCCATGCACAGAAGCAAGCAGAGGGGGCAAGAACGGCAGCAGCACCTGTGATTGGCTGAGACATTGGAAAGTACTGTTTGTTCCCTCCATGTTACAACAATTGGTTATATTCTTCATATATCTGGGTTGCGGGATAGGTTAGATCGCCTGGATCACTCTATAAACTATTCCGGACCAGCACTGCACTAGGACTCATAAGTAGGTAAAAATAAAATTAACTTTTAAAGGGTATTTTCCCACAATGAGCTGTAGTTGCTTTAACTTCAGCCAATCCCTCGCCGAAAGTCATGCCTTCTGTTTCTAGTGGTTACGAGCACGCAGGAGCAAAGTGCACCGGCTCTTCCGGGTATGGACGGAAGGAGACAGGACTTCCGGCAAGGGATCAGCTGAAGTAAACGTAAGTTTATCTCAGCGTGGGAGCGTTGGTGCAAGGTAAAACAAAAGTGCAAGTCACATTTGGGGGGGGGGGGTTAATTAGGCTCACTTATTTTATGGGTGGGCATGCTCTTAAAGGGCATATCCGCCCCTAAAACTAAAATGTAACCCCAGACTGGCCCCTCTGTGGAGCCCTACACCCTTCTCCCTCCCACCATCTGGATCCATCCTCTGCGTGAAATCCTATTAATATGTGGTAGTTAACCCCTACCCACCCCCAACCACCGCATTAGTTCTTTAAAAAAAGAAGCCGAATCATACTTACAGTCCTTCTCTCCAGCGGCTTCTCCATTGCTGGCAACCATGACTGCCTCTCAGCAAATTACAGATGTGGCTGTCGTACTGGCCCCTGTTTGCGACTTCATGCAAACAGAGGTGGGAGTGAAGGGCCGTAAGCATGATTTTGCATCTTTTTTTAAAGAACTAATGCGGCAGTTGGGGATGAGCAGAAGTTAAGGTAAAAATTTAGGGTGGACATGCCCTTTAAAAAAAAAAAAAGAAGGATGAATGAAAGTAAGTAATCTCTTGCGGTTGCTTACAAGAGTAGTTTTAATAATGACTAATAATAATGTGTTAGGGTTATTTCTCCAGGACCTTTAAAACAAACAAAAAGTGTGATTGCTGGTGCTACTTCTGCTTTTCTTCCCAAACTCCACTGTGGCTGGTCATACAATGATTAATTGCCATGCCATAAATAATGCTGACATTCTCAAAAGACCATGAGAAACTAAAATTTACAGCAGCTCATGTCCCAATTAAAGGGTATCTCCACTGTAAAAAATGACATTGGCTATTATAGCAGTTTATAGCTAAACTAAGTCATACCCGGAATCTTAGGTCACTCTGTTCCATATGTGCTCCGAGCTGCTGCCTTTACACTGTACAGCCGGAAGATTCCTCTGCCGATATGCCCGCCTGCCTCCTATTTTGCCGACCGCGCTCCCCCGTTGGAAATTAGTACTAAGTCCCTTCCATAGTCGTGACTAGCTGACCCCGTGTCTACTGCCGACAGCCAATGGGAATGTAGGCGTCATGTTCCCATGGCAGCAAGAGATATCGGCACGCGCGCGTGTGTGTGTGTAGACGATTGATAGACGATTGATAGACGATTGATAGACGATTGATAGACGGATGATAGACGGATGATAGACGGATGATAGACGGATGATAGACGGATGATAGACGGATGATGGATAGATGGATGATAGTGATAGATAGATGGATGATAGATAGATAGATAGATAGATGGTATTGGATTTTTGTTTCTTGTTCCAAGGAATAGCATCTCCTCCCTCTGCAATACAGCTAATGACACTCCCAGCATCCCCTCTGAAATACACCTTCTGTCTCCCAGGCCCCCCTGCAATACAGCAAGTGACACTCCCAGCATCCCCTCTGAAATACACCTTGTCTCCCAGACCCCCCTGCAATACAGCTAGTGACACTCCCAGCATCCCCTCTGAAATACACCTTCTGTCCCCAGGCCCCCCTGCAATATAGCTAGTGACACTCCCAGCATCCCCTCTGAAATACACCTTCTGTCTCCCTTACAAACACACACCTCCCCCCCCCCCATTTGATTCCTATAAATTCTATTACTTTTGCAATTGTTAAAAAAAGTCTCCTTGCATAAAGCTGTGTGGCTGAACCTTATAACTTCCCCCCTCTGTCTATCCCTGCACTATCAGCTGTGAATAGATTGTGCAGAAACAGGGAGGAAAGGCTTTGTTTACATCAGGCATCACTGGGGTCAAGTGGGTGTGGCAGAAATCATGAATATGCATGTGATGATGCAGAGCTGATTTTTGGGGAAAAAAGGGTAGGAGGGGGGGTTGGGAGAAGGTGAACTTTCATATGGGGGGGGGGGAAACGTTTTTCCATCAGTGGAGATACCCTTTAAATAGAGTAGTACTACCTTGTTGTTTTCTTCTGTTTTTATAACATTGTTGTCCTTTTCAGGGATTAAAGAGTCTGATACAGGTCTTGCACCTCCAGCCCTCTGGGATTTGGCTGCTGATAAACAGACACTTCAAAGTGAACAGCCACTTCAAGTAGCAAGGTACTCATTTATACAGAAATTTTGACTTGCGCATGCTTCATCTACTTCTCGAGTTGCTCTTAAAAAAATGTTTAAATATGAGTGTTGTGAATGTGGTCCAGACAGACATTCAGCTGACTCCAAACCCTAGTTTACCTGTTGTTTGACTGCAGAGGATCGGTTTGGTGAGATTTATCTCACAGAAGGGAGAATATAATATTTGATTCCAGGTTGTTCTTTATGTCTAAGAGAAGAGATTGCAAGTCTGTGTAGATTGTGCAAATTTAATAGAGCTTGCATGTCTGCCAGTGATATTTAATAAAGGGTAACTGTGGTCCAAAAATAACTTTAGGTAAATTGTCCGGAATTTTTGCATTTTACTTTCATTATTTATTTATTTAACATATTTTTCAAGATATTTACATTTTTATGTGTATGGTAGCAGCATCGCTAGATTCCCTGCACTTCCTGCTTCCGCCTCTGAAACCATGTGACAATCCCTCTTCCCTGCATCTCCTTCTCCTCCCCCCTACTCCCATTCAGTTCTCCTTCAGTTAATGTAACTCACTCTCTTCCTCGTTTCTTCTGCTTTCTAATGCACTGAGCATGTGCCAACCGCAGATTAGGAGGAGGAAGGAGGAGGAGGAAGGAACTAGTACCGTATATACTCGAGTATAAGCCGAGGTTTTCAGGCCTTAAAAATAGCCTTAAAACCCGACCTCGGCTTATACTTGGGTCATGGTAAATTTTTCCAAAATCTGCTGCTGCTTACTTTCTCTCTATGTAACCAGGTACCGGTAAGTTAAATCTCTGGATCCTGCTGGCACTCTGCTGTCTGCACGCTGCACTGACGTCCATAATCGGCGGCTGTCTAACTTACTGCCCTGCGCCGAGTAAGCAGCAGCAGATTTTGGAAAAATTTACCTTACCCTGATTTACCAACACATGTGAGTACCACCTTACTCCCTGAACTGGGGGGCTCTCTAAGGGGGAATGCTTTTGGGCCTTTCCTGGGGGGTGCTGTCCATAAAAAAGCCTCATTCCTTGGCACTAAAGGGGTTTGGAAACTACAACTCCCAGCTACTAAAGCATGCTGGGAGTTGTAGTTTCCAAACATCTGGAGTGCCAAGGAATTAGGCTTTTTTATGAACAGAGTTTCCATTATTTCAACCCTCGGCTTATACTCGAGTCAATCATGCTTTCTTACTTTTTGAGGTAAAAATAGGTAGCTCGGCTTATACTCGGGGCGGCTTATATTCGAGTATATACGGTATTTGTGACCACAGATTCAATACCTCCCTCCCGCTAACTTTCTGATCAGTGATTTCTTCATATTTTGGGCTGTGCAGCACATAGAGAGGTGGTTGATGGCTCATTTTAAAGGTTGGAGCATGGCCTTTCATTTAAAACCAACTTGTTTGGAGACCACAGTTCCTCTTTAAAAAAAAAAACTTTAGGTTTAACGTTTTAGTTTTGTGCTTTGTATTGCATTGCTAACGTCAGTTGTTTTTGTGACTTTTTTTAGAGAGAGAAATGTAGAATACATTTTTATTTAACAACTCTTTTGCTAATCTTATTTTTTGCAGATGTACAAAAATCATCAATGCAGATTCAGAGGACCCAAAGTACATTATAAATGTAAAACAGTTTGCAAAATTTGTTGTGGACCTTAGTGATCAAGTTGCTCCAACAGATATAGAGGAGGGAATGAGAGTTGGGTAAGACGGTGATTCCACAGATTGTGTTTCACTTAGCAGTGCTACAGAGCACCTTCATCATGTTCTGATGAAGGTGCTCTGTGAAGCACCGAAACGTTAATAAAACTTTTCGTGTGAGAAGGAGTGCTCGGAACCTCTTACTTTTTTTTGGTTTAGTGTATGTACAGACCTGAGGCATCTGTGTTCCTTGAAGCACCCACCAAATATATATAAAAAAAAGAAAGGAAGACTGAGTGCAGACATCACTATATGAATCTATATATATATATAGAAAAAACAAAAATAGGTTGGTAAAAATAGTTCAACTGGAAAGAATTAGTGGCACACCTCTTGCTCTCTGAAGGCACACCAAGGTGTTTATTAACAATGGCTAAGGGCACGGCCACACTGCAACGCAATCGCACAAGGAATCGCATGCGATTTCATGTGCGATTTTGTTGCGTCTGCGCATGCGTTTTTTCATTAAGTATTGAAAAATGCATGCAATTGCAATTTAAAATGTGGAACGCAAATTTCAATCGCAATGCACCCGAAAACGCTTGTTTTCATTGCGTTGCCGCAGATAGACGGATGATAGACGGATGATAGACGGATGATAGACGGATGATGGATAGATGGATGATAGTGATAGATAGATGGATGATAGATAGATAGATAGATAGATGGTATTGGATTTTTGTTTCTTGTTCCAAGGAATAGCATCTCCTCCCTCTGCAATACAGCTAATGACACTCCCAGCATCCCCTCTGAAATACACCTTCTGTCTCCCAGGCCCCCCTGCAATACAGCAAGTGACACTCCCAGCATCCCCTCTGAAATACACCTTGTCTCCCAGACCCCCCTGCAATACAGCTAGTGACACTCCCAGCATCCCCTCTGAAATACACCTTCTGTCCCCAGGCCCCCCTGCAATATAGCTAGTGACACTCCCAGCATCCCCTCTGAAATACACCTTCTGTCTCCCTTACAAACACACACCTCCCCCCCCCCCATTTGATTCCTATAAATTCTATTACTTTTGCAATTGTTAAAAAAAGTCTCCTTGCATAAAGCTGTGTGGCTGAACCTTATAACTTCCCCCCTCTGTCTATCCCTGCACTATCAGCTGTGAATAGATTGTGCAGAAACAGGGAGGAAAGGCTTTGTTTACATCAGGCATCACTGGGGTCAAGTGGGTGTGGCAGAAATCATGAATATGCATGTGATGATGCAGAGCTGATTTTTGGGGAAAAAAGGGTAGGAGGGGGGGTTGGGAGAAGGTGAACTTTCATATGGGGGGGGGGGAAACGTTTTTCCATCAGTGGAGATACCCTTTAAATAGAGTAGTACTACCTTGTTGTTTTCTTCTGTTTTTATAACATTGTTGTCCTTTTCAGGGATTAAAGAGTCTGATACAGGTCTTGCACCTCCAGCCCTCTGGGATTTGGCTGCTGATAAACAGACACTTCAAAGTGAACAGCCACTTCAAGTAGCAAGGTACTCATTTATACAGAAATTTTGACTTGCGCATGCTTCATCTACTTCTCGAGTTGCTCTTAAAAAAATGTTTAAATATGAGTGTTGTGAATGTGGTCCAGACAGACATTCAGCTGACTCCAAACCCTAGTTTACCTGTTGTTTGACTGCAGAGGATCGGTTTGGTGAGATTTATCTCACAGAAGGGAGAATATAATATTTGATTCCAGGTTGTTCTTTATGTCTAAGAGAAGAGATTGCAAGTCTGTGTAGATTGTGCAAATTTAATAGAGCTTGCATGTCTGCCAGTGATATTTAATAAAGGGTAACTGTGGTCCAAAAATAACTTTAGGTAAATTGTCCGGAATTTTTGCATTTTACTTTCATTATTTATTTATTTAACATATTTTTCAAGATATTTACATTTTTATGTGTATGGTAGCAGCATCGCTAGATTCCCTGCACTTCCTGCTTCCGCCTCTGAAACCATGTGACAATCCCTCTTCCCTGCATCTCCTTCTCCTCCCCCCTACTCCCATTCAGTTCTCCTTCAGTTAATGTAACTCACTCTCTTCCTCGTTTCTTCTGCTTTCTAATGCACTGAGCATGTGCCAACCGCAGATTAGGAGGAGGAAGGAGGAGGAGGAAGGAACTAGTACCGTATATACTCGAGTATAAGCCGAGGTTTTCAGGCCTTAAAAATAGCCTTAAAACCCGACCTCGGCTTATACTTGGGTCATGGTAAATTTTTCCAAAATCTGCTGCTGCTTACTTTCTCTCTATGTAACCAGGTACCGGTAAGTTAAATCTCTGGATCCTGCTGGCACTCTGCTGTCTGCACGCTGCACTGACGTCCATAATCGGCGGCTGTCTAACTTACTGCCCTGCGCCGAGTAAGCAGCAGCAGATTTTGGAAAAATTTACCTTACCCTGATTTACCAACACATGTGAGTACCACCTTACTCCCTGAACTGGGGGGCTCTCTAAGGGGGAATGCTTTTGGGCCTTTCCTGGGGGGTGCTGTCCATAAAAAAGCCTCATTCCTTGGCACTAAAGGGGTTTGGAAACTACAACTCCCAGCTACTAAAGCATGCTGGGAGTTGTAGTTTCCAAACATCTGGAGTGCCAAGGAATTAGGCTTTTTTATGAACAGAGTTTCCATTATTTCAACCCTCGGCTTATACTCGAGTCAATCATGCTTTCTTACTTTTTGAGGTAAAAATAGGTAGCTCGGCTTATACTCGGGGCGGCTTATATTCGAGTATATACGGTATTTGTGACCACAGATTCAATACCTCCCTCCCGCTAACTTTCTGATCAGTGATTTCTTCATATTTTGGGCTGTGCAGCACATAGAGAGGTGGTTGATGGCTCATTTTAAAGGTTGGAGCATGGCCTTTCATTTAAAACCAACTTGTTTGGAGACCACAGTTCCTCTTTAAAAAAAAAAACTTTAGGTTTAACGTTTTAGTTTTGTGCTTTGTATTGCATTGCTAACGTCAGTTGTTTTTGTGACTTTTTTTAGAGAGAGAAATGTAGAATACATTTTTATTTAACAACTCTTTTGCTAATCTTATTTTTTGCAGATGTACAAAAATCATCAATGCAGATTCAGAGGACCCAAAGTACATTATAAATGTAAAACAGTTTGCAAAATTTGTTGTGGACCTTAGTGATCAAGTTGCTCCAACAGATATAGAGGAGGGAATGAGAGTTGGGTAAGACGGTGATTCCACAGATTGTGTTTCACTTAGCAGTGCTACAGAGCACCTTCATCATGTTCTGATGAAGGTGCTCTGTGAAGCACCGAAACGTTAATAAAACTTTTCGTGTGAGAAGGAGTGCTCGGAACCTCTTACTTTTTTTTGGTTTAGTGTATGTACAGACCTGAGGCATCTGTGTTCCTTGAAGCACCCACCAAATATATATAAAAAAAAGAAAGGAAGACTGAGTGCAGACATCACTATATGAATCTATATATATATATAGAAAAAACAAAAATAGGTTGGTAAAAATAGTTCAACTGGAAAGAATTAGTGGCACACCTCTTGCTCTCTGAAGGCACACCAAGGTGTTTATTAACAATGGCTAAGGGCACGGCCACACTGCAACGCAATCGCACAAGGAATCGCATGCGATTTCATGTGCGATTTTGTTGCGTCTGCGCATGCGTTTTTTCATTAAGTATTGAAAAATGCATGCAATTGCAATTTAAAATGTGGAACGCAAATTTCAATCGCAATGCACCCGAAAACGCTTGTTTTCATTGCGTTGCCGCATTTTCAGTGATCTGGAAATAACGCATGCGCAAATGCACAAAAACCGCATCAGTGTGGCCTAGCCCTTAGAACAGCAAATTATGCAAAACCATTAATAAACTCTCAACAATGTGACTTAGTTCATGTCCCTGTTAATCCTTTATCAAGTTATATTTGAAGTGTTTGTGAACATTTCATATACAGACGTATTTTTGAAGATAAAAAGATGACATTAGCTGCACTGAATAGATTTTATATTTTTAGCAGGTTCCAGATTTAAAAGCTAACAACACTAAATACTCATACTAGAATGCTGTGAAATAAAGCACAAACCCCATTTTAGTAGCATAAATTTCCTAGAACCCAATTTAAAATGAAAAGACAGGACATAGGCGCTTTTTTTTTTTTTTTTGGTTTTAGTTTTTTGATACTTAAACTGTCCTTTGACATTAACATGTTAAAAATTGATGGTATGTTTCTTTGTGCATAGTGTTGACAGGAACAAATACCAGATCCATATTCCTCTGCCACCAAAAATTGATCCAACGGTGACAATGATGCAGGTAATGCATTGAAATATTTATTTTAAAAAGAGGTTTTTTTTTGTTCGGTTGTAATACTAGAAACTGTATATATAAACTAAAGTGTATTTAATATTTCCATATTGAATAGTCTTGCTATTCTCTCATACAGAAAGGGTTCCTACCTCTCTCTTCACATCACATGAAGTGTATAGTGAATGAATAGCATGGTTTGCTACACGCTGGTCTAATTAACATAGTGCACACATGGCAAATTATGCAAATCAGCTGCTTGGCAGCATTACTTGACAACACCCAGAAATCATGTTGTAAAATGTCATATTTATCAACATAGATTACTGAGAAGCACAACTGAAGTGATGGTTGAGCACCCATCCTGTATATGAGGAATATAAGTTTATCCATTGAATCATACTTTATTCCTCCTTTAACTTTAATAATGTGTAAATAGGACTTAACTATATTTTTATCTTTAAAAATCCCAGCACCTAAAAAGCTATTCATACCATTGTGGGTGCATATCCTACTGTGTTGTTTTTCTTTTTTAACCTTTTCCACTGGTATCACTGTCCACCAGCTGCAGAGAAACATGGCATACAGGAAGAGATGCAGCATCAATGATTGGTTCAAAATAATGCGTTGAACTTTTTAGTGTGAAAAATACAGTGGTTAAGGTACTTAATACACATTGATCTACCTGAATTTCACTTATTATTAAGCTGTTTCTTCCACTACAAAAGTCCCCCAATGGTCGCCGGTAGCAGAACGATGCATGTAGATTTTCTTTAGCGACAAACATCTGGAACCATTTGTAAAAAATGTTTATCTGAAAGAAGCCTCAAGCCCATGTTAAACGGGTTAACGAGTTAAAGGGCATGTCCACCCCAAAAACTGAAATTTCTCTTGCAGCCTTAGGGGGACCCAGGATCGCAGGGGTTAAGCACCCTTTCTCCAGGAGCGGACACTTGAAAGACTGAGGCTCCAGTGCTCCTCCCCTCAGCTATAACACTCTGAGCACTGGAAGCCTCCTCCAGTTTTTTAAGTGTCCACTTCAGGAGTAAGGACCCACTGCTGTGTCTCCTGGAACAAAGTACCACACCAATACTGCAAGGAGCCGGTGGATTTCAGGCCCCACTGGCTCCCTACGTGGGAGTAGCATCCAACATAGGCTATCCCTGCTGCGGAAGGGCTGCACATCATGACCCTCGGGTCTAAAATGTGCAGACCCCCCCCTTCCGCCCGAGCAGGCAACCGGCAGACTTCGCCGCTTCCCGCTCCCTCTGCACTGGCTAAGCTACAGGCTGAGGGAGATCACGGATTGGCCGATGGGGGGCGGGACTTCCTTATTTCTTGCCGGGCTTTTTCAGGGGCGGGACTTCCGGTCCTGCTCTCTCTCTCCTCTTCCTACCGGACCTCGTGGGGAACGCACCGCAGTCTCCTCCAGCATCCCAGTGTCTGCTGCCGGCGGTTCAGATAAGTTATTTCTGCTGAATCGGCTGTTTTTCCTTATTTCTCCTAAACTTTTCTTTTTCCCTGCTTCTGACTGTCAGACAGATCTTTCCTCTCTCTCTTTTTCCCCTTCTTGGGGACCTTTTTTGGCCAGCCCCAAAAAGGGCGACCTTTTAATCTAAGGGACCTCTCCTCTTTTTTAAAAAAAAAAAAAAAGACTTTTTTCTCTTTCCTTCCGCTGTCTCTTCAAGTCAGTCATGTCCAGCAAGGAGAAGTCCGTCCCTCACCCAAAGCTGTCCAAGCGATTTCCTCGGTGGACCAGATATGTAGAGCGGCAACTTGGTCTTCCATCCATACCTTTATCAAATTTTATCGCCTCCCAAGTTTTTTTGCAGAAGGATACAGCCTTGGGTGACTCTATCCCCAGAACTGCAGAGGTTTAAATGGTTATTATGGGTGCCCACCCTACAGGTTCAGGACTTTGGGACGTCCCCTGCGTTCCTGGGTCCCCCTAAGGCTGCCAGAGAAAAGGGGATTTTTATGTTTTACTCACCTGTAAAATCCCTTTCTCTGAAGCCATAAGGGGGACCCAGGTAGTTCCCTCCCTGTTTTTGTTGACATGATTGTCTTGGCCTGTTGCCTGTTACATTTTTTCTTGTTTATTCTACTATTATTTCATTATTGACTTACGCTACCTCTTTGGGACCAACTGGAGGAGGCTTCCGGTGCTCAGAGTGTTATAGCTGAGGGGAGGAGCACTGGAGCATCAGTCTTTCAATTTTTTAAGTGTCCGCTCCTGGAGAAAGGGTGCTTAACCCCTGCGTTCCTGGGTCACCCTTACGGCTTCAAAGAAAGGGATTTTACAGGTGAGTAAAACATAAAAATCCCCCTTTGACCCACTGCTGGCCCACTGTGTAGTGTTCAAAAATACTTTCCTTTCTCATCTGCTCGACTGTGAAGAGTAGGAGCCTTCCTGTGTGTAATCCGGTATCTGCCCCTTCCCTGGAGGTATGTGCAAGGGAGCTCTCCCTCACCATCCAGATCCCTCGGTGCTGCCTTAATCTTAAAAATAAATAAATAAAAATGTTCCTCTAGTGTAGGGGACCCTACTCTAAAAACCCTAGCATTTAGGGCTGGAGGGGGGTCCCCTACACTACAGTAAAATTTAGCTTTTAAGGAGGAGATACCCTTTAAAATAGGTGAACAATAAACATAAACTAATACATAGTTTAAGTTGTGCCTAATTCGTGTTGAAACAAAGGATGATTTTCACAGTGCTTTTTTGTTTTCTTGTTTGGTTTTGTTTTGCATAGGTTGAGGAAAAACCTGATGTGACATACAGTGATGTTGGTGGTTGCAAGGAACAAATAGAGAAACTTCGAGAAGTGGTTGAAACACCTTTGCTTCATGTAAGTGTTCTGTACAGCACTAAACACTGCTATATTTTATAAATTAAACATTCAAACAAAATAGGTTATTAGTACATATCCCTTTTTAAATTGCTATCATTCTATTTTACCATAACATGACTGCATTGTAGCCTGCCCTTCTCTATAGATAAATTCTATCGAATTTTTTTTAAATTTAGATTAATATTATGTATATTAAAGGGTATCTCCACTGGTTTTGGTAAGTTTTCGGAATCCATTTCTATTGAAGAACGGGAGGTAAAGGAGCTGTGCCTTACCTTCCGTTCTTCAATAGAACACACAGGAGCCAGGAGAGAAGGTAAGAACTTACCCGCTCGCTCGCTCCCCCGGCGCTTGGTCTGACAGGTCCCGACGGACCTTGTCTGGGCTATGCACATAGATCGCGCATGCGCATAGAAGACAAGGTCCGTCGGGACCTGTCAGACTACGCGCCGGGGGAGCGAGCGAGCGGGTAAGTTCTTACCTTCTCTCCTGGCTCCTGTGTGTTCTATTGAAGAACGGAAGGTAAGGCACAGCTCCTTTACCTCCCGTTCTTCAATAGAAATGGATTCCGAAAACTTACCAAAACCAGTGGAGATACCCTTTAAAGTACAATTATACTTACCTATTCCTCTTTCCACAGCTGCATAGTACCCAGGGCGAGAACCTTAATAGCCAAGACCTCACCCTGGGTACTTTACCTAACAGTTGTTGTACTTCCTTCCCTTGGTACCTTAACTATTTTGGTGAAACAGATTGTAGCTAAAACAAAATCCCTAGGCCCTTAAAGCAAAATCTGAATGTCCTTTTTTCCCATTAGAGTACTCATTGGCATAAGTCATATAAAATGATTATATTGATACTAAGTATTAGAGGGTGATAGATTATCCTTATACTAATAATATATTTAACAACAATAACCCCCCTCCCCGCTGATCCTTTAGGGCTGATAGAGGATTGATAGAGATAGAGGTGGGTAAGGGGCATAGCTGCAGAAGTGTACATGTACTGTTAATTTAAATTTGGCCACCACTTTTGTTTTTTAGCCTGAGAGGTTTGTTAACCTTGGCATTGAGCCCCCCAAAGGTGTACTACTGTTTGGACCTCCAGGAACTGGTAAAACTCTTTGTGCCCGTGCCGTCGCCAACAGAACCGATGCATGCTTCATCCGAGTCATTGGGTCAGAACTTGTTCAGAAATATGTTGGAGAGGTAATGGCTTGTAGTCAAAACAAACTTAACTGTCAATTTTGATTTGGAATTTATTTCCCATAAAAATGGATGTCCTTTAATTGCATGAAAAAGTGGAATAAATTTGTTTACATGTTAGCTGTCAACATATTATAAATTATAAATACATATGATGAAAAACAGAAAAAGATTTTGTTTTCAATAATTTGGGATGTGCATGCACAATAAATACAGTCCCTTGAGAGATTGAGTTAAGGTTTGTACACACATGCGATCGCAGGTCGCGACGCACGATGGGCCGATTATCGGGCGAAATGAACGTTTGTACACATGTATGGGCCCTTTATCGGGCAAAACAGACGTTCCGGCGGATCTACGAACGACCGGTCGTTTCGGGCGATAAATGACCCATACACTGGCCGATTATCGGCCGAAATGAACGTTCGTACACATTGTGCGCAGCGGGTCGGGACCCGCTATCACACTTGTGTACAAACCTTTACCCTCAAAACATGTAATTTTTCATAGCAGCAATATAAAACAATAAATACCATTGCAGTAATAAACTGCCTGACTGTGCCTCTCTAGATCCTACATCGCTGATTGTTTTATACAAGCACTTGCAGTGATAATGACCGGGAAGTGCACAATTTAAATGATGCTAGGGCACTAGCGTGTGGTACACAAAGCTTTTAATAACCCAAGTAGTAAAGTGGGGGTATTAATTCAAATATGCTTGGTAAGAAAAAACAGTATCCCATAAATGTCCTATGCACTCTCAAATGGTTGTATAAAAATCCTTTATTTGAGGGGGGACAAACAGACCGCACAAAAAATCCATAAAAACAGTTTACAGAATGTACCTAAGTAACCCAAAAGTGAAAAAAGTATATATAATGACTCCCTTCCTGAGTACATTGACAAACCTCTAAGGTAAAAGTATGTACCTTATCTGTCACAGTCTCGGGCAGGCAGAAATGCATGATCCTATACGGAACTTCCGAGGATCTGAGTTGAATTGCTGCAGACACACGTGAAACACCTTATGCGCTCGCTGATGAAGTTGTCTTCTTGATACGGCTGTTGTGATAGCGTGTCTGGTCTATTTATTAGGTAAAAAACAACCCTCTCTATTACCAACAGGGGGAGCTAACAGTTTACAGAATGTAAACTGTTAGCTCCCTCCTGTTGGTAATAGAGAGGGTTGTTTTTCACCTAATAAATAGACCAAAGACACGATATCACAACTTCCGCATCATGCCGTCATTGTCGAGCGCGTACGGCATTCCACGTCTGTTTGCAGCAATTCAACTCAGTTGTGTATCGATCCTCGGAAGTTCCCTGTGGGTCCATGCATTTCTGCCTGCCAGAGACTGTGACTGATAAGTTACATACTTTAACCTTGTAGGTTTATCAATGTACTCGGGGACAGAGTAGTTATATATACTTTGACTCTTTTCCACTTTTGTGTTACTTGGGGACCTTGCAGGGGCACTATAGATATTTTGCTGAATTTATCTTTATATTATATTTATATTTATATTTTTTAGGATTCCTATGATGTTTGACACAAAATTTTGTCCCCCCTCAAATAATGGAATTTTATAAAAGAATTTGAGAGTGCAGAGGACACTGGGATACTGTTTTTTTCTTTCCTAGCGTTCTGACTGGGAAGAGCATGTAGCAAGATTGGAACTCCACAATGGAACATACTAATAGGCCGCTCCCATTGACATAAGCTAAACACTTATACTGTTAGTTTTTCCTAAGTGACCCAAGACAAAGGAGTTGGGTGCTAAATCCACTGGAAGATTTTGGACTTGAACCCAGAAAGTGGAATAGAAAAGGGGAACAATCTCTTCTATGCCAGCCGTGGGTTTCCTTATACTTTTGCCCTACCTTAGAGGTTCAGTATTGTAAAAAGAAGTACAACTTAATCATAGCTTTAGATTAAATCTAATAAGTAAAAAAAAAAATTCTGAGTATCGGTAGATACTTGGCTCCCAATAATCTTATCTTATATGTGTTCTTTTGATAATACAGCTCAATTTCTTGGCAATCAGCCAATTTTCCTTTCTTCTTCCTTTACTGTAGGGAGCCCGCATGGTACGTGAACTGTTCGAGATGGCCAGAACAAAGAAAGCATGCCTTATCTTCTTTGATGAAATTGATGCTATTGGTGGTAAGTTTGTGTTGCAGTTTGGTTTTCCTAGCTGACATGATTTTAACTGTAGGGCCTGAAGGAGAAGCGGCATAAAAATGTCTCTTTACAGAGACATAATTATGCCTTCCTTCACTTCAACCATACTTCTCCTTATACGGGAATGTGTTTTATTATCTTTAACAGACTGACACATCATAGAGTTAGTAAATCTGCTGTACACAAAAACTTAAAAGCCTTCCTCTATTGAGTCGATTACCTATACATTTAGGGTATATCTAGTGTTCATGTTGTTTTTGTCCAAATGCATAACTTTTCTCAACCTATTAAACATCATTTCATAGTCCAATACCCCATGTCTATTTTAATACAGAGTCATCTTGGACTGACCCTTTAATCCTGCACAAATTAGTATCCTCTACAAACACTTTCAATGTTTAAACCTGGTCATTTAGGGATAGGCCACACTAAAAGTGCGATTGGATTGCGATTAAAAGCGCACACTAGTGTGCCCATATTGATATGACCATACTAGTGTGCTACTGTGCCCCACGCGTGCTATCAACTTTTTTGTGCAATCGTAAGATCTCGGATTGTGAAACATTGGGTGATCGCAATTGTGTGCGCACTGTAACGCCCTCTCGCGCAATCGTGAGCATTAACGTGTGCGTGGGATGTGCATTGCAGTGTTTCTTCACCCTTATGAATAGGTTAAAAAGCACCAGACCCAGGATAGACCACTGAAACACCACTGGTCCTAGAACAGGGACCTACTTGTAATGTTGAGATCTAAATGTATTCCAGTATCTTATCCATTAATATTCCTTCTAAGGCTGGGTACACACCATACAATATTTAAACCGACTGATCGTACCTTGTATCGTTCAGTCAGGCGGAAATATTGTATGGTGTGGGTGGCCGTTTTGGTCGCCTAGATTGTACAAACAGACGATCGGGTATGTTAGTAAATTAGGGCCGATTGTGCTGTTCCCTATGGGACTGCACGATTGGTCACGGTGAATTATTTGTTGTGGCTACTTTGTCAAGACAAATCTGGGCCAGTGTGTACCCACCCTAAATAAATGTTCCCACAGATATCAAACTGACAAACCTTTAATTACCTGGCTGGGAATAACCATGGAATCAATATACAGAGCAACTATACTTAAAGAATAAGTAAACTGTAAAAACAACTTTAGCCAACATTACTTTTAAAGACACTGCTTTCTACTAAACAAATTTTTTTTTGTTCTATCCCCCTTTTTTGCTTCAAAGTTGCCAGATTCCTCATCCTGTGTCATGGCCTCTGGAGTTCGGCCCCCAGAAGATTTCTTACTTATCTACATACGACATAATGTGTGCATGACGTTGTGCCGCGGCGTGTGCTTTGTCACGCCGCAATGACATCAAACGTGTGCCCGTTTGCGGTGACATGTTGCGTGCACACATGCTACACCCGTCGCTTACCTTATGAGACCCAGTAAGTGGGGGCCGAACTCCAAAGGCCATAACACAGGAGGAGGAATCCAGCAACTTTGAAGCAAAAAACGTAGGCTCTGGGGGGATAGAACAAATAAAAATTAGCCAACATTACTTTTAAAGACACAGCTTTCTACTTAAGTAAACTGTAAAAACGACTTTAGTTATCCTTTTAAAACTATAATGTGTAACCTCTCCTTTTGCTGTGATTGTTGGCAAATTTACCTAAAAGACAACTACACTGTAAGAATGTACTTTTTCAAAATGTACCTGGGGCATTGAGGTAGGATTGATTATTCCTACTGTCCAGCATCATTTTATTGAGGAGCGCCAGCATGTAGAGGTTAGTGTCCTGTATTAAAGATAGAATTCTGCCAGGCTTCCTCAGTGTTTCAGCACTAACCCAGGTACTTTTCATTTTAAAGGGACACTAAGCCGGAATAGCTATGAACAGTGCATCTTTTATTATTCACAGGAAGGTGAGAGCTTATTCCATCCTCCCTGTGAACAATAGAACGCCCTGTTCACAGCGTTAAACTCAACTGCTGGCGCTACACTTGCAGCTTCTCACCAGACTGTGGGTCTATTATTTGTCCTTGCACACCTATAATAAAGATAGGAGCATGGTCGGAATAGTGCGCACATAAGCTGGAGAGAAGCTGTGTGTGGAGCGCCAGCATGTAACTAACTATGGTACCCGCCGTTCTTTAATTCACAGGTAGTTGGGAGTAAGCACTCACCTCCCTGTGAATAATAGATAAAGATGCACTGTACATACCAGTTTAGTTTGCCTTTAACTGTTTTTATAAAAACATTATATTCTCTAGTTCTCTTTTAAAGGGACACTACACCCGCAAAATTACCATTGCTTATTTAAGTGTGTAGTTCGAATAGAGACAAGAGCACATTAATACATGGCAAACCACGATATTGCTGTGCCTTTTTTCTGTCAGTCCCCCAGTGCCCCCACCATTTTGAGATAATCACCCTTGTGCACGAGGGGAAGGGGGAAGCACAGGGTTGCTAACAGCAGATACAGTGGTGCTGCTATATTGCAGTTTAAGAAGTATTTAGATCTCTGCTTAGGGGCAAATTTGGGAAACAGTAGTAATTGCTCCTGGCCCCATTAGCATTATACATTTCAGTAAGCAATGGTCGTTTTGGTGGTGTAGTGTCCCTAACATTTGTTTATTTTCCAGTCTCACTGACATACCCACAATTTAGTTGCAGACTGTAACAAAGGAGTCTTGTGTTTCTTGCACTTGCCCAGTCTTGAGCTACTAAAATTGTCAGACTTGCTTCTATGGTCAATAACCATCAGTATCCTATATTTTTGCCACCATCTTTGTTTTACAGCACACCTGTGCCATTTATTATAATAACACTTATTGCTCATGTTAGTGTGCCAGTGCAGGTTTTATCACTATTGACAGGAAGTCAGGAGTGGGCGTAGACAAGGTATACAACATGAAATGCAGTCACACTTTCTCGCCAGTTAGGGCAGAAGTTTTGATTTTACTTTATTGCCAATTTGTTTTTTTAAAGGGGCTCGTTTTGATGATGGAGCTGGAGGAGACAATGAAGTTCAGCGCACTATGCTAGAGTTAATCAATCAGTTGGACGGTTTTGATCCTAGAGGAAATATTAAAGTGTTAATGGCTACTAACAGACCTGACACCTTGGATCCCGCACTTATGAGGCCTGGAAGACTGGACAGAAAAATTGAATTTAGCTTGCCAGATCTTGAGGTAGGGAATGTGGCTTAAGGAAGAAGTATAGGCAATTGATTTTGTTGTAAAACGGTTTCCTATGATATGATTTGCCCTTTTTTTTTAACTCTGAGAACAAACCAGTCAGACATTTTAATTCCAGCATGCTAAGGGCTCTTTTTCTTTCATCTCAACCGTAAATCAGGTATTTGACGCATGCTTGGTATTAATAACTTGGTCTTAGGAATCATGGCACTATTTGCAATATTAAACTGACTAGAAACTGGAAACAGAATCAGAACTGCTGCGGGTATATTTATAAACAAAGTTGAACCAAATACAATGGGATTACTATGCTGGTAATACACTATAAATCTAAAAATAAGGCTCCCCCTCCCAGGCCAGCAAGAATTAGGTATGTTGGGCTGCTCATTGGGACTGCCACTGCTCACTGTTCTTTGCTTAGTACAGTCTGATGGTGTGAGGGGGAATCACACCTCCAATGTAAAAGGCCGATAGCAGTTCCTGCTGCATTCTTTTGAGATACCTTTGCAGTTGCCGCAAACCCCAACTTTGAGTCATTAGTTTTAGTGGTGTTTAGCATAGGAGCCAGCAGTGCAATATTAGTGTCCAGCACCATCCAGCTTTACTTATGTCTTTCTCCTAACTTCAATGTTTTCATTGCCTGTTAGTTTTTTTTCTGTCGTTGGTAAATAGATTTGATCACTTTTTCCAATCTTGCTTTCTCATACAATAAGGAGTCTCGCCACACTGGATTTTAGTGAGATCTCATTGTCTAGTCAAGTCAGTGTGTCAGTTTTTGATTAAATAATTTGGAGCCGGATTTATCTGCCCTGAAAGTTTTCACCTTCATAGTGAAGGTTTCATTTACTTTCATGTAGGTACACTGTTGAGAAATATCTTCCCTCTGCAGCTCTGTGCAATGTTGTTTCTAGAAGTGTAAGTATTAAAAGGGTAATATTAATGGGTATGCAGGTGGAATGTAATTTTTAAGAGACTGGCAGATTTAAAGCAAGAGTAAGAATGAGAAAATCCCCAAATCACCTATAGTAGGTTGCATTTAGTTACAGAATCTATTTCTCAAATGTACTAAGAAGGCTTCCATATTGTTTCCAGTCAACGCACAGCCAAGTAGTCTTCAAAGAGCCTTGTGAGAATATGCACTTATTTTCCACGCCCCCTGACCTCCGTATTCACCGTCTTTACAGATTATTATTATTATAGTATTATATAGTGCCAACATCTTCCGTGGTGCTTTACAATTACATAGTCATATATTACATACAGGGTAATCCGAACAGCAAACTAAAGTCCATATGCACACTACCCACACGGGTGCAGACGTCCAGCTTCCTAACTCCCAAGGGAATATAATTATTTGGTTTGACAGGGTTATACAAAGTCATACATATTATAAACACAGGTAATACATGATATAAGTAAACAGAGTGATGAGTTTCTTACAGCAATACCATAATACAATAGGAGAACCCTGCCCAAAGACGATAAGGAGGTGAGACATAAGGTTGTGGGAAATGCAATATCTCCACAGCAATATGGATGACCCTGATAAGACTTTAAAGCTGCTTGTTACCCTGCAGTTTACTAGCCAGTGTTAATTGCATACAGACTTCCTGGGGCAATACAAAATAGCTCATTTACTGACATTTTTTTTCTTTAATTCTGTTCCACGCAAAAGATAAAGCTTTTAAATGTACCTGTATTCTTTGCATATGCAGTGGTGGCTCACCGTGAGGTCACGGATTAAAATTTTGTTCCTAGAAAAAGAGTTTCTATATGGTATAGTGCTATACATTTGGATAGTGCTATAAAGATTTTTATGATGTTCATGAGGTTGCTGGTTCAATTCTCCAAAATTTGAACAGTTCAATGCACTCTGCAAAACTGTGGGTGCAGACTCCTCCACCAAGGAATATAAGTATCAGAAGTATATAGGTGTCTCATTCCAAGGTACAGTCAAATAAATGTATTTAGTGACCACACCTCAAACACTTTTTGGGGGTAAGGTGTCTAAAAAAACCTTATCCCCTAAAACGTTGTCAGATGTGTGGTCGCTAAGTAAATATATTTGACAATACCTTGGAGTGTGACCCCCATTTATATTTAATATTCCTGACTTTTTATTTTATACTGAACTATTAATATTGTTTCTTACATCCATACTAAGAAATGCAGTGCAAACATTTATTTTCTTTTTTGTGTGAAAAGCAAATGAATATCATTTGGGATTATGTGTTATGATTGGTTGTCTGCTTCCTTGTTTTGATCTATTGAGCACTACAGGCCACTTGAAGTGTACCGACTTTAATTTAAGCCTACTTTGCCCTAATATGTGAATTGTCCTAATTAAATGCCATCACATGAACTAGTTATTGTTAAACTCTTTCTTGCATATATGTGTTTCTTAAAGGCCATAAGCCGTAAATAACCAGTAACAATGGGCCATATTTAAAAACCTGCGGTATTGCAAATTTGCAATGCTGCGGGTTATCGTAGAAGTATGCTTTAGGCTGTACATTTACGACTACACGGACGTACAATACCAAGCGGTAGTAGATTAACTCGATGGTATTGTATTGACAATTTTCAATTAAGATTACAATCTTAAAGGGCAAGTTCAGCCCTAAAATGAAAACTTACATACAGGTAAATCACCCCACAAAACCCTAAACGGTAATAGTTTGAAATCTGAAATATATAAGTCTAACCTGAAATCCTGCACAATGTCCTGTTTCCCCTGTTTCTGCTTCCTGGTTCTTCCAGTTAGCAACCGTCCGTTATGGATTTGACCGTTGACATCACAGCCAATGTCTGAATGTTAATCCTGTCTGAGCAATTTAGAAACCTGTACTGAGCCTGGACATTCTCATAAAAGGCAGTTTCCATGAGGCATCCAGAAGCATAGCAGGCATACAGTAATGAATTCATAGGACAAAGTATGATATATCAACATTTTTAAGAGGCCATTCTTTCTTATGATATGTTCTTATGAGGGTGGAGTTGTCCTTTAATCTTAAATGTATGAATCCTTTTATACAAAACCTAGGTAGTGATGATCAGGGGACAAATATACATTAGACATTTATATAGGATGGAAAAATCTAGTAAACCAAATGGGGGGCTGTTGCAAAAATGTTTTCATGCTGACTACAAATATCCATTTTTTGGTTTTAGTAAATCAGGTTCTCCATGAATCACTAATTACATTCTGCAAATCAATTGCTAATTACATTCTGTTTACATTTCTATTTATAACACCATTAAGCTAAAACATTCACTGGTGAAATCAATTCACAATTCTACAAGCTGCTGGAAATACACATTTTTTGCAAATATTGTGACAGGTAAATTTAGATCTAAACTATATTTGCAATTAATATTTGTATATGTGGCAAAAAAAAGGAGTTTCATTGGTAACAATTTTTATTTCCTCCAGGGTCGTACGCACATATTTAAGATTCATGCACGTTCTATGAGTGTTGAAAGAGATATAAGATTTGAACTCCTGGCTCGGCTCTGCCCAAACAGCACAGGTACGGGGGGTTTATATGTTGTATTTTTTATTCTACGGTTGCTAAAACCTGCATATTTACACCTCCAAAAGCTTTTTACAGATGTTGATAAGCATAGTTAATTGGAAAACTGTCACATTAATAGGTTATAGTGTAGAAATCCCCAAGTACTAAAATCCTAGTATCACCTGAAATTAATTTTATCTATTGATCTTTCTGTACAGGAGCAGAAATCCGTAGTGTGTGTACAGAGGCAGGAATGTTTGCTATCCGAGCACGCCGCAAAGTTGCAACAGAGAAAGATTTCTTAGAGGCTGTGAACAAGGTCATAAAGTCTTATGCAAAATTCAGTGCTACTCCAAGATACATGACATACAACTAACTGTAAAATGCCTAATTGACTGTTTATTTTCTCGCATCCTCAGCTTTTATTTCTTTACACTCGTATGGAATCATTTTTGTGTTGTGATAATAATAAACTAATTTGAGCACTGGTTTCTGCTACTAATTGATGTATCATCTTTTGCGCCAATTTTTTTTTTTTTTTTAAAAGAAATTTAAAAAATACCTCTCACTCCTATTAACTACCCAGGGTGATGACCTGAACCATCACCCCAGCTTTTTAAAATGCATCTGTTTAATAGTCCAGAAACATTCTGCAGGTGCTTACTCAATATTGAATATTGCAAATCTCTTGAATTTTGAAAACTTAAAGGCTATGTCCACCCCTAAATTACACTTTTAATATTATGCTCCCCCATATCCCCCAGCCCCACCGCATGGTTTTTTTTTTAAAAAGCCCCCCAAACTCTTACTTACCTCCCCTCGATCCTCCGCCGCACTGCCGGCCCTCTGCTTGCGAATGCAAGCAGAGGGCGGGACCGGCAGTCGCGTCTGTGATTGGCTGAGCGGCACCCAATCGCGGACGCGGCTGCCGGTCATTCAATGCAGCAAGGAAAGCGGAGAGGTAATAAGAGTTTGGGGACTTTTTTAAAAAAAAAAAAACATGCGTTGGGCTGGGGGACATGGGGAGCACAATATTAAGGGGGATATGAGCTAGGGGGAGGGATAGTAAAACGGAGGGAGAGGGAGGGGGAGGGAGGGGGGAGAAGGCTGCAGTACGCATGGCAAAAATCTACCTGAGGCCAGCTAGCAGCAGTGTCCTATATGGACTCGCTAGCCTCCTGGTGGGCAGTTTTTGGAACTTTGGGGTGGGACTACAGGAGAACCAGATGGAGTTGGGATGTGAGGTAAGGATTAAACTACACTACATGGTGGGGCCAGTAGTTGGGGGGATTATAGTTTTGGGGGTGGACATGCCCTTTAAATCACATTTTCACAGCCAGTACCAAATATCTACCACATTTCAGCCAATTCAGAGATAAAATTGCAAGAACAGCCCTTACTAAAAAAGAGGCACAGATAAAAGCATTTTGCAATGAGTGATTTTATTTAATTCAACAAAGAATTCCATATAGTCTGAAGAAATTACAATATATCCCATACCAAGACAATTTACTTTCAATAACAAGAACATAAAAATATATATATATAAAAATATACTATCAGCGATTATAGTAAACTATTTCTTAAAAGAACAGGTAAACGTAACATTTATTCCAAACAGTTGTCAAGTTTTAGCACTTAATAAATGAATTTCTGTCTAACTATGTACTTGTTTAATAGCAGAAATTTTTTTAAGAAAAGGTGCATTAGTCAGTGCAATATTATAACCCTCCAATTAGTGGAATTTCTTATATTTCTAAACACATGCTAAACATGGTATGCCATCAAGATTGGAATAACTTGCATTTCAGTCGTATTATGTTAATTAGCTGTATTCCCACATGATAAAATATTGCACTGAAATATTGCAATATCCACAGTATTTATAAGAAGTGCATTTTGGGTGGATAGTAAGCACATAATCAGGGTTATTCAATAAAAGTTATTATCGTTTAAGATGGTGCTAATTTTGCCCCAACCAATCAGGTGTTAGCTTTCAAATGTTAACTAAGATCTGATTGGTTGGGGCAAAATTAGCCCCATTTTAAACGATAAGAACTTTTATTGAATAACCCTGAATGCGTTTTACACTGACTATTTTGTTATATATGGTGAAATTTATAAATCCAGTCAGTTTAGCATGTACGTCCAATGGTGGATCACTGTGTAACATACAGGTCTGGGTACCCAGGAAGTCAAGTCAAATGGGTGTAGCATATACCAACACAGGGCTGTAGCTGTGAAAACAATAAGGGCACGGCCACACTGTGCTGGAATCACATGCGATTACATGTGCAATTTTGTTGTGTTTGCGCATGCGTTTTCTACGCATGCGATTGAGATTAAAAATGCGGAACGCAAATTGCAACGCACCTGAAAACGTGCGTTTTCAGTGCGTTGCCGCGGTTTCAGTGATCGGAAAAACGCAAGCGCAAACGCACAAAAACCGCAGCAGTGTGGCCTAGCCCTTCAGGTTTATTTTGGAAACGTGTGTTACGTGTTTCAGACCACAAGTCCCTTCTCATGCATAAATGGTGGAGCACATTTGGAGCAATGTTCAAGGGCATCATAAATTGTGTTTTTTAGATGCAGAATGTGAAGTAGGAAAAAACACAAAGAAACATACTGCAAAAAGACTATATAATATGCAACACATTTAAATGTTTAAGATGTAAATATGGCTAATTATTACCAAGGAAAAAATAACTTTATGAATACAATTTAAAATAGGGAAATATTGTACCAACATGAATACAATTTAAAAAGACCCTTTCCCCACCAACCAAAAAATAAAAAGAATTGATCACTTACTAGAAGGTAGGAGATACTACTCTTACCTCCCATTCTTCCATATCATCACTAATGTTATTTGGTAAAGTTGCCACAATGACAGGCTCCCCATCCTACACTCTCATCACTTCCTAATAAATATCTCCTATCTTACTCGGGTGTGCAAATTAGGGAGAAACAAAAATGGATACTGGTGCCCTGAGCCCTTTACCCTAGGGATTAATTATACAAGCAAGAAGAGAATGGCAATCACACTCCAAAAGTGAAAAGATTTATTGTGAACTAAACATAAACAACATTTCATTGGGTATGTTTAAAACCTTTAACTTATGGAGTCCAATCAAGAACCTCTTTTTGCTTGAAGAAAGTGGAGAAATGCAATGACCTAAACCTGCCTAAGATATTGGCAATCATATGTAAGATACGTATCTTACCTCCCTGTAATTTTTTGGGAGGTAAAGTTAGCATTTAATACTGTGTCCATAACTTAACAGCCAAAATACAAATAATCAACTGTCTTGAGGAGCACTGTATTAGCAAATTCAGTTTTATTTTTAATAATGTGTACCTACAGTTTAAAGTTCTGGGGGATAGGAGTAACTATTCCTACTTACCAACATTTCTTTCCAGTCACAGAACAGGCAACTATTAAAGTTCAACTCCTCCACTGGGGGGGACGGAACTAAAACTACACAAGCGCAATTTTAACAGCTGAATATTCTGCACCCAGAGATGAATGACAAGTAGGAATATTCACTCCTATGAGGAAACCATCAGAAAAGGATTATTATGTTAAAGTAAGAATGTATACACTTGCCAAACATCTTAGTTTGCTGGTGTTGAATATACTCGTCTTGAATTTTTCAACAGTTGCTTTGTTCATTTCATTGTTAAAGTTTACCAGGGGCAAGCACATGATTTTTTTTTGGGGGGGGGGTCCTAAATGGGTCACCACCGAACAATAACGCTTTTAAGTTCATGACCAAATACCCTATTATATACGGTAATAATATAATATATTCTCTACTTGGCATGATTATTATCTCAGTTGGGCAATACAGATATAACCTTAACTTCACTTTTTTTTTTAAAGTATACTGTTACGTTTATTTTATTTTACTTGCTGAACCAAGAGATGCACCAGCACGAAGAAAACCGCTTCTGCCATGCTTCCTCATGAAGTGTAAAGGCATTATGGCCTGAAAGTGGATGTTCTAACACTGCAATCTTATATACATTGCAATAAGTTTATAAAGGTGATCAGCATTGTTGGCACACATGATTCTTCTGTCAGCAATTCAACAGCACATTTATCTTGTTTGTACTACACAACAGAAATATACAGATCATGAACAACTATATAATGTGCTGCAGTAATACCACTGTATTATGTAAATGAGATCACCCGCAACCTTTCCTTGTATAAACCATCCATCTAATAGTTTTAGCATAGAGATGTGTGGTTTTCGTTTAATCAGTTACTAATTCCCTGATCATTAAAAAAGGTAACAGCACCAAAATAAAATAAAAAAAATAAGATGGTTATTCCCTATCCTGTCACATTACTAGAAAACACGTCAAGCTAAATACAGTTTTGTTTGTGCCTTTACAGAACAGCTAAAGCTATTTATTAAGATTTTCTTAAATGAATTATATAATCCCAAACTAGAAGAGCCACATCTCTTCCCTCTGGAATTAGCAGCATTGTGCTCTCCGTTTACGGTCGTCATTTTATGGCAATAACCTTATAATCTCTTTACTAAAAAGCAGCACTGCACAAACTTGTGTATTTACATCGAACAGCTAAAGTCAATACTGAGCAAACTTCTGGAACTGCATTTTCAAAAATATTAAGATGAAAGCTGCGGTTTTTAGAATCCGCAATTATCTCTCTATCATTTTCCAGATTTTGGAAATTCAAGGCTGAAATGATGTGTTCACCTAGATTGACACCAATGAAATCTAGTATTCAGTCCACACTAGGACGCACTGTAACACGTGGGAAGTGCGCACGTTTCTGTCCTCATGCAATGCGATCGGAGCACATGCAAATTGCAGAAAAATGGTGATTGCCTGCGCTCTGAAAAGTGGATCACAGCTCACCAAGTGTGACCAGACCAATTGGCCAACACTAGCGAGCACTTTCTAATGCACAATCAGATTGCACGTTAAAACACCCTAGTGTGGCCTAGCCTTTAGTCACCCAATGTTGATATACAGAGGGAGGTTGTATGAGGAATCTCTGCTATATTAAAAAATAATATATTTATTAAAATAACCTTCTCCAAGAAGATAAAATCTAGATAATATACGATGTGGACGAATGCCATAATTTTATTATACCTTTCTCCATATATAATTCTCTCTTCCTTTCTCACCATTATTGTTATATAATATGCTACTTAAGTGTTTTTTATTAAATTAATCCGGTATCAAAACAAAAATGGAAAAACCTCCAATATGTCTTCACAGTGCTCACCATCCCTTCCTCCATTTCTGTTTGTTCCTGGAATAAAAGCAACCTAGTTTATAAAAGATGCATACACGTATTACAAGCAAAATAAACTGGATAATTATCCACAAAAGCAATTAGAAATATAAACCCTTAGCAAGTGTAACAGACAATTATCAACACTTACAAACAGTTCATAACCAAAAACCAGTTAATTCTCACAGAATCACATTCATTTTAACAGATATAAATATAGTTTCTATTTTCCCGAGAATAAGAGGGAAAATGGACTAGGTGAGAAAGTCACAGTTTGTCGGCATTAAGGCATCATTGCTCTTATTTTCCAGCGAAAATACATTTTTTTTGTCCTTGCAGCACTTTCCATTAACTGCAAAGGCTAAAATAAATCCATGATTTGCAAATCGTGTAAAACATTATAATTATGTAACAGCATCAACTAAAGTAATTTGGGACTTTCTTTAAAGCCTTTGCACAGAAAATATTAGCAAATGCTTTATGAACATTTTAGTGGCGTCAAAATGCTTATAGAAGTTTCATCGTTTCATTTTTAAGAAAGCAAAACAATAGAAATGGACACTATCTTTAAATAAAAAATTTGAAATAAATATACATTATATAATGTAACAAATGCTTTATCGGGTTCCAACTTGCTGCCCACCAAACGATTTTTAGCCAATTTTTGGTGACAGTTTTTACCAACTTTTGCTAGCAGCACTGAGTGTGACAGCTGACATAAGAATATTAACAGTATCCATTCAGATACATTGAAATAGTAGTCCAGATGTTAACTGTGTTGCTGCTGTCAAAAGAAGCACCAATTCTGCAACGCCTCTCTGGACAAATGTGGAAATAGCTGGTGTGTGTTATAAGTGCAATCACATTGTGATTAAACAAATCAATATGAAGGTGCATATATATATATAATAAATTAAATACTCCCTTTCCCCAAAGCCCTTATGAGGGTGCAAATATAGAGCCATGACTGGCAATAAATTGCATTGTAGCTTGGATAATGTTTTATATTTGCACCATATGCATTAAAAAAGGCCCTGGGCTGTATTTTTATTCCAGCAAGAAAATTCAAGAATCCATTGCTTGACCTTCTGTAAAGAAAAGTTATGCAGCAAATTTTGGACAAATTATTTGCCCATTTCATCCATTTTATATTGGAAAAGAAATGTATTTTCCCTGAAACTGATGTCACTTGTGCATCTTCTAGGGAATACTCAAATCTGACTGTGTGTGTCTGAACTGAGAATCTGTTCATCAGAAGAACTCATTGCCGAGGAGGATGCTTTCAGCCTGCAGTTGATCACAGCATCATGAATACTATGAAACAAGATATTTTTCTTAGTTGATGCATCAAAGAAGTTTAGCCTGGTCAGATCTTTAACCACGAGGCCTGCAAAAAAAAAAAAAAAAAGCAACCCAATACTTAGAACCAATTGCACTTAGTTTACATTTACAATACTTACATTATTTAGATTCCTGCGTGAGGACTACATTACATTTGTATAAAAAAGAATCCAGATGTTAATAAAAAGTGCCAGTTATGTCCTTTTTGTTAAGAAATAGTAATATTATTGCGGTTGATAAAAAGATGGAAAACTTTTATAGATAAATCGAGTATTCTTTGAAAAAATTCTAAAAAATACATTTAGTTAAAGGATTAGTTGACTCGAAAGATGAACCTTTTCTTTTGAGCATTAATTGAAGCACGGAATGTAAAGACCTATGTCTTACCTCTCCCGTTCTTCAATTACTTTTACAGGAGCAGGGAACAAAGCACTTGAACTTACGAGCGCGCTCCCTACCTGATTCAGCTGACATATAGGTTTAGTTTAATCTGGAAACAGTCGGTAAATGTCAGGTGAATCAGCAAGGGAGCGCACTCGTGGGTAAGCTGAAGTGCTTCGTTCCTGGCTTCTGTAACAGTAATTAAGGAACGGGAGGTAAGATATAGGTCCTTTGCCTCCTTTTCTTCAATTAATGCTCAAAAGAAAAGGTTCATGTTTTGAGTTAACTAATCCTTTATGCACGAATAGTATTTATAATGTATTAGTTTTCATATTGACAAGAAGAAGAAAATCAAGCCTTGCAGAGTGTTTCTTTCCACTGGCCTAAGCCAAAAGGGTGTGGGGGGAACTTGACCATCGATTGGAATTTTCAACTACAGATTGACAGTGATTGGAGGTAAACTCAGAGGGGAGGTTTGGGTAATCATCCTGGGTACCCTGAATACTTTGTTTCCTTTTAAAGATTTAAAGCATAAGTACACTCAAAAAACAAATTAAGTTTAAATGGAAGCTGTATCTTTAACTAACCTTCCCCCCCCCCCTTTTTTTTTTTTTTTTAAGGTCCCTTCAGAGCTACCTGTGCCCCAATAAAGTTCTGGCCATCTTGATTTAGGTCTTCTGTCAAGTAAGCTCCGCCCCCGAGACTTTCTGGACCTTGTTGCTGTCTATGTCTAAGGGGCAGTTTTCCCCGTGTGCGTGTGCCACCCGGCGCGTGACATCTGTTACAAGCGTGCGGGCTGATGACGTCACGTGCACATGGAGCAAACTGCCCCTGGATTTTTAGACATAGACAGAAACGAGGTCCAGCAAGTCTCGGGGGGCGGAGCTTACCTGACTGAAGACATGATCCAAGATGGTCAGAACGTTACTGGAGCACAGGTAGGCTCTGAAGGGTCCTAAAAAAAAAGGGGGGGGGAAAGGTTAAAGATACAGCTTCCATTTAAACTTAATTTGTTTTATGAGTGTACTTTAAGAATTTCTCCACATCAGTCACCTAAAAAAAACGTTTTACATTTAGGGGGGTGAAATATGGAGTGTTTTGCCATTGTATAGAATGTGCAAAAATTACATCCTATTTTAGTATTCAATAAAGGGATTTGGCGAGAGATATTATATTTGGATTTGTGTCCAAGTTTAAAGCCTCGTACACACGTTTGATAATTTTCGTACAATGCAGCCGACAAACGTTTAACAACATTATCGTTAATCCTCATAATTGAAACATCTGTACATACAGCAACAATAGTCACCACGATAGTCGTTAGATACAGACGTTCGTACGTAAAGTAACATTCATATCTTCGCGCAATTACTAAAGCAGCGCATGCGCCTTTTATATATTTTTTCGTAGAACATTAACGATAATCTGCCGACCATGTACAAATATACGATAATCGGCAGAGCAAATCTGCCAGGCTGATAGTCGGAAAAAGCTGACAATAGTTGACAGTCGTTGGTCATTGACGATCGTTGCTGCTATATTTTCGTACGAATATCGTGTGATTGCTCGTTCGCCGGCTGCATCGTACGTCAATTATCCAACATGTGTACGAGGCTTAAGACTATTAAGTGTTTTACTATTGAGTTTCCAATCACATGATCATAGCAAACATTTCAGTCATGTGATAAGTTTTCCTTTAAAGTTTGCTTAAGACCATCATTTTTGTGGCATTAACAATAATCACAATAGAAACGTTATTTATGATGTAAACATTTGGTACATTGATTGCAATGTCTAGACCAGGGTTTCTCAAATGGTGTGCCTCCAGATGTTAAAAAAACTACAACTGCCAGCATTCCCATGTTTCCCTCTTTAGTTGAGGAATGCTGGGAGTCGTAGTTTTTTAATATCTGAAGGCACACAGTTTGAGAACCCATGGTCTAGACAAGAGTACCACAATTGTCTAAAATTCACGTTTAGTTTTATTAAATTCTCATTAAGGCATAACTTTGTAATAACGGCTCTCTTTACATCATCCCATTAGTAATCAATTTAAGATCTCATATGGTATCCTGTAAGTGGGACCTCCAAAGATAATCACATCCCACAGATTCTTGAATTAAGATCAGAAGAATTTAGAAGCCAAGTCAAAGTCTTGAAACTCATTACTGTATTCCATTTTTAAACCAATTTTGCTTTGTAGCAGTGCACATTATCTTGTTTAAAAAGCCACTGCCTACACAGACAAGGGTCAGTATCACATGAAGCCTTCACCTATCACAACTTATTCATATACCTTCAAGTATCCAAACTCTCAAACAGAGGAACAATCCAATATAGATTCCCCCATCACCCCAAGTCAAGCGTGTCATCAAAAACTCAAAAAATAGGTAAAGCACCAGGCTCAGGCGGCTTCACAGCCATGTACTATAAAAAATGTAAACAAGAACTTACCCAACACACAATAATATCATGAGAGGAACCAAATACCCCATGATATGCTGCGGGCAAACAGAATAGTACTAGCTAAATCTAACAAAGATACAACCCCAAGCAAAAACTACCGTCCCATCTTACTTAACAATATCAATGTAAAGATTCTGACAAAAGTAATGACATAAAAAAAAATAGACATTGAAACATGTCAAAGACAAATTTCAACATTTATAAGGGCAAACAAAAGAATTAGGAGCAGCCCTCACTACACCACTATTTTTTAGCAGCCAGAATAGTTGCCCCCTCCATACAAGATATGTAGAATTAGAAAAACAATTCATACAGGAGACTTCCTTATTCCTTTAGCTGCAGCAGACTTCCTATACTTAAGTGGCCAAGGAAAATTTTGGTGCAGTTTCAAGTGATACCAAGGCCCACTGTGAACATTTGCCAGCCTCTGGAACACATGGAACTACGGTATACACTAAAGATAAAGGGGCAATTAAGTTGGATCCGACAGAATAGTCCCTTTATTGTAAAGTGTGTACCCAGATTTATAGACACTGATCCCTCGCCACCAATCACACCACCTCTGCTACTGTTGCAATCTGGCTTTGTAATGGCCATCAGACATTGGCCATGAAGTCAACGTGACTTTTATTGACAGCCGTTACCCGGAAACTGCAGAGTAAAGAAGACACCCATGGCAAGGGATTGCAGCCTGTCAGTAACTTTAGAAGTATCTGGTGTTTAAACCAGACTCATTTTCAGTTGCACAGTTGCTTGAAATCAATCTATAGAAAGCAAGAAGTGTTGACATTTTTAGCAATATATCTTCTTACAGGCTGTAGTTAGAGATGTGATCCAGGGCTTATTTTACAGACTACTTGACCCCGCTGTTCCCCTTTAAGCTTTAATAGAATCAATGGGAAGATTTTTGTGTTAAAACCTTTCAACAACATTTGCATGAATAAGGAGGTAAATGTTATTGGTTGCTACATGAGGAATTACTGTCATGTTTATTGTGCATTTTATTTTTACTATGGTGACACATGCCTGATTGTACTTTTGACAGCAAAAATGTAGATACAGCATTAAAGAACTTACCACTGCAGCCTGACAAAAAGATAGTAACACCAACTTCTTTATACTCCTTGATTATCTGCAAAAAAACAATCATTTTGTTGTTATCAACATTTACAAGTCATGACAAATCAAAGTAAAATTGGCCTAAATATTGTGTACTTTTTTTTTAAACTACATTTTTATTGAACAGTAAAAATGTGGTTTACATCCATAGTTTGTTATCAGCATTTGCAGGGGATCAACATACGTATTTTCAGTATAGATGGTATACTACATATCTTGGAAAAATTATACATAGAAAACAATTAAAATAATATAACTATATATAAAAAGATATGTCAGTTTTTGATAAATGATCTGTTGAAAGAGCATCTCTGGGATGGAGGAAGTGTGTGTGTGGGTAATATGAAAAGGGGGGATGGGTGGGGGCGGGGCAGGGGTCACCAGATACAGTAGTATCTTGGTTATCTATCCATAGTTTCCAGAGTTTCATCAATTTATTTGGGCATCTATCTATTACGACATAGTATCTTGAGTTATGGTAATAGGAGCAATCTATTTGACTTTTATAGTTTTGCAGACGTAGAACAGAGTTTCGATTAGAAAAATTCTGTGATATTTCATCCATTGTTCCTCATTGAGCAAACCCAGTGCACAGATTTCGCCTCTGAATAGGAGAGACATTTTGCTTAAGCTGGTGAGGAAGGCGATGGCTTGCTGCCAGAATGTCCTTATTCGGGGGGCATATACAGATGAGATGCCAGAAGTTTGGACACGTGTGCGTTCTTTGGAGAGAGATATGGTGCAATCTTTTGGGGGAGAGGTAAGTCTGGTGTAAAATATTTAACTGAATTAGCCGGTTATTGGCAGATGATGAAACTTTTGTATTTGAATCTGCAAAGTCAGTCCATGCGTCTTCATTTAATTGTGGGAGGCATGCTTGCCATTTTGTCTACCATGTTTTAGTTAATGTAATTGTATAGAGGTGTGAGATAAGACCATTCAAACCTTGAGTTTGGACGATGCCAATTATGGGGTGTTTTTTCAGTTCAGTGGTGGGGTATGTGTTAGACAGTGTCTTAACTGTAGGTAATTGTAATTGTTTTGTAATTTATAGTTTTGTTGTAGAGTTTCAAATGAAAGGATCATATTATTTGTTACGTTGTCGACAAAGGTAAGGATTTGTATATTTCGCCAGTCTGTGCTTGCAAGCGCTGCCAATTGTGGAAAAGTCTTGTTTTGCCATATCGCTGTTTCCAGGCCAGAGCATGTTGGAGAATATATAGCAGTGTACAACAATGTATCCCTGTCTGCTTTAAACCGAACAACACTCTGAGGCAGCAATTGGTACATCCGAAAGATACAATACCCAAACACAAGAAAAGCGACATCATATACGCAGTGCAGTGCAGTATGCTCTGATTTGTATGTGGGGGAGACCAAACAGCAACTGCATCAACGTATGGCCCAGCACAGAAGAGCCAATTCCTCGGGTCAGGACTCAGCCGTGTACCTGCATCTTAAGAATAAAGGACATACCTTTGAAGATTGTAATGTTAACATATTGGCAAAGGAACGTGACTGGTTCAAGAGAGGTGTTAAGGAGGCCATTTATGTGAAAATAAAGAAACCAAGCCTAAATAGAGGTGGGGGGGGGTTCGACACCAACTGTCTGCCATGTACAGTGCGTGTACAGGGAGCGTTCCTATAACACCTCTTAGCCACTATTCAATCACGCCCTTAACACTTGGCTGTGATATGCTAATTGGGATTTTCCAGGGTACATAATTGCCACAGATTCTTGTACAAGTCATTCTGAATTGAGAAAGCCAGTCGGATGACTAGCGAAACGTCTTCCATTTCAAGAACTAAATTTCAAGTCCAGTTGATCTAATTGAATACAACAGATATGGTATAGGACTAAATTACTCTAGTTTATTTTAAGCCGAAGTATGGTGCGAATGTGTCTAGAATTTGGACCAGAGAGGCAAGTGTTTTTTCTGGTTTGTCGAGATATAGGATGATGTCATCAGCATATAATCCCAGTGTTTTGGTTGTCTGACCTGATTTTGACTGCAAAAACTTCTATTGCCAAAGCAAATAGAAGTGGTGAAAGGGGGCAACCCTGCCTAGTGCCACTGGATAGGGAGAACTTCTGTGAGGAACATTGTGTACTTTAGGTTAAAATTGTATTCTGTAAGCAGCTTAAACAAATTTATTAGAAATTAGTTTCACTGTGAATTCTCTGCTAGATCAGACATACCTTCTCCCCGGTTCTCTTGCTACTCTAGACAGGTAACAGGGTGCCAACATTTGTAACTTTGATCTATATTAATGGCTTACAAATTTCACCAGCATTACTGAGCCCGCCAGTTATCCAAGGCAGGCAGGTCTATGTTGCAATAATTTGAACCAAGCACTGCAAGTCTTCATGTACTTTATGCCCATTAACAACATTTCTTCTCCAAAGAGAAAGAGACAAATGTGAAATAAAGGAAATATGGAATAAAAGTCACACGAGATACAGATTCCATATGTTATGAATGAAATTACTCAAAAAGTCAGATAGAATTCCAGTTGAATCTGCTTTCTGCCTTGAACAATACAATGACATTCACATCAGTAAGATACAAGAAAAAACATTTCTTAGACTTACAGCTTTCAGTGTTTTGGCTCCAACAGAGTCAATAAAGTTAACTGGAGTGAAGTCCAGAATGACAGAATGAACATTGATCATTGGAGTCATGAAATACTCCAGTTCATCTGAGGGATTGTCATGCATATTTCTGTCCATTTCAAATCCATTTTTCCCATTTGTGGAATGTATGTCTATTACTGGGTCATCACTCATTAGTTCGTGTTTTACAGCCATATCAACAGCATTAGTCTAGAAAACAAATAATAGTCATCTTTACAGTGTTTCCAGTTAAAATCTGTTTTTTAATTGATCACAAAAGTGTTGCTAAAATTAGAGTCTATGGGGTAAAAAAATATTTACCAGGAACTAACCTTTGTTAAATGGCAATCTAAACCTAAAAGTTAATTTGTTACCAATATTGATTTTTTAATTGAATGTCCATAAAGCATGTATATACAGTATGTACGTATGTACAATTGTACAGGCAATCCCTCCAAAATGAATGGAACATAAAACAACTAATTACAAACACAGAATTTATTACTTACAAGTTTCAAGACTGCTTTTTTTTCAGTTTTGTTTGCTTTTTTCATTTCTCTTGCATGTCTCTTTTCTGCCTTTTTCTTTGCGATTAATATAGCAGCTGGATTAATCCCAGTCTTAAGAGTAAAGCAAAGATAATGATTACCATGCTTGAAACCAATGTTAACCTCATTTACTTTAAATGCAGCATACTGCCAAGTGTTCCCTACAGGTAGACCATTATTAATAAGAGTGGGTGAGGCTTCTCCAAACAATTCTGGACACAGAAGAAACCTGCATAGGTAAATGTTCTGGATCTGCACCTAAACTGCTACATTTTAAGGTACCGGTAACATGAAGCCGGCTATAAAAGTGGGTACCTGACCCAATCCATTTTTTTTTCATGTTTATCTGACCCACTACATAGCAGAGTGATTTTTAAGAATATATCCCATTGAGGCTCCCCTACTCTCGCTATTGCAAGTGAAACTAAGCAGAGCGGCCATGTCAGTGTACTGACAACTTTCTCTGCAGTAGGTTCTGCATCAGTTCATACTTTATCAGTATGTTCTGCATCAGTTAATACTGTATCAGTAGCTTCTGCATCAGTAATTATTGTATTAATGTTCTGTATCAGTAAGTACTGTATCAGTAAGTCTATGGTTGTGGGGGAAACTGGGGTTTCAGGAGAAAACACATGCAAGCAATGGGGGAACACAAGTGAGCTTGAACCCAGGATTTCAAAGTATCTACAGTTTTATTATGTATTTATTATGGTTCTGTTCTACCTAATTTTCCAACAATTTTTTCAGCAGATTCTTTTGGACTACAGAACATTTTGCAGAGTCTTTAGTAAAGTAATAATTTACTTTACATCTATACCATTTAGACTAAATCTTGGAACTCTAAGGGGTTACTTTTTATCAACCTTGACCTGTTAAGAGTGCAAAAGCAACATTTCATAAAGCTACTCTGTGATCTGCCCATGACCTCTAATCAAAATGGAGTAGTCCGAAAAACAATTGTAACTCACTAAAGGCTCGTACAAATGTGTGATTGTGGGGCCGGCTGTTTCATCCAACAATCACTTTGTATAACCATGGTAGCCCTTGAGGAAGCACTATACCATCTATGAGGCTTTAACAGCATTCCACAACATAAAACCAGAGAGCCAGATGTTGAACAGTTTCAGCTTTATTCAGCCATCATTTGTACAATGTAGGCCTCTGGTCTGTTGTGTGAAACACAATTTGAGGGATGTCACAAAGCAATCAAATAGGAATTACAATTGCATAATGAGGAAAGGAGCTGTAGCCTTGTAGTAATAGTTTTAGAGTTAGGCCTTTAGATAAATCCTATTTGGAATCAAAGCCCCATACAAAATGCATCTATCGAGACCCAAATATACAGACAGAGGGAGAGTGATTGGAAGACCATTTTTCTGACAAGTATCTATCCTGTGTATAGGGTTTAAACAATATCTAATTAGGGATTATACTGTAGAATTTATTCAGGCTCGTTTAGTTTTAAGCTTTAGTTGTTCTACTAGAGATAAAAATTAAACTGTAAAGTTACCTTTTTCCTCAAGGCACTCACATATAGATCACTATTAGCAAAATAAAGAGATGTATTTGCCTGAAATATTTTAATTCCAGTGAATTCTTTAACCTTGAAAGGAGAAAAAGAAATGTGTAATGGGTTAAATAAATACAAAGCATTCATACAGTATTTTCCACCTTGTGTTTAGTGATGCATTACAATTATTATCGAAACAAACCTTGTTCTATCAAAAATGTCTGTTGAAATTTCCAAAATGCTATTGAAAATTTGAAAAATTCTGATTTAATCAGATATTTGGAACTTGAATAGGTTAAAACTATCTCTACTTATGTTAAACAAAGCAAATATTCTCCACTAAATATATTATTTTTTCACAGATAAAGATTCTTTGTGATCCACTGTGAGCCAAAGGCTTCCTTTGTATAATGCACACTTTCTTACTTAGAAAAGTAATGTATACACTTATTTTCCTACCTCTTCATATTCTTCCACACCACAGTATATGTCTGTATTGGGAACCTGCCCTAGGATTCTATATTTTGGACTGAAAAACAATGAAATTGCAAAGATAAAGTACTTTTGCAAATTAACAATTTACAAATATGATTTTTACAATTTAAAAGAAACTGTTTAAAAGGGATAATTAAAACTGAATCATCTATAAAATATAAATTTCAATTCCTACCCTAGAGTAAGGCTAGCCTTAGATGGCTCTATTAGCTTCCCGATGGCAATTAAGATCAATAGTTAACTGAAAATTGATTGGGAAGCAGCACTAGCAATCAATGTACCACCTTGATCCTTTGCTGCAATAACAGATCAATATATATATATATATATATATATATATATATTAATATAAAAAATATTCTTCTCTGTCCATTTACTTTTTAACTGCATGAACTGCTTGATATCAACAAGCAGACTATTGATCAGAAGGGTAAATGGCGATCAATTTTTGACCAATTCAATCAAAGTGATTGTATGGACTAAAAATATTGATTCATGTGGCGAGTGTAAGGGTTAGCCCCCTAATAATATGATACCATTTTACTGCCCTAACAAGTTAGATATTGCAAGTTATCCAGACTACTTAAGGAGCTGATGCAATAAAAGGTTTAAAAGTTTGCTTGTGCTGTTAAAGGGCATGTCCACCAAAAAAAATCACTTTTCATTATATGAAAGTTTCCCTCTGCCCACCCCCAACCGCCATATTATTTCAATAAAAAAGCATTCAGATCGATACTTACAGTCCTTCACTCCCACGTCGCTTTGTTCTGGCTCCCTGCTTGCCGGGATTTGCAAGCAGGGGGCCGGTCCATCAGCCACGTCTGTGATTGGCTGAGATGCGGCCTGAAATTATTCTTCGCCTATGGGCACCTTAGGAAGAGATAAAATGTCTTGCAAGTGTCTAGCTTTAAAAATAATTAAGAATTTTAGAGACTGGGCTTATGATGTAGCATCTTTCCTCTGTCCCTGCAGTAGTATACAAGTGGGCATGCACAAGCCACCAGTGAAAGGGCGGAACAAAGGGTGTTGGTAATGTCACAGTATAAGCAGGAAGCACCACCCCTTATACTGCTGTACATTTGGACAGAAAATTTCAGCTAGAAGCAGGAACCTGGATTTATGTTAAAGGTTGGAATGTGATGTTTTTAATAGAGGGCACTTTTATGGTTCCCCTTTACTCTGAAGCAACTAAATGTAATGTAAAATTTACCTTTTTAAAAGCATTTCCCGCCAAAACCCTTTTCTCTACCACTCCCACACCGAGTTATAGGAACTTACAAACAGCCGATCCCTCGTTGGAAGTCTCTCCTGTTGCAAGCTGGTTACGAGCGCTCTCAGGAGCAGAGCGCGCTTGCAATGGCTCAATCGGCAATGGTTGTCAGCCATTGGCTGTGGCATCATTATCGTGGCCATGACTGACATTCATTACCAGGAAGACGCAGCAAGGGATGGGCGGTGTAAGCTCTTAATACTCAGTGTTGGAAGAAAGTAAGATTAAAAGTGGGGTTTTGGGGGGTAAACCTTCTAAACAAGTTTTTTTTAGGCTGGAGTTACCCTTTGAAAAAAAACATCTGATTGGTAGCTGCAGATTAATAGCACAGGCAAACCACAGCCTTATATAACATATTACACAACTAATGTGTAACTGGTACATTTAAAAAGAAGGAAAAATGTATCAATGCCATTGAAAGAGGACTAAGTATTTATGTAAGTTTACAATATCTTTTTAATCGGGCACATTCAGGGCACTAGTCCAGAACAGTTAGGGGCGTTCACACTACACTCGGACCAAAATGGATGGCAAAGTATGATATCAGACATTGTTTATTTTTTCTCCTATGGTGCATGTGTAGCGGACATTTTTCCCTATCTTCTTACTGAGAAGGGGTTCGTTTTCAGACACAAATTATTGATTTCCCGGTGATGCTATTACAAGTCTACATACTGTATATACAAGAATTATTATTAGAAGCAAAGAAGCCCAAACCTTTGTGTGCGGTAGATGACTGTAATAATGGCGAATGCCACAGCAACAAGTAGACCATAGTCTAGGCCTAATGAAACAGAGGCCAAAAATGATATCACCCAGATAGCCTGAAATAAATTACATGTTACTCATTCCTTTCTTTTACAAAAGTTTAATTAATGTAATAAATGTCCCTTATTACTGAATAATATAACAGTAATAGCCATTGGAGCAACCATACATAACCATAGGGTTTAAGGGCATATCCATCCCCAAACCCATAATTGCATATAAGTAACCCCTCCACCCCCCAAAAGAAAATATTTGGAAAGATATTCAGATATCTCTGACTTCCCCTGGGATGGCAGGAGTCAGTCATGGCAGTGACAGCTGCCCGAGCCTAGACGGCACCCTTTCTGGAAGACAGAGAGACAGGGAGCTGAACATCGGACTGTAAGCATTACAGGTACGTATTATATTTGAGAGCAGTTTTGGAGTTTAAAGGTTAATTAACAATTCTGCAATTTTTAATTCGGGGTTGAACAGGTCTTTAAAGTTTCTAAAGCTCCAGTTATGGTAATGTGCTCTTTGTTTGTGCTTCTTTGTCCCTCTTGCCACTTATTTCCTCTTGCATGTTGATGGCTAGTAAAAAAAAATATACAGCTTGCATCTCGCATTCAGGCATTTAAACCTGGATCTCTTTTTCTGGCCCATCTGTATATAGGTAAGGAACCCCCGACCCCCCAAACTTAGCTTGCATTAAAGATACTAAAGGTACTAAAAGAACCAGATCCCTCGCTGTGACTCTTCTCATCTGCTATGCAGCTTCCAGTCAAAAGCCATTAGTCAAATTTGTAAGGCTGATGCCACAGTCAATGGCTGACGGGCATTATCAAAGCTGCCTATTCTGCTGCTGTGCAAACTCATAGCCGGCTTGCAACAGCAGCAGTGGAAGTGGAACCTGTAGCTAGGTTTAGAAGCTTTTTTTTAAAGGACATGTCCAGCATTAAGAAAAAACATTTTACAGTGATGTAGAGCACCCCCCAAACCCCCAATTTTGCATTATTTATAATTTATTGCCTCTGAAGGGACTTACCTGACCTGGCCCTTGTTGCCTGTGTGCCGCCCTCTGCTTCTGTTTTGAGCAGTGAGTCACTTTTTGGTTGCGGCTGTCTGGTAATTGGGTCTGACATCAACGAGGAGGAAGTGCCGCAGAGGAGAGGAAGAGCAGCGAGGGACCGGGTTAGGTAAGTCCCTTCAGGAGGCATCTTTGGCATTCTATATAATGTGAAAATGGGGTTTGCTGGGGGTGCTCTACCCGACTGTAAAAAGTTTTTTTTATGCTGGACATGGCCTATAATGAAAGCTATGTTTGGGGAGCTCCTTAACCTATAAACCATTTTGTCTAAAGGATGGAGATTCCCTTTGAGTGTCAGACATGTGCTGCTTTCTGCAAAGCACTAAGCAAAGAACCATTTTGAGCAATTAATGTACCCAAAGCAAAACCCTCTGGAGCTTCAAAGGCTTCAGTGGATACTATTGAGCCATTTAGAATTAGTTTTCATTTTCTAGTTCTCATAAGAATGTCCTTGGTCACGGTCACTTTTGTCAAAAAGACATCATAATTTGAGAAACTATATATTAAGTTGCCTCTTCTGGCATTCCATGTGGTTAGTACTATCCATGACAGATGGGTCCTTTTTTTAGTTCTCAAACTAGAATAAACTTTTCAAGTGGACAATGCTACAGAACAAAGAAATAAATCCATACATCCATTTGCAACTTTGCTTATGAATGTCAGAATTGCTGGATGGAACTTAAAGCATAACTATTTTGAACTCACCCCTCCACCATTAAACAACCCAGGAAGAAGACCTTAACCACTGGGTCTTTACCTCTGAATTCTCAAAAGATCAAAAAATATACCTTGTGTGAATGGGTCCAGTCTGCCCTGCCCCCTCACCCTTGGACTTGCAGATCATTAACAAACACACAACTGGAGAGCAGGGCAGACCATAACCAGCAAGCAGAAATTTAGAAAAGTATATATTTATTGAGGACCCAGGGATGAGGACCTAGCAATTCAGGTGCTCACACTGGGTACTTTAAATGGGAGGGGGGTGAATTAAAAGGGTGGTGGTGCCCTTAAACCCCATGATGATGTCTGGGTTCCCCAACAGACTTTTCCCCCCCTATATATCTAAACATATACACATAAATATAGTGTCCATTATGTTGGAAATAAAGTTAAGCTTCTGTTCAAATCAAAATGTACCTAAACACACAATGATAAAACATAAAATATATGTACTATATGTACAGTGCAGTCCATGCCTAATACAAATATTGGTTAATATGGCTTCTTGGATTATGGTTATCAGTCTATTTGATACCTGAGGCAAAGGGGGGTAAAGTGACTTGCCCAAGGTCACATGGAGTGGCTCTCAGTGTCCAGTGCCTTAGAAGCTGATCCACTCCTCCTCCCTATGAAAATCTGCATGAATAAATGTTAGATTATGTTAGATCTAAATTGCTTAATCCAAAGCTTCGTTTACTGAACCTGACCAATTCAATTCAGCTTTATTAGAATGTTAACATAATTAATTAAATTCTGAGATTATTTTTTATACAAAATAAAACAGTCCACTATAAAATACATGTTTGATGACTTAAAGGCCAGAAACTGCTCATTAAAACAATGTATTGCTTGTCTTTCTATCAGGGGTGCCCCTACCATGAAGTAAGCTGATACATTTGCTCAGGGCACGCCCCTGCGGTCAACTTAAAAGGCGGCAATTAAAAAAAACCTGCTCCCTACAATACCGCATTTCAGCACCAGTCCACCAATCAGTGTTGAGTCAGCCCTCCAGTTCACCAGTTGGTGTTAGTCAGCCCACCATACCCACCTCCACAAACCACACCTATGTTCCCTGATGAAGCCATGCACTGCTTTATGTGCTGACCCCGTCTGCCAATAGGCAGCATTAAAACGTTGTTTCAGGTGTCAAAAACCCTAGGAACACCCCTGCTTTCTATGTAATCCCTTGCCAAATATACACACTATAATCTTACAAAAGCCCTGCAGTCACTGCCCCCTTCTCCAGCTTGTGCTAGAGTGCTTGCATGGACAGTATGATGAGCGAATGAAACTCTCCAATCAGCATGTCCCTGTGTTTAATGAACAGGAGGAATACTATTGGATGTTAAAGCGAGAGGGCTTTCTGTAGAAAATATTTTTTTTTACTTTCAAAACAGGGATACCATTAGTTAGGAATAAAATATGATACATCACGTTAATCAGCAGTTTCTGACAAAGTCAGGAAAAATTGTTTTAGGGTGGAATTCTCCTTTAATTCCAAACAAATGGTAAAAGTATCTGAGGTCTAAATATAAACAGTGAAATAATATTTGGGTTAAGTGACTGCTAATTCATACCCTCAAACTCAAAATGGTAGCCACACTCCCTGACAAAGGGAGCTTTATAATCCTCCAAACATTGTTTGTTAGCCCTTGGCACTAATACATGGGTTAAGTACTAATCTTTGAGTGTCATTGTGTGGTCCTATACTGTTTTCTACAATTTCATATAAATCCATCTATGCAAAACTGTGCAGATGGGGACTGCAATAATGTATGGAAATGCCCGAGGTTACTACTAATGGCTGTGATGAATAAAATTGTAGATTTACATTTGCTGTGAAACTACAAATTACCAGCCATGTAGGCAAACACACTAGTTAACGATATACAGAGTTTTTGTGCACTAATAATAAGCAAATATATTGTAGGCATACAGATTTTGAGGCCATAGATTCCTTACCAGTTCTAGTCTGCTTGTTCTCCATAAATCTGGAATGTCTGCAAACTGCTTAAACATCCCTTTCAAGTTCACCATCACAATAGCTGCGAGCACTGTCTGCAAAACAACACAATTAGTGGCTTGATTGAGAGCTTACACAATACAGTGTAGTGTGCATGTGAACATTTTACATACAGTGTACATTTTGTATATAACTGAGCATATAATAGCATCTACCATGAGGATATCAATAAAAAGAACGAATAGAACATAACTTTAATGCTGGTTATAAACCTGATAAATGATTAAAAAACAAAACTTAGGTAAATTAAATAAATTATAGATAACCTGACTGGAAACACAAAGTCCTGATTTTTAAAAATCTATTATAAAGCAACAGCTGGAGCACTGGAAATGTACATGTAGCTAAGGAATCCTAACTAACCAGTCCCCAACCTAAAGAAAATGCAATAATTCTAGATAGAAGTGGAAAGGTAAAGGATAATCCACATACTGTAGAATGGAATCTCAATAGTCTGATGAAATCCAATTCAATTATCAATATTAAGTTTCAGAGCTCAACATAGTTGTGCCTTATTTTGATGTGGCTAGGCCAGTTCCTGTCTGGTAGTAAAAATATATTTCATGGTATAGTTACAGACCTACAACCATTCTCTGTCCTTTTCCCTTTCCACAGTTCTCCTTTTATAAAGTATTTTTATAAATATGTATAGTATAGTATAGTATTTAGTATAGTATTTGAGGTTGAATAAAGACATACATCCATCCAGTCCAACCCATTTAGCAATATCCTCATTTCCTGCCTAACTGTTGATCCAGAGGAAGGCAAAAAAAAAACACCAAATTTATGAAGGTGGAAAAAATCCCTTCCTGACTCCAAGTGGCAATCGGAAATTTCCCTGGATCAACTCTATTTTATGTATCAATACCAGTAACCTGTCTTGCACTCAACTCAAAAAGTAAAAATGATATCAAACTATTAAAGTGACATAAATATACTTTTAACCTACCTGAGGTAATGGTTGGAAAAGGTATCCAATGACCATTATCACCAAAAGTACCATAATGGATGACAGCAAACCTGCAATCTAAAGGACACCTGCTTAATTCCCAGAATGCATGCAATGGTTAGTTTAATACATTTGTATTAGAAGTTGCCAAAAAAAAAAAAGACAGAAAATCAATACAAAAATATTAGCAATAATTACCTGGGTGTTTCCTCCAGTACTCTCCTGAACAAGACTACGAGACATTGAACAAGTCACGGAAAATGTCTGAAAAAACGAACCAACTGAATTGCAGATTCCCAGTGCAATCAGCTCCTGTAAATGAAAACAATTCATTTTATTTTAATTTAGTAATAATCTCCAGTTATCTTTAAAAATGCATTTGTTCACAATCCAGATCCTATTAAAATATCAATGTCAAATACATTATTTAATGATCTTTACTAAAGATGCTCAACCTTTATACAGATTTTCCAATACAAACACAGTTCTCCCAGTGTTTCCATAACTTTTCTTACCTGATTGCCATCAACTGCATAACCATGTTTAAGAGCAAATATTTTGGCCATTGAAATAGTCATGGAAAATCCAACCACAGCTATTGCCACTGCATCCACAAACACTGCTGAGAACAGACTGAGGTCCGGGAGTGCAGGTGCACGCAATCTGTATTTCATTGGAAAATAAAAATAAAGAAAAGCCTTGTCAATTATTACACTTGTTTTTTTGCAATATAAAATGCAAAAGGTTCAACATGTTTATGTAGAAAATGTTAATGTTGGTACCGGTAATCATTATATTTTAGCGTGCCTAATTTTAATTTGTGTTACTCTAAATATATTGTAATAGAATTACAATGTAGAATCAGAATGCCAATCTTATAGAACACAAATTCTAAAGCAATATACACAGGAAAGTATAAGGTAATATTGAAATTCTAAAGCAAAAGTGTATGGTAATTACACTAGAGTTGTGCATTAAAAGCACAGGTGTGCTGAACCAGAAATTTGTTCATTATTGCTATAGCCTACTTTTTTTTGCTGTTAATGTTGGTAGGACAATATCTTAAACACATTATCAATGTATTTTAATTACTATTAATTTAGAAGGATACTCCTTGTTTAGGCTGGACAGAGAAAAAAGGAAAGGGGGAGCCAAAGTTAAAAGAAGACATAACTGGCGACAGGGATATTAAAGCGGAGGCAATATGGGTGGAATTAGGCAACAGGAAAGGGGGTAATGTCATTGTTGGTGTCTGCTATAAGCCACCAAATGCTAGCAGAGAGGAAGTGAGTCAGCTTCATATGCAGTTGGCAAGGGCTGCAAGTTTGGGGAGTGTACTCTGTGTATAAATAAATGCAACTGAAATACTGACTTCCTGTTTGCAGGACCCCTAGTAGAGACCGTTTTGGTATTGCCCATGACCCAGCGCCTGGGTTGATTCAGTTGCTCAGTAGAGATCTGAGCATGTTTGACCCATCCAACAACCAATCAGTAGAAATTACTGTTAGGAACGTTCCAAGGATGTGGTGCATCCTGGGAAGAAGAAGGACTGGGAAGTAAGAAGATGAGGACTGAAAATATGACGGCATTAATTAAAGGGGATAAGTTAGTTATGGAGGATGGCAATAAAGTAAATGTCTTGAATATTTTTTTTCCCTCTGGATACAATATAGAAGATCCAAGTACAGATATCATAGAGTATAGTAGCAATAATGGTATAAAGGGTGCAGGTGCACTTTGGTTAACAGGGTACAGAAATGACTAAATGGTTAATATTAATTAATCTCCTGGACTGGAAAAAAATACATCCTCGGGTCCTTAGGGAGCTAAGTTCAGTTTTATCTAGGCCATTGTTTCTTATTTTTGCAGATTCACTCATGTCTGGATGTTTGCCTCTGGATTGAAAAAAAACTGATGTTATTCCAATATTCAAAAAGGGTAGTTCACAGCCCGGTAATTACAGCCTGTAAGTTTAACTTCAGTGGTGGGGAAGATACTTGAAAGTTTAAAAAGGGAACCTATTCTAGAGTATGACCTTTTAAGTATTAACCAGCATGGATTTAGGAGGAATAGAGCTTGTCAAACTAACTTGCTTGGCTTTTATGTGAAAGTAAGTAGAAATTTAGACTCTAGCATACCAGCAGATGTAGTATACTTGGATTTTGCAAAGGCTTTTGATACAGTCCCCCATAGGAGACTAATGTATAAGCTAAAGTCTGTTGGTCTGGGGTGACACATTTGTACATGGATAGAAAATTGGTTGATGAATAGGATACATAGAGTAGTTGTTAACGGGGCTTCATTAATATGCACTAAAGTGCTAAGTGGGGTGCCACAGGGTTCTCGGTTAGGGCCACTTCTATTTAATCTGTTTATTAATGATTTGGAAGTGGCTATTGTCAGCAAGGTTTCTGTGTTTGCTGACGTCAAAAACCTTTGTTGACCATAAAAAGCTTCATAGGATGTGCAATCGTTGCAGTTGAATCTAGATAGATTGTCACATTGGGCTGCTAAGTGGCAGATGAGATTCAATGTTGAGAAATGTAAGGTTATGCATTTTGGATACAAAAATCATTGTGCTGCTTATACTATAAATGGCTCTGTGTTAAGTGAATCCCTGTTGGAAAGGGATCTTGGAGTTTTGGTGGATAACAAACTTAAACGAAGCAAGCAGTACCAGGCAGCAACAGCCAGAGCCAGCATGGTATTGTCTTGTATAAAGAGAGGTATGGATTCAAGGGAGGAAAATGTTATTTTCCCTCTTTACAAAGCATTGGTAAGGCCTCATTTGGAGTATTCAGTGCAATTTTGGAATTCTGTGTACAAAAAGGACATCTTTGAAATGGAAAGGGTTAAGAGAAGGGCAACTAAATTAATAAGGGGATTGTGGAGGCTTATATGAAGACTGGATAAGTTACAATTCTGTACGCGGAGAAAGGCGCTTGCGTGGGGATATGATTACTGTGTATAAATACATTAAAGGGCCATACAATAAACTATCTGGGTATTGTTCACCAATAGAGCATGTCAGAGGACACGCGAACATCCCTTAAAGAGTATGTCCACCCTAAATGGAAATTTTGATATAAGGTCCCCGGGCTCCAGCCCCACGCTATATTTTTTTTTTTAAAAAGCCCCCAAACTCTACTTATCCCTTTTCCTCGCCGCGCTCCCGGCCCTCTGCTTGCAAGGAAATGCAAGCAGAGGGGCGGGACGGCAGCCGCGTCTGTGATTGGCTGAGCGGCAGCCAATCACGGACGCGGCTGCGGCAGCTCAATTCGCGGAGGAAAGAGGAGAGGTAAGTAAGAGTTTGGGGAGCTTTCTAAAAATAAAAAAAATACCGGTTGGGGCTGGGGGCATGGGGGAGCAGGATATTAAATGGGTTTTATGCTAGGGGAGGATAGCGAACGGGAGGGAGAGGGAGGGAGAGGGAGGGGGAGGGAGGGGGGGGAGAAGGGCTGCAGTACGCATGGCAAAAATCTACCTGAGGCCAGCTAGCAGGCAGTGTCCTATATGGACCTGCGCCTCCTGGTGGGCAGTTTTGGGACTTTGGGGGGGGGGACTACATGAGAACCTATGGAGCTGGGATGTGAGGTAAGGATTACACTACACTACATGATGGGGCCAGTAGTTGGGGGGGATATAGTTTTGGGGGTGGACATGACCTTTAAGACTTGAAGAAAAAAAGTTCAGGTTTGAAGTTCGGAAACTGTAAAGCTATGGAACGGTCCAGTGGACGTTGTGATGGCAGGTTCATTGGACAGTTCTGGAATTCAGGAACATGTATAGCAGAGTATTGCTGCTGGATTTTACAAATTGACCAAATCAATAACTGGGTAGTGATAGTATAATTAGGGCAGAAGCTTTTAGTTTCAGGACATTATACAAGCACTGGCTCTGGATCATGGATTAATAGGAGATTGGGACTGCTTTCAAAAGGCCGGGTTTGTCCCTGTAAATCCAGGACTGTTGAAAACTATGTATTCATGAACAAATTAATTGTAAAATGGTGCACAAATTATTCATCACATTATAATAAATAAATACAATACAATATAGCCTGTATAATTCCCTAGGCAGACAAAACAGAGAACAGCTAAATATTGTTCTCAAAACAAATCTGCACTCAATCATACCTGTGACTTGTTGCTTTAATAAAACTATATCTTACCCTGTGGGGATATTTCCAACAACATGTACCTCAAAGGAATCTTCAAGATTTAGCACAGCAGAGATTGCAGTTGAAACTATTACCTAGAAAAATAGTAATGTTTGTTCTCTTAGGTCTATAAATTAAACACTAGTTTAAAATGTACAGAAACCAATGTCTGCTATAGCTGCAACTTTGTCTACAATGTGCACATTCTTGCATAATAGATTACTGTATATACTACGTATAAACAGAGATTTTCAGGCTTTGAAAATAGCCTGAAAACCGAATCTCGGTTTATACCAGGGTCAATCACTTACGCTTGCTCTCCATCATCTGTTCTGCTGGCTGATGTCACTACTCTGCGCCTGTCTCACTTCCCAGCACCGAGTAGCGATGTCAGGCGGCAGAGCAGAGGATGCGGAGCGAGCGCCCATTTTACTGAAAGGTAAGTGATTGACCTGGCAACTTATGTACCGGTAACAGTGAACTGGGGGGGGGTGAACAGTAATCCCTGCAGTGGCAATTCCTTGCCAATGCAGATGTTTGGAAACTACAATTCCCAGGAACTAAAGCATGCTGGGAGTTGTAGTTTACAAACATCTGGAGTGCAAAGGAATGGGGGTTAGTGCATGGGATTACTTAAAGGTCAAATCCAGTATGGCTATTACTGTATGGGAATTCTGCTGTCCATTTAAACTAAAGCCTCAAAACAATACAGAATCAGAAGGCAGTAGTGGTCATAATTTTAATCCTCAGTTTATACTCGAGTCAATCACTTTTACTCCTTTTTCAGGTAAAAATAGGTATCTCGACGCAGGAGTGCGTTCTTCGGATAAATTTACATGGGATAAACTTCTATAACTGCAAGTGGTTGGCAGCTACTGAGGAACAGCACCTTGAAATAGGAGTGCGGGGATAAAACAATTTTGTAGTCTCGATTTATACTCGGGTCAGCTTATACTTGAGCATATACAGTAAATTAATTTACATGTTCTTTAAATACAGCTTCCATTGTCTTACACTTCCAATTATTTCAGTCAACAATCTTTTCTAATTAAAATAAATGATAAAGTCTCCTGTCTGCCTGTCTGACCCTAGTCCTAAAGTTAAAACACCCAAAACTCTCCAGTACATTATACAAAAAAATCTGCAATGTACTTACAACAATAATCTCCATAGGAATAGGAACTGGCAGTTTCTTCTTGAACCGGTCATTAATTTCTTTGGCTCCCAATAGTAATAGTATACATGATAAACCCATAATCATGGTAGCAATGTTAGTTGTCGCTATATCTGACAACACAGCAACTAAGCTCTGGTTACACAAAAAAATAAAGATGCAATTAATTTCAATTTTGATAGACAGATTTATTAAAGGGTTATTGTGGTCTTCATTTGTGCTCTCAATTTAACAGAGCTCTTTCATATTTTTCAAACATCCCTGGCTTCTCCGGATCTCAAGTTTGTAAAGTTAAAGTTCCTGGTCTGTACTGTCTGTCTCTGGGTTAGTCCCATGATGGTTCTCGGTTAGAAGCCCCACACTCAAAAATAGGTCTTTTCTGAAGCTATTTACAGAACTGCAACCATTCTCTATCATTTCCTCTACCTATGGGCTACTTTTCTTTTCAGGCTTGTGGCTAGCTTTAAAAAAGTTTTAGAAATTTGGGGGCGGGTTTATGATGCAGCTGATGATGCCTGACCCGTTATAAATTGCCCATTGTTACTCCACAAAACCTACTGTAGACTGTTAAATTACAGCATTAATAATTCTGCTCAAAAGCATTAAAGATGGAAGCTGTCCAGTAACTATTTATGGACTTCCAGCCCTACTCCCTTTAATGATAATTATACAGAACAAAATATATAAATTGTAATAATTAGCAGTAGAAGTAATAGTAGTACGAGAATGACACAAAGTATAAAAAACAGCAAACATTAGAAAAAGGTAGTAACCTCTTTATGTTAAATATAACTTACATATATTACTGCCAGGGGCCCACTGTATCGTTTAGTTTTTACACCAAATAGGTATTTTAGTTGAGATATGAAGACATGTACTGCAGCAGCGGTTGTAAAACCTCGTACAAGTGGCTCAGTGAGGTAGATGGCAACAAAGCCAAACCGGAGGATACCTAGACACAACTTAAAACATACACACTGATTAAACAAGGGCGAAATAAGGCAGGAAAATACAGTTTATGCAGAACTCATTTTTGCCTGTTGACTCCAGGGGAACAGGGTCTGAAATGAAAACTCAGGCTCGCCATCAAAATTATTTAGGCCCCATAGTAGTCACATTTCTAAATTTTCTGTGGGCTCCTAAAAGGGCATGTCCACCATCAGAATAAAATTCCATACTTGACTTCAACACCAACCATCCCAAACCTCTAGATTCTTATAGTTACTCACCTCCTCGCTGTCCCTGAAGCCCAGAATACTTGCCTCTCCCTCCCACACTTTTTCAAAGAACTTTACTAAAGGAGACACACATGAATGTGGAGGTGTGGCCTAATGCAATCAGTCAATGCCCGTGACATCACCATCATCATGCAGGGGCATATCTACCATGAAGCAAACAAACATTTTCTCATGGCTCCTGACCCTTAAGTCAAGAAATACGGCCATGGCTAACATACAATTTCTGGATGTTCATATGGCTCCCCCCCCCCAAAAAAAAAATTTACTAGTGGACATGCCAGACGCGAGCAGAAGAGGAGAGCAGGGTTAATGGCGGCCATTCTGTTCTGCAATGTTGGATTCAGGCCACTGTGGGCATCTTATACAAATACATACACCATTCAAAAATCAATCCCTTTGTGTGGTTCTGTGATTGATTGAACAGTATAAAACCCCTTCACTGCATCCAGTCTAAAGTTGTACATGTCATAATGTTTTAGAAGATAATGTAAATATGTCATTGACTTAAAATAATGTCTATATTTATTCATACTTAATCCTAAAATAAAATGATTGTTATAGCCTGCGAATACCATCAACACATTTATAAACACCTGCACCAAAGAATCCAATGACAATACCTGAATGATCCCGGAAAGTAAAGTGAGAGCTACAGCCACTTTCACCCTCATGAGATCCCTTGCTTCTAGTTTATCTTGAAAGTCAGTGCTGTTTGTAGAATTGGTTTCCACAATATCAAACATTTCATCAGGAGCAATCCTTACAGCAACGCCCCCAATCATTAGACTTATAACTGCAAAGGTACCTGCAAAATACATATATAGATATTAACTATATTTATGTGGAATAAAATGTATTTTATGTAACATTATACTTTTCCACAGTAACAGTTGGAGCCACAGTAATTACTATTGCAATACCTATTAGGTTAAACAAACATGGGGCAATTTTTCTGGTACACCAGGAATAGCAATACTTTTAATCAAATAACTTTAGAAGCACAAATATATTGTATTCAATCAACCATATGTGATTGATAGAGTGTGGGACTGATTGAACCTTGATCACTAAGGTTTGAACATTTCTCCTCCCCCTATGCCTACTGTACATGCATTAAACATCGAACATCAGTGCCCATAAGTGGTTCTGTGATTGATTCTTATCTGATCAACATTCAATTGGCTTATCTAGTATTTTAAATGAAATATCAACCTGTGCATGGCTAGCTTTAGACAAATGTCAAATTAACATCCGCTAATTTTTGAAAATAGGACCAACTTCTCTAGATGCTATAGCAGATAAACAAGGCCTTCATAATTATCTTCATGCAAATCAGAAAGTAACCAGATAATTTAATATGGCAGTATAGCTAACAAAATAACACACATCAAAGGTTACAGTTGCATAACTACACAAATAAAAGCCTTTAGCCTTAAAGGACAAAGTTTACATGTGTATTTATTTAGGGAATATTAATGTGTTATAATTCCTAGTGGACCATGCTTAACATTTCCAACATTAGTTTGTGTTAGCTTTCTATTATGGAACTATAAATGCTATATACTATACAGGTTTTGAAAAAATGTTTATGTATTTTATCTGACATTTGCTAGTTGATCCCCATATATCTTTAGAATTTCACTGTACCCAAAATGTCCGCAGATGGCTATCAAATTTAATTTTTTAAAGTCAATTTGTATAAGTTTGTAAGAAATTATTACTATTGTTCTATATTTTGACAGCTTGCCTTGTTCAAACTTTAAAACACATGTTACATAATACATAAGTTACATAAGTTACATAAGTTAGTACAGTGTAACAAAATTCCTCACATTTATATTTCCTGCTCTGTACAGAATATTACTTTGGATACACAGTGTAAACTGGAATTTGCATCATGTATCAACATTCTTCATTGTATTTGACCAGTGTCTTTTTGGATTACAGCTTTAAAATTACTAATGGTGAAAAGGAATGAAAGTAACTAAAATGACTTGCTGGAACTTTCATAAATTAGAGATGTCATACATAGTTTCATGTATCTGCACAAAATAATAATATCATTTAAATACACAGTGGACATTATGCAGAGTCAAAATTTAAGCAACAAGCTGTCAAAATTTCAATCTCTACACATATTTTGGAGAGCCAGTCCAGGTTCTGGCTTGTCAGAATGTATACCTAGTGTTTCTTTCAAAGGTTTGTCCAATAACAAGGCTTAAGATGGGTACATAAACCTCTGATTTATCACAGATTGCACAGTACATTCTTAAACAGACAGAAAACCTCAAAGTATATAAATGTTTATGAAAAAAAATTACCAATATCAAGCAACACAGAGAAATCTTATAAAATATGAACAATAATAATCCTGACATTCATCATTTTGGGTAATAAAGGATTTAAATTGTCTAGATTTGTAACTCCTTCATGATTATCCTTCATGATTATCCACAATGCAATCTAGGCACCTGCCTAGAGCTCAGGAAACTTCAAGGGGCCCATACAATACATAGAGCAAAGGGGCCCTGAATGACAGCCCTGCCTAGGGCCCTATATGTTCTTAATCCATTTCTGTGTTATATTACACACAAATAGCCATTTTCTTATATTCGGTAGCACTTAATATTGAAATTGGCTCCTTTCCACTTATATTGCAATGCACCTTGATATTTGTGCCAATTTTTTGATTGCTAAAAGAATTCCATACATTCAAGAACTGAGACCAGTTTTCCCAAAATCCCATATAAAGAATCTTACTCTATTCTTCAAAGCAGACATGAGAACTTTTATTTGGGAGAAAGTGAAATTAATAACTTGGTAACATATGTTTATCCAAATCTAATAATGTAGATCCTTTTTACTTATGTCTTAAAACTACTAATAAAAAACATTTTTTTATAAACAGAAAAAATATCTGTCCATCCACGGCAGCTGAAAGCGGCCCAGGGTCCAAACAGTCACATAGCCAAACCCCTTCTTTAAAAGGCCATCTTTAATTAAGGATGAGCACAGATTGTTCACAGAGATTAGCACCATGGCGGAGATTTTTTCCTCTGCCAACACAGTTTATTAAATCTATATATCAAAATCATGAAGAAAAAAAAAATTCACACAGCAAAAGCAACCGACAAGCAGAAATTACAATCATATCGGGGAGTGGCTAAGATGGCGACCTGAGTTGGTGTGGGGAATAGGAGCTCTCGCGATCAAACTACTCCAGACCAGATCCTGAAGGGAAAAGAAGCCCCAAAATTTGATCAAAAGCTGGACAAACATCAACTGATCATGCCTAAATACGGGGAAACAGACAAAGACCCACAGTATGCAGAGAAACTGGGAAAATTTGCCAGATGGGAGCAGGAACAGGCCCGACCCATAACTCCTACCTGAACCACGTGGACTCAAACTCAGACAGGTGCCAATCCATCACAGGCAGCTACAGGAGACACTGTCCCGGGGATCCCTGAACCCACCCTGGCGCAATAAATGGCGGCAATACAGATACAAAGGCATCACTTACCATCCCTCATGAAGAGTGAGGATAGATGTCACCCTGCTGAACAGGACGTACACGTGCTGGGGCTGGATGGGAGACCTGGAGCAGAGAGTCTCAGCAGTGAGGACACAACAACCCACTAAACCAGAAGTAACCAGCAACTACAATGCACAAAACCGGTCAAAACTTAAGGTTAGTGGGTACCCCAGAGGGACTGAAGGGAAAAACCCGGAAGGCTTCTAGATACTTGGCCGAGGGAAAGCTTTGGAGCCTCTAAGCTCTCCCCTTTACACACCGAGTACCGACCAGGCCTTTTCCCCCAGGATCCAGACCTAGGCCTATGTTGGCCCGCTTACTAAATGCTAAAGATAGGGATACCATCCGACGTCTGGACCGAGAAGGGTAAGATTCGCATAGAAAATTCCACTGTAATGATATTCCCGGATTACTCGATGGAGTTGCAGAAACGTAGAGTGGCGTTTATTGCTGTTAAACAACGCCTATGAAATTTAAACTTGCCATATGCCATGATGTACCCGTCCCGGCTCCGAGTACAACATGATAACACCACTAAATCTTTTAAAACACCTGTCGTGGCCACCGAATGGCTGGACACTCGATTCTGACCTGCACCAGCCCGCTAACATACCACGGGCTAAGAGACGAGGACAACTGCCATGACACTACAGCATGGGAAAATAAATCCTGTCCGCAAAACAGACAAATTGAACCTAAATGCGACCCCAACTCCCACTAACCTTATACCATTCCCTACATGGAGAAAGGCAGCGGCCAATACCTACAGCGCCATATTGGCCTGGAACATCCCCCCCACAGGGCCCAAAGCTGGGAAACAGACACTGATGTAAGACCAATGTACAATATGACCCGGCCAAATGGGCTAAACTGTCCGACTAAGTGCCTAATAACCTACCTAACTACAAATTGAGATGCAGAGATATCTCAGCTAAAATTGATACACTGGATATACTATATAATGTCCCACTATGAGAGGCGATGGACGGTTGCTCGATCTCCTCTAAAGGACCACAAACTTGCTACACCTAAAACATGCCAGAATTCTGCTAAAAACTGGAATTGGAAAGGATAGATGAGAAATACCCTATAATCATATCTATACAATTGATATATGCTTATGCTACGCTGCAATTATGTTTAGCCTAAACTTATCGTCAAAAGATATGAATAATAAAGAGCGCTAGAGCCACTAGCTACCTAGAAACTATTTCTCCTCTTATTTCTAACTCTCTATCCACTCTCGGTTTCCTTCACCTACTATTTTTACCACTATCCCTGACTCAAGAGACAAGAATTGGAAGACTATAAAAGAGATGGCCGAGAAATGTATTGTTACTTAAGATATAACCATATAAGGATAATGATTATTATCAGAATACTACCGATTAGTCATTAGTATATAAATCTGCCGCACTGCATATAACCTAAAATTAAGGCTGTACAACACAAATGGAAAGAGATATGGATTTCTTACCTACTCTGAAACTATATTTCCTCTTATTTCTACCTGGCTATCCTCTCTCACTCTCTTCACACTTAAAGTAACAAATCAGGAGACTTCCGGGGGCAGGACGCCGAGAGCGGCCGCATTTTACAAGAGCTCCATACCTTTGAGGGCCATTGGAGCAAATAACACCTAACCCCATAAAATAAAGAGGCTGAAAAACATATATACCTCAGAGAATAGCCACCACGAACACCCAGCTACATCTGTCTCCATCATCCCCGAAGTCAGGCTGGGCTGGCGGGTACCAACACGCTACACCCACTCAACAGCCGGAGCTCACCGATAATCGAGCCCTACCACCTTCCCAGCAATCAAGTCTCTGCAGACCCAGAAAGATGCAGGGGCCAGCACCCACTCATCGGAGCTGGGACCCGACGCGGGAAGACCCAACCGGAAGTCAAGGCCTCTAGAGGAATCCGCAGCCGGAGTCGGCCCTACGCCAACGGGGCACAGGTACGTGGCAATATCACAGGCCCCAACCGCAGCGCCGGGACCCCTGAGGAGGCCCAACCGTAACCCCACTCCAACCAAGCCACCCAGAGACCGAGCCTCCCGGCCGAACAGTAGAGACCTACAAACTGCCCCCACTGAGAAGCGGGGAAACAGTCCGCATCACAAGGGGACACTCTAATTGGGAAACTACACATCCCCAAACCCCGAGATCGCCATCGGCTCTGAGGAGGCCCAAATTAAACACCTACTTCAACTCCGGCCTATCACCTAAACCAACCACCCCCCTCACCACGTGCTGTCCGGAGGCCTAGTCATACAGGCCTCGAGGGGAGCCAACCACAGCCCTGCTGGGGCGATTGGTCTGTTTGGACCCATGGTAAGGCCCCTGGACACGGGGGAGAAGAAGCAGGAGAAAAGGGGAATGCATATAGCGGCTTAGGCTTAGAAACCACTCAGGCCCACACCGACTGGATTTCAAAACAGCCACTAGGCCTCAACTAAATCCGTGCAGGGCTGACTGCCACCCACGCTGAACGGGAAGGACACACAGAACAATCTGATACCATATGCCAAAAGGCCTAGGCCTCAAACATAAACAAACCCTGAAACAGGTCCTCCAGAGCTGTCCCTCTGACCACCGACCCACTTGTCTCAAAATCAATCTCCTACTTGGGAGAGACAGACTGGAACAACCCGCTAGATACACTCCTTCAATCAACAATGGATAACACCCACCCCACCATCCATGAAACTATTCAAAACTTAGCTATCATATTTATTCCGAATGGATTGGGTAGAGGCAACGTTAGACAGAGAAAACAAAGTTAGCCAATTCTTTAAGCTGTGGGAAAGCTTCACGGATATTCTACCAACACATATTAAGCAAAATATCCATGACTGCTTCCACATAACGGAATGGTACACAGAACAAACCCTGAGCAATAACCCTCCAATCTCTCTACCATAAATATTCACACAAGTCAACCCGTGCGCTACTCCAGTGTTAATATCACTGTTAGATAATGTTAGTAGTCCGCAACTTATTTGTGGCAGGTTAAGTAAATAATAAAAAAATAACAGCAAGGTCAGAGATGCAGACCAATAAACACTCCTAAGAACCAGCCAATATACTAAATGATTAATGTTATTCATATGTATAACTTATCTACCAACTACCACCTGGGAATGTTCTTATACTGTTCTTTTTCTTTGTTTTCTGCTAATAACCGTATTCATACAAATGTATACCCCAAATATTCCCACCTTTTCTGCATTCTGTAAACTCCCATCTCTGATCTTAATAAAAATATTTTATAAAAAAAAAGTAACAAATCAAAGAATCACAGAGGGAAAGGATCAATGGGAAATGTTTTATTGATAAGATATGTTTGCATAATAACTGTAATTATAGCAGATATGTGCAACAGTGATGAATCATAAATATTGACATATATTATAACTCCGCATAACCCAAAACCATGGGTAAGTAACACAACTGGTAAAGAAATGTAGGTATTACCTTGAGGCCATGCTTCCCCTCGCTTCTGCCTTCTGCTCCCCCTCATTCCTCAATGCACTCACAACCGCATTCAAGCTAATATCCAACTTTGATACGTACACGGTATTAACCATAAATTGGGGAAAATCCACTGGACACTTTTCCTCCACATAGCTTTACATGCCCTGTACTAATACTGATAGTGACACAATTTAAATACTTAGGAATAATCATCACTAAATTACCCCAATAATTCTATTACCTAAACATAGCCACTCTTTTAGACTCTGTGGGGTAGAGTGCAACTAGTTAAAATTATATTTTTACCTAAGATCCTATATACAGTTCAAAACTCTCTTACCTACATACCACTCCCTTTCTTCAAAAAATTAAGCAGTTTTATTCTGTCCTTTATTTGGAATAATGGTAGGGCTAGAATTGGCCTCAATAAATTGCAGGCACCCAAAGAACTAGGCGGTCTGGCACTCCCAAACATACAACTATACTATTGGGTGTCCCAGCTCAGATACTTACAATGCTGGGTTTATCCCTTACAGAATCAGACTATATGATGCTACAGTACATCACAGGCCCATGCATGGCATATCTGGAGGCCCCAACACTACATAGAATAGGACAAGGCACTACACTATATAAACAGTCACAAAAAAACTGGTATCAGACTAACCACCTGATGAGCCTAACCGGACTATACACACACATGCCATTATGGAGTAATAAACTTCTCCCTGAACTACAAGGATTACCCAGGAGATTTCTATGGAAAACATTTGGGGTCAGTAAACTGGGAGATCTCATACAAGACTCTGGAATTATTCCCTTCCAGAACCTACAAGAAAAACACAAGCTACCCAACTCAATGCACTACCAATACCTGTAAATTGGACATGCACTCAAGAAATACATCATACAACTTCACAATGGCCCTACTAAACACTCCATTATTGGAGTGATATGCACCCAGGGACTTCGAGGCATGATCTCAATACTTTACACCTCCCTTATACAAGTCAAATCACAAACATGTATTAATACAATCAAAGCCAAATTGTCAGTAGATCTACAAGATTTGGATGGTAAACAATGGTCGGAAATGATAAGCTCCCATACATATGCCTCACCAGTAATAAACAACAAACTGATACAACTCAAAATAATCCATCAAGTCTATTGCTCGCCCAAACAACTGAAACACTTCAAACCCCCCAACTCGTCAGAATGCCCTAAATGCTACAGACCAGATACAGATTTTATACAGCTCCTCTGGAGTTGCCCCAAAATTTCCAAATTCTGGGAACAAGTGATTCAGTTCTTAACTTAACTCTCACCCCACCCCTTAAAAACCTCACTAGAACTATGTATATTCGGAATAACTGAACAAGAAATATGGTCTAGTCATGAACTAATGTTCTTACAAGCAGCTCTATTCTAAGCTCGTAAAACAATCACTCTGAGATGGATGTCACATAAATGCCCAAAGGTGAAGACCTAGATCAAATTAATAAACTGAGACCTACCCCTTTTGCAAATCCTTTATAAGCATAGGAATTGCCCAGACAAATTTTTAAAAAATCTGGGGAACCTGGACCGAATCTACACTCACAATACAGTGATCAAATCACCAACAAACATGTGAAAACCAAGATTAAGCTTGAATCATACATGTAACAGAATATAATATAAAGAGCTATAAACCCTCTGATGCCTTGAATTTAAGATGTTACCAATATAAATAATGTAAAATGTCAAGATGTAATTCTACAACGTTGGTGAATACAAATAAAACAAATTTTAAAAAAAATTACAATCATATCAAACTTTTTACAACCCTGTAATTTGCTTTCTTATCTCAAAGTTCCTGTTGGGCATAATGGGAACAGCTGTCACAGTGTTTTACCTATCTGAAATAGCTGATAATATATCACACAGTCTGTACACAGACGCCAATATATGGCAATGCTTTTACTTGTTATCAGTTAAGTTACAGTTGGCTTCAAAAACACCAATATTTCCCATCTGCTGTACTGTTACAGTAATGTCATACTTAATCTGATAATTAATGGTTTTTGTTGTAATACTGACTTCATTGTGTATATAACGGGCATGCCACAGTCTGTTTTTCTTTATTTGACTTGCTTGTGAAGGTTCTCATTCATCCAGGTCATGGTATATCTGTTGTATTCAATTAGATCAACTGGACTTGAAATGTAGTTCTTGAAGACGTTTCGCTAGTCATCCAACTGGCTTTCTCAATTCAGAATGACTTGTACAAGAATCTGTGGCAATTATGTACCCTGGAAAATCCCAATTAGCATATCACAGGCAGGTGTTAAGGGTGTGATTAGATAGTGGCTAAGAGGTGTTATAGGAACGCCCAGAGTAAGGTGTTAAAACAGCATTGTACATGGCAGACAGTTGGTGTCGAAAGCCAGTCGGATGACTAGCGAAACGTCTTCAAGAACTACATTTCAAGTCCAGTTGATCTAATTGAATACAACAGATTTATTTGACTTACCTTCACAGATAATAGGTATGTTCTGTGTGTTCTGGGATCAATTTAAAGATCATTTTTCTAAAGTAAATGTGTTAATTTATTATTTTGATCAATTTAACTTTTAACTTTGCTAACTGGAGCAATTTACCGTAAAAGAGGCTTTTTCAATTTTGAATCCTTCTGCTAAGTACCAAATAAATTGTGCTCTTGGGGGACTTGGGGGAGTTGAACTATCCTAGCCCAGCTTTTTATTTAATGTACATAACCCACTCCCGCTCTGTATTGGGTCAGTAAGAGATGCATCATACATTGTCCTGTGAGTAATGCAGGAAATACATTCTTCAATGTACAGTAGTTGGTAGATCTTAAAGGGCATGTCCACCCTTTATACAAACTTTATGTATATTATAGTCCATCCGGCATGTCCACCCTTTATACAAACTTTATGTATATTATAGTCCATCCCCCAACCCCAACCGCTATAATTATATTCTCAGTAAGTCCCCCGATCATTACTTACCTTACCTCTCTTCTTCGCCGCACTGCCCCGGCCCTCTGCTTGCACGGAACTGCAAGCAGGGGGCAGGACCGGCATCCGCGTCTGTGATTGGCTGAGAGGCAGCCAAACATGGACGCGGCTGCCGGCTGCTCAGAACGGCGAAGGAGAGAGGTAAGGTAGGTAATGATCGGGGGACTTTCTGAGAATATAATTATAGCGGTTGGGGCTGGGGGAACATGGACTACAATATACAACAATTTTTGTAGTCTCGGTTTATACTCGGGTCAGCTTATCTCGAGCCTATACAGTAATTAATTTAACATTCTTTAATGAGCTTCCTGTCCTTATTCACTTCCATTATTTCAGTCAAAATCTTTTCTATTAAATATAAATGATAAAGTCTCTGCTATGTCTCGTCTGCCCTGTCCAAAGTTAAAAACACCCACAACTCCCTCCAGTACATTATAATCCAACAAATCTGCAATGTACTGAACTTATACAATCTCCCATAGGAATAGGAACTGGCAGTTTCTTCTTGAACCGGTCATTAATTTCTTTGGCCTCCCATAGTAATAGTATACATGATAAACCCATACATGGTAGCAATGTTAGTTGTCGCTATATCTGACAACACCAACTTACTCTGGTTACACAAAAAATAAAGATGCATTAATTTCAATTTTGATAGACAGATTTATTAAGGGTTATTGTGGTCTTCATTGTCTCTTGTGCTCTCATTTAACAGACTCTTTCATATTTTTCAAACATCCTGGCCTTCTCCGGATCTCAAGTTTGTAAGTTAAAGTTCCTGGTCTGTACTGTCTGTCTCTGGGTTAGTCCCATGATGGTTCTCGGTTAAGACCCCACACTCAAAAATAGGTCTTTTCTGAAGCTATTTACAGAACTGCAACCATTCTCTATCATTTCCTCTACCTATGGGCTCTTTCTTCTCAGGCTTGTGGCTAGCTTTAAAAAAGTTTTAGAAATTTGGGGGCGGGTTTTATGCAGCTGATGATGCCAGCCCTGACCCTTATAAAATTGCCCATTGTACTCCACAAACCTACTGTAGACTGTTAATTTACAGCATTATAATTCTGCTCAAAAGCATTTAAAGATGGAAGCTGTCCATTACTATTTATGGACTCACGCCCTACTCCCTTTATGATAATTAATACAGAACAAAATATATAATTATAATAATTAGCAGTAGAAGTAATAGTAGTACGAATACACAAAACGTATAAAAAACAGCAAACACTTAAAAAGGTATTAACCTCGTTATTGTTAATATAACTTACATCTTTACTGCCAGGGCCCACTGTATCGTTTAGTTTTTACACCAATAGGTATTTTAGTTGAGATATGAAGAATGTACTGCCAGCTTTGTAAAAACCCGTACAAGTGGCTCAGAGTAGAGATGGCAACAAGCCAAACCGGAGATACCTAGACACAACTTAAACTACACACTGATTAACAAGGGGCGAAATAAGGCAGGAAAACAGTTTTGCAGAACTCTTTTTGCCTGTTGACTCCAGGGGAACAGGGTCTGAAATGAAAACTCAGGCTCGCCAATCAAAATTATTTAGGCCCATAGTAGTCACATTTCTAATTTTCTGTGGGCTCCTAAAAGGGCATGTTCCACCTCAACGAATAAAATTCCATACTTGACTTCAACACCAACCATCCCAACCTCTAGATTCTTATAGTTCTCACCTCCTCGCTGTCCTGAAGCCCAAATACTTGCCTCTCCCTCCCACACTTTTTTCAAAGACTTTAACTAAAGGAGAGCACACATGAATGGAGTGTGGCCTAATGCAATCAGTCAATGGCCCGTGACTCACCATCATCATAGCAGGGCATATCTACCATGAGCAAACAAACATTTTTCTCATGGCTCCTGACCCTTAAGTCAGAAATACCCATGGCTAACATACAATTTCTGGATGTTCATATGGCTCCCCCCCCCCAAAAAAAAAATTTACTAGTGGACATGCCAGACGCGAGCAGAAGAGGAGAGCAGGGTTACTGTTCTCTGCAATGTTGGATTCAGGCCACTGTGGGCATCTTATAACAATCACTACACCATTCAAAATCAATCCCTTTGTGTGGTTCTGTGATTGATTGAACAGTATAAAACCCCTTCACTGCATCCAGTCTAAAGTTGTACATGTCAAATAAGTTTTAGAAGATAATGTATAATGTCATTGACTTAAAAAATGTCTATATTTATTCATACTTAATCCTAAAATAAATGATTGTTATAGCCTGCGATACCATCAACACTTTATAAACACCTGCACACCAAAGAATCCAATGACAAACCTGAATGATCCCGAGTAAAGTGAGAGCTACAGCCACTTTCACCCTCATGATACCCTTGCTTCTAGTTTAATCTTGAAAGTCAGTGCTGTTTGTAGAATTGGTTTCCACAATTACAACATTTCATCAGGAGCAATCCTTACAAGACAGCCCCCAATCATTAGACTTATAACTGCAAAGGTACCTGCAAAATACCATATATAGATATTAACTATATTTATGTGGAATAAAATGTATTTTATGATACATTATACTTTTCCACAGTAACAGTTGGAGCCACAGTAATTACTATTGCAATACCTATTAGGTTAAAACACTGGGGCATTTTCTGGTACACCCAGGAATAGCAATACTTTTAATCAAATAACTTTAGAAGCACAAATATATTGTATTCAATCAACCATATGTGATGATAAAGTGTGGACTGATTGAACTTGATCACTAAGGTTTGAACATTTCTCCTCCCCCTATGCCTACTGTAATGCATTAAACATCGAACATCAGTGCCCATAAGTGGTTCTGTGATTGATTCTTATCTGATCACATTCAATTGGCTTATCTGTATTTATAATGAAATATCAACCTGTGCAGGCTAGCTTTAGACAAATTTCAAATTACACATCCCTATTTTTGAAAAAGGACACCTTCTCTAGATGCTATAGGCAGATAACACAGGCCTTCATAATTATCTTCATGCAATCAGAAAGTAACCAGATAATTTAATGGCAGTATAGCTAACAAAATAACACCATCAAAGTTTCAGTTCATAACACACAATAAAAGCCTTTCACCTTAAAGACAAAGTTACATGTGTATTTATTTAGGGAATATTAATGTGTTTAATTCTAGTGAACCATGCTTAACATTTCCAACATTAGTTTTGTTAGCTTTCTATTATGGAACTATAATGCTATTCTATACAGGTTTTGAAAAAATGTTTATGTATTTTTATCTATTTGCTAGTTATCCCCATATATCTTTAGAATTTACACTGTACCCAAATGTCCGCAGATGGCTATCAAATTTAATTTTTTAAAGTCAATTTGTATAAGTTGGTAAGAAATTATTACTATTGTTCTTATTTGACAGCTTGCCTTGTTCAAACTTTAAAACACATGTTAATAATACATAAGTTACATAATTACATAAGTTAGTACAGGTGTAACAAAATTCTCACATTTATATTTCCTCTGCGTTACAGATATTACTTTGGATACACAGTGTAACTGGAATTTGCATCAGTATCAACATTCTTCATTGTATTTGACCAGTGTCTTTTGGATTCAGCTTTAAAATTACTAATGGTGAAAAGGAATGAAAGTAACTAAAATGACTTGCTGGAACTTTCATAAATTAGAGATGTCATACTAGTTTTCATGTATCTGCCAAAATAATAATATCATTTTAAATACCACAGTGGACATTATGCAGAGTCAAAATTTAAGCAACAGCTGTCAATTTCAATCTCTACACATTTGGAGAGCCAGTCCAGGTTCTGGCTTGTCAGAATGTATACCTAGTGTTTCTTCAAAGGTTTGTCCAATAACAAGGCTTAAGATGGGTACATAAACCTCTGATTTATCCAGATTGCACAGTACATTCTTAAACAGACAGAAAACCTCAAAGTAATATAATGTTTATGAAACAAAATTACCAATATCAAGCAACACAAGAAATCTTATAAAATATGAACAATATAATCCCTGACATTCATCATTTTGGGTAATAAAGGATTTAATTGTCTAGATTTGTAACTCCTTCATGATTATCCTTCATGATTATCCACAATGCAAATCTAGGCACCTGCCTAGAGCTCAGGAAACTTCAGGGCCCATACATACATAGAGCAAAGGGGCCCTGAATGGACAGCCCTGCCTAGGGCCCTATATGTTCTTAATCTTTAATCATTTTGTTATATTACACACAAATAGCCATTTTCTATATTCGGTAATCACTTAATATTGAAATTGGCTCTTTCCACTTATATTGCAATGCACCTTGATATTTGTGCCAATTTTTTGATTGCTAAAAGAATTCCATACATTCAAGACTGAGACCTAGTTTTCCCAAAATCCCATATAAAGAATCTTACCTATTCTTCAAGAACATGAGAACTTTTATTTGGGAGAAAGTGAAATGAATAACTTGGTAACATATGTTTATCCAAATCTAATAATGTAGATCCTTTTTACTTATGTCTTAAAACTCCTAATAAAAAAATTTTTTTATAAACAGAAAAAATATCTGTCCATCCACGGCAGCTGAAAGCGGCCCAGGGTCCAAAATCACATAGCTAAACCCCTTCTTTAAAAGGCCATCTTTAATTAAGGATGACACAGATGTTCACAAGATTGAGCACCATGGCGGAGATTTTTCTTCCTCTGCCACACAGTTTTATCTCTATATATCAAAATCATGAAGAAAAAATTCACACAGCAAAAGCAACCGACAAGCAGAAATTACAATCATATCGGGAGGTGGCTAAGATGGCGACCTGAGTTGGTGTGGGGATAGGAGCTCTCGCATCACTATACTCCAGACCAGATCCTGAAGGGAAAAGAAGCCCCAAAATTTGATCAAAACTGGACAAACATCAAACTGATCATGCCTAAATACGGGAAAACAGACAAAAACCCACAGTATGCAGAGAACTGGAAAATTTGCCAGATGGGAGCAGGAACAGGCCCCGACCCATAACTCCTACCACTGAACCACGTGGACTCAAACTCAGACAGGTGCCAATCCATCACAGGCAGCTACAGGAGACACTGTCCCGGGGATCCCTGAACCCGAACCCACCCTGGCACAAATAATGGCGGCAATACAAATACAAAAGGCATCACTTACCATCCTATAGAAGAAGTGAGGATAGATGTCAGCCTGCTGAGACACGGACGTACACGTGCTGGGGGGCTGGATGGGAGACCTGGAGCAGAGGTCTCAGCAGTGGAGGACACAACAAACCCACAATAAGCCAAGTATACCAGCAACTACAAATGCAACAAAACCGGTCAAAACTTAAGGTTATGTGGGTACCCCAGGAGGGACTGGAAGGGAAAAACCCGGAAGGCTTCTAGATACTTGGCCGAGGGAAAGCTTTGGAGCCTCTAAGCTCTCCCCTTACCAACCGAGTACCGACCAGGCCTTTTCCCCAGGATCCAGACCTAGGCCTTGTTGGCCCGCTTACTAAATGCTAAAGATAGGGATACCATCCGACGTCTGGACCGAGAAGGGTAAGATTCCATAGAAAATTCCACTGTAATGATATTCCGATTACTCGATGGAGTTGCAGAAACGTAGATTGGCGGCGTTTATTGCTGTTAAACAACGCCTATGAATTAAACTTGCCATATGCATGATGTACCCGTCCCGGCTCCGAGTACAACATGATAACACCACTAATCTTTTAAACACCTGTCGTGGCCACCGAATGGCTGGACACTCGATTCTGACCGCACCCCCGCTAACAACCACGGGCTAAGAGACGAGGACAACTGCCATGACACTAAGCATGGGAAAAATATCCTGTCCGCAAACGACATATTGAACCTAAATGCGACCCCAACTCCCACTAACCTTATACCATTCCCTACAGGAGAAGCAGCGGCCAATACCTACAGCGCCATATGGCCTGGAACATCCCCCCACAGGGCCCAAAGCTGGGAAACAGACACTGATGAAGACCAATGTACAATATGACCCGGCCAAATGGCTAAACTGTCCACTAAGTGCCTAATAACCTACCTAACTACAAATTGAGATCAGAGATATCTCACGTAAATGATACACTGGATATACTATATAATGTCCCACTATGAGAGGCGATGGACGGTTGCTGCGATCTCCTCTAAGGACCACAAACTTGCTACACACTAAACATGCCAGAATTCTGCTAAAAACTGGAATTGGAAAGGATGATGAGAAATACCCTAAATCATATCTATGATCTAAATTGATATATGCTTATGCTACGCTGCAATTATGTTTAGCCTAAACTTATCTTCAAAAGATATAATATAAAGAGCGCTAGAGCCACTAGCTACCTAGAAACTATTTCTCCTCTTATTCTAACTCTCTATCCACTCTCGGTTTCCTTCACCTACTATTTTTACCACTATCCTGACTCAAGAGACAAGAATGGAAGACTATAAAAGAGATGGCCGAGAATGTATTGTTACTTAAGATATAACCATATAAGGATAATGATTATTATCAGAATACTACTACCGATTAGTCATTAGTATATAAATCTGCCGCACTACATATACCCTAAAATTAAGGCTGTACAACACAAATGGAAAGAGTATGGATTTCTTACCTACTCTGAAACTATTTTCCTCTTATTTCTACCTGGCTACTCCTCTTCACTCTCTTCACACTTAAGTACAAATCAGGAGACTTCCGGGGGCAGACGCCGAGACGGCGGCATTTTCAGAAAGCCCCATACCTTGAGGGCCATTGGAGCAAATACACCTAACCCCATAAATAAGAGGCTTAGAAACATATATACCTCAGAGAATCCCCCACGAACACCCAGTACAATCTGTCTCCATCATCCCCGAAGTCAGGCGGGCTGGCGGTACCAACACGCTACACCCACTCAACAGCCGAGCTCACCGATATCGAGCCTACCACCTTCCCAGCTCAAAGTCTCTGCAGACCCAGAAGAGCAGGGCCAGCACCCACTCATCGGAGCTGGGACCACGACGCGGAAGACCCAAACCGGAAGCAAGGCCTCTAGAGGAATCCGCAGCCGGAGTCGGCCCTACGCCAACGGGGCACAGGTACGTGGCAATATCACAGGCCCCAACCGCAGCGCCGGGACCCCTGAGGAGGCCCAACCGTAACCCCTCCAACCAAGCCACCCAGAGACCGAGCCCCTCCCGGCCGAACAGTAGAACCTACAAACTGCCCCCACTAGAAGCGGGGAAACATTCCGCATCACAAGGGGACACCTACTTTGGGAAACTACACATCCCCAACCCCAGATCGCCATCGGCTCTGAGGAGGCCAAAATTAAACACCTACTTCAACTCCGGCCTATCACCTAAACCACACCCCCCTCACCACGTGCTGTCCGGAGGCCTAGTCATAAGGCCTCGAGGGAGCCAACCACAGCCCTGTCTGGGCGATTGGTCTGTTTGGACCCATGGTAAGGCCCCTGGACACGGGGGAGAGAAGCAGGAGAAAGGGGAATGCTATAGCGGCTCTAGGCTTAGAAACCACTCAGGCCCACACCGACTGGATTTCAAAACAGCCACTAGGCCTCAACTAAATCCGTGCAGGTCTGACTGCCACCCACGCTGAACGGGAAGACACACAAACATCTGATACCATATGCCAAAGCCTAGGCCTCAAACATAAACAAACCCTGAAACAGGTCCTCCAGAGCTGTCCCTCTGACCACCGACCCACTTACAACTCAAACCTACATAAAATCAAGGTACCACTGACTGCTGCGCCCCCTTTGCAACCACCTCTGCTACACTTGGACCATCATATCACCTACACCTAACTCCGAACCACCTATTCCCCCCATATGGACCCCCCGCTGAACCCCAACCACCACTGCATATATATCCAACCCGAACTACCTACCCCATAGTATTACCTCCGTTGAACTCCAACCACCACTCCACCTATATCCAAATACACCATACTACTACAAAGCCAGCCACTTTGGAGATACCCCCTGCAAAGACATACTCGGACTCAAAATACTTGCCAAACTTTGGGAACCTTGTTTAGGATCCCCTACCCAAAACCATGATCAACAATCCCCAAGGCTTTAAGTATGTAAATTGAAAACACTCAAGAGTCCTCAACTCTCTTCTACAGACTTTGCCCACCAACGAACATATCTACCCTAACAATCTAGACCTGTCAAATCATAGTATGACAAATACATAGAAAAATCTAACTCGGACATGGGTAAAAGAACAAAAAGGCTGACCAACAAGCTTCCTCCGACCACCCACCCACAACGACCCAACAGCAACAAGGACAAACCACAGACCCCGAAACCACAAACAAAGACATACCAAAAATCTCAAATAAACCTCCATTTCGCCTATGGAGAAAGACGACATGTCCTCTGAAGAGGAAACCCTCACCCTCATACCCTAAACCCACAACATAACCTCAGATCAAGCACCAAAATGCAACAAGGTATCCAACCTATAATGCCACTACTCGCATAGATAGAGACTCGAAGTGCTACACTCCTCCATCTCCTCAGCACTGTCCCAAGTCACCGAAAACACCCAAAGATCTCAACTTTAGAACCAGAATATTGTACATGGAGGACTCCCTAACCCCCATAAAATACATCCAGACTACAAAACAAATACACTTCAACAATTACAAGATAAACTGGACGATCTAAACCCGCACAAGGAGAAACAACCTCAGAATTATTGCATACCTGAATCATACAAGGCCAAGACCTAATCCATTCATCACGCACGACTTAATAAATACCCTTGGAATAACACCACACACCACAACGATTACAAATTGATAGAATACATAGGTCGACCCCGGCCAGTAATCATAAATTACTAGATTTCAGGGACAGGAACTAATCCTACAAACCTACCGGAAATGAAAAACTTGGAAGTCAGCAACCATAAACTCTTCTATTTCAAGACTTCTCAGCGGCAGTAAGCGCCAAAAGGAAAGCCTTCAACCCAATCTGCCAATACCTACATGACCACAATATAAGATTCCAAATGCTATACCCAGCTAAACTGAGGGTACTGACAATGGCAAATCCCAACTTTACACCACACCGGAGGAGCGTTCATCCCACTTTTGGGAAATATTTAAACAACTCAACAGCCAACTTCCATAATACCTGATACGGATCTACAAAATGTTTAGGGCTCAAACCAGTTGGATCTACACCCAACGTTACCACAACTGTTCTCTTTAATGTTTATTAGTTTACACACAATTATACTTTACTGTTATATTTTAATTGATATCATAGTTATATGTTTTGCCTACCCTATTCTTTACCTTTCAGCACCACCACCAAGTCGCTAGGAGGGACCCCAGGAGGGAGCCCACGCGAGACACCCCATCCACAGAGACAAGCCCTGATATCTCCCTGCTCGCTGGGACGGGGAATACAGGCAAGTTCACACAAAAACCACCACTCACACAACTCAAAACCATCATTTTAACTCAACCAGGTAAACTAAACCATGTTAAAATAGTCTCCTGGAATGTAACGACTAAACACACCAGTCAACGCAACAGAGTCCTCACACATCTAAAGAGAATACACGCACATAATCCTACTCCAGAGACACATTGGAACACTCCGAGAGGGATTCCTAAAGCTCCATGGATCTCACACTGCATATCACCTCACACACATCAAAATCCAAAGGGGTGGCTATACTAATACACAAGGATAACCAGCCACGGTGCTGGACACAGTAAGAGATCCTAGGGGCAGATTCCTGATCTTAGACCTAGAAATAAAAATCCAATATACACCATAGCAAACATCTACACCCCAAATAGCAAACACAGAGTTCTACTCCAATCTTTTGAGACAACTTTGACTAAACCAAAACACCAAATCCTCATTGGTGGAGATTTTAACACAATCTTGGATACCACCATTGATATAGGACCTAGCTAGCAAACACACACCACACCCACCACCCCCTCCTCTCCTGGAAATAATCTCACAAATAGGACTCTGCGACCCCTGGAGACTACAACACCCAACCACCAAAGATATAGCTTTTCTCCCATCCACACCACTCACACTCACGCATCGACTATTTCTTAATATCTAACGAATTATTTCCACTCACATCAAACACTTCCATAAATAACATACTAATATCAGACCATGCCCCACGAACTATCGATAAACTTAAACACACAATCTACAAGAACAGATCACTGGAGATTCCCACTTATCTTTACAACTCAGAAGATTTTAAGGTATTTATAGCCACCCAATGGCAAAACTATGTAGATGACAATATGATCCATATGGAGGACCCGCTCTCTTCTGGCGGGCCTCCAAGCAGTAATGAGGGGACATGTAATAGCAATTTTCTCTCATAAGAAAAAACCTAGAGGGAAAGATTCTCCCAACTTGACAGCAGTTCTCCGGGAGGCGTGCGCCAGTACATCAACGATCCCACAGAACAACACAGTAACACTATATATCAAACAAAAACTTACTGGACACATTCCTACTGGGACAAGCACATGGTCGTAGACGCCAGAAGAAACAAATACCACAGATGGGGCAACGAACAGGCACATGTCTAGCAAGATTAACTAAACCACAACGCTCACGCTGTCCCATACTACATACTTACTCTTTCTAGATTACTACATATTTTGTACAATACTCTTTCTACAATATTTTGAATCCCTATACACCACCACATACGTCCCCATCTACAGATGCCGATACTTACCGGAGCATCTCTCTCCCTCAACTTACAGTAGAACAACAGGAATCACTTAAACCGCCCAATAACCCAACAGGAATCTCTAAAGTCATCAAATCACTACACAACACCAAGAGCCCAGGCCCGACGGCTTCCCAGCAGAATATTATAAATTACTAAACCCTCATATATTCCCCATCCTCACAGACCTATATAATACATCCTTACTCAAAAAATCCACATCCAAAACTTTAACGATTCCCAACCATCCTACTGCTCAAACCAACACAAAGACCCAGATTAGTTCAATCCTACAGGCCGATATCATTATTAAACCAAGACTACAAATCCTACAAACAAATAATAGCGAACAGACTAAGCCATATCATGCCAAACTTAATCACAGACTCACATTAGGATCACCAAAGGCAGAAACACCAACAAAGCCATACCATAGCCACAGCCGCATAATCGCCCATTCCACCGACCCATTCCCAGGAGATCCTGCCAAGCTTAGACCCGACAAGGCCTTTGACAGAGTCTCCTGGGAATTCCTACATAAAATCCTCACCATACGCAATTTTGGATCTAATTTCATCAGATTAATTACATTTCTCCATATAAACCACCAACACCTCCCTGCTGATAAACAACACCAAATCACACACATTTCAAAACCCGTAGAGGGACAAGACAGTGATGCCCACTCTCCCCCCTACTGTTTAACCTGTATAAGACCCATTACTCAAAACCATATCCAACAACAAACAATTCACAGGCATCAAAATAGGCAAGCAATATCTAAACGACTCCTATTTATATCCAAACCCTTACAATTCTACCAGCTATAATAAATGATCTAACACAGTTCGGAGACTGTCAGGACTGCAAATTAACTATAACAATCTGAAGCATTCTTCTAGGAACCGCTAACCCCCCAGACTGGTCAAACAACTTCCCATTCAAATGGGCTGATACTGCCATAATATACCTGGGAGTCATCTCCCCAGACAAATAGATTCACTATATTCGAAAAACATCCCCCCACTTATAACGCGAATAACAAATACACTGACAACATGGGTAAAATTCCCTCTATCCTTTACAGGACGAGCCAATCTCATAAAAATGATTTTATTCCCCAAACTTCTTTATCTACTACAAAACACCATTTTCCGCAAATACATATGGCATAACAAACCTTCACGAATTAATTTCAACACCCTCACACTCCCAAAAAATAAAGGAGGCATCAGCTTTCCAAATATTGAATTATATATATATATAGCCCTCCCACCTCAGAATAGTCAGGGACTGGCTGCACGCCTCCTCAAACTATACCCGCACAGACCTAACCAACAACTCTGTGGCCCCCAGTCCCTGTCTTCGTTGCTGCATACCCGTTTTTTGGATCTGCCGGAGGAGAGCAGGGACAACCCTCTGTTGATGTCAGGCTGGAAAGCATGGAACAAAGCCCGCTCTGTGATGGGCCTGAAACAGTCCCACTCATTATGGCTACCATTCACTAACCACCCGAATTTCCAGGATGGGAGAGCCCATACAATATTCCATAGATGGAATATTGGGGATAAAAACAATCCGAGAGCTTGTAGACACACATACTAGACATCCCCTATCATTCTCACAGGCGAAAAACAAATTCCCTATCATTGGACCAAGTTTCTTTCACTATCTACAAGCCAGCAGTTTTGTCTCAAAATCAATCTCCTACTTGGGAGAGACAGACTGGAACAACCCGCTAGATACACTCCTTCAATCCCCAGAACAAAGTCTGAACTCTCTGTCCAACTACCATAAACTTCTACAACACCACTACAATACCCAAACCATCCACCAAAAAATAAACCAATGGAAACAAGATATACCCACATAACAGAAGATATCACGCAGGATATTGTCAATCTGCATACAAAACATCTTCCAGCAATTTCATACCATGAGATGACCCTAAAACAACTACACAGGGGCTACATCTCACCATACAGACTGGGAGGATCAAATCTGCCCCAGACCTTGTGCCCAAAATGCAAAGACCCCAAACCAAACCTTTTTCACTGCATGTGGTCTTGCCCAGTTATTCAAAACTTCTGGAAACAAGTGGCAATATTCTCCACACAACACCTAGTAACTATGTCCCCCTAACCCCACTCTGGGCAATATTTGGATATACGATGACACAAACCTCTCACATCACATTAGGAGCAAAGAAACTGCTCCTCAATATATCGCTGCTCAGCCAGGAAAACCATACTTCAACAATGGATAACCCCCACCCACCATCCATGAAACATTCAAAACTTACTATCATATTTATCGAATGGATTGGGTGAGGCAACGTTAACAGAGAAAACAAAGTTAGCCATCTTTAAGCTGTGGGAAAGCTCCACGGTATTCTACCAACACATATTAAGCAAAATATCCATGACTGCTTCCACATAACGGAATGGTACACAGAACAACCCTGAGCAATAACCCTCCAATCTCTCTACCATAAATATTCACACAAGTCAACCCGTGCGCACTCCCCTCCCACTCCAACCATCAACACACCTGGCGCTGACGTGTTAATATCACTGTAATCAACTAGATAGTTATTGATATTAGTAGTCCGCAACTTATTTGTGGCAGGTTAAGTAATAATAAAAAATAACAGCAAGGTCAGAGATGCAGACCAATAACACTCCTAAGAACCAGCCAATATACTAAATGATTAATGTTATTCATATGTTAAACTTATCTACCAACTACCAACTGGAAATGTTCTTACTGTTCTTTTTCTTTGTTTTCTGCTAATAACCGTTATTCATACAAATGTATACCCCAAATATTCCCACCTTTTCTGCATTCTGTAAACTCCCATCTCTGATCTTAATAAAAATATTATAAAAAAAAAATAACAAATCAAAGAATCACAGAGGGAAAGGATCAATGGGAAATGTTTTTTGATAAATATGTTTGCATAATAACTGTAATTATAGCAGATATGTGCAACAGTGATGAATCATAAATATTGACATATATTATAACTCCGCATAACCCAAAACCATGGGTAAGTAACACAACTGGTAAAGAAATGTAGGTATTACCTTGAGGCCATGCTTCCCCTCGCTTCTGCTCCTGCTCCCCCTCATTCCTCATGCACTCACAACCGCATTCAAGCTAATATCCAACTTTGTACGTACACGGTATTAACCATAATGGGGGAAAATCCACTGGACACTTTTCCTCCACATAGCTTTACAGCCCTGTACTAATACTGATAGTGACACAATTAAATACTTAGTAATCATCACTAAATTCCCCAATAATTCTATTACCTAAACATAGCCACTCTTTTAGACTCTGGGTAGAGTGCAACTAGTTAAAATATATTTTTACCTAAGATCCTAATACAGTTCAAAACTCTCTTACCTACACATACCACTCCCTTTCTTCAAAAAATTAAGCAGTTTTATTTTCTGTCCTTTATTTGGAATAATGGTAGGGCTAAGAATTGGCCTCAATAAATTGCAGGCACCCAAAGAACTAGGCGGTCTGGCACTCCCAACATACAACTATACTTTGGGTGTCCCAGCTCGATACTTACAATGCTGGTTTATCCCATACAAAACAGACATATGATGCTACAGTACATCACAGGCCCATGCATGGCATATCTGGAGGCCCAACACTACATAGAATAGGACAAGGCACTACACTATATAAACAGTCACAAAAAAACTGGTATCAGACTAACCACCTGATGGAGCCTAACCACTATACACACATGCCATTATGGAGTAATAAACTTCTCCCTGAACTACAAGGATTACCCAGGAGATTTCTTGGAAACATTTGGGGTCGTAAACTGGGAGATCTCATACAAGACTCTGGAATTATCCCCTTCCAGAACCTACAAGAAAAACACAAGCTACCCAACTCAATGCACTACCAATACCTGTAAATTGGACATGCACTCAAGAAATACATCAAACAACTTCACAATGGCCCTACTAAACACTCCATTATTGGAGTGTAATACGCACCCGGGGACTTCGAGGCATGATCTCAATACTTTACACCTCCCTTACAAGTCAAATCACAAACATGTATTAATAACTCAAAGCCCAAATTGTCAGTAATCTACAAGATTTGGATGGTAAACAATGGTCGGAAATATAAGCTCCCATACTATGCCTCACCAGTAATAAACAACAAACTGATACAACTCAAAATAATCCATCAAGTCTATTGCTCGCCCAAACAACTGAAACACTTCAAACCCCCCAACTCGTCAGATGCCCTAAATGCTACAGACCAGATACAGATTTTATACAGCTCCTCTGGAGTTGCCCCAAAATTTCCAAATTCTGGGAACAATTGATTCAGTTCTTAACTTAACTCTCACCCCACCCCTTAAAACCTCACTAGAACTATGTATATTCGGAATAACTGAACAAGAAATATGGTCTAGTCATGAACTAATGTTCTTCAAGCAGCTCTATTCTAAGCTCGTAAAACAATCACTCTGAGATGATGTCACATAAATGCCCAAAGGTGAAGACCTAGATTCAAATTAATACTGAGACCTACCCCTTTTGCAAATCCTTTATAAGCATAGGAATTGCCCAGACAAATTTTTAAAAAATCTGGGAACCTGGACCGAATCTACACTCACAATACATGATCAAATCACCAACAAACAGTGTGGAAACCAAGATTAAGCTTGAATCTACATGTAACAGAATATAATATAAAGAGCTATAAACCTCTGTGCCTTGAATTTAAGAGTTACCAATATAAATAATGTAAAATGTCAATGTTAATTCTACAACGTTGGTGAATACAAATAAAACAAATTTTAAAAAAAATTACAATCATATCAAACTTTTTACAACCCTGTAATTTGCTTTCTTATCTCAAAGTTCCTGTTGGGCATAATGGGAACAGCTGTCACAGTGTTTTACCTATCTGAAATAGCTGATAATCATATCACACAGTCTGTACACAGACGCCAATATATGGCAATGCTTTTACTGTTATCAGTTTAAGTTACAGTTTGCTTCAAAACACCAATATTTCCCATCTGTGTACTGTTACAGTAATGTCATACTTAATCTGATAATTAATGGTTTTGTTGTAATACTGACTTCATTGTGTATATAACGGGCATGCCACAGTCTGTTTTTTCTTATTTGACTTGCTTGTGAAGGTTCTCATCATCCAGGTCATGGTATATCTGTTGTATTCAATTATCAACTGGACTTGAAATGTAGTTCTTGAAGACGTTTCGCTAGTCATCCACTGGCTTTCTCAATTCAGAATGACTTGTACAAGAATCTGTGGCAATTATGTACCCTGGAAAATCCCAATTAGCATATCACACAGGTGTTAAGGGTGTGATTAGATAGTGCGAGGGTGTTTAGGAACGCCCAGAGTAAGGTGTTAAACACTCAATTGTACATGGCAGTACATTTGGTGTCGAAAAGCCAGTCGGATGACTAGCAAACGTCTTCAAGAACTACATTTCAAGTCCAGTTGATCTAATTGAATACAACAGATTTATTTGACTTACCTTCACAGATAATAGGTATGTTCTGTGTGTTCTGGGATCAATTTAAGATCATTTTTCTAAAGTAATGTTTTAATTTATTATTTTGATCAATTTAATTTCAACTGTTGGACTTGCTAACTGGAGCAATTTACCGTAAAGAGGCTTTTCAATGTGAATCCTTCCTGCTAGTAAATAAATTGTGCTCTTGGGGGACTTGGGGAGTTGAACTATCCTAGCCCAGCTTTTTATTTAATGTACATAACCCACTCCCGCTCTGTTTGGGTCAGTAAGAGATGCATCAACATTGTCCTGTGAGTAATGCAGGAAATACATTCTTCAATGTACAGTAGTTGGTAGATCTTAAAGGGCATGTCCACCCTTTATACAAACTTTATGTATATTATAGTCCATCCCCAACCCCAACCGCTATAATTATATTCTCAGTAAGTCCCCCGATCATTACTTACCTTACCTCTCTTCTTCGCCGCACGCCCCGGCCCTCTGCTTGCACGGAACTGCAAGCAGGGCAGGACCGGCATCCGGTCTGTGATTGGCTGAAGGCAGCCAAACTGGACGCGGCTGCCGGCTGCTCAGAACGGCGAAGGAGAGAGGTAAGGTAGGTAATGATCGGGGGACTTTCTGAGAATATAATTATGGCGGTTGGGGCTGGGGGAACATGGACTACAATATACATAAAGGGATTTACGCTAGGGGGGAGAACAAAGCGGGTGGAGAAGTAGGGGGAGAAGGCTGCAGTGTGCATGCCAACTTCTCCCGGAGGGGAGACAGGAGGCAGAGTCCTATATGCACTCTGCTATCCCCCTGGGGCCAGTTTTTGAGACTTTGGGGGGGGGTTACAGGAGAACCATTTGGACTGAGATGTAGGTAAGGATTTTACTACACTACAGATGGGGCCAGTAGTGGGGGGGGATTATAGTTGTGGGGTGGGACATGCCCTTTAATTTGAAAGCTTTTCTATCCAGAACACCTATACATTCTCTAGTTAAGTTGCATTTGCATACATGTAAGAAGTTATATCTGTAACTTAAAAGGCTTTTATGTTGTTGCCAGTACCTATTGGCCACACCTCTATAAAGGATTTGTATGTATGTATGTATAATATTATTTATAAACCCTGTACATTAAAAAATACAAACAAGGGGATAAGTGCAAGCCATTAACACAGATAAAAATTTATTAAATGAAATACAATTTCATCATACACGATTAAGAAATATATATATATATATATATATATATATATATATATATATATATATATACCCCGTATAACATATAAATTATGTATAATTGATACAAGTGCAACAAGCCTTGACACATTAGGAATGAGATCCCCTCCCAAGAACTTACAATCTAAGTGGGAGGGAACATACAGATACAGTGTGGGGGGGGCTGCCTTTTTTTTGTCTCCATTCTGTTCAGTATACATAAGGGATTTACGCTAGGGGAGGGGGAGAACAAAGCGGGTGGGAGAAGTAGGGGGAGAAGGGCTGCAGTGTGATGCCAAACTTCTCCCGGAGGGGAGACAGGAGGCAGAGTCCTATATGGACTTGCTATCCTCCTGGTGGCCAGTTTTTGAGACTTTGGGGGGGGTTACAGGAGAACCATTTGGAGCTGAGATGTAAGGTAAGGATTTTACTACACTACAGAGTGGGGCCAGTAGTGGGGGGGGATTTAGTTTTGGGGGTGGACATGCCCTTTAATGTGAAAGCTTTTCTATCCAGAACACCTATACATTCTCTAGTAAGTTGCATTTGCATACATGTAAGAAGTATATTCTGTAACTTAAAAGGCTTTTATGTTGTTGCCAGTACCTATTGGCCACACCTCTATAAAGGATTTGTATGTATGTATGATAATATATTTATAAACCGCTGTACATTAAAAATACAAACAAGGGGATAAGTGCAAGCCATTAACAGACAGATAAAAATTTAATTTAATGAAATACAATTCAATACATCGATAAGAAATATATATATATATATATATATATATATACCCCGTATATACATAAATTATGTATAAATTGATACAAGTGCAACAAGCCTTGACACATTAGGAATGAGATCCCTTCCCCAAAGAACTTACAATCTAAGTGGGAGGGGCAACATACAGATACAAGTGTGGGGGGGGGGCTGCCTTTTTTATTGTCTCCATTATGTTTTTTTGAAATGATAAAGTCTTAAAATGTACTAACATTCTTTAAAATAGCTCTGGTAGAATAGTGGTGTGGTGCTCGGCTTTCAAGACCGAGTACATGGGTTTGCGGGTTCACTTTCCCAAACTTTTATCTTTTACTGAAATGTTAATATTCTGTTTCTAGAAACAGAACAAAACTACTGTGCTACGTCTAGTTACCATTTTAACTACTCTGTGGCACCTTCCCATTTGGGAATTATTTAGCTGGTGCTGGGTTAACTCTTTGAATATTCTGTTTCTTACATCCTTACTGGGTAAGCAAAACTGCAAAGATTACTTTTGTTTTTGCATCTTTTTAAAACATAAAGTTTCAGGTATCTATAAAGCCCATACTGAAGTAGGCAAAAGATTCCCCAATTCTGGCATTTAAAGTGATGCACAGATTAAAACCTGTTGGGGATCCACCCAGAGCCATACACGTGATATTGAAGAGTGTAGATCTACTCATAGTGGCTCTGGGTGGCTTCTGTGGCTTCTGTCATCTGGAGGTCATAGCCTCACCATTGTACACTTATGGAATATAAAGTTCTTCTGAAACACATGAAAATTCATTTTATTTTTTAAAATAATGCTTAATGTACCTATTGAAATGTGCCGTGAGTTCCGAAAAATGTGTACAGGAAAAATGGATAAAAAGAAGAATACAGCCCAAAACTGGTGGAACAGCAGCCAGCAATGCATAAGCCAAACCTGTAATAAAAAAAAACAGAAAATGCATCTAAACAAGGTAGCACAAGTAACATATAACAATTTAGAGTTAAATATAAACAACCATCTTTAAAGAAGAGTTTATGTTGATAAACTAACCCTTACCTTGAGTTTAATAACGTAAAAGAGATTAAACACTGAGTGGTGTATTAAAGAGCACCCTTAAAACTAAAAACACCTGACATGTGCAACGCAATGTTGTGTGGAACTCCAACATCCACATGCAGATATAAGGGAGAGGACACAGGTTTATACGGAATTGGAGAATAACTAATAATTTATTAAAACCTGCGGTTACCAGCTGTGTAGGGTTTCATAGCACTAAGCCATTGATTTGAAGGTTTCAGCTGAGGTTGAGTTTCTCACCAATCATAAAGCAGGTTGTGAATCTGTGTCATTGGGTTCTCCGAGAGAAAATTCTCCCACACAGGGCATGATGCCAAGCGATAAATTAATTGTAAAGAAATATAAAATAACTTGGTACAAAATAAAAATATAATGACAATATTAAACGTATGCAGTGAAATTAGGAGGTGTGCTTTAAATAATAGGTTTATTCAAAAAGTGAACCTGTTTTGAATTAATTGTAGAACGGGAAGTAAAGGACTTATGTCTTACCTCCCATTCTTCAATTAATCTAATAGAAGCCAAGAATGAAGGGAGGAAACATACCTGCAAGCACAATCCACTGCTGGCTCCTCTGACAGGTCCTGACTGTTTCCCAGCTTTAACTAAAAAGTGCGGATGCACTATGGTTTAGTTAAAGTAGTAGGGACCTGTCAGAGTGCCCAGCGGTGACTCGCTTGCGGTTATGTTTCTTTGGCACCTGTTAGATTAATTGAAGAACAGGAGGCAAGACATATGGTAGCTCATTACCTCCTGTTTCAATTAATGCAAAAAAGGAATAGTCATATTAGAAATTACTATTTTTTTTCATTCAACATTTCAATAGATGGGATTCTAGCAATATCATTTTGACAGGTATTCACATTTGGGTCATGTTTACGATTGATATTATGATCAAACACAAAATGATTGAGCCAGGCGGTAGTTAGACATCACTCGAACCAGGAGACAAGTGTATAGTGTACAGCCAACATTACAAAGAGCATTTCTAAATTCTCTTCAACCTCCATCAGGATACACATTCACAGACGCAGATGGTACGGAACAAGAGTTTCCAGAGAATATTCATTCCATAAATATTGACACTAGAATTACCCAGTACAAAATAAACAAGTTGTTATTAAAAAAACAAAGGTTATGGATTTGTTATCCTTACTAACCTTGTGGAAGCTGCATTACACCTGTGCTCAGTCCCGATATGATGTCTCCTAGTAGATATTCCTTTACTGGATACCGTGGTAACCATTTAATAGGGAGAAAACTGTAAAGCTGAGATTTTGCCTTTTTGGTTGTACAGCTGCAAAATAAACCAAAATATTGGAAATTAGGTATACTCTTAATTATAGACTTAAATGTTCACTTTAATTAATTATACTAACGCAGAGAGATAGGAGGATTGATTGCCCTACCTCCCATTTATTGTTTTGTTGAGGAGCTACAGCACATTCATTTTTCAACTGAGCTAAAAGATAGTGCTGAAGCCAGGAGTAAGACTGGCAGAATCAGTTTTCTGTGCTGGCGCTCCTCACAAAACAATATTGGAGGTAGGGATCAAAATCCTTCCTGCCCCAGGAACCTTTTGCTTTAACAGTTTTTAAAAAAAAACAACAACAAAAAAAACCTTTACATACACTATAGTTCTCCTTTAAGAACAATTACACTCACACCCCCAGTTCTCTTTTTATCCATGCATTGTACGCAGGATAAGGAACTAAAACCCTAGGTCCTCACCCTTGGGTTCTTTATTAGATAAGCTCTTAGAATCTAAAGTTTTCTTTGCTGCTCTGGTCCCTCTTCTGGGTATGTGATGGGGCCAGTAGGAAGACTGCCTAGACACTAATGGATTGAGGGAAATGGAGAATACTGGAGCAGTGAAGGAAACTAAGTAAAGTAATGCTTATCTAAGAAGAACCCAGGGGTGAGTACCTAGCGGTTAGGTCTTCATCCTGGGTAGAATGCAAGTGTGGAGCCGGGAGGGGAAGTGAGTATAGTTCTCCCTTAAAAAACAATGAAATATGGTTATGATTTAAAATACTTTCCAGAAACTGAAAAATTAAACAGTACACCATTTACTTCAGTTCAGCCATTATTTCCCCTTTTACCTCTCCTCCTTTCGCAAATCCAGTTGCATGTCTTCCTATTCAGAGAGGTGTTGGACCAGTATAGGACCTGACTGTTGGGGCCCACCAGGAAATCTGAGGCCAGGGGCCCACCAGGAAAAGTTTAGGGGCCCACCTAAAATTTATATCTCTATTATTAATTTGCATATTTATCTTACTCCTACTGACTATTGTTTATTAAAATACATTTCTTACGGTCCCTTTGGCAGATCAACAAAAAATTGTACAGTAATAGTTGGGATGAATGATTTTTTCAGTAATGGGCAATTAAAATATTAATTATATATGGGGGCACTCGTGAGCAGCTTCAAGAAAAAACCCACGGATACCCACAAAAAACTGACCGACAGCAACAGGAGATGCCCCTAATGCCAGTCAGGGCAAAAACAACGACGGCGGTGAGGTCCCTCCAAGCATTCCGCCATGGTACGCAGCAACCGCCAGGCCTAATGGAGGAAGAGGAACCAGACCCACATGGGAAAAGCCCGCGAAGGGAACATTCCACCACGCCGGAGTTCACACAAGGCCTCCTAGCACAGATGCGCACCCTGCTCAAAGAGGAGCTACAAGCCGCAATAACCCTGCTACGGACTGGCTAGGGGAACTTGGCAAAGAAATCTGCGACATGGAAACACGCCAAGACGACCTAGCCGAAGCAATCACTAATACCCAGACGAATCAGAGGACCTAAGGCAGCCAATCATAGGCTCATGCTCCAGATAAGGACCTGGAAAATCGCTCCCGAAGTAGCAATCTAAGGTACGAGGGATCTCAGAATCCTTCGCCAACACCAAGAAACAATCCAAGAGATATTCCAGTCACTACTACCAGATGAAGCCTTAGAAAGACTGGAGTGTGACAGGGCACACAGGGCCCTCACGAAACCCCCAAGAGAAAACATGGCGAGGGATATTATCGTAAAACTACATACCACGACACGAAGGAGAAACTCCTCCAAGTAGCAACGAAAAGCCACCACCGCTCTGGAATACAAAGGAAGCCGCTTCCAACTCTACGCGGACCTGGTCCTCAGACACTACAAAAAGAAGGGCTCTGACCGCAATACTGGCAGACAAACTGATCCGCTACAGATGGGGCTCCATTCAAATTACTTTTTACCTGGAACGGTACAAACTACAATATCGAATCAGCAGAGAAGGAAACCGGATAATGAAAACCCTGGGATCCGTTCAATTGTGAAGAAAACAATGTTTATAGTTGACATAAAAATGTTTGTTTAAAGGTGGAGAAAGTGGCAGCTTTTTTCTTTTTTTTTTCCTTCCTCTTCTTCCTTCTATCCCATAGAAAATGTGTGAAGCTCAGAGGTTATACATCAAAATAACATATCCCAGAAATTAAAATGTCAGGATAAACTTCAATGAAGCTGAAAGTTATAAAGGCTGACCATTAACACGGGAGACCGATGTGTATCTCTAAAATGGGGTGTGAGGGGAGGGAATGGGGAAAGACCGAAACTACAAAGGAAAAGTTATGTACAAATGTAAAGATATATGGTCTGGTACAGTGTGTGTAGACTTTTGCCGTATCACCCAGCCGGCTTTATGGTAGACAAACCCCAAAGGCCCCTTCCCAGTCCTTAAGCAGCCCCACTCATCAATAACCGCTAAGCCGGGGCTGAAGTGGGCGAGAAGAATCACACACCCTTAGGAAAATCTGTATATAATGTAATATCAGTACCACAAAACTGTGTACGAAATGTATAAAAAGAGGTTAACAATATGGGTAATAACCCATAAAGGTACAAGCTGATACTGGGCAACCCTCTATCGCCCACCTAACTAACCCAAATATCCCTTTTTTTTTTCCCTCTCCCCCCCTCTTACCCCCCTCAGAGGTGAATGGGGTTAAAGCAATTCAGCAATACAAGCAAGCTACTATAATAAACAAAGCACTGTTAGATCAATATTTACTAAAAGTTTAACTGACTGAGGACTATGAGAAGGTCTATTGATTAATATAGGGACAATCCCGGTCTCAGCTCCCCACTGGGAGCCTACCCGTCAGTCCACACACAAAACCCAATAAAACTACCCCCATAAATGGTGGTATATATAACAAGAATATATATATAGGGGGGCTCCCCCGGGTGAATCTACAAAATATAAGCAATTTCGGGTGGGGGAACTGAGAAACCCCCAAAAAGAGTCTCCCGAACCTCCGGACTAGAGAGAGGCGACACTCTACACACTAAGTAATATTTTAAGATCCACAAGTCGACAGTATAAAACTTAAAGTTCCAAGTTAACTGTTAAATTAGAACATAAGTTTTCATTTCACCTATTACCGCCCTATTCTCTTTTGTTTTTTTTTTCCTTCTTTTCTCTTCCCCCTACACAGATCCCAGCTGTGACCACGCAGACAGTCATGAAAAAAATATCCATACAGAAACAAAAACGATACAAAACCAAACAACCATCATACTACAGCCAGACCACTAACAAACTTATCACACAAACCACAATTAAAAACAACCAGCGCAACCAACCAAATCCCACATAATACACAAAAAAACAAACAAAGAACAATACATGATATGCATAAACACACATGGAGAGGATTAAACTCACCAACGAAAAGATCAATAGCGTTCAAAAACTACCAGACTACAAACCACATATTACTTCTGGCATGAAACCCATTTTACAAATAAATCAGCCCCAAAATACCTAGAAAAAACATTACACCCCACTTCATCTCAGCAATGGGCCCCTCAAAAAAGAAAGGGGTAACCACCTTTTCCATAACTCATAAATATAACAATACAAAAAACAACAGCTGGCCCTGAAGGCGTAAACCTCCTGGTCAGATGCCTTACGACTCCGAAGCATATGTACTACTTAACATATAAGCTCCAAAACACAACAACACAAATTCCTAATTGAAAACTATCTCCAAAAATCAAAAACTCAACACCCCCAATACCTTAATAGCAGGAGACTTTAATATACCCATAGACCGTAATGGGACAGATCGAACACTTCAAAACTAAAATTTAATAGAAAAACACTAAAAAAAACTATCTAACCTAATACAACGATTACAAATGAAGGATATTTGGAGGGAAAAAAATCTAAACTCGAGGGAATATACATACTCTCACCCCCACATAAATGCTATGGGAGACTCGACTACTTCATGGGCTCATCACACATCTCCGAAATACAGAGACAGCATCTATAAAACAATGTGTCTGGTCAGACCATAAGGTAGTAAAATAGTTACAAACACTAACAAAACAAAAACCACTATCTATAGATGGAGACTTAATGAATCATTACTGTCCGACAAAGGCCTAACCAACCAATTAACAAAAGATATCACTGAATACTTCTGCTAAACGATACAAATCCAATAAGATTCCCCTGCATGTGGGCAGCACATAAGGCATATATACGTGGCATACTTATACAAAAAGCCTCACAATTAAGAAAATAAGAATACAAACAACAAAAGAAATCGAACAGATACACACCTTAGAAACAGAACACATAGAAACAAACAACAAAGATATCCTAGATACATTAAACTAAAAAACAAGAACTACATGCAATATTCTCCACAACCGTAGAAAAAAAGCTTAGATGGAAAAAACATAACTACTACCACAAAGGAAATAAAGCTGACAGACTGCTTGCAAACCTATTGAACCCCAGGAAAAAATACACATCAATAACCAAAATATACACACAAGCAGACCCTAACCTCAAACCCAGACCTGATTTACAAAATATTCCACTCATTCTACTCAACGCTATATATACAAAAACGACAAGCAAACCAACAAGAAACCACAACCTTCATACAGAAACATATGCCAACCAACACACTCACACCTGATACGCAGAAAAGAACGGCCAACCCAATCACACCAGAAGAAATAACTCAATCCATCAAACAAATAACACCACAAATTGCCAGGACCTGATGGATTTTCAGGAATATACTACAAAAAACTTCACACAACTCACCCCACATCTAACAAAGCTGTTCAACTGTTTCATGGCAGGAGACAAAATGCCTACAGACATGAACACAGCAAGTATTCTCACTAATACCAAAAACCGGTTAAATCACCACTAGAGCCTAAAAACTATAGACTTATCTCACTAAAATCAGGACCTGAAGATCCTCACAAAAATCTTAACAAACAGAATTTTTACACATTTTTACCAACATAATACAAGACCAGGTAGGCTTCACCTCAGGCAGGCAGCAGGGAGACAATATAGGCGAATATGCATATAATATCCTATATGAATACAAACAAAATAGCCGGCTGCATCGTCTCTCTCGATATGGAAAAAGCCTCGATAGTCTCAGCTGGCAATACCTGGTAACCATTTTGAAACAATATAAATTCCCCACCCCCTTTCAAATATACTGAATGTTTATTATTCTAACCCTACAGCATCATTACACATACCCACACCACATATCGACTCTATACAATACAGAGAGGAACAAGACAGGGGATGCCCCATCACCTATACTATTTATACTGGCGATGGAACATAGCCAACGCCAATCAGAAACAATCCCTTAGCAAAGGAGTAAAACCTTAAAAAAAAAAAAAAATACAAAATAAGCATGTTTGCAGACGACATAGCCCTCACATTAGCAACACCATTAACATCACTGCCACACCTATATCCAGTTTACAGGAAATCGCGACAATCTCGGGACTCACAATAAACCAGGACAAAACCGAACTGCTTCCCATCAACCTCACAGTACATCAAAAAAAATTGATATCTCTAAATTTTCAAACAAACTGGAAAGAAACAGGTCTTCAATACTTAGGAATATGGTTGACAGCCAATATGGAAGTATATATATAAAGCCAATTCCCAGAAATATACAAAACAATACAAAAAGATATAAATAAATGTATCTGTTGTATTCAATAGATCAACTGGACTTGAATGTTAGTTCTGAAGACGTTTCGCTAGTCATCGACTGGCTTTCCAATTCAGAAAGCCAGTCGGATGACTAGCGAAACGTCTTCAAGAACTACATTTCAAGTCCAGTTGATCTAATTGAATACAACAGATATACCATGACCTGGATGAATGAAACCTTCACAAGCATATAAATAAATGGGATAAATTAATATTTCATGGATAGGGAGAATACATACTCAAAATGAATGTTCTCCCAAGAATTTATACCTATTCAGAACTCTAACAATCGGATACCAAAAAAAGAATTAGAACCACTACAGACACAGATATTAAATTCATCTGGTCACAAAAAAACCCAAGAATAGCTATACGTATAATAACCAGACCGATCGACCAGGGAGGACTCAGAGTCCCATCGTTATACAAATACTATTTGGCAGCACAACTGACCAAATAACATCATGGCACGCTACGTCCCCACAAGCACAATGGACCACAATAGAGACAGACTTGATAAACTCCAACACATATAGACACGGTACTATGGATCCCCACAACAAAAGAAAACTACCGCCAGAAACCAGTAAACTTACAATTACATCACTGAAAATATGGGATAGAATCAAAACACAACACAAACTACAAATAACCCTTCACTGATGGAAACAAAACACACTCCCCATGTTCCAACCAGGATCAACAATATAGGCTTATAGTGGTGGAAAGAGATAGGTATACACCGACTGATCCAATTTTATATTCAGGACCCCGTTAACAATGGAAAGCGTCAGAAAAACATAGACCACCACCCAGGGGTAATTTCCAACTAACCAAATAAACACTACATCTCAAAAATACACCAGAAAATAGACCCCATATCCAGCCTGACAGATTTAAGAGAATATGCTATAACAATCCTTCAGGCAGAGGTCACCTGTCTATGATATATAAAGGACTATTCAACCACCCCCATCAGAGAAACTTAAGTGTCTACAGAGCTGGGAACATGATATCCAGAAAACACGAGAGGAATCCCAATGGAAAGACAATTTACAATACAACAAAGGCAATTTAAATATCGCCTTAAGAGAGACATCACTCAAAGTATTATACCGCACAGAGTACCAACAACCTAATAAGATCTACCCGACAATAAACCCAAACTGTTTAGAGGATGAAACCAACAGGAGATATGTACCACACAGGTGGACATGCCCTGAAGCCTTAAGCTACTGGGAAAATATATTTAAAATTCTAAAAGAGTTTTAATAGTCAATATAAAGCCAGATCCGGAAGTCGCCCTACTAGGCAAACAGATAGTTACTCTCAATAAGCATGGTAATAAATTTGTGCAATACGCAATGTTAGGCAAAGATTCTTACTGGGGCACAATGGAAGACACCATACCTCTCAGTCAATAGATTTAAGGAAAGGCTTAACGACATATGTATCAATGAAAGACTATTTCATGTGATAAAGACTCAGTACCAATTTTCCATAAATGCTGGTCCACCTGGTTCCACAGTAATCACACATCCCATCTACCGGACTGGATGAGGGAATAACAGGAGAAACACAAAAAGAGACAGACGGACCAGAGCATCCAGACCTGCCAACTGAATTGTATATGAAAATACCTGATGATGTACTTTAACTAAACTGTAAACAAAAAAAATCTGTTTGAGTAATCCACCTGAACTGTATACGAAAATCATGATTGATCAGATCCAATGGCTGTGCTGATGAAACAATTCCCATATAAAACATACCGTGCTCATGACTGTATTCCAATTTTTTTTTCTGATTTATGTTTTTTTGTTCTTTTTGTTATTACTTACCGTATTGTTAAAAATTGAAAAATCAATAAAAATTCATTGATCACAAAAAATATATATTTTTCCAGTGTACAAATCCTTTAGACTGCATTAGTTTCAATAAATAGCAATACATATATTGTAGAACGTTTTTATTTCAACAAAATGACTGTTGTTAGTTCATTTGGTCAGTTTCAAAGGTGTCTAGACTTGAATGTACAATTTTCTGGCCACATGTCAGTTACCTTCCCCAACTGATATATTCAGCACATTGTTAGATTAATTCTTAACAAGATATTTAAGTATAATAAGTGGCCCCATTCTGGAAAGTAAGTGGGCTCCTCCCTTATTGCATTCAATCGAGGTGACATCACAACCAACAACTGACTGCTGAATGGTGCTGTATCCCATGCACATGCTCAAGCCTATAAAAAGCTCATTGACCAGAGGGAAGAGGCAGATACCTTTATGAGAAAGAAAGTTCTCTAGAGGAAACTACATAGTAACATAGTAATTGAGGTTGAATAAAGACATACAGTACATCCATAAGTCTAACCTTTTCACCTCCTTAACAGTTGATCCAGAGGAAGGCAAAAAAAAGCTTTAAAAAAAGGGAGGGGGGGGGACTCCTTCCCAACTCCAAACAGCAATCAGATACTATGGGAGAGCTCAAAGAAAAATACCCGTAAATAAAGTAGATCATATTACTCACCAACAAGACTGTATTAATTTACGGACAATGGATTTGGTTCATCTTTCCGCAAATGCAGCTGATCCTCTAGATATTCCTGGCTAAAAACTGGACGCTCAACACAGTACTTTTGTCTCTGGCAAAGAATTTCATCTTCCCAGGAATTATATTCCATAGCATAGTTCAGATCTTTGTTGTCTTGAAAAGCAGCTGAAATGAAATAATTAAATAATAATGCCATTATTTTTGTCGTCAATCCTAGAGATAGGTTGCTTTCCAGAAACATACAACTTCCTATGCCATATATATTCAAACCCTCCTACATTCATTATTAAATATCCTATGTGTAAAATACAACTGGATTTAATCTGCTTTGGCTTTTGGGAAGAAATCTTTCATGGTGCATTGGGCCGATCCTATGTTCTCTGGTATCACTATGCAGATATGACTAAAACCTTAATATTCATACATTGCAGATTTAGGTTTAAACGAGCCATTCATTTTAAACTTTTTCTTAAAGTACCACAGGGAAAACACACTCCCATTTAAATGTCACAATTGTTTCCTGTTATTATGGACAAATGTCACGATTGTTTCCGTTTATTATGGACAAAAGGCACACACTTGAGGCCTTAATTTGTGCATTTTGGCTGCTGCCATACAGAAAATGTTTGCAAATGGAGATTGCACTTTTCTTAGTGTTTTATGGTGACCCTCAGCATTCACAACACCTCATATGTCATATACTGAAATGCATATGAATTCATCCATTAAATTCTACATCATAGAAAATGCCTCTGATACTTGATATATATTCAAGTCTAGGGTGAAATTGGTGTACACTGCAACCTAAGATCTTGTTTTTGGTAGTATTTAAAGGGCAGGCTGCAAGAAACAGTAAGCCGTTTAAACCCACTTTGCCCTAAACAACCCACGTTATTTTAAGCTCAGTGTTTTTAGGGTTTTTTTGCTTGCATTAGAAATGTCCCATTAATCAGGAATGGATTATAGAATGAAAAAAAAAACTCAACAGGATACAAACAATTGCAAACAATATAGGGCCAATGTGCTATTTGCAGCAAGTGCATGTATATACTTTAAGTACCCTTTGGTGGCGATATACGACCAGTCTTTAAGACTATACTGGACTATATGTGGTACATTAGTGTAACATTTTTAACACCAGCAAATAGCTGCATAAGTTCATGCAATGTGCAAAGAGTAGCAATGGCCTTGGATATTGAATCAGAGGGCAATCTAAAAAAAACCTTCATCATGGCATATTTTTTTACATGTTATCACAATTTATAGTCTGTTTTTTTACAGAAAAGCATCTAACGCAAGTCAAAGGTAGGCAAAACAATGTATTTGATGTGTGAATTTCCCCCCCCAAAAAAAGTATTAAACACATAAAAACTCAATTGCACATATATGTATTAAAGTATCCTTTTGTCCTTAGCCAAAAGGCGAGAAAATCACATTATCTGTGCATAATAGCCCTTAATGCCTAGCCCTTAATGCCATGTAATTGAAGAGAAAACAACATCATTGATGGCACTGTTGGCCCCACATACTAGGAGGACAGACTGTTGTGTGTGAAAAAAGCAGCCGCGTCCAACAATTAGCCACGAACGAGCATGCGGGCATGTTCGATCGTGCGTTTGTCTAAACAAATGGTCGGCCACAAGAAGAACCCATACAATAATTTGGCCCGATCGGCATACACTGAAAGGTCATGTCAGGTCAGGTATGGTTGTGTACCCAGCTTACAGTGTATAAAAATTTGTTTTTATGGTTGTTTCAGTTTATACTTACTCCCTGGAAAACTCTGGTCAAGTGGAAAGATTACAGTAATTAATTGCAGTAATTACAGTAATTGTAATTTGCTTTTTTCCTGACACCCATAGACAATCTCTATGAAAAAAAAGTCAGATTTTACATTTACCCACCCAGAATTTTGTCTTATTTAATCCCTGCCTGTATTTGTAAGCACAGTAACAATATCAACAATCTTAGCCATTTTCTGTTGACATATGTACAAACTGCAATATGCATACTTCTTATTGAGGAACTGCTGTTCTCAGTACTGTGTGTCTTCCTAGATATTAGGAAAGTGTGTATGGAAAATCTTTAAAATATTAAGTCCAACCATAATAAGAGTGAACTGCTTCTTTTGCAGATATGCATCTTGAATATATATCCAAAGCAATAAATAAAAAAATGATTAAGGGTGTTTAAAGGGTAACTGCGGTCTCAAATTCTTCCAAACTAGTAAGAATAAATAAAAAGCCTTCCACTGTACCTTCCAAATAAAACCTAAATCACTCTCTAGATAAAATTTTGTGAGAAGTATTGCTGGAAAATGCTTGTGAAGGTTCTCATTCATCCAGGTCATGGTATATCTATTGTATTCAATTAGATCAACTGGACTTGAAGTTTAGTTCTTGAAGACATTTCGCTAGTCATCCGACTGGCTTTCTCAATTCAGAATGTAATAGTACAAGAATCTGTGGCAATATGTCCCTGGAAAATCCCAATTAGCATATCACAGCCAAGAGTTAAGGGCGTGATTGGATAGTGGTAAGAGGTGTTATAGGAACGCCCAGAGTAAGGTGTCAAAACATCATGTTACCGCAGCAACTTGAGCAGCAGCAGTTGAGTTGGCTTCCCAAAAGATACCCATGCAGCTGCCACGATTAAATATTGCAATGGCGCCTCTTTAAGTGCAACTTTTTAATGCTAGCTATAGCCTGATGAATGGACACTAAACTGAAAAAAAGGTTACCTTATCCATTCTATATTTTTAGCACTGTCAGGAACTGATCCCTTTGGGTCTCAGATCTCCCTGTCACTAGTTCTCTTTCATATCCTGTTCAGCTCACTCCTAGTTAGTATGGTCTTCTCTCTATGTATCCACCCCTCCCAAAACTGAGGCACAAATGGAGTGTGAGCATGTGCAGTGGGGATGATCTGTACCCCACTACAGCCAATAGCATTACACCAGTGGTGTGTTCTAGTGAAAGTAAAACTGCTTTGCTATGGGAAGAAACCAGCACTGGGAGCTGTAATAACTGCTTGAATCAAGTAAGATTTTCTTTTAGCTGTAGGAGTTTGAAGGTGTGTGTGTGGGGTGGAGAGGGGGGGGCTTTGTAATTGACTTCTTTAGGTACAGTGCTACATTGGAACTTAAAGCATAAGTGTTGTAAAACAAATATAAGTTTATTTGGAAGCAGCAGCTTTAAAAAAAAATTGCCCTTTCTTTTTTTTTTTTCTATGCCCCTCCTTCTGCCAGAAAATGCACTCTCCGTTGGGTCTGTGCGTGCACATCCTCGCCGCAGTGGATGCATGGATGGATGTCTGCGCACGTGATGTCATCTCACCTCGCCATGCTGTACACAAATACATTGCGATTACATCATGCGCGCACATGTCCGTGCATGCACTGATGTACTTCCCATGCACAGCAACGTTATGCACATGCACGCAACCAACGGAGAGTGCATTTTGAGGCCGAAGGAGATCCAGCAAAACACAGAGGGGTGGAGGTAAACTTCTACAATACAGATACAAGATGTCAGAAACTTTCCACAGGAAAGGTAGGCTCAGGAGGGGCATAGAAAAAAAAAAAGAAAAAAGGGCAAAAGTTTTTTTTAAAGCTGCTACTTCCAAATAAACGCAACTTTCTTGTCAACATACTGATAGGGAAATTAAAGTAGAGCCACACCAGTCTGAAGTCGATAGTAGAGATTTATTGGCAATGCATATAAACACATGTGCTGTTCACTCAACGGATGTGAGTGACCAAGATAGCTTGTACGGACCCCTTTCTTATACACAATCTTGACCATACGTCACAAGCCCATCCTATAGGAAAGGACTTGGCAGTCCCTTTTTACTTTTAGACATGGTAACCTTATATGGCCATTTGTTACCTTACACAACTTTAACAAGAACATATGTTATCCCTTGGACTAGAGATCCCAGAGGTCCAAGCTTGTACATACATTCCATATTCATGCACAGTCTACACAGTCATTGCCTAATGCATGTAGCTAATACAGTTTTCTATACAATGATAACATTGATAAATTAATAATCTTTAACAATACGTATCCTTTAAGTAACACAGACAGCAGCTAACTGCAATACTGGGTATCTGCACAGAAAGAGCACAGAGAAACAGATAATGCTTATTCCTTCCCCGATCTTAAAGGGGAACTGTGGTTTCCAAAGAAGTTGAGTTTAACTAAAGGCCAGTTTCCTACTTAAAAAGCCATCAACCACTTCTCTATGTGCTCCACAGCCCAAGATATAAAGAAAAGACTGACCAGAAAGTTAATGGGTGGGAGGCTGACATTCTAAGGCTTCTCCTGCACAGTGCTGCGGCGAGCACAGCCTCAGACCCCTCAGTGTGTGAGGAGGACAGAAGTTCCTCCTCTTCTGCTGTGTGAAGTCCTGACAGAGTAGGTAAGGGAATCTACAGCCCTTCTTTCCACTATGTGAAAAACAGCCTTTTCAGCAGTTTTCACTCTGCCTGAAAAGGCTGTTTCCACAGAGTTTATCTTTTAAAGTTGTCTCCATTATGTTTTTTTGAAATGATAAAGTCTCTAAATGTACTAACATTCTTTAAAATAGCTCTGGTAGAATAGTGGTGTGGTGCTCGGCTTTCAAGACCGAGTACATGGGTTTGCGGGTTCACTTTCCCAAACTTTTATCTTTTACTGAAATGTTAATATTCTGTTTCTAGAAACAGAACAAAACTACTGTGCTACGTCTAGTTACCATTTTAACTACTCTGTGGCACCTCTTCCCATTTGGGAATTATTTAGCTGGTGCTGGGTTAACTCTTTGAATATTCTGTTTCTTACATCCTTACTGGGTAAGCAAAACTGCAAAGATTACTTTTGTTTTTTGCATCTTTTAAAACATAAAGTTTCAGGTAATCTATAAAGCCCATACTGCAAGTAGGCAAAAGATTCCCCAATTCTGGCATTTAAAGTGATGCACAGATTAAAACCTGTTGGGGATCCACCCAGAGCCATACACGTGATATTGAAGAGTGTAGATCTACTCATAGTGGCTCTGGGTGAGAAATCTCTGAATTTGGTTGGGGCAAAATTAGCACCATTTTTAACGATAAGAACTTTTATTGAATAAACCTGATTATGTGATCTGCTGCTCTCATCATCACTCTGCTTCTCTCACTCCATGTACACTATTGATTTGTGGGTGCAATGACAGGAGCACTGTGGAGTGCACCAGATTGCTGTGTTTTACAACAAGCATACCTATATTGTGACTTCTGTTTTTCTGTATTTCTCAAAATGATTAAAATAAATTGTAAAAAAAATCTTCTGTCATCTGGAGGTCATAGCCTCACCATTGTACACTTATGGAATATAAAGTTCTTCTGAAACACATGAAAATTTTATGTGTTTTTTAACACATTTTTAACATATTTTTTAAAATAATGCTTAATGTACCTATTGAAATGTGCCGTGATGTTCCGAAAAATGTGTACAGGAAAACTGGATAAAAAGAAGAATACAGCCCATAAACTGGTGGAACAGCAGCCAGCAATGCATAAGCCAAACCTGTAATAAAAAAAACAGAAAATGCATCTAAACAAGGTAGCACAAGTAACATATATAACAATTTAGAGTTAAATATAAACATCCATCTTTAAAGAAGAGTTTATGTTGAAAAACTAACCCTTACCTTGAGTTTTAATAACGTTAAAAGAGATTAAACACTGAGTGGTGTATTAAAGAGCACCCTTAAAACTAAAAAAACACCTGGCAATAACCTAATAATTTTATTAAAACCTGCGGTTACCAGCTGTGTAGGGTTTCATAGCACTAAGCCATTGATTTGAAGGTTTCAGCTGAGTTTGAGTTTCTCACCAATCATAAAGACAGGTTGTGAATCTGTGTCATTGGGTTCTCAGAGAGAAAATTCTCCCACACAGGGCATGATGCCAAGCGATAAATTAATTGTAAAGAAATATAAAATATACTTGGTACAAAATAAAAATATAATGACAATATTAAACGTACTGCAGTGAAATTAGGAGGTGTGCTTTAAATAATAGGTTTATTCAAAAAGTGAACCTGTCTTTGAATTAATTGTAGAACGGGAAGTAAAGGAGTTATGTCTTACCTCCCATTCTTCAATTAATCTAACAGAAGCCAAGAATGAAGGGAGGAAACATACCTGCAAGCACAATCCACTGCTGGCTCCTCTGACAGGTCCTGACTGTTTCCAGCTTTAACTAAAAAGTGCGGATGCACACTATGGTTTAGTTAAAGTAGTAGGGACCTGTCAGAGTGCCCAGCGGTGACTCTTGCTTGCGGTTATGTTTCCTTTCTGGCACCTGTTAGATTAATTGAAGAACAGGAGGCAAGACATATGGTAGCTCCATTACCTCCTGTTTTTCAATTAATGCAAAAAAGGAATAGATCATATTAGAAATTAACTATTTTTTTTCATTCAACATTTCAATAGATGGGATTCTAGCAATATCATTTTGACAGGCTATTCACATTTGGGTCATGTTTACGATTGATATTATGATCAAACACAAAATGATTGAGCCAGGCGGTAGTTAGACATCACTCGAACCTCAGGAGACAAGTGTATAGTGTACAGCCAACATTACAAAGAGCATTTCTAAATTCTCTTCAACCTCCATCAGGATACACATTCACAGACGCAGATGGTATGGAACAAGAGTTTCCAGAGAATATTCATTCCATAAATATTGCACACTAGAATTACCCAGTACAAAATAAACAAGTTGTTATTTAAAATAAACAAATGGTTATGGATTTGTTATCCTTACTAACCTTGTGGAAGCTGCATTACACCTGTGCTCAGTCCCGATATGATGTCTCCTAGTAGATATTCCTTTACTGGATACCGTGGTAACCATTTTAATATAGGGAGAAAACTGTAAAGCTGAGATTTTGCCTTTTTGGTTGTACAGCTGCAAAATAAACCAAAATATTAGGAAATTAGGTATACTCTTTAATTATAGACTTAAATGTTCACTTTAATTAATTATACCTAACGCAGAGAGATAGGAGGATTGATTGTCCCTACCTCCCATTTATTGTTTTGTTGAGGAGCTACAGCACATTCATTTTTCAACTGAGCTAAAAGATAGTGCTGAAGCCAGGAGTAAGACTGGCAGAATCAGTTTTCTTTGTGCTGGCGCTCCTCACAAAAACAATATTGGGAGGTAGGGATTACAAATCCTTCCTGCCCCAGGAACCTTTTGCTTTAACAGTTTTTTAAAAAAAAAACAACAACAAAAAAACCTTTACATACACTATAGTTCTCCTTTAAGAACAATTACACTCACACCCCCCAGTTCTCTTCTTTTATCCATGCATTGTACGCAGGATAAGGACCTAAATCCCTAGGTCCTCACCCTTGGGTTCTTTATAGATAAGCATCTTTAGATATCTAAAGTTTTCTTTGCTGCTCTGGTCCCTCTTCTGGGTATGTGATGGGGCCAGTAGGAAGACTGCCTAGACACTAATGGATTGAGGGAAATGGAGAATACTGGAGCAGTGAAGGAAACTTTAAGTAAAGTAATGCTTATCTAAGAAGAACCCAGGGGTGAGTACCTAGCGGTTTAGGTCTTCATCCTGGGTAGAATGCAAGTGTGGAGCCAGGGGAAAGTGTAGTATAGTTCTCCCTTAAAAAACAATGAAATATGGTATATGATTTAAAATACTTTCCAGAAACTGAAAAATTAAACAGTACACCATTTACCTTTCAGTTCAGCCATTATTTCCCCTTTTACCTCTCCTCCTTTTCGCAAACTCCAGTTGCATGTCTTTCCTATTCAGAGAGGTGTTGGACCAGTATAGGACCTGACTGTTGGGGCCCACCAGGAAATCTGAGGCCAGGGGCCCACCAGGAAAAGTTTAGGGGCCCACCTAACATTTTATATCTCTATTATTAATTTGCATATTTATCTTACTCCTACTGACTATTGTTTATTAAAATACATTTCTTACGGTCCCTTTGGCAGATCAACAAAAAATTGTACAGTAATAGTTGGGATGAATGATTATTTTCAGTAATGGGCAATTAAAAATATTAATTATATATGGGGGCACTCGTGAGCAGCTTCAAGAAAAAACCCACGGATACCCACAAAAAAACTGACCGACAGCAACAGGAGATGCCCCTAATGCCAGTCAGGGCAAAAACAACGACGGCGGTGAGGTCCCTCCAAGCATTCCGCCATGGTACGCAGCAACCGCCAGGCCTAATGGAGGAAGAGGAACCAGACCCACATGGGAAAAGCCCGCGAAGGGAACATTCCACCACGCCGGAGTTCACACAAGGCCTCCTAGCACAGATGCGCACCCTGCTCAAAGAGGAGCTACAAGCCGCAATAACCCTGCTACGGACTGAGCTAGGGGAACTTGGCCAAAGAATCTGCGACATGGAAACACGCCAAGACGACCTAGCCGAAGCAATCACTAATACCCAGAACGAATCAGAGGACCTAAAGGCAGCCAATCATAGGCTCATGCTCCAGATAGAGGACCTGGAAAATCGCTCCCGACGTAGCAATCTAAGGATACGAGGGATCTCAGAATCCTTCGCCAACACCCAAGAAACAATCCAAGAGATATTCCAGTCACTACTACCAGATGAAGCCTTAGAAAGACTGGAGTGTGACAGGGCACACAGGGCCCTCACGAAACCCCCAAGAGAAAACATGGCGAGGGATATTATCGTAAAACTACATTACCACGACACGAAGGAGAAACTCCTCCAAGTAGCAACGAAAAGCCACCACCGCTCTGGAATACAAAGGAAGCCGCTTCCAACTCTACGCGGACCTGGCTCCTCAGACACTACAAAAAAGAAGGGCTCTGACCGCAATACTGGCAGACAAACTGATCCGCTACAGATGGGGCTACCCATTCAAATTACTTTTTACCTGGAACGGTACAAACTACAATATCGAATCAGCAGAGCAAGGAAACCGGATAATGAAAACCCTGGGATCCGTTCAATTGTGAAGAAAACAATGTTTATAGTTGACATAAAAATGTTTGTTTAAAGGTGGAGAAAGTGGCAGCTTTTTTCTTTTTTTTTTTCCTTCCTCTTCTTCCTTCTATCCCATAGAAAATGGTGAAGCTCAGAGGTTATACATCAAAATAACAATATCCCAGAAATATAAAATGTCAGGATAAACTTCAATGAAGCTGAAAGTTATAAAGGCTGACCATTTAACACGGGAGACCGATGTGTATCTCTAAAATGGGGTGTGAGGGGAGGGAATGGGGAAAGACCGAAACTACTAAAGGAAAAGTTAATGCTACAAATGTAAAGATATATGTCTGGTACAGTGTGTGTAGACTTTTGCCGTATCACCCAGCCCTGGCTTTATGGTAGACAAACCCCAAAGGCCCCTTCCCAGTCCTTAAGCCAGCCACACTCATCAATAACCGCTAAGCCGGGGCTGAAGTGGGCGAGAAGAATCACACACCCCTTTAGGAAAATCTGTATATAATGTAATATAACAGTACCACAAAACTGTGTACGAAATGTATAAAAAGAGGTTAAACTAATATGGGTAATAACCCATAAAGGTACAAGCTGATACTGGGCACCCCTCTATCGCCCACCTAACTAACCCAAATATCCCTATTTTTTTTCCCTCTCACCCCCTCTTACCCCCCTCAGAGGTGAATGGGGTTAAAGCAATTCAGCAATACAAGCAAGCTACTATAATAAACAAAGCACTGTTAGATCAATATTTACTAAAAGTTTAACTGACTGAGGACTATGAGAAGGTCTATTGATTAATATAGGGACAATCCCCGGTCTCAGCTCCCCACTGGGAGCCTACCCGGGTCAGTCCACACACAAAACCCAATAAAACTACCCCCATAAATGGTGGTATATATAACAAGAATATATATAATAGGGGGGCTCCCCCGGGTGAATCTACAAAATATAAGCAATTTCGGGTGTGGGGACACTGAGAAACCCCCAAAAAGAGTCTCCCCGAACCTCCGGACTAGAGAGAAGGCGACACTCTACACTAAGTAATTATTTTAAGATTCCACAAGTCGACAGTATAAAACTTAAAGTTCCAAGTTAACTGTTAAATTAGAACATAAGTTTCATTTCACCCTATTACCCCGCCCTATTTCTCTTTCTTGTTTTTTTTTTCCTTCTTTTCTCTTTCCCCCTACACAGATCCCAGCTGTGACCACGCAGACAGTCATGAAAGAAAATATCCATACAGAAACAAAACGATACAAAACCAAACACCATCACATACTACAGCCAGACCACTAACAAACTTATCACACAACCACAATCTAAAAACAACCAGCGCAACCAACCAAATCCCACATAATACAACAAAACAAACAAACAAAGAACAATAATCTGATATGCATAACACACAATGTGAGAGGATTAAACTCACCAACGAAAAGATCAATAGCGTTCAAAAACTACCAGACATACAAACCACATATTATCTTCTGGCATGAAACCCATTTTACAAATAAATCAGCCCCAAAATACCTAGATAAACATTACACCCACTTCATCTCAGCAATGGGCCCCTCAAAAAAGAACGGGGTAACCATCCTTTTCCATAACTCATTAAATATAACAATACAAAACACAACAGCTGGCCCTGAAGGCAGATACCTCCTGGTCAGATGCCTTATCGACTCCGAAGCATATGTACTACTTAACATATAAGCTCCAAACACACAACAACACAAATTCCTAATTGAAACTATCTCCAAAATTCAAAACCTCAACACCCCCAATACCTTAATAGCAGGAGACTTTAATATACCCATAGACCGTAATTGGGACAGATCGAACACTTCAAAACTAAAATTTAATAAGAAAAACACTAAAAAAACTATCTAACCTAATACAACGATTACAAATGAAGGATATTTGGAGGGAAAAAAATCTAAACTCGAGGGAATATACATACTTCTCACCCCCACATAAATGCTATGGGAGACTCGACTACTTCATGGGCTCATCCACACTCCTCCGAAATACAGAGACAGCATCTATAAAACAATGTGTCTGGTCAGACCATAAGGTAGTTAAAATAGTACTAAACACTAACAAAACAACAACACCTATCTATAGATGGAGACTTAATGAATCATTACTGTCCGACAAAGGCCTAACCAACCAATTAACAAAAGATACCACTGAATACTTCTCGCTAAACGATACAAATCAAGTAAGATTCCCCTGGGTGTGGGCAGCACATAAGGCATATATACGTGGCATACTTATACAAAAAGCCTCACAATATAAAAAAATAAGAATACAAACAACAAAAGAAATCGAACAGATACACACCTTAGAAACAGAACACATAGAAACAAACAACAAAGATATCCTAGATACCATTAAACTTAAAAAACAAGAACTACATGCAATATTCTCCACAACCGTAGAAAAAAAGCTTAGATGGAAAAAACAATACTACTACCACAAAGGAAATAAAGCTGACAGACTGCTTGCAAACCTATTGAACCCCAGGAAAAAATACACATCAATAACCAAAATATACACACAAGCAGGAACCCTAACCTCAAACCCAGACCTGATTTACAAAATATTCCACTCATTCTACTCAACGCTATATATACAAAAACGACAAGCAAACCAACAAGAAACCACAACCTTCATACAGAAACATATGCCAACCAACACACTCACACCTGATACGCAGAAAAGAACGGCCAACCCAATCACACCAGAAGAAATAACTCAATCCATCAAACAAATAAAACCACACAAATTGCCAGGACCTGATGGATTTTCAGGAATATACTACAAAAAACTTCTCACACAACTCACCCCACATCTAACAAAGCTGTTCAACTGTTTCATGGCAGGAGACAAAATGCCTACAGACATGAACACAGCAAGTATCTCACTAATACCAAAACCCGGTAAATCACCACTAGAGCCTAAAAACTATAGACTTATCTCACTAATAAATCAGGACCTGAAGATCCTCACAAAAATCTTAACAAACAGAATTTTTACACATTTTTACCATCCATAATACAAGACCAGGTAGGCTTCACCTCAGGCAGGCAAGCAGGAGACAATATAAGGCGAATATGCAATATAATATCCTATATGAATACAAACAAAATAGCCGGCTGCATCGTCTCTCTCGATATGGAAAAAGCCTTCGATAGTCTCAGCTGGCAATACCTGGTAACCATTTTGAAACAATATAAATTCCCCACCCCCTTTCTAAATATACTGAATGTTTATTATTCTAACCCTACAGCATCATTACACATACCCACACAACATATCGACTCTATCACAATACAGAGAGGAACAAGACAGGGGATGCCCCATCTCACCTATACTATTTATACTGGCGATGGAACCCATAGCCAACGCCAATCAGAAACAATCCCTCTAGCAAAGGAGTAACCATTAAAAAAAAAAAAAAATACAAAATAAGCATGTTTGCAGACGACATAGCCCTCACATTAGCATCACCATTAACATCACTGCCACACCTATACTCCAGTTTACAGAAAATCGCGACAATCGGGACTCAAATAAACCAGGACAAAAACCGAACTGCTTCCCATCAACCTCACAGTACATCAAAAAAAATTGATATCTCTAAATTTTCAAACAACTGGAAAGAAACAGGTCTTAATACTTAGGAATATGGTTGACAGCCAATATGGAAGATATATATAAGCCAATTTCCCAGAAATATACAAAACAATACAAAAAGATATAAATAATGTATCTGTTGTATTCAATTAGATCAACTGGACTTGAAATGTAGTTCTTGAAGACGTTTCGCTAGTCACCGATGGCTTTCTCAATTCAGAAAGCCAGTCGGATGACTAGCGAAACGTCTTCAAGAACTACATTCAAGTCCAGTTGATCTAATTGAATACAACAGATATACCATGACTGGATGAATGAGAACCTTCACAAGCATATAAATAAATGGGATAAACTAAATATTTCATGGATAGGGAGAATACATACATACAAAATGAATGTTCTCCCAAGAATATTATACCTATTCAGAACTCTAACAATCTGGATACCAAAAAAGAAATTAGAACCACTACAGACACAGATATTTAAATTCATCTGGTCACAAAAAAACCCAAGAATAGCTATACGTATAATAACCAGACCGATCGACCAGGGAGGACTCAGAGTCCCATCGTTATACAAATACTATTTGGCAGCACAACTGACCCAAATAACATCATGGCACGCTACGTCCCCACAAGCACAATGGACCACAATAGAGACAGACTTGATAACTCCAACACATATAGACACGGTACTATGGATCCCCAACAACAAAAGAAAACTACCGCCAGAAACCAGTAAACTTACAATTACATCACTGAAAATATGGGATAGAATCAAAACACAACACAAACTCACAAATAACCCTTCACTGATGGAAACAATAACACACTCCCCATGTTCCAACCAGGATACAACAATATAGGCTATAAGTGGTGGAAAGAGATAGGTATACACCGACTGATCCAATTTTATAATTCAGGAACCCCGTTAACAATGGAAAGCGTCAGAACAAAACATAGACCACCACCCAGGGGTAATTTCCAACTAACCCAAATAAACCACTACATCTCAAAAATACACCAGAAAATAGACCCCATATCCAGCCTGACAGATTTTAAGAGAATATGCTATAACAATCCTTCAGGCAGAGGTCACCTGTCTATGATATATAAAGGACTATTCATACCACCCCCATCAGAGAAACTTAAGTGTCTACAGAGCTGGGAACATGATATCCAGAAAACACGAGAGGAATCCCAATGGAAAGACAAATTTACAATACTCAACAAAGGCAATTTAAATATCGCCCTTAAGAGAGACATCACTCAAAGTATTATACCGCACAGAGTACCAACAACCTTAAATAAGATCTACCCGACAATAAACCCAAACTGTTTTAGAGGATGAAACCAACCAGGAGATATGTACCACACATGCCCTGAAGCCTTAAGCTACTGGGAAAATATATTTAAAATTCTAAAAGAGGTTTTAATAGTCAATATAAAGCCAGATCCGGAAGTCGCCCTACTAGGCAAACAGATAGTTACTCTCAATAAGCATGGTAATAAATTTGTGCAATACGCAATGTTAGCTGCAAAGATTCTTACTGGGGCACAATGGAAGACACCATACCTCTCAGTCAATAGATTTAAGGAAAGGCTTAACGACATATGTATCAATGAAAGACTATTTCATGTGATAAAAGACTCAGTACCAATTTTCCATAAATGCTGGTCCACCTGGTTCCACAGTAATCACACATCCCATCTACCGGACTGGATGAGGGAATAACAGGAGAAACAGAAAAAGAGACAGACGGACCAAGCATCCAGACCTGCCAACTGAATTGTATATGAAAATACCTGATTGATGTACTTTAACTAAACTGTAAACAAAAAAAATCTGTTTGATGTAATCCACCTGAACTGTATACGAAAATACCTGATTGATCAGATCCAATATGGCTGTGCTGATGAAACAATTCCCAATATCAAACACTACCGTGCTCATGACTGTATTCCAATTTTTTTTTCTGATTTATGTTTTTTTGTTTCCTTTTTGTTATTACTTACCGTATTGTTAAAAATTGAAAAATCAATAAAAATTCATTGATCACAAAAAATATATATTTTTCCAGTGTACAAATCCTTTAGACTGCATTAGTTTCAATACATATAGCAATACATATATTGTAGAACGTTTTTATTTCAACAAAATGACTGTTGTTAGTTCATTTGGTCAGTTTCAAAGGTGTCTAGACTTGAATGTACAATTTCTGGCCACATGTCAGTTACCTTCCCCAACTGATATATTCAGCACATTGTTAGATTAATTCTTAACAAGATATTTAAGTATAATAAGTGGCCCCATTCTGGAAAAGTAAGTGGGCTCCTCCCTTATTGCATTCAATCGAGGCTGACATCACAACCAACAACTGACTGCTGAATGGCCTGCTGTATCCCATGCACATGCTCAAGCCTATAAAAAGCTCATTGACCAGAGGGAAGAGGCAGATACCTTTATGAGAAAGAAAGTTCTCTAGAGGAAACTACATAGTAACATAGTAATTGAGGTTGAATAAAGACATACAGTACATCCATCAAGTCTAACCTTTTCACCCTCCTTAACAGTTGATCCAGAGGAAGGCAAAAAAAAAAGCTTTAAAAAAGGGAGGGGGGGGGACTCCTTCCCAACTCCAAACAGCAATCAGATACTATGGGAGAGCTCAAAGAAAAATACCCTGTAAATAAAGTAGACCATATTTACTCACCAACAAGACTGTATTAATTTACGGACAATGGATTTGGGTTCATCTTTCCGCAAATGCAGCTGATCCTCTAGATATTCCTGGCTAAAAACTGGACGCTCAACACAGTACTTTTGTCTCTGGCAAAGAATTTCATCTTCCCCAGAAATTAATTCCATAGCATAGTTCAGATCTTTGTTTGTCTTGAAAAGCAGCTGAAATGAAATAATTAAATAATAATGCCATTATTTTTGTCGTCAATCCTAGAGAATATGGTTTTGCTTTCCAGAAACATACAACTTCCTATTGCTATATTATATTCAAACCCTCCTACATTTCATTATTAAATATCCTATATGTGTAAAATACAACTGGATTTAATCTGCTTTGGCTTTTGGGAAGAAATCTTTCATGGTGCTATTGGGCCAGATCCTATTGTTCTCTGGTATCACTATGCAGATATGACTAAAACCTTAATATTCATACATTGCAGATTTAGGTTTAAACGAGCCATTCATTTTAAACTTTTTCTTAAAGTACCACAGGGAAAACACACTCCCATTTAAATGTCACAATTGTTTCCTGTTTATTATGGACAAATGTCACGATTGTTTCCGGTTTATTATGGACAAATGGCACACACTTGAGGCCTTAATTTGTGCATTTTGGCTGCTGCCATACAGAAAATGTTTGCAAATGGAGATGTCACTTTTCTCTTATGTGCTTTTATGGGCTGACCCTCAGCATTCACAACACCTCATATGTCATATACTGAAATGCATGAATTCATCCATTAAATTCTACATCATAGAAAATGCCTCTGATACTCTGAATATATATTCAAGTCTAGGGCTGAAATTGGTGTACACTGACACCCCTTAAGATCTTGTTTTTGGTAGTATTTAAAGGGCAGGCTGCAAAGAACACAGTAAGCCGTTTAACCCACTTTGCCCTAAACAACCCCACGTTATTTTAAGCTCAGTGTTTTTAGGTTTTTTTTGCTTGCATTAGAAATGTCCCATCTAATCAGGAATGGATTTATAGAATGAAAAAAGAAAACTCAACAGGATACAAACAATTGCAAACAATTATAGGGCCAATGTGCTATTTGCAGCAAGTGCTATGTATATACTTTAAGTCACCCTTTGGTGGCGATATACGACCAAGTCTTTAAGACTATACTGGACTATATGTGGTACATTAGTGTAACATTTTTAACACCAGCAAATAGCTGCCATTAAGTTCATGCAATGTGCAAAGAGTAGCAATGGCCTTGGTATATTGAATCAGAGGGGCAATCTATAAAACCTTCATCATGGCTAAGTTTTCACTTTATCAAGAGCATTTGTAGTGCATAGCATATTTTTTACATGTTATCACAATTTATAGTCTGTTTTTTCACAGAAAAGCATCTAACGCAAGTCAAAGGTAGCGCAAATACAATGTATTTGATGTTGTGAATTTCCCCCCCCAAAAAAGTATTAAACACATAAAAACTCAATTGCACATATATGTATTAAATGTATCTCTGTCCTTAGCCAAAAAGGCAGAAAATCACATTATCTGTGCATAATAGCCCTTAATGCCTAGCCCTTAATGCCATGTACTTGAAGAGAAAACAACATCATTGATGGCACTGTTGGCCCCACATACTAGGAGGACAGACTGTTGGTGTGAAAAAAGCAGCCGCGTCCAACAATTAGCCACGAACGAGCATGCGGGCATGTTCGATCGTGCGTTTGTCTAAACAAATGGTCGGCCACAAGAAGAACCCATACAATAATTTGGCCCGATCGGCATACACTGAAAGGTCATTCGTCAGGTCAGGTATGGTGTGTACCCAGCTTTACAGTGTAAAAACCTTTGTTTTTATGGTTGTTTCAGTTTATACTTACTCCCTGGAAAACTCTGGTCAAGTGTGGAAAGATTACAGTAATTAATTGCAGTAATTACAGTAATTGTAATTTGCTTTTTTTCCTGACACCCATAGACAATCTCTATGAAAAAAATGTCAGATTTTACATTTACCCACCCAGAATTTTGTCTTTATTTAATCACCTGCCTGTATTTGTAAGCACAGTAACAATATCAACAATCTTAGCCATTTCTGTTTGACATATGTACAAACTGCAATATGCATACTTCTTATTGAGGAACTGCTGTTCTCAGTACTGTGTGTCTTCCTAGATATTAGGAAAGTGTGTATGGAAATATCTTTAAAATATTAAGTCCAACCATAATAAGAGTGAACTGCTTCTTTTGCAGATATGCATCTTGAATATATATCCAAAGCAATAAATAAAAAAATGATTAAGGGTGTTTAAAGGGTAACTGCGGTCTCAAATTCTTCCAAACTAGTAAGAATTATATAAAAAGCCTTCCACTGTACCTTCCAAATAAAACCTAAATCACATCTCTAGATAAAATTTGTGAGAAGCTATTGCTGGAAAATGCTTGTGAAGGTTCTCATTCATCCAGGTCATGGTATATCTATTGTATTCAATTAGATCAACTGGACTTGAAGTTTAGTTCTTGAAGACATTTCGCTAGTCATCCGACTGGCTTTCTCAATTCAGAATGAATAGTACAAGAATCTGTGGCAATTATGTCCCTGGAAAATCCCAATTAGCATATCACAGCCAAGAGTTAAGGGCGTGATTGGATAGTGGCTAAGAGGTGTTATAGGAACGCCCAGAGTAAGGTGTCAAAACATCATTGTACAGCAGCAACTTGAGCAGCAGCAGTTGAGTTGGCTTCCCAAAAGATACCCATGCAGCTGCCATCGATTAAATATTGCAATGGCGCCTCTTTAAGTGCAACTTTTTAATGCTAGCTAATAGCCTGATAGAATGGACACTAAACTGAAAAAAAGGCTTACCTTTATCCATTTCTATATTTTTAGCACTGTCAGGAACTTGATCCCTTTTGGGTCTCAGATCTCCCTGTCACTAGTTCTCTTCATATCCTGTTCAGCTCACTCCTAGTTAGTATGCATGTCTTCTCTCTATGTATCCACCCCTCCCAAAACTGAGGCACAAATGGAGTGTGGAGCATGTGCAGTGGGGATGATCTGTACCCCACTACAGCCAATAGCATTCACCCAGTGGTGTGTTCTAGTGAAAGTAAAACTGCTTTGCTATGGGAAGATAACCAGCACTGGGAGCTGTAATAACTGCTTGAATCAAGTAAGATTTTCTTTTAGCTGTAGGAGTTTGAAGGTGTGTGTGTGGGGTGGAGGGTGGGGGGCTTTGTAATTGACTTCTTTAGGTACAGTGCTACATTGGAACTTAAAGCATAAGTGTTGTAAAACAAATATAAGTTTATTTGGAAGCAGCAGCTTTAAAAAAAAATTGCCCTTTCTTTTTTTTTTTCTATGCCCCTCCTTCTGCCAGAAAATGCACTCTCCGTTGGGTCTGTGCGTGCACATCCTCGCCGCAGTGCATGCATGGATGGATGTCTGCGCACGTGATGTCATCTCACCTCGCCATGCTGTACACAAATACATTGCGATTACATCATGCGCGCACATGTCCGTGCATGCACTGATGTCACTTCCCATGCACAGCGACGTTATGCACATGCACGCAACCAACGGAGAGTGCATTTTGAGGCCGTAGGAGATCCAGCAAAACACAGAGGGGTGGAGGTAAACTTTCTACAATACAGATACAAGATGTCAGAAACTTTCCACAGGAAAGGTAGGCTCAGGAGGGGCATAGAAAAAAAAAGAAAAAAGGGCAAAAGTTTTTTTAAAGCTGCTACTTCCAAATAAACGCAACTTTCTTGTACAACATACTGATAGGGAAATTAAAGTAGAGCCACACCAGTCTTGAAGTCGATAGTAGAGATTTATTGGCATATGCATATAAACACATGTGCTGTTCACTCAACTGGATGTGAGTGACCAAGATAGCTTGTACGGACCCCTTTCTTATACACAATCTTGACCATACGTCACAAGCCCATCCTATAGGAAAGGACTTGGCAGTCCCTTTTTACTTTTAGATATGTAACCTTATATGGCCATTTGTTACCTTACACAACTTTAACAAGAAACATATGTTATCCCTTTGTGACTAGAGATCCCAGAGGTCCAAGCTTGTACATATACATTCCATATTCATGCCACGTCTACACAGTCATTGCCTAATGCATGTAGCTAATACAGTTTCTATACAATGATAACATTGATAAATTAATAATCTTTAACAATACGTATCCTTTAAGTAACACAGACAGCAGCTAACTGCAATACTGGGTTTATCTGCACAGAAAGAGCACAGAGAAACAGATAATGCTTATTCCTTTCCCCGATCTTAAAGGGGAACTGTGGTTTCCAAAGAAGTTGAGTTTAACTTAAAGGCCAGTTTCCTACCTTTAAAAGCCATCAACCACTTCTCTATGTGCTCCACAGCCCAAGATATAAAGAAAAGACTGACCAGAAAGTTAATGGGTGGGAGGCTGACATTCCTAAGGCTTCTCCTGCACAGTGCTGCCGGCGAGCACAGCCTCAGACTCCCTCAGTGTGTGAGGGAGACAGGAAGTTCCTCCTCCTCTCTGCTGTGTGAAGTCCTGACAGAGTAGGTAAGGGAATCTACAGCCCTTCTTTCCCACTATGTGAAAACAGCCTTTTCAGGCAGTTTTCACTCTGCCTGAAAAGGCTGTTTCCACAGAGTTATCTGTGGGGGGTCTGAGTGGCCCCGGCACCCGCGAGTGGGTGGGGCTTATGTGCCACAAGTGGGTGGGGCTTATGTGTCAGTGAGTGGACGGGGCCATGCCAACCACGGGGGGCACATGGGGCTGTAACAGAATGGGCCAAGGGGGGCCTGCAACTGGAGGGACCATGGAGTCCATAAGTGGGAGGGACCAGGGGAGCTGCAAATGGAAGGAGGAGACAAGGCAGATTGACTGACATGGTTTCAGAGCAGGAAGTAGAAAGTGCAGGGGAGCTGGTGATGCTGCTGCCATATCACACACAAAAATTTAAATATCTTCAAAACTATGCAAAATAAACAATGAAAATTGCAAAAATTCTCAGGAGAGCAATTCCTATCAATTTACTTAGTCATTTTTGGACCACAGTTCCCCCTGCTGAATCAATTAGCCATTCAGTGACCGAGAAATAAGCTTTACTTTTATAGAATGGATAGTTTCTATGTGTTGTGTGCCGGGGGGGAGGGGCCGGGGGATTGACAGTTCTTTACTGACTAGCTGTGTCCCGTCTTCTTTAAAAAGTAAAATTCTCAGTGCTAAACAAGGGATAGGAAGGTCAGCGAAGAAGGAAAAAAAAAGCAGATTTAAGATTGGTGGTAATTAATCCTTATTACGGTGTATTATTTAAAAAAATGATTTGGCACAGTCTACATGTCTTTAATGTATGTGCTTGCAATATTCAGTAAATCTTGCATTATGCTTATTAAAAATGAGACTGTATTCATTTGAACTTTTTTTGGAAAGAGGTTTTTTCCCCACAGTAAGGGATAAACCTTTACATACATTGTAACATTTTAAGAAAATCAGAAAACATGAATCAAAAATGTTCAATGGGTCTAAAATAATTTATGCGAAACAAGAAACTCCTTAAAGGGTATTTATACTAAATCGATTTTTCAAAAATTATACCTTTAAATACAGCAAGATCCCTCTGCTTCAAAACTTTTTTCAGATTTTAAATCTGGGCTGTAAATCCTGAGAAATCATCATTTTAATCACAGCATTTACAGGGAAAGACCTGTCACTCCAGGAGCAGAAATTGTAATATGTGACCCATTAATGACCTCTTACTAGGATCTTTAGCTGCCTGCCAGCACACTTTTTGCAACAATTAAGTGAATCAGCAGAGAAAAGAAGTCAGGGGGGAGGGAGATGTGTAAGCAGAGCAGGGTCTATGGTGAGGCTGTGCAGAAGTGTCGCAGACACTAAAAGAAGGCAGTGAGTAAGGGAGGGTGGGGGCAATTAGGAGCACTCACTTAACATTAATAATTTAATAACAAAGCAAGCACAGATAAATATGAGTACCACCATTTTAATTCTCTTAAATTGTAGTTTCAGATAATGTAAAGTTTTTGAGTGAGTATAGTGACCCTTTTTATAACATTTACAATCAGTTCTTCATTTAATTTGAGCTCTTTACTGAGCAAATATAAAATTATATGGATAAAACCTTTCACATCATAACATTTTCAAATACAAAAACAAAGCTCCATTCTCCTGCTGTTAGACGTGGACAAGGATAGCAGGAAACACAGTTACATTTCAGTGGTCATTCATTTTAAGTTGCTTCCTGCCTTCTAAACCATAAAACTGTATTGCTTAGAACTGTAAACAGATTTCTTCACTTATTTGAAGGACACATCATGAGTCACATCCTAATACAGGATATTGCCATTTCCCTCACTTAAACACTAATCTACAAGGAAAGTTCCGGTTATGAATAGTGAAGACAGCTTACATCTGAAAAACTGCAAAACGTGAAATTCCATATATATCGGAACTTAAAGGGGAAGTTCAGTGCAAATACATATGCTTTTCAGAAAAAAACAGTATTTTTTCATCCCAATGACCTTAAAGAGAAACTGTGGTCCAAAAATGACTTTAGGTAAATTGATAGGAATTGCTCTCCTGGGAGTTTTTGCAATTTATTTCCATTGTTTATTTTACATAGTTTTGAAGATATTTACATTTTTGTGTGTGATATAGCAGCAGCATCACCAGGTCCCCTGCACTTCCTGCTCTGAAACCTGTCAGTCAATCTGCCCTGTGTCTCCTCCCATTTGCAGCCCCCCTGGTCCCTCCCACTCATGGACCCCATGGTCCCTCCAGTTGCAGGCTCCCTTGGCCCATTCCCTTACAGCCCTATGTGGCCCCGCCCACTCATGGGTGCCATGGCCCCGCCCACTCACAGGTGCTGTGGGCCACTCTGACATCCCCCCTACCACCCCCCCACCGCCTCCCTTGACCCAGCGCCTGGGTTGATTCAGTTGCTCAGTAGAGATCCATCCAACAGCCAATCATTAGAAATTACTGTTAGGGACATTCCAAGGATGTGGTGCATCCTGGGAAGAAGAAGGACCGTTAGAACCTGAAATGTCGGCTCACTAATGTCAACAGCAGGGAACAGCAAAGGGTATGAAATCAACTGATTTTTCAAAATGGGAGAGAATATGTAGAATAACTAAGTATGCATTAGACAAACTAACAATTTAACAAATATTGATAATTTCCACTGAACTGTCCCTTTAATCTTAGCTTTAAAAGTCTAACTTCAGCATAAAACCCATTGAGTCCAGACATGTTCATAGTCATTCACCCAGAAAGATAGAAAAATTCCATAATCAGAAACTTTGCATCTCCCTTAAAGGACAATTATCCTCATCTTTCTCCTATTCCATACATGAATAATACCCAGGGTTAGGACCTTATCCACTAAGTCCTCACTCCTAGGCACTTTACCAATCAACTAGAATACTTACATGGAGTTTCCCTCACTCCGATCCACTCGTGCAACAGTTATAGTCACGCTAACTTACCGTATTAACCACAGGTTAGCATGACTTTAAGGTTTTGTGAATGTGGCTCTATGTGACTTGAATACCGGTTATTAGTTGATCTTATAAAGTCACACATTGCGAGAGACACAAATGCAATTAACCCAGAGCCACAACCAAGACATGGAATCCTCCAGAGCCCATCAATTGCTCTGGGTAAATATGGCTGATTGGGTTTCCCGGTTAATCCAAATTGCCAAACAAAAAAATTTACATTTTTTGCTTTTTAAAAAATCCAAGTCATATAGACATGACCCAATGTCAGAGAAATTCTTTATTAAAAGATAATCTAATATCTATATTCTGATTATATTATCTAACAGAGTTTAACTGTAGCAAAGGTACATCAAGATTTGTTTATTGTGGCTCCATTCCAAACCTGCAGATTAGTTGAAGTTAGTCCTGTTACTTTGAAAGCTGATACAATATTAATATTAATATGTAAAGGATCAATACGATTGGGGCCATGTAAAAAATATGCTGGGAAAGTCCATCTGCCCAAATTTCTGGAAAAAGTAACTTTATTGACTGTGGTGACAACGGAAAAGTATACTTAATTGATTGACTAATTCCAGGGATTGTTTATTACATTAAAATCCGAGAGTTTTTTAAATCTGTTTGATTGTAAAATTCTGTTTGACAACAACATACAGTATACAAGCATTAGAGTATATACAATGGTATCATACAAGTCATCAGTTGGCATCTGTATTGTTTAAGGAAAAATAAACATTAAACAATTTTAATAAAATACACACGTGCGTTAATGGGCTTCAATATCTATTACCGTTATATATGCATATACATAAATAAATGTAGGAGGGCCTGTCTAGGGAGCGTGACATAAGAAACTGGGGACAGTAGAATTGTGAATTGTGCCAACACTACCAACAGTTGACCATAGTTGACATGCATCTAGTGAAGATTTGTTGGGGTCCCCAGACCTAATCATATTTAATAGGGCAGTTTCCCGGTATATGCGGAAATTCTAGATCATTGTTTAAATTATCAGAAGATTTTAAAATCTTGAAGTTTCTGTCCAGAGTCTGTGTACGCAGGCTGTATATGCACAAGGAGTTTAGATATGCTAATAAGGTGGTGACATGGGACAGTGGCTATGGCCAGTGAAGCAAATAAATAAGACTGCAAATAAAAGTTCTCATAGGAACAGGAATAAGTTGTCAAAACAATTATCTATTTGCAGTTATATCTGTTTAATATTTGAAAAATGTGTAACTAAATGCTTTTAAAAGTCAACTGCCAATGATCTGCAGAGCTCTATTTCAAGTAAAGAAAAAAAAATCCTTAAAATGATTTAAAAAAATATTATAAGAAAAGTGTGGGAAAGTATTATCAAGAGATATGAAAGTCCGGGCTTCCCCTCCACCCTACTCCCCTTTATAGGTAACCCCAACTTCTCCCCAGGCAGGTCAGGTCCACAGCCCAGTTGGCTACAAATTAGGGGGATGACCAGCGTCAAATATATACTACATAGGCTAACAGCAGACCTATTACCATTCGAGGAGCTTTCCATATGGACAATTTCTCAGGCTTAGACGCCATTGTTCTCCTGAGGATGCTTTTGATCAGGCAGCGAATGAAATGATTTACAGATTTAGACAGAGGGTATAGTAAAGGTACTCTGCATAAATCTCTAGAAAGGGCTAAGATAGAAATAGTCTTATTAGAGGCATTAAACCATCTATTTTAGGTAAGGATACTTACCTTTAATCATTCGTAAATATTTGTCAGTGTTAGAACAGGACCCGGGTTTGAAAGAAGTCATTAAGAAAGGCCGCAAATTTGTCCCGAGGCGGGCTAAGTCCATCAGAAATATGGTGGTACCTAGTTTAATACAGTCAGAAAGCAACAAAAGGGACACATGGCTTAAAGGGCAAGTCCAGCCCCGAAATGAAAACTAACATACAGGTAAATCACCCCCTAAAACCCTAAACGGTAATAGTTTGAAATCTGAAATATATAAATCCTAACCTGAAATCCTACACAATGTCCTTTTTCCCGTTTCTGCTTCCTGGTTCTTCCAGTTAGTAACTGTCAGTTATGGATTTGACAGTTGACATCACAACCAATGACTGAATGTTAATCCACTATCTGCCACTTCTGAGCATGCCCAGGCTCAGCAAAGGCTCAGTACAGGTTTCTAAATTGCTCAGTTTCCATGAGGCATCCAGAAGCATAGCAGGCATACAGTAATGAATACATAGGACAAAGTATGATATATCAACATATTTTAAAGAGGCCATTCTTTCTAAAAGATGTTATTATGAGGGTGGAGTTGTCCTTTAAAGCCAGGGGCACTTTCCCATGTGGAGCAACTAGGTGTATGACATGCCATTTCATAGACAAGAGTTTCAACTGCTGGAGTACGGCTAATGGTAGATCATTTATGTTGAAACAGTATATTAACTGTAGTTCAGATTTCGTGGTCTATGTATTGACATGTGCCAAGTGTAAGATCCAATATGTGGGTTGTACCACTAGGACTCTGAAGTGTTGAGTTTGCGAGCACTTGAGAGATATGCCAACCCCAAAAGTCCAGTAGCCCGTCATTTTTACTCATGTAACAGCAGAAATCAGAACATTTTGAAGGTACAAGGACTCCAACGGGTTAGTGTTAACAATAGAAATATTAACAGAGTAGGAACTTGGGAAGTTGGAGTTAAAATGGATTTTTGAGTTAGATACTAGGATGCTCTATCTGACCGTTACTCCTATGGTTTATAAATGAGCGTCCAGAAATGGGGGATTTCACCTATGATTAAGGGCTAAGGTAAGCCCAAAACGTGTCTTCGGGTAATTATGTTTCTGTTTTAATGCATATCAATAAAGAGTATATGAAGTTTTAAGGAGCTGTGTCGGCTGTCCTATTCCGGAGTGCGCCGGGCTCTTCAGTGAGCTTCAGGTGTTATTCAGTATATTGGACCAGACGAGGGGTTCGGGGCAGGCTGCACCCGGACCAACGCTGGGATACGGTGAGTGTTATCTAAGCCATACTTTGCAAGTCAATGAAGCATTATGATGTGAAGATTGGGAGGTATCAAGCAACGGGCTCAGGGCTGGAGCACCTGAGCCACTAATTGAGGTGGGGAGATTTTAAATGTAAGGAGATTATCCCCAGCCTCTATTACTTAGTATGAGTCTTAGTATTTTCAACTACAATATGACCCATTAGAGGCCATTGTGTTTTCATGCTTTGTCAAAAACCCGCCAACTTCCGAACTCACCCCAATTCTAATTTTTCTACTCACAATTAAAACACTTAATCCAACAAACTTTTCCCAAGACAAGCTTTCCCCTTCTCAATAACCTGGAAAAGATCATCTATGTAGGCCCCTCATAAAAGGGCCTCATCTCCTCCATCTACTTCGCCCTACAAGAACTGGCAGTTACCAAAACAGGCCCTCATGCCCAAATGCAAAAATGTGAAAAAGACCTAGGTAGACCCATATCAGAATTTATCAGGTTAGACATTTGGTCTTCAGCTAAAACCATCTCCATCTGCTTCTTATACAAAAGAGAATATATACAAAATACTCTTTAGATGGTACCATACGCCACAACTATTTCACCTGCTGGAAATGCCAACAAGAAGAAGGCTCTCTTTTTCACATAATGTGGTCATGCTCACTAATCGAGTCCACCAACTATTACAACGTACTTTGGGGAAAACGCTACAGAGAGACCCATTTTCTCCTGGGAGCTCCATTCCCAGACCTCTCCTCCCTGTCCCAGAGGTTGGCATCCCACATAACAGCTGCAAGAAGTGAAATCCCCAAATGTTGGAAGTCAAACTCCCCTCCAACAGAGACTGCCTTGATCAATAGACTTGCGGGTATACGCCGGATGGAGTTCCTTACAGCACTCATGAATAACAAAATCCCCCGATTTGACAAAATATGGGGCCCAATTGACTCTACTCTATTAACCTATGACAATATCCTACAACAACCCTAAGAACATCACAAAACACTCTGGCATCCTCCTGCCTATAGCACTCAAGTATGCACATTTATTAGACTAGCCAGCACTCCCTCACTAGCAACCTATCCCTCTACCATGGAGTTGGGGGCGACCCAGAACAAGGATAATGTCAATGTAAATGTATATATGCTTAGCTGTTAACATAAATGCATGTGTGAAGCAAAGTAAGTAATATATATATGAATATGTAAAGTGAATTACAAAAGCATTTATGCTCTACATAAACTTAAACTGATTTGAACAAAACCAAAACAAGGGTCAAGAATACTACCTAAGTACTACTTAAGTCAACGCGCAAGGGATGTTTAGCAGATTAGTTATGTACCAAACTTCAATAACTTCTCCCTCGTACAGAACAGAGGAGACCAGGGGCAACAACTGGTGGCGGTGGTTCCTGGGTGAGCAGGCTAGATGGGCAGGCAAGCGGACACCTCTTGATTGAGGGTGGGTACACATGGCTCTTACACAACATGCCTAAGACTAAGGACTTAGGATGTGTTGGTGAAGTCAAATAATTAAAGGATTTTATCACGTATTTACCGTGTTTGTTGCTTCCCTGGAGTCCCCAATAATCGATAGAGCCCTTACACAACTGCCTCGAGTGTCCGGGGCGCGCCTGTGCATGCGCTTCATCTTATGCATGGAAAATATTGAGCATACATACAAGCCGAGAGATAGTTTTCCGACATAGCTTGTTACCGTAAGTTAAATTATAATTATTTAGTTAGGGTTTTAAAACAAAATGCTCAATCACTAAAACTATATCTCCTCTCATAGACCCCATTTATCACAGAAGCATAGACAAAAGCTCACTTTCTCTTTTAAGGGGACCCCTTTGTAGTCAGAGGAAACAAACAATGGGCTCTGGTAATAAAGGGGTCCATACACCTTCAAGTAAAAGCAGATATAAAGTAATAAAAATATAAAGTTATAATTACATGTACATGCATGCAATCTGTACTTTCCCTTCAATTTCTGTTGGTATGCAAGAAAGGAAGGTAGAGAGAAAAACTGTAACTCCCCTTTTGTTTTTATTTCTCTTAAACTTTTCTGTATATTATTGCAATATGTCAAAAAAAATATATACCGTATATACTCAAGTATAAGTCAAGTTTTTCAGGCTTTAAAGTTAGCCTGAAAACCTAACCTTGACTTATACTCGGGTCAAGTCCTAATTTAGATCAAAATCCTGCAATTGCAGATAGTAACCAGTAGGTGGCGCTGTGTTAACCTGCATAGAAAGTTACAGGAGCTGTTCTTGCCTTTACAATTGTTCCTGCTTCCTGTAGTCTGGCTGCTAGACTCACTCAGCACTGTCACTGCTCATCTGGATGCTGTAAATCTGATGGGTCTCCTCAGTTTGGGGCAAAAAACAGCTGCTAGTTCAGTGCAAATGGCAGCTTGAAACTAGAACTCTCAGGTGACATTTTTAACTATTGGGATCAGAAAGTCCTTTACTATATGGGTGTCAGAGGGCCCTTTACTATATGGGGTCAGAGGGCCCTTTACAATATGGGGTTTAGGAGAATTGTAAATGATGGTAACCTTAATTAAAAGTTTACTGACCCTTGCCACTCCACATGTTTAGAAACTGAAACTCCCAGCAACAAAGCATGCTAAGGGTGCTAAGGAATTGGGGGTTACTGGTACTGGATTTGGCTATTACTGTATGGGAATTCTGCTGTCCATTTAAAGGGCAACTAATTTCTACCCTCGGCTTATACTCGGGTCAATCCGTTTTTACAAATTTTTCAGGTAAAAATAGGTATCTCGACTTATAATCGGATCGACTTATACTTGAGTATATACAGGTATGTTAAAAGAGCAATCATTTGCAGAAAATGTGGTCTGGTATTTCACATTCTACAGGTATTCAATGAGAATACACAGAATTATGTCATACTAGGTACAGTATGTATGTATGTATTTATTAACTTATATAGCGCAACATATTTATGCAATCCATTTAATTTATGATTGTTGGGTAACTGGAGGTTGCAGAGGACATAGAAACTCAAAGGGAGTGGTGAAGGGAGAATTGCAACCCAGGACAAAGTAACCACTGAGCCACCATGCTACACAGTGAGGAAATATTAGCATTTATATGATGAACAGAACATTTTAAAAATGAAATCATTAAACATAGGACAAAGAGAATGCTACATACTGATGTTCACAGTTTTATCAAGAGAGTTAGGTCAGTGGAAAATATAAAATGGTTAAAGGAAAAGTTCAGTGGAAAATATCAATATTTGAAAAATTCTTGGTTTGTATTATGCATACCTAGTTATTCTACATATTCTTTCCTGTTTTGAAAAATCAGTTTATTTCATACCCTTAGCTGTTCCCTGCTGTTGACATTAGTGAGCTGCCATTTCAGGTCCTTCTTCTTCCCAGGATTGGAATCTTCCTAATAGTAATTTAAACTGATTGGCTGTTGGATGGTTCAAACATGCTCAGATCTCTACTGAGCAACTGAATCAACCCAGGCACTGAGTCAAGTGCAAAACCATAACAGTCTCTATTAGGGGCCTGCAAACAGGAAGTCATTATTTTGGTTACATTTATTTTTACACAGACAAAATGCTGAATGGGCAGGTTAACATCATTAGGATTGGAAATTACTGATCTTTTTTCTTTAAAGTACATGTATTTGCACTGAACTTCCCCTTTAAAAATACTTTTTTAAAGGGCAACATAACTGGAAAGAAAATGACTTCATCTTATGTCCATCCCCAAAACTAAAAGTTTACCCCCTAAAGCCACAGAAAGTTACTTACAGACCTTCGTTCCCCAAGTGCTCTGAATATCTGGCAGCCACATCTGTGATTGGCTGCCAGCTAGCCCCTCTGCTGTTTCCAGCTAGCAGAGAGCTGGAAACATGGCGCCAGAGGATCGAAGGTCTGTAAGTAACTTTCTGTGGCTTTTCTTGAAAAACTAACTCGGCGGTTGGGGGTGGGATGGGGTGTTGTGCACATGGTAAAAAGTTCAATTTAGGGGTTGAGATACCCTTTAATCTATAATTGAATACATGGAAGTAGCACATACGCAAAGGTGTGTGTATTGCTGTATTCAGTACTTGTTTTGCTCAAAGTAAGTATCCGTCTACCTCTTGTAACCACTCCCACCTCCAACTGACCTGACTTTCTGTGAAAACAAGCATTCCAACTGTCAAAACTCTGTGATGATTCCAGCTACAACAAAACTGTTTACAACAGAAAAGTTTATGATTACTTGATTGACAGGTGAAATGTAAGATGCTTCAGATTGGTTAGCTAAAGAAATAGGGGACAGATCAGCAAAAGAAATGGTACTGTGGTGGTTAGGAAGAATTATAGTTTTCAGTAATGGTCAATTTAAAATAACATTTTTTTTCGAGTATGAATGCCCTTTAAGAAAAACACAAACAACACAATCTGCTCCAGGATTTTGCATGCTTTTGTTTGCAGAATAATATGTTTAATGAATTTACCTTTTAAGAGAATTAAAAGGTCTTGTACACATTTATAAATTACATGCAATTTTGAGTCAGCCAAATCTCATTCAACTGACTTGGATTAGAAGAATATCCTTTAAGACTTTTCAAGTACACTGTAAGTAACAGCATGTAACAGTTTGGGCACAATTGAAATACCTTAAAGGCTTTTTTCTAAAATGCATTTCCAAGCTTCCAATAATTTAGATCAACTGGGTTTACTTGATTCAAATAAGAAATGTCCAGTACTCACAGACCCTCAAAGGCATAGTCTGTTACGCATAATAAAATAAACAATGCAGTACAAGGGGCAGATTAAATTAAAGGGCATGCTTACACACACAAGCCTCTGGTTTTTCTTTACCCCCTAACTTTATCCCCTTTATCCCCAAAAAATCTACTTACACAATACTTATCTTGCTGCCCAACATTCCTGAAAAAAATGTTTTTCTGACAGTCCCTCGCCATCTAATTACCTATTATGGCTTTACAAGCTCTGCACAGCAGTAAAAGAAACAGCTTGTGCAGCCGTCATAAGTCATTGACTGTGACTGACAGCTAGCACCCGAAAGAGCGGCGAGGGACTGGTGGACTTCCAGGTAAATATTTTCTTTCAGGAACACAATGGGGAGCTAAGTAAAAATTGCAAGAGTAAGGTTATGTGGGGACTGTGTTGTGGGGTAAACATGCCCTTTTAGATGATTTATTTCTGATATTCTAGTTATAAATTGTTATTAGTTAAAAATATATTTAGCAGACAACAGAAAGCCATAGATAAAATTGGAAACCCATCCTTTTGAAAGCATCCATCCTTTTGAGTTTTTCCTATCTACAGTAAATGTACTACCTAGGCAATGTTGTTAAGCAGGTTGTTAAACAAGTTAAATGTGTCACACCGGAACATCCTAATTAAATATAAGTTAGACTAATGATCAAACAAAAAACGGAAATGAGAAGTTCTAAGTAAACCATTAGCCATTTGTTTGTTCAGTCATTTCCAGTAGCAGTAATGCTGGGTTGCTGCCACAAAGCAAAGCGAATGAGAGAACACGGATGATAACTAGCAATAAAAGTAAAATGCTCATTCTTCTGGATCAATAAGTGAAGGTTAATAAAAAATGCAGTTTCTAGGACATTTGAAAACAGGGTCCAGAGGATATGACCACAATGATGGTGGCCCAATATATATATTTTTTGCTTAGTTTAAGCTGGATAATAAAAAGAAAAATTCTGACTAACATTTTGCAATTTATCAGGATGATGCACCAATAGCCGCTCTCCAGTGCAAAAAACAGTGGTCCTGAACTAAAGCTAGCATACATAGATTGGCTAGTGCCAAACAGCGCATGCGCTCAATTCTTTCTGATCGAAAGGTGAACGCAATGCACCACGGCACCAAAATTAATTGGTTGATTTGTTTGAAAAATGCTTTTTTTCCCACCCCAAAGGCAATGTTTTGTTTAAAGTTTGAGATCAAAGTAATAAGATTATAAAGTTGTACAGGGATGGGCAGATCTTTCCAAAGAAGAAGCCCCGTACACTTTCTAAATATCATAACTTGAAATTAGACACTCTGAAACATATGCAGGCGAATTTACCAGGGAGTGCTGCAATCACGCAGTACTCCTTTCTCCTCTTAGAATCAGAAAACAGATTTATGATCGGTTAGCAAGACTTTAAAGGGACAGTTCAGTGGAAATGATCAATATTTGTTCAATTATTACTTTGTGTAATGCCTTCTTAGTTATTCTACATATTCTCTTCCATTTTGAAAAATCAGTTGATTTCATAACCTTTGCTGTTCCCTGCTGTTGACATTAGTGAGCTGACATTTCAGGTTCTAACAGTCCCTCTTCTTCCCAGGATGCACCACGTCCTTGTAATGTTCCTAACAATAATTTCTACTGATTGGCTGTTGGATGGGTCAAAGATGCTCAGATCTCTACTGAGTAACTGAATCAACCCAGGCGCTGGGTCAAGGGCAAGACCATAACGGTCTCTACTAGGGGTCCTGCAAACAGGAAGTCAGTATTTCGGTTGCATTTATTTATACACAGACAAAATGCTGAATTGGCAGATTAAGGTCATTGGGATGAAAAAATACTGCTCTTTTTTCTCAAAAGCATATGTATTTGCACTGCACTGCACGAGAACCAGAAGAAACTCTCGCACAGCCGTCGCAAACCTATTTACCAGAGGCTGCGCGGCTGATTGCACATAAGTATTTAATGTCAGCCGATATCTGGCGTTAAATACTTAAGTGCGGGTGAGTTTCAAAATTTGCCCAGAGAGCTTGCAGCTCTGGGTGAATCTCCCTGATGGATTCTTCAATACAAATGTCCATGGCTCTGTAATAATAATCATTATGCTCCCTGCATGGAATCACTCGTGAGTTAAAGTTTCATGTATAGAACACCCATTTCACTTTTTTGTGTTGTGGATAAACACATGAAACTTACATTTTTTATTTTGATAACCACAGAATAGACATATTTTGTTAGTGTCAAAACATTACTTACATACATCAGCATATGACATGATATATTGATATAATTTGCATCTGTCATAATTTGTTGTCATATAATGTGTGGTCTAGTCATTTTCTTTTTTGTTGGATAAACTTGAGTCACATTGGATTTGAAAATTAGGTCAAGGTAAAGGGAGAAGGGGAGAGAATGGGAGGGTGAGAGATTATACTGGGTCCTTGGTTTCTTATTAACTACATTTTTCACACAGTTCAACAGTTTATTAATGTATTGTAATATCCCTATAATAAGAATAATGATATATAAAGAGCAGGTTATTTTGCTAACATGTCCTTGTATTGTTAAGAATCTCTAAATAAGATTCATGGGGACCATTGTATTACATATTTGGTATGATTTCCTTTCAGTTCAGAGATCAGTTCTTCCATACGCATTATTTTATTGAGTTCTGTAATCCATGTTCTATTGGGTGGGCATATTGTTTGTTTCCAGAATCTGGGGAGGACTGTTTTGCCTGCCATGATGAAGAAGCGAAGTAGGTCCTTTTGGACAACATGTACACATGGTTCCATAGTGCCAGCATTTGCTGTTATTTGATTGTATGCTAGTAGTATAGTGTTCCAGAATGGTATGGTTATTGGGCATTTTAGCCATATATGAGATAACGTTTCCTTGTCACTTGCATGCATCTAAAGTTGATGAATATATTTTTTGTAAAATAGTCAGGCATCTGTACCATCTGGATAGGATTTTGAAGTTGGTCTCCTAAGATTTACATGATAGTTTGTGAGCGAGTGTAAAGCTTTTCTCCCATTGGTCTGGAGAAAATTGTGTATCAAGCTCTTGCTCCCATTAATTCACATATAAAGGTAGTTTCGGGTGAGTGGAAAGCAATAGTATAAATTATAATTTTGAGATCAAATGTTGTGGAGGGGTGTTTAGGGTACATAGCTTTTCGAAGTCCATTCAGAGGGCGTTGGTGGGGTAAGTTGCTCTTTATGGTGTTGGCATAATCTTTAAGTTGAAGATATTGGAACCTATACAGCGGGTTTATTGTTCTATCTTTTGTTTGTTCCTCTAAGGTGATAAGTATGTTGTTACCGTTATACTCGAGTATAAACCGAGATTTTCAGGCTTTAAAAAAAGCCTGAAAATCTTACCTCGGTTTATACTCGAGTCAGCCTATCTCCTACCTTGTCCGCCGGCCGCGCGATCCGCATCCTCGCTCCACAGCCTCTGCGCATCCGGATGATGTCACTACCCGGCGCCGCAAAGTGAGAGGCGCCGGGTAGTGACATCATCCAGATGCCAGAGGCTGTGGAACAGGATGCAGACCACGCGGCCGGCGACAAGGTAGGAGAAACTTTTACTTGCACAGGGAATTGGCAAATACTTACAATAAGAGTAAAACCTTCTTTATTTGTGCATACTATATGCACAATAAAGGAGGATTTACCCCTATTTGCAAGTATTTGCCACTTAAGGTGTTTAAAACTACAACTCCCAGCATGCTTTATTGCTGGAGTTGTAGTTTTCAAACATCTTAAGTATGCACAAATAAGAAGGTTTTACTCTTATTTGTAAGTATTTGCAACTTAAGATGTTTGAAAACTACAACTCCCAGCAATAAAGCATGCGTGGAGTTGTAGTTTCCAAACATCTTTAGTGGCAAATACTACCCCTCGGTTTAACTCGAGTCAATGTGGTTTCCTTCCTTTTTACCTAAAACTAGGTACCTCGTTTATACTCGGGACGGTTTATACTCGAGTATATATGGTATGTTTCCATAGTGAAATTCTAAAGGGGTCTTCTTTATCCCAGTTAAAGGGCATGTCCCCCCCCAAACTAATCCCCCCAACTACTTGCCCCATTATGTAGTGTAGTGTAATCCTTACCTCACATCCCAGCTCCATAAGGTTCTCCTGTAGTCCCCCCCCAAAGTCCCAAAAACTGCCCACCAGGAGGATAGCAGAGTCCATATAGGACTCTGCCTCCTACCTGGCCTCCGGGAGAAGTTTGGCATGCGTACTGCAGCCCTTCTCCCCCCCTCCCTCCCCCTCCCTCCACTAGCTTAAAAGCCTTAATATATAAGATTCCCCATGCCTGCCCAGCCCCAACCGCTCTATTTATATATTTAGAAAGCTCCCCAAACTTTACTTACCTCTCCTCTTCCTCCGCCGAAGTGAGCTGCCGGCAGCCGCGTCCGTGTTTGGCTGCCGCTCAGGCAATCAAGACGCGGCTGCCGGTCCCCCCCCCTCTGCTTGCGTGTTTTGGGGCTTTTTTAAGCAATTTGTAGATCTTGCTAGTCTATTTCTAGCTTAGTGTGTGTTTTGTTTTTCTAGTTTCAGTACCTATTCAGTTAGATTGTCCATGTGAGCTCTAATTTCTTTTTTATTCGTGAGCCATGTTGGATCATATTCCTTAAGACGCACTTCAAAGCTTCCCATTAGTATGGAGGGGACGGGGGAGTAATTTGTTTAGTCTCTAGGTCCAGCCTGTTTTTAGTGTCAGGTAATGTTACTTTCATAAAGATAGGGGCATGGTCAGACCATGTCAATGAGCCAATGGAGGTGGTAGCTTAAGCTGGTTATGTAACAAATAATAGATCGATTCTACTGTATGATTTGTGTGCAGTGGAGTAGAAGGAGCAGTCTCTGCCAAAAGATGTTGTATGCGCCATGGAGATCTACCAGGCTTATGGAGTTTAATTTAGGTTTAAATCTTTTAAGGTCTTTGAAAGTGGTGTGGGATCGTTCTACTGAGGTGTCCCATTGGTTTGTTTAATGACAGATTGATGCCACCTCCTAAAATGATTTGTCCTTCACTAAAGTTGTGGAGTTGAGTTAAGAAGTTATGCCTGTGTGAGCTTGTTTGTTATTAGGGAGGTAGAAATGGCTAAGCTGATGTTTTTGCCTTGTACCGTATATACTCGAGTATAGGTCGATCCAGTAGTATGTAGTAGTAGTAGTAGTAGTAGTAGTAGTAGTAGTAGTAGTAGTATAAGCCGAGTTACCTATTTTTACCTGAAAAATTTATAAAAACTGAGACGACTCGAGTATAAGCCGAGGGTAGAAATTAGCTTCCCTTACAGCAGACTGCCCTGGACAGCAGACTTCCCATACATGAATCCCAGTAATAGCCACATCCAGTACCAGTAACCTCCAACTCCTTGGCACTCCAGATGTTAGAAACTACAACTCCCAGCATGTTTTGTTGCTGGAGTTGCAGTTTCTAAACATGTGGAGTGGTGAGGTTCAGTAAACTTTTAATTAAGCTTACCATTATTTACAATTCTCCTGACACCCATATAGTAAAGGCCCTCTGACCCACTTTTAGTAAAGGACTCTCTGACCCCAATAGTTAAAAATGTCACCTGAGTTGTAGTTTCAAGTGTCACTTGCATTGAACTAGCAGCTGTTTTTTGCCCCAAACTTAGAGACCCATCAGATTTACAGCATCCAATTTAACAGGTGACAGTGCTGAGCGGTCCAAGCCAGACTAAAGGAAGCAGAAGTGTAAAGGCAGATCAGCTCCTCAGGGCCGTCTCTAGATTTTTTGCCACCTGCACACAAAATTCTAAATGCTGCCCCCTCGCCGCCGGAAGGGGTGTGGTTTTATAATTGAAAGTGGGTGGTACTTGTCCGGAAGTGGGATGTGGCTTGTCCAGAAGTGGGAGGGGCTTTATACATATTGATTTATCATTGTATTTACATATCATTCATCCATTTATTTACAAACATTGAAGGACCCACCCTCTAGAATAGTATCCCCAAAAGATCATATCTATCTATCTGTCTGATCTATCTATCTATCATCTGTCTATCTATCTATCATCTATCTACTGTCTATCTATCTGTCTGTCTATCTATCATCTATCTATCTGTCTGTCTGTCTATCATCTATCTGTCTATATATCTCTCTATCATCTGTCTTTTCATCTATCTATCATCATCTGGCTATTTATTTGTCTAATTATTTATGCTAGGCCTGGGCACATACATTATAGTGTAGAGGAACAGATTTAAAGGGGAGATTGGGAACAAAAAAGGTACTTACTGCATGGGGATATTGGGTACGCCAGAGGAACAGATGGATGGAGGAGATTGGGTAAGCAAGAGAAACAGATTGGATGGCGGAGATTGGGTATGCAAGAGGAACAGTTCAGTGGAGGAGATTGTGTAAGCAAGAGGAACAGTTCGGATGGAGGAGATTGGAATGCAGGAGAAACAGATTGGATGAAGGAGATTGGGTACGCAAAGGAGGAGATTTGGTATGCAAGAGGAACAGATTGGATGGAGGATATTGGGTACACAAGAGTAACGATTGGATAGAGGAGATTGGATACGGAACAGCCTGTCCGGTCTGCACGGGCTGAACTTGCGCGACATCACTACGTCACGCCGATGGCAACGCAGCGCACGCAACAACATTCTGGTACGGGATGGAGCCTGGACACGGACAGTTGTGCTTCTTGGTGGTGCAGACGTGCAGTAATGTAAGTTAACAGACAGTATTTCTCCTTCCAGGTTACACAGGTAGAGCGCCAAACAACCCCCCCCCGCCCCACAGATTAGGAGTTGGCAGTCCCCACTATGACGCAGTGCCGCTTCCCTACAGGGTGCGCTTCGCGTGTGCTGCACCTGCATCATTAGCGAGGCGGCCCTGCAGCTCCTGTAACTTTCTATGCAGGTTAACACAGTGCCACCTACTGGTTACTAGCCACAATTGCAGAATGTGGATCTAAATTAGAACTTCACCGGAGTAAAGTCGAGGTTAGTTTTCAGGCTAACTTTAAAGACTTAAAAATTCGACTTATACTCGAGTATAAACGGTTATATTAATTTCACAAAAATAAATCTTCCTGTTTTGTCAGACCATGTGTTTGTAATTTGTATTTGGCATTTTTATGCTTACAATAGCTACTCCTTTTGTGCGATTTTGGGTTGCTGCTGCGAACTATGGAACCATGTAGTATAGTATCTATTGTATAGTGGAGGAGGGGTGCTTGCCTATAGTGCATCTCCTGTAGAAATAACATGTCAATGTGTTTTTTATGCATTTCATATAGGATTTGTGATTTTTTGGGGGATCATGAAACAATGGATGTTAAAAGAGCAGATCTTTAGCTCAGACATATGGAATGTGTGTAAAGGGAGGAAGGGATGGGGGGTACAAACTATGAACTGATTAACAAGTATAACATTCATATAAAATACATATTGAAAAAACATATGTAAATATAACAAGTGGTTAGTCATAGCAAGCAATTTTTGCTATCCGAGCAGGTATTGGTATGTATTATACCTTAAACCGCAAAGTCTTAGCAGTTTTTGGCCCTTGGGGGGAAGTAAGCTCGAGGACCACCGGAATGGTACAAAAAAACTATTTTTTTTCAAATACTATGTTCAGAATAAGTAAAGTTCCCGGTATAATTTGGGTATACTTAGGGTGCAATGAGTAGAGTAGACTGTCCTTTATGTTGGATATGTATTAATGGGAGAGTAGAAAACAAAGGAAATAGTTAAACTCTCCTTATACACCGACCACTCTAGCAGAACACGTTAGAGGTTGGTTTTCTTGTTGTTGATCTGAAATTAGCAGACAGATGCTGTGCCGTTCTATAAAGTCTAAATGCTATAGGTCATTTACCCTATGAAGGGTAAATGTGTTTTTGCATGAGCTAGGTGGGGGTTATCATTCTGTACTTTGTCTGTTAGCGTTTTAACATTAGTAGCTTGTCCAGTGTTGCATGACGGCTTAGTTAAAATTTTGACAGTTCTTTTGTCATTAGTTGAGCTTCACTAATTCATCAAGTTAGGGGCCTCATGGACAGCTAATTAACTAGCCTTAGTGGCGCAGAACTATAAACATTTAGATGGAAAAAGGGAACAATATTCAGGTGTTAGTTTGGCAGAGAAAAGTTCTGCTGCTGCAACACTAAAAATCACAGGAAAAACACAAGGTGTAAAGTACTATCTTTCCACTGGTAAGTTATCCTGTAAAGCATGTAAAACTATAGTATATCTTAGGTGCTAGTGAACAAAAATTCCCTAAGGGCACAGCCACATTGCACACAGAATCGCATGCGTTTTTTCGTTAGATATAGAAAAACGCATGTGATTGCGATTAAAAATGCAGAACGCTAATCGCAAGCGCAATCGCATCCGAAAATGCTAGTTTTCAGTGCGTTGCCGGGATTTCAATGATCGGAAAAAATGCAAGAAAAACGCGATAGTGTGGCCTAGCCTTACCACAAATAACAATGGCATAACAAATGCAAATTAACTACATTAAACACTACATTCATCTTACTTAGTTTTATTTCAAAACAACTTTAATATTCTGAATGCAATGTTTCTTTCTAATAAACTAGCAACATTAGATACTATTAATATCATATAATATATAAGTGGCCTGGATTATAAAGGGAGCAACAGTGGAATATATCCTATAAAAATCACTCAACTACGTAGTTGAGTGATTTTTATAAGTATACCACGGTGCTCCCCATTCATTTGCGTCCTCCTTCCGCACCTTCCCTGTCAACCCAGCAATCAAAAAAAATACAGATAAAACACACAGACTTTACTGTGCAGAAAATCCTTCTAGTCCTCCATGTGAAATTATCTCTACCCGGTAACGTTTTAAATCCTGTCAGCCATGATTCAACTTCAGCCTCGTTCAGTCCGTGCATGTGACGTTAAACAGAGCGTCTGTTCCAGCGTACTGACTTCGCGATTGATTCCGCTGAAGCTGTCAGTACGCTGGAACAGCCACTCTGTTTAACCTCACTGACGGACTGAACGAGGCTGAAGTTGAATCATGGCTGACAGGATTTAAAAGGTTACGGGTGAGAGATACATTTCACATGGAGGACTGAGGATTTCTGCACAGTAAAGGTCTGAGTTTTCATCAGTCTTTTTTCTGCAGGGTTTGACAGGAAAAGTGCAGGGAAGTGGATGTAAAGGGAGCAGGAAAATTCCAGAAAAAAAGAATGTTAAAGTTAAAGTCTGGTATGTATTCATTTACAAATTTATACAGGGCCAACAGGGAATATACCTTGTTTAATTACTTAGTGAAAGATAAAAGCTGGTTAGGGATTTAATAAAGAGACTAGCCATCAATTTACATTTTTTTAAACTTATATATATAAGAAAATATACGCCCATTAAAGTCACCTCGGAGTTCCCTGTCCTGTATAAAAGCACTCGACCTTCGGTCTCGTGCTTTTATATGGCCAGGGAACTCCTCGGTGAATTTATATCCTTACACACGTAAGGGGCGCATTATCCCTTATATCATACCCCAAATATGAATTACAGGTAAATGAAAAATAATTCATGGCATTGCTTGTGGATTTTTTGTGAAATTGTAATTTCATAAGGCTTATTCACACTAAGGAGCATTTTGGTACATTTCCATGTGGTAGCATTTACACCTATGATTTGTTTCCAACACAATGCATGCAGATAGAGTTTAGAGGGGGGAAAGCATACTTCTTATCTTACCAGCAGAAAGAAAGAAAACAAACTAGTGTTGAACAACAACTTCCTTCAAATACTTTTAAAGGGGAATGTGTTCCCAAAATGTAAACCCTTAATAGCTTTAAAACTGTTCTCTTACCCCTCCATCACACAAATCAATGCTTTTGTCCACTCTAGAACTCTTTTAAACAGGCTATATCTGGAGACAGAGCTGCACCCAGGGGTGAGGACTTCAGGCTCATTTACCCAGACTCACTGGGCAAATATATGAGTTAAAGTCACGCTTAGCGGTTTTGACCGATTAGCGTGACTTTAACTCCACATTAGCGGTGGATGCGCAGGTTACACAAATCACCCACAACATCCGACCCTACGATTTAATATTGCGCTTATGCAAGTTTTAGCGCAGGGTTTAAACACCAGCAAACAGCTGTCATTAAAATCCTGCAGTGGGTAATTCCCTTAATGGGATTTACCCACATTCGTAAATGCGATATTAAATCACAGAAAGAGCATTTACCCAAAGCGATAGCGTCTCTGGGTAAATGAGTCTGTTAGTGTTTTAGTTCCTTTAAGGAGAGGAAGGGTGTATGATTCATAAATGTTAACCTTCTTAGCAGTAAGAATTGGGCTTGTAGGCTGCTCATTGGGACTGCACTGGTCACTGCCCCATTATTACTGCTGCTTATTTTTCAGTACAGTCTAGGCGTTGGAGGTGACAGTGTAACCAGTTGGAAGATTAGTTACTATCAGTGAGATACAAGGCAAGTCCATTCACTGCTTTCCTTCTTTATACATTAGGAGGTGACAGTTGAACAGTTGGAAGATTAGTTACTATCAGTAGATACAAGGCTGGTCCATTCAAGCTTTCCTTCTCCCTACATTAGGATGTGACTGTGTAACAGTTGGAAGATTAGTACTATCAGTAAGATACAAGGCAGGTCATTCCTGCTTTCTTTCTCCCTACATGGATGTGACAGTGTAACCAGTTGGAAGATTAGTACTATCAGTGAGATACAAGGCAGGTCCATTCACTGCTTTCCTTTCTGTACATTAGGAGGTGACAGTTTAACCAGTTGGAAGATTAGTTTCAATTTGACCAGAAAGTAACTTTATTGGGATCTAATAGTCAATATAAAGTGGTCCTTGAGCAAGGATAAAGTGATAAAGTGCAAACAAGGGTGACATACTGCTACCAATGTGCAAAAAATTAAGCATGCTTAATAAAAATACACAACGCTCCGACAGCGCAACAGAACGAAGCCCAGCTTTTACAACACAAAGAGATGCACGTCAATGATCAGAGACACTGACGCCAGTCAGTCACTCAAGTGTGCGGTATTCAGTTGCAATCAACATGTTTTCCAACGGCAAATTCCATGTAGCATGTTCACCACAGTGTTCTCCTAGGGTTTTTAGCCGGGGGCCCACCCGGCTACTTTTTCATGCCACCCGGCTGGAAAAAAATTTGAGAGAACACTTGTGATTTAAAAGAATTTAGAAGTAGATTTAATAGGGTGCCAATAGGTAGTAAAACTCCCACCAAAACTGCTCAGTCCAGACCCCTTTTTTACACCTGCCGAATATTTTAGCACTTTAACTAGCCTTTCCAAGATCTCCAAGGCCACAAAAGGGCGTCACATGTGCTTGTGGCTATGTTACATGGGTTACCTGCAGATGTTGATGAACTACAACTCCCTGCATTCTACAACCATGGAATGCTGGGAGTTATAGTTTTCAAACATCTAGTGGGACGAAAGTTAAACATCCCTGACCTATATAATGAGCATGATGCAGTGCACATTTTCCCTTACCACCAAATTTCCCCATCCTACCCACCGGCTACTTTTTCATGCCACCGGCAGGAAAAAAATTCTGGGGAGAACACTGCACCACATTTGTATATTTACTCTCCAAGTGGAAAAACTGATAACGTTGTATACGTTTTTGAATAAACAGTGCTATATGTCCTAAAGCAATGTCACCTAATCATAACTATTAAATACATGACATAAATTACCGCTGGGCACTTCTTTTTCTGCCTGTCTCTTCCATCTAAGCCAAACACACACCTGCACATAAAAATTACTTTACCCACAGTGTACACGGGCAACGCCGGGTACAACTGCTAGTAAAATATAAATATGCAGAATTACTCAGGCCCCTACCTCCAAAAACTTTGTATTTTGTCATGAGGGACTTTTTCACATTGGAATACAAGAATGTCATTGAAGCCCTGCATGCTTTAGAAGGTTTATTTAAAGGGCAAAAGTTTGGTTGTTCTGCTAACAGTAAACAAGCTGTATATACACAGGAAGATGTTTCGGGCCGGCAAATCGTTTGAAAGGTCGAACCGGCCTGCCAGGAAAAAACACATATGTCAAAGCAACCGTAGCCACTTTCGATCATTCAGCACAACCGATCATGTGGCCCATAGACGAAGGCCATGATCGTCTGGATTTTTCACGCATGTCCAATTGGTCTTTTGTCAGATCTGGACGGAAAACCAGTCAGACATTGGACAGTTGCAGGACAACCGACATGCGATTTCCATCACAATGTGCCGACAGATCACATTAGTATGTCGACACATTGCGAAGGGAACCTTCCACACATGGAACCCACCGTCATGATCATTTCGGCTCCTCCCTCTATTTAAGTAAAGGGAGCCAATGCCAACCGACGAAAATTTTCAGTCTTTCGATCGATCGGGAGTGTCAACTACGGTCATTCGATCGGTCGAAAATATCCCTACACACAAGCGATATAGGTAAATCCCGTCATTCACAACGGGATTACCTATTATCGTTCGTACCTTTAGATTCTGAAAAATATCGCTCAGCCCCATTAATATTTAGCCCTAAAAAGCCACAACCGCTATATAATATATTTTTGGGGGGGATGGTAATTATGGTCATGCAGGCTCTTTTTGCATACCCACTTAGCTCCACCATTCACTTCTTAAAGTCACACTAAACCCCCTGCCCTAACGTTTTACTAAAAGTTCTATTTCTTTCATTTAAACGGTTACGATAAGATTCCCCATGCCTGCCCAGCCCCAACCGCTCTATTTATATATTTAGAAAGCTCCCCAAACTTTACTTACCTCTCCTCTTTCCTCCGCCGAAGTGAGCTGCCGGCAGCCGCGTCCGTGATTGGCTGCCGCTCAGGCAATCACAGACGCGGCTGCCGGTCCCGCCCCTCTGCTTGCATTCTCTCTCAGGCAGAGAGCCGGGAACACGGCAGAGGAAAGAGGGGAGGTAAGTAGAGTTTGGGGGGCTTTCTAAACATATAAATAGAGCGATTGGGGCTGGGCAGGCATAGGGAATCTTATATCCAAAAATGTATTTTAGGGTGGAGATTCTGTTAAGACTTGGTAGGTCATTTACAGTATACTATTTTGTGAGGTCATTGGGAATCTCAGTTCCCAAGTAAGTGATTGATTCTATCTTCCAGTTAAAGGGGAAGTTAGACTGTATACAATTTAGTTTGTTTAATGGTAAGTTAATGTTCAGGCATTTGGATTTTTGGAAATTAACTTGCTCACTTTACCATATGTCTGTAGTTCCTTGAGTAGGGATGGAATTGATATGCAAGGAGATGTGATGTATATAAGTAGATCAGCATAAGCTGCCATTTTGTGATGATATGCGCCAATTGTAATCCCTTTAATATCTGGATTGGATTGTATAGCATTAGTTAGGTGTCCAATTGTCAGTATATATAGCAGTGGGAGCAATGGGCAACACTGATGTGTGCTTTTAAATATGGGAAATGAGCCTGATAGAATCCCGTTTGCTAGGACCCTAGTCGAGTTATTTGTGCATAGTGCCATAATTCTATCAATACAGATTTGTTTAAGTCCTGCTTGTGTTAGGGTTGCTCTTAAGAAAGTGCCTTATTGTGAGCTTTGGCATAGACTATAATTGAGACTGTTTTTATGGTATGATCTCTTGCTTTTCAATTCAGGATGAATCCTGCTTGTTCTTGGTTTATCCAATATTGGAGAATATTTTTAAGTCATGTGGCAATTTTTGCATATCATTTTAAATCTATGTTTATTAAGAGACATACAGGGTTATTTAATAAAAGTTCTTATTGTTAAAAATGGTGCTACTTTTGCCCCAACCAATCAGATGTTAGCTTTCAAATGTTATTGAATAACCCTGAAAGGACGGTAGCTGCTACAAGATGATGAGTCTTTCCCAGGTTTGGGTATAACAACAATTTGTGCCTCAAGGCTGGGTACTCACGAAGGGACTTTTTGTCCCGACCGAGCGCTCGTACGAGTGAGCACTCGACCGGGACAATGTCAGTCGGTCGCGGCAAATTCGCCGATGCCGAATTTGCAAACGTCGATCGTCGGCGTTCCCATTGTGAACCGCGCGATCGATCAAATTTTTCCGTCATCCCCGATCGTTTGTTCGTCCGATCTGGATGTCTGTCGTGGCCGCCCGCCCCACATCAGCCAATATTTTCGGCCGATCAGCTGAAAGTGCCGTGAATCGGATGGCTGAAAATATTGGCTGGTGTGTACCCAGCCTAAAGCTTGGAGGGGAAGGGAGTTTTGGACGATATTGAATTGAAGGTTGCGAGTAGTATGGAGGATAATTCCTGTTGTAATCATTTGTAGAAGAATGTAGAATAACTGTCTGGCCCAGGGCTTTTTCCAGTTTTTGAAGTTTTAATTGCTTCTGTTAATTCTATACAAGAGAAGGGGGGTGTTGATGGTTTCTGCCTGTTGTGATGTAAGTTGGGATTGGGGTGTGCTGAGTGTAAATGCTAGTGAAATCTCCTCCAGCTTATGGTGTATCTGGCCTTTTTCATCTTTTACCTTTGCTGTATACATCATTATTATACATCATCATTATACTATATAAATCATCATTATTTCTAGAGTATCATGAGCTAGAGATCTGCTGCATTTATTGTTAAATTCATAGACTTGGCATTGTCTGATGTGTTTATATGGGTTAAAGGGTCACTATACTCACTAAAACAACTTTACATTTTCTGAAACTACAATTTGAGGCAAGTAAAATGGTGGTACTCGCATATTTATCTGTGCTTTGCTTTGTCATTAAATTATTAATGTTTAGTGAGTACTTCTAATTCCCCCCCATCCTTACTCACTGCCTTTTTGTAGTGTCTGCGACACTTATAAGTTCTGCACAGCCTCATCATGGACCCTGCTCCGATTACGCATCTCCCCCTACCCCTTGCTGTCTTTCCTCTGCGGATTCTCTTAAAGTGTGCTGGCAGGAAGGCAAAGAGGTCAGGCATGGGTTACATATTATAATTTCTGCTTCTGGAGTGACAGGTCTTTCCCTGTAAATGCTGTGATTAAAATGATGATATTTCAGAATCTATTGCTCAGATTTAAAATCTGAAAAAAAGTTTTGTAGGAGTGGGATCTTGCTGTATCTAAAGGTACTATTTTTGAAAATTCAATTTTTTTAGAGTAAAGGTACCCTTTAAAAGGTTCTATCGTGTGCATCTAGTAATTTTTGTTTAGCAATTTGTAGATCTTGCTAGTCTATTTCTAGCTTAGTGTGTTTGTGTTTTGTTTCTAGTTTCAGTACCTATTCAGTTAGATTGTCCATGTGAGCTCTAATTTCTTTTTTATTCGTGAGCCATGTTGGATCAATATTCCCCTTAAGACGCACTTCAAAGCTTCCCATTAGTATGGAGGGGACGGGGGGAGTAATTTGTTTAGTCTCTAGGTCCAGCCTGTTTTTAGTGTCAGGTAATGTTACTTTCATAAAGATAGGGGCATGGTCAGACCATGTCAATGAGCCAATGGAGGTGGTAGCTTAAAGCTGGTTATGTAACAAATAATAGATCGATTCTACTGTATGATTTGTGTGCAGTGGAGTAGAAGGAGCAGTCTCTGTCCAAAAGATGTTGTATGCGCCATGGATGATCTACCAGGCTTATGGAGTTTAATTTATGTTTAAATCTTTTAAGGTCTTTGAAAGTGGTGTGGGATCGTTCTACTGAGGTGTCCCATTTTGGGTTTAATGACAGATTGATGCCACCTCCTAAAATGATTTGTCCTTCACTAAAGTTGTGGAGTTGAGTTAAGTAAGTTATGCCTGTGTGAGCTTGTTTGTTATTAGGGAGGTAGATATTGGCTAAGCTGATGTTTTTGCCTTGTACCGTATATACTCGAGTATAGGTCGATCCGAGTAGTAGTAGTAGTAGTAGTAGTAGTAGTAGTAGTAGTAGTATAAGCCGAGTTACCTATTTTTACCTGAAAAATTTATAAAAACTGATCGACTCGAGTATAAGCCGAGGGTAGAAATTAGCTTCCCTTTACAGCAGACTGCCCTGGACAGCAGACTTCCCATACATGAATCCCAGTAATAGCCACATCCAGTACCAGTAACCTCCAACTCCTTGGCACTCCAGATGTTTAGAAACTACAACTCCCAGCATGCTTTGTTGCTGGGAGTTGCAGTTTCTAAACATGTGGAGTGGTGAGGTTCAGTAAACTTTTAATTAAGCTTACCATTATTTACAATTCTCCTGACACCCATATAGTAAAGGGCCCTCTGACCCACTTTTAGTAAAGGACTCTGACCCCAATAGTTAAAAATGTCACCTGAGTTGTAGTTTCAAGCTGTCACTTGCATTGAACTAGCAGCTGTTTTTTGCCCCAAACTGAGAAGACCCATCAGATTTACAGCATCCATATTAACAGTGACAGTGCTGAGCGAGTCCAGCAGCCAGACTAAAGGAAGCAGGAAGTGTAAAGGCAGATCAGCTCCTCAGGGCCGTCTCTAGATTTTTTGCCACCTGACACAAAATTCTAAATGCTGCCCCCCTCGCCGCCGGAAGGGGTGTGGTTTTATAATTGAAAGTGGGTGGTACTTGTCCGGAAGTGGGATGTGGCTTGTCCAGAAGTGGGAGGGGCTTTATACATATTGATTTATCATTGTATTTACATATCATTCATCCATTTATTTACAATACATTGAAGGACCCACCCTCTAGAATAGTATCCCCAAAAGATCATCTATCTATCTATCTGTCTGATCTATCTATCTATCATCTGTCTATCTATCTATCATCTATCTATCTGTCTATCATCTATCTGTCTGTCTATCTATCATCTATCTATCTGTCTGTCTGTCTATCATCTATCTGTCTATATATCTCTCTATCATCTGTCTTTCTATCTATCTATCATCATCTGGCTATTTATTTGTCTAATTATTTATGCTAGGCCTGGGCACATACATTATAGAGTAGAGGAACAGATTTAATGGGGGAGATTGGGAACAAAAAAGGTACTTACTGCATGGGGGATATTGGGTACGCCAGAGGAACAGATTGGATGGAGGAGATTGGGTAAGCAAGAGAAACAGATTGGATGGCGGAGATTGGGTATGCAAGAGGAACAGTTCAGATGGAGGAGATTGTGTAAGCAAGAGGAACAGTTCGGATGGAGGAGATTGGAATGCAGGAGAAACAGATTGGATGAAGGAGATTGGGTACGCAAAGGAGGAGATTTGGTATGCAAGAGGAACAGATTGGATGGAGGATATTGGGTACACAAGAGTAACAGATTGGATAGAGGAGATTGGATACGGAACAGCCTGTCCTGGTCTGCACGGGCTGAACTTGCGCTGACATCACTACGTCACGCCGATGGCAACGCAGCGCACGCAACAACATTCTGGTACGGGATGGAGCCTGGACACGGACAGTTGCTGCTTCTTGGCTGGTGCAGACGTGCAGTAATGTAAGTTAACAGACAGTATTCCTCCTTCCAGGTTACACAGGTAGCGCGCAAACACCCCCCCCCCCCCCCGCCCCACAGATTAGGGAGTTGGACAGTCCCCACTATGACCGCAGTGCCGCTTCCCTACAGGGTGCCGCTCTGCAGTGTGCTGCACCCTGCATCATTAGCGAGGCGGCCCTGCAGCTCCTGTAACTTTCTATGCAGGTTAACACAGTGCCACCTACTGGTTACTAGCCACAATTGCAGAATGTGGATCTAAATTAGAACTTCACCGGAGTATAAGTCGAGGTTAGGTTTTCAGGCTAACTTTAAAGACTTAAAAATTCGACTTATACTCGAGTATAAACGGTATATTAATTTTCACAAAAATAAATCTTCCTGTTTTGTCAGCCAATGTGTTTGTAATTTGTATTTGGCATTTTTTATGCATTACAATAGCTACTCCTTTTGTGCGATTTTCTGGGTTGCTGCTTGCGAACTATGGAACCATGTAGTATAGTATCTATTGTATAGTGGAGGAGGGGTGCTTGCCTTATAGTGCATCTCCTGTAGAAATACAATGTCAATGTGTTTTTTATGCATTTCATATAGGATTTGTGATTTTTTGGGGGATCATTGAAACAATGGATGTTAAACGAGCAGATCTTTAGCTCAGACATATGGAATGTGTGTAAAGGGAGGAAGGGATGGGGGGTACAAACTATGAACTGATTAACAAGTATAACATTCATATAAAATACATATTGAAAAAACATATGTAAATATAACAATGTGTTAGTCATAGCAAGCAATTTTTGCTATCCGAGCAGGTATTGGTATGTATTATACCTTAAACCGCAATTGTCTTTAGCAGTTTTTGGCCCTTGGGGGGAAGTAAGCTCGAGGAACCACCGGAATGGTACAAAAAAACTATTTTTTTTCAAATACTATGTTGTACAGAATAAGTAAAGTTCCCGGTATATTTGGGTATACTTAGGGTGCAATGAGTAGAGTAGACTGTCCTTTATGTTGGATATGTATTAAATTAGGGAGAGTAGAAAACAAAGGAAATAGTTAAACTCTCCTTATACACCGACCACTCTAGCAGAACACTGTTAGAGGTTGGTTTTCTTGTTGTTGATCTGAAATTAGCAGACAGATTGCTGTGCCGTTCTATAAAGTCTAAATGCTATAGGTCATTTACCCTATGAAGGGTAAATGGTGTTTTTGCATGAGCTAGGTGGGAGGTTATCATTCTGTACTTTGTCTGTTAGCGTTTAAACATTAGTAGCTTGTCCAGTGTTGCATGACGGCTTTTAGTTAAATCATTTGACAGTTTCTTTTGTCATTTAGTTGAGCTTCACTAATTCATCAAGTTAGGGGCCTCACTGGACAGCTAATTAACTAGCCTTAGTGGCGCAGAACTATAAACATTTAGATGGAAAAAGGGAACAATATTCAGGTGTTATGTTTGGCAGAGAAAAGTTCTGCTGCTGCAACACTAAAAATCACAGGAAAAACACAAGGTGTAAAGTACTATCTTTCCACTGGTAATGTTATCCTGTAAAGCATGTAAAACTATAGTATATCTTAGGTGCTTAGTGAACAAAATATTCCCTAAGGGCACAGCCACATTGCACACAGAATCGCATGCGTTTTTTCGTTAGATATAGAAAAACGCATGTGATTGCGATTAAAAATGCAGAACGCTAATCGCAAGCGCAATCGCATCCGAAAATGCTAGTTTTCAGTGCGTTGCCGGGATTTCAATGATCGGAAAAAATGCAAGAAAAACGCGATAGTGTGGCCTAGCCCTTTACCACAAATAACAATGGCATAACAAATGCAAATTAACTACATTAAACACTACATTTCATCTTACTTTAGTTTTACTTTCAAAACAACTTTAATATTCTGAATGCAATGTTTCTTTTCTAACTAAACTAGCAACATTAGAGATACTATTATATCTCATATAATATATAAGTGGCCTGGATTATAAAGGGAGCAACAGTGGAATATATCCTTATAAAAATCACTCAACTACGTAGTTGAGTGATTTTTATAAGTATACCACTGTTGCTCCCCATTCATTTGCCGTCCTCCTTCCGCACCTTCCCTGTCAAACCCAGCAATCAAAAAAAATACAGATAAAACACACAGACCTTTACTGTGCAGAAAATCCTTCTCAGTCCTCCATGTGAAATGTATCTCTTACCCGGTAACGTTTTAAATCCTGTCAGCCATGATTCAACTTCAGCCTCGTTCAGTCCGTGCATGTGACGTTAAACAGAGCGTCTGTTCCAGCGTACTGACTTCCGCTATTGACTTCCGCTGAAGCTGTCAGTACGCTGGAACAGCCACTCTGTTTAACCTCACTTGCACGGACTGAACGAGGCTGAAGTTGAATCATGGCTGACAGGATTTAAAAGGTTACCGGGTGAGAGATACATTTCACATGGAGGACTGAAGGATTTTCTGCACAGTAAAGGTCTGAGTTTTTCATCAGTCTTTTTTCTTGCAGGGTTTGACAGGAAAAGTGCAGGGAAGTGGATGTAAAGGGAGCAGGAAAATTCCAGAAAAAAGACTGTTAAAGTTAAAGTCTGGTATGTATTCATTTACCAATTTTACTACAGGGCCAACAGGGAATATACCTTGTTTAATTACTTAGTGAAAGGATAACAGCTGGTTAGGGATTTAATAAAGAGACTAGCCATCAATTTACATTTTTTTAAACTTATATATTATAAGAAATAATACGCCCCATTAAAGTCACCTCGGAGTTCCCTGTCCTGTATAAAAGCACTCGACCTTCGGTCTCGTGCTTTTATATGGCCAGGGAACTCCTCGGTGACTTTATATCCTTATATCACACTGTAAGGGGCGCATTATCCCTTATATCATAACCCCATAATATGAATTACAGGTAAATGAAAAATAATTCATGGCATTGCTTGTGGATTTTTTGTGAAATTGTAATTTTCATAAGGCTTATTCACACTAAGGAGCATTTTGGTACATTTCCATGTGGTAGCATTCACACCTATGATTTGTTTCCAACACACTGCATGCAGATAGAGTTTAGAGAGGGGGAAAGCATACTTCTTATCTTTACCAGCAGAAAGAAAGAAAACAAACTAGTGTTGAAACAACAATTCCTTCAAAATACTTTTAAAGGGGAACTGTTGTCCCAAAATGTAAACCCTTAATAGCTTTAAAACTGTTCTCTTACCCCTCCATCACACAAATCAATGCTTTTGTCCACTCTAGAACTCTTTTAAACAGGCTATATCTGGAGACAGAGACTGCACCCAGGGGTGAGGACTTTCAGGCTCATTTACCCAGACTCACTGGGCAAATATATGAGTTAAAGTCACGCTTAGCGGTTTGCTACCGATTAGCGTGACTTTAACTCCACATTAGCGGTGGATGCGCAGGTTACACAAAAATCACCCACACATCCGACCCTCACGATTTAATATTGCGCTTATGCAAGTTTTAGCGCAGGGTTTAAACACCAGCAAACAGCTGTCATTAAAATCCTGCAGTGGGTAATTCCCTTAATGGGATTTACCCACATTCGTAAATGCGATATTAAATCGCAGAAAGAGCATTTACCCAAAGCGATAGCGTCTCTGGGTAAATGAGTCTGTTAGTGTTTTAGTTCCTTTAAGGAGAGGGAAGGGGTGTATGATTCCCATAAATGTAACCTTCTTAGCAGTAAGAATTGGGCTTGTAGGGCTGCTCATTGGGACTGCCACTGGTCACTGCCCCATTATTACTGCTGCTTATTTTTCAGTACAGTCTAATGGCGTTAGGAGGTGACAGTGTAACCAGTTGGAAGATTAGTTACTATCAGTGAGATACAAGGCAAGTCCATTCACTGCTTTCCTTCTTTATACATTAGGAGGTGACAGTGTAACCAGTTGGAAGATTAGTTACTATCAGTAAGATACAAGGCTGGTCCATTCACTGCTTTCCTTCTCCCTACATTAGGATGTGACTGTGTAACCAGTTGGAAGATTAGTTACTATCAGTAAGATACAAGGCAGGTCCATTCACTGCTTTCTTTCTCCCTACATTAGGATGTGACAGTGTAACCAGTTGGAAGATTAGTTACTATCAGTGAGATACAAGGCAGGTCCATTCACTGCTTTCCTTCTCTGTACATTAGGAGGTGACAGTTTAACCAGTTGGAAGATTAGTTTCAATTTTGACCAGAAAGTAACTTTATTGGGATCTAATAGTCAATATAAAGTGGTCCTTGAGCAAGGATAAAGTGATAAAGTGCAAACAAGGTGACATACTGCTACCAAATGTGCAAAAAATTAAGCATGCTTAATAAAAATACACAACGCTCAGACAGCGCAACAGAACGAAGCCCAGCTTTTACAACACAAAGAGATGCACGTCACATGATCAGAGACACTGACGCCAGTCAGTCACTCAAGTGCTGCGGTATTCAGTTGCAATCAACATGTTTTCCCAACGGCAAATTCCATGTAGCATGTTCACCACAGTGTTCTCCCTAGGGTCTTTTAGCCGGGCGGCCCACCCGGCTACTTTTTCATGCCACCCGGCTGGAAAAAAATTCTTGAGAGAACACTTGTGATTTAAAAGAATTTAGAAGTAGATTTAATAGGTGTGCCAATAGGTCAGTAAAAACTCCCACCAAAACTGCTCAGTCCAGACCCCTTTTTTACACCTGCAAGAATATTTTAGCACTTTAACTAGCTTTTCCAAGATCTCCAAGGCCACAAAAGGGCGTCACATGTGCTTGTGCTGCTATGTTACATGGGTTACCTGCAGATGTTGATGAACTACAACTCCCTGCATTCTACAACCATGGAATGATGGGAGTTATAGTTTTCAAACATCTAGTGGGACGAAAGTTAAACATCCCTGACCTATATAATGAGCATGATGCAGTGCACATTTTCCCTTACCACCAAATTTCCCCATCCTACCCCACCCGGCTACTTTTTCATGCCACCCGGCAGGAAAAAAATTCTGGGGAGAACACTGCACCACATTTGTATATTTACTCTCCAAGTGGAAAAACTGATAACGTTGTATACGTTTTTGCAATAAACATGTGCTATATGTCCCTAAAGCAATGTCACCTCAACTCATAACTATTAAATACATGACATAAATTACCAGCTGGGCACTTCTTTTTCTGCCTGTCTCTTCCATCTAAGCCAAACACACACCTGCACATAAAAATTACTTTACCCACAAGTGTACACGGGCAACGCCGGGTACAACTGCTAGTAAAATATAAATATGCAGAATTACTCAGGCCCCTACCTCCAAAAACTTTGTAATTTTTGTCATGAGGGACTTTTTCACATTGGAATACAAGAATGTCATTGAAGCCCTGCATGCATTTAGAAGGTTTATTTAAAGGGCAAAAGTTTGGTTGTTCTGCTAACAGTAAACAAGCTGTATATACACAGGAAGATGTTTCGGGCCGGCAAATCGTTTGAAAGGTCGAACCGGCCTGCCAGGACAAAACAACATATGTCAAAGCAACCGTAGCCACTTTCGATCATTCAGCACAACCGATCATGTGGCCCATAGACGAAGGCCATGATCTGTCTGGATTTTTCAGCCATGTCCAATTGGTCTTTTGTCAGATCTGGACGGAAAAACCAGTCAGACATTGGACAGTTGCAGGACAACCGACATGCGATTTCCATCACAATGTGCCGACAGATCACATTAGTATGTCGACACATTGCGAAGGGAACCTTCACACATGGAACCCACCGTCATGATCATTATCGGCTCCTCCCTCTATTTAAGTAAAGGGAGCCAATGCCAACCGACGAAAATTTTCAGTCTTTCCCGATCGATCGGAGTGTCAACTACGGTCATTCGATCGGTCGAAAATATCCCCTACACACAAGCGATAATAGGTAAATCCCGTCATTCCACAACGGGATTTACCTGTTATCGTTTGTACCTTTAGATTCTGAAAATATCGCTCAGCCCCATTAAATATTAGCCCTAAAAAGCCACAACCGCTATATAATATATTTTTGGGGGGGATGGTAATTATGGTCATGCAGGCTCTTTTTGCATACCCACTTAGCTCCACCATTCACTTCTAACGTACCTCAACCCCTGCCCTAACGTTTTACACTAAAGTTCTATTTCTTTCATTAAATGTTCCTTAAAGGGCATGTCCACCCCCAAAACTATAATCCCCCCCACTACTGGTCCCATCATGTAGTGTAGCTAATCCTTACCTCACATCCCAGCTTCATTGGTTCTCCTGTAGTCCCCCAAAAGTCCCAAAAACTGCCACCAGGAGGATAGCAGAGTCATATAGGATCTTGCCTCCTACCTGGCCTCCGGGAGAAGTTTGGCATGCGTACTGCAGCCCTTCTCCCCCCTCCTCTAGGATTCCCTCCCCAGTGTAAATCCCTTTTGCTAAACCAATCCCCCTGTCCCCCCTGCCCCAACCGCTATGTTTATTTGATTAGAAAGCTCCCCAAACATTACTAACCTCCCCTCTTTCCTCCGCCGCACTGAATGACAGGCAGCCGCGTCCGTGATTGGCTGCAGCTCAGCCAATCACAGACGCGACTGCCGGTCCCGCCCCCTGCTTGCATTTTCTCGCAAGCAGAGGGTGGCAGCGCAGCGGAGGAAAGAGGGAGGTAAGTAAAGTTTGGGGAACTTTCTAATGAAATAAATATAGTGTTGGGCGGGCGGGGGGGACAGGGGGATTAATATAACAAAAATTAATTTTAAGGGTGGACATACCCTTTAATAAACTTGTCCTTGTTCTGACAAAATGGGTGTGGGAGATGTAGTGATGTGTCACACATACAGATATTAGACAATGCGACGTGCTGTACAGCCACAGCATGGCTATATATGGCTATAAAACATGGAAAGTAATGAAGTTTGGATTAGAGAAAAAAAATGTAGGTATCAACTTAGGGATGATGCAATATTGGGTGCTAAACACCCATGTCAGTGTAAAACCCACGCTATCCAATGTATTATGATACGATTGTGTCACAACATTAACTGCATTAACAAGGTCATACAAGTAGAAAGTTGCACAATTGTAATAGGATGCCAAGTCAAGTGTTACAAATACAAACCTCATTAATTAGCTCTGGGAATAATATAAATAAAGACTGTATGCATACCGATGGTACACTAATCCAAACTTATTTGGCCATACATAAATATCCATGGTAATGGCACCTAACTGAGGGTGTACAAGTAGAATAAAACATTTGGTTTTGTTCAACTATAACAGGACATTAAGTCCAGTTCAAGAACAACACATAGGAAACTTTTCTGCAAACAGTTTATAATTGCAAGCACAATAAATGTCGCCAAACATTTGCTTACAATATCAATTATGTAATGTACAAGCCCGATGTTGCTGGCCATACTCTGGCCTGATATTAGAGAGATTCCACATTGATAGTCATATTGATCTGAATATTTTGCAGGCCAGTGGATATGCCTGTCAATGTTCCCATGATATGCCAGAGCCAAGATTATGCATTTTGAAATTGACAGTCGATTGCAAAATTATTTATTGCAGTTGACTTAAAGGGCATGTCCACCCCCAAAACTATAATCCCACCATGTAGTGTAGTTTAATCCTTACCTCACATCCCAGCTCCATACGGTTCTCCTGTAGTCCCCCCCCCCCCAAAGTCCCAAAAACTGCCCACCAGGAGGACTCTGCCTCCTGTCTCGCCTCCGGGAGAAGTTTGGCATGCGCACTGCAGCCCTTCTGCCCTTCCCTCCCCCTCCCTCTCCCTCCCTCCCATTTTGTGATCCCTCCCCCTAGCATAGAAACCCTTGGCCATATATTAGGGTTCCTTTCCCCAGCCCCAACCACTAAAAAACATTTTTAAGACAGTCCCCCGAACTCTACTTACCTTCCCTCTCTCCCCCAGCATTCTGAGCAGCCGGCATCGACATCCGTGATTGGCTGCCTCTCAGCCCCCTGCTTGCAGTGTCTTGCAAGCAGAAGGCCGGGCAGTGCGTCGGAGGAGAGAGGGAAGGTAAGTAAAGATCGGGGCACTTTCTAAAAATTTTTTTATAGCGGTTGGGGCTGGGGGAAGGCATACTATTATATGTGGAAATTTTTTTATAAGGGTGGACATGACCTTTAACATCATGGGAACAGTGATGTCAATCTTAAAGGGCATCTATACTGAAAAATAGGTTATTTTAAATTGACCATAACTGGAAACTATTTTTCTGTGAGTAGTTTTACTGTAGCTGGAATGGTGACAGAGATTTGACAGTTGGAATGCTGTGTGGAGACTTGACAGATGGTTTGTGGGGAAAAAGCCAGGTTGGATGGAAGCGGGAGTGGTTAAAAGAGTGAGGGGGGATACTGCTCCTAAACAAAATGTGTGCTGTATTGAAGGCATGCAGCAACACATGCAAATCAGAGTAAGTGCTACTTATATGTATTCAATTACAGATTAAGAGGAGGCAAAGTAATTTTTTCAGTATAGAGTCCCTTTAGATTCAATAAAAGTTCTTATTAAAAATGGTGCTAATTTCGTCCCAATCAATTAGATGTTAGCTTTGTTAAATAAGATCTGATTGTTTGAGGCAAAATTAGCACCATTTTTAACAATAAGAACTTTAATTGAATCTCCCAGATGCTTTGAAACTACAACTCCCAGCATGCCTTAGTTACAGTGCCAAGGTTCGATATCACATGGTTTAGGTAATGGATATTGAGAGCAACTAGTTTATGTTTGTACTGGGGGAAAGAAAGGGGGCAACAGGTTTCTGTAAATATAAATATATCCACATACAAAGACTTTTTATGCTTAAGAAATTCCAACACTGCATAACTAAGAATGAATTGTCTATAGAATGAATATTTGATGGACTATTAAAGTTTAACATCACTTGGTGGCAATGTTTTATACCTACCAGATGGACAATAATAAGATTCCTATTACAGCACAGTGTGCATGCTGGGAATATTTTGTATTGTCAGATACACAGTATGTATATAGGTGTCTAGGAACATGCAGTTTGTCACCCAGTGTAGCTGTTACAGCACATTGTACATGCTGGGACTACTGTGTAATGTCAGATGCAGAGTATGTATATTGGTGTCTAGGAACATGCTGTAACAGCTACACTGGATGACAAACGGCAAGGTGTACATGCTGGGACTACTGTGTAATGTCAGATGCACAGTATGTATAGAGGTGTCTAGGAACATGCAGTTTGTCATCCAGTGTAGCTAATCACTGCTCGGGAACCTGCCTCCTGTTACTGGGATTCCCCTGTGCCCCTGTCCAGTGAAGGCTGCATTGTGGGAACCTGATTACTGTATCTATAGCCAATGGAAACACAAGCAAATCCCCAAACCAGCAGCCTGGGATGGATCCTGTGTACATATTGCCCCCTATACAGACCATCATGCATTCCACTACATGACTCACATCCTATAATGGAGCAGACAGGTGGAGGGAGTCCCTGGTAATGATGACTGCCCTATAATCCTATAGAAAGAGAGTTCATTCAGGGTCACCTACCTGTACCGATCCTAGAGAACGCCCTTCAAACCCAGCTCTGTACGGTTTCCTATGGTTACAACTTCACAGCAGTAGCCGCCCTCACTTACTTGGAGAACTATCAGCTCCTTGAAATGTGAGAATATTGAGGTAGAACATCACTACGCCTGTGTAGAAGCCCTCCTCTTTCTAAGGCTTTATGGGTAATGTGGTTCTCTTTCTGGCGATCAGAGGAAGTCATTGGGCTAAAAATAACTACGATACCCACAATGCATTGTTTCCGAGTTAAAGGTTATTGCAGGAGCATCAGATGCATCAGAACACCGGACCGCCCTCCTTATCTGTGACATTAGCAGTTTGGGGATGTGTTGCTGTGTCACTGTGACAGATGACAAACGGGTTTGAAAACTGCTGCTCTGCCTTTAGGAATCAGCTTACAGTGTCTGGGGCTGGGTAGTGCAATGGGGTGTGTTAACTCTTTGTAAATGAGGTTAAATAACCAATGGGTCATCTGTACTAACCCTTTGTTAACACAAAATATTAATTTGTGTTAACAAAGGGTTAACACAGATCACCCACTGGGTACATAACCTAATTTACAAAGGGTTAACACAGATCACCCATTGGGTACATAACCTCATTTACAAAGGGTTAACACAGATCACCCATTGGTTAAAGTACCCAAAGGGTGATCTGTGTTAATCCATTGTAAATGGATTGCAGCGCTTTCTCCTAAGCTAACAGATTGCAATTGTGATTGTTAGTGCATAAGAAAATGGAGCAGTGTGGCCTGGCCCTTAGGACACACTAGTGTTCAACAGCTCACCTTTTGAGAAACCCTCCTCCAATGAGAGAGTCTGTATTCCTTAAGCTAGGTACACACAGTATCGATAAAGCCCCAATAATGCCGGATCTGACGGGCTTTATCAGCATCGTGTGTGGTCACTTTTCGGGACGAGCATGTGGCCGCTGAACGTTCGGGTTGGTCAACTGCTTGTTCGGGAAAGACAGTAAATTTCCCTCGGCCATGGTAGTCTCCCTATAGGGGAGTTGGCCTCACTCAATGGAATCACACAGTCCCCAACATCCTCCCTATGCTCTTGCAGATCCTGACTGTCATTTTTCAAAAATCTGTCCTGTGTGTACCCAGCTTAAGGCTCTTTCAAACAAACATTTTTTCAAGCGGTTCCAAGCTACTAGAGAAATGTTACGTATAGTGTTTCCCTAGCTGCGACCTCCGTGGGGCCGCTCACAGAATGGCACCCTGCCAACCGTCTGAGAAAAGCCTTGGTGCTAAGGAACGAGGGGGAGAGAGAGAAACCTACAGGGCTTGGTGTTGAATGTGAAACATTTTATTAATCTAACAAAAGAGAAAATAATTTAAAAACTAAACATTAGGGAAAATATGTCGAGCTTGTGCACCAGCAGAAATGCCAAGTGGTTAATGTAAATTATTTCTTAACTTTGAAGCAACAATTACCAGTCACTTAAACCTTAAACAACATTGTAAGCATAAAAGAGATACAGACTGACAGTCCTTGGCATTGTAACAGGCCCCTGAGTTAAGTTTATTATATCTGTAGGGAATTCTTTATAGGATCCTCAAGCGCCAATACTGACATTTTTTAGACAATGGACACATATTGTTGGTTGTTTCTGAGAGTGTAAGGGGTAGGAATGAACTGGGAAGTGACCTTGCCCACACATACTGTTATGACTAAGTTCCATATTGCAGATTATAGTTTCGCACAACTAGCAGCATTATCAAGAAATTTAGCGAAACAGAAGAAAGTAGCCTGTCAATAGCCTTAAAGTGATGTAACTGAATATATTACAGCTTGCAGTCTGTCATTTGAGTTATAATTAAATGGGCATGTCCACCCCCAA